>OY728119.1:1397194894-1398537392 GCA_963277665.1 Viscum album
AACGCCATAATGAGTCACTCCACACATGAAATCAAGAAATATAATTTAACCAAAAATAAAATGGTTAAAAAGTATTCAAAAATGATGAATTAAATCACTTATAATTTGATACTTGGGAGTGAATTCATATGTAAAACATTTAATCTTCATCAAACTGAGTAGTAAAATATGTATTTAGATTGTATATATTACTAAAATCTATAGTATAAAAACATTTTTGTTCATTTAATGAAATTTATACCTATAATGAGACTTCTAGGTGTGTATAATCAATATGTATTTAAAAAAAAGTTCCCATTTGTCATCATGGGTTCCCTACCATTGTTCAAAATCAAAATTGAAGTGTAGAAAGTATGTTCCAAGTGTAAAGAGTTATATTCTTTTTAATTTATACTATTTATTTTCCATTTCTATATTAAATTCATTCAATTAGAACTAGTTTTAGAAGGGTTTGATCACTTTTATGATGATTGAGGAACTGCTTTAATCAATTAATATTGAAATGTGTAATACATGCATTCACTCAAAATCAAAGCCATAAATTGGGAAACTATGATAGAAATTTTTATTCTGTTTTCCATCAATAGGTTCTTCAAAACCTAAATCATTTATATTTTACCAGAATTAAAAAAACATCCCTTGCATCTTCAATAAATTGAGTGTAGTAGAATAAAATGATCATATAAATAAATATTTCCTTACAAATGCAACGTCATGCACAAAAGTCAGAGAAGGAATGACATCCGACAAAAAACGGGGTGGATGGTCAAGGGAAATGTAACTAGTAGTGAGTGAAAAAACATTTATTAGGTGCTGAAATAATGAGGGTGATGAACTAGATGGAAATAAATAGTGACATAAATAAGAAGAGGACAATAGTCAAATCTGATGAATGGGAACACATGTTATTCAAATGAAACATTTGGGGGCACATGGTCAAGGGATAAGAGATTTTAAATATTTATTCGAAGTCTATTTAATTATATTTATCTTTTAAATAATCTATAAAAACATAATATTATGAAAAATAAAAAATATCATCAGAGATTTTAATATATTTATTTATATGATAAATATGATGGTATAAGCCTGATAATGTAACTATACTACTGTAAGTAAAATATTTTTTATTAGTAAGCAGTTAATATCAACATATTTATTTTTCTTATAAAAAAATTTGGTAATTATAATTAATATCAATAAAAATTTATATCTATTACAATTACTTGTATGTAAAAATATATATTTTGACTATCTCTATTTTTTTATTCATGTAAGATTTTTTTTGTAGAGTTAGCAAGGATTCTTATGTATCCCAGATGCGGTAAGAATCAGAGTCATCATAGTTCAACTGGATTCTCATTCGACTAATAGATGAGCTAGGATGGTCCGCCCAAGGTAATGATTGGGTACAGCTTGTTGAAATGTCAGAAACATTTGGGGACTTTTATCAAAGTGGATTCCTATTTGAGTTTTTGGCTCAGGCCTTATAAAAGGCATCAAATGTATCATGTTTATGGAAGGAATTAGAATCCTCATATTTTAGTTGATCTTGCTATACACACAAAGGATTCTCTTTTATGTGGTACATATCATTTTAGGTTTCTAATTATAGCTGAAAATTAAAGGATTCAATTATATATGGTACATATCATGTTATTCCACTGATCGTGGATTACATTTGGATTTTTCCCTTTTATGCGAGATATATCATATTGTGCCTCAAATTCAGGCTTACACACTATGGTATCACTTGTCATTGTACGTGATTATTAAATTAATTATATGATTAATGAAACTCCCTATGCCCATGTGAACTATTCTCATTGTGATAAAAATGGATGAAAAATTATTAGTCTCATTTCTTATAGATTCATGACTTATTTCAAGGGACCATCATATGTGTACTTCAAAAAAGTATCCCATCATTTACTCTATATTCCTTCCATTTATTTCATTTTCCTTAGATTGGTTTAGTGTAACAATTTATTTATTCTCAAATTTTTAGAATATATATGTAATTTCTTTCATGTGTCCCACCATAAGTCCTTCATGTGATCTATGGATGATTATTTGAAGATATTATTCATACTATAGGATCACTCTTTCTATTTGTCTAATCTTACCTACTATAAAACATCATCGTCGTGAGATAAACAACATTGAAAATCTACTCTATCTCACAGGCCATCTGCATTTGGATGAAAAAATAACAACCCCTTCTTTGAAGATGTGGTGGGTGATTTATATGGAACACAGTTGTTATTGATCAATGCTTGGTAAAAGGCATGTCGAATGAATATTGGATAAAGTCAATATAGATATTTAAAATCACATTTTCTCATGTGGTACTCATGTAGGTCCTTCTAGTTACATCACCAAATTTTCTATTACCCTAATTCCATCCCTTTAATGCCTCTATTATTTGATTATATCCAACAAAATAGTTCTTTCTAAACCATGCATACATGATGATGATATTCAATATTATTAGTTCGACATGACTATGCACTTTTGTGAGATCAGGATACCATTATAAATGAATTCAAGGGGTATTTGATTTCTTGTCCAAGATATTTCAAGAAAAAAAATAGATTACCATGGCGGGATTTTAAATATAAAACTGTTGTGCGATGGGGTTTTACAAGACCGTCCTTTTGAAATTCAAAGAAATTTTCTTGACTTTTATAGCCGTGAGATGCCCCCTTTGTTTTCCCCATAATTTTTTTTATATTTTTCAATGTTTTTGGATTTTGTGAAGTAGTATGATTGTTGTCAAAGACAATCACCATGCCTACTGGGGATGCATCCTGCGACCTATAAAATATCCTATGGAGATGAATGCTAATTTAATGGAAAATTACATTTGTTTTCCCCCATGGCATCAAATGGTGATTGTGAGTTTTCATGGACAGGACTATGGCCTTTCATGTAAACAAGATACCATGACATTTCAATTTTTTATAAATGTCATTGGGTACTTCTGGGGTCTTGTGGATTACCGTGGGCACGAAAAATGATTTTTTTAATGGCCACATGAGGCTCCCCCCTTCACCACATTTCATTTCAGTTGTTTATTTGAAAATGGATTGGGGTTTCATGAGATTTATTGAGTATTGTCTAGGAAAATCATTAACGGAATTGGTGATGGATTTCACGATTTTTACAACTGCAAGGGGATCCAGAATTTTTCAAATTTCCCTTCGATTTAATTTTGATTCTTTGAAGGTACATCAGAAATCCAATTTCAAAAAATTCACATTATCTTGATGAGATTTATCTAGCTTCCACCACATGATCAGTGATTTTCTAGGTGTCCCCCAAAAGAACAATGTGGCTTCATCAAAGGTGTTTCATAATATATTTCACGAGATATGCTATATAATTTACCATCCAATGTTCATGTGATCATGCTTATTTAATGGATTCATAGGATCCATGTGATCATGGAAACATTTTTCATACTTTTATTTTTACGGAAAATAATAATCATATTCCAAAACTTATTCCTTTTTAGTTTCATCAATGATCATTTGGTTAGCTTCAAATCATTATAGCCTTTGAAGAAACATATAAAGGTATCATAGCCCAGTTTTGAGGAATTTAAATTCTTGATTCGATCTTTGGTGTGGTCACCAAATGGTTCCTTGTGTGATGCTTGGTCTACTAAGCAATGTTTCGTATTTTGTGGAATGAAAAATAAATTAGGGAGTGATTATGGATTCATCAACAAACCATTCATTTATATATAGTTCTCCAAACATGATTTATTCTTATAATCCCATCACGAGACCCTCCTATATGATCCCATCATGAGACCTTTCCTTAATGCCACTCTATGAGAACTACTTCACGAGACCTCCATTTTCCAGGATCCCGCTCAAATCAACCGTGAACTACATTTAGATAATTGTTTGACCTTTTCTCAGGGGGATCATCAATCATCCTATAGGATTATCATGGTTGATTGCAAGATACTTAGACTATTATGATTGTTAAGTGACCATTTCAATGTCAAACGATTGTGAGTGTTCTAGGGGGTCATGTTGTTTCATGATTCCTTATTGGTTTATGTGAACCACATTATTTTCAAGAGTCATGTGATTTTCATGTATTTTATGTGATTCATGAGTCCCTTTGGTGATTCATGTGATACACATAATTCCTCCAGATGTATATCTCTTTTGAATAGATTTTGTTTTATCATTCAGATATATTTTGCATAATTTTGATCAGATGGATTGCGGCACTTTTTAAATTTATCTTCTATAGAAAATCGATACACCTTGATTTCTAGGAACTATATTTTTTACCCCTGATACCGTATGAACTCTCACGTCAAGATCCTAAAATAAATTCTTCCATTTAATATTAAAAACTACAGATTACCACACCTACTTCCTCTATACGGGTTCGAATTGTTAAATGATTTTTTTATTTTTCCTTTGGACTTCATTTTTTTTTCTTTCTGGGTGTTGGATTCTATTGACTATACAGAGGTGATAATATATGTGGATTTCCAAATGGTTACATCTAGATCCCTTGGGCTATATTTTATGTTGTAGGACACTTTATTGGGTTTGTGTGGATATGATTTCACTCATCCACATGTTTCCTAGAGTTAATTGATAGTATTTGTATCTTCTCGTAACATTCCAATCAGTGGATGGTTATTAAAATGGGAACTCAGTCTTTGTGTTAATTTTAGTAATGGATGGGTATGGTTATTATAGTTTAAAAAAATATTCTTATAGTTTTATGACTTGTTATATAGGATCCATCTTTATGAAGTTGTATCAATTTCCCAATTTTTTTTCTATCGTTAGCCTGATCTCATTAAAGAACTAGTTAGTCATTGGTTCCTTCAAACCAACTCATTTCATATGTCTGATGGTTATGTGGGAATCATCCTATGGGATATCTACCAACTAGGTGGTATACCCCCACTCATATATATGTACAATGACTTTCTCCTTGCCTCAGATGTAGGGGATGATCCTTTTTAGACTCTAGTCCTTGAAAAGGTCATGCTCATCATTGTGATGGGAAAGCAGAGAATGGATATGAAATTGATCTTGGTTATCTGCTTCAAAGACTAAATCATCATTCTCCATATTTTTAGTTGGGATAGCCCAATTTCTCTACACCCCCTTTGGCTTCCATGCCAGTATTTTCGTGACAGTGTTTTCTCGGATTGGTCCATTTTGGATGATGGAGATCATATTCCATAGGGTTATTGAGTGAAGTAATATAATTCTTTGAGCATTAGTATTCCATGATTTATGACCATATTAGTAAATGGGTGTCTTTTCCTAGATGGGGATGTGATTTATGGAATCTAGTTCAGTACACATGTAATGGATGTGAGGATTTCAGAGGGACAAAGTGTTAATATAGAAGTGACAAACTTTTCATGCATTTACTAAATTTTGGCCCACAGTCAACAAATAATCGTCCCCTAAAATATTTGAGGCCTTTTAAAGTTTTTATTTCGATAAATAGAAGATAATTCCCCTTTATATGTATACTATAATGCCACCAATAACCCTAATGCCTCATCTCACACCATGTTGTTGAATATGTATGGGGATGGGGATATGCGAATATTATGTGATGAGGTTACAAATGAGTTGATTCATGCTGATTTCCTTGATCTAACCGCTTATTGGTCACCAAATAGGACAATTATTAACACTGGAAGTAGCTCCCCTAACAAAAGGTTTTATATTATCTCCCATTAGGTACGGGGTTCTTGTGGCTAGGATGGATGAATCAGTCATCTAAAATCTATATACAACATATCGGTTAACTCATCAGTGAGAGTTCTCACAAAGGGTCCACCCTCCTCCTATGGCTAGTTTGAGATGAGTGAGACACCCTAGGATCATATGCTTATTTTGGATGATATTGGTTTTTTAGAACACTAATTTTGAGATCATTCATCCTTTGGTTAATGATCCCACCAATATTACTCAAGATTAATCCTAGGATTGGGTAGCAGCCTATGTGAATGGTGTGATAAGTTAACTAGTTCATCATTTTGGAAATCCAATTACCTCTTGAACCCCTATATAAATAAAAAAATATATATTTTATTCAGTATATTTGTTTGACTTTAAGGAAGAACACTCATCCTAGTGATGACCATCTGGATAGTGGGACCAAATCTGTCAAGGAAATCCTCCATCCGATATAGGCTATAGAAATTTCCTTTATTTAGGGGAGTGTAATTGTATCATCCTGTATATTTTCCTTTCCAGCTCAAAAAACTATTACATATTTTGGAATTCTCTTGAACTCAGTCAAAAAAACTCAGACATGGAATAGGATGATATGGCACCAGGTTCACGATTGGATTTTTAAGTCTCCATTCGAAATTTTTTTTACCAAGGATTGTTCCTTCATCAGCTATATAATGACTTTGGGGAGGATGGTTTTGATAAAAAAAATTCCCAATTTTTTAAAAAAAATATCATAACTCTAAAATATTTTTCCACTAATTATAGAGGCTTTCTTGATATCTATGACGAGTCCCCCATGTTCGGACAGATGATGGAGGTGTTCGAGGCACAAAATCAGTGTCACTAGTTTTTATCTAAAGAACAAGAAAATATGGATTCATGGACCATGAAAAAAATACAAATATGACAAAATTTAACCTTTCTAGAGGTATGTCCTTTAAACATCATCATCCTCATTGATAACCTATCAATAGACTATCGAGTGGAAGACTAATTTAGTCATGACTCTCCATCCCGCAGAAGAACAAAAAGAGGTGAGAAATGTAAAACATTAGTTTTCAATTTAGTTTTCTATCTAGACTCATTCCAACATTCCTAGATTGGAAGATCAAATTTATTATAGTTTTACTATGGATATACACTCTGATTTTGATGAGAATCATAGAGAGACACTAAAATGTGGAGATTACTCCTATTACATTCAATCAATGAATGGATTTTGTGAAAAAATATGATCTTTTCCATTATTATTTCATTAATGATGTGCATGATTCTTCATTGATTAAATATTATATGAATACACAACGATAAAAATAATTTTCAAAACATAAAGTAAATATTAAATCATGGATATTAATATTTAATTCATAATATATTCTTCTTGAGAAGTTCATATGAATACCCACCAACATGAGATTTCTTATTAATTTATCTTCTCCAGATATCTTAACAATACATCATTAATATAAGGATAATTTCATCAGAATATACGTCTATAATTGAGAGTGCTCATTCAGACACTGAAGCATATAATACTTCATAGAGTAGATTGGTTTTTTGAAGGGTGCATGATGTTCAATAAAATATTTTCCATTCTCACATACTAAATTATTACTGTGATATATATTATAGTCTTCTATATCATACCTTCAATCATTGTATTATAAGATAATTTAGATCATATCTTCTATTTCATTATTTTGGGTACTTTTATATCATGCGTTAAATTTATTTAATTTATGGTATTGTTGGTCAAACCTTCTATCACATTAGTTTAGTGTCTTTTATCTCAAACCATATTTCATTGTAGTATAGGGTCTTTTTTCCCAAGACTTCTATCTCAATAGTTTCTGGTCTTTTACCTCAGACCACTATCACTGAATTTTAGGGTCTTTTACCTCATAACTTTAGATACAATGAATTTCATTCTCTTACAGGCATGATTTGATCGATGATCATGGAAAATGGTATAGACATTCTAGGAATGACCCCAAAAAATTCTCTAGTGTTGAGCTCTGCTATGCTATTCCCATGACTCCTAATGAATACATCAATTTTCCCACAAGGAGAATGTGCCACTGTAGGGTAGGTCACAGATCTTATGATTTAGTATCATATCTAAACATAGGTATCTCCAATAGTTTTCAAGGGTCATGAATGGTTTAAAAAGGGGTTATTGGTTGAGGGTAAAATACATGTGATGATAGGCCCACCCGGATAGTTGGAATTTTGTAGATATAAGGCATAACCCAAAACTATGAGTCCAAAAAATGGAATAGAGGAGACATTTTAGGGAAAACCTTATCACCTTAAGGTTCTATGTTCCATCAAGGTGTTTCAAGGGCTCACTATGATTTAAGAACATTTCTTCAAAGGAGAATATGCCTTTAGTTAGTCGACCAATGCACTTATTAATCGATATAATGGTCAAGAAAAGTTGATATTAACTCATTTATAAGGGCCAATAATGGTTCTAGGAGACTCAAATATCCATAGGATGTGGTTGGATATGGGAGAAAATCTATCTTGGAAGGGTACTGGAATCATATGGTAGTTCATCTCTTATTGGTGAAGCTAAGGTCCTAAAACGTATAGTTCAAAATCACAAGGTGTGGACCATCAAAAAATCAGTAATGTATTTATGAACATCTACTTTTCGGAAGGCTAAAAAACATGGTGAAATAATGCCGAGCATGTAAAATATAAATAGATTGTTTTGTACATGTATTGTAAATCATGGTCCAAAGTGCTCAGGTTTGGAAGATGATATGGTAAAATCATACTGGGGATGTCCCAAAACACATACAGGTGATGATATCTATTTTGGGGATGTTAGGACTCATAAGGATTAAAAATACATTTCATAAAAATGATACATTAGGTTGAGGACAGTTGGTACTTTTTAAAGATTCATATGAATACAAGAATATACATGAAAAAGGGTCCCTTGAATCTAGGTATATAGAAACCCTGGATTAAAATTCATAGATATTACATTATTTATTTTTGAATATTCATCATATTAGAAATGTAAAAGCCCTAGGCAAGATAATGTTTATTGTCTTAGTAATATTGGAAAACAATATTCTAACTTGGTGAAATATGTTAAATGTATCTAGTAAAGATATTACCTGATAGTACTTCTACCGAAAACCTTTCTTCATAACCTGGGGAAAGGAAACATAAGAAATTAGTGAGCTTGAATGCAAGGTAATGGTAAAGAAGTGAAATTCATCAGCATAAATTATACATTAGGGTATGATAACTGAGCAAAAAATTTGATTATCATACCCTTCTTTTCAAAGATCATAATCATGATACATGGACTAAATAATTGTTGATCATAATGCAAGAATCATAAAAAAATTAATATCAAAAGACATATAACTTTAACATATTAATAAGATAAGGCATTGTGGCATACACATAAATGTATAACATCATGAAGATTTATATGTAGATATAGGATCACCCATTATGTTAAGGACATGAAATAAGTCCCTCAAATATAATTATGGACATCTACCCATGTCCACAGAGAATGTTTTGAATATGAATTTAGGTTCATGTATAATCTAATGAACATGTAATTAGTTTTTGGCATAAACTCATGGACATGAAACGAGGTCCATTCCTAAAATTGTGAAAATATAATCATGTTCAACAATAACATTATGATCATATAATAAGTTTCAATCATCGAATTATGAACATGTAATCAGGTTCCTCTATAAAATTATAGACATGAAACTAGTTTCATGCATAACAACGTGAATGTGTAATCAGGTTCAAACATAACAATTATACTCATGAATCATCCATCATTTCCCAATCCATTAGATGAAGATATAGGTCCCAACCATCTCATGATAACATCATTCATACTTTTTAAAAAAATTAAAACATTCATCATTTCATTATCCACAAGAATAGATAGGTTTTATAAACATCAAGCCAAACCCCATGAAATGAAATGGGTATCATTAACATTTTTATCACATCATTCCCTATGAAATGATATAGGTTTCATAAAAAATTAATGAACATATAACCCATGAAATGTAGTTGATTTTAGAAACATATAACTCATGGATAGGATGTCAGTTTCACAAATATCCTAAAATCAATGAATAAACCATTGAGTGAAAGAATATGATTGGAACCTTTAGATCATTTCCTAAAAATGACGTGCATAAAATCAACAAATGTCCTCATTAAGGGAAAATAATTTTTAAAATTCTATTGATAAAATTTCTTGAAGAAAAATATATTTTCATTGTTTCAGAATTTTTTTTCAAATATATAAAACCTTTTAAAAAAATTTCATGAAAATTTGTAACAAGATACTTGACATCATATAGATAAAATCTTCATTTGAAAACTTCTTGAGAATATATAATTAAATACTCAAAACTTTTTGAAAAATAATTACATGCATACCTTATTATATAGGGTTGAAAACACATTGAAAACAATTTTCCTTAGAACATATAAAATAATCATGAAAAACATTTGAAACCCATTTATTTGATAATTTATTTTATAAAAATTTTCATAAAATGAATCCTTTTACACATGAAATATAATATTCATAGAAAATTTGACAGGTAAATCTATACATGTCATGTGAGGAAAAAGTAACATTCCTTTTTCACGGAAAAAGGTTATAAAGATTATTTCTTAAATAAGAAATAGGAAAATTATTTTGATAAAATTGGTTAAAGGAAAAAAGAATAAAAATTAATTTTAAATATTATATGAGAATTTTATATTTTGTTTCCTTTTAAAAAACACTATTTTAAAGAAACTTAGATTCTTACTAAAGAGTGTGGTAAAGTCAGACTTCTCAAAAACTCATTCTTGGTCATCTTATGTACTAAAGAGTAAAAAATGGTACCATTTCTTATATATAACATCACACCCTATAGTTTAATAAATCAGAAGGTATTTTTCAAGATATGGATGATAATATTTCATCAAATGAAGAAAAATCATAATTTTGTTTAATAAATGGAGAAACTATAGATGCAAACTCTTAACAATTTAGTAACATTGGGTCATAATATAATGGAAAGAATAACATTACATGAATATTATAATATCATGAAAATAATTAGATTCATGATATAACATGTCAATGGTAGTATGTACACCTCATGTAATAATATAGGTTCATGACATGGAAAATGCCTTAAAGTAGAGAAATTGAGACAAAATTATATTACTGATTCAGTAAGTTCTGAAACATAATCCCCATGAAATAAACATGATAAAATAGATATGTAAATACCCATAAATTTAAGAATAATATCAACATAATACATCCTTGGTATGTACACACACCACCTAAATTAAATGAGGGGTAAGTATGTCTTATATCACATAAATATGAAAACTAAGATGAAATCCCATTACCATGTGTCCTCACTCTAATTATACTCATTCAAACCACCTGTATAACTAATAGAAATTTCTTATAAATATTTTTTAAAAAAATTTAATATATCAAATACCATATATTCTTTTATTATGACCTTATATTATATTTTTTTAATAATACTTTGTTAAGGTTTAACTTCGGTTAATATTCTCTTTGTTCTTCACATGTGTCCTAATTTGTTATATCTCTTCTCTTTATACATATATCATGACTTATACAATAATATAATTTTATAAATATAATATATATTAATTATATATGTATTATATTAATCAATATAATATATATGTATGAAAGAGAATACACCATCCATAGAGATGTTAACACTTACATACACATGAATGTTGTTTCTATTTTTATTGTCATATTGAATGAAAGAAGGTAAATGAAATATGTGTACTAATATCTTTATATATATATAACATTATTCCAATATCATGATTATATCAAATATATCATATAAATTATCTATTCTCATCCTTAATACTTTCCATGTAGTGTATCAATGTATCATGTTGCTTTGAGAGGGTGATAGTCCACACTTCCTCAAACAAAATAATCATATTTACACAAAATTGAAATTATAAATACAAGTTTTTTAAAAGTATTAAAGAGTATTTGTGACATATAATTATAAAATATAACATATATAAATATGGTTACCGTCATAATTTCTACCATGATATGAATTAATAGAAAACAAACAATCATCATTTTCTAAGGCAGTAATTCACCATACACATAAACAGTGAGTTTGTTACCCAATTGATGGAGGTGTGTGTAATTTTATGTTGAAACATAAGATAAAAAATAACTTAATAATTTTTAGATACTGGTTTTTTTATAAAATTATAAAATAAATTGACTAGAGTGGGTAAAGAAATAAAAAGGAAAATAGATTAAGAGAAGTCATTATATGTTAATTTAGTCACTCTTTTTGGTTTGTGCCAAAAGGCTTCCATGGAAAATTTTATATCAAAATGGATTTTTATATGAGGATTTTAGGTATTTTTGAAAGTTTACTAGGAATTTCATGGATGATCCTATGTGGTTTTAGAGTTGTGAGGATGATGGAATGGTGGCGGTGTTCTATACGTAAGGAAAAGGACACCCTTGGAATTTTTTAAAACAAGTTAGGTGTACCAAAATTTTAACCTAAACAATTTTACCAAACCAACCAAAAACAATAATTTGAATTTAATTGAAGAATAATTCCTCAAAAACATTGTTTTGGAAGTGTTTCAATATCATTTTGGATCATAAATATATGGTTTAGTACGTTGTTAACATAATTTTTCTCTTAATGGTTGTAATTATTTGTAATCACTTCAATTAACATTTTTTGTAAAATATTTTTTGACCATATTAAGAAATATACATTATTAATATTACCAAAATGGAATCAATTTTTCCAAATTATAATCACATAAGTGTTGAAAATTAAACTGAAAATAATATTGTAGATAGGACAACCCTACAAGTTTTAAAGTAAAAAACGTCCAAACGTTTGTGATGTTTTTATAAACAATTTTAATGTGAAATTTATTCCAATAACCTAAATTGGATTAATTTATAAAATAATTATCTAATTATACATTAAAATAAATTAAAATATAATTTATCATTATAAATTAATTAGATGGAAAAATTAGATTTGAATTAAAATTCAGTATGTCTAACTATTCATTATAAAATGAAACCTTATAGGAAACTATGAACAATATATGCAAACATAATTTTAGGTTTCCCTTTAAAAGATGAATTTTATTTTGAAATATTAAATCTGTAAAATTTCAAAAAAAATTAATGTTTCACCCTTAAAAGATTGTAAAACTACATTTATAAAAATATAGGGTTTTAAGCATAAAATTGGCTTTGTTCTTATCTTATATTGACAAAATATATTGGATGATTATCAAATATATTTGTTTGAATATATAATATATAAATTAAAACAATATCATTCATTATTATAAATTAATTTAAAGTATTATTATAAATCATCCGTTCCAACTTTAAATAGAAGTTTATAAAATTAGTCCCTTTATATTCATTTAGTTTCTATAATCTTTTACAGTTAATAGGAAACCAATGAATTAAACTATATATATTCATAGGTTAGATAATAATATAATCTCTAATTTAATAGCCATGATATATCGTACTAAATAATAACAATTTAATAATGAATTATTTTTTTTGTAACACTCTCTCTTGTGTATCATGTAAGCCATTGAGGAAAGTCAGACTTATGTGTAACGTAAGCTAACATCGGTGTTCCGTGTAGATAAATATAAAATTTATATTGCGTGTAGAGCATGAATAAATTTTGTTTCCATATAACTAAATCTATGGATAGTTCTTCAATATAAAATTATACTATATTTAATGTGATGTGAAATGAAAAAATATCAATGCTATTAAAATAATTCAGAAAAAAATATTATATAAAATATTGAGGTGTTATATTCTACCCCCGAAAAAATGAATTTCTTCCACAAAATTTATCAGGGCTTACAAAGGTTTAATACTTGAAAGGTTCATTCATATAGACCAATAACATAAAAATTAATACTAAAACTAACATAAAAAAGGGAATGTTAGAACCATAATGGTTGCCCAAAGGAACTCATAATGAGATTCCCATATAGGATAACATCGGTGTGATGTTAAATGATGTATGTGGAAGATAAATCATACCATCATGTTATGATGGATAGTGGTAGAGAAATACTTTAGGAAACAATTTATAATAATAAATCCATAAATTTTCAATGTCCTAAGGGACCTTCAGATTCATCAAAAACAAAGGTACTAGGAAAATTTTTTATATTATAAGTTCATTTTTCATAAAGATGAATATTCTTCATGAAATTATATACTTGAATTATTTAAGTAAAACATCACCATTTGTTTTTAGATTATTGACATAACCTCATTATCTAAAAAATAATGTGAATTCTTCATCTCTGAAGTAATAACAGATCATGAGATCCATGTTATGTCATCCCATTTGACATTAGTTATCATCAACACAATGTAGTTTGAAAATTATATCCAATATTCATAAATATTCATATGGAGGGATAAGAAATTAATCTTATTGACTTCATATGAAATTTAACATAAGAATTACATAATTTATTGACCTTATAACCCTTTTGAAATAAGAAAATTCATATATTTGGAAATAATGTAATGAAATTAACATATCATTGATACCATATATATCCCAAAGTACAAATTGGTTATCACATTAAAGAAATGGGAATACCATCATAATATATTTCCCTAAAACATGGTAACTTCATTTATTACCTTAACTCATTTTCAATAAAATTCATGCAACCTTATTCCAATGATTACTGGATATATTCTATAAATCAAAAAATTTGTAATCTTCATTATGAATGATATTGAATACTTTTTCAATAAGTGGTTTTATGGTAATTCTTACCATCCATTTTACTAATTCATATTGAACATATCTTTATCCAAATATCATTATCTCAATGTCATATATTAATTAAGGGTTATCTTCCCTTAATATAAATATTACCCTTCTAGGGAAAACCCCTTTAATATATTCTTTTCATTAGTTGTTGAAAACTTATAATAAAAATAATCATAAATTTCCTGATTCAATTAACATAATATTTGCTTTAAAAAACATAAATAATTCATTCATCCAACTTATTTAATAATCCATTACTCTGGATTCACCAACTTATTCCTTCATACATTTTTCTGGGAATATGAAATATGAAATATGTCTAAAGTTTACTCAACCTCAATCAAACCATGATTCTTATGTTAAATATAAAAAGTATTGTAATAACATCACATTCCATTTATATGTTGTTTTCCATCTCTTTATCTTCAAAAGTATACACAATATGCATCCCATATTCTAGATTTTATTATTGAGATATCCACTTTGGAAATAAATTTTCGTAATTCCCATACATTTAATATCTGAGACATACAACATTAACCATGTAATTTCTACTTATCTACATTGAATAAAACTAGAAAGCTTAGGGTGTGAAACACAATTCATAGAATAAAACCACATAATCATGATAAATTACTTATAGGATGTCTAGATCCTGAAAATATCCTTAGTATATGACACATAAGGTTTATCCTAGGTTATTCATATGAAAATTAAATTTAAATACTTCATTATGGATTGAGAAGTGTTTATGAATTTCAAAATCATATCCTTCAGGAGTGTCAAACCAAGTGTGGAGAAAGACCCATTGTCATGTACCAGATTACCCGAAGTGAGGACCATCACATCTTGTCAGAGTTGTTACCCCTTGGTAAATTTTTGATAGATCTCGATCCTCTAGTATAATCAAGGAATATATTTAGTTATAGGAATCTAATCACTCCATACTTTACCAAAATTAAAGGTTATTTTCATATAATTTTAGTCATCCTCAAAAATGTCACTATATGTGTCCTTAGGGTTTTAACCAAGGTTTTATCATTATATCTTACAATTGTTGACTAAACCATTCCTTTGATACCTACTATAGTAACCTAGGATTAAAAACATGGATATTACATATTTTTTTTGAATATTCATCATATTAAAAAAGTGAATGCTTGCAGTCTGTAAACGATTAGTGTCGTTGGTAACATGGAAAAAGTGTTGTAAAATAGTGAATTATATTGAATTACACCAGTAAAGATATCCCCCTCTAGTAATTCTACCTAAAAATGCCTTCATAACAGGGGGAAAGGAATCATAATAAAGGGAAATATCAAATCCCTTATATGGAAAAAGAAAGTAACACATAAGAATAACATGAACATAAGGGTATGAGAATATGATCATAACATTTAAAGATCATACCCTATATATATAATATTATAATATTGAGACATGGAATAAATATTGGAAGTCCATAGGACAATAATCATAATGAAATCAAGTGCATAATCCATTGAATCGTTACATATGAATAATATATGAAATTGTTACGTACACATCAATATACAACATCGTGAACATTTATAATAAGAAACATGTTCCCGCATTAAGTTAATGACATGAAATCGAGCACTTTAGGGGACTTGGGGACACACAACTAATTCCAAACATAATGTTTTAAATTTGATATTAATTTCATGCATAACATTGTGAACATGTAATCTGGTTCACACATATACTTATGGACATGAATCCAGGTCCCTGCATGACATTATGAACACGTAATCATGTTCACACATAACATTTGTAACACATAATAAGGTTCCCTTATAACATTGAGTAAATTTAATTAGGTTCAAACATTATCATCTATATATGGAACCAAGTACATTCATAACATTACGATCAGGTAATCGCGTTGACACATAACACATATACTCATGTGTCATCCATTTTTCACCAAATGCATTTGAAGTAAATATAGCTCCCACCCATATCATTAAAACATCATTCATATAATTCCCACATCATAAAACATTAGTCATGTCATGACCTATAAAAAGAGATGTCTTTTTTAAACATTAACTCAAAACCAATAGAATGAAATGGGTACCATTAATTTTTAATCACTTGACTACATATAAAAATATATATTCTTTATAATCACTTTATGAAAGTATAATACAGGAAATCAAGTGAGATTCAAATTCATATATCTAGTGGATGACATTCAGGTTTCATAAAAATCATTAGACCATTGAGAAAACCATTTAGAGAAATAGTATGCTTGCATCCTTTAGATAATTTCCACGAAAATGAAATAGTAACATAAACTGATGTAATATTATATGGAAAATAATTTCCTAATATAATTTTTCATCATTTCAAGAGGAAAATTTCAACTTTTTGTAAAATTATTTTTAAAAGATAAATCATTCTTAAAATCATTTTTTTAATGTTTATAATGTAATCTTCAAAAAAATATTGAAAACAATTTCATTTGAAAACATGTGCAGAACATATAATGAAATTATTAAAACATTTTGAAAACCGATTTCCATGATTTTTTTAATGACGCATGAAAACATTATGAAAAATATTTCCTCAATGTTTTATAAAAATAATCCAAAAAACCATTTGATAACCATTTCTTTGAAAATAAATTTTGAAATTTTTTTATTTAAAATCAACCATTTAGACAGGAAATGTAAAATTTATAGATATGAAGATGGGTAAATCTGTACCTATCGTATGAGGTAAAAAAAATTATTTTGTAATAGTAAAAAGGTTAGAAAAAAATGAATTGTTTAGAAAGAAGAAAAACATTCCTCTGAAAATATTGGTAAAATAAAAAATGGTTAAAATTTATTTTAATTATTATTGTATAATATTAGAATATTTTTGGATGTCTATTATAATACAAGGTTTTGGATGAAGGTAGATTTCTGATTGAAGAGATAGGTAAAGTCATACATTTATAGAAACACTTTCTTGATATTATTATGTACTAAAGAGTGAAAAAATGGTAACATTTCATGGATATAACATGAATGACCATACATTAAGAAACATCCTGATATTTATCAAGATATGGGTCATAATATTTAATCAATGGGATCATAATCGTACACAATCTCAAAAACAGTGATTTTATTGAAATAAAATAATACAAATTTGGTAACATTGAATCATAATAAAATGGAAAGAATAATGTTTCATGAAGCTTAAAATGACAAGAAAATAATGATAGTAATGATATTACTTGTAAAAGGAAGTATTTAAACCTCATGAAAAAATATAGATGCATCGCGTGACATGATCCTCAGAGATTGAAAATTGGGACAAAATTACATTAATGATTTTGTATCTTTTGAAACATAAACCCAATGATAGAAGTATCATAAATGGATATTTAAATGATTATAAATATATTTATAATAAAACTATAATAAATACATGGGTAGTAAAAACGCCTCTAAAATGAAATTATTTTTTATTACGACATGTATCCCCTAAAAAAATGTGAGAAGAAATCCCCTTACCATGTGTCTTGACTCTCACCATACTCATTCAAACCACCTGAATAATAAATATAAATATTTTATAAATATTTTAAAGAAATATATTATTGTATCTAATACAATTTTTTATAATATCTTTATACTACCTTCATGTCAAAAATACTATGATATGGTTTCACATTGGGAAATATTTTCTTTGTTCTCCACATGTGTCTCTATTCATTTTGTATTTGGTTCGTATATTTATATACCAATCTCCCTATTGGAAATAATTATAAAAATATAATTTCTATTCAATATATTTGTGTTATAATAATTTATATAATATATAATTATGAAATTGAATACAACATTTTGGGGTACGGTAAGCCTTACGAACGCATGCACAATGTTTTCTTTTTTATTATTGTGTTGAAAGAATAAAGGTAAATGAAATATGTGTATAAATATGTGTGTGTATATATAAAATTATAATATCAGAATTAGTATATCACATATATCATATATTTTCACTAAACACATCCTTAATTCATTCCATGTTGGGTACGAACTGATCACATCGCATTGAGGGGACGGTAGTCCACAATACATAAAAAAAATCGCATTAACAAAAAATGGAAATTATATAAATATGTATTGTAAATGGATTTAATAAGATTAAGGGAATAATAAATATAATATATTACTTATATAAATATATTTCTATCATAATGATAACTGTGAGAGGTGATTAGGAATAATGAACAACTGTCGTTTTGTGAAGCAGTAGTTCATCACACACATTAACAATATGATGGTTACCCATTAAAAGGAGGTGTTTGTAATTTTTGTCAAAAACCATAGTGTACAAAGATAATATTATATTTAATATTTTTTTATAAAACCATGAAATAAATATAGTCTAGGTTTGGATAATTAAAATAAATGAATGGATCTTAAAATAAGTCGTTACCTATTCATCTGGTAACTACTTTTGGTTTGTACCAAAAAGATTCCTTAGATTTCTTTTTGACTAAGGGGAGGCTTCTTGGAGGAATTTATTTATTTTTTGAAGATTAATTTTCATATCATTTAAAATAATAATTGATTTGAGAGGTTTTAATAAGAGGGAGAGGTGGTGTCCATTTATATTGATGAAATAATACATACATCACATTTTGGAGAACAAGCTTGTGTACCCACATTGTTACCTAAAAACTCATTAAAAAAATTAAACAATAATGGATGCTTCATGTCTAAATAAAGTATATAATATTGTTTTTTAACAAGTCTCTAGGTGTTTTTGTGTCTTAAATTTATGGTTTAATATTTTTCTAGCATAATTTTCATATTAATTATTATAATTAATTTTAATCACCTTCACAAATATTATTGGTCAAAAAAATTGAACATATTATAAATAATAAAATATTATTATTCCAAATATGGAATCTATTTTTTAAAATGTCAACTAAAAGAGTTGTAATAATTAATTTAAAAATAATCCCATTGACGGGACGACACTGCGTGTTTTTAAAGTACAAGCATCGAAATAGTTTCTATGTTTTTATACCCATTTTCAAACTAAAATGGCTTAAATTATGCAAAATTGGAATAATTTATTAATTTATGATTTAAGTAAATTTTACAACCAATTTAAATATTAATTTACCCTTATGAAATTAATTATATAAAATATAGTTTTGAATTAAAATTTGTATTTTAAACTATTCATTAAAAAATGAAACATTATAGAAAAATACCATAGATTTATCCTGTCCTAATTTTTACTTATATATTTCAATGTTCAATTTTATTTTGACATATTAAATATATAAAGGATCCACAAATTTTATTTAAAATGGGTTCAACAATAAAAGGAGGTAAAACTACGTTTATAAAAATATAGTTTTTAAGCATAAAATTGGGGTTGTTCTTATCTTATATCTATCAAATATATTGGATGATTATCAAAAATATTTGTTAGAATATATAAAATATAGATTTTATTAATTTATTTGACTATTACTAAATAATTGAACATATTAATATAAATCATTTTCTTACATAGAAAGAGACATATATAAAATCAGTCCCTTTATATTAATTTTGTTTCAATATTCATTTATAATTAATAGGTAACCAAGGAAATAATATATATATATATATATTAATATTTAATTTAATCTTATAATCATCAATTTAATATCCATGTTATATCTTATTAAATAATAATATTTCAATAACTACTTATTGTTTTGAAACACTTGGTCTTGTAAGTTATTTAATCCATCGAGGGAAGTTAGTATTCCATGTAATGTAAGATAAAATTCGTGTTCTATGTAGATAAAGATAAAAATTATTTTCCATGTAGTGTATGATTAACTTGATGTAGTGCCTAACTTAAGACATGAGTATTGATTTAATACAATGTAAAATATTTTAGTATGGGGTGAAATTAAAAATATCAAAGAGATTAAATTAATTCGGAAAACAATTATTTCAAAAAATATCATTGTGTTATAGGGTATCCTCTACAATGTGTTGTGTAATGTTTATAGTGATCCAAGGATCTAAAATCAGGATTTTTCTGTGTGTAATGTGTAATATCTAACAAGGTTCCGAGCACCCAAAAATCATTGTTACTCCATAATGAACATATTCTCAAAATATGGAAATGTGAAAAATAATTACACTAAATTTTTTATAAACCAATGTGTCTAGTAAGCATTACATGGATTTTACATGAGGAATAGATTAATCTATATGAGATTTATGCCTTATTTATTTGTACCCTAATTTTTTTCCTAGACACTAAAATGGATATTTGATAAGGGAATACATTAATTTTTCTTTAGCAAGACTTTGTGGGGGTTTCAAGTAGAAATTGTTTGTGTAAATTTTGTTATTCATTTATGTTCTTGTGATTTAAACCAATATAAGCTATAGTTTAATGTCATACACCATTGAATATATTTATGGCAGTTTTTATGTCTGATGTACATGGAATAAATATTGGGGCTGATACACAAGATCCTAATTATATTTCCCAAGGACAATATTACACAAAAAACCTTTTGAGTTAGAGATGATATGATTTTAAATCTAGGATTGGGGTTTTTACATCCTGAGTTATGATATGGGACAATCATTCATAGGAAGTACAAAAACATGATGAGGTTTTGAGCTCTGCCGAGGTGATTTCTTGGATCACAATAATTAGAAATCTCTTTTGTAGCATGAGACATTTGGTTGATGACCATACATGCATACGGAGGACCATAGGAATAAATATATAGTCAATGAAAGAGTCCCTCTAAGTTAGATATCTCCTCAAAGGGTCATAGATGGTTTATGGTGATCCGAGGAACTCTAGTAATGAAGTATATTTTTGGATTGAGTTTCTTAAATGATGATGGAATCACCCCGTACATTGGTTGTTCGGGATGAGGATCTCATGGTAGATTGATATGGGAGGAAAAATGGGTGATGACATCAACAATTTATCATCATGTAATAGTGTAACATTTTACTTTTTTTCAATTAAACATCATATTTTAAGGACTCTTTTTGGGAATTTCATCATCTTGTAGTAAGGATGTTTTCATTATGTAGGTTTAATGTCATGTGACTAGGATGTTTTCCTTATATATTATCTTCATGTGGTAAGGACATTATAATAGGTGTGAAAATTATTTCATGATATAATTCATGTACAAGAAATATGTACGTAGATATGGCTCATGAATAGGTGAAACATGTTTTCATGGCTTGGCCGCTAGGTAGATAGGGGATTTTTTGGGTTTTTGGGTTGTTCTATTTGGAAATAGAAATTGAGATATGGGCATCAATATGTATCCAATGATGAATAAAATCAATCCATATATAGTTCTTGAATGAGAAACACTCTACACAAGACTATCCCATGCATAGGGGTTGGAATTATTTCTGTTGATCGACGTAGCTGGGACCAGGACCAGAGATCTGGGTGTCACTGTGTATCCTGTAATGATCAAAATCAAGCCACACTTATTTCTTGAAGATCCATTTCATTTTAGCGTCATATATAATTTATTTTTTCTTCCCTATGAGAAAAATTGTATTGTGGCTGGACAGAAAGATATAAATAGTGATTTTACTATATATTCTTCGGTAATATGAATAAATAAATATTTTTTTCTAATGGGAGTACCTTTTTGTAAATGTTTGACCTATATTACAAGAGGGAAAATATTTATAGATATTCTTAATAGACATAATATTAATTATTTGGGTATCACTATATATCATTTTATTTCATGAATCAACTAAAATGTAGTTCCTGAATGGAGGTGTGGTAGGAGACCAACGAAAACCATATTGCTCCTCTTAGGAGAGGTCCATAGTAATGTGAACTTTTATATCATTTAAGGGACATCAACCTTCTAGGTTAGTATCATGTGATGAGGATTCATGTTATTATTTTTATTGTCTAGATTTTATGACCATTAAGAAACAATTGAGAGATATTATCTGTTGTTTATATTGGGAATCCCTTAAAAACATTTCCATGATGATGTGAGATATAGATGTTGTGAGAAACCTGGGATTGAAATGGTTCCTCTATAGAAAAGATTAAGGATAATCCATAAGAAATTTTTATCATTTAGAGGTTGGATCAAGATATAGGACCGAGGATTCCTTATGTACCACATCTAAATGAGAATCACAAAATACAATGTTATAGAAAACCTATATAGTTTATTATCATGTGTAAATGGCATTAACCATACCGTTTAACATATTTTGGTAACGATGATGATTAAACACTATAAATGATGACCGATGTTGTGGATCCATGCAGTTTCACATCTTCTGGTATGGTAATTCTTCATTTTGATTAACATAATGAGGTGGGAACAAGGTCTATTGTGCATTTTAATGTCTTTCTTCATAGAAGAGGTTTTCCATGTAGCTTAAAGATTTTATAATTTGATGAAAGACTCCATGTAGCTTAAAGACTTTCATCCAAGATGACTTTTTATATTTTATCATTATTTGGTAGAGATGTGG
Organism: Viscum album; assembly: GCA_963277665.1. Taxonomy (NCBI): domain Eukaryota; kingdom Viridiplantae; phylum Streptophyta; class Magnoliopsida; order Santalales; family Viscaceae; genus Viscum; species Viscum album. Next base: position 1,397,218,070 of record OY728119.1, read on the forward strand.
AATACAATGCATTTAAATGTTTAATTCTATGAATATATTCATGATGATAGATATAAAACGTATTTCATGAGAAATATCACATTGGTTGGTGGTTTGACACACTCCCCAACTACTGTGGCTTGTGAGTAAGCAAGATTGTGATAGATCTTATGTATGATATAAGACTCTTACAATTTGGATTCCTTCTTCATAGGCTTATTTCATTGTATCATTATGATCTTAATATCTAACACTAGTTCTCCTTTGATTAATGATTAGAACAAAACATTCTTATTAAATTATCACATGTTCTGATTATGATGGACCTCAAGGATGGGTAATGTATGCAACCAATTCTCATTGAGTCTCTCCAATTAATCCTGCCCCTTTTATGTTTCTCTTCATCCAAGAGTTTTCCACAAAAGGTTTTTTGAGAGAAGGTAGATGTAAATCTATGTCTAATAGCACCTTGGTCCCACACAAAAATGATTATGGCATTGCTTTTGTAATAGTTTGGGTCATGGTATAGTTGTCCCATAAATCATATAAGATCATAAATAGTTAGGAATTAATGTACTTCTTCACTATATTCTAGATTCTATTTGATAGAGTCATGTTAAAGGCCTTTATTTATTCATTTTCTACTGCATTATAGCGATGTGATTTGTTGGGAATTTTATTATACTATTTTATAGTTTCTCAAACTCTGTAGAATAATGTTTGATGTTGTTGTTCATGATTATTTTGGGTGGTAATCCAATCCTAGTGATGATATGGGTCTTCAAAATGTTGATTATGTTCCTAATCATGGAATCCCATAGTGGAATTTCCTCATCCCTATTTGAAATGAAGTCGATAGAAGTAGATATATACTAGAAATGGTTAGATGTGGTTGGAGGATATGTCCCAACAACATCCATTCCATAAATAGATACCAATATGAATATTTATTTGTTTTTATAAATTCCTCTGTTGGATTGATGAAGTATGCATGGATCTTAAATTCCATAAATTTCTTGGTTAATTATACATTGTTATGTATCATGGTTTTTTGGTAGTAACTCAGCCTCTGGATTTAAGGTGAGTGTCTATTACTAAAATGATGATCTGTACAGAATCCTATGTGTAATTCTTCAATCATGGGATGAATCTATCTTTTGACTATAAATCATAGGTGGATTTCATAACATATTCTATTCTCGACGTATTTTTTCCCATTTGGGTCATCCAATTGGGTAATGTTTGATGTTGAGAGTTAAACCTAATACCTTCCAACTCGGTCCATTATGGCAGCCTCATTTTAGAGATAACTAATTATGGTATACATCCATATACACATGGATATCATTTCATCACACTCTAGAGTTTTAATGAATATATCGATTTCTTCCATATCACTGAGGATGATAAAAGATAACATTCATCAGTATGTGATATGAATGATTTATTCCTCCTAATCGGGGTCATCCAAGAATGTTTCTACATCAGATAACATGTCAATGTGACCATTATGTTATTAGGGACTGTAATGAAAGATGTGATCAAAAGGGAACTCTTATATAAGTTCCCAATAACTTCCAGTGATAGGGTAATTTTTTCATTTTTTTGGTATATTCAGCACTAATCTTCTTTATCACTAGTTTTAAATCAACGTTGATTTTTAGGAAAGATATCTACAACTATAAGGGGTGTTCCAACCCCAAAATATGGTCCAGAAATTATGCCTCGTTATGTATATAGCTTTTAGTTAGTGATAAAGAGTTTGGTATGAGTATTATTTTTGTAAAGTTAAATATATTCCATAATCTAGCTTGATTGAGCATTATAGTTTCCATCCATTTTTCGATAAGACTATCTGAGGCACCATTAAAATACATCTCCCATGTCCAGAGTGTATAGTGGGAATATAAGACCACCTCATATGGGTGCTCATTTTCCATTGATGTATTTTCTGGGATGAGATTTTCTATAAATAAATTATATTGGGATTTCTATTTCATCAATTTTTATTAGACAAACTGGATTTCTAATTTTTAAAGAATTATCACCCATAGATAAAATCACAAATTACACATAGGACAACCAAGGATATACTTGACCAAATCAACACAAGATACTAGTTTTTCTTTATGGTTATATTATCAATTCCTCTATTGATGAACAACAAATATAAGGGTGAGGCTGTTCTTCTCCACATTCCTGTAATGTGTCTCAGTACCTTGAATTGTTTTTCTTAGGTAATAGGGATTTGTCATTCTCATCAAATCATTTTTTTCTATAAGGAGGGAGCCCAATGAACCCTCATCTGCATCCAAATACACAATTAGTGGAATCCATTCCAATGGAGGCATAAAAACTTGTGAGTGAAGTATATATTACTTGATACATTTGAATGATTATTGTATGTACTTGTCACATTCGTATGTGATTACCTTCTTCATTAGTCTAGTGAGGTTGATAGATTTTCCAGCCATGTTTTATATGAAATGATGAATATAGGAATGGTTCCCCTAGAGCCATTTAGTTATTTGAGTTTTCAAGGGATGACATTGATAAAATAGAACTATTATTTTTTTCATGTACCTTGATGCAAATGTGGAAAATAAAAAATTAGAGGATCATCCCTGATTTAACCACAATGTATTATTTCAGACGATTGACCTACATAATCTATTGTCATGGCTTCCCATAGACTGATTCAAGGTCTATGAAGTGATCACATCATAGTCAGGATTTGAACACGTGGTCTTCAACATTACATTCAGTGATTATTCCAATGAACACCTAAATATATTCTATATTTTGTATTGAAATGTGAAACTAGGGTTTTTTAATACAATGTTCATGATGAGTTAGAAAAAAATCCACTTACGTGCTATGAAGGTAGTGTCTTCTTCATATTCAGGGTCAATCATTACATGATAATACCCTAAATACCTATCCATAGAAGAAAGGATTTGGAAGATTTAAATTTCATCAATTAAAAGTTGTGCTATTAGTAATGGGAAATATTCTTTTGGGCAGTTCCGATTATGTTTATTGAAATCAATGAAGATCCTAATCCAATAATTCTTTTTCTGGATAGAGAAGATGTTTGCGAGCCATATTGGGTATTACAATTCTTTGAAAAAGTTAACTTTAATCTAATTTTCAACACATCCTCAACATTGGTGGGATAAAAGTTGTGTATCCTCATAGATGTCTTTTTAAATCCACAATTTTCTTTAAGTAACCCAAGATGTTGTGTATCCACATCCAGATTTAGTCCAAGAATTTCTATATTGTTCCAATCAAACGAAAACTGTGGTTTCATTATAAATTTACTGCACATATTGTTCTATTCAAGGTTCATGGAGACTCTAGTCAATGTAGTATGCATTTATTATTATATTCCCACATTTACCCACTTGAGTTCATCATTAGTGGTGGAGTCACCTTCATCGAATGCAGGATCATAATTCATGTGTTTACATTACTCTTCTTCTGTAATGACCTAACCCTAGAATCGTAAATTTAGTGCTTCACATTATTTTTTTTCATTATATGTTTTCAAATCCAAAAAAACTATTATTTTAGTAGTTTTGGAAAACCAAATTACATACATGATACCAATATTACATTAAGAGATAAGAAATAAAACATAACACAAAACAATGACTATTGAACTGCATCTATGAAAATCATTCCAATAATTATTCATTATGTCATATAGAAGGGAAACAAAATAAAAATTGGATCTAATTCTCATTATGGGTATATACTATATAAGCGGTAAATAATTAATGAGAATAATAAATATGGATAGGTAAATGACTAAAACACATAAAATTATTCAATAAAATGATATTTCAATTAATCAGTAAATAATATAAAATCTAAAATCTCATGTATAAAAATTAAAATAATGATTTATTTCTCAATCAAAAAATTTATTAGTTTTTAGATGCCTTGTTTCCTAGGTACATAGAGCCATCACTGTCAAACCATTTCCCACGAAGGTTTAAAACGTAATGGTTAAAATGAGAAGGGTTTTTACAATTAAATTCATCCAAAGATACTACTATTGCATCGATGGTATTATATTAAATAGTCCATAACCCTTTCCTTTCATGTCCCAGCCATTCCTCATATATATTATATTGAATTTAATTATTAAAAATGATAATTTTCATAAAATATTTATATATATTATATAATATAGATTTATCAATAATTCCTTAGTTTAAGATATGTAACAGTAATATTTGATAATGTTAATGAATTGAAATAACATTGAAATATTATTAAAGTTATTATTGATGAAAGTAATCATTAAGAATTTCATAGAGTCCAATGCCACTTTGAAAAATTTTAATAATTATTATCATGAAGGAATAACCATAAAATAATGTTTTAACATCTTTTAATATAATATAATTAATGATATTATGTATTAAAATTTTAATTAGATACATAAAAAAACTATTAAGTGATGAAAATGGTGTTTTCTATATAGGAAGGAATGTTAGACAAGAATCCCTTACCTTGAGTCTGAATTGTCACTGGTTTCTTTATATTCCAGTATAATAAATTTAAATGATTTGTTTACCTAATTCAGAAAATGTTTCATGCTTATCATTACTTTTATTTCTATTATTATAATTTTGTAAACAAACACATTGAAAATTATGTTTATGTGTGATGTTTTCACTATATTCGGATTGTGTGTCAAAAATAACTTTGGTAGGTCAACATGTTCTAAAATGAGTCATTATATAAAAATATCTGGAAAAATAATATTGAAATAATTATCATATTTATACATAAATTATAATTTTAAACCAATTGGGATATATTGTTATGAATGTTGAACCAACATTATAGTCAATGAGAGGGCGGGTCGTATATACGTATAAGTAAAATATCCATTTTTCAGTGATCATTTTGGAAAGAATGTGAGTAACATTATATATTTAAATAATGATCATAATATAAAAAATAAAATGTTACTTATTAATATATTCATATAAATATATATATAATTATTCATATATAAAAGGAATCACATCATGTGGGGCGGTAGTAGTCCACATGTCAATGACAAACGTCATCACTTTATAGTGTGGGAAAATAGTAATATGGAAAATGATATATTATATTTCTCGAAATTTAATTATGTTATTAATATCATATGTATTTTTTTCGTAACATATTATTAATTGAAACAATCTTTTACACATTCCATGTATATTGTGAAGGAATCACATTGCTATGAGTATGTAGTAGTCCACACTTCCATAAACAATGTTATCGTGCTCCCATAAAATAGAGTTCATAAAGGGATGTTTTTTCTAAATAACAAAATAATAATAAAGGCAGTGTAAATATAATATATATCATATAAAAATTATGTTTCCATCATAATTCCCAACCACAAGATTTGGAAAAGTAAAAATTAATGACATCATTTTATGAGCCGGTAGTTCACCAAACACATAAACAGTAATTTCATTATCCATTAGATATAATTGTGTATAAAGAAGTTGAAACATTATAACGAAATAATATAAGTATATTTAGGTTAAATATTTTATTATTAAATAATGTAATATGAATAATTTAGTTGTAGTAGAATTAATATAAATCAATATAGCTTAAGGGAGATTGTTATATCATCAATGTGTTACTTCTTTTGGTTCGCATTAAAGTGCTTCCTTGTATGGAGTTATTCCCATTGTGAAGAATATTGGTTGATAAATAGATATTATTAGATTACTGAAGTGGATTTTGGTCAAGAATAATGGCTTTATATATGAGAAAATGTTGTAGGGGTGAGTATATTTTTATAGTGGAGGATGAGTGACGTTCTTGTAAATTTTATAAAAGATAATTCCACAAAAATTATTCATATGTAAAGGAGCACCCATAGATGTATAAATAGAGAAAATGGAAGAATGAGTCTATATTGGGACCTCTAATGGATTTTGGAAAAGTCAATAGGTCATTTTGTGCCTTATGTTTAAAGCTTATTATCATGTTTAGATAATTTTTATATTAATCACTATAATTATTTTTTTTCTCTTTTAGTAATATTTATGGTCAAAAACTGTGTTTGAATTATTCGAAACATAACATTATTCTTATAACAAATATGGAATCCATTTTTATAAATTCCCATCACATAAATTGAAAAAATTAACTTATAACAAATCCTATTGATGTGATGTTAATTGGGATTTTAAAATAAAAACATTAAAAAGATTGCTAACTTTTTATATATAATTTCATTGTGAAATTTGTTATTATTAATTAATTTTATTAATTGATATAATTTATATAGTGATAATTTAAAACCAAATTAATAAATTATTTATCCTTATAAGTAAATTAGAAGAAAATGTAGTTTTAAAAAAAATTTAGTTATTTTTCACTAATCATTGAAAAATTGTACATCGTAGAAATTTTTTAAAAAAATCACCCTAATCTAATTTAGATAATTAAATTTAAAAAATAATACTTATTTTTCCATATTAAAATTTTAAGACTTTCAAAAATCATATTCAATGTAAGAGCACCATTAAATGGTGGTAAAACTAGTTTTATAAAAATATTGGTTTTATGTATTATATTTGTTTTGTTTATATCATATGAATATATAATACATTTGATAAATATAAAATATATTGATATAATTTAAAATATATAAATACCATTAAAAATAATCCAGTCATAGTAATTATTTTAATTTATTAAGATAAAACTCTTTTTTTCACATAAAAATAGTATTTTATAATATCATTATGTTTATATTTATTTATTTATTGAATTAATTTATAATTAATAGGTAACTAAAAAAATCTAAATTTATATTTCAATGATTTATTTACTAAAATTCATAACTATAGATTTATCATCAAGGTTATATCTTATTATATTAAAAAATATTATTATTAATAATATATTAATGTGTAGTAAAACTAGATCTTCCATGTTACCCAAGCCATCAAGGAAAGTCATTATTGCATTTAACTAAAGATAACCTTGGTGTTACATGTATATAAATACAAACATCCTGTCATGGATAACATATAATTATGTTAGTGTTTTTTATAAACAAATGAAGGAAAATTATAAAATTTATTCTAAAAGGAAAATATTGTAGTCTTACTGTGTTACATTTTCTCCACCTTAATTAAATGATTTCCCTGTAATTTAAACATGGTCTCGATAATCTGGGGTTTTGTATTTAAAAAAATATATTCTTGGAAAACCCCAAATCATAACTATGAGTAATAACACATCTGTTTAAAGAGATATATATGGATGTTTACTGGTCACATAATTAAGGTCCCTAGTAGAAGAACACAGGTGGGAAATAAAAACATGGATATGGAAGGAGTAAATAACTAAAGTCATTAGTCAGAAGAAATTAAGTGAACAATGGAATGATAAGGGCCTAAAAACCATAAATTTGTGATGATATAAAGGACCATTTCATTCATCAGATATGAATGTAATATGATATCCTTTTTATTTCAAGACCCTTTTTTAGAGTTGCCAAAATTATTTCACCCTCTGATAATGTAAGTATATATGCAAATTTACAAACATAATCATTTAATATGATTATGCCTTGAACTACTTATACTTCATATATTAGCATAAGATTCTTTATATAGTGAAAAAAATACAATAATCCATAAAACCTCATCCAAATATCAACCTAAACTATTTTATAAATTGTTTTTCTTATTACCCTTTCATATATTATGATATGAAACATTATATTTAGTTCCAAGGAGGTTATTTGTATCGAAATTGGTATATCCAAATCAGTCACCACTTTATACCAGCACCATTCTCTCAATATGATGAAAATATTAAAGGTCATCTTTCCCTCACCCGTATGTATTTTTTTCGAAAAGATTAACATTCTACTGAATCACATTTCTTAGTACCATTCATCATATGATCATAAATCCTTATAAAATAATATTACAATAAAATCCTTACATATTTCATAATTCGTATTACTCGAAAATCATGTAAAAACTAATTTTACAATAATACTAAAAGATCTAAATACATATGCACATAAATCATTGCACTTTAGTAGTATCGATAAAAAAATCTTTACCTTGATACATTGTCTTCTTTTGAGGTATATTCCATTGATTTTTTTGGGTATTCATTTGTTTAGTTCCCAATTTTATGGAGTGGAATCATTAAATATGTAAATTTTATTTATTTATATTAAAATCATAAACTAAATATAATTTTTATCCACACAAATTTACAAATCTAACACCCATCAATAAATTACTAGGGTGTTTCTTTCCACAACTATCAGAAGAAAAAAATCCTTCATTATCATATTTCATTAATCCGTTTCTTGATCTACCTTTTTCATGTTCTCTATCGTCCCTTAAAATCCATAATAATAAGATAATTTTTTATTTGTATTGATAGTACAAAAAACTAATTCATTATATGATGAAAATGTTTGAGATATGAGTTCCATTTTGATAATTGTCCTATTACCTTCAGGAATGTGTTCCATCATTCATTCCAGGATGAGTATGTAATCCATAAAACACCTTTATATCCTTGTAATGGTAGATGTATACTATGAAACACTTTATTAAAGAATTTTATTTAATCTAATTAAATTCCTCTTCATCTATTTTTGTTTATCAAGGGGGATATTTTTCAGGAAGAATATATCCATAAAACAATTCCATTTCATGTGTTATATTTATTCATCCCCCTAGTATTCTCGATTAGAGGCCACTATTGACTAGCATCACCATTGAGACAATACCCTGCATGTGTATCCTTTTCAATTTAACAAAATCACAAAACCATATATTTTTTCCAAATACATAATCAATTGTTAAGCTCCCATTGGATCAGTATACTCACTATATGATGGGGGCCTCTATCAAATTAAGTATCCAACATCAAAGAGTCATTCTTGACCATGTGGCTTCATCTGGGAAAAGTTTTCGTAACCTGATGAAGCTTTCCTAATACATCCACAACATTCTCAGTTCCAATACTAGCTAAATTAAATTTCTTATCAAGGAATTCTCTACATTGTCTATGAATATTGTTACACTTATTATTTTTTGGTTTCATTTCTAAACAATAGAATATAAAAGATTAGCCCTTAAAATTACTAATATTTTATAGTTCTAAATATTTCATAACACTTAACAAAAATTGATTTTTTTTGTATATCAAATATCATTATCATGAACATAGTTTCCTAAGGGATATTATACTTTTAAAAAATGCATATTTATTTTTAATGGAAATTTTAATTATCCAAAGTATATCCCTCGGGAGTGTCAAACCAAGTGCGTAGTAGGGAACATTGTTATATAACAAATTTTGCTCGAGTCAGGCCTAATGAACCTTGTCAGTGTTGTTACCCCTAGGCAAATCACTTATAAAAGCATATACACAAGTAGTATCTATAAATAGATGTCTTTATAAGAAGATCCTCATAATCTATAATATACTAAAACATTAGTATGTTTTCAATGATTATCATCAATATATAAATAAGGGTTGTGTTCCCTTGTATATATAACTAAATCCCTTTTATAATGTATTTTCTAAAAATCCTATAATACCCACTATAAACCCTGACCCTATAATCATTTAGTGGATTTATTACTTTAATGAATCATAATGATTACAAGGAATCAAATCCCAAAGGACTAATCCATTTAATAGTTCTGGAAAAAAATATTACATACATGATACCCACATTACATTATAAATTAAAAAATAATGAAAAATAAATAACAGGGAATAATAAATTGTATCCATTAAACTCATTCCAAGAATTTATCTTCATAGACTTGGGAATGGAAAAAAATAATGGTCACCTTAGATTCTCAGTAAGGCTCAGTACAATATAATCAACACAGAATCGATGAGAATAATCAATAGAAAATGTTAAATTATTATAACACATTCCATTTGATTTATAAATTGGGAAAGAAATTAATCAAAAAATAATGTAAGAGAAAAAACCCCATGGATAAAAATAATAACAACAACTCAACTTTCAATAAAAAATAATTAATTATTGGACTCCAGGTTTCATATTTACATGGATCCATTACTACCAAGAAAATTCAGTAGACGGTTTAAAAGATACTTTTTACAAAGAAAAAGGGCTTTTCCAACTTAATTAGTCCCATGATACTACTAGTGAATCAAGTGGGCTACTTCAAAATAGTCCCCGACCAATGTCTTCCATCTCCATACCATTCCACATATATGGAATAATTTATTTAATTAATAAATTAATGTACAATATCATTCAATATCCATATTTAATAAATAATAAATATTTTTTCAATAATTAATCATTTGAGAAAAAATAAAAGAAAAGTTTTTTAAAGTTTTTTAATTCTAATAACATTGAAATATCATTAAAATAATTCTACCAGAAAATAATATTTAAATGTTACAAAGTGTCCCATACCACATTGAGACATTTGAATAATATGTATCATGATGGAATAAGATTACTTAAAAGTTTTAAATTTAATGAATATAAAATATTCCATGAAATAATAAATAGAAATTAGATTTATATACACAACATAAAATATGAAAGTGGTGAAACTAGTGTATTCGTCATGGAAATAAAAGTGAAACAAGAAACCATTACCTTCAGTTACACTTTTCATGGATGTCTTTATATTCCTGAATAAAATAAATTATTTAATTATTTATTATATTTAGAACCATTTTTATATTTATCATTCTTATTATTTCACGTATTATAATGTTTTGAACATGTACTTAATAATAATTTTTACATCAGGTGTTTTGAACAATTTCAGATTATGTGTCAAAAATGACTTTTGTAGGTTAATGTATAGTCAAATGGATCATTATATAGAAATATATATATGAATTATCATGAAATAATTATAGTATTTATAAATAAATTATACATTTAAAGTAAATAATGAAATATTGATATCAAAAAATGATCCGATGTTATTATCATAGAGACGGTAGGTCGTACCCACGCCTGAGTAACGTTCTCTTTTTGCAGGGATCATTATGGATTGAATATATAGAAAATTTTAATGTTAAAAAAATTTCATTATATCCTAAATAAAAGAAAATTTAATCATATATACTTATATATATAATTAATATTATGTAAAAATAATGACATCATGTCAGAGAGGTGGTAATCCAAACATCGACAACTGACATTTTCAGTTTTTAGTGTGTGAAAAAGGTAATAGATAATGTGACATATTATATTTTATGGAAGATAATTATTTCATTATTATAATATATATTTTCTTTATGTTATATATGTGTAATTAAAATCATACTTTATATGTCCTATGTGGATTGTGAATAAATCACATCACCACGAGAATGTGGTAGTCGACACTTCCACAAATGATGTTATCATATTCCCTCAAAATGGGGCCAAAATGTTATATGTTACTAAATAATTACATAACAATAATGAACTTATAAATGTAATATATATAATTTATAAATAATTCGTTCATCATAATTCCCAACTGTGAGAGGCGGTAATGGAAAAAATGAATGACATCATTTTGTGAGGAGATAGTTTATTGTACACATAAATGGTATATTCGTTATTTGTTAGATAGAATTGAGTATAATTGTCCGTATAACCCTTATAATAAAAAAATATTATTCTATTTTGGACATATAAAATATTTTGTAATCATTTAATAAGAATATTTTATAGGGTTGAGAGTGAAAATAAAACTAAAAAGTTTGAGGAAGGATATTACCTCTTCTTTGGGTAACTCCTTTGGTTTGTAGAAAATGGATTACTTGGTTGCCTTTCTACCCCATGTGAGAATTCAAGGTTGAGGTTAGGAATTTTGGGATAGTATTTGATTAAAATTTATGTAATCCAGAAGTCTATATGTGTATGAATATTTAAGAGCGGTGAGTTCCTTTTTGTAGTGGCATAAGAGTGTAATTATTGTAAATTTTGGAAACATTCTTCCAACCATGGTTTTCTAAGACAAGTTGATTCTCTAATAGACTAAATACGATCAAATAAAGGATAGGTTTGAAATATGGACATCTAATGGATTTTGGGGAAATGTTTAGAACATTTGGGGTATTATGATTATGATTTTGTCCCTTGTTAATCTAATTTTACTGTTAGTCATTGTAAATAATTTAATTCACATTCACTAATCAATTTAATCCAAATCTATGTTGACCATATTATAAATTAAAAAATATTCTGATTTCATGAATGGAATCTATATAACCAAATCCAAATCACAAAATAGGATGAAATAAATTTAAAATTAATCTCTTATATGGGACAACAATGATTCCATTTAAAGAAAAAACATTCCAAATATTGTTATGATTTTATATATAATTTGAAATTATAATTTATTCTAATGAACTAAATTGGATTAATTTATATATAATTGTTAAAATTTTAAATCAAAAACAATTTAGTATATTATTCATCCTTATAAAAAAATTATAAAAAAATATGTTTGAATTATAATTTTGTATTTCATTCCATTAATCAAAAAATAAAATTTCAAAAAAACACAAAAAACTAACCCTAATATAATATTTATATTTATATTTAAAAAATATATTTTATTGTAATATAATATTTATATATGTTTTATAATTTATATTTAGAATATGAGTTTTATTAAATGTTGGTAAAACTACTTTGATAAAAATATCAGTTTTATGTGTAATATTGGGTTTCTTATTATCTTATGTCTATTGAATATATTCAATAAATATAAAAAATTATTGATTGAGTATATAATATATCTAAATTTCATTAAAATCATCTATTAATATTAATTAATTTAACTTTTTAAAATAAATCACCTTTTCCACATAAAAATAGCCTTTTATAAAATCATTCCCTTTATAATCGTTTTGTTTCTATATACATTTAAAATGAATATTTAATAAATGAATTAAACTATGTATTTTATTACTTTATAAAATAATATTCATAACCTTCAATTTATTTTTTAGGTTGTATCTTATTATTTTTAATTATAATATTATGAATAAGATAATATTTTGTGGTAAAACTCGTTCATCTATGTCACACAAGACATCATGGAAATCCATTGATTCATGTAACACAAACTAACCTTAGTGTTCCATGTAGATAATGCTAATATTTATATCATGTGTAATATTAGAATAAATTGTTTTTTTTGTATAATGAAATCTTGGAACAAAATTCAATTAATTCTAAAAAGAAAATATTATAAATTATTGGGGTGTTTCATCTTTCATATCTAAATCTGTGGAGACATTTTAGATGATGTTTGAAATCAAAGGGATTTTCTATCACTATCAAGGTTAGAGAGGCCATGGGAAGAGACATCATCATCCCCAATTGACTGAGTCATTTCATGGAGATAGAGTAAATGAAGTGTTTTACACCTTCCCTATGGACAGAAGGGGCTTGGACTATTATGAATGTGTTCTCTACCTCAAATAGATTTATGGGGAGCACCCATTCATTGTCGATCATAGTGTAGATATTTATATGGGTGGACCCCAATCCATTAGGTGTATATCCTATATATACTCAAATGAAACTGGTTGTTCACCGTGCCTTTTTTTGACACCAACTTCATTATATTTGGCTCTTCAAATATTGAAGGTGGTGTAATGACGATGTAGTATGTCGACCTTTCAATTGATGGGTTATTTCAGACATTGATATAATGTTGAAGGTACCAAAAAGTGGATATGAAGCTAGGGACTTATAATAATGATATTCTAGTTGGTTTCTTTTTCGATAATCTTGGACTAAGCTTTAAGTGTGAGATCCCCAAATTGAGCATTGATATTGATCTTTCCGACATGTATTTTCTCACACTTATCATACCCTTCAATGGTCAGGTTTCTTATTGATTTCTTATATTCTATAAATCCCAAATTTCATTGGGTTTGAACCGAGTGGAGGTTGATCATGGAACCATTATCAATCATATCCCTATGGATGTTGACATTATTATGCCTTTCTAAAATATAGAGGGGTCTGATGTGCCCATGGATGACCACTTACAGATCCTAGTTGGTGAACAAGATTATGACATGGAATTTTAATAACATGGTCACCACTCAATATAACTCAGCTATAATGACTTATTTCTTGAACTATTGTGGTATCTAGAGGTCGTAAATAGGTTTTTACCATAGTAATTTTGATAGATAGACCACATCTAAGATTGAGATCTTGGCTGGGACAACTGAGGGCTATTTCAAAATGTCATTATTTTGTGATTGAGGGAAACTCTTCCAATGGTGAGGTTTATCTATATCACATAGTTTTGGAGATGACACAATTGAGGTGGATAGGCCATATTCTTATTCAGAGGACATGTGGGAATCTACTATTAGTAGATCAGGTTGTGTATCGCTTCCCTTTTATCTTGGATGATCAGATTATCTAACCCCACAAGTTGGTCATTCGTGAAAACAAGATGTGGATGAACATTGCATGGTATGTGGACACCTCCATTTCACTTTTGGGCTATCTAAAGTGATTTCCCTTGTGTTTCAGCTTCATCTATAACCTATTTCAATAAACGATCGAAATATTTTGTCTTACCACACACTAGTTGTCCATAGTATACTTGGGTCTTGTGCTTGTGGCCTCCCACTCCACATCTATGTGTGGAAAACATATATTTTGAGGAATATTCTTCATCGGAGAAGGTTTCTTCTAAATGAATCGCATTTGAAAAACAAAAGATAAGATGTTTTTATAATGATGGTTATATTTGGGGGGTATTTATCATTTTTTAAAAGACGCAATGAAGAAATATTAATGATCCAGAGGTTTCATTAAGAAAAATAATGATTATCCCCATTCTATTTCTTCCATTAATTTATGGTCACACCCACATTTGATAGAAAAATCTAACCACTAATATAACATATACCTATAAGCATGGTTATTCAAAACACCATGGGTATATATACCACCTATAAAAGTGTTTTTTGAAAACATAGGATATTGGTCATTATTTATTGTCTACACCCACAGTTCTAAAAAAACTATGGCTATATGTGGAGTCTATAACCACAATTCTCTAAAACCGTGGCTATATATTTCTTTAGAAAATTAAATTTTCTCTCGGAAGAAGGTGAGAAAATATATATCCACGGTTTAAATTTTTTTGGTTATATTCTACACCTATTGTGACAGTTTTAAAGAACTAGGGCTATAGGGTCCGAATGAATTAGTTAAAACCACGGTTTTTTTAAACTATGGCTATATCATATACCTATAGCCATAGTTTTAACAAATCATGGCTATATGGTCACCAAGGATTTTAACTATCCATGGTTTCACGTATATATACATTTTTTAAATATATAAACATAACATAATTTATAAATTTATATTTATATTCCAATAAAAGTTGATAGGATGGTGGTTAAGCATCAAAGTACAATGTAGAGAAGGTGCAATGTTTAATTCCCACTGGTGTCATTTTATATTAAATTTAAATAGCCATGTTTTCTAGAACCATGGTTATAGACTCTATTTCCATAGTGGATTACCGTGGAAATATCCCTTAAAACTGTGGATATAGCCTATTTCATGGTGGAGGGATATAGCCACAATTTTATGAACCATGTCTATAGATTTTATTTTAACGGTGGAAAATCGTGGCAATAGCCTTTAATGGTGTGGCTATAGATTTGACCTATAGACACTCCAATAGGTTCTCCAACCAAGTTAAACTATGGATATAAGCTATTTCCATGGTTTTTATTCCTATACACATGATTTATTATCACGAATATAGGTTAAATTTATACTTTTTAATGATACCTCTTAAGATGGTGGAGTTATTATGGTTCTACATCGCTATTATATCATGGTTTAATGGGCTCATTGAACTATTTTTTAAGTCATCAAATTGGAAATCATCCACTCACACCTTTTTATAACATTCTTTCAATCACCCTACACTTCTAACTAGGAAATGATTATGTATGTCACCTTCTCTTTGGGTTTATCTAACACCACTTATCCAAATTAACCCTTCATTGAAGGATGTCATTGAAGATGAAGTAGACTGGGATATTATGGAACCACTTATTATGCAAAGGGAAGTAGTTGGGATAATCAAAAAGGATAAAATCAATGGGATTCATATATTCTTTTGCTTGATTATGTTATTATCCATTAATGTCAATAAATAATTAGGGACTTTTCATTTCAGATGTAATATACTTTATCTATATGATCATCAATTCCCAGGCGTCCCTGATTCCATTGTGTAGCATGACAAGGGATATATTTTTTTGATTACACTCAATAGGAGGTGTCAGGTGGTTTAGGACCTCCCTAGGTTCTTTGAAGGAAACTGTTGTTAGCATGAGAGTGACAGTTACAGCTTATAGATTTCCAATCATTTTCCCCTGTACATAGGGAATGATTCCAGACAAGGATCGGGTACACTGAATGGAATCTTCCATACATTGTTCCGTTTATACGAAATCTAGAAATCAAACTATATACTCAATTGGGATAAGGGGTGGCTGGAACTCATCCTATAGATTTTCAACAAATATTTCTAGAGGATTCTCCTATTAGATAAGGATTTATAGTGAATATGTTAAACCTTTCCATATGGATATGAAGTCATAAACCCTATGGTTTTAAGATTTCTTATAGTTCATTTGGTCAATGATTTACATTTCCCTTATTGTGGTTTTAAATTGATAAAGCAATAAATGTAAAAGGTCTTCCCATTATACAGTTTTCTTAGGCTACATAGGTGTGTGTCACCCTTCAATGGATTCTATTTGAGTATCCACGTACTGTATTACATTATGTAGCTCCATAGAAATTTTATAATGAGCCACCTATCATTTATAGGGAGTGAGTGGGGTTTGAGGGATTGGCCATGGCTTTCTCCCTCAATGATTATTGATTCTCCTTAGAACTGAAAGATCAACCGAGTGAGAGAGAGTATATATCACTAATGGAGGTAACTAATGATAATATTCAACTTTCTAATTTTTTTAGACTATACACTAGGATTCGGTGGGGGTTTGATTCTAAAATAAAACATTTTAGGGGGATGCCTAGTATGTCTAACAAACAGTGTTCGAATATTCAGATGGCACTGTTCTCTCTAGGAGGAGCTCTCCCTGAGCTCTAGGTATTTTCCTCCCACCCCCTCCCACTTCCTCAGCTGCTCTAGTTCTCGTCACAGATGCTCCTTGCATCAGTTATCACGTTGGATGTTTCTTCATTTATTGGGTTTATTTTTGATTTTGAATTTCTTTCCTCTCTTTGCTTTCAGTTCTTCCTCCACTGTTGTTCTGTAATACTCGGTTGTTCGTCGTTGATTTGTGTTCCACGGAGGTTGGTACCATGCTCTTATCACAAGAACCTTCACACCAAAACCCTACTTTGGCTTGAAAAGAAGGGGATCTGATGGTTTGGGATTTGTTGGTATCGATGTTCTGTGGTTATCCTGCTGTCTCAAATGCAAATATCTACTCTTGTTACCTTTCCCTCATACTAGAGTCCATTTTGGTCTTCTATGAAGGTGTTTTTGGTGGGTTTTGGATGGTTTTGGTGGTACGTTCGGTGTCAAGGGTGTGTATCAGCGGTGTGGCTCCAGTGATCAGTCTCTGCAGATGTATCTCGCGTCTTTTCTCTTCTGTTCTTGGGGTTATTTTTAGTTGTTTCTTCTCAGTTTTTGAAGTTCCTTCGATCTTGGTGGTTCGGTGTGGCCTCAGATGATGTTTGGCTTGGTGTTGTTTCAGAATGGATGATGGTGTACCTTCTGACGGTTTGCTTTTATTATTAGTTCTTTTCAATGTTCTACATTGGTTTTTATCCTTGCATCATCTGTGGTGATAGGTGAAGGGTTTTCTTTTCAAATCCATTGGTTTGGGTTTTTATGGTTTTGATTGTTCTGGTTCGTCACCCTCTAGTTCTCTACTCTGGCTCCAGGTCTCCACCACTGGCTCTGAGGTGCAGTTGTACGGTGGTATCCTCGTTGCTTTGGGATGTGAGTTCGAGCTTTCTTGTGACTCTTTTTGGTTTCATATTCATTGGCCATGGGAGGATTAAGAGGTTCATTTCCAGTGATATGATGTTCTATGATGTTTCTTTGTGGTTGTTTATAGGGGTGACGATGGACTCTGACGGTGAGGGGATGTTCGAGGTGGCTATGAAGCAGTGCAGTTCGGCTCAGAAGAAATGTATTCTCCAGCTTACGGGTGTGAAGAAGGATTGAAAAAATGATATCAATGATGGGTTGGATTCAACTACAGGTGGTTTCTAGTGGTTATGGCAACCGATGTGTGTTTGGAAGGTGTCTTCTGTGTCAGGTGTGCTTCCCGATATAGATGACGATCAAGGCATGATGATAGTTTGGTTGTCTTTTGAATTTCAAATTTTGAAATGGTTGTTTCGTTTGGAGGCAATGTGGTGTCATGGGTGGCGTTTATGGTGGGGGATGTTTTTATGTGGACCGTCCTTGGTTGGCACATAACATCTTCTTCATGGATTTGGAAATTTTATTTTTGTTTGATGTTGTGTTCATTTCTGGATTTTAAAGTTGGTGGGTTGTGATGGTCTCAAATATCTTGAATGTTTAATCTGGTTGGATCTTTATAAAGGTCCACACATAGCCTTTAAAAGTGTTATTAGAAAATAATAATATGGATTTGGTCTAGGGTGTTGTCTATGGGATGATGAATATACATTTTCACTTGAAGATAATACCTATCATGAATATTTCCCATGTCTAAATTCACATTGATTTGTCTAAGAGATGGTATCTCATTCACATAATATGGAAGTTTTTCCTTCGTGGAATGAACATTCATTCCACTTGGTAGTTCTTGGTATGTCACTACCCATTTCACTTTTTGAAGGGTTGTTTTTTTACCATAGGGGAGGCTATCCAGTATTCGGAGGTGCTAGGTTTCAGAGCCTCCAATGATTCTTGGTGTGTGAATCCTTAGTTAGTACATCATTATCACCCTCCTCTTTGGGTAGGTTTTATGTATTGATTCCCTATTCATTCGCCTCTTGTTTCAAAATGACTATCATTTTGAATAAGATGATATTTACAGAGTTGTATCTAGAAATTTGTTTTTTGGATTAAATTCAATGCAACTAGATGACTTTTTACTAATTTATCAGGGACATTCCTCAAACCTCTGACCATATTGGGCCATTTTGGCTTGAAACCCCACTAGATTCTAATTGTATTAATCGTACGCTCCTCCAATCTCTGCATATAGGTAATTACATTAAGAGAGTTTTGTATCATGGAAGCTAAGTGGTCCCCAAATAATAGAGGTTAGTGTTGTAATTGGAGGAATGGATGGTATTTAAGTCATTGATATTTACCTCCGAACCATGAGATGAATAATTTTTTCTATGGGTATGATGATGATGAAAATACCCCATCCCTATGGGATGGGTTTTTTCAAGGTGAAAATTTTGATTGAATGATCTAGTTTTTAAGGATCTATTGATTCTAGTTGTGGATTTCAATATTCCATGGACAAAAATCGAGATATAAATTCCCCCAACTAAACAGACTAGGGTTGATCTAGATCAGTCATTGATTTCATCAGGATCCACTCATGGGATGATTAAACTGGTCATGGTAATTGAGAAATAAATGTCACATCAATAATTTTTGGTGGTTTTTATCATATTATGATGATATATCCCAATCCCTATCCAGATTTGATGATCCATGTGGTTGAACCGGTGGTAGATATTCCCTAAGCACAGTGGGTTGGGTCCCCTCTAGAATGTGTTTTATGGTAGCCACTTCTAAATCCTATTTGATGTGGTGTGATTGAGCTTGCATAATGTATGGGTGAAATGGTATCCTATAAGGTATTCAATTTCAATAGTATTTTTTCAGGATGACTGTATCCTTTTATTATTTGTATTAAATTCATTCCAACTAATTTTAGGAGTAAAATTCCATGACTAGATGTATATACTCCCCCTCTATCCATGATTTCTAGTCACCATTAATGATGGGAAATTCAATTTTACTAACTCGATGAATATTGAATTACCTATTCCTCTATTTTCACCATATGATATGACATTGAAACATTCTGTATCTAAAGGGATCTACTATTTTGGGGACAATGTGAAGTGAAATGCTCCCTATTTCTCACATCATTCGATATTCATGTCTGGTGATGCTCTAAAAATTATTTGGCGGAGGGTTTTCTTGATGCTAATACAAATACTACGTAAGATTTTTTCATGTTCTTCATTCCTAGTTTATGGTATATGAAAATGGTGGCCATGTCCATGTGACAATATAGTGTATTTATTAGATGAATTTGATACTCATATCCTAAATTGGGTATACGTATACCCTTCAGTCGCTATTGAGTAGCCCACAAATTTTTTCTTAGTTGGGGCATGAGATCCTTTTCTAGATCATCTGGGACTTCACAGTTAGATATATGGAGGGCCCAAGACATGGTGGAGATGTTGTTTCTAGAAAAATATCTCCAAATATCAATTTCATCCTCCACATCATTATACATACCCACCTCTATATGATCATACCCGAGAAGATGCTATAAGGTTAGCATGATGAATAAAGTTTTGTGGTGATGGAAGATGACAGAGAACTATTTTTAGTTGACCTTGATGTTTCAAGCACCTCACAATAAGAAGTTTTCATAGTGTTGAGAACCTCAATATACAACGGTGTCAGTGAAATGATAGGATTTACTTGTCTATGTGAGATATCCTCATAGGGATGTTGACCACAGTGGATGTAAGGGATAAACCCCTACGATCCAAGTCCACACTACCATGAGGAGAACTATCATGCTAATTATCATATTTTACATTATTTAAAGAGTTTATTGACTCATGGGGTGTTTATAATGGGTATTTAACAACCTCATGGACACTAGAATTGAGAATGTTAAGGATATGCGACCCGTTCTACATTATGGTCAAAATATGTCAGCCTACCTTTTGGGGATGTATAAGGATATGTGCATACTATATGATGGTTGTGGAAACTTGTTTATATCCTTATGGTGGTGTGGGATAATGAGACCACTTATGAGAATCATATGAAATATTTCCATTAGCTTCCTTGTTATTGAATGGAATATAAACCCACCCTGAAGAATATCCCCTTCTCAAATTGTGATCCTTTGTTAGAATGGGAGTATGATCTTGATCTTGGGCCTTTGGAATATTTCACGGGCCTTTCTTGGTAGAAATATTAGCCTACCCTGAGGCATGTGTTTCTCTTACTCAGTGAGCCCCGATGAAATAGGAATCAAAGTATGGTCTGAATATGTTTTCCCCACAAAAACATATATATGGACCTCTATAATGAGATAAGGGATTGATCCTCATCCTATATTTCCTTCGAAGGATGCTGGTGCAGTAGATTGTTAGTGGAAGTAAAAATATATATCTGGATTCAATGATCTTCTTGAATATGCTAGAAAAATTCATTGATAATAATATGAGCATGTCCTGAGGCATGTTTCAGTATCACTTCGTTCTCCCTAGCCAAAACATGGACGTGATCCATATCCTACGCATTTGGAATATGACAAAAGCCTTATTAGATTGGAATATGAGACTATCCTAAGTAATGTTCCCCTCTCACATGGTGATCCCTATCTAGAACTAAGATTTGATCCAAATCTGGAGCCTTTAGAATATAGAACTGGGACTTTTCGACAGACATGTGCCCCTTTGTTGAGAAATGTGTTGCACTCACCTAGTGATCCATGGTTGGAAGATAAATATGAGCTCAGTAAAATTCCATGTTCTTTAAAAAAATATAATGATAATCCTCCTAGATGGGATCCAGAATGTGTGCATTATCTTGATATCATACTTGTTCTTAATGATCAGAGTGATGAGATTCTATGCCTATATGGATAGGGATATGAATGTTTCCATGTATCTTCACCAATGGTAGAATATTATCATGAATTTATTCAACTATTGTTAATATGTATTTGAATTTGATAAAATTGTGCATAGGTATTTAAGTATGTACATTTTATATCTCCACTATATACTGGCACATATATTTTACTGATGTGGGGATATGAACCCACATTTTTCTCGCATATTCCTATGTAAAATGCCGAGGGGATTTTTACATGGGGGAATAAATTTGATCCACCCACATACCATCTGTGGTAATATTCTCAGATAAATGTTCTGAGTGAGTATGGATATGAGCCTAATCACATGTTATTATTGGAATATGCTGGAATACATTTCCAATGGAGTGGGGACATGATCCCAACATAAATTATATAGATACTTTATAGGAATATTCACATAGTCTTCTTCTGAGTGAGAGGGATATGAGCCAGCTCGTTGGTTACTACTAGAATATACTAGCAATATTTGTTAGGGAATGCAAGGATATGGTCCCACTCATGTTAATATGAGGCTTCCTTTTCCGATGTTTCTTCCACGTCACCCATGAATGGGTATTATAGGTGGTAGTGTGTCGAGTAATACCCCCTGTAAAAGATTAATGGGTATTGGTTTGATATTTCTTATGATGAAAGTTAATATGGGTCCTCATTAGTGACCTATAAGACAGAGGGGACAAATATTTCACTCCCTGATCAACCTTCACATATTCTAGAGGTTTTAGTAATCTTTCTCCATGGATATGCTCCCTAAGTAGTCTGTTGTGACAATGAGGGCTATTGTCTAATCTGAATCATTATTTTGACAATGTAGAAACTTATGTTAAATTACTGGGATACCCTCATAGGAATCACCAAGGGTTGATAATTTACCACATCGATGGAACTCTTGGATCATTGTGTTCACCAACTAATGTAGAATATATTGGGAAGGTGAGATTATTTTGTGACCCTTGTGGTTTGTCTGCATAACTATTCTCCCAAAACGGTCTCTAGTTAAATGAATTTTATAGGATCTGGATGTTGCTGATTAGAGTTGTATCTATAGTCATAAATAATATAAGGAACAAATTCACCGATTAGTACAATATCATAGGCATCATGTGTTCTCAAAAAGATATGCATGGTTTACAAAATTATCCTTTTATTAAAGATCTGTCCATTTTTATAGTGTGGAATTTTAAAATAGAGGATTGATTTAATTCTTGGGAATCCCCATTATAGATGATAAACTATATGATTTATTTCAGGTTTATCATTACTTTTTAATATTCTAAAAAATTATTATGAAACATGGAAAATCGAAAATCCTTCTATTTAGAAGATTCACATCAGGTTTATATTTTATGTTTGCATATAGTGTAAAAAAATTTCCTAATGGATCATAAATCATTCTTTTTTTAAATTCTAGATATTCACATCAGGTTCACCATTTTTTCTTCGTTGATAAAAAGGAATCCATAAGGTGAATTTGGTTTCTCAGTACAACTGATTGTGAGTGAAGGGGGATGTTGGTATACTGCACAATAATTTACATTGGGATACAATTTTTTGTTCATAATAGAAACTCACCATGTTTCCCAGATTCAAAACTACGTATATACCTTCCTTCCAATAAATGGTTGTTAGTTGAGGTTCATTCCCTATTACTCATAGTAACTCATGTTGGCCCAGAGAATGGGTGGTAAGGCCCATCACATCCTGTTAGGGGTAATTGTTTCCTAATCAGAGACTCTCTTATAGAATTGTTATATTGTAATGAGTCTCTTACTAATCCTAATATAAGACAAGTTACCTAACATAATAATCATATTTTGACTCCTTTTAGGCATAGGAAAATGAGTATATCATTAGTGAATATATCTATATGTATTTGAAGATATTCAACCATATCCATTTTCATGGATATCTACTTATATTTAGAAGATTTGTAATATGTAATGAGGAACTTCTAGAAATATTGTGGGGATGAAGGACTTCAGGGACATTACCTCTTTGGTGGGACTCTTCGACCTAGGTTCCTTGGGTAGCCGGTTTTCTTGGTTTGATAACCGAAGGGGAGCTAGCCGAATATGGATCTGGTTCGACAGGTGTTTTGAAAATCTTCTGGGCCTCGATTACTTTGGGTAGATGTTTGTCACAAACCTCCCTCATACATTTTCCAATCATGCTCCATTGCTTGTGGATTTACATAGGGACATGTCAAGGTAGGGGGTTTTCACTACTCCCTTAAATGGCATCAGGATAGTGGTTTCCTATCAATGGTCAGAAACTCATGGGAAGGCGAAGTTGACGGAAGGGAATGGCACGACCTTTAGTTAAGGATTAAAAGGCACAAAATGGATCTTCTAGAGTAAACCACGCATAGGAACGTTGATGGTTCAGGAGTGGAAAATGTGCAGGCCGATATTGGGAAACTGGAGGAGGAATTGAAAACTGCATGGGATGAGAATATAATCATGTTGTTTTGTGAAAAATGGATTTTTCTATCAGAGAAGATCCTGGAACATGAGAAAGATTAAATATTGAGATCTCGTGTAAGATGTTTGAAGGAGGGAGATAGAAACAACGCCTATTTTTAGGGATGTATGAAGGAGAAGGGAAGCATGAGACTCAACCTTATCATAGGTAATGGTGTCTACACATCATATGTGGAGACTGCGGGTCGTATGGCTGTTGAGAACTATCAAAATCTGATGGTCGGGGCATAGAGTTCAAGGTACGAGGTTAAGAAAGAACCTGATTATACAGAGACATTCTGGGAGTGGATTCCAAAGATGGTGAGAAACTCTGATAATGATTCTATGTTAGCCTTACCAGATGAAGAGGAGATTAAGGGTTCATTTATGGCTATGCCTCATGGTAGTGCGCTTCGCCTGGATGGTTTCCTTGGGAAATTCTATGTGGCTGCATGGGAGGTGGTGAAAAGGCAGGTGGTGGAGGCCATACATGACTTCTTTGGGGTGGAAAATTAATCAGATCGGTGAGTGCTTCCAAGGTGGTACTCATTATGAAGGTGAAAGACCCCACATCAATTGGGCAGTTCAGGAAAATCTGCCTTTGTAATGTGTCCTACAAAATCCTGGCCAGCTTGACTGCAAGAAGGATGGGTGGGATTATTCTGAGTCTTGTTTCATGTGAGCAACATAGGTTTATAAGAGGGATGAGCATACAGGGGGCGGTTGAAATTTCTAACGAACATGTGAATGATATTAATAAGAAAGAGATTGGGTCTAATGTCATCTTTCAAGTGGACATGGATAAAGCATACAAAAAGTTGGAATGGAGTTCCATCATCCGAGTGATGCGTAAATTTTTATTTCTGGAGTGGGTTTCTGACCATTGTTTTCGGTGCAATGCATCCTCGTGGATCTCCATATCCCTTAAAGGAAAGTGCTTTGGCTTCTTCAAATCAGTGCAGGGTGTTCACCAAGGTGACCCTTTTTCTCCCTCCCTTTTTATTTTGG
Source organism: Viscum album (assembly GCA_963277665.1). Classification (NCBI taxonomy): domain Eukaryota; kingdom Viridiplantae; phylum Streptophyta; class Magnoliopsida; order Santalales; family Viscaceae; genus Viscum; species Viscum album. The sequence continues at coordinate 1,397,243,494 of OY728119.1, forward strand.
CACAGGACTCCCTCTCTCAGAACTTCCATAAGAGAATGGAAAATGTGAAAATTGAACCATTTTTCAGAAGGAAAGGAAGGGAGTCAATATCCTATTTTATGTTTGCTGACGACATTGTATTTTTTATGAATTTTAGAAGAAGTTCCTTGACTAAACTCATGGGTATTCTCTCGATGTACTGTTATCTGAGTGGACAGAGTATTAATGGAGGGAAGAGTCATGTCTTCATTTCCAACCGATGCCCGGGTAGTCGATGCAGAATTATTCAGGAGATGGTGGGATACCAAAGAAGACAACTCCCTTTGATCTATCTTGGGGTCCCACTCTCCTTCGGTTGTGTTAAAAAAATGTTTTTTGTGGACATCACAAACCAGATTCTTGAAAGAATCCTGAACTGGAAAAAAATTCCTTTCCTTCGGAGGGCGCGTCATGCTTATTAATACTATCCTCACTTCCATTCCTTTTCATATTCCAGCATTCATCAAACCACCAAAGAGCACCATCACAAGGATGGAGAAGGTGATTTCTGTATTCATATGGGATGCCAACCAGAACGGTCGATGTCACTGGGCATCTTGGGAGTGGATGGAATGACCAGTGGTGGAGGGGGTGTTGTTTTACATGATATCTTGGAAAGCAAGCATGGAATGCAAGCCAGACATGCATGGGACATAATAACTAGGAATTCGTGGTGGGATTCTTTCTTCAGGGGTAGATACGGTGATCACCATAGTGATGGAAAAACACGATAAGCAGGTCAAATGTGATTGGAACGGTGCATGTTCGACTACATGTCCGAGTTAGCTGGATCAATCTGGTGGATTATTGGAAGATGTGATGATAGCATTTGGGATGATAAGTGGGTGGGGATAAGTCTCAAATTTCCACATTTCCCTGCAAACAATATATACTTCAAAGAAGAAATCAATCATACTTCATATATTGAGACAGTACTCAATGAGGAACAGAAGGCGGTATTTGATAGCCTCTTCTTGGTTGAGGAAGAGGATCGCTACTACTATACGAGTTTGAGTCTGGGCAGATTTTCCTCCCAAGATTTTCAAAGAGGCAGACATGCAGGGAGCAGTTCAGAGGAGGGGTCTGGGAAATTTTGGTTTAAATAAATACCCACAAATATGACCTTTCTATTTTGGTGCATAAAGAACAAAGCTCTACCTATAGATGATAATGTACAGAGGAAGGGCATTCACTTAGCATGACAGTGATTCTGCCATGCAACCCGAGGAGGTAATCGATTGATCACCTTTTTGTCTTGAGTGATTGGGCATTCAATGTTTTTATGAACTATTTCCAACATCCAAGGGTTAATACACAATAGTCTCTATTCCAAAGTCTCATAAACTATTGGTTTCAGGGTGTGGAGGAGAATAGCATGGAATGTAAAGCCCGAGCCACCATCCTTGCTTCCATCAGTTGGACAATTTTGGAGACCATGAATCGGTCACAATTGGGTACTCGTGTCCCAAATTCTTTACTTTCTATGAGGGAATGGTGCCTTATAAATGATCTTCTCTAACTTCTCAAAGGATTCCATCAATCGGCTCTGATTTGGAACATCCTCAACAAATCTGTTTCGCTTGGAGATATGAGAGGAATATGGGTCGGTTGGAACCGTCATTCTAGTGGGATGAAGTTCAACGTGGATGGTTATTTTAAAAACAGAGCCATGAAAGGTGGAGGGGTCCTACGCGATGCACGTGGTTCTATTATTGTGGCTTTTAGCGCCTTCTATGGCCCAAGTTCCTCTCTAGGGGCGGAGGCTCGGGATTTTCTCACAGGTCTCCAAGTTTGCAGGGAGCGAGGTCTCGTGGTGGCTGAAATTGAATCAGAGTCCGAAACTCTGGTGAAGATGGTTTAAGGAAGGTATGATGTGCCATGGGACCTGATCTACATTATCAGAAGATGTTTCCAAGAAATTTCTTCTGAACACATCATCCACCATAGCTGGAGGGAGACCAATTTTGTTGCAGACGCTCTTGCAAGCCACAGTCACCCAGGTGAGGGAGTGATCGTCTTTAATGGCTTGGGTCCTCTTCTGCGAGAGTGTTTGGTTTTTGTTTAGAAAGATTCACTTGTATTACATTATTTCCACCCCCTTGAGGGCCCTTTGTAATGAAGGTACAATGCCTTTCCTTGAAGATAATTAAAAACATACTTTTCAGTTAGTCATTCATCCTTGTAGGGATGAAGTTAATATTCCAAGGAGGGATTTGAGCCATTATAAGGCATAAAAAATATCCTATTTTATATAGTAATAAAAACTCATGTAGTACATTTAACATATGAATCTTATCATCATACGTGAATGACTTATTTTTAAGCACATAGGCACTAGATATTTGAGCTTGATCCTCAAGAATACATTTTACATATCCAAGTTATTTTGGGAATTAGAGTCATCATAGTTCGATCATGACCTTGGGCTTGGCCCCAAGGTGGATTCCATTATACAATGAGTCTTTATATCCTTCCACTCATTAGAGATTATATAATGAGATTATCCTAGATGGTGGAGAATTCATGATGCTAATGATATTACCACAACAACTCCTTAAGCCAGCATGAAAAATCCTTAGTGTGAGAAAAAAGGATAACATGTAATTAGTATCACTGTATATGGATGTCAGGACAATGTATTGGGATATCATATTGGATGTTTAATATAGAACTAGGTAATTAGAGAGGCTTCATTTTTATCCTGGTTATGGAAGGAATAAGAGTCACCATTGTTTTGAGAGGTTCTCAATCCAGTGATGGATGTGATAAAATGGTAGGCACATAGAAAGGATTGTCCCATGATGGTTAAAATGTGTGTGACATGAGGGTACTTACACCAATGTGGATTCACATTGGAACTCATTCCTTATAATGTTATCCTATATTTCTTGATTATAATTGGAATCATATTCATTATTGTTTAGTTATATTCTCATCCCACTGATGGATAAGGTATAATGATCATCTCATTGGAATTATTGGGTCCTGAAGGATCAAATGTGAGAGGCATGAGGGGACTCGCACTTAAGAGGACTCCCATTCGGAGTCAGTACTTATGAAGGATCCAAATATAAATTGGTTATGGAAGGAATCATAGTCATCATAGTTCAAGTATATTCTTACTTGGTTGAAGGATGATGTCAAATGATAATCCCATTTGGATTGATTTTGTCCCAATTGTTGAAATGTCAAATACGTGAAGTGACAAACACCAAATTATATTTCCATTGAGCATATTTCCTTATGATGTATTCTGATGTTTTTTTATTATTTATGGAATAATATTAATCATAGTTTAGTTTGATTCTCAATCCATTAATTACTGAGGTGTGATAATTATCCAATGAGAATTATTGGGTCCCAATAGTTGAAATTCCTAAGAAATGTGTGGACATACGCTAAAGTAGATTCCTATTAGAGTTCATTATCATTACCTAGGAATGAATCCTATATATCATATTTATGGTAGGAAATAGATTCATCAATGTCCAGTTGATTGGTGCTTACATGCTGAGGATTCCCTTGTAGGAGGTACATATCATATTATTCTACTGATCATGGATTACATGATGAGGTTTCCTTTATATATGGGACATATAATATTATACTCATTAATGAGGATTACATGATGATATTTTCCTAATATGTGAGACATATCATATTATTCATCTGATTGGGGCTTATACGCTAAGGATTCCCTTGTTTTTATATGAGATTATCACATGAATGATATGATTATTTCATCTCCCTATGCCCATGTAAGATTTCCTCATTATGAGGGAAAAGGAATATAAAATGTTTAATATCATTTATTATAAATATAGTACATATTTACAAGGGAATGACTTTGGAGGTTTATATAATGTTCGGGCCTTAGAGAGGAATCCTACATAACCTGGTTATGGTAAGAGTCAGATTCAATGTAGTTCAGTTTCTATGCACCAACACAGTGAGGTTTCCCTTATGATAGGGGCCTACCCAATGAGTATAAACATGGTTATCTTGTTTTGGGATTACCCAATGACCTTGATTGCTCATATTCCAAACATTTGTTGATTATATGCTCCACAAGCCTCAATAAACTATTTGATATGACGGATAAATTTTACCTTACAAGTATAAATTCAATTGTATGATCAAGTTCATTTTTCCAAGGGATGTTTCATCGCTTGTGTGTCATGTCTAAAGGTTGTTTCATAATAAAGGATGGCTTGTTTGGGGGGAAATTCAAGATGCGGTTGGATTATCCTACATGCCATCACAAGATACTGTCTAACATGCTTAAAAGTAGTCATATGATCTAGATGAATTTCTTATCTGGCATCATAAAAGATGAATGATACACATAGAGGGAGAGGATATAGTTAGTGATACATGTATAGAGGGTGATTAATGATCTATGATGACATGTCTAGAAAGAATAGTGAATTCCAGAAGATATGTCTAGAGGATATCACAATTTATGTCTACAATGTCTAGAGGACGTCGTGAGATCCGGTTTACCTACCTGAGTTCTATTGCGTGAATTATGTTACATATATTGGTTTCACCATTTGTTTTGGGAGTTGTGTTTGAAGGAAACAATAAGGTGTGGATGGAAAACATGGATGTATTCTTGAGACTTGGTTGGCATGCCCGAGGGGCATCATGTGACTTGATCTTTACATGTCAAGAGGACTTCACTTGATCAAAATAGTGTACCAAAGGATCATCTAATGACATGGAAAAAATGATATGGTTATATAACAAGACTCGAGTGGTTCATTTGATGTTAATGAGGAATAGTGTATGTGTACATCACATAATTCTCATATCTTTTAGTAATTATTGAATTTTTAGTGCATATTACATATATTTTTTTAGTATAAGATAGTTCTAAAACTTATATGCTAATTCATATACGTGTGATGTCTTTTTCATGTCCCTCGATAAGTTCATTATGTAATTTATTAATTATGTAGAAAAGTTATTATGCTTGATGCATGACCATTCTGGTTGATCACTACATTTTAAATGACAAGAAACATCCTTATCTCAATATCATCCACTCTAATAAATCCTCTCTAATTCCTAGTCAGTTCTCTTTTGGATGAAAAAAGGTCAACCCCTTCTTTGATGCAAGGGTGGGAGATTTATTAGCCTCCCCACCCTGTATGTTCCTCGCTTTGTGTGATATATATTGTGTTGTACCTCTCGTACCCCTCGTAGTTTAATTTTCATGATCACAATCACTCTCTTATTTATCTAATCTTGTTTTAAGTGTTTTTGGATGATAGGCATGATTTCAGGTTGCCAAGGAATTGGGCCAAGAAAGCTGAAAGCAAAAGTGGACTGATTTCAGTCCACCGGCCAACCGGTGTCCCATCACCGGCCAGCCGGTGGAACCCAGACAGAAGGGACACCTACTATCTCACCACCAGCCAACCGGTGGCCTCCTCACCGGCCAACCAGTGGTGCCTGGGCAGAAGGCCTCTCCATTTTCCAAAGCACCGGCCAACCGATGGCCAAGCACCGGTCAGCCGGTGGAGCCAGTCAAACTAGCCGTTGGGCTTTGATCAGCCTGATCCCAACGGCTCCGAAGACCCCTAACGGCCATATGAGGGTTCCCCCTTTATAAATAAAGGACTAGGAAGCCCCGGAACGGTGGTGGAATAATAACGAAGCCAACGGAAGCCAACGGACACATTTTTCATCATTTGGCAAACCTCCGGCGGATTCCTTCAAGGAACCTCAATTGCTCCAACCCACTTCCACATCCAAGGAGCACCATCAAAGATGCTTGGGAGCGTTCTTCATCAACTTCATCAATCCTTTGACACCCAAGGCTTCTCCTCTTACGGTTTTTCATTATTTATCTTTTTGAGCATCAATTTGGGTTTGTGCCTACAAACCACTCTTTCTCTCATCCTTTCTTTTTTTGGGTTTTCACACCACCTTCAAGGTGTGAAGAGGTTAGTCAATCCTTCCCTTTAAAAGGCTTGAGTCATAGGTGAGCTAGCCTTCACCTGTAAGAAGGCTAGTGGGTTCTTGCTCAACCATTAAAAGAAAGCTGTAATAGGTTCTAGACTACCTTAATGTCTAGTGGGTTTCTTGCTAAAACCATTAAAAATCAAGCGGTAGTAAATCTCTCAATGGTTGAGTTGGGAGCGGAGACGTAGGCTTTGGTTTAAGCCGAACTCCGTTATCAAGTTTTGTGTCTTTCCTCTTTTATTTCCGCTGCACTTTTTACTTTGATTTTAAATTGTTAATTTGTTTTTTTAAAAGGCAATTCACCCCCCTCTTGCCATCAATCTCTGCCCAAAAATTGGTATCAGAGCCAAAATTTGAGTAATACCTTCACCGGTTTCAAATTCAAGATCCTTTGTGATGGCTTCAACTTCTTTCGCCACCGAAGGCTATTCTTTGGGTCGTGCTCCATTCTTTGATGGAACCGACTATACTTATTGGAAAACCTGCATGACCACTTTTCTTAGAAGTATAGGTTATCCTATTTATAAAATTGTCATGCATGGTTATTCTCTTTCTTCTCCCGATGAATCCAAATGGACTCAAGCTGATATTAAAAATTTCGAGCTTGATGGCAAAGACATGAACTCTCTTCATTACGGCCTTGATTGTAATGAATTCAATCGAGTTTCCACATGCACTTCATCTCATGAAATCTGGAAACTATTGGAGGTTACCCATGAGGGGACCAACAAAGTTAAGGATACTCGATTGGATATGTACTGTCAAGATTTTGAGTCTTTTACCATGCATCCATCTGAATCAATTACTGAAATGTTTACTCGTTTTACTGACATTTGCAATGGAAGAAAGTCTCTTGGAGATGATGTTTCTGCAGAAATGATGGTCAAGAAGATCCTTTGGATCCTACCAAGCTCATGGTCACCAAAGGTGACCTCAATTAAAGAAGCAAAATATGTCAAGAAAATGCCGGTCGAAGAGCTCATCAGATCCCTCATGACCTACGAGATCACCATGAGGAGGAAAGCTGAAAAGGAAGGCAATCTCATCAAAACTCCAAAGAACATCACCTTCAAAGTTCAAAAAGAAGAAAGCTCCTCCTCATCATCTTCTTCCTCTTCAAGAGGCGATTCAGAAATCGAGAACCTTGCCCGCAAGATGCACAAATTCATGAAGAAGAACAAAAAGAATAAATCTCGCAAAGCTTGAAAGGAAGAACTCGACGAAAAATCCGAGCCCGAGGTAATATGCTATGGGTGCGGCAAGAAAGGCCATTATAAGCCCGATTTCCCACTCCACAAGACAAGGGCCAAGCAAAAGGAAAAGAAAAAGGCATTCAAGGCCACATGTAGTGATAGCTCCACATCCTCCTCCTCCTCCTCCTCAAGTGACAACGGTAAAAAATGCCTAATGGCATTTCATGAGGTAACCTCTTCCGACTCCTCTTCCTCTTGTTCTTCAAATTCTTTCAATAATTTATCTTATGAGGATCTCTAACATGCTAGAGATCAATTGGAAGAAGGCTTTCACGAACATTCTTCCAAATTTATTGCTTTAAAAAAGAATTTCAAAAAACTTTCTTCCGAAAAGGAACAACTTCTCAAAGAAAAGGAGGAGTTGTCCCTCAAGATCCAAAACCTTCCCGATGTTGATTCTATGGAATCAACAATCAAGGATTTAAGGAAATCCCTAGCTAAGTTCACCGAAGGTGAACATAACCTCTCGAAGCTCCTTGGTTCCCAATGCGTATCTAGAACCACCCAAGGGCTTGGATATTCCAAGAAAGATTCCTCTTCCCATGCTCCTACTTTTTTTGTAAGGGGGAGCTCCCAATATAAATTTTGAAACTATTGGAAAAAGATAGGGCACTTTATTTACGAGTGCGATTGCAAAAATGCCCGGTATGGAAGGCCCAAAACCATTTCCTTTAATGATGAATTTCATAGGAGAAGACCCGCCACAAGACAAGTATGGATTGAAAAATCCCTTTTAGCGAGTCTCACCGGACCAAAATTTGTCTCGGTTATAAAATCCTCTCCCCGGTGATTTGTTGTTTTTATTTAGGGGGAGTTAGGATCGTTTAAGACTTTTTGCGTTTTTATTTCAAAACTTTCAATCAAAACTTTCAATTTCAAAAATTTCAATTTCAAAACTTTCATTTCAAAACTTTCAATTCAAAACTTTCAATTCAAAACTTTCAATTCAAATTTCAAAAATTTCAATTGGTTTAAAATCTCTATCTTGTTTTTCAATCCTTTCCCTCAATCAAGTTTTATGCCCCGTGCTATTTTGATAATTACAAAGGGGGAGAAATTCTTGGTTGATTGGGGGAGAAATCTTTCTCTCATGCTTTTCTTTACTTTTCAATTTATCCTTTAAAGCATGCCTTTCATTTCAGTCTTTTACATTTCTTGTTTTGGTGATTGTGATCATCAAAATAGGGGGAGATTGTTGTACCTCTCGTACCCCTCGTGGTTTAATTTTCATGATCACAATCACTCTCTTATTTATCTAATCTTTTTTTAAGTGTTTTTGGATGATAGGCATGATTTCAGGTTGACAAGGAATTGGGCCAAGAAAGCTGAAAGCAAAAGTGGACTGATTTCAGTCCACCGGACAACCGGTGTCCCATCACCGGCCAGCCGGTGGAACCCAGACAGAAGGGACACCTACTGTCTCACCACCGGCCAACCGGTGGCCTCCTCACCGACCAGCCGGTGGTGCCTGGGCAGAAGGCCTCTCCATTTTCCAAAGCACCGGCCAACCGGTGGCCAAGCACTGGTCAGCCGGTGGAGCCAGTCAAACTAGCCATTGGGCTTTGACCAGCCTGCTCCCAACGGCTCCGAAGACTTTTTCAACGGCTCCAAAGACCCCGAACGACCATATGAGGGTTCCCCCTCTATAAATAAAGGACTAGGAAGCCCCGAAACGGTGGTGGAATAATAACGAAGCCAACGGAAGCCAACAGACACATTTTTCATCATTTGGCAAACCTCCGGCGGATTCCTTCAAGGAACCTCAATTGCTCCAACCCACTTCCACATCCAAGGAGCACCATCAAAGAATCTTGGGAGTGCTCTTCATCAACTTCACCAATCCTTTGACTCCCAAGGCTTCTCCTCTTACGGTTTTTCATTATTTATCTTTTTGAGCATCAATTTGGGTTTTTGCCTACAAACCCCTCTTTCTCTCATCCTTTCTTTGTTTGGGTTTTCACACCACCTTCAAGGTGTGAAGAGGTTAGTCAAGCCTTCCCTTTAAAAGGCTTGAGTCATAGGTGAGATAGCCTTCACCTGTAAGAAGGCTAGTGGGTTCTTGCTCAACCATTAAAAGCAAGCTCTAATAGGTTCTAGACTACCTTAAAGTCTAGTGGGTTTCTTGCTAAAACCATTAAAAAGAAAGCGGTAGTAAATCTCTCAACGGTTGAGTTGGGAGTGGAGACGTAGGCTTTGGTTTAAGCCGAACTCCGTTATCAAGTTTTGTGTCTTGCCTCTTTTATTTCCGCTGCACTTTTTACTTTGATTTTAAATTGTTAATTTTTTTTAAAAGGAAATTCACCCCCCCTCTTGACATCACTCTCCGCCCAACATATTGGATGAATCCAAGTTATAGCCAGCAGTGTGATTTGGCGTCATGCTTCCTTTCGAGGTAGTGATATAATTAGTTCTGGGGGTATGACAAGATTTTCACTGGCTAAATTTCCATCCCTTAAATTCCACATTTATAGGATTATATAAAATCAGAGTGACCTTTCTGAATCAAGAGTACATGATGGGATTCTTTTGTATTTTTATGATGACATGTATAGGTACTTTCGCAAGATCAGGATGCCTACTGGAAGGTCTTCACGTGGTATCTGATTCCTTTTCTAGGATATTCTATAAGAGAAGGATGGATTGTGAGGGGAAATTTACAAGATCACAATGGGTTTTCAAGGGGTATTGTGAGATATTTTTGTGGATAGCCTCGACATGTCGTGTGATTTTTACAACCGTGGGATTCTCTCATCATCTCCCTTGTTATTTCATTGTTTATTTTGCACAGTTTGGAGTTTTGAGAAGTTACATTTTTATTGTTGAATAAAATCACCCTACCTATTTGCGAATCATCAAATGTCCAATAAAAGGTCTAATAGATATATATGGGAATTTCATGTATAATTCCAACTATTTGTCCTTATGACTTCAATGTGGGTGCATGAGGTTTACTGGACATGTTTGTATTTGTTTTTGTGACAAAGATTTCATGCATATGCGCTATCATGGACATGTCAGTAGGTTATAATGTTGTCTTTCAAATCACCACAGGTGCATTATCGGGTGTTTTACAATAGAAATAGGCTCTTGAATTTCCCCCTTTTTATATCCTTTGACTATTTCACAATGTCTTGGGGGTTTTATGAGTTTTCTTGAGTGTTTTCAAGTACAATAATTCTGTCCAACGAAAAAGACTCATGTGGTTTTTATGAACACATGTGTCTCCTGAATTTTGGATATATTCCTAATATTTTCCTGGTATTTATGGTGGATTCATAATGTGTCCACCAGTAGAAAAGTGACGTAACCAAGGGAATCGTAATCTGGGCTCCACTGGGTGATCAATTTTTTCTGGGGAACTTCAGAAGAACAAGTGGGATTCATAAAAGGGTATTCAGATGATCTTTCATCAGCTATGTGCCAAATGTGGCCTTCCAAAGGTCATGCAATTGAGTAACTTCTGGGGGTTCACATTAGTTTTCAGTTCATGGTCTCCTTCTTCTTATATTTCTTTTTGGGGATTGTAAAAACCATATTCAATTATTAATTCCTTTGTGATTTTTTTACTCTCATTTGGAAGGCATCAAAACATGCATTAGATGATTTTATAATAACTATATGACTTGTAATTGTGATGATATAAATTTAAATTCATATTTATAGTTATATTATTTAAAATTTTAATTTAATTATTTCCCCATTAGGGGTTATTTTAATTAAATAAATGTGGGAAAAAATATTAATATTAAAATATTTTTCAGGGAAATGCATTATTAATACAAAAAATAAACATATACAAAAAATAACAAAAATATGAGTCAAACATAATTATTTCAATTAAATATAAACAAATTATTATTTTGGTTTAACTAAAACTCTATGATTAATGTGATTTTTATATTACAAAATTTATTAAAAAGAAATGACCCAGAAAATATAAGGAAATTGTGTTTTAGAAAATATATATTTGATGAATAAAATTGCAAAACTAAAAGTTAATTTATTACTTATAAAACAAACATAAATAATTTTACATTTTGTAGATAATATATATATATATGTTTCATAATTTATTTAATATTATTTATACACAACAATGTAGCATCTAGATTATGATGATATTATTTAAATAATAAGCTTATTGTTTTATATCTTGTATTCTATCTATCTTAGTTTTATTTTCAAAAACATCAGGGTGTTACATAATACACCTAGTTATTAAATTTAATCCTCAATATTTAAAAGTGATCTTGGTGGTCAAATTTTTTATATTTTAAAAATCGTTCTTGAAAACCATCATCATAAAAATGTTGAATGAAGATTCCTCTTGATAAGAGAGAAAAAAATGTTAAGGTCACATGGTATAACACATATCTAGGATTACCATAAGAAGATATTATTTGGTAGTGAAAATATATAAATAATGAAAAACTAATGACCAAATAATGTTGAAGAGTGACAGGAACATTGATTATAAAAATATAAATGATCCTGAGAATTTTGACAACTATGAAACCCTAAACCAAACAGTTCTTAAAAAGAACATCGATTTCATGAAAAATGATACTTGTGATAAATTATTTTGTTTCAAAATCATATTACTAGAGAATATTAATTCTTTTACCATCTAAAATAATAATGTAAGGAAAATATAATTACTTGAGATGTGGATTTTCATCATTCAATCAATTCCCATCATTGTCTCATAAATTTCATCAAACAATGAGTATTGAAGAATATTATTTTATTTAATGGGGAACTAGAATTAACATATAATGGGTAAAATAATTAAAAAAATTTATAATAATATACTTAATATATCTTTCTAAATTAACCGAAACCAAAAATGGTTATCAAAATTTAAGATAATTTCCATAATGAAAAAACCTTCATTACATCAATATCAAAATTTCAATTGTGATAATCAAAGCTCAATCTAATCAATTACATAAATAAAATATCCATAAAATTCCTCATTATATTCCAGACTAAAATTGAAAAAATTTAATAGGGTTTTATCACATACTCTTCCAATATTGAATAAAAATTTACATCAAAAAAACAATAATCTTCCTTAATGTCTCATCCAAAAAAATGTATATTCCCTAATCATTTAGATTCCAGGATAAGATAAAAATTTTCATTTATAAATTAAATCACCATGTAGCCATAGATAAATAATAAATTATTTGAAATGATAATTCATCATTTTTTCAAAAAAAAATCTCATAATGTTCTATCTTACATAATACTATTAGATTCTGAAAATCATTAATTTGTTTTCAAATAATTTTATTCACCTGATCACCAAATCACTTTTTAATAATAATTTTTCCATGCAATAAAACATATGTTCATAAAATAAAAATAATTATTTTCATTCAAACCATTTATATTAAAAAATTGATACTAATAAGGATGTCACATAGCCCAGTGTTATATGATAAACCCTTTCCACCATTCGTTTGTGAGTTAAAGTACAACAGAAATTCCAAAACTTATAGCCTGTCATTTTTTCAAAAACATTACATACACAATTCTTATAAAATTTATAGAAATATAATGATCATCCTCAATAATAACCTTAATCATGATAGATCTTATTTAAACCGGAATATTTTAATCTCTTTAAACATATGTCCAAAAAATGTAAAGATCATTCTCCCTAAAATAACATTTATGCATGTCAAACATATGTTTATATGTACCATAAAATTCTATTGAATCTCAAAAAATTTAATCAAATTTATTACCATAACATTAAACATAAACAATGTATTAATGAATTAAAAATATGGTCATACATAAATCTATCACACCCTCAAATCTCTTTATTTCTTATATGTTGACACAATAATCACGCAATGTTATTTAAAATACATTAACAAAATTATTTCATCTATTTCTATAATACGTTCTTCCTAATGAAAAACATTATTCATACCCTAACTTTGTGAAATTTAAAAATATAAGGTGAGTTATAATCTGTACCTTTCAAATGTAACTTTCGGCTTCTCCATCATCAACTATAATGGAATCATGAATTGCTAGATATTTATATTTATTATAAAACTAATACCTTTATTGAGATTTCCAACTTGGATATTGTTTTTAATAATTCCCATACTCCCCATATTTTAAACACCAAATGTATACATTGGGAATATTTTTATTCATGTTCATGGTGTTAATTGAAAAAATCCCTTTTCCATGGAAGAATATGGATTTATACACACCTTTACCACATAAAAGCATCTAATATCCATTCTGAGAAATTATCTTTGTCAATTCTTCCAAAATTTTTATTACACATCTTATTGAATAATTTTAATTTTATGATTATCAATAGAAATTACATGGAAATTAATTTTACTCATATTTGGTTTCTTATTAAACTCACATTGGATAATTTTTCTATTTATAACTCTTGATATCTTGTTGACACTAACGACAATAGTTTTAAATACATATACAATTCCATTTGGTCCTCATTGAGACAAATAAAATAATTTCGTTCACATCAAGTAATAATTTTGATTTTTCTGGACCAATATATTTGTAAAAAATAAAAATGTTTTTCTGAGTATATCAAATAAACTATAATAAACAATCTTACATAGAGGATAAATACTAATATATCCACCTCCAAAACTTCCCTTAGTAAACTATTTCTATTTATCCATATAAACCATAATTTTCCATATAATAGTAACCATTTTTGTTATATATGTTTTTAACATAATCTCAAATAACATCATCACTTCTAAAGTTTTCTAAACCATAAATTTGATTCTCCAAATAAGGACATGGCAATAAACATTACATAATATTGAGTTTCATATAAAAAATTCAGTCTCGTACATTTTTAGAACCATTAAATTTTAGAGTATTACATAATTAGACCATAATATATAGATAAAAATCCCACAAATTATAATTTGGATGTTTCATATATGTATAATTTTTTTATAATATAATACATTACAAATAAAAACCATTTTCTATTAATGACTAATATTCATGACATCCAACAACAATTATTTATATCCATTAAATATACTTAAACCTATGATTTTTAAAAAAAATGTGGGATTAGCATAACAATATTTGTAAGTGATATAAAAATAATAAATCCATCAGTTTTGTGAAAAAATGAAAACCCATGAAAATCCGTTTCAGAAAAACATTTTTTACATAAAAAGTACTTAATTTCTATTTTAAAATGATAATTTATTTTATATTTTGAAAAAACAAATAATTATAGGAAAAAATATTTGAACACATATAAAATTCATATAGGTCCAGTGGGACATCATCTCCATAGATTACTCATAAAATCATTGTATAATATTTATAAATTTTAATAACCTATTGTTAAACATTTAATATAATTATTCATAGGACATAATCATTACCTAATGCATTATAGTTCAATCTTGGAACACCGATCATATACGATATATCATGATCACCCTTGAGATATAGGAGGGGTCAACCAATCATATAAAAAATTTATTGGGACCAAAAAATGATTAATACACTTTTTTACTGAAACAAATCATCCGAGAACCCTTGAAAACTCTTTTAAAGCCATAGTAAAAATACTTTTCAATATCAAAATACTCATTTCTTTTAAAACCAAAATTTCTAAATTAAACCGAAAAATTGTAATGAGGGGTTTTCATTGAATAAAATATGAAATCATGTAGTAGAATCAAATTTTCAAATAAAAATTATTATGGATGTAAAATTCATTATTGTCATACATGTGAAACTATGACATTACTTTTATCTATTATAATGAATTTGAAACATTGTAATAAAATATTTATTTTTTTGAAACCTTTTAAATAAAATCAAAAGTGACCTAAAAATTAATTAAAAATTATTATATTACCATATAAAATAATCTATAAAATAATTTATAAAAACTGGACATTGAAGAAAGAATTTTGAAAATAACTCTTAAAAACATAAAAAACGTGGTCTTTCAGTAAAAGTGACCTTTACTTAAAACATTAAAAATATACATTTTTAGAAAAAATGTAATAAAATAAAATACTTTAAAAAATTAAATTTAACATCTAATAAATCATAAATATTAGTTTTTAGGAAAAATTAAATGATCATGGAAGAATAAGTGTTAGAATCGAAACATTAAAAGAGTATTTTTAAAATAATGGATATACATATTACCAAGAAAAGATTCCTTTAAAAAAAATAAAGAATGTGAAACATGTTGAAAAATGAATTTTATCTCCCATTAAATATTAATAAATACATTTATTCAACCATTTATAATAACATTGTCATGGAATAAAAATATTTATAAAATATATCATTAAAATATTTAAAATGAGGTTTTATGTCAAAGTGTCCCTTATTTATAGTCACAATCATCTCATATGTTTATTATCTTCCTAAAGAATACAAATATGTAAATTATTTATTATGAGAGGAAATTTTAATTTTAATTATTCATTTCTATCTCTTACCATGTTATACACAACTAGATTTTTGTTTATGTTCACATTGAATGTTTTCATTACATTCTGCTTGTATTTCCAAAATGTCTCTTGTAGTATGACTATGGTCTAAGTGGTCCATATTTAATATTCTCAAGAATAATAAATATGAAACAATAATTATTTTTATTAAATATTTATTTTTTTTAAACCAATAATTAAATTTCATTATGAGAAAGGAACTATGTATTAATCATGGATATGGTAGGTCATAAGTACGCATTAATAACACTTCCATTTTTCAATGATCATCATGGAAAGAAAGTAAATATTTTCTTAAAATAATATATTGATAATATTATCAAAAATACAAGATTATTTCATTAAATTTACTTATATATGTCTTCTATAAGATTTGGTGATGAAAAAACACATCAATTCGTAGAGGTGGTAGTCCAAAGGTATTCAGGAATGAAGGTATAATTTTTTAGTAAATGGAAAGGTAAATAGTAAATGATATATTATGTTTTAATAATGATAAATATATCATGAATATAATATATAAAAATAAATTACATAATAATAAATTTTCATTTTTGGTGATGATGGAAAACAATTTATATTGGTTCGTGAGGCGGTAGACCACCATACACTCAAAAAATGGTCTTGTTTCCCATTTGATTGAATATGAGACAGATTTAGGTTCTTCAGTTAGAAAAATAAATATTTTATATGGTCTATACATATTCTATAATATTATCATGGCTAAATTAGATTTTATGGAGGATGAATTAGAAACAAAACTAAATACTTTCTTAAATACAAGGATTATAAGATGTGGTTTGTAAATTGGGGAAGGTATTTTGTTGGTATTTTCTACAAAAAATTAATTTTATGTGTATATAAGAGATAAGTGGGTGTTTTCTTTTATAAATGTGGACGATTGGAATTTTTATAAATGCCCAAAACTAATAAATAATTGAGAGAAACTCTTATAACATATATCACCAAAATTATAAAATAATGGAGTGGAGTGAAGATAATTTCCTTAAACACCTCAAACAAAGTATAAACATGTTTTAAACCTTTTTTTAATAACCTAAATGGTTACTCACTTTAACCATCTTAGTTTTCACCTATGATAAATTCTGTTAGTTCACATTATGGTTCACGTTTTTTACTATATAAGTAAATTTGCAGAAACAATTTGGACAAAAGTTTTTATTTTAAACTATATGCTAATAAAATTATAGAAGATATTATTTTTAAAATTTCTAAATTCTTAATTTAAATGTTATTTGTTATAGATTATCATTAATGAAAATTTTGACACTATTTTTTAATTTTATTTATAAATATCAAGATAATGATGGAATTCAAATATATACCTTATAAATATCCCAAAAATGTTGTAAATATATTAAAAAATCATTCAACACAATAATTCATTAAATTTATTTAAACATTAATATTTTAAAATATTTTATTTTTTATTCCTTTTATTAAATAATCAATGCATCAACATTGCATAAGCATTTATAAAAATTATATAATCAAAAAAATTACCATGAGTTATAAAAACAAATTAACATTAAAATTAATACTTATAATCGATTATTTATTATATCACTGTCATAAAATATTATATAAATTTAAACAATGAAAGTGACAATTTTTTCTGATCATTTTAAAAGTAAATATAATGATCATGATTATTGTGTTATGATAGAAAAAGATTATATGTTTTATTTATTATTTCATTTGTATAAAATATAATTTTAAAATAAATAGAATCTTTTATGGTCATTTTTATAATATAGAATTCATATTATCAAATTCAATTAAAATAATTGGAATAATTGATTTCGAATTAATCACACATATGTGAGGAAGTAGCGTTGTTTTCAAGAAATGTATGTTTCAAGCCTATGATGAATTTATATTAACTCTACGAATAATAATTATCAATATATGAATTTATATTAATATATATTTATATATATATATAATAAAAAATTATAAATATCATTCATCATTAATGATTTTTTTAATTAATTAAAATGGATAAATACTATTCAATTTAAAACACTTTTTAGAAAAAAATGTTTTTTATTAACATAAATAAAATTATACTAAAACCTAGTATAAAGAATATTCTAATGTAATTACCATGATTAATGTTATCTAAAAAATAATTATGTTTAAGGATATAAAATTAAAATAATAACTAGATATTAAAATTACTTAATTTATAGAAATAAATTAAAAAAATTTAAAAAAGTAATTTTTCTCAATGTTCACTTGAAAAATAGATTTTCAAAAGAATCAAAAAATTTCCCACACTTTTAATTTTGATATTTTAATATCGTAAATAATTTTTTATCGAATAAATTTTCTAAATATTTTGTAAATTCATTATAAATTTTATTCCAAAAAAACTACTAAAAATCATTTTACAAAAAATGTATTTTTGATAAATAAAGTTACATTTATAAATGTAAATTGATTATTTAACATGAATTTTTCAATATAACTATATTTGGTTTGAAATTTAGAAATAAATTTTAAAATGTATTCAGTACCTTTTTTCCCAATCATTTTAATGGCAATGTTATAATAGTTATATTTAAAAAATAGTATTTTGTGGTTCATTTACATTTTGTGTCGTGTATCATGGACACTATATAATATAGATTTTATTAAATACATGGAGTGTAACACCATAACATTATTTCTAAATCACATCCTCCAAATTTGAAATTGATCTCATTAATCACAGTTTTTATATTTTAAAATTATATTATTGTAATATCACATTATAAACAGGGTTAATGAAACATCAACTTGATAAGATAGAAAAAATTTTATGATGGCACCTGGAATAACAGATAACTACACTTCCTTGTTGGATAAATTTAATAAGGAGTAAAAATATAGACATTCAAAAAAGTTCAAGTCTTAAATAATGTAGGATGGTTACATAGATTGTTAATCATAAGAATTTGAATGATCTTGATAATTTCATAACCTAGAAAACTATAAAGTGGTAATGAAAACAGTGGTTTAATTACAAATGATGGTAATAGTACCACATATAGTAATAAAACATGGGAAACATACTTTATTGACAAGTGGAATTCCTTTATTTAGTCAATTCCCACTTAAATTTCATCGAATTATCTCAGGGATGAGTATTCATAGTGAATTTCATTATATCTAATGAAATAAAAATACACTTGTAATAGGTCATATAATTATCCAAAATGATAATAAGATATTTAAACAATATTTGTACATTAACTACAACAAAAATGGTTAGCTCAAGGTAATATAAAATAGAAAATTAATAAAACATCAAATCATTAATCTCCATCATTATACATTGATACCCCAAGATCAAAATGAATAATTCATTAAATATATATCATAAAATTTAATCAAAACATTACCAATTATTATTAAAACTCAAAAAATCAAATGGTATTTATCACATGATCTTCCGATTTTGATCTATCATTTATCCTCAAATAATACCAATCACTTTTAGAATCTCATGCTAAAAAAGTACATTCTATAATCATAAAATTTATAATATATACTAATCATTTCAATAAATAAAATTAATCATAATAAATCCATAAAAATAACATACAATTCAGTAATATAATCCAACCATTTTCCTCATTTAAAATCCCATAATGATCTATCATACTTTAATAATATAATTTTCTGAAAACTATGAGATTCTTCCAAAATAACATCAATCACCTAATAACCAAATCACTTTTCAATCCCATGGTAATCCAAAAAATAAAAAATCTATTTTTAATACTAATATAATTGTTATATTTCAAATCATTTATGTAAAAACAATAATTTCATTAATAATAGGACATAACATAGTGTTCTGGTGGTTGATTCACCACTCTATCTTTGGTTTTAGGTTTATTCCCCTACAAAATTTGATGATGTAACATGTTTTCAATTTCTAATAATATTATAATATAATTATTATAAAAATCCAAAAAAAATTAACATCATTTGGAAATATTAATCATAAAAATCATATAAACCCTAATGGTTTTAAATACCATCAAACATGTTTCCAGAAAACAAAAATAATACTCTCCCTCAAATTAAATTTTCACATTTTAATATTTGGGTTACATAAAATATAAAAAAAGATAAAAACTCACTAAATGACTCCAAAACTAATCCCATCACATAAAAAATCAATATTATAATAATGAATTTAAAATTTGGATCATCCTTAAATCTACTAATACATTATTACTCTTGAATCCCTATATGTAGACACTTTAATCAATCAATGTCCTTTGTAATATGTTAATTATAATTTTCCATAAAATTCCTTAAAAATTTATTAATACGAAAAAATGAATCATGTCCTTGGATTTAAAATATTTTAAACATCATCCATTATAAAATATATAATTTTCATATATCATTTTTCATTTCCTTATCACTAAATGTAATGTCATTATTAGTTTCTATATATATTTTTTTGTAGTCTTACTGACCCTAATATTTATCACCCCACTTAGGGAATTTATTTGAATAATTCATATACTACCCACATTTAATGAAATATATTGATTCCATAGATGTTTTTTATTCCTCTTCATGGTTTTAATAAAGAATTTCTTTTTTCCTTTATATGTTATTAATGTATTCCCAACATTACCACACATAGAACATATTCACATCATTTTAAAACATTTCCCTATGTTTTTTCCTCCATCATTTTTCATGCATAGGTCACGGGTTGTTTTGAATTTTAAGATCATCACCTGAAGATCCATGGATCTTTTTTTCTCACTTATTTTTTGTGTTATGAAACTCACTAAAGATAATTTTGTAAATAATAACTCATGATTTATGGTTATGAATAAATAATAGACTTTTCAAAATAGTTCCCACTCTCTTCAGTTTCTCATTTACACAACAGTTTCATTTTGTACATCCATTAATAATTTTGTTCTTGATATATCCATGTATTTGCAAAAACAAATTAATGTGATTATACCAAATAAACCCTAATAAACCATTTTATGTTGATGATAAATATTTTTATATTCTTATCCATGAAATCCCCTATTTAAATATTTATTTAAAAAAATATTAACTATAATTATCCATAGAATACTAAATATTTTGTTTAAAAATTATTTTTAACTTAATATCAAATTTTATCATAACCCTTAAAGATATCTAAACTTTTTATTTGATAACAATTTTAAATACCAAACCATCAAAATTTAATAATGATGTATTTTATGTCAAGAATTCATTCTTCAACATTTTGGGACATTTTTAATTTTGGAGTTTTATAGAATAAGTTCCCAACTCATATATAAAAATACTACTTATTAAAGTTATCAAAATTTAGATTAGTTTTATTGAGTTCAATAATATAATTCTATAAAAAATTAAATATTTCATTTTCATGATAAATATTCTAGACTCTCTAATTTTCTTTTTCATTTAATCTACCCATTATTAAAAACTATAAAAATCATTTTAAAAATTCAGGATGTTCAAAAAAATCTCATTAAGGGATGAAAAAAATAATAAATATATTAGTCTAATTAAAATCATGGAAACCAATCAATTGTTTTTCATAAATACATAACTTTTTTCCCAAAATAGTGTCATATTTCATTAAAATTTATTATTTTTCTTATATTTTGAAACAATTATTCCCACAATAACTAAATATAATGAATATAAAATTCATGAATATTCCATATCATAATATCATAATGGAACACTTATAGAAAAATTTCATAAGACTTAGAAATTAGAATATACATATGTTCAATATCCCATATAATTCTCTAGAAAATATAATCCTTATGTAATGAATTTGATTTCTATCCATGGGAACCTAATGTATAAAATATATCAGTATTACCTGTGACTTATAATGGGTCACAACCCATCATATAGATAGTTTTCATGGAACCAAATATGAATAAATTATCCATTCATTCGAATTTTTATCATAAAACCCATGAAAACCACTTTTAACCCCATATGTAAAACCCTTTCATATATAAATACTGTCATGACCCATCATTGGGGCCCATTCCATGACTACCCCAAGCACTCCTTCCATAGGCCAGGGGCTGGCGACTAGCACCAAAGGTGTAAATTCCAATAAAAAATAGAAGGTATTTCCCTTATGAAACGTAAATACACACAACCAGAGTACAAGAATAAGTAAACACTAAGTAAAGCTGTACAAAAAAGTGATGAATGTACATAGGGGCCAAAAATACAAGCCCAATAGAAAGGTACAACTAAAACTGAAAGAAAAGTACAACTTAAAAGACAACAGCTAAAAGGTGAAGTAGCTCCTGGATTGTCCTCAGGGTTCATAATTAAAGGGTAGGTATAGATTTCCTCCTTACAACTCTGCATCTATCGGTCTGCTCCATGTACCGTCATGCCGAGTGTCCACCTCTGGGTACCATCCAGTCCTCGTACACTCTACCTCGGTTAGCATTGTCCGTCGTCTACATCCAACAAAACAAGGTGCTTGTATAGCCCGTGAAAGGGTGAGCATAACGATACTCATTAGGGACCCTGAAACCCTCAATGTCTCACTAAATCCAACAAGGATAAACCACAATGTAAGATATCAACAGATAACCTTTACGTAGGTATATGCCTATACATATACCTAAGTTATCAAGTAACCTATCTCAATTATGAGGAAAAAACAAAGGTCAACGACTCAGCTCAAACCAGGATTTTTATTCATGATGACAAAACCACAACTGCTGGAGAACTCCTCCTCTATCTAGAGTAGTAGTCCTGTCACAACTCCAAGGTGCCACTCAGTAACCTTATACTACTGAGGTACTCCTCCTCTGTCAAGTACCATGGGTCTACAACCCCAACACAGTAGTGATCCCCACCATGGGTCTCCCCCCCCAACACAGTAGCGCTCCCCCTAATAGGCTACAGAGGTACTCCTCATATCGAGTACCGCGGGTCTGCCACCCCAAAACAGTAGTGCTCTTCCGCCATGGGTCTGTCTCTCCAACACAGTAGCGATCCCCACTGGGCTAGTCAAGTCACTCCGAATCGAATCGGACTAGTAGTCATCAGGTCTCATCCATCTAAAAGGTCACCGTACTACGTATGCTCCTCTCCGGAAGGATCCGCTCCATGAGCTACTGGTCGATACTCCAAGTGTCACATAATCTCACATGGAAGTATCTCAAATGACCACCTCGTCACAGGGGTCTCAACGCAGCAGATGGCGCGTCAATTGGACACCCTGTCTGTGAGTTATTAGCCTTTTTATCTCGGGGGCTCGGTTGGTTTCGTGTACGAACCAACTTGACCGTATCTCAACTATACCTTGAACTCCCATGGGGTATACTCAAAGTAATAATTTCTCAACGAGATTACCAACGCCACTGATGGTTCGTCAAATGAACGTCCCATCTGAGAGTTATTGGTTTTACCATTCCAGGGGACCAGTTGGTTTTTATGATAAAACCAACCCAACCATAATCCAACTACATCCGAACCTCGAGCGAAGTATGCAAAAAGATCAGTCTAAACAAAAGTAAACCAACTTAATTTATGGCACATCAATCGGATGTCCGATCCTTAAGTTATAAGTGTTTCCACTCCGGGTGCCTGGTTGGTTTCAGGTTCGAACCAACCCGGACATACCCAAACTTTTCTGAAACACTGAATATAATATACAGAAACGAATGTCTCGATACAAGGATTCGTACGTAACAGACGATGCATCGATCGGAGGTCCATAGCTCATGTTAGGGCCGTTCAAACGAATCTGGTCCGAAAGGGGGGGGGGGGTCTGGGCCCGATCCCACCCTGGGGTGGCCTGAACCGGGTCGACCCAACATGGGTCCGGGTCCGGCATGGTTGGGCGTTGCCCGACCAGCGTGGCCCAGCATGCGTGGCCTACCCCGGCCTAGCCGGGGGGGGGGGGGGAGGGGGGTGGGCTGGCTCGGTTAGTTGGCCGGGCAGGGGAGGCGCGACCTCCCCCAGCTGGCGCAACTTAATGTCACGCCGCTTCATTACATAAATGACTATGTCGTTCCGGGTTCCTTTCTCCGTTGTGGCTCAGCCACGGCGGTCTGCTCCGGCGGAGCACCGGACGTGCTCCGGTGGTCCGATTCGACCACCGTCTGCTCCTGCGGCTCTCCCGGGGCCTTCTCATCACTACAATGACATTAAATCTCCGTTGTGGATGCATTTCATCGTCGTCCGTCAATCCGCGCACAAACAAACAACTAGTGGAGGGTTTTCGTGCTATGTTTGTTCGGCTCGCGCCCTCCGCGTTAGGCATTTTCAATTTTCCAAAGATAAACAAGGTTTCACGTTGTACGAATAACAATTTTTATTAAAATAAAATTGTAACAATCCAAATTTAATCATGGTTTCATGTAGAGTGAATAATAATTTTATTGAAATAAAAATGAATCAATCCACACTACAATTCCCATGTAAATAACTATTCCCAACCCACAAAAGAAAACGTCTGTGGATCAACTTAATAATGAGTTGATCCGTGTTCTTTGTTTTAGAAGGGAAGAACACGGGAATACAAACATTCTAAAATTAAACCCCTACCTCGATTATGATGTTTCACATTGTCGAGCAGCAGAAAGAGGCAAGCGTCGTGATAGAATGTTGTTGCAGAAGAATAGTGTCGATTCCGTCGATGTCGGAGGAAGATCCGTAATAGTTGGAGACGTTTCCTACGGCGGTGTCTCCTCCCCTAGCACGGAGGAAGAAAAAAACAAGGCACTTTGTTGGTGACGTTGCGTTCTCCATTGAAGTCGATGTTCATCAAAAACTCAAGATCTCTCCCAAATCTTCTCCATACAACGAAAGTCCCAAAGTAAAAATAATAGCAAAGGATATTATTTTTATTCACCCATGTAATTTAAAACTCAAAACCTTTAATTTAATTAATTGTAGAGTTTGAATTCATTAATTGTCATGTGTTGGAAAATACTAAAGAGAGTGAGAGGGAGAGGAAGAGTCTTCATTCAATAAGGGGGAGTTGGCATAAATAAAGAAGGGGAGTTAAAGTGAGGTTTCAAGGGAGATTAAAGGTTGAGGCTCATGTGGGCCCCACCTTAGAATTATCCACACATGGGATGTTTTGTGGGGGTGGGCCCCACCATTATCTTCTCCATGTAGGATTTAACCACCATGGTGAATAAAATTGTTCAAAACAATTTTATTTAACCTTTTAACTAATCCCCAAATTTTAACATTCAACCCACATAAAACAAAACTGAGGTAAAGATCCCCTTAAGCAATTACCCGTGCTTCGAGTTCATCGGTGCCCTCAGATTTCAATTCCGAGCACCAGTTCAAATGATAGAAAAACTCATACGTACGATTACTGAACGTACCCAAACAAAACATCGTAAATTGATTCCAGGAACACTGGGCCTCAGAATCAGGTGCCGTCAGAAGCCACAGACTCGTAAAATTCCAAAGAGTGAAGAAAAAACAAATCCCTTGAAAATTATGGGTCATTACATTACTCCCACCACATATATTTACATCCCCGTAAAGCTACAACATACACTAGAAAAACTAAAGGGGTGATCACGCATCTGATACTCTTGCTCCCATAGGCTCCCCTGGAGGTTCATGTGCTGCCAATGAATGCACACTATAGGAATCAACTATCCACGCAGGTCTTGTTCCTATCGATCCTCATTCTCTACTGGAACATTCAAGAATGTTGTTTCATGGTCGACGATGATGGATGAATCATACTTGCATCTCCTCAGCACAGATACGTGGAAGACATCGTGCACATGGTGCAATTGAGGTGGAAGGACCAGGCCGTAAGCCACCTCCCCTTCTCTACTGAGGACCTGGAAAGGTCCGATGAATCGTGGATATAATTTTTTCCCCAGCCAAATCTCCATAGACCTTATCAAGGTGAGACTTGTAGGAAATCGTGGTCACCATCCTCGAACTCCAGTGGTCTTTGTCTCCTATCAGCATAGGACTACTTTCTTCTCTTTACAGTCTTCATCCCTTCCAGAATGATCTTCACCTTCTCCGGTAGCCTCAAAATGAGCGCATTGGTCATCCTATGCCTCAACTACTGAAAAGCTCTGCTGGCATCTCTTTGACCACACGAAATGTTTTCCCCTTCTTCATCAATGCTAAATGTGGTGCAGCAAATCGGGAGATGTCTGTCTCAAATATAAGTTTGGATGATTCATGAGTGATCGACTGCACCCACTGATACATGATTCCATCCTGTGCTGCTTGAGGTTTCCTTTTTTCCAACCAAGGAAAACCCATCCGGACATTGTAGGTAAACCACTACCTTTTTTTCTAATACATCCAATCTGTGTATAAAATGTGGTTGCCTAGTCCATGCCCAAACTAACGTCGTAAGGCCTTGACGCTGCGACCAAGATGTTCCAACCGATAATCTCACCTCTAGGGTCAGATCACACCGTTGGAGTAAGCGTGATTATCGAGTATCCTCCCAATGATATATACTAATGTGAGGGTCAAGTCAACGGCTTAACCAGAAACCCTAGGTCTGGTACAAGATTCATTGAAGGAAGGAATGATTTGTATCAATGTCTGTTGTTACGGCAGCTAGTAGTAGACACAGACATTACCTCGAATCATTCCTAGAGCCCTTGGGTCACACCCCTTAACCGCAGTCATCTACTGTGTTCCCTTTCCCTCTATCTCCTTGATCCTGGCGGGGACAACAATGGCGCGTGGTTGTAATGTGTCAAAATATACACCACCTCATGCTGCTATTCTAGCTCTGCTTCCACATCTGCTGCTCTGCAGATTCATCTGTCCTTAACACTTCTTCTTATTGGAATATTTTAAATTACCAAGTCTCAGACACTAGTTCCAGTTCCCTGATTTCCCACTGCTAACACTCACAGGATGTATCTTCTCATCCATAGAACATTCAACCAAAAATGTTTTCTCTAGCACCCTAACATAATTAGGAATTCATAGAAGAAAATTGTTGGCTCAGATGTCCGTAAAACACACCTCTCTCTAAGGTATGATCTCTAAATCAATGATTTTATCATAGACATCTAGTACCAGGAATGATTGGTACTCCTCGATGATCACTCATCTACTGACATGTCGTCCTGCCGAAGTGGTATATGCTCTAGAAGACTCTCAACCTCCTCCTCTAGCCATTCCACAACCGCCTGTGAGTCCGGATCACCTCGAAACATGAGGGGAATTTGATGCTGAAACACGTGTAAGGTATTATTCCAACATGTGTCATCTACCAATACCGCCTGTTGTAAATGATGACCAAAAGGTAGTGACATAGTCGGCACACTACCCGATGACACTATCGCAGGCATCGATCCACGTACCAAAGCCTCATCATTAAGCGGACCAACCCTATCGTGACTCATTCTAAAATAGTATTAGCTAAGAACACCATCTTCTCTACTAGTGTCTAAACTATGTGTAGAACTCTATCAATATCCTCCATCCAGTCCACTACTGCCTTGGAATTTGTCTCGCCTCGTATCCTTGGAGGCCTCTACTGCTGGAACTCGTGCAATGCGCTCTATCTGCGTGCACCATATGCTAGTATGGCTGGTAGATTCTACACCCCATGGGTGGGGGTGTGGCTACTACACCACCCGAAGGTTCCAAAATAGAAATAGGGACTTGTACCGGAGCCTCATCACTCGGTTGGACATCATTGGGTACTTTCTCGTAACTCCAATTGACTGTCTGCGTGGAGGCATCCTGAACAGATGCGACATGGTCAAACAATTTAAACCTGGTGAGCTGACCTGGTTGATCTGACTTAAAGAAACTTTTGTGAACACACACTCAATCAATGTTTTCAAGCACTGAGTCATAAATCAGAAGTCAGGGTCATGGTGTATGGATACGTGGGCTTCCGCACCAACACTGGACTCCCTGAACTAAAAACCACACTCGGTACCCTTAACACTATTGTTTCACAGAAAGGAAATATCTGAGTCCTAAGTTCTATGGTAGAATCGACGTCCTTTGATACCAATTTATCACGAACTGTACTTGGGGCCCATGTCGTGATTACCCCAAGCACGCATTCTATAGGCCAGGGGCTGGCGACTAGCACCAAAGGCATAAATCCTGATAAAAAAAGGGAACGTGTTGCCTTTATGAAACGTAAACACACACAACAAGAGTACAAGAAGAAGCAAACAATATGTAATGAAGTATAACAAAAGTACTGAATGTACAAGGGGGCTAGAAATACAAGCCCAACAGAAAGGTATAGCTAGAACTGAAAGAAAAGTACAATTGAAAAGACAACAGCTGAATGGTGAAGCAGCTCTTGAATCGTCCTCTAGGTTCCTACCTGAAGGGTAGGTACAGATGTCCTCCTCAGCACTCTTCATCTATAGGTCCACTATGTGTGCCGTCACGCCGAGTGTCCACCTTCTGGTACCGTCCAGTCCTCGTACACTCTACCTCGGCCAACACTGTCCGTCGTCTGCATCCAACACAACGAGGTGCGAGCATAGCCCGTGCAGGGTTGAGTATAACGATACTCAGTAGGGACCATGAAACCTTCAAGGTATCACTAAATCCAACAAGGATAAACCAAAAAATTAGATCTCAACAGATAACCTTTACTTAGATATATGCCCATACATATACCTATGTTATGAATGGACCCATCTCAATCATGAGGAAAACACAAAGGTCAATGACTCAGCTCAAACCATGATTTTTATTCATGATGAAAAAAACACGCATGCAAGATAACTCCTCCTCTATCAAGCGCAGTAGTCCGTTCACGACTCCGAGGTGCCACTCACTAACCTTAGACTGCTGAGGTACTCCTCCCCTATCGTGTACCGCTGGTCTGCCACCCAAACATAGTAGGGCTCCCCGCTATGGGTCTACCGCCCCAACATAGTAGCGCTTCCCCTAATATCCTACAAAGGTACTCCTCCTATCGAGTACCTCAGGTCTGCTGCCCCAAAACAGTAGCGCTCCTCCGCCATGGGTCTGTCTCCCTAACACAGTAGCGATCCCCATAGGGCTAGTCAAGTCACTCCGAATCGAATCGGACATGCAGTCATCAGGTCTAAGCAAGATACAAGGTCACCGTACTTCGTATGCTCATATCAGGAAGGATCCTCTCCACGAGCTACTGGTCTATACTTCATGTGTCACATAATCTCATGTGGAAGTATCTCAAAGAACCCACCTCATCACAAGGGTCTCAACACAATAGACGGCGCGTCAATCGGACGCCCGGTCTGTGAGTTATTAGCCTTTTTATCCCGGGGGACCGGTTGGTTTCGTGTACAAAACAACCCGGTCATATCTTGACTATACCCCGAACTCCCATTGGGTATACACAAAGGAACCGTTTCTCAACGAGATTACCAACACCGCTGACATTTCGTCAAACGGACATCCGGTCTGAGAGTTATTGGCTTTTCCATTCCAGGGCCCGGTTGGGTTTAAAGCTAAAACTAACCCCAATGTACTCCAAATACATCCAAACTTTGAGCGGAGTATGCCAAAATATCCGTCTCAAGAAATGGAAACCAACATAATTGATGGCGCGTCAATCAGACATCTGATCCTTATGTTATAAGCGTTTCCGCTCCAAGAACCTGATTGGTTTCGGGTTCGAACCAACCTGGTCGTTCCCAAACTTCGCCAAAACCTTTAGTGTAATACAAAAAAATGACTGCCTCGATCAAATTATTCCTACGCAACTGACGGTGTGTCGATCGGAGGTCCTTAGCTCATGTTAAGGCCATTTAAATAAATCTAGTATGAAAAAGGGGGTCTAGGAACGGTCCGACCCAGCCCGACCCATCCAGGGGTGGCCCGGACTGGGTCGACCCGACTCGGGACCAGGTTCGGCCCGGTTGGGCACGGCCTGGCTCTGCCCGGCCTGGCCCGGCCGGCGCGGTTTGGCCCAACCTGCTTGGCTCGGCCCGCGTGGCCCGCCCAGGCCCAGCTGGGGGGGGGGGGGTGCGCTGACTCGGCCAGTTGGCCGAGCGCGGGAGGTGTAGCCTCCCACAGCTGGCACGCCTTCATGTCGCGCCGCTTCACCACCATAATGGCTATGTCGTTCCAGGTTCCTTCCACCCTGCGGCTCAGCCGTGACGGTCTGCTCCGGCGACGTGCCACCGCCACCGGATGCCGGCACGCCGGCACCGCCTTCCACAGACCACCAGACGCGCTCCGGTGGTCCCATTCACCCACCATCTGTGCCTTCGGCTCTCCCGGGACCTGCTCTTCACTACAACGGCTTCAAATCTCCGTTTCAGACCCTTTTCATCGTCGTCCGTCAATCCGCGCACAAACGAACAACCAGCAGACGGTCGTCAGGCCGTGTTCATTCGGCCCGCGCCCTCTGCGTTATGGTTTTTCAATTGGACAAAGATAGAAAAGGTTTCACATTGTACAAAGATAAATTAATATTCAAAAAAATTGAAACAATCCAAATTTAATCATGGTTTCACGTAGAACAAATAACAATTTTATTGAAATAAAATTGATATAATCCTCCCTACAATTCCCCCGCAAATAACTATTCCCAACCTGCAAAAGAAATCATCCACAGATCAACTTGATTATGATTTGATTTGTGTTCTTTGTTTTAGAAGGGAAGAACACGGTAATATAAAGATACTCAAATTAAACCCCTACCTCGATTATGATGTTGCACGTCAACGAGTTGTGGAAAGAGGCAATGTCGCGATAGAACAACGTCACGGAAGAACGGTGTCGATTCCGTCGACATCGGAGGAAGAGCCGTCATCGTTGGTGACGTTTTTCCGCGGCGGTGTCTCCTCCCTTGATGTAGAGGAAGAAGAAAAGAAGGAAAGTTGTCGGTGACGTCGCGTTCTCCATCGGAGTCAGTGTTCTTCAAAAACTCAAGGGCTCTCCCAAATCATCTCCATACAATGAAAGTCCCAACATAAAAATAATAGCAAAGGATATTATATTTATTCACCCATGTAATTAAAAACTCAAACCCTTTAATTTAATTAATTTAAGAGTTTTAATTCATTAATTATCAGGTGTTGGAAAATACTAAAGAGAGAGAGAGGGAGAGGAAGGGTCCTCATTCAATAAGGGGGAGTTGTCATAAATAAAGAAGAGGAGTTAAAGGGAGGTTTCAAGGGATACGAAAGGATGGGGCTCGTATGGGTCCCACCATAGAAATATCCACACATGGGAAGTTATGTGGGGGTGGGACCCACCATTAGCTTCCCCATGAAGGATTTAACCACCATGGTGAATAAAATTATTCTGAACAATTTTATTTTACCTTTTAAATAATCCCCAAATTTTAACATTCATCCCACATAAAATGAAACTACGGTAAAGATCTCCTAATTCAATTACCCGTGCTGCGAGTTCATCAGTGCCTTTAGATTTCAATTCCGAGCACCAGTTCAAAAGAAAGAAAAACCTGTACGTACGTTTACTGAACGCACCCGAACAAAACTTCAGAAGTTGAATCCGGGCACACCGGGCCTCAGAATCAGGTGCCGTCAGAAGCCACAGACTCATAAAATTCAAAAGAATCAAGAAAAAAATTTTCCTCTGAACATTCCGGGTCTTTACAAATACAAAATTACCTTTTTAAACCAAATTTTAAATAATAAAATTCTTAAACAAACGGAAGGATGGTTTTCTATGAGTAAGAAATAAAATAATTTAAATGTATATAAACAAAAAATAATGGTTATGGTTTCTATAATATTGATCATCTCCTTATATATTAAACTAGAACATTTCTATTCTCTTTTACAAAGAATGTCAAACATTACATTAAATAGATTTATTTTTGAAAAAAAATTAAATATAGTAGATATTTTAAGAAAATATTTCTTTAAATATTCTATATCAATATGAAATTTTCACAAAATAATTCAGGGAAAATTAACTATGGAAAAGAATATTTCAAAATTAAATATTTGTAGTATTTAGAAAAAAATTCGTCTAGTTAATGTGTCTATCAAATAAAACCATATAATAATTAATTTTTAAATAAATTATTAAGAATGTATGGTGTGGTCAAGACATCCATTATCATCCACAAAATCATAAATAATATTTTTCTAAAAATATTTACAAGAACATGTAAGAGGAAAAGATGTGATGGAATAATCCTTTTTATGAAGTAATTATTCTTATAAACCAATCCTGAATGAAGGTTATGAAAAGAGGTCTATTTTATGATAACTGATATTGTCAGCCTTACATACGCATGAGTAGCATTTCAATTTTTCAATAATCATTACTGAAAGAAGGTTTGTTTTATTCATAGTTTATATAATTATAATAAAATCATACATACCATGCTATTTATTTAAAAAGACATGTATAAGTCATCTATATGTTGGGGTATTGAAAGAATTAGCACATCATTTCGTATAGGTGGTGGTCCAAAAAAATGGATCAACAAAGTTTTTATTTTTTAGTAAATGGAAAGGTAAGAATAAAATGATTTTTTATTATTTAATAGTGATAATAATTGCATCAATATCTCATATAATAAATACTTTAATCATTATAAATAGTGGGGATATATGATGAGAGGAAATGATTTACATCCATTCAGAAGGTGGTAGACCATCATACATAGAAATTATGGTTTAGATTCCCATTTGATTGAAGAAGAAATGGGCATCCCCATTATTAAATAGTTTTTGGGTGTTTACCCAAACACAAATTTTCCCCACTTATTATTTCCCCCACTATAAATTTATCAAATTTACACTTCCAAATAATTTTGTTTTGTAAACACCCCACTATAACTCATTCCTCATGTACCTACCAACATCCTAGAATCTATTTTTATTAAAAAAACATCATATTAAGGATTTTATTTCATAGTAAAATATGCCATTCAAAGAATAGATATAATTCTAAATTGAGCTTTTTTTGTTTCTTCTTCCACCTCCATGAAATATTATTTAACCATGATAAAATAATAATATCTTTATATCCCATAAAATATGATTTTATAAAAATCATAAAAATTCATTGGACATAGTAATTAATTTATTTTATATTACATTTAATATTTTTCAATTATTTATATTAATTTCATTTTAATTAAAAAATAATTGCACTATTGTTGCATTAGAAATTAACACAAATATATAGATAATAGAAATTAAAAGGAAAATTAATTTAAGGAAAAAAGTATTTATATTTAAAATTAATATTTATAACAAAATATATGTTGATTTTATGACTTTCATAAAATATAACATTAATTAAAACTATGAATGTTATATTTTCTTACTTCTCTTTATATAAGGAAATATAAAGGTCATGATTATGGTAGTATAAAAAATAATTGTGTGATAATATATTTGGGAATGAATTGGGACTAAATATACTCATTTAATAAAATTTAGGCTAGTGTTGTGGTCATTGTTAGTTATTATCACTATATTTTTATCCTTAATTACACAATTTTAATTTTACCATGGTATGAAATGTTTACTACTAGTTTTACTAATTATGATTAAAAAATATGTTGAACATATTACATAATATTTATAATTATAATTACAAATATGGAATAAATTTTATTAAATAATGTCCTTATAAGTGGATATATTTAAAAATTATACATGCCAAAGTGCATAAAAGCAATTATTCATAAAATAAAAGTTTCAAGGATAAGATGATTTTTTATTAACTATATGACTATTAATTATCATTTTTTGAATTTAAATTATTATATTTAGATATAGTATATAAAATTAATTAAAATTATTCCTAATTATGGGTTTTCATATTAATTAAAATGAAGAAACATTACTCACTTTAAACCAGTTTGGAGAAAAAAAACCAATAAAATTCAATTTAGAATAAAATGTATCTTTCATGGACAATATAACATTACTATAAGTTGATTAAATATTTATTAATAATTTATCAGTAAAATTAGTTTTTAGGAAATATATATATATATATATATATTATTAGTTAATATTCATACCTTCCCCATTAACTACAAGGTTATATTTTACGTACATAAATAAATGTATTTTTGTTTCTAATTTAGTTTGGAATTAAATAACAAGTACACTATATAATTTAGTTTTATTATTGTTCCCTAATTTAAAACTCTATCACAAGGATGAAATGGGGTGGTTATGAGACCTCAACCATGACTCCCCGTACGAAATTTGTTGTCAACTAGCATATTGATTGTGATACGTATAATGGTAAGACTGTACCCCTTGATTACATAGTTATAACATAGTCAAAACAAAAAATTTAATATTAATAAATAAATAAAGTAGTGAGGAAACATAGAAGTCAGAAAATACCATGGAAAACCATCAAAAATTAAAATTGGATAAATAAATAATAAAGAAGAATTCAATGACTTTCTGGAACATAAAAAATTTTCATATTATAAATAATACAAATAATAGACGTGCATACTCAAATAAATACTCAAAAGTCCCTGGTCCCAAACCACATGTTAGTCCCATATCCAATATAAAACCCATCTAGTAGGTAATAAATCCACAATAACAACTTTTTCCCTTTTCGAAAACTAAATCCATATAATATCCTCAGGTTCCAAATTGTGGCTTGAATACAGTGTGAGTATTACATAGTAGGTCTACACACCTTTGTATACAAATAACCATTATTATTATAATTCTATGAAATATTACTATAAACAAGTGTATTATTTAATTAAATAATTAACATAATACCCCATCATCCCACTTTAACACCATGATGGAATGTATCTAAGCATGTCTCAAAAACTTGCTATCCATAACATTATAACCAAGTTATATAATTACCTACCTCAGACCAATGTGGGAATGAAACTGAGTAGGTCTTAAAACCATCATACTGTAACCTTATCTCTAATGTATAAATCACACAAATCTAGGTCAAATCCCTTATATAAGAATTTCATCATGTGTTTCTGGGAATATCCAACTATATAATCATTTCAACATGTCAACTGGGCCAATGCCTCTATATAATAATTTCAACATGTTTCTCTATGAGAAGACTGATATATATTAATTTCAACATGTGACTCTAGGAATCTAACACTATATAATAATTTAATAGTTTAATCATTGTGCCAAAACCTGATATAATCATAAAAAATTTCAATTAAAAAAAAGTTATAGTTCCAAAGATATCAAAGTATTTTATCAAAGGGATGAATTGGTAATTATGAAAATTTCCATTTAACATCAAATTAAAAAATTCATATAAAAATTAGTCACAACCAATAACATTCCAATTACCTTAATAAAATATCCATTCCTTGTTTAATCATTTTAAAGAAATCCACAGTAACTTATTTATTTCTATACACTCTTTAAGGCATTAATCAATTCATTTATATTCAAATTCTTGGTCTCTAAAACAATAGCCATAGATAGGCCAATAACCAATTGGATCCAAAGGGACTCAAAGGAATAATTCAATTCATTATTTAATCAATTTATGTTCAAATAAGTTGGTGTAATGGAAATATTTCAAATAATTAGGAATTATCAAACCACAGGGGTGATGTTTAATCCCCAACCTATAACTGTATTTCAAACAACAATTCCAATGTTAAACATCGATGTGAAAGAAGGTGTGGATGATTAAAAGAATTATAATATATATACAATACAAGATAAAAATAAAAACTATACATAGTAAAAATATCACACATCAAAATATGGTGAAATAAGGGAGGGAATGAAAAAATTCATGAAAACAATTAACCCGGGATAGATCAGACAAATGGGATGTCCAGAAAGGAGTTTGGAACTACAAAATCACCTATTATGTTTCCTGGGGTTGATAGGATGAAGCTACACATGAGATGCAATAATATTCAATCACAAGACTTGTATTAAAATTATAGGCTAATGAATTACATTATGGGTAACATAATTATGCATCATCAAATTGTTTTTAGACTCATACAATGAGACCCAGTCACCTCAGATTATTATTTATTTATACAAAACATTACAATATGTTTAATTGGTTCAAAAGGTGTCACCACATGATGTCATGAAACTATTCGAGACATGAGTATTCAGAATTTTACACATCTTGAAATCCATTTACACATCATGTAAATGTCCTACAAACATTTTATTAGACCATTTTTTTATAGAAACCCGAATTCCCATAATGTATTCTCAATATTACAAGAACCCATGGTAAAACATGAACCATTTATACATATACTACATAAATTTAGATAGGAAAAAAACTATGGGATTTATGTGATTTTCCCAAAAATTATTTCCATCTCCAAACAGGTCACATCAAACAATGATTAAAAAAACTCTAAGATGGATGTTTGTTGAAAAATATTATATCACAAAACATCTAAACCATATAATTGATCATCTCTGAACTGTGTGATGAATCTCTATGGGGTCTCAGTGTATAATCATTCCACTATGCCGCCATATCAGAATCCCTCTCGAATATACCCTCATGATCTCCCCCATGCATCCACTGCACTCTAACCAATGGTATATTCCTACGATATATATACTTCTCAGTATAATAAACAATCTTTATTTGGTTATCCTCAAAGGATAAATCATCACTAAGCTCGAAATATACTAAGTTTATCATGTGAGAAGTGCTTGAACAATATATTCTAAGATAAGACACATGGATCACATCATGTATGGACCTATAACACTATAGAAGGGATAATTTCTATGACACTAGAACATCCCAAGACACTATCTTAATTATAATTGAAAACCCTGGTGTAATCTTGCTCTATTTCGAGAAATGACATTGACTGAACTAAGGGGAAACCCAGTGGAAAAATGATGACCAACCTTGACATCCAAATGTCATATCTAACAGTAAACAAAATATTTCTTCTTACTCTATGAGGTTACTAACCAATGCATGATCAACATAACATTCTTAAAATTCTATTACATTATACTAGGCCCAAGAACCACTAAATCAATTATATCCAACCCAAAACACGAAAAGAAACATGAACTATAATAAAAATCCTCAAAGGGTGAATTATAAATAGAAACTTCGAATTTTTTATTATATGAAACTCCCATGAGTTACATATTCCGGTCACATGAACTACCGATATCCATAACACAGGCTTGTAACAAATCCTATAAAACCAGAATATCCCTATTAAATTGATCATCAGTCTATGGACAACAGGTCGTATTCAAAATAACCTATAATCCCAAATTCGTTGGATGACCGTACATCAACCACGATGTGATATTGAGGATCTCAGTATGAAATGATACTCTATATATCACCATGCAATTGAACTAAATCTCACATGTAAAGACTACCTAGATCATCAAATATGAAGGTATACTTTGTAAGAAAGTGTTGGGATACATTTTTCATTTCTTCCAAGACCACCCATAGAACATATTTATAATGGGTTTTCCCGAGTGGTCCTATAAAAAAATTTATTCTAACATCATCTCATTTCCACTCAGGAATCATAAATGGATGAAAAATTCATGTTAACCATTTATGTGCATATTTCACATGTTGATAAGTGAAACAGTTCTCCACAAAGCATGCTACCTCATTCTCCATTGCTAACTAACAAAACTGTCAATGAAGATCTGGATTACTCGTTTTCAATTGGGGATGTACCACCCATATAGAATCCTTAAAATCATTCATTATCTCATCATGAAATCCCCTAGGAACTCATACTCATATTGAAAAAATAATTGAACTGATACTTCCAAGAGGCCATGTCAATGGTTTATTCCCACCATATAATATTTCTCCCAGAACTAACACCTCCATATTTTATAATTTCTCATTCATAATTTGGTCAAAAAAATGTGTATAATAGATGTTGAATTCATATCTACTCATCTTAGAGACTCTTCCACATATAGATGCATGTATTTAAAGGCTTTCATTATACACCACTCATCACAAGAGTTCTATATTACCTCTTCCAATTTCATTCACTACAATGCAACAAAAAAATTCATTTACCTGTTTCACAATCCAACTAAATGTTGGAAGACTATAAATACACCACCAAAATTTTCTACCATTGGATCAGGTCTCATTTAAACAATATATACTTTAGGATCTTATGGTCTATGTATACCATATAACTATTATCCATGAGATAATGTGTACATAATCTTATGGAATGTACCACTATTGATAAACCCAAATTTTGAGTATGAAACATTCACTACACATCCTCAAATATCTAGATCTATAAGTAACCACTCAATCATCATATATCATTACTTCTCTATGTTAAACAATAGATACATCACTATAAATCGTCTTTGATTTACATGGAAGAGGACAATTTATTAGAGGTTATTTGTTAAATCTTTTTTTTGGCTCCTAAAAATCACTTTTATAAGCGTTTGACCAAAGAAACTTCACTCCGTTATTTTTCATCCCTGGAATCAATGATGCCAAATGAAATAAACTGTTGATAAATAAATGATAATAACCTGCTAAACCTAGCATGCTCTGAGTCTCAAATATATTCTTGGGTTGTTCATAAGATACCATGGGTGAAAAATTCTATGGGTCCACTAACACTCCAACCATTGAGAGGAAATTTCCCATTAAGTGGAAAATAAATATCCACATACTAAATTTGGTCAGATTATTGTAAATTTGATGCTCTCTCAATATATTCAGGATGATTTCAGGATGTATGAAATGTCATGAAACTGATTGAGAGTACACTATGTAATTATTAACAAAACCTACCATAAAATTTTCCTTAAATGGATGGATGATCTGATTCATCAATGAAGTGAATACAACCACTGTGTTGGTCAAACCAAAGGGCATCACAAACAACTCATACAATATATACATGCTCATAAAAGATGTCTAAGGTATGATTTTTGGTATCACCCACAACTGATGGTATCTAGATCTCAAATATAACTTGGAAAAAATCTAATAACCACTAAGATGTTTGTAAGTATTTTCAATACATTGAATAATATATTGGTTCTTGATTTGTTATATTGATCAACATTCGATAATCCATAGAAAAGTGTAATGTCCCATGATCGATCTTGGAAAGGAAAACTGGAGAAACCTAATGAGATGTACCGATATATATGAAGCCATAGGGTTGTTTATTTTCTTACTAATTATTGAACTTTATAAACTCCACTGGTTTTATTTTATACAGTGTGATTGAAACTAGATCTTCTCTCGGCACAAAATCAATTGTAAACATCACCACTCTTTCTGGAAGTAAGTTATAGATATTATCAATTAGAACATTGTAAAAAGGGATTTCATATGGAGGAAATTTTTCTTATTTGATCCCATCATAATCTATAGTATTACTAATTATTTTATCCAAGATACAATATAATCCTTACTGAATAGATCCTACACATCCATCTTATAGGTCCCACAGACCTTGGTGAGAATAGATGTGTAATAACACTTATCTTTATTACACATCGATTCATGTTTTATTAAATAAAATTACAAAAATTTAAACCATAATGACCTCAAATTCTTGGTTCGTTGGTAATTAGGTACATTAAATATCATTTTAAAATTATAAAAACACCCTCTTTATAGAAAACTTCTTTAACATGTTTTCACTTGAAATTTCAGGTGATATCTTGGGGACATACATATGAATGGGGTATGCTATACAACCCAATAAGTGAACTAACATTGTATAACATGAAGACAATAATATATTTTATTAAATTGTAATATAAATGGAGAAAATGTTTAGGAATCATAAACATGAACAATGATACATGATAGAGAATGATAATCATTAATACAACATGGAAAACATGGAAGCTTAAAAATCAATGGTCAATGATAAATACCATAATATAATGATGGAAAAATACCTAGATAGGAATCATGATCACTATTTGTCCCAACATGATGTCTCATGAGAATTAATATTACCCAATTCATTGGAGTACTATATAATTCTAGGTGCACTCATCACTTTAATTTCACTCTCATGTTTAACTATTCCACATAGATCGAAAAACATGGATTCATTCAAAATCATAATTTATTACATGCTACTTGAGTATGGAAAAAATAAATGTATGTTCTAATGAAAATATATATACATATATAAAGGTGAACACAATTTATAGAAGATGATTATTCTATTCACAATAGAATTTCATAGCATGGAAAATCATAGTGGAATTTTGGCAGTATACCAACGTCACATTGAAATTCATAAAATCAGTTAAGGAGAGTAAAAGAAGTGTCTAAAAAATTAGAAAAAAATGGGAATTAATTAAGGGATGAAAATAAATATCCCATCATTTGGAAATGGTAATATAATTCATAAGATAATAAAACAAAATGTATAAATAAGAGATAGTGTGGATCTCTTACTTGAGTGTGTGACTCCAAATGTTTTGGATTAGCTTCTTTAGATATTTTTAGAATCATATGAGGACTATATGGAGTAGAGGTCAAAGTAAGAACATGAAATGAGAATTTGTAGTTAGTTTTAATGGTAAATTGGTTTGTTTCATATATGAAATGACCAGATAATTCAATACTATTTCTCAATCTTTGATTTTTTACTCTATATAATAAAATAATAAAACAAAAAACATTACAATGGTTTTTTCTTCATGGTTTCTACTAAATGAGAATATGTTTCATTATTTTATAATTTATTGTTCCAAAAATAATAAAATTATACACCTACTTAGGTGTAAGTGATTCATAATCTTTAAGAAATGATTTTATAACTGTAAAATATTTAAATGGTTTCAGAGTATTCATCATAGCTTTATAAAAATT
Source organism: Viscum album (assembly GCA_963277665.1). Lineage (NCBI taxonomy): Eukaryota > Viridiplantae > Streptophyta > Magnoliopsida > Santalales > Viscaceae > Viscum > Viscum album. The sequence goes on from OY728119.1 coordinate 1,397,284,058, forward strand.
ATAAAAAAAACTAAAAATACAATTATATTGAGGGAAACATATATTGTTTCATGGATTACTTTTATAGTATTTGTGAAATCACATGTGGGTAATTAGGATTTCATAATATACATCGTATAATTATATGGTATTTTATTTTTACATGAAAATTTGACTGACTAAAAAAAATCAAAAATCCACCTTTGGATAATTTTTTCATTCGGATTCCAAAAATAATATTAATTTTATCTAAATAATTTCCTAAATATTTTTATTTTCCATTTTTTAATAATAAATGACATTTATTGAGAAATATTTGGTTTTTTACAATAAATGTTTTTGAACACTTAAATACATTACATTTTACTTCATAAAAATTATATGATCAAAAACAAATTGATTAAACAAAATTAAATACATTAATTGAATATAAATATTTACCAAAATAATTTTGTTTTTTTATTGTATCAAAAAAAATATCATTTACAACGTTACAGTAGTGGGATGACAGTATAAAAATTATTATATTCAAAATAAATTATAGATTCTTATTTTTATGACTCTAATAAATATACATTTTAATACATGATAAAACACCCTATGAGTATTGGGAATGAAAGTGAGACTATAATGTGGTGTTTTGGCATACAAGGTTTGTTTTGTGATCCCAATTAGATAGAACATATCCTATAAAAAGTATTTCTCATGCTTTTGTGGTTAGATATCATCTTGGGTTTGGTTTAGGGAAAAGACTAGTGATTCTGTCTTCCATGAAATCTTTGTTAAATGGGATTATTATGTTACAATCTAACTGGTTGAGGCAATCACATCTTTTATCTATGTCAATTGGATTTGTTAAAACCCTATATTTATACAAAAAATTTGAAAATTGTCCAATTACTATATTATACACAGTAAAGATACATAAAAGTCATTTAAAATAGATCAGATATAATAAAGCTAAATAAATTAATTTGGTTTTTATAAACATATTAAAAAATAATACATTTCATTAAAAAATGAGGGGAAATATTATTTATAATAGTTTGGGTGGTTATAATATTCCCCCTTAAGAAATTTTCCCTCTAAAATTTTCATTTACCACACCAATATAGATGAGGGTAACTAGTTTAAGAACCAACTATAGTTCCCACGTCACTCCATCAATCTTGTGGTTTCTATAGATTTCATTGATAATGCTCATTGTTTTTTTTCATAGAAATGTTTCACTAAAATCCACAATTTTCACAATCTTACCTTCATATTAATGATCGTTCTCTATTGGTACCAACTATAGATTGAGTAAATTTGAGGGTCTAGTATGTACATACACCAAAAAGATAAATGGAATAGATCATGTACTTGATATATGTTAGGCGAAAGTGATAGTAAAAAGTCCAAAACTCTGATGTGATCAAGGATCTCAAAGGGTTTGATGTATCTTTGACTAATATTTCCTTATTTCTATATATAATGACATTATTCCATGAATATATGTGGTGGAAAACCATGTCTCCTATAGCAGACTCTTAGTCTTAGAGATGACTGTCATCATGGATCTTTTTTTTACTCTATTCACCCTTGATGTGTTATTGAATGGTCCTAATATTTTCCCCATTTTCTTCAACAATTTGAGGACCTAGTAGTTATTTCCCCAACATCATTTTATCATGTAATTTTTTATGAACATATTCCCTCAACGGTCTTTATAGATAGCCACATGGATCATCATGTGAAAACTATTACTATATGGCATCTTAGTGTGAAGAGGATGATGATCCCATCCTCCTTTGAAGTACATTGAACATGCTCTCAACATGTATTAAAATGTTCAAATAGCATCCTTAGATTAGATAGAATTTTGAGGATTATAGTCCACACTAAATTTCATCTCAGTGTTTACTTCATGTTGGATACATTTCCATAACTTTGAGGTAAAGAACATATCTCGATTAAATATAATTTATTGTTGTCCTCCACCCATCCTCACCTCTTAACTAATTTATATCAACTCATGTTGATGATATGAGATGTCCTCTCAAATCACAATAAATTGAGCAGTCTTTGAAATACAGTCAGTTATAACCCAGATATCATGGATTCATGTGGTTGTATTCAAGTGTATGATGAAAAATCCCATGATGATTTATCCCATTTACGTTTAGGTATTTTTAATGGTTGCATTATCACCTTATATTTTTTACTTTTCGCCTTCACCTTTGGAAGAATAATACATATTGATGTTTATTCAGTGATATCATTATTCATATTATCACACAAATAGTGTTTTTAAATATATCAAGACATATTTGTTCTTTTAGGATGGATAGATAAGGTTGAGATATGTGCATCATTGGAAAAATCCTTTATTAACTCTTTTTTTGACGGTATACATAGTTTTGACCCAAATAATACAAAACCATCTTCATTAACATTGACCTAAAATGATTTAATTTCTCAAATAGTATCCACATTTTTCTATATCCATACATCATCCCTTTAATCAACCATTGACATCTAAATATGTTATGTTTGAAAAATAACATTTTAATGGATTGATGATGTTCTTTCCTTTTTGGTTCTCATTCCATCCTTCTCAAATAAATTATAAACAGATCCTTATTAATTTTCATCAATTATAAAATTGTTTGATCCTTTCTACTGAGATAATTTTACACTTTATTCACATTCCCATTATAGCAGTGAATTTCGTAGTTATCATCCTTGATCATCTCTAACCATCTTCACTAGTTCATATTCATGTCTTTTTTTGTGAATATAAATTTGGGGATTTTTTGAATTTTATATATCTAGAACTTCTCCCAAAGTAGGTAATGGTTCCATATTTTCAATGTAAATATTAGTGTTTCAAACTCTAGATCTTGTGTTGGGTATATCTATTTATAAACATTCATTTTCCATGAATCATTGGCTATCAAATTTTGATTTTCTATTAACACCCAGCCCAAGAAATTTTTCAAAGAATCACTCAATACCGTGACCAGTTATTCACTTGTAGGTAGTTTGAGAAGAGGGGAAGTGATAAGACTCTTATTCATCTCATTAAATCTCTCTTCATAGTCAATATTCTAAGATAATTTTCCTCCCTTCTAAGTTATGTTGGTTATATAGTTTGTAAATTTAGCGAGAATTCTCGAAAATCGATGATAATACCTAGATAATCCATAGAAACAACGAGTATCTATCATAGATTCTAGCCTCTTCCACATTTAAATTTATTTGAATATTGAATGATCCATATATATACCATTTCTTGTAATTATGTCTAAATATAATGATACTTCCATAATCAAAAACACACATTTGCTCTATTTTTCAAAAAAAAAACTCCTTTTGTATGGTCTTTAGAATAGTTCTCAGATGCTTTTCATGATCCTCTTTCAACTTGGAGTATATTAGAATTTATTTTATAATAATTCCACAAATATTTTGAGTTAATCCATAAATAATTTAATCATAAATTCTATGATGATTTCCATAGCATTAGTGAGTTCTCATGGAATTACTGTGAACTCATAGTATAAGGACCTGACCATAATCATTACATAATATTGAATTAAATGAATAATTCACATTGAGGATCTTTTTGGGTATAGAGTTTTATATAATTAGGACATAACTATTACATCTCAAGATATTACAAAGTAGACACTTCTACATAGTATCCATTATTTTCATAAAATAAAAACCCCTGAGGAAGAGAGTCATGTTTATTTCTATGTTTTAGACAACATGACTTTTCCTTGGTCTCATCCTTGACCCTATTCTTCTTTAAGTCCTGTGAAAACATTTCAAAACATTGGAGGTACATAAAAATCTCAGTAAAGGTTATAAAACAGTGAAACAAAACATTTTTTCATTAATACATACATAAAATAAACTCTTTTACATACCTCATGAAAACATATGATTTATGAATAACACATAGAAATCATTAATCATAAAGGTAACGTGTGGCTTCCATAACATACTTACAATGTTGCTATCACAGCTACATAGGGAGTTTCTTTGGAAGACCCATCACAGTATATTCCCTAAATCTCTTAAGAGAAACATTCATGTTTACCTCTGTAACATTACACAATGCATTGGAGATCTATCTCAGGCTCACTCATCCTAGGTTTATCATTGAACCACCCATATACGTAAATAATGAACAAGAACCATACCATGATCATAGCACATAACGTAAGCATAAAAAAAGATAACATTTCCACATTGCAATAAAAAATATCATTTCAAGATATTGAAATAATAAATCCATTCTAATAATCACTTTCAATACCAAAATATTTAAAAAGAGTATTTGGTATTTATTTTTACTTTTAAAAACATTATGGCTTGTTAAGGAAGCCAAAGATCAAATAATACCCGCAGTGGTTGAAAGGTCGTTGTCACCGCATACGTTAAAAAATAATTCTTTTTTGTCATTTAGTAAAATGATTCATATAAAAATATTCTCATTTAATGAAATGAAAATACCAAGGGGTTTATATACCGTATAAAATAATTTTGTGTATAAAAATAAATATGCCTCAATTAAAGGAGATTGAGATGATGTCCCTTACCTCGTGTCCGACTTGACTTGATCGTTCTTTAATCTCCTGAATAATAAACTAATGTTAATTTATACTTTCTTAAGAACCTTTTTCAAGTTTATATTTCCTTTTATATCACTTATTTCCATGTTATAAACATTATGTAATCAATCAAGTTAGTATTGTTTATTTTGTCGATATTTGGTACTTCAGTCAAAAATGAACACCTTATATTTACAAGTTGTCCATGTGATCAACAGTCCACTATATCCAGAATTACATTCATTATTTAGATTACATATATATGATATATATCCAGTATATATATATATATATAACAGTATAAATCATTTGGAGGTAAGAAATGAAATGCACCGTTCATGGAAATGGTAAGATGTACGTATGCATGATGCACTACTTTCATTTTTATTTCTTATTTAAATGGAATTAAAACATAATGATACATAGGTGTATTATAATTCTAGTGTAATTTCTTATATAATATCATATTTAATATCATTAACTCAATCCTTAATACATCTAACATATGGCATTAACGAGTCATATCACATTGATGGGACGATAGTCCGCACTTCCTCTAATGAGATTATCACGTTTACCCATAATAGAAACCGTAAAGGCATTCTATAAACAGAAATTACAGAATCATAAATAAAACATATACATAATGTATATCATATATAAATAAAGTTCCATCATAATGGCCACCATGAGAGGCGGTAGGATATAATCAAACAATCATTGTTTCGTGAGGTGTTAGTTTTCCATCCACAGAGACACTATATTCTTCACCAATTAGATAAATGTGTGTGTAAGTGTAGTTAAAATACTTCTAAAAACAAAATACTAGTATATTGAGGATACTATTTTTTTATAAAATAAAGGAATAAAAAGAGTTTAGTGGTTGGAGAAGTAAAATAATAGAATACAATTTCAAAGAAATGGTTACCTTTAATTTGGGTAACTCCCTTTGGTTTTAACCAAAAGAGTTCATGAAGTTCCTTCTGCCTAATGTAAGGATTCTAGGAGGAGGATAGGGAGATAGGTATCTTAATTGGACATAGGTTGGATGAGCCAAAAGGCTTGAGAGGTGTGAGGAATTGGTTATAATTGGTCTCCTTTTATAAGGGAGTGGAGGGTCTCTTTATGAAAGTGTGAAATCATTATATTATTATAAACATATCATCTGTTTCAAAAGGTTCAAAAATCATTAAGATCGAAGATAAGGTGACTCATATTATAAATAATATCATGTAGTTAGAATTGGGAATTTTTTGGATAATATTTTAATCATTATATTCTTTTTATTTAAATAACTTATTAATGAGGTAAAAACTGCATCATTATTGTGTCATAAATAATTTAATTTATTTGAAGTATAAAAATTATAAAACAAATAAAATGGTGTAGGAAATTGTCTTATCATTCCAATGAAAATTAATTGGTCAAAATATTACTTATATAACACCATATAAACATTAATTTACTAAAAGATGTTTGTTTTTTTTTCATTTTTTCCTTTACATTAAATTAATTAATCTAAAGTGTCATTATCATTAATAAGTGGCTCCATGGGGTCCCAAAATCTATGTAAGGATTCCCATGGTCAGAAATTACTCATCAAATATAATTAGGACAGGTGTTAAGGTAATCTGGAATTATTATAATATTCTTTTTACCTTGATTTACCTTATTTATCTTTAACCGCAGTAAATAAAAGTCAAAAGTTACTATTCAACAAAAAATATTTTCATCTTATTGAACCCCATTTTATTTCTTTGTAACAACCATGTATGTCGGATTTTGTAAATTCAATTTATAGAAGCAGTAAAATTTTATTTATATGAAAAATCAGTTTTTTTAACTACTACAAAGTGGTTTCACTATTCATCAAAAATTGACGTTTTTTAGAAAAATACCAAAAATTCAGACTATGCTATATTTTATTTTCCTAATTCAATAATTATGTTTATTTTTTCAAATTCAAAACAGAAAAGTGTTATTAATTAATTTTAAAATTAATTCCTATTGTTAAAATAAATAGCGTGTTTTTAAGAAACAATAACTATCAAAAGATTGACACTTGTTTAAGTCCAATTTCAAAGTGAAATTAATTCCAATAACCAAAATCAGTTTAAATGGTAAAAATATATTCTAATTACTCTTTAAAAGCAATTAAAAATATAATATAACCATATAAATAAATTAGATTAAAAGGCACTTTTGAAATAAAATACAATATTTTTACTATTCATTAAAAAAAATGAACTTTATCGGAAAAATCCAAAAAATTTAGACAATGTAAATTTTGATGTCTATATTCTAAAAGAAAGATTTTATTTGGTCAATAAAAATGTTTTAAAGTCACCAAAACTATATTTAAATAGGGTTCTCCATTAAAAGGAGGTAAATCGACCTTTTAAGGTAAATTATGCTTAAAATTAGATTCATTCACATTTTAAGCCTATAACTTGTATTGGATAAATGTAAACAAATTTAAAAAACATGTATAATCATATTGTAGTTAGTTTTTTTCATTCCCACCAATAAAATGGCTAGGAGTTAATTAAAATTTAAAATATTAATATTATATTATTACTGTGCAACGTATGATTTCAAAGAAACTCGTAGTTGCGTATAGGGTACGCTATCGAACATAGAAAGCCCTTTAAAGTTAAATTACTATTTATTTCAAAAATATTAATAAATATGAAATATGTATTATTCTTTATTTACCTGGGATGTTACATCCCTACCACCTTTTTAAAATTGCGTCCTCGCAATCATTATTCACTTATCAAATATGTGGGGGTATTTTTCCCTCATAGCATTTCAGATTCCCAAGTTGCCTCTTCAACCATATAGTTTTTCCAAAAAACCTTTACCAAGTGAATTACCTTATTCTGCAACACTTTCTATATACGGTCAAGATTTTGAACTGGTAGTTCTTCATAAGAAATATTCTCTTCCAACTGAACTACATCTGGGCTCAAAACATGAGATAGATCTGGCATACACTTTCTCAACATCGAAAAATGAAAAATATTGTCTACCTGGGACAAACAAGGTGGTATAGAAAATTTGTACGCCACTGATCCCACTTTCTCTAGAATTTTAGAAGGTCTAAAATTTAATTCAGTACTGAATGACTTCTGAAGGCCTTTCCAAAAGTTATAAGTAAACCTGGGATCATGATCAGATACAATAGAGAGGGGAACACCATGCAACCTAACTATCTATTTAACATAAAATCGAGAAAGTTGATCTAGAGAAAATGTATCCGGAATATATAGGAAATGAGCATATTTAGTCAATCGATCAAAAATAACCCAGATTTCATTATTACCTCGAGATGTCATTGGTAATCCCACAACAAAGTCCATGGATATATTTTACCATTTTCACTCTAGCACTCGTAAAGGCTGAATCATCCCTTTAGGTAACTCCCACTCTTATTTAACCTCCTGAGATGGAATTCCCAATATACTAGAAAGATTCTCAGAAATGAAGGAGTGTGTAGACCCTGAATCAAACAACACATTGGCATAATCTGAACAAACTAACAGTATACCTGATACAACTTCATTTGATGGCCCAACATCTGCTGAAGTAGTTCCAATGGATTTCACCACCCCTTTCGGCCTGTAGTCTGGCTACTTTGGTTGAGGTCTTTGTTGGACACTCATTTTCATAATGACCCATTTCATTTCACTTAAAACATTTTACTGACTGTAAATCAGATTTTGTCTTACCATTACCCTGATCTTTTACAGTGAAATTACAAGCCTTATATCCTATTTTCCCACATCGGTAGCACTTACTAGAATTCGAAAGACATTCCCCCAGTATGCTTTTTACCACATTTTTCACAAACAGTAAACTGAAGTTTCTTACCATCAGACTTTTTGGAAGAGTTCTTCCCTTTCGCGTGCCACCTCGACCTTTTATTCTGTTGTTTGTCAAAGAACACTTGATCATAAGAAAACTCAATTTCCACCTTCTCCGCACAATGAACAAGTTTTTCATAACATTGGAACTCACGAGAGGATAAATCATTTCGATACTTTTTATTTAATCCTGAGTAAAAATGGATGATTTCACTATCAAGATCTCATATGAAATTTAGAGCATACCTTGACAGTCGAGTGAATTTTTCTTCATAATCAGCCACTGAGTCATCCTCTTGCCTCAAATCTAAGAATTGTTTTTTCCATCCTAGGACGAACCAACATAGAAATATACTTCTCAATAATTATTCCTTTGAATTCATCCTAATCAAGAGCATCAATATCCTCACTATACCTGATATTTTTCACCATCGATCACCACTGATCAGCTTCACCTTCAACACGGTAAACAACAAGACTATCCTTTTGATGTTCTGAACAACACATGACATCAAAAATCTTCTACAGTTCTTTAATCCACCCTTCAACTAGAATAGTGTCAGATGATCCTCTGAATGATGGGGGATGTTGCCTCCTGAAATGATCCACTTATGACCTGTTACTCTATAGTTGATCTTACTGATCTCGTGCCTCGATAACACCACCATCTCTAGCCTGATTCAATTGTTCCATCACTGCAACAAACTGTTCAGTTTCGATTCCAACCATCTCAAGTTGCTGATTTGGTAGGATGTCTTCCTCCTATTGTTTTCCCAAAATATCTGCACTATTTCCTCTGTAGAAAACCATTCTGAACACAGAAATATTTTAAGCCAAGAAACATGGTAATCTGTAAATACTATATGATATCAATATTAACATAAACTACTTTATGGGTGTTAATTTAACAATACCCGAACTCCAAAAGTAATCTAAACCAACCATTGATACCAACTATAAGGACCCAGCCATAAACATTAAATAATATTGAATTAAATGAATAATTCACATTGAGGGTATTTTTAGTTTTTGAGTTTTAGAGAATTAGGACATAACTATTACATCTCAAAAGATAACAAAGTAGACACTTCTACACAATTTCCATTTTTTTCATAAAATAAAAACTTCTGAAAAAAAGAGTCATCTCTGGTTCCATGTTTTAGAAATCATGACTTTTCCTTGATCCCATCCTTGACCATATTCATCTCTTAAGTCCTCTGAAAACATTTCCAAAATTGGGATGATCTTAAAAAGCTTAGTAAGGAATATAAAACAATGAAAGAAAACATTTTTTCATTAATAAATACAAAACCTAAACTATTTTACTTGCCTCATGAAAACATAAGATTTATGAATAACACATAGAAATCATAAATCATAATGGTAAATTGTGGCATCTATAACATACTTACAATGTAGTTATCACAGCTAGATAGGGAGTTACTTTGGAATACCCATAAAAGTATATTCCCTAAATCTGTTAAGAGAAACATTCACGTTTACCTCTATCACGTTACCCAATGAATTGGAGAGCTATCTCGGGCTCACCCACCCTAGGTTTATCACAGAACCACCAGTATATGTAAATAATGCATAAGAACCATAACATGATCATAACACATAAAATAAGAATAAAGGAAAGATAATATTTCCACATTTCAATAACAAAATATCATTTCAAGATATTGAAATAATAAATCCATTCTCAAAATAATTTTCAATACCAAAATATGTAAAAAGAGTATATGGTACTTATTTTTCCTTTTAAAAACATTACGACTTGTTAAAGAAGCCAAAGATCAAATAATACTAGCGGCGGAGGAAAGGTCGTTGTCCCCGCTTACGTTAAAAAAACATTCCTTTTTTCATTTAGTTAAATGCTTAGTATAAAATGATTACCTTTGAATGAAATGAAAACTCAAAGGGTTTAATATATCATATAAAATAAAGTCATGAATAAAATTAAATATGCCTCAATGAAAGATGATTGAGATGAAGTCCCTTACCTCGTATCCGACTTGACTCGATCGTTCTTTAATCTCCTAAATAATAAACTAATGTTAATTTATACTTACCTAAGAACCGTTTTAATGATTATTAATCCTTTTATATCACTTATTACAATGTTATAAACATTATATAATCATTCAAGTTAATAATGTTCATTTTTTCGATATTTGGTACTTGAGTCAAAAATGAACACCTTATATTTACAAGTTGTCCATGTGATCAATAGTCCACTATATCCAGAATGAAATTAATTATTTAGATATCAAAAATATCATATAAATCCAGTATATATATATATATTTATAATATTACATATCATTTGGAGGTTAGAAATGAAATGTACCGTTCATGGAGACGGTAATCCGTACGTACGCATGAACGCTACTTTCATTTCAATTTCTAATTTTAATGGAATAAAAACATAATGATACATAGGTATATTATAATTCCTGTATAATATCATATATAATATCATATATAATATCATTCACTCTATCCTTTATATGTCCCACATATGGCATTAACGAGTCATATCACTTTGAGGGGGCAGTAGTCCGCACTTCTTCTAATGAGATTATCGCATTTACCCATAATGGAAACCATAAAGGCATGCTATAAATGAAAATTACAGAATATTAAAGAAACCATAAACATAATATATATCATATATATTACAGTTCTTTCATAATTGCCTCCATTAGAGGTGGTAGGAGATAATCGAGCAATCATCGTTTCATGAGGCGTTAGTTTTCCATCCACAAAAACATTATGTTCTTAACCCATTAAATGGAGGTGTGTGTAAGTGTATTTATAATCCTTCTAATAACAACATTATAATATATTTATGATACTGGATTTGTTATAAAATAAAGGAATAAAAATAGTCTAGGGGTTGGAGAAGTTAAATAAAAGAAAACAAATTAAAAGAAACTGTTACCTTTAATTTGGTTAACTCCCTTTGGTTTGAACCAAAGGACTTTTAAAGTGACTTCTGCCTAAGGTAAGGCTTCTAGGAGGAAGATAGGGATGTAGGGAGATTAATTTGGAAGAGGTTGGACGAGCCAAATTGCTTGAGAGGTGTGAGGAATTGTTTAGAAGTGGTCTCCTTTTATAAGGGAGAGGAGGGGCTCTTTAAGAAAGTGTGAAAACATTATTTTACTATAAACATATCTTCAGTTTGAAAAGGTCAAAAAATAATTAAGTTCTAAGATAGGGTGACTCATGTTCAAAATTATATCATCCAATCATAATTGTAAATGTTTTGAATAATATTCTAATCATTATAATCATATTTATTTAAATCATTTATTAATGAGGTAAATATTGCATCATTATTGTTTAATAAATAATTTAATTTATTTGAAGTCTAAAATTTATAAAAAATAGTACGATGTAGGAAATATTTTTCTATTTCTAATGAATATTAATATTCAAAATTATTACTTTTATAACACCATATAAATATTAATTTAGTAAAACATATCTGTTTTTTTCATTTTTTCTTTTACATTAAATTAATTAATCTAAAGTGTCATTATCATTCATAATTGGCTTCATGGGGTCCCCAAATAGACCCTAGGATGGCCATGGTCGGCCATTACTCATACAATAAGGTTAGGAGAAGTGTAAAGGTAATTTGTAATTATTATAATATTCTTTTTACCTTAAATTACCTAATTTACATTTAACCGCGATAAATATAAGTCAAAAGTTACTATTCACCAAAAAATATTTTCATCTTATTGACCCACATTTTAATTCTTGATAACAACCATGTATGTCGGATTTTTGATGTTCAATTGACAGAAGCAGTAAAATTTCATTTAAATGAAAAGGTCAGTTTTTTTAACTACTACTAAGTGGTTTCACTATTCATCAAAAATTGATGTTTTTCAGAAAAAAAATTCAGCCTAAGATATATTTGATATTCCTAATTAAATAATGATGTTTATTTTTCCAAATTAAATACATAAAAGTGTTATTAATTAATTTTAAAATTAATTCCTGTTGTTAAAACAAATAGCGTGTTTTTAAGAGACAATAACTATCAAAAGATTGACACTTGTTTAAGTACAATTTCAAAGTGAAATTAATTCCAATGACCTAAATTGGATTAAATGGTAAAAATATATTCAAATTACACTTTAGAAAAAATTAAAAAGATAATCTAACAATATAAATAAATTAGATTAAAAACCACTTTTGAAATAAAATACAATACTTTCACTATTCATTAAAAAATGAACTTTATCATAAAAATACGAAAAATTTGAAAAACGTAAATTAGGATGTCCCCATTCTAAAGAAGTATTTTATTTGGCCAATTATAATTTATTAAAGCGACCAAAAATATATTTAAAGTGGGTTCAGTATTAAAAGGCGGTAAATCGAACTTTTAATGTAAATTATGCTTAAAATTAGATTCATTCACATTTTAAGCCTCTAACATTTATTGGATAAATGTAAATACATTTAACAAACATGTATAATCACATTTTAGTTATTTTTTTCATTCCCTCCAATACAAAGGCTAGGAGTTAACTACCATTTAAAATAATAATATTATATTTTTAGTATGCAACATAAGATTTCAAAGAAACCTGTTGTTGCGTATCAGGCATGCTATCGAACATAAAAACCCCATTAATGTAAAATTAACATTTAATTCAAAAATATTAATAAATATGAAATATGTATTATTCTTTATTTACCTGGGATTTACACATTGTTCCCATACCTTATACAAAAATCATTCATGATGATATAATACTTATTCATCTTAAATCGGTAATATTCTGACCACAAATCCACCATGAATAATTATTTTGCTGTAAATAATTAATAGAAAAAGTCCTCAATCCATGGAATATGATACATCTTCTTTATTGTGATCTAGTTGAGCTCACAAGAATAAATGAAAAGGAGCATTGAACCATCCTTTTTATTGATGAAGTGGACGGGTTTAACCCTTAGTGAAAACATTCGGGGTATGAAACCTTTTTCTTGATTCTCTGATAGTTATTTCTATATATCCTCATGTTCCACATGATCCATTATATATGAAGTCTTAGATAATGGAAACACCTCCGGTATAAGCTCTATTGTAAATTCAACCTATTATCTAGGAGGAAGAGACGATAATTCCTTAAGAATGTCATCACCGCATTCCCTCAAAATGGGCATGTCTTCAAGGATTATATTTTATTAGAATTAATAATTTGAGCTATATATGAACACTCTTAGAGAGATAATATCCATGTCTGAGATTTTGGTTCTCATGACAATTCATCCACCACCTTGCACTACCAGAAAATCATATGAAGATTCAAGATATGAAGAGTGATTTAAATCTCACATCAATTTATATTGGCTCTATATAGGGAATGACAATACATACCCATAATTGAATAATATTCCACCAAAGAATGTTTGATAGTGTTTTCAAGGAATTTCAACCTGTAAATTTTGATAATAGATGAGTTATATATTTGGGATTTTATAAATTCCCCATTTTTTCAACGACATCTCTACATCCCATTATTTGTGGTGATGTTTGAATAGTTCTTCTAAAATTTCAATATATAATGGAATGTGTAGAACTATAATCAAAAATTATTTTCTCTATTCATGAATGAATAACTAGTGTACTAGTCACCACTTCATTGATGGTATCCACCTCAGTAGTTATGTTAGAAAAAAGCATGCCTTTGCTACCATAGAGGTTTTTGGTTGTCTCCAAAAAACCCTTGTATTAGTGCATAGTTTTCAAATTTCGATTGTTCAATGTAGTTGATTAAATGAATAATATGTTTATGGTTGAAAAAAAACATTTATTTCTTCCATCTTATTAGTGGTTTCTCCTACCGGCAATATCGATCTATGTATCCCCCCTACTCGCACCTATAGAATCTCCTCAACACCATTAAACAAATTCCTTGGTTATTTTTTTCCACACCACGGACATGTGGTAGGTTGAAATTTCATGGGACCATTATATTTCTACATCAGGATTATAGAATTAAACTCCATATTCTAGATGTTATCTCCATTATACTATTTATATTCTCAAATATCCCTTTCAAATTTTTGCTAACTTCCAAAAATTTCTTTATAGTTTTCAACATCATAGATCCTTGGGTATTTTTAAAGAATAGGTTTTATCCCACCAAAGATGAAGAAATATTTTCATAAATGGGTAATAAAATTGTACATGGTGTTTTGTACAAGTCCTGTGATGTTTTACTCATACGTCTCGATAGATTTTTCATCATTTTTCCTAAGGGAAAGTTAATCCTTTTCCATTTTTAAAATTGATATTTTGTTGAAAATATTTATCAAGGAATTTTTTTAAAAAACTACCATCCACCCCATCAATTCAATTTATTTCATAGGATTCATATTCTTGATCAATGTCCACCACTAATCAACATATACCTTCATACAATAAACATCAAATTGAACCCTCTCTTTCATAGAACATTGATGAATAGATATTATATTCTCAATGGAGTTGATCCATTGTTCCACAATTAAGGGATCAGATGATCCATTGAATGTCATAGGATTTCCCATCACATTATTTATCTATTAGTTTCCTTCTATTTTTTGGAATCATCTATAATAAAATGAAAATTAGGGATGAGTATTTTTAAACTATTAAACACATAAAGAGGAATCCAATGAGATTAAAAAGACCACTTATAAATTACATATACTTCCTTAACTCATGGTTTGTTATACATTAGTAAATGTTAACTATGATATATTTTCTAACACATACTCTTATAAAAATTTTATACTCTCTTAATAATTGTTCATAGTGAGAATGGTGTTATTATATCATAATATTTGAACAATATTTGATGATGTTAGAAGAATAAAAAAACAATGTAATCAATTATGAATGATACCTCACCTATGGATGACCACTTTATGTTCACATAGGAATCCATCCTAGGAGAGTTTTATAATAAAACCAATGATTCTTGGATTTCAAAAGGGATGTTTGGAAGGTATTTGGTTTAGTATTGGATGAAGGAAATGAATTTGGAAGTGTGAATATGAGAGGATATTGGTGACACTTTCGAAGTGGATAATATTGAATTTTTTGTAAATACACAAAACTATTCAATAATATGAAGTCACATTCAAACCAAGATCCACAATTATTGAGAAATAATGGATTTTAGTATATTTATGGTCAATTTAAACCACTATCAGAAACAAAACTCGTTTAAAACATTTTTTTCTTACCCTCAATGGTTACTCACATTTAATATTTTAATTTTCACCAATGGTGATTATTTTTTACACTTTAGGGTTCAAAATAGTTACTATAAAAAGAAAATTGGAAAATATTAGGATCATAGTTGAAATTAGAAACCATATTATAATAACATAGGAAAATAAAATTTTTAATAAATTTTGAATTATTTAATAAATTAATACTTATTATAAATTATCATTAATGTCAATTTTTGAAACTATTTCTTTCCAATTTAAAAATATCAAGA
Source organism: Viscum album (assembly GCA_963277665.1). Classification (NCBI taxonomy): domain Eukaryota; kingdom Viridiplantae; phylum Streptophyta; class Magnoliopsida; order Santalales; family Viscaceae; genus Viscum; species Viscum album. The sequence continues at coordinate 1,397,300,027 of OY728119.1, forward strand.
TACTAATGGAATTTGAATATATAAATCTTACACCTCTTCAAAATGTTATAAATATATAAAAAACTCATGTAACATAATAATTCATTCCTTTTATACTACTTTTAATGATTTTAAAACCATTTATTGTATTTTTAATTTAATTAAAAAAATTCAGCATTTAAGGAAAATATTTAATCCCTAAAGATAAAAATCAATTAAAATTTTGAATAAAAAAGTTTATATTTATAATTAGTATTTATTAAAAACATAATGTTTTTTCCATGTTATAAAGTTTTATTAAAATTAAATTAAGGAAAGTGATATTTTTTATTTACAATTACATAACGTAATACAATGGCTGTAACTATGGACATATAAAATAGGTCATATATTAATTTATTATATTCATATGTATGAAATATACATCTATTTAATAAATAGGTAAATATTATGGTCTTTTGTACTTCTAATCATATTATTTTCAACCATATTTAACCTTTTCTTAAATTTACAATGGTAAATAATATTAAATGTTTACAATTCATAATTAAAAAAAATTTTGTGGACATTATTAAAAAATATTATCTATCCAAAATAAAAATATGTAATCTATTTCATAAAATTCTATTTACAATGTGGGATAATTTATTATAAAACAAAACCCGAAGACTTGAGGGAAATGAGGTTTTCCATGAAATTTATTTATCAAGCATAAGACTCTTCTATATGAAATATTTTAATATTAATTATCATTATATTAATTTCATTTAATATTTTTATATAAAATATGAATATTTAATTTAAATTGTTCCTTACTAATGTTTTATTTAATTAATTAAAATGGAGAAAACTTAACCACATTTAAACAGTTTTCAGATAAATTCTTTTTTAGCCAAAAAACATATAATAAAATTTAGCAAAAATATAATTGAGATGTAATTAATAGAATTATATAAAAATAAATAATACTTATCATACTTGAAATAATTTAGAAATCATAATGGTAATTTTAAATTACTTTATTTATTGAAATGAAATTACTTTATTTGAAAAGATTGTATTTTTACCATTCATTGAAAAAACTATATTTTATAAAATATCAAAATATAAAACTATGTTATTTTTATATGATGATATTAAAAATATTATTTTATCTATTTTTATTTTAATATATCTAGAAATTAATTAAAATTATTGCACACAAAAAATCATAAAAATTATTTTTCAAGAAAATATATTTTTTTGAATAAAATTACATTACTAAATGTTGATTGATTATGTACAAATAATTTATCCTTAAATATATATTGTTTTGTGAATATATATAGATATATATGTATGTATTTTATTTATTAGTTTATATTATTCATACTTATCAATTCAACTGTTGGGATATAATATTAATATTTACAAAATAATAATAATTTCTACTTATTTTATATTCATTGTTGTGAATATTATACATTATATAATAGAGTTTTCTTTTCTAAAAAATTTGGTTGTTTTAGTTACGAACCATTGAAAATAGACAATACAAGAAAATATTTAATTCGCTTTCGTCTTTTATTTTTTATCATATTTGGAACCCACTATCCTCTATTAGATTTATAAAAAAATGAATATTAAAATTTTTAAATATTAAATTAACATGAACTTTATAAATTTAAAATTTTGTATTAATTATTAACATAACTACATAGTATATATCTTTCAACTCCTTTTTGTTTAATATCCCATTAACGATCCGTTAACTTCTAATGAGGATAATATGAAATCTATTATTATCACCACCATGAAAAATGATTATAACAAGATATTTAAAATATATAAATAAATAAATAAATTTATTTATAAGATTTTGGAATTATTTTTTCTTATGAATAAATGAAATTAATAAAAATAAGTGAACTCGTGACTAAATAGTGTAATATAATAAAAAGATAATATCATTTCTATTAAAATTTAAAAAATAATGTAATAATATAGAAACCAACCATTATAATTGTTCAATAGTAACATATGTGAACATAATTTAGTTAGGTTAAGCCTATGTTTAATATGAATGATTTTAAAAATACATGAAATAAAATGGTATTTAAGGTGAGAGGAATCTCAAACCAAACTGCTTCCTTTGGGGTTTCCACCTCATTCACAATATTTTCTGTATATATGTTCTTGAAATGACTTCAATCAACCCTTACACAATTATTTTCCTTTTATGTTTGGTTATAATGAGAATTATAACATTTCTAAATTTCTTTTAATCCATTACAATAGTTTTTTAAATGAATTTTACTTCCAAAATCATCACATTGACTCATACTGAGTAATTTTTTATCCTCTAGAGATTGATGATGTTTTATGAAAAAATATGGGATTATTTTATTCTTGTTGGAATACCAAACTTTATTCATGAATTTCTGGTTTATGAGACATTTATGAAACCAATTGAATTATATGTTTTTATATCATGAATACATTTTTTAATGTTATATGTGTCATAGGTGATTATGAGAATTTTATAATGTGATAGGTGGGTTTTAAATTAAATAGCCCCAAATGAATTTGTAAATTTGATATATCTTAAGAGATTATGTGTATTATGTATAAACATGATACAATCGTGGTTCTCAATTACGGTCTTATGATTTATAAACGTATATTATGAATGACCATGACCTTATCCATATTCATAACTACATGTTGTATTTGAAAACACTAATATGATGTTTTATTATTATGTATATTCCAAATTCCATTCCATTATCAAATTTTTACCTCAATATCATGATTATTCTCCTATTATTTTTATATTATGATACTCCTAATGATCACCCATGTATTATTTATTCATTTCCTTAATTCCTCTATTTATTATTTCCCCCATTACAATGATTATATGCCACAATTTTTTTATAAATATCATTAATAAATATACTAAGGTGAATGTTATATATTTTAAGAGGATAATGAATAATGATTTAAATAATTATTGTGATTTATTATGAACAAATCATGTATAAGCCTAATTTTTACATGAAACTAACCCTTGGGATCCTTGAATGTAATACTATTATGTTTTTTATCTTAAAAATAATTCACAAATCATATAAAAATGGTTTGGTTACAATATTAACTATTATAGCGAGGATTAGTTAAAATGGGATAAGGAAATTAAACAATTTGTGAATAACAAAATGATAAGTCTATGTATATGTAAGCATCTTTTTTTTTAAATTATAATAGTGTGTCATTTTTTAGAAATGAAATCCAACTCTAGATAAAACAATTAAAAGTTCACTATTGTTCCTTGGGGTAGTAACCCCGAATAGAGATAATTTTATATGAAATTTATATTCACTAGGTGCATGGAATAGAGGCCTCATTGTACACCTTTTTTTACAATCCCAGGTAATATACATTGGATAATAACAAACTCAATAGAAACAGTTATAAAGGATATATATATAGTGTAATTATTGTTTCAAAAGATATAAAAAATGAATTCTAATGATATTAGAAACAACATTTAAGGAAAATATTAATTAGAATGATCCCATATAATAAAACACTATAATTAATTTATTTATAAGGATACATAATTTTTTTAATTATTTATTGAATAACATTTTTTTAAACCATTTATTTTTTATAAAATTGTGAAAACTAGGAGAAACTATAACAAAAACCCATGAGAGGGAAAACTAAATAGTTGAACAAATGACATTACCAATGAAATTTGGGGTCATGTTAAAATATTTATGGTTACTATTACCTAATTATATCTCTTTACAATCAATAACCTAAATAATGTGTAACTGTATCCTTCATGTAAGAAGAAGAAACTTGTAATCGAGTCTTGTATTCATCAAGGACCACCGATACTTAATGGATATTTTAATCTAATTGTCAAGGAACTATGTGTTAACGTAATAGAGAATATATTTTTTGTTCTCATCTATTTGAATAAGGAAATTGTATCCTTTGATTCGTATAATATAGATGTAGGGGATGATACATAGTTGGTGTTTATAAATAATACAAAGATAAATGACTTAATAAAAGAAATGGTGTGGGAAGACTTTAAAAGTTATTTCATAACATGTATTTCAGTATTATACTTTGAAAAATATAGGGAGATAATACCTAATTAATAAGAAAAAGGATGGTTAAAATTTAATGGCTTATAAAAAACATTAACAAGGCATGCAAGACGCACCTTAACATTTGTAATAAAAAATGATGGAAACAATTCAATATATTTGTTAATGGTTTGAAGCCACACCATAAAGAGTCTCTAGCCATTTGATACTTCTTGAGTAATAATGAAACAGTTTTATATGAATTGAAATTAGAGATGGAGTTTAGATAATGGTACTATTGATATTGAGATTCAAAATGAATTATTTAATCCCATGTTATCTAATAAAATTAAAAATTAATAAATAATATCTATCCACCAAAATATAAAAAATATGGGTAGAAAAAATCATTAGAATTACCACAATGGTATAGGTAAATGATTTATGTGTTTTTTAAAATTCCACCAATATCATGAGTGCCATAGGTGTGAAGAAGGGAAATTTAATGATTTAGGAATATAAGATACTATCCAATAAACTACCCATTGTTCAATGCATCAGCTATATAAAGAATGGGAACTGTGGGAGATAGTTTACTAAACCATGGGCCTTTGAGGGTTATTATCATCTACATTCACAAAATCAAAAAGAATGGGGAAAATATTATTTCATAACTAATATCGATGTGTAATAGGGAAATGAAGACATAAAAGGAACCATTTATTTTCTTAGAAGAATGTAAAAGGATTTATTTTTTTCAGGTTCTACACATTTCTTTATATCCGGTATGTTTTCAAGAAATTTTGAATCCCATCCCTGATAATTTTAATTATATATATCTGTAAAAAATCATTTAGTGGTGATATCAATGACACACAACAGTTGGAATCTTATCCTATTTTAGAATGTGGTAATATTCATCAAATAAAACATACAATCCTTCTCTTGGTTAAATTTATTGCAATAATGGGAAATGATTGGGTCTTGTTCAATATATTTCAAATCAATTTAATGGAAAATTAAATCTAATTCAATATTTTTAACCATCCTCTGATCATGTAAAAATGAAAGGAATATAATAAATATCCTTTCGAAAATACCTCAATGTTGTGGGTGATTATACCATGTGAAGAAGCATAACATACCCAATTGATGAGTCTATTAAAAGTATCAAATTCTAGAAAATACCAATTATAATGGAATTTAATGATGTACCTACAAAATATTTTCCACTCCCAATCCTATATCATGAGGTAGATTTCTCAATAATGCTTATACTCATATCCAAACCAATCATTTAGTTCCTTTATCAGATGGCCCTGATAAAACAAGAGTAGTTAATGAAGAAAATTCAGGGTCATTTAGATATTGTGCTTATATTCCCTCGTGTATTACCTTCTGGGTTCCACTGATGTTTTCTACGAAAAATTATTGATCAATAGGTATGTGAATTTATTACTAAGAACTCTAAATGATAACCATAAAGAACAATTATTCTCCTATATGAACTAATGATTTTTTTTATCAACCATTAAGAGAATAGATGTTCATAATGGTGAATTATTCTTATGGATATCATCAACTGAAGGTAATTAATGAAAATACTAAGATGTAATTTTGTAAAATGTATGGACAATATAGGATCATACTGATTCCCTTTATACTTATAATTCCCCTAAAATCATCATAGATATGAGGAAAATATTCTTTAGATACTATATTTAATCTTTTATTGTAATACTTATTGAAAATATTGTAATTTACTATATGTGAAATGAATATTTTGAGGGGAATATGTGTATTTTGTTAGTGATGTTAAAAAATGAAAAAATATTTGTTATGTTCATCAAGTGTAAATTTTTGAAGTATATAGTCACATGTATGGGTCACATGATCATATTTAATGTAATTTCTACAGACCGTTCAAAGGAAAATGTAATTAAGGAATGGTACATACCCTAATGTGTCACATAAATCCATTGTCTATTTTTTAGCTTGGTACTACTTAATTTGTTCTCTATATATACAAATTAATTTCATGGATGATGACTATTTTTTTTCATTGAAATGGGTTGAAGTATGTATAAATGGTTGTTAGAAATATTTTATATAGAACATGAAGAGACTAATAATTATTACTATGATCAAACTACCCACAAGTGTAGTAGGGTTATTGATAAAAAATGATTCTTCAATGAAATTATATGGTTGTGTACTAATGTACAATAGTAAATTCATTATCTATGACATATGATAGTTATGTATTCATGAGATGAAATGCTCGATTGATGATCTAGAGTTAGTTGGTGTGGTCTTATCCTTGAATATTGGGTGTCATAAACAATGTAGTGATAAGGGTGACATATATATTTATCCAAAGAGTATAATGTATATATTCACAGAGAAAGAGATTAACATGTCTCAATAGAGATGGTTTAAACTGATAAAGCACTATGATTTCTCTATTCACTAACATCATGATAAGGTGAACAAGGTATCTGATAGTCTTAGTAGAAATGAACCTGCTAGTGTATCCATAATTATGATTGAGAATGACCCCATACTAAGGGATTAAAAAATAATGGATATAGAAATAATAGTCATGGGGAATAAATCCTATGTTTTATAAATTATTTTCTAACAATTTTTCGAATATATGATCATGTAGACATATTTGGATGATATAGATTCTCAATAAAGCATGGAAGTAGTTATGTAAGGAAATATTCATTAATTGTACATTGATGAAGATGGTTTCATTTTCTTTGAAACTATAATTTTTCATCCATCATCTAAATACATAACAAAGGAACTACTAGATAATTTAAATTTATTATCATTTTACATGCTTGATGAAATTAAAATTATAACATGTGATATTCGATACCACTTCTGGTGGGATAATGTGAAGTAGTATACAGTTCTAAACAACATAATGTTCTCAGTATGTATGTATGTTAATGTATACTAATGTAATTTCAAAGGGATGATGAAACCATTTCCAATAACCATATAAAAAAGTGAACATGTCATCATGTACTTTTTCACTGGCCTCTTAATGATATCTAAAGGGTTAAATTTGATATGGGTTATGGAGGATCAACTCATTAAGTCTACATAATGAATAATTATTCTATAATATTTCTCACTTAAACAAAATATAATGATATATGTAATGGATGTGGTGAGGATATACAGAGAACCAATTTCAATCATCTCTAATCATAATCCACATTTCACTTCTAATTTCTAGATAGGTCTTTAACATACTCTTAATACTAAATTTAATTTTTGTATATCCTATCAACCCCAAACTGTTTTCCAATATAAATGAACCATTTAGACAAATGACTAAATATTGTGATCATACTAAATGGGATTCAATGGTGGATGTTATCCACACATCACATTAATTTAGTACTTATAAAACAACATGTTCCACTCAAGTATTCAAATGGAACCATAAGAACATGCATATGTGAAGTGATAATGAAAAAGTACTTATTGGGATGATGTTAGTGAATCAAAGATAATTCGAATTAAAATTTGGAAAGTGATTATAGAAAAATTTCATAAAATCCAACAGTATATAAAAGATAAGAAGATTTTAAATAAGATCATTGTTAACACCTATTGATGGGACTTGTTGTTTGAATACGGAAATAATATTTTTCTTTTGAATATTACCATGAAAGAGATTAATTTTGTTTAAAAAGAAATGAAGTATACTGAAAGGTATATTTTCCACATTATGTTCCTTAATTATATAAGAGCATTGTAAAGTCACCTAAAAATTCCACCAAACATGTCTCAAGATCATAATGTGTTCCATGTATCTTTTCTAAGTACGTACATTCATTATCTCTCAAAAGTACTAAATTCAGATGTGGAATAAATGAAGAATGATCAATGTTGGGAGGTTTAATCGATGAAGATAATATACCATAGAGATACATTTCCACATAATATCACAACTAACCATGTCAAAGTATGGTGGAATGAAAAAAAATGTTAATAGATTATACCAGAACTGGTTGAAATTATGAAACAAATTACCGTTATTAATTATCAACATATAATATAAAGTAAAATTTTAGTGATGAAATTTCTAAAGGGGGGAAGAATATAACAACTTAGAATTATAAAATATAAATTTTTACTAAATAAATGGGTTTTATATTATATTGGATTATACACATACATCATATATAGTAATAAAAAACATTATTTCCTTAATAAACTCTACTACTTTAGTCAACAAAAAATGAAAAAATATCAAAATGGGTAAAATATAAAAATGAAAAGGTATAATGGGAAAATATGGATCATTCCAATCTTCCATTATTATTTCTCCATTGAACAACACTATAGAAAAAAAAACAAAAAAATAGTTATCCTATAATCGTCATTAAAAAGGGAAATATGGAAATTTTATAGGAATTTTATTGAATATTGTATGAAGGACTAAATAGCTATTAATTTGATGTCATATTACCACTCTAGTAGTATTATGACCATTTAGAAAGTAATGTGACTACTGTAATAGTAACCTTACTATATGGAATAATAATATGGCTATTGGGAATTGTTAGATAAATGTTTGAATGGTAATTTGATCCCAAAATAATAAAATGTAATATAAATAATAATTATCAAGAGAAATTAAAGAAAATATTATTATTATTAAGAGATATAATATATATCATGATTAAAAACTCAATCAAGCATTAATCATATTTTTATTAAATTGAATTTCAATATATTTAATGAAAATAATACCTTTAATATAAATATATAAATTACATATTTTATGATATTATTTTGAAAAAAATAATTTCATCTTCAGAATCATCAAGTTAAAAATTTTCTAAAGGTAATTATTTGGATTTTTTAAATTCATTAATTGTTAGGGGAATTGTAAAAATAAAATTGTTGTAGTATTGGGGTTTTTTAAATTATATAATTCATGAATTAATAATGTCATAATAACATTATAGAAATTTTGGACTCGCTAAAGACATGTATAATTTGAAAAATTATTCATTTATATTCAATAAAAATTTTTCCAACCCTAATTATTTTCCCAACATCTAATGTTAGATGTATTACACTAAAGTAATATTTTGTAAATTATCCACCATTACATTTATTTAAACTAAAAAAACAAGATTAAATGTTTTTGAATGTCTCAATATTATGTTATTCAATTATAGGGTCCTGAAAATTCTGCAAGGGGGAAATCCAATTACACCAAAACATGGAAAAGGACCAAACCAGTCCACGCACCGGCTCCCATCAATAGTCTGTGGCCGGTTCGGTGAACCACAATTCTACGGATCAACGTTGTCTGTGAGGTGGGGCTCATCTGTGGGCTCGAAGCAGGATGGACGCCAAGCCGGTCCACCACCACGAAGCACCACCTCTACGGACTGCTTTCGTTCGCGGAATAGAGGCAAAGTGGTGCATATCCGTGGAGCAATTCCGCGGATCTCGGTTCCAAAAATCCCAGTTGACCGAGTCATCCGCGGGTGGGAATTACTTCATGGGCTTCCGCAAATAGTGTCGTGTGCCCATCCTATTCACGACTCTATAAATAATCGTTGGGGGATCGATGAAAAAGGACGGAGGAAGGACTGGTGAAAACCCATGGGGAGACGCAGGATAAATCACTCCCATTGGTCCGCGACCATCCGTGGACCCCATATTGTCCTCGGATTCTCTCTTCCCCAGAGAGGAGAAACCAAATCACGAACCACATGTGGTCGGCTCCTTCGCGGCCCGCCCTTAGCGGCCATTTCCTCCACGGACCACTGTCGTTCGCGAAATGGAGGCGGAGATCCTCCACGGGCGCGAAGCTAGATGGGCACCAGCCCCTTTGCAGACGCCCCTCATGGCCATTTTCATCACAGACGACCATCCTTTATGGAAAACCTCTTTCGCGGATGACCTCCTTTGCGGAAAGACTCTTTCGCAGATAGTTCCCTTCGCGAATATCTCCTCTGTAGACCCCCTTCACGGACAATCATCCCGCAAACCACATGTGGATCCCTATGCGGCCAGCTCCTTCATGGACAAATTCACCGCAGCCAAAACCTCGCGGCCAGCTCCTTGACAGCTCGCCCCATGTGGAAAACCCCTTACGTAAGAAAATAGAGAGTCACACCGCAAACTTTTTGGGCTGGGTCAACAGTATTTTACACTGCACCCTTATGCCACCGCAACATCCATCCTATAAATTCCATGAGTCGAGTTACTCCTCATGAGACTCCTAAAATCCCAATACCTATCTCCCATGCTAGGTTCTTCCAGAAAGGGACGCCCTTTTGTAAGCCCCACACCAACCATTGCTAGGTATCTCCTACCTAGTCGTCCTGACCACATGACGTTAAACTGTATGACCATATGAAGTTAAACTATATTGAAACAGTCCTCTCTACATGACTATAAACTATAGTATTCCCAATCATTCAATAATTGGATGACTCTTGTGTAGGACCCCGGGACACCCTGAGAGGGGAGGGGTGAATCAGGGTGACAACTTTTTCTTCTTAAAGTTGTGGATCTTGTTCCCACGTTGGTAGGAACTACTTAAACCTGTATGATGGATATGATCAGCAATTAAACATTCACATGCAGAGACAGATGACACAGCTATTTTTACTTGGTTCACCACTGAGGGCTACATCCAAGGAGTATACGCCGACAGGTTGCCGGTCGTACCTAAATCCACTATGCTTCACTAGCTGCAGATACAAATGTTTGGGTACAGACACTCTGTCCCAGGCTCACTGCCTTTACAATTGTTCAGGGATAGCTCACTGCGTCCCTCGGGTCACTCCCGTTGACTCCCCCTGGCTCACTGCCGTTGGTGAAGTCTCACTCAGTTTATAGACGTGAAGGTCTCTTCAATAGATATGCATTGAAGTCTTTGTCTCCTGTTCAGCATGAGACTTTGCTTGCATCAGAGTCCTGAGTTGATGCTCTTTTGAAATCAATATTCTACTTCAGTGCAATACCTGAATGCACTAAATCTCTTTCTCTTCCTTCAATTCCCAGTTCTGACACCTGAGTGTATCGATATATTTCTCTCTCTGTGCAGATCAGATTTTGGTTGCACGATCGTTCTTCTTCTCTTCGCAAAGCAGATTTGAGAGTGCTAAGCACCTGTCAAAAGGCCTGCGGGACCCCCAAATTTTCCGCGCACCCTTCCCGGGGGCTTGCGCGTAAAATTCAAACCTTGCGCGTAAAAATAACTTTTGTCGCGTAAAAGGCTTTTCGCGCAACTCTTCTTTTTCGCGCAAAACTTCCCTTTTTCGCGCAACGCCTTCTTTTTCGCGCAACCCTCTGTACCTTAATTTTTCCGCGCGCCGGAGCTCAGGATTTGTCTAAGTGTCGAGCCTCTCAGAATGAGAGGGGTTCACCTCATATTTATAGACGTTTTTGATCCTGCGCATAAAACCCCCCTTCTTGCGCACAACTAACTTTATGCGCACCAGTTCGATTTTCCGCGCACATGGTGCGAACATCTCTGATTTTTTGCGCGCCTCTTGCCTTTGCCGATTTTCTGTATTTCTGATTCGATACGCTGATTGCGCGAAAAATTCACCCAGATTTTCTGCGCACAACATTTTTCGCGCACATTTCTGGTTTTTCGCGCACAGCTCTAGTTTTTCGCGCAGCCCATGCCTTTACCATTTTGCAACGTTCTGATTCTGAAACACTGTTTGCGCGAAAAACCTTGATCCACTATTTCGCGCATCCCGCTGTTTTTCGCGCCTAACTTCAGTATTTCGCGCAAGACTCTTATATTTCGCGCACGACTTCCTTTTTGTGCGAACCTCCTTTTGCAGACAATCCATGTCTTCTTTTTCCGATTTTGAGGCCCAAAAATTTGGCAAACACTGGAAAACGGCGCCACCTTGTATCTGCTCTTTTTGTACCGCCTCCAGATCATCCATTCCTCTGTCGATGTTCTTGAATAAACCATAGGTCGTTGACCACAACTCTTGAACTCGACATGTCACCATGGAATCTCCTTTTTCAACAAATTTGAATGTCATTTGTTTGCTTTGTCGACAAGCACAATCACCTCAACAGCACTTCTTCTTGGTGATCTGTATCCTACAACAACTCTTTTGCTTTTATCACAAACTCCACCATAAGTCAACGCATTGGCACATTTCCTCCTTCATCAACCGTCATAGAAGTATCTAGCATGGTTCTCACGCAATCATGAGTAATTGCATGGTCTTCATCAAAACCCATTGTTCTCATGCAATAATGAGGAATTGCATGGTCTTCATCAAAGCCCATGGTCCTTATGCAATAAGGAGGAATTGCATGGTCTTCATCCAAAAACACCATCCTGCCTTAATCATCCTTGGATGGATTACTCCTCACAATATTCATTGTTGTAAACAATGTATCACCTTTGACACATGTTCTTTGAACTTACGAACAGTACAACAATCATCTGAATCACCACTCCTCTACTGCATCGGAGTATTTCATGATCACCTTCATTTTGATCTGCATTGACAACTATTGACAACAAATACAACCTTATACACAGAGTGGTTCCAAAAATCTCCCCCTTTGTATTTTGTTGTCAATACCTTAAACATCTTCTGAAATGAATCTGTCAATGTCAAAATGAGAATCTTCTGCATTTCACTTTCTCTCCCCCTTATTGACAAGAAATACAAAGTGCTTGGTAGGGAGGGTATCAATCCCCACTTAAGCAAAGTTTCATTAATCATTTCACTCTAAGTCTACTTGAGTAATGCTCGATGTAGAAAACAAGAGGATTTGATTAAGTCAACAAGGTTGTCCATTATCCACAGATCATGATACCAACATGAGATGATAACTCATTTATCTTGTCTTCAAGGGTTTACCACTTTAATTCCAGGTAGAAGATCAACTATGATAGATAATAATCAACCTGAAACTCCTGCACTCACTTCAGCAAATAGATCAAAAACATTCAAGTGCAATCGACAGGAAAAGTGACCTTGGGGCACTTCCATTCTCTTTATGTCACTGATCAATACAGTTACTCCCCCTTTGTAAAATAATCTTTGATCTGAGTAACCAAGGGATAGTGTGTTCTTCAAGAAATTCACAGAATAACTGCTTTTGAGTCCACCTGGAGTTGATATTGATTGAAACAGTGATTATGGAAGCTTCTTCATTCTTCTCCCCCGCAAGGGAAACACTCCTCATCATCTTCATCAAGAGTGATCCTTCATCATCATAATCTTTGAATATCAATTGAAGAATCTACTAAGGATGGAAACTTCTTCAGCTTTGCTATCAAGAGTTGACAACATTCACAACTTCTCAGGTTCTCCCCCTGAGAGCATGCTTCACCTTCAATTCCCTGCATTATTAGCACAAATACAATACACAAATGAATAAGAGAATAAGGTGGATCCTTCTTGCTTCATCACGAAGACTTGCTTGGTTGAGGTTCTTTTCTCAACCAAGTTCCTCTGTTCACTCCAGTCTTCATGCATGCTCCTCTAAACGTATGTTCTGAAATCTGTTGGTGTGGCATGGCTCTGTTCACATTCTCTTCTGCTTTGTGTGGAGAATTGTTCTGCTTAGTAGCCATCATGAATGATAGATTCTTACTTCTCTTCAAGACTGCTTCTTGTTCTGGTATTAATGTTAGGCAATCTTTTGCAATGTGACCAGATTTCTTGCATCTCTCACACAGAACTTCTTTGACACGAGTGCTTCTCTTTGTTTGCAATCTCTCAAGCACCGTGTCTTCATCATGTGAAAGTTTTCCTTTTCCTTTATCAACAGACCTGTCCTTTTCATCTTCAAGTTTTCTCATTCGTTTCAAATCTTCTGGCCAGATGACTAATATGTCATTTGGAACTTTTGCAGCTAGTGTAGGTCTTCCACATGGGTTCATCTGAGATTCATCCCACTTAGTATTTCCTTTGGATGAATGACCCTTCAATTTCATGGATCTAAAATCCTGGGTCTTCTCAGCTTGCCTACTTGATATCTTCTTGGGGAGAGGTGTGTTCGCCATATTCTTCTGATTTCTTCCCAAGGTACTTTCTTCGTACTTGGATGGTTTGTGTGGTCTTCTGTTCTTATCAGCTCTGGATATCTGTTGACCTAGGCATGCACCATTCTTGTGACCACTGCCATTTCATGCATCACAGATGTTATCAAGAATTCCAAATCTGTTTGCTGTAAACAGATGCTTCTGGACCTGTGGATGTTGCTTCTTCTTCTCCGGCTTCCTCCCCTTTGATATAGGCTTTCCCTGTGATTTTCCATGAAAGGGATTATAAAAACAATCCAGTGCACAGTGCCCAAATCTATTGCAGCACCAACATTGACCCACAAATCTTTTCTTCTTTGTGTCTTCTGTATTAAGTTGTTGGGCCATTTGCTTAGTTGTTTGTGCTCTATTTGAGGAAGAATCTTCCTCCTTTTTCTTCCCATACACCCTAGTCATGGTGGTAGGTTTCTTCTTCTCACCTATCCTCATCCATACTTGTTTAGAGCTTTTCTTCCCACCTGCACTGATTGTCGGACTGTATTTAGAAACATGAGTGCAAGATGGTCTGGATGGTACCTTCACTTTCTCAGTTGCCTGTGATAGATCGATGAGAGAAGTCATGATCTTCTTATCACATGTTGGAGGTCTTTTGACAATAGAATCCTCCATTGAACATTGAGTACCGGCAGCAACTGATTCTTGATGTGGATAATCAAGAGTTGTCATAATCTTCTTATCACATGTTGGAGGCATTTCAGCTTTAGACTCCTCCAACGAACATTGAGTGCAAGCATCACTCATTTCATTCTTTTGTGAAGTCTCAATATGTGTGTTCTCAATCTTGGTCAACTGAGCTTCCAATTTTTGACTCACAATATTGAGGATGATCTCCTGATCTTCAATAGTGATCATCTTCTCTTCACAGGTCTTCTTCAACCTTTCAACCTCATCTTCATGCATCTTAACATTGTTTTGTAACAAAGAGTCAAGTTCCCTGAATTTAATGGAAGTTTCTTCCAAACAAAAATTCTTGACTTCATTGCTCTTCTTCAACTCAGCTTCAAGTGCATGGATCCGTTCTTCCAGAGTATTGTTGACTTCGCCTTTTTCTTCAAGGGCTTTCACCCGTTTGGTGAGCTTCATACTTTCCATAATTTTTCCTTCCAACCCCTTTTCCATATTGTCTGCTTCTCTTTCAAGTCTAGTGATCTCAACCTGCATAGATTGAAATAGGCTACAGATAATAGCAACCCTTTCTTCTGGAATATCATGCAGATATGTTCTGAGTTTTTCCTGAAAGCTTGAATAGGGGGTGTCATCCTTTCCTCTGGAAGAATTCTGAGCCACCTGCTCGATACATTCCAAGCCCGATGTTTCTTCATTATTGGAATGGCATGGAGAACAAGACATTGCATATTCTTTGGATATGAGGGACTTCTTCAGCTGCTTTTTCTCTTTCTTTTTCCTGTTTGTCATGGTCTTGCTAGATGTAGACGTCTGCTCAGAAACTTCATCAAGACTGCTCTTCATTGTTGACTTTAGGAAAGAAACTCAAATCCTCTTCTCAATAGAATTACTGGAGAATATCCAACATACGTTAACCTTTCCCTCTGATACCACTTGTAGGACCCCGGGACACCCTGAGAGGGGAGGGGTGAATCAGGGTGACAACTTTTTCTTCTTAAAGTTGTGGATCTTGTTCCCACGTTGGTAGGAACTACTTAAACCTGTATGATGGATATGATCAGCAATTAAACATTCACATGAAGAGACAGATGACACAGCTATTTTTACTTGGTTCACCACTGAGGGCTACATCCAAGGAGTATACGCCGACAGGTTGCCGGTCGTACCTAAATCCACTATGCTTCACTAGCTGCAGATACAAATGTTTGGGTACAGACACTCTGTCCCAGGCTCACTGCCTTTACAATTGTTCAGGGATAGCTCACTGCGTCCCTCGGGTCACTCCCGTTGACTCCCCCTGGCTCACTGCCGTTGGTGAAGTCTCACTCAGTTTATAGACGTGAAGGTCTCTTCAATAGATATGCATTGAAGTCTTTGTCTCCTGTTCAGCATGAGACTTTGCTTGCATCAGAGTCCTGAGTTGATGCTCTTTTGAAATCAATATTCTACTTCAGTGCAATACCTGAATGCAGTAAATCTTTTTCTCTTCCTTCAATTCCCAGTTCTGACACCTGAGTGTATCGATATATTTCTCTCTCTGTGCAGATCAGATTTTGGTTGCACGATCGTTCTTATTCTCTTCGCAAAGCAGAATTGAGAGTGCTAAGCACCTGTCAAAAGGCCTGCGGGACCCCCAAATTTTCCGCGCACCCTTCCCGGGGGCTTGCGCGTAAAATTCAAACCTTGCGCGTAAAAATAACTTTTGTCGCGTAAAAGGCTTTTCGCGCAACTCTTCTTTTTCGCGCAAAACTTCCCTTTTTCGCGCAACGCCTTCTTTTTCGCGCAACCCTCTGTACCTTAATTTTTCCGCGCGCCGGAGCTCAGGATTTGTCTAAGTGTCGAGCCTCTCAGAATGAGAGGGGTTCACCTCATATTTATAGACGTTTTTGATCCTGCGCATAAAACCCCCCTTCTTGCGCACAGCTAACTTTATGCGCACCAGTTCGATTTTCCGCGCACATGGTGCGAACATCTCTGATTTTTCGCGCGCCTCTTGCCTTTGCCGATTTTCTGTATTTCTGATTCGATACGCTGATTGCGCGAAAAATTCACCCAGATTTTCTGCGCACAACATTTTTCGCGCACATTTCTGGTTTTTCGCGCACAGCTCTAGTTTTTCGCGCAGCCCATGCCTTTACCATTTTACAACGTTCTGATTCTGAAACACTGTTTGCGCGAAAAACCTTGATCCACTATTTCGCGCATCCCACTGTTTTTCGCGCCTAACTTCAGTATTTCGCGCAAGCCTCTTATATTTCGCGCACGACTTCCTTTTTGTGCGAACCTCCTTTTGCAGACAATCCATGTCTTCATTTTCCGATTTTGAGGCCCAAAAATTTGGCAAACACTGGAAAACGGCGCCACCTTGTATCTGCTCTTTTTGTACCACCTCCAGATCATCCATTCCTCTGTCGATGTTCTTGAATAAACCATAGGTCGTTGACCACAACTCTTGAACTCGACATGTCACCATGGAATCTCCTTTGTCAACAAATTTGAATGTCGTTTGTTTGCTTTGTCGACAAGCACGATCACCTCAACAGCACTTCTTCTTGGTGATCTGTATCCTACAGCAACTCTTTTGCTTTTATCACAAACTCCACCATAAGTCAACGCATTGGCACATTGCCTCCTTCATCAACCGTCATAGAAGTATCTAGCATGGTTCTCACGCAATCATGAGTAATTGCATGGTCTTCATCAAAACCCATTGTTCTCATGCAATAATGAGGAATTGCATGGTCTTCATCAAAGCCCATGGTCCTTATGCAATAAGGAGGAATTGCATGGTCTTCATCCAAAAACACCATCCTGCCTTAATCATCCTTGGATGGATTACTCCTCACAATATTCATTGTTGTAAACAATGTATCACCTTTGACACATGTTCTTTGAACTTACGAACAGTACAACAATCATCTGAATCACCACTCCTCTACTGCATCGGAGTATTTCATGATCACCTTCATTTTGATCTGCATTGACAACTATTGAAAACAAATACAACCTTATACACAGAGTGGTTCCAACATCTTGCTCCATGAAAGAGATTCCTTATGCCATGTTTACAGCGGCATAACACCAAGATCGCTGTAATCCATTCAAACATTCCATCACTCCACCTCATGCTTTGCGTGTCCATTATTTGGATCTTCATCCTATTTCATGTCTCAACGGACCCCCTAATGGCCTGGCCTCATGCCTCATTAGCTCACCTACCGTCCTAGGCCAATGCCCCAGAAGACATTGGACAACACTTCGATATAGGTGTCGTCTTTCGAACATGGTCAGCAGTCGACCCTCATTTGTTCGTCCCCATTTCAGGCTAATGTGATATGAATTCTGTGTTTCGAACATTGTCAAATGTTATTATCCATCACCATGCTATCCTCATTGTGTTCCGAATGTCGGGAATGTGATTCACACTTTTTATCTCCCTTTGTTTGGACTTATTCCAACGCCCATGGCATTATCCCGTTTGTGCACTTGCACATAGTCATTAGCCCCCATTATATTCCTCAACCCACAAATGGGTTGGGATGACCTCCTGAACAGACATGAGGAAGACATATGGGCCTCCTCATAGTGTAATCCCCAATCTATCACCTTGGGCCTCCTAGGAGTGTAAGCCCCAATCTATCACTATGGGAATCTGCCTAGGAGTAATCCCCGACCTTATGGGCATCCTCAGAGTGTAAGACCCAATCCATGGCCACGAGCATCCATCTAGGAGTAAGCCCCGACCTCATGGGCCGCCCTCATGCGTAAGCCGCACTCCACTTCTCACGGACGCACCTTTCGCGATGTGATCCTCTGGTCCCTGTTGCCACTTGTTTCTCACACTGAGCATGACTCACCTGAGCTTAGAGTAAGCATCGACCATGACATCCCCTTATGGGCCTCCTCATAGTTTACGCTCCAATCTATCATTATGGCCCTCCTCAGAGTGTATGCTCAAATCCATCACCATGGGCCTCCTCAGAGTGTAAGTCCCAATCCATCATTCCGTGCTGCCCGAGAGCGTAAGCCCCAAGCCAAAGCGAACTACGAGGACTTTGATCCATGCCAAAGCATGCTACGTAAGAATCCCTTATGAGGTTCAAGCACACCACTCAGTCGTTTCTTCACGTTGAGTTCCACCCTCGTCCATCATGACGTTAAACTGTGTACCCAAACTACATGGAATTTGATCCCTACTTCTTAAGCAGGGTACGTAGGAATCCTCTCTGAGGTTCAAACCCAACAGCCGGTCGATCCGATCTTCTCCACATCGGTTCACTGCGCCACTCCTAGTGCTGCCTCATGCGGGTTCCAACCCTTCGGGGTCATTAATTCAATAAGGGATTGTAAACCTCGGGCATAAATGATTCCTAACCCCTACATCCAGTTGACCATTTCCCACCAAGGTTAAATCAATGGATACTATGTTCGGGTATAAACCAAAGAATCGCGAAAATATAAATACGTTTTAAATCTATAAGAGAGTCCTCAAACAGGCAATAAATCCCCCCAAAAAGGGTGTGATGAGCCCGACTTCCCATCTTCTCGACCAATGTGAGTTTTTAAGAGTCACTAGTTAGACCATCCGGCGAACACCTACCTTTGGAAGGCAGGTCCATCAATCATTGGATACGGAGCCGTTGGGGGTTTCAAGGCCGAAAACCAAAACAATACATCAATTCAAATATATTCCATAATATCATAATTTTTACTATTTAATGGTTTAAACTGGATATAATATTTTATTAAATATTATAACTCAAAATAAATCTCTTTTTTGTATAAATTACCCCTCACCCCACCATTGGAAAACCATATCAATTCCTATTAGATAATTTACATATCTACCAACATAATCACAATTAAGACCCTTAGAGTCCTTATGTATGTTTTGGAGTAATAAAACACCAATACTTCAAGAATTTTGGGGTCTTATAAATATAACAACATAAAGATATATATAATGTACATTTATATTTTATGTTTTCATCCTTTTCTAAACTACTTATCCTCCTTTTCTGTTATAATGAAAACTTATTATCATAATTAATTATTATGTTAACATAATCATTTTAATGTTCATTCTATATAAAAATAATAATATTAATCTAATCTTTTCATATATATATTAAGCCTCCTCTTTGAGAAATGTATCATTAGTGGTCAGCTAGCTGCTATAGAGGATTTTTCCAATGCATTTATAAACTCCAAAAATATGTGTGATTATAATACATTTCATAAAATATAAAAAATAAGAAAATAATTGTATTTTTATGATATTATAATTTATTATTCTTATGTATAAATAACCATGAACATAAACAATAGAAACAAGATGAGATAATCTAAGGAAAACATGAAAACAATACAATTTTCATTTAACAATAAACATCATAAAATAGAATAAAAAATTATAATTGATCAATACTAATATAAATTAAAATATTTAACTTCTAGTTAAATGTTGTATTAAACCAATTTTTATTAATCAGGAGGGATAAAAGAATTAAAATTATGTATAATTTAAGGTAATGGGAATCTCAAACTGAAATCATTATTTCTAGATATCCTCTATTTTCATAGTATTTTATGCATGAATATTATTAAAATTTCAATGAAATTAAAATCCACAATTATTTTGATTTTATTTTTCTGGATATACATATTCCAGCCATTTCAAAATTTCTCTATGAAAATATAATTATTTTAGAAAAAAACCATAATTTTCAAAAACATCACATTCATTCTTCTTGAGTTAGTTATTTTCCACCTTAGATTGATAATATTTTATTTTAAAAAATAATTTCTCATATTAATTTGGGAATTCTAAATGATAATGAATTTATATAATAAAACAAATAATTTATCATTATGTAGGTTTTTTGGATCTTTTTAGAAGGATTTCTTGGTAAATTGTAAATAATAAAGAATTTTATTATAACTGGCATTCATTTTAATGTATTTTTAAAGGACCAGGGAATTTTGGAGTGTTTTTATGATAAATTAGTCTATATTTTTTTTAAAAAAAATCCAATTAGTCCAATATTAATAATCATTTTACATGAGTTTATTAAAAATCACTTTTCATTTAAAAAGAATGTTTTATAAAATACAATTTTGTTTAATGTTTTCTTATTTATATAAAAACAAATTATTTTAACTTCATAAAATATAATATATATTAAAATTTATTTCATATTTTATAGGTAAATATTTTAATTTCATTACATGTTCAATTTTAGTTATGTATATTTTGCATAATTACCTTCACAAAACATTATTATTTAAATAATGGTTAAAAGAGTTTACAACATGGTTAAAACTAATGTATAAAGTTTAAAATAACATAAAAAATCTTAAATGTTGTAAGATTGGTAAGTTTATGAATTTATTCATCCTATATATTAAAGAAATTATTTTTACCACTTTTATTTGAGAATTTCATGTAATACCTTTAAATTTTTTAATTATTTATAAGTGTATCCCTCCCAACACTTATAGAAGAGAAAATATTATCATTAAATATATATCCATGTTGATCCATTTTCCTAATTGATGCCTACCTAAATACCTTACCAACATCCACCACCACTTCCTAGAGGTATTGGTACCATATAAAAACAATCTTTAGTAATCTTAAATTGTATGTAAAGAATGGTTTTCCAAAGAAGTTGTATAATTATTAACCGAGTGTTTCATATTTATTAATTTATTTACCTCCTACATTTAAGGATTAAACATGATGATATAATTAAAAAAATATTTAATAATAATAAATATTATAATTTTTATTTCAAAATTCGTTTTATCACATTTTCCCTTGTAATAGGAAAAGATAGAATCGCTCATGAGTTTGTGTGGATTACCACCTCCCTTAATTGATTCATTTCCTTTTTCATCATAGGATCATACGATGGATAAAATTATTGATCAAATAAATATAAATTATATCGTTAAAATAATTATGACTCCTTAAAAATAATATATTACCTACCTTATACCATTAAAATTATTTGAAAATGATAACTTCACTCGTGCTAACGTGTAGACAACCACCCCTATAGAGTGATGTGATTTTTTCTTCATTTCCACCCTAAAACAAATATTCATGATGTCCAAAATAATAAATAATAAATAAATTTACAACAAATTTATGATTATATAATTGTAAAATATTATCTAAAATATTATTTTCAAAACAATTATATAAATTAAAACAACATTCAAGTGCATGTAAGAGATACCATCTATGTTAAAAAACATGAATAGTTTTATAAAAAAATACCTGATTTCATTAAAAAAAAATAATTAATTCATAAATATTGTAATTATAAACCTTTTATGACAAATTGGGTAATTTTACCAGAAATTATTTAACCACTGTGAATATATCAATTTTTTCTATGGTTATAAAAAAATAACCCTGAAACAAACAATGTGATCGTTACAATTTTAGTAAAAAACATTGTAATAAATTAAATAAATGGAATAATGATAATAGAATAAAAATGAAAATAATTTTTACGGCATTTAATTACTGATAAAAGTTTATAATTTAAGTGTTTGTGTAATTACTAATCTTGACAGTACTTAAGGTAGTAGACTTTCAATTTAAATTATTGTTTTAAATCAATCCCTATAAAATATTTTCCATCAATGAAAAGGTAATTTTAAATTATTTTAATTTTTTTATATGTGATTCAAATGATTCTGAGTGTCATTTTTTAATATATTTTACTTTTTCCCAAGTTTAAAAAAATTCATCATTTTCAATGTGTTTTATTTTTGACTATTTACAAAAGTGAAAAAATAATGTTTTTAATGTGTATAGATTCACATATTTTTATTCTATCTTGATTTTTGTTTATTATCAATCTTACACATCATGCTAATATTTATTTTTAAATTATATCACATTCCCTCAATTCAAGTAATTTATTTTTTAGAAAATTTCAACTAAAATAACTATTTATCCTCATGATTTTGGGAAAATAAAAGGTTTTTTTCTTATGGGTTCAAATGATTTTCCAACATTTTATGATGATGATGAAAAAATATTCAAAACTAATTAATATAGAGTACATGAAAATTATTGAATATAGTGGGTCAGACCGATATAGGTCAAAAACATTGGTGATCCTGATAATTCTCTCCATCTTATTGAGTAATTATTAATCATCATATGTGGATAATGAGGTAGCTTACCCTATTTGTTATTTATATGAATTTTACTTGAATTCAACAATTACAACACTTGATAAGAATATGTTTACATGTGTTGTGTGTATGAACATCTATGATATTGATATTATTATTCAAAAAACTTTTTTTGATATAAATATTATGATTTCATGAGGTAAGGGAGTTGTATTCACACATAAAGGTGAAAGAATTTCATTTTAGAGACATGTTTTCATCGGTTCTCATATTCCATAGGTTTTATTCATGGTTTAACAATACATAATAATTATTTTCAAAATTTTTTATTTTGTAAAAGTTAAATTTTAAAATGAATAATTTTTTATAAACGTTCAATTTTTTATTGATAAAATGGTAAAAATATTTATTGGTTTTTATGTTTTCACATAACTAATAGGATTCAAAAAATTGTATCCCCCATAGTGATATTATTATTCTAGTCCATTATTTTGAATTGTTTTCACCATATCTAAGGATGTGTATAAACTATTTTAAGTAAAAATCATCTTTTATGAATTCTTCTTAAAAGGATATAATGTTTCTTGAATGAAAAAATGATGACAATTTAAAGCCTCGTATTTATGAAAAAATACACACTGTATAGTTTTCTGCACTTTTTTATTTTATAATTTTTTCTTAAATATCCAAATCTCTAAATCCAAATTATCATTTGGATGTATTAAATCATAAATAATTTCCATTAAATTCATATTTATGGTTTATTAAAAAATAATATGTTATATTTGGTATCATAGATTGTTTTAGATACCTTTATAGGACATGAGAATCTGAAAAGTTAGTCTTAAGAGATTCATATTTATATTTATATAAGCATGACATAGAATAAAAAGATTTACATGTTCTGTCATCTAATATATGATGGTTCAGAATGATAATATTTAGGGGAAATATGTTGGATGAAGTTGGAATAAATCAATAGTAAAATAATTCTTCAAAATAAAAAACCTATAATGATTTGAATAACACATCTTGTGAAAGGGAAATATTAGATGAAATTGATTATAAATTTTTGAATCCGATATAGAGAACAACTAAATTATCAATAGAGTAATGTTATTATGGTTGAGAATTTCATGAAACATCACCATATGACATTGGATGGGACTTCTGACCTAGTGAGATTTGAATTAGGGATAAATATGTCAGATAAGATATTAAAGTTTTCATTTATATGGTGTATTAAAACGTGATTATTTGTATTATTAATTTTAAAATTTAAGCCAGTTGATGGTGGTCTCTAGTTATGAATACTATTTAAGAGGATGATATTATATGATATAGAGGGTATGATCTTTAAATAGCATATTCTTAAGACATATTTTCAAAACATTAAATTACTAAGAATGGAAATAAAATTTTTAGAGTTATAGAAAATTGAAGAAGAAATTGTGGCTACATTAAAAAAATTATTACATTATCAAGGTATGAAAAAAATATTATTCTAGAACATAATAGTTAAATATTTATATTTTAGAAATGCTTGGAAATAAATATATGGGGGGATTTCTATTTTTTGAATTGAAACAATATCAATATTTTTTTCATTTTTATGAGAAATTTGAAATTGAATATTTCAAAAATTATATACACTATGTAGAAAAAGTTAATATGTGATCAATGTGAAAATTATTTTAGATTAACAGTACTAATAAATTTAGTGGTTGTCAAGCATAATGTTATAAATGTTGTGAAAGAAATTTAAAATAATGTATGATCAGATATGAAAGGTGTAACTAATATGGTAATCTTGGTATTATTGATCGTAACTATAAATAAAAAATATCTGTTAAAAAAGGGAAGGGAAAAAAATTCAATCTATAGAAAAATACTATAATTAAATGAGTAAGGTCATTAAAATAACACAGGTCTGAATATTTTTTTCTCTAGGCGGGAATCATGAAGATTACAAATAGAAATGTGAAACAATGTCATGTACGACTACATTGGTTTATGTAGGATGTAATAACCTAGACATGTATAAATGATATTACATTAAATATGAATATATTATTCATTATGTAATGTATTTACACAAAATATTTCAAAATATTTTATTTTTTATTTCAATATGTTTGAAAATATAACTACTCTTTGGCAGTCATTTTAAAAAATTCATTAATCATCATAACCACTATAAAATATTGTCATTTTAAAGATACAATTAAAATTATTATATATTAATGTTTATAATAAATTCTAATTGTCATGGAAGGAATAATATATGGTCTTGACCAGTAGTATAATACCTTATAAAGCCCATTTTTCAATGATTTGGAGGGAGATAATTTCGTAGGGAATTTTTCTTGACTAATCTCATGAAAAGATTCAATAATTTAAACATGAGTGAAATATTTTACAAGATATATTTAATTATATAGAGATCAGCACTCAAACCATGTTCGTTGACCAACCCAAAGATTGTACTACTGTCACACACAATACACTTAGGGTGTACACTTATATAATAATGAATTATATATCCAGGTCTTAGTAGTACAAATTTTTATATACTATTGTTAATGATAATATATTAGTTATATTAAACCTTTTTCATTATTATTTAATACACTTTATTATAGAATGTGTTTGATAAAATTTGATTTTGACCAAAAGAAACCTAAATTTAAATTTCTTGAAATATATAAAATCATTTAAAAAATTATATTGAACAATATAATTGGAAATAGAATTTCTTTTTATAGAATATAATTATAATTCACTTTTATTTATATATAATTATATGAGGGTTGAAAACATTTGTCTTGTAAAAACAAATATATTTCTATAAATATTGTTTTTTCATTAAAATTTTAAATTTTAAAAAATAAAAATAATAAATTAAGGATATTATTTTTTTAAATAAATATTATTTTTATAAAAAATCAAAATTATATTATCATTAATTCATAATAATTTTATGAGACATTTGAATTTTTGTGTAACCCTTAAATATAGTATAAATATAGGTTATGTATTATAAAATCATAATTATCTTAAACCTATGTAATAAATACTATAAATGGAATCCATGGCCAAATATTGTTTTCCCTTTAAAAATGTGTTCTTGGTGTAATTTTATTAATTTTTTAAATATATAATGAATCCTATAAAAAATAAATTATAATATAGGATTTTAAAAACAATCTTATATAAACATGATTCGCCTATATATCATGAGTGTTATTCTATTTATGATATTGGTTCTTAACGTAATAAAATATATGAAAATACTCATCAATGGTAGTAACCATTAATAAAACCATTGTAATGTTTTTTTTATTTTATTACATACATTCAAAAACCAATGTTTAAACATTATTAAAAAATTTCCATCTCTTTAATTAAAAATAAAAATACAATCTCCCTTTCAACATCACCAAAAGGTCGTAAATCGAAATGATATAATCCCCCCACTCTCTAAATCACTCCCATGGTGTCCCCATTTACTTAATAACATCCTACCATTCTTTTAAAAAAAACTCTCATCTATGGAATTATATTCATCTTCTTCTTCAATCAAGTTCTTCCACTTTATTTTCCATTTTGAATAACAATTGATTTTATTGTAATTTGTTTTAAATTTTTATTTATTATAAAATTAATTTTCTCATAACTAGATATTATTTGTCCCCTATAATTATAATTAGTATATAATAAATAATTATTCAAAATTACGGTATGTATCTCACTTCATTTCAATTTAAACACATACCTTCTATTATGAATTGTGTTCCCAATTTTTCCTGTTCACATGTGTTTTTACATATTCAATTTACTATTCTTATTATTAACATGTAACGATAGAACACCTTTCAATTAATCCTATCAAATATCCTTTATTTACACCCATTTTGTCACCAAAAATATGTCACAATATTCCATGTCATATTTTTTATACTGTAAAAAACCATCCCCATTTCTACTCTTAGGTATTCACTTATTTTTACCAATAAATTATAGAATATGGAATACCATTTATGTAACCCACACTATATAATCATCAGATAAAATGTTATTTAATAAATTTAAATGTTGTACGATCAACTTGTAAGATGAAATCATTTACATGAAATGAATATGATGAGTTGGACAAGAATTAAAAATCACATAATGCATTGGGTAATATCTTTACGTCATGATATACTATGTAAGGATCATAGTTTGGTAGACTATATACACGATGTTACGATTTCATGGTGGTTAGCATTTTATAATAGTAATGAAGCCCTATTTTATCTTATTTTCACATTCTTATTATATAGTGATGTTGTCATTTTATGTCATGCTTCTATATTTATTATATCCTCTCTAGTTTATCAAGTTATTCTTCATGATTCATGAAAATTGTTAATTTATGTTACCCATTGATTATTACCATCATGGGATTTAAATATAACCCATTTCTTACGTACATCCCAAGGTTGTATCATGTAGTAGTCAAAGAGTAATGGAATTTTAGGGATTGTTAAAGAGTACATAAATAATGACATTTAATCCCAATTTCTTATTATTATACTATGTATTTAATTTTCTAGATACATTAGGCCTTTGGAATTTCGAGGATTTTAGTATGTTTTTCATTAGATAATAAATAAAAAAATAATGTGAGTAAAATATGTGATTTTTCATAAGGGACACTAAAATGAAGTGGTTAGAGGTGTATTACTTCTTTGTTCAAATTATTCCCATGTACTGTTTGAATTTGGATCCCTATACTCTTTTATATCAGTGGATTTTTTTTCTAAAATGGAAATCTAATATCATAAAATGAAGTCCTAACCATTGGAAAAAACTCATGGGGTATTATAATTGTAAGCAGAATTTATAAAAATATTATTTCTATCATTGAGTAAATTTGTTTCCCCAAAAATACTATTGTTATGACCATTGTATAGTTTTATTCTATTTTGTTGTAGAATGGATTTCATTATATCATTTTCTGATATATCATAGAGAAAAAGAAATTATTTTTCAGAATGGGAATATATTTTAATATATGAAGGAATTCCTATATTAAAAAACATATAAATTTTATCGTTAAATGATAACCTATAGAAGTGAAATTAATGATTTAATTATTCTTGAAAATTAAAGGACTATTAAAATTAGGTATGGTACTTTAAAAAATGAAAATATATGTGATTTTCATGGGGTGTTTCATATTGAAATGTTTAATATTATATATACTTTCTACAAAATGATAAAAAAATTCAAAATAACCTCATTGAATGTCTCAAGTTGATCTTTTGTATTTGAAGAAGTAATTACAACATCTTGTTGTTATGGGTTTCATATTCCCCACCACATTAACTTGAGGTGATTATGTTTTATTAAATGAAATGATAGATTGTTCCATGATACTTTCCATAGATATAGATCCTTATATAACATCAATATCAAGAATAATTCTCATATATATTTCTTTTATCATCAAATATATGGTTCCCCATATTTTTGAAATAATGATCTTTTGTCATGGTATCACTGAATGATTTTGAAGGATTAATAAATTCCATGGATGATATTTTGTAATATGTAAGGGGTATACAGTATTTTTGTTATTCATTTTAGTTATGTGAGTTCTCCCACTATTTTCTTGGATATTATGACTACATTTGTCCATGAGTATTTTGATAAATTTATGGTAGTTATTTTTATTCTCAACTACTCTAAAATTTATAATGAATATGATATGTGAATTATTATTATTCTACATACAGTAAAAATAATAATGTTATAGTGATAAATTAATTATTTTTAATTTTGGTTATAGTACAGATATCTCAATGGGAATATTATCTATAAATGTGGAATAACTGTTGATATTTTTAAATAAAATGTTTTGGAACAATGGAAAAGAACTAAATTTATCATTGAGAAATTTTTTTCTTGGAGTAGGGGTTTTTAGAAGTGGTATTTTGAAAACAATTCTCTATTATCTATCTCACTCATTAAAATAAGATGAAATTGAGTTAAATTTTCCTAGACCAATTCATGTGATGATTTATTTCAAGAGTATAAAAGAATATTGGCTAATCATATAGTGTCTTCCTTTCCTATAGGAAATGGTGATTTTGACATTCATATTGATACTTCATGGATTAGACTTAGTTGTGACCCATTTAAATATTATCAGGTAATTACATATTATTCTTGGTAATTAATGATACATGAGAAGAATTAAAATACACAAGATCTTGATCATGTAGTGGCTCGTTGCGTTAAAAATTTGATTACCACATTTACATTCATAAAATTTGAAAGATGTAATGATCATAAAAATATAATATATATATTCACTAATAATGGTTTGTACATGAGGTAGATAAGATGGTTGGAACTTAGAATATATTATTATTTCATGATTCAATATCATCCAGGGATGTGAAGATGTAAGTCTATGCCTTTAGTATAAATGATAATGTATTATTATCCAAGTTACATTCAGAACATAATACATTGGTAAATTAATTGATAAATGTTAGAATGAAAACTGACTAAAAAATTAATCTATCTCTTTTGGTCTAGGTATAAGTGTTGTTATCTTTATAAACCCATATTATGCATGCTTAAAATGAATATTGTGATTTGAAAGAAACAATTGAATTGGAAAAGAAAGGGATGTTGTATGAATTTAAAAGTTAAACTTCACATGTTATAAGATTTGGGTAAATGTTTTCTATTACATGTGACTTATAGATGATGAATACATTTTTATGTAAATATTATAACTATCCAAGTTTTGTTAATCTAAAACTTAATAAAATGTATATATAAAATAATTATTATTATTAGTTTATTGGAATTATGAATGATATTTATGAATTTTTTATAAAATATTTTACATCCCTATGGGTTAAAGTTGAGAAAAAAAATATTTCAGTGCATGATTTATCAATTTAAATTTACTAAATGAAATTGGAGAATATATTTCTGGATTTCATTGTTGGATTACCAAATATATCATCAGATAATAATAAAATTTGTGTTATTTTTTATCATTTGATTAAATATTTTCATTTTATTATTATTTGAGATTCCTTGCATTTGGATCAACATGATAATCATTATCATCAATATATAGTTAGGTTATATAGAGACCATCCCTATATTTTATGTAATTCAGTCGCAATATTTACCTTAATTATTTTTTAAAGGACATACAAATTAATTGGGTACTAAATTAAATTTTAGTACATAATTTCATCATTAATCTAATGAAAAGAGAGATAAAAAATTATTTCGGAAAAATGTTTAGGAATATATCTCTATATTTTTAGGGATTTTTGGATAAAAATATTTTTTGTTTGAATTTTTATATATTAATAATTTTTAAAATAACATATAAATGCAAGATTTTGTGGAATTAAATGGAATTTTGGTGTCAAAAATAATAATCTTGTGAAAAAGTCGGTGAAGGGATGTTTTGGGACTAGAGTTTATCAAGAATATGTTTGCTAAATTAAATATGATTCAACACAACATTACAAAGCTATGATAGCGAATAAAAGGAATGCATATAATAGAATTAATGATCTCCCATTTTAGGTTGGAAATCATTTTTTATTAATGTATATCCATGGAAAGGTTGTATATGTTTCGTTAATAAGGGAATTTTATGTTCACAAATTATTTTTTTATATAAAACATTGTAAACAATTTCTTCAATTTCAAATTTAGGGGACATAACTGTGATTTTATCTCAGGTATATGATGTTTTATATGTTTAATTGTTATTGAAACTTGTACCTGATGAGTCTCATGGTTGGATCCCCGAATCAGTTAAATTGGAAAGAATTTGTTCTTATGAGGAAAATATAGTTATGATTATTAAAATTGGGAGAGTTATTGTAAAATAATTTTATGTTAAATATTAAGTTTTTTAAGAGTTGTACGATTGATATTGAAACATGAGAATTGAAAAAATCTATGATGTAATAATAACCTCATTTTTTTATATAATGAATAAAATTGTAAAGAGTTAGTTTGATTAATATGGGAAGACATTCAAAAGCTAGGTAATTCTAAAAATTAATCACTATTTAAATTTATATGTACTAGTTATTTTGTATTTATATTAATTATAGTTTAATAAATGACTTTATATAATTACTCAATCAAAATGTGAATTGTTTTACTAAATTTAGTTGTTCTTCAATATATTACATCATTTTAATTAAAAGGTAATTTTTATAATTTTATAATTATTAGTTGATAATATGTATTTTATTATTTAAATCATAAGACTAACAATATGTTAGTGCAATTTTTTAGATATTTCTAAAAAGACTGATTTTTCAGTGAACAGTAAATAAACATATTTTTAATAAAATAGTAATTTCATTTCATGGGTTTAAAAAATTCTCAATGTATATTATATTGGTTTTAAATTTAATTTTTTTAATTTTATTGAAAAATATATATTTAATTACAAATTAATATTTATTTTACTTTATTTTTTAATAAATTCATTTTTTGCTTAAAAAGATTTTTTTAAATTTTATTTTATTTTATTTTTTCTTATATTAAAATTATTTTTTACGAATGAAAAGAATTTCTATATGGTGAAATTAGTCTCATTTTTAATCATAATTTTTAATTTTTTAATATGATCAATTTTATTTTTAGAAATTATGAATAGTAACATTGGTATAACATTATCACTATTGTAATGGTTAAAACAGCAGATATGGGGGTTCAAAATAATATATAATGTTTAAAAAATGAAAAAACTTATTTATATTTTATTTAATTAATTTATTTTACCTCCATGTCAAACTATCTTTTAAATATTTCTTTTTGGATCTACTTTCTGATGATAAATACATATTAAATATTTTATTATTTCAGTAATTATAAGTGTTTAACTCCCCTCACATATAATGGGGAACCTCTTATACTAACTTAATTAAAATCATTTATTCATTAATATTGAAAAAAACCGGCCCAAATATATTCCTAACATCCCTCTAAATATACTAGAGGTTCAGGTGTCCATAAAAGGCCAAATTAAGAAGTCTTAAGGTGAAATACATGTGGTTTTCTAAAGGAGATGAATCATACATAACTGAGTGTTTCATGTTCATTCCTTCATATAAATTGCTAAAATTTTATTTAAACAAGATAATATCATTACATAAATATCATATATATACTAAAAATATATATTTTTTAGGTCATAACCCTTTTTCCATCCTAAGGGAAATTAAAATATCACTTGTGCTTACATATGGAGGATGAACTTCATAATGGGATGTGTTAATTTTTTCATCACACGATCATTAGTATGGATACAATTATGGATAAAATAAATAAATATGATAATTATGAAATAATTTTTGTTTCTTAATGATAATATATTATTTAAATTATAAACATTCCAATCGTTGGAAGAAAGATAACATTTCTCATTCATATCTGTGGATCGCCACATCCAGAAAGCAATGTCACACATTATTCATTTACACATTAATGAAATATTTATAATGATTAAAATAATAAAATATTTAATTTATAACACATTTTTTAATTTTTAAATTATAATTTTTTATAAATAATTTCTTTTACATCCAGTAAAAAATGAAAACATTGTTTATGAGTATGTACAAACTACCCTCTCTCAAAAACAATTTGATTCTTTTATCATTATCATAACAAATGTATGGTTTTAAATATGTATTTAATGTAAAAATATGATAATTATATAATTTTATTTTATTACAGAGGAAATGGAAACATATAAAATTTTACAACAGTGTAAAACCCAATGTGGTTTTGAGGTTATAACCCGAACGACCCCAAAGTGCCTCTATGTACTTGACCATATTAGCACCTAAATAAAGTATTGTAATAAATGAAATAAATGTAATGATGATAATGAAAAAAAAATAATGTTTTATTAATATATTAAGTAATTAATTTAATTTTATCATTTATGACTTAGATACCATATAATTCTAGATAAGACTTATTGTAGGGGACATTCTTTTAAAAATCATGCTTTAATGTTTTCCATCCAACAATTATTCATCCATTTCTATGATTATTTAAATTTTTATAGATTGTTATTATTTATATTTCAGTGGTTATTATTGGTAAATTTGGACTATATTTGATATAAGGCCCCAACCTTAAACAATACTGAATCTTGAGTTATTTCAAGAATACACGTTGAGGATCTTTTCATGTTTAGAGTTTTAGAGAATTAGATCATAAAACCAGCATTACATTCCACATTTAAACAAAGTGGTTACATAAAAGATAGTACTCATTTTTCCCATCAACAGAAACATATTTAAAATAAAACATGGATTCTTTATTGACACTTCCTTGACACTATCCTCACATCATGTACCTTTCCCTTGACCTGTGAAAAACATTTCAAAAACATGGTATGAGCATAAAAATCTCAGTAAGGGATATAAAAGTATGAAATGAAAGCATTAGTCCATGTATGAAATCATACTTTACTCATAAAACATAAGCACGTTAACATACCCCCTCAAATCATGAATAAATCATAGAAATCATAAGATATAAAGGTAACTTGAGGCATTCATAACATTCTTACGTAGGGGAAACCTTAACGTTTAACTCCTTCGGGTTACCCAATGCATTGGAGAGCTATATCAGGCTCACCCACACTTAGTTTATCACGAAACCACCCGTCCTCATAACAATGCCCAAGAACCACAACATAATCATATCACATAAAACATGCATAAAGGAAACATAACATTTCCATTTTTCAATAACAAGATATCAATACAACACATTTATATAAAAACTTTATGAAAACCATCTTCAATTCCAAAATAAAAGAAAAGTAAAACATGGTATTTATTTTTCCTTCAAAAAAATTTATAGCTTGTAGGGGAAGCCGAAACTCAAATAAGGGTCACGGCGGCGGAGAAGTCGTTGTCGCCACATACGTACGACAAAAACATTCCCTTTTTTCATTTAGTAAAACACTTTGTATTAAAATTATTCCTTTAGGATAAATGAAAAAGTCAAAGGGGTTTATACATCTTATAAAATAAGGTTGTGTATAAAACAAAATATGTCTCAGTGAAAGGTGATTGAGACGAAGTCCCATACCTCAGGTCTGACTTGACTCAATCATTCTTTAATGTCCTGAATAATAAACTTGAGTTAATTTCTACTTGCTTAAAACCCTTTTTCAAGTTCATTATTCCTTTTATATCTCTTATTACCATGTCATGTACACTATGTAATTATTTATGTTAAAAATGATCATTTTAACGATCATTGGTACTTGAGTCAAAAATAAACTCTTTATAATTACAAGATGTTCATGTATCCATTATATCCATAGTTATAATAATGATTTAGATATCATATATATCATATATATCCAATATATACATGCATTTATAATATTACATAACTTTTAGAGGTAAGAAATGAAATGCACCGTCCAGGGAGATGGTAAGCCATACGTACGCATGAACGCTACTTTCATTTATATTTCTTACTTAATTGAGTGAAATAATAATGATATAAAGGTATATTATAATTCCAGTATAATATCATATATAATATAATTAAATCTATCCTTTATACTTACCACATATTGTATTAACGAATCAAATCAGTTTGAGGGGGCGGTAGTCCGCACTTCCTAAAATGAAGATATCGCGTTTACCCATAATGGAAACCATAAAGGTATGATATAAATGAAAAATACAGAGGCTTAAGTAAAACATAAAAATATTATATATATATAGTGACATCTTAATGGCCACCTTTGATGGTGTTATATGAGTGTTGAACAATCATCGTTTCGTGAGGCAGAAATTCGCCATCCACATAAACAGTATGTTCTTTAACCATTAGATGTTGGTGTGTGTAATTGTATCTGGAATCCTTCTTATAAATACATCCTAGTATATTAAATATACAGGTGTTGTTACAAAAGATATGAATAAAAAGAGTTTATGGGGTTGTAGAAGCAAAATAAAACATAAGAACACAAGAGAAGATAGTACCTTTAAAATGGGTAACTCTTTTTGATTTGAGCTCAAAGGCTTCCTTTGAAAGACTTTTTCCCAAAGTGAGGCTTCTAGGAGTAATAGAGGGATGTTTAGAGACAAAATTGGCAGGGTTTGGTCTATCCAAAGGCATGAGAGGTGTGGGTAAGGTGGTAGAGGTGGGGGCCTTTTATCAGAGGAGAGGAGGGGCACTCTTGGAAAGTTATAAAAGGTTACTTTATTATAAAATTATTTTCTGATTTTAAAGGTCCCAAAATGGTATATTTCTAGGATAAGGTGATAAGGGTTCGAAATCCACCCATACCATAGGTTTTTGACATGTTTAGGTCTTATATTTTTCATTATTTTTTCATTTTATTTAAATCGTTAAATAATGAGGTAATCGCTGCATCATCATTATGTCATAAATAATTTAATTTATTTAATGACTAAAAATTATAAAAAAAACTATGATGTAGTAAAACAGTTTATCTTTCCAATGACTATTTATAGTTAAAATTATGACTTGTATAACCCCATATAACTTTTTTAGTAAAACAATACATGTTTCTGTCATTTTTACTTCTACTTTAAATAAAATGCATTAATGTCATTATCTTACCCAAGTGTCTCCATGGGGACCCAACAATCGACCCATGGGTTTTCTTGGTCGGCCATGACTCATAAAATAAGGGAAGGACATGTTTCTAGGTCATTTCATATTATTAAAACATTATTTTGAACTTAAACTACACTAATTACCTCTAATCGCGATTAAAAACTTAAAAGTTTCTATTGACCAAAAAATTATTTTAATCCCATTAAACCACATTTTACTTCCTAATGACATCCATGTATGTTGTAATTTTGAAATTCAAAACACAGAGGTGGTAAATTTTCATTTAAACGAAAAATCAGTTTTTCAAGTACCACTTAGTGGTTTCACTATTCATCAAAAATTGATGTTTTCAAGAAAATACCAAACATTCACCCTAATCTATATTTGATATTCAGAATTAAAAAATGATGTATATTTTAAAAAATTCAAAACATATAAGTTACATTAATTAATTTAATAATTAATTCCCACTGTCAAGGAAAATAGCGTGTTTTTATGAAACAATAAGTATCAAAAGATTGACAGTAGTTTAAATCCAATTTCAAGGTGAAAATAATTCCAAAGACCACTATTAGATTAAATGTTAAAAATATATTCTTATTTAACTTTAAAACCAATTCAGAAAATAATCTAATCATATAAATAAATTATACTAAAAAGTGTTTTTGAATTAAAATACAACATTTTTCACTATTTATAAAAAAATGAACTTTATCGGAAAAATACCAAAAATTTACACAAAGTAAATTTTGATGTCCCAATTCTAAAGAAGAATTTTATTTGGTCCAATAGAATGTATAAGAGTGAAAAAACCTATATGTAATGATGGTTCGCCATCGAAAGGTGATAAGTGGACCTTTAGTGAATATTAGAGTATATATTCCTAAAATTGAATTCTTCTTATATTTTAAGCCTTTATAATTTATTAGATAAATGTAAAAACATTTAACAAACATATATAACCATATTTTAGTTATTTCTATTATTTCCTGCCAATACAACGGCTACGTATTAACTACCATTTAAAATAATATTATTTTATTACTAGTGTGCAACATAAGATTTGAAAGAAACTCTTTGTTGCGTATAGGGTACTCTATCAAACATAGAAACCCCTTTAAAGTAAAATTTATATTTAATTCGTAAATATTAATAAATATGAAAATTTTTTATTCTTTATTTTCCTGGGATGTTACATCCTTCCCCCTTTTTGGTAATTGTGCCCTCACAATTTTATTCACTTATCAAAATAAGTGGGGGTATTTATCCCTCATAGCATTTTCAGATTCCCACATTGCCTCTTCAACCATATCGGTTTTCCACAAAACCATTACCTGGTGAATTACCTTATTTTGCAACACTTTCTCTCTTTGGTCAGGAATCTGGACTAGTTTTTCTTTATAAGAGAGATTCTCTTCCAACTGAACTACCACTGGGCTCAAAACATGAGATGGATCTGGAATATACTTTCTCAACATCGAAACATGAAAAAAATTGTGTACCTGAGATAAACTTGGAGGTAAATCCACTCGGTAAGCAACTGATCCAACTTTCTCCAGAATTTCATATGGTCCAATGAACCTTGGACTCAGCTTTCCTTTCTTACCAAATCGTATCACACTTTTCCATGGTGAAACTTTGAGAAAAACATGATCACCTACCTCGAACGATAGATCCTTCCTCTGGTTATCCACATAACTCTTCTACTTGATCTGTGATGTTCTCATGTGTTTCTAAATCAGATGAACTTTTTCTGCCAACTCTTCTACCAATTCTGGTCCCATCAACTTCCTTTCAGCCACTTCATCCCAGAAAGCTGGAGTTTGACACCGCTTTACATATAATGCCTCAAATGGTGCCACCTGTATACAAGAATGAAAATTGTTATTATAAGAAAACTCAACCAAAGAAAGTTGTTGGTCCCAACCTCCCTGATAATCCATCGAACAAGCACGTAGCATATCCTCCAAAGTATGAATTGTTCGTTCTAACTGCCCATCTGATTGAGAATGAAAAGTTTTACTAAAATTTAATTCAGTACCCAACGACTTCTGAAGTCCCTTCCAAAAGTTAGAAGTAAACATGGGATCATGATTAGATACAATGGATAGAGGAACTCTATGTAACCTGAATATCTCATTAAGATACAAACAGGAAAGTTGATCTAGGGAAAAAGTATATTCGTATATCAAGAAAATGATCAAATTTAGTCAAGAGATCAACAATAACCCAGATTGCATTATTACCTCGAGGTGTCTTCGGAAATCCCACAATGAAGTCCATGGATATATTCTCCCATTTCCACTCTGGTACTGGTAAAGGCTGAAGCATCCCTTTCGGTAACTATCACTCAGCTTTTACCTATTGACAAGTCAAACACTTCATAGTAAAATCAACAATATCCCTTTTCATTCCATCCCACCAGTATTACTCCCAAAGATCTCTATACATCTTAGTACATCCTGGATGAACTGAAAAAGGAGAACTATTAGCTTTATATGAAAACTCTCTCTTCAACTGTGAATCACAAGGCACACACAATCTCTTCCCAAATATCAAAACACAATCATTATCAATGTTGAATTCAGGCAATTTACCCTTCTGAACCAGCTCTACCTTTTTCTGCAACTCGCTGTCTTGCTTCTGTGCTTGCTTCATTCTGTCTGATAGAGATGATCTCATTGATACCTGAAACAAAACCGAAGAACTTCCTACACCAAAATCTTCTATTCCAAAGTTCATCAAATCCTTAACCAAAGGATAACGTTCCAACCACAACATTGTTAATGAAGCATTACTTTTTTGACTCAAAGCATCAGCCACTTTATTTTATTTTCTCGGATGGTAATGAATTGTACAATCATAATCATTAATTAATTCTAGCCATCTCCTCTGTCTCATGTTCAATTATTTTTGAGTGAATATATACTTTAAACTTTTGTGATCGGTATATATTTCACACTTCACTCCATACAAATGATGCCTCCAATTTTTTAAAGCGAAAGCAACAGCAGCTAATTCCAAATAATGTGTAGGGTAATTTACCTCATGTGTTTTCAACTGTCGTGAAGCATAAGCAATTACCTGATCATTCTGCATTAGGACGCAACCAAGTCCTTTCAATGAAGCATCACTGTAGATAACAAACTCACCATTCCCGGAAGGTAGTTCCAAAACTAGAGCATTCACCAATCTTCTTTTCAGTTCCTGAAAACAATCATCACATTCTTTTGTACAGATAAACTTAACACCCTTCCGAGTTAGCTTAGTCCTTGGAATAGATAAACATGAAAAATTTCTAACAAACCTTTGATACTACCCTTCCAAACAAAGGAAGCTTCGAATCTCAGTTACATTTGTGGGTATTGGCCATTCTTCAACAACCTTTGTTTTGGTAGGATCAACAGTTATCCCATCTTTTGAAACAATGTGACCAAGTAAAGGAATTTTTTACAACCAAAACTCACACTATCTGAATTTCCCATACAATTTATTTTCATTTAAGGTTTGAAAAATAACCTTTAAATGACTTTTATGTCCCATTTTACTTTTAGAAAACACCAAAATATCATCAATGAAAAAAAACAAAAACTTATCCAAGAATGCATGGAAAATTCTATTCATAAGGTCCATGAATACATCAGGTGCATTGATTATCCCAAAAGTCATTACTACAAATTCATAATGGCCATATCTTGTTCAAAACGTG
The DNA here is from genome assembly GCA_963277665.1 of Viscum album. Lineage (NCBI taxonomy): Eukaryota > Viridiplantae > Streptophyta > Magnoliopsida > Santalales > Viscaceae > Viscum > Viscum album. The sequence continues at coordinate 1,397,339,340 of OY728119.1, forward strand.
GTCTTCGGAATATCGTCTTCCTTTACATTCAACTGATGGTACCCCGATCTTAGGTCAATCTTTCAAAAAAACAGAGCTCCCTGGAGCTGATCAAACAAATCATCGATATGTGACAAAGGATACTTGTTCTTAAGAGTGATATTATTCAAGGCTCTATAATAAATTCAAAGTCTCATAGAACAATATTTGTTTTTAACAAATAAAATAGGAGCACCCCATGGTGATGTTCTAGGTCGAATGAAACCTTTCTCTAATAAATCTTTCAATTTCTCCTTCAACTCTAAAAGTTCAATTTGAGCCATTCGATAAGGGGGTTTTGAAATTGGCATAGCATCAGGAACTAAGTAAAAATTAAATTCAACTTCCCGATCTGGTATTATTCCAGGAAACTCATCAGGAAAACATCAGGATACTCATTTACCACTGGCACATCATTAATCTGAATAGTTCCCTTGTTTTCAATAATATGTGCATGGTAACATTCATTTCCATCTTTTACAAGTTTCTCAGCCTCTTGATATGTTATCAACAGTAAGGGTTCATTCTTGTACAAAAACTGAAAGTATTTCTAAAAAGAATCATCTTTAGCTCTACAATCAATATTAGCATGGTAAATAGAGAGCCAATCCATACCCAGGATAACATCAAACTCTACTAGATGTAAAACAACAAGGTTTTCTAGTAGGTTCTTTCCACGGATAAGGATAGGAAGATTATTATATATTCTTTTTGCCACAACATTTCCCACAGGTGTTTTTACCACAAGTTCAGGATTTATTTCTTGAGATGGTATTCCAATTTTACTAGAAAAGTTTTTAGAGATGAATGAATGTGTAGAACCCGAATCAAACAACACACTAGCATAATCTGAAAAAAAACAAACAAAGTACCTGATAACACTTCATTTGATGGACCAACATCTGTTGAAGTAGTTGCAAAGGATTTCACCACCCCTTTCTACTTGTATTCTAACTGCTTTCCATCACTCGAGCTCTTTCTTGGACACTCGTTTTCATAGTGACCCATCTCATTTCACTTAAAACATTTCACTAACTGTAAATCAAATTTGGTCTTACCATCACCATGATCTTTTTCAGTGAAATCACGAGCCTTATGTCCCATCTTACCACATTGATAACACTTTCTAGAATTTACAAGACATTCCCCAGAATGCCTTTTACCACATTTATCACAAACCGGAAACTTATTTTTCTTACCTTCAGACCTTTTTGAAGAATTATTTACTTTCTCCTGCCACCTTGGTCTCTTCTTCTGCTATTTGTTATAGAATACTTGATCATTGGAAAACTCCATTTCCACCTTCTCATCACATCAAACAAGATTTTCATAACTTTTGAACTCACAAGAAGCTAAAGACCTTCAATGTTTTGGATTTAATCTTGAGAAAAAACGATTGATTTTACTATCAAGGTCTCGGATAAAATTTGGAGCATACCTTGCCAATCGAGTGAACATTTATTCATAGGCAGCCAGTGAGTCTTCCTCTTTCCACAATTACAGGAATTGTTTTTCCATCCTATGTCGAACAACCTTAGGAAAATACTTCTCAAGAAACATACCTTTGAATTCATCCCAGTCGAGAGCATCAATCTCATCATCATCCCTGATATTTTTAACCATCGACCACCACTGATCTGCCTCACCCTCTAAATGGAAAATAGCAAGACTAACATTTGGATTTTCTAAACACCCCATGACATTGGAAATATTTTCTAGTGCTTTAATCCACCCTTTAGCTAGCACATGGTTAGATGATCCTCTGAATGATGGGGGATGTTGCCTCATGAAATGTTCCACCACTGACATGTTCCTCTGCGGCTGATCTGGCTGATCTCGTGCATGTATACCACCACCATTTATTGCTTGAGTCAACTACGCCATTCCTGCAACAAATTGTTCAGTTCCAATTCCGACCATCTCAGGATGCTGATTTGGAAGGTTGTCTTCCTCCTGATGTCGTCCCAACATAGCTTCCTTGTTTCCTCTATGGAAAACCATTCTGAACATAGAAATATCTTAGGCGAAGCAACATGGTAATCTTTAGATGCTATATCATTTCAATCATACCATAAATAAATTTACAATTTATCAATTTTCTAACTCCTAAAGTTGTCTAAACCGACCTCTGGTAACAACTATAAGGCCCTAGCCTTAAACATTACTGAATCTTGAGTTATTTCAAGAATACACATTGAGGATCTTTTCAGGTATAGAGTTTTAGAGAATTAGATCATAAAAAATTCATTACATTCCACATTTAAACAAAGTGGTTACATAAAAGATTGTACTCATTTTTCCCATCAACGGAAACATATTTAAAAGAAAACATGGATTCATTATGGACACTTCCTTTACACTATCATCACATCATGTACCTTTCCCTTGACCAGTGATAAACATTTCAAAAACATGGGATGGTCATAAAAAGCTTAGTAAGGGATATAAAAGTATGAAATGAAAGCATTAGTCCATGTATGAAATCATAATTTACTTATAAAACATAAGCACGTTAACATACCCCATCAAATCATGAATACATCATAGAACTCATAAGACATAAAGGTATTTGAGGCATTCAGAACATTCTTACACAGGGAGTAACCCTCATGGTTACGTTTGGAATACCCATCATAGTATATTCCCTAAATCTCTTCGGAGAAACCTTAACATTTTACTCCATCGCATTACCCAATGCATTGGAGAGCTATATCTGGCACATTCGACCTTAGTTTATCACGGAACCTCCCGTCTTCATAACAATGCGCAAGAACCACAACATAATCTTATCACATAAAACATGCATAAAGGAAACATAACATTTCCACTTTTCAATCACAAGATATCAATACAACACATTGATATAACAACTTTATGAAAATCATTTTCAATACCAAAATAAAATAAAAGTAAAACACGATATTTATTTTTCATTCAAAAAAGTTATGGCTTGTAGAGGAAGCCGAAACTCAAATAATGGTCACAATGGCGGAGAAGTCGTTGTCGCCGCATACGTACGACAAAAACATTCCCTTTTGTCATTTAGTAAAATGCTTTGTATAAAAAATATTCATTTTGGATAAACGTAAAAGTAAAAGGGGTTTATACACCATATAAAATAAGGTTGTGCATAAAACAAAATATGCCTCAATGAAAGGAGATTGAATAGAAGTCCCATACCTCGGGTCCGACTTGACTCGATCGTTATTTTATGTACTGAATAATAAACATAAGTTAATTTCTACTTTATTAATAACCTTTTTCAAGTTCATTATTCCTTTTATATCTCTTATTACCATGTCATGTACACTATGTAATTAATTAAGTTAAAAACAGTCGTTTTCACGATCATTGGTACATGAGGTAAAAATAAAATCTTTATAATTACAAGTTGTTCATGTATCAATTATATCCAAGGTTATACTCATGATATAGATATCATATATATCATATATATAAAGTATATACATTCATTTATAACATTACATAACATTTAGAGGTAAGAATTGAAATGCACCGTTCATGGAGATGGTAAGCCGTACGTACGCATGAACGCTAATTTCATTTATATTTCTTACTTAATGGAGTGAAATCATAATGATATAAAGGTATATTATAATTATAGTATAATATCATATATAATATCATTAAATCTATCCTTTATACATACCACATATGGTATTAACGAATCAAATCACTTTGAGGGGGCGGTAGTCCGCACTTCCTAAAATGAAGATATCGCATTTAACCATAATTGAAACCATAAAGGTATGCCATAAATGAAAAATACAGAAGATTAAGAAAAACATAAACATAAACATATTATATATAATATATAATTATAGTGACATCTTAATGGCCACCTTTAAATGTGTTATATGAGTGTTGAACAATCATCGTCTCATGAGGTAGAAATTCGCCATCCACAGAAACAGTATGTTATTTAACCATTAGATGTTGGTGTGTGTAAGTATATATCGAATGATTCTTATTACAACATCCAAGTATTTTGAAGATACTAGTGTTATTACAAAAGAAATGAATAAAAACATTTTAGGGGGTTGGAGAAGCAAAATAAAACATAAGAACACAAGAGAAGATACTACCTTTAAAACGGGTAACTCCTTTTTATTTGAGCTCAAAGGCTTCCTTGGAATGACTTATGCCCAAAGTGAGGCTTCTAGGAGTAATAGAGGGATTTGTAGAGACAATATGGGAAGGGGTTGGCCAAGACAAGGGCTTTAGAGGTGTGGGTAAGGTGGTAGAGGTGGGGGCCTTTTATAAGAGGAGAGGAGGGGCACTCTTGGAAAGTTATAAAAGGTTACTTTATTATAAAATGCTTTTCGGATTTTAAAGGTCCCAAAATTATATATTTCGTGGATAAGGTGATAAGGGTTCGAAATCCACCCATCCAATAGGTTTTTGACATGTGTAGGTCTTAGATTTTGCATTATCTTTTCATTTTATTTAAATCGTTAAATAATGAGGTAATCGCTGCATCATCATAGTGTCATAAATAAATTAATTAATTTAATTTCTAAAAATTATAAATAAATTACTATGATGTATGAAATATTTTTATCTTTATAATTGATATTTATAGAAAAAATATTATTTATATAACCCCATGTAAAAATTGTTTTAGTAAAACAATACATGTTTGTGTCATTTTTACTTTTACTTTAAATAAATGGAATTAATGTCATTATCTTACCCAAGTGGCTCCATGGGGTCCCAAACATCGACCCATGGGTTGTCCTGGTCGTCCATGACTCATCCAATAAGGGTAGGACATGTGTCTAGGTCATTTAATATTATTAAGACATTATTTTTACCTTAAACTACACTAATTACATCTAATCGCAATTAAAAACTTAAAAGTTACTATTCACCAAAAAATTATTTTAATCCAATTGAACCAAATTTTACTTCCTAATGAAAACCATGTATGTCGGAGTTTTGAAATTCAAAACATAGAGCTAGCAAAATTTCATTTAAACGAAAAATCGGTTTTTTACGTACCACTTAGTGGTTTCACTATTCATTAAAAATTGAGGTTTTTCAGAAAAATACAAAAAATTCACCCTAAGGTATATTTGATATTCCGAATTAAAAAATTATTTCTATTTTTTAAAATTCAAAACATATATGTTACATTAATTAATTTAATAATCAATTCCCGTTGTTAGAGAAAATAGGGTGTTTTTATGAAACAATAAGTATCAAAATATTGACACTAGTTTAAGTCCAATTTCAAGGTGAAATTAATTCCAAAGACCACTATTGAATTAAATGGTAAATATATATTATTATTTCAATTTAAAACCAATTCAAACGGTAATATAGTCATATAAATAAATTATACTAAAAAAAGGTTTTGAATTAAAATAAAACATTTTTCACTATTCATCAAAAAATGAACTTTATCGGAAAAATACCAAAAATTTACACAAAGTAAATTTTGATGTCCCAATTCTAAAGAAGAATTTTATTTGGTCCAATAGAATGTATAAAAGTGACCAAAACTATATTTAATGATGGTTCGCCATCAAAAGGCGATAAGTGGACCTTTAGTGAATATTAGAGTATATATGCCTAAAATTTAATTCTTTTCATATTTTAAGCCTTTATCCTTTATTGGATAAATTTAAAAACATTTAACAAACATATATAACCATATTTTAGTTATTTCAATTCATTCCCGCCAATACAATAGCTACATGTTAACTACCATTTAAAATAATATTATTTTATTACGAGTGTGCAATGTAAGATTTCAAAGAAACTCTTTGTTGTGTATCGGGTATAATATCGAACATAGAAACCCCTTTAAAGTAAAATTAATATTTAATTCGTAAATATTAAAAAATATGAAAATTATTTATTCTTTATTTACTTGGGATGTTACATTTGAAATTCTTTTCTATGTAATAAAAAATAATCTTTTGAGAAATTTCTCTTTACAATATTTTTGATGTATTATAAATGTGAAAACATATTAACATATAAGGATTAAATTATTTTTCTTAAAATTATAGCCATTATAATTTATTATGATTCCAATTGATGTTAGGAATTTTATAATTATATCATCTTCTTTCCCTTCTAGGGATTTTTTCTTTTTAGATGTATCCAAAATAGAATATCTTACCCTATGGTTGGGAAAAAAATAAAAATCATATTTCCAAATGGTTAAATTAATTAATTAAAGTGTTTTATGATCATATTGTTCTGGAATGATATTTTTTTCAAGGTAAATTAATTGTGAATTGTAGATAGTGATGGATGATTCTGATATAGAACATGGCAATGGGTGACTGTGATATACCTCTCCAATATAAATGGTAACTATGTGTCTTCAAAAGTGAAAAATAGGAGAGAAAAATGTGTTGGTTAGTCTAATGAAATTAACATTGATTTATTTATTCTTATACAGGTTAGAAATGAGTTTACCCAACATGTGAATATGATTCTCCATGATACCTATATTATTCTTGAAAAAATTTATTTTTATTTAAATTATTTTTAAGAGACAATGAAAATCAATTAACATTTAGTGGTTAAAGGTCTGTTTTTTTAGAGAAATGATTTCAATAGTTCCCAAATGCTTCATGTTTATATCATATTTTTAATATTGTTAATAATGGGGTCTAAAATGATTTATTTTAGAAATTTTTGATTTTAGTTTGTTGAAATACATTATTTATATGATCAATTTTTAATTAGGAAAATTGATAAAATTTCATCGGTGTTCCTGTTTTCATTGAAAAAACTAGATTTATTTATTTTTATTTCCCTTTCAAGGATTTATATTATCATCCCATGTTCCCAAATGTTTTTTACATTAATAATCATGATTATAGAATAATGTAAGGTGAATCAATTTAATTTGGGGTCACCCTAAAAGAATAAAATTTTTCTTGAATCAAATATGGTTGCAAATTTACATACCTCTTTTAGGTTAAGACAATGTAGTCTATGTAAAAGTGTGCACTTTATTATGTACATTTTTTCCAAATCATTTATAATATTCAACCCAATATATCATGGGAATGTAGAGAATGTGAAATAATTTCTATTAAACTAATATTTATAGGATAAAAATATAACAGTTAATTATCTGAAATCAATAAAGAATACTAATTATGAAAAATGTATATAATATCTCATTATGTCGTTCAATTATTCATTACATGATCAATATTACCACTTACATAGATTTTATTTTTCATTTTTTATCACCATCTTATTTAACGGTAAGTGTAACTTGTATAACATGTGTGTGTGTCTATATGTGCACATGTAATTTTATGTATTTTATAGATTTTGAGAATAATAAAAGAAATTAAAAATAACATTGGTTACTTTTATAAATTTTAAATTAAAATTGAATAATTCAATTTATGATAACCATAAACATGATTAACATTAATTAATGGTAATAAAATAATTTATGATACTTAGTAATGGAGGAAATATTTTTACCAAACAAAAATTACTTCTGAAATAATTTTGTAACATAAAGTTTCTTATACATATGTGTTATCATAACTAAGAAATAATGGACTTAATGTAAGGGAATTACTAGCAAACTCTTAAATCATAAAATATTAATTACCTTTTATTTTGACCATTTGAATCTATTAAATTAAAAACACTCATATTTAATTTTATTTTTTAAAAGAGGTTATAAATTTTCCTTTCATGTCTTATCATATATCCATTCTTAATTTATTAGTTAAAAAAATTATACTAGGACAATTATCACACTCTCTTATCTTATTAATGTTCTCAAACAACAATATTAAAAAAATTAAATGTATTTATTAAATAAATTTTCCACTTTAAATTTAACTTTATTATTCTAGATTTTTTCTAATATTTTCTTTTTGATTGATTGGTACATTTTTCCTTACCGATTCGTTAAGAGGATATTTATCCCTCTCTCACCTAATAAAAATTTTATACCCCATATTATTAAATAATATAAATTTATTTTATACTAAATACTATCCTATTTTATTTCCTTCAGATTATAGGTATTTACATATCATTTTCATTTTATATCTATATTAAATTCTTACTTTATTAGTTTCCAAATTTATAATGTGGTTGTTTCATCATTATATTATGTTAGAGTCTTGTTCTCTTCTATCAGTAAATGTTTTTTTTTAAATTTTTCAAAATTACACCTTTTAATGAATCATATTACATTTTCCTTAAAATCAAGGAATATAAATAATTTATCACATATTTTCCCCTGATTTATTCCCTTAAAAAATTAAATAGGGTCTCCCTAAATAAATCTTCTAATTTGGGATTGTGTATCATAGAAATCAAACATTAAAAAATATAATGAATTTCTTAATAAAAAATCTTATTAAATATATTATTAACGAATTTAATGATTTATAAACTTAGTCATTGAAATCTCATTCATTTCTACTAATTCCTTTTATCACCCAAATTTTGATAGTTTTTTAATCATAATTATGACCTCTTTTTTTATTACATATTGTATAGTTATCCATGTTAATTTTATATATTTTATATTATAAACAAAAAAATATGTATTCAATTAATTTCTTAGTATGTACTATACATTTCATACTCTAATTTGTGTATCATTTATTTCATAATGTATATTATCTATCATCTCTTTGAAACCCTCTACTTTTTATCTACATTAAGAAGAATTTAATTTAATTTCTCACTAGTGAATTATTTTAATTTCTAATTATTCATTTATATGTATTTAAATTTTATTCTCCTATTTACAGAATGGATTTTTTTAATAGAATATGAAATTCTATGGAAGTAATATCCAAAATTCTCCACTATGTTTAATCTTATTTTTTTATATTTTTTCATTATTTAAGTTATATTTAACTTTTTTAAATGATGATAATTTAATATATATCAATAATGGGAGTATTTTGATACCAATATAGTTTTATTCACATCTAATCATTTATATTTATTTTTATGACTTCAAAATGGATAATGTTTTATGACTTTCGTGTTTATTGGGGAACCGTTTTACATTTCATCATGGTTTATCTATGTTATGATTTAGTTTTTATATATTAATATTATTTTTTTCTATGTGGTCTAAATGATTTTTTAAATATTATTCAGTGCTAGGTATGCCCAAAATTCTACAAACCCCTAATGGATAAGGTAAAGGTTTTATTTCATGAAATATATATATGTTGAATGGATAATGAGCCTTTCCAAAAAATATTATAATGGATTGTAAGTGACACTCCCCCAAGAGTTTTCCGCTCATAGGGGCATCATTCAATGTTTATAACTTGAATTAAAGGGAACTTTATTGCTAAAACATTAATACGAATGTATATTAACAATATCAAATAATTGATATTTACTATATTATAGGATTCAAGAACCATTTGTGATTTTTAATTTGAATAATTAAAAGTGAAATGAAATAAAAAAATATTGATAACTAAAAATGATAAAATTATTCCCTTAATAATGAAGACCCACTAATTGAAAACAATAAATGTGAACCAATTTCAAAGGATATGTAACTAATGATACAATTTCATTAATGAGGGTGAATAAAATGATTTAATTACTAATTATAATCCTTATGTGTAATTAATATTCTTTTTTAAAATTTCAATTAATTCATCCTTAATTTTTTCAGTATTATATATTCAAGGAATCGAAATTCAACTATGGTTCTTTAAAATTAAATCCTCAAAAAAATTGATTAATTCACCATTCACAATCCCATCCTTCTTCCCCACAATGATTTTCCTTCCATGGTATACCTATCTTGGTCAATTTGATAATAATACAAAAGTATCCAGTAAAAAATCATTTTCATTGATTTCTATTACAATACTTTTAGTGACCCACTTTTTTCCTAATAAGACTTTGAAATATTTCTAAGAATATTTCCAGAGTTGGGAACTGAGACGACAATAAATTTCAAGGCACGGTGTTCCAAGAATTAACTTTTTAAAAATGTTATGTGTTATTATATTATGCACATGTGATTAACTAAAAAATGTGATATCTATTAAATAGTTAATCATATTGGAAAAATGAGTCCATGATTGGGTCTGAAACAAGGTTTCCCCCTAGGCACGACATTAAATAAGTCGGCACAGGATGTTCTGATCCCTCTCTCGTTGGCGGTGTGTTAAATGGATAAATTAAACTATTAATTTATTCATCCAATAGATTAACCCCGAATATCTCTCGAATGGGGAGTAAGATGATAAACTTGAGACTATTGATGAGCTCAGAACGTAGGATTTACCTGGGGAAGGGTATAACATTTTTGGCATTGGATGTTCAGCTTATGCTCCATCGTGGGAAAATAATTAAATAATTATTTGATTATTTATTTAAATATTTCATTAAAACCCCTTTTAACATAATTAGAGGTTATAAATTATTTTTTTAGAGGTTTTCCCCCATAATTCAGTTTAGATAATTAGTAAAACTCCACTTCTCTCTTCTCCTATCTTTCCCATTGACGAACAACGATGAACGAACGATGAGACTTCAGATTCAGGGGGATCGAAGCCCAACAAATGCTACAAATCTTGAAAAATGTATTATTTACCAACGATCGTTACAATCTCCAGGTAGGAATTGTCTTGGCTGTCTTTACACATTTTATACAACATTGTCACGACCCGACCCATACCGGGGTTCGATCCGCAACTACCCAATCATGCCTTCATAGGCCATGGTCTAATGACTAGCACCGAGCACAGAGGATGTGTGCAGGCTGACTGAAATTTGCGTGTTTGAATACTTGAGATTATTGAGGTTCCTCTATACTCCAGGTGATCAGACATCATAGGTTTTACTAGAATTGGTGGTCCCCCTATTCGAGTTTATATGGACACTAATAAATCTGTTGGTGGCTTTGGCAGCCTACCTTTTTCCTAGTGTATCTAGACATTGGTGGAGCTTAGTTACTCAGATACATGATGATTTAGAACTATCATGAGGTTAATTCCATGTGCTATTTCATGAGGAGATTTACCCCTTCTACTTGTTCTCCATTCAAATTATGTTGATCCTCTAGTAATGGTAGAGAGGGATGACAATGACTGAGTATGCGACTTGTTTCACACACCCTGTGCACCACTCTCTACACCTGATTTATAATCGATACATTAATACACAGAGGTTTGATCAAGGAATCTACCTAGATATCCATTCTATCAATGTACCCCTATGCATCACCACCTATGTTGGGGTGCTGGAGAAGGCGGTGTTCACAAAGAGATTTTTGTTAGAGGAACACGATACAACTGGTTTTGGCAGTGATCGCAAAAGAACTAAGATGTCTGTTGTAGCTAGAAGATGCCAGACAACATGATCTCAATGTGGGAGATATTCTCATGATTTGTATTTGAATCATGGGCATATGGAGCCCATTAATCATAATAGAAGTGTGGTGGAGGAGTCCCTCTAACTTGTGCACTCAACGAGCGCTTGTGTAGCAGATGCCTTTAGTGGGAATGGCGGGAAGTCCCAATATCACCTAGTTGGGGATGATATGGACCAGTTACCTTCCCTGTGGCTGACCCTTGTGGAGAAATAGGGTAAAAATTTTCATTAGTTAATGGCATTGACTCCTTCGCTTCTCTAGCATGTAAGAGGATCTCAGTTGTGATTCGTCGATTATGAAATCATGTGTGATCAGATATCCTTAGGTGTTTCACCAAATGGTTATTTTGATGGAGGGAATCATGATACCATATTCAAGTGACAAATAGTGTTCCTAGTTGTTATGTGGGATGTAGAGGTTCAGTTAGATGGGAAAAATATCCCTTGAGTTCAATCAGGTCATTCGAGACTATACAAGGAGAGGGTGAGAATTCATACCTCCTTTCCTTACCCCAAATAGTTGGTGCGTCTACACGAAGTCTTATATGTGTCACAACTAATGAGATTTTTCTGTGTTCATACACACATCATCCACTGAAGAAAACCTTGTGATGGTGTATCATCCCCTTGTTCTACATTCTATTATAGCACAAAAACTAATATGGTTCCTTGGGAGCGGGAGATCTAAATGAGGCCTCGGTATCCCAAGTTGTTTCCATAGTTTTTCTTGATGAGGGTGAAAAGAATGAAGTAGGGGATAACATAAGGAACAATTTTTTCCCTAATAAGGCTTTGAAATATTTATATTAATACTTATATACTAGGGAACTGAGATGGAATGCAATTCTGAGGCACGGTGTGCCTAGAATTATTTTGATAAAAATGTTAATTGTTTTTATATTATGCACGCATGATTAACTAAAGAAAATGGGATATCTCTTAAAAGCATAATCAAATTGGAAATCTAAGACAATTTTTTGGTCTGAAACATGGTGTTTCCCATAGGGGTGGCGTAAAATTAGTCATTGTGGGACGTTCAGACCCCTCACTTGTGGGTGGTGTCTTAAATGGATAATTTAAATTGTTAATTTTATTCCTCCAATAGCTTAAACACAAATATATCTGAGATGGGGACTTAGATGAGAAATATGATACCATAGATGATCATATAATGTATTATTTATCCTAGGTCGGGTATAACTTTTGTTGTATTCGGTTGTTTGTCTTATGCACCATCGTGGGAAAATTATAATATAATAATATGATTACTTATTTAATTATTTGATTGAAACCACTTTTAACCTATTGAGTGGTTATAAATACCTATTTTAGAGGGGTTGGGCTCATAATTTAGTTTTTATAATGATGAAAAATATTCTCCTCCCCTATCCTATCCCCCTTTGACGAAGAGTGAAGGAAAAATGATGAAACTTTGGATCGAGGCGGATCAAAGCGCAATGAACACAATGGAGATCGATGAAAACGTTCTTCACCAATGATCGATATAATCTCTTGGTAGGACTCATATATTTCTCTTTACACCTCCAGTTAAACTTGGAGCTAGTTGAAAATTGAATCTTCAGTCAATGACTTCTTGCATGATCCCCAAAATTGAAATAAATTCAATTTATCAGTTTATAAATTATTGTCATTGTTCTTATTTCATCCTTATAACAGTGATGATTCAAGGATAATCCAAGAAATAGAAAAGGTTATTAATTAATTTTGTTAATAATTAAATTCTTCATTCTTACTTCATTCATATCCATCTTTTATTGGGTTTAGCGGTTTGATAAATACTCGACAATGAAACAACGTGAAAATAATTGTTGACACATTGTATTGTTTATGCTGAGAGTGATTTGTGTTCAATCAATGTGCGCCTCTCAAATGACGTTTCCCGAGCAGATTGGATGGTCGGGATCTGACCATCGGTGACAAATAGGGTAGTAGAGAGGCTGAAGGGTTCAGCTGGTGAGAGTTGGTGTCCAGGCAGGCTATGCGGAGGTACTGAGGCGGCACGAGGCAGGTAGTCTGGTTGTCCAGGCTGTAGTGTCCCAAGGTGGTAGGATTGTGGTGGCCTATCGAGGCGGGTGTCAGTGCGGTGGAGAAGGCTGAATTACTGGGGACGGTGAGGACGTTCAAGTGAGGCCGGAAGAGGGGTGATTTATCGGGCAGTGGCCAATGCAGATGGCTAGTGTGGGATGGTGTATCGAACATGTATAGTGGTGGTTGTTTCAGTGGGTGCGGAAAAACTATGCGGTTAGGGTAAAGTTCAAGAAAAATGTGGAAGAGAAGGAATATGGTAGATAAGAAGTAAAAACGATAATAATAAATGTAAATGAAAGAATAAATAAAATAGGATTGGAGGAGTGATTCCGGTGTGTGGATAGAAAGGCGATAGAGGGGTGACATATGCGTGGAATTTGGGGAATGCGAGAGGGATTCCTTCCTTTCTATTATTTTTATAATAATATTATTATTAATGATAATATTATTGTTATTAAAAAACCATGTTTTCATTATTACTTCATTTTGATACATTGATTTGATGAACCGTTAGTGGCAAAGTGACAGTGACTTTGAGAAGGATATTCTCAGTCCAATATTGGATATATTTCCAGGTCTATGGATTGGGTACCCGAAACACTTAAATAATAATAATATATTATAATTATTATTAAATATTTGACAAACTCTAACTCTTACAAGCAATGTCGGATTGACTTTCTGTCAACGGCAGTGCAAACCTGTCTTTAAGACAGTCTATTCATGTCTATTGTTGAATATTAAATTATGATTCATCGATCAGACCCATGAAACACCCCAATAATAATATTGTTATTATTATTGAATAATATTGCATCGGTCATAACTCTCCCATAAGACATCGGATTGGTGAGCCATCAGCGGCAGCATAACCCTAACATTGAGAGGGTCATTTCAAGACCATTATTGGATACTTAATTCAGACATATGTATTGGGAGCCTGAAATATCTAATAATAATAATAATAATATTATTATTATTATTGTTTTAAAATATTGTATCTAACATAATTTTTCTGTACGATGTCCATTTGAAGAACTATCAGTAGCATCGTGACACTAATTTTAAGAAAGACCTTTGGATATCAATTTTAGGCATTTAATTTGATATAGAATAGTAGGCCCCACGTGGCCTAGATCGCATTTTCTATGGTGGAATGCATCATTTTCACCGAGTTTCTATTCTGGGTCAATGAGTAGTTGATCTCATGTGTTTGTATGAGAGGATCGAAATTGTGTGATCAGAATAATTTGTTATGGGACCATGTTCTGGGACATATGTGACATCATTCAAGTCAATGTGGTAATATATGACCATTCCATCGGATGTACTTTTAGGGAGAATAAATAGTTGATATTGTGTGTTTTTCTCCAAGGATCACAACAGTGTGATCTGTTTGGTTATCTTTTGCCATTAGAGGAGGCTTTCTAGTAAGATTACATTTTCACTAATCGGTGTAACAACAAGCAATGTGCGTTGGTCAACCTTTTAGCTAGAGATGTCATTTACAGTATGAGTACACTATCACGAATTGGGATACATTATTTGCAGTTTAGTATTATAGAATGGATAGGTACATGAACATGCGAAGAGGTGGGGCCTCATAACATGTGGGCCCCACACGCATTGTGCACCACTTTATGAATTCGATATCTCTATTATCTGTTTCTTTTGGAATCGGACTTTGTCATGTGAGAAGCCTATCATGAGTGTTTTTATGTGTGGAATGTGGCAGTGCCCACCATAGTGGCTTTTGAGATATGATGTGAGATGTTCTCAGTGTGATGCCTATTTGGGGCAGCACCTGATGATGGCAGCATCATTTTATGAGAGTTTCCATCCTACAGGGATGATTAGAGTCCCTTTATTCTTTTTTTTAGAGGTACCATCCATCTAGGATGATCATATTTCCTTGATGATTTATTCTGAGATGATTTATTCCGCATGGATGATCAGAGTTCCTCGATGATTTTTCCAAGAGGTATCGTCTAGAAGGGATGATCATAGTTCCTCGATGCTTTTTCCGAATGTTTTCATCAAATAGGGGTGACTAGTGTTCCTCAGTGCCCTATGAGATTTACTATCTAGTAGGGATGAACAATGTTTCTCAATACGTTCTAAGATTTACCATCTAGAAAGGAAAACCACTATTACTCAGTGCTTTATGAGAGGTACTATCCAGTAGGGAATACCAATGCATTTCTAGGATGACCCTCCCACCGAGCTGGGTAGAGTAGTCCCCAAGGAGATATGAGGATGACCTTAGGTAGAGTCCTAGAGAAGATATTGGGATGACCTTGAGTGTATTCCCTAATGAGATATCGACCTGACCCTCCCATAGGGCTAGGTAGAGTTGCCCCCAAAGAGATATCGGGCTAACCCAGAGCGCAATCCCTAGAGAGATATCGGGCTAACCCACCCAGCAGGATGGGTAGTGTAGTCCCTGATGGTTTAGGGATGACCCTCGACCATGTGACACAGTAGCAAGGTATGATCAAATTACCTAAGGACCCACAAGGAAGAGGGTCACTTTCCCCACTGAGACATTTCCTTGTGATGTGACCACAAACTGTGAGGGTGTGTCAGTGCCACCCAAAGTGGACAGTATCGAAGTTTGGTGATTAGTGCCCCATTGATTTGTCCCTCATAAGCACATACGATGAGATGTAGGGAATCACAAATTGTTTTTATCTTTGAATTGATGGCTACACACTTTCTTGGGATGAGCTGTGGAATGGAGATCCCCTCACTACCTCATTTCGGTTTCATTGACTAAGCACACAAATGCACACACACATATGTATATATATATATATATATATATGTATGTATGTATATATATATATATCATTTTTCATGTTCCCACCCCTTGGGTTTCAGCTACACCCCTTCTAGGATAGGGGAAGACACACGTGGTATGCCATGTGCTTTCCCGGTCGTGTTCTCATGGTTAGACGAGTGCAATCTCATACGATAGGTAGCGACAATTTGACTGGGAGTTCATATCCTCACCTTTTAGAGATTATTGTGTTTAGATGAGTCTACTTTAACTCTCTTTTTGTGTTGAGATGTACACATTCTATTCACTCTTATTATAACTTTTTCTCTCTTACTACTCCCCACTTCAGAAGCACTCTTACTACTCCCTTGAGCATTGAGGATGACCTACTGAGTATTATCATAGTCACCCCTACATTGGATTTTCCCACATTGGGTGTTCCCTTGAAGACGACAGATAGTTTGGTCATGATATCAGTGGATCTTAGGTATATGGGGTGCTTGGACCGCGTGTGGTGGTCATATCTTGTGATTTAGGAGTTGGACTCTCCCAATTATTTTACCTTTTCACATGTTACTGGGATGTGGCACTCTTCAAGTTGGGTGTTTATTTTTCCTCATTCCCTTTCAGATTTACATTTCTTGTACTTATACTGTTTAGATGTTGATTGTTATAGGTTTGGTTTCCCTACTATAGTAGTGTTGTCTCTTACTTTATTTTCCTCAGTAATTTTTCATTGAGTTTGTTTTGTTGGTGTACATTTTCTTAGGAAAAGTTATGCACTAGGTTGTTGTGCCTTCAGTGCTAGTTTCCATCCCCTTTCCTATGGAGGTGGGCTTAGGGTAGTTGCAGATCAAGCCCCGGTATAGGTCTTGTAAAGAAAATTCATCTACTCTCATTTAACCATCTTATAAGAAACTAATTATTCATGAAAAGATCTCTATTTATCTTGAATAAGTAAGGGATCTTTGGGGATATAGGTATCATGCACATGGAATAGATAATCAAATAACATATATAAAATAAGTAATAATTATTATCTATCATTAAAATGTTCAATAAAATTACCCCCAACATGAGTCCCATATCCCATGTTATCTTTAAAAAAAATTAATGTCACCTCTAATGTTATATGCTTACTACCTCAACAATAATTCAAATAGATGCATATTTTAATATTATAAAATTTTTTATGGTATAATTCATAGGTTGTTGCATCATGAATTCAGGAAATTGAAATTTCCTCCTTAGTTAGATAATATTATGCGGAATGTTATTTGGTAGTGACATGATATAAAAAAATATATCAATCCAAAATCATTGAAATGTCAAATTTCCAAGAAAAAATGAATTCCACATTCCTTGTATGAATTTATTTTGTCTATATTTGAAAAGGAAACAATTTGAATTTTGTATTCTTTTGTAAGTTTCACATTTATCTACCTCTTTAGTATGAACCTTTTTAAATATCCTTTAATTGCAGACCAAATCCAAATTGAACTCCATTATCACCCTATTAAAATTTAATCATACTACATGTTGTATTTTAAATAAATTTATAACAACATAACATATATTATTATTAAAATTATTCATGGGTGGGTTACTCTTATATAGCCTCATTATGAAATGATCACATTTTTGTCACATATAATTTGTGTTCTAGAAATTATCTGTTATCCATTGTCATAAATGTGATTGTTCAGGGAACTTCATTATATAAAAACATGTATCGCCTTTACCTAAATTATGAGTTATTGTGTATTTTTGTGTCACTTATTATTTACTATCACTATTACTTCATTCTATATATATTCTTCTATTTGAACCCATAATTTTTATTCCCCAACTCTACTAGATGTATTATAATTTTCACTGTATTATTCACCATTAATATTTATTTAAAATTTTCATTTATGGTCAGATTCGATGGATGATGCAATGTGGAAATTCAAGGGCCTTTTCTTGTCTCTTTTTTTGTACCATCAGTGTGTTGGTTTTTATCTATCAAACACATAATGAAATATTTTTACTAGAGTGTACTCATCCACATCTCCGATATTAATTCTAAACTTACTCATTTCAGGGTTGTATTGAATATCATCATAAAAATAATCTTAATTTCATCATTATGAGTAACTACTAAATGGTAGTTGTTGTGTGATAATTTTTTTGGCACAATGACAACGTCCTAGGTATTTCGACATTGATACATTCCAATTGTACTATAATTTGAGGAATTATAATGTAGTGTGGTTTCTATACAAATTTCAAAAAAATTATGAAAAATTGTCTAATTTGTTTCTCTGTTCTAATTTTCTAATGAACTAGTGAATACACACACATAACTATGTATTTTTTATTCAAAAACACATTAAAATCATCAAAATAATGATAAATATGATTTTGATACATAAAATTCCCCAACATATGGACACTTTCTTAGCCTCATGTATAAACTCAACATCAAGATAAAGTGAATCCAATTCTTAGAATGTTATGCATTGAATTAAAAATACTCATAAACATAAAATCATTATTGGATAATTAAAATACAAAAACCCCTTGAAAAATATATATTCTTAGTCCTGAATCATTTTCATTCCCATTTAAGACTTCTCCCATACTATATTCACATTGATTAACCTTTCACCATTACAGTATCTACTATTGATATACAATAATAGAAATGAAATTAATTCTTCACTCTAGATCAATTAGTTTTATTTATACTCAATATAAATTAAATTCATTAAATTCATAATCTTACAATATATATGAGAGTCCACATTGGGATCTAATAAAAAATTAATTGTATTTTTATTATGGTTCTAATGTATTAGAGGTTAACACTGAGAATGGGTTGATGTATAATTCTAAGAAATTACTATAAAATAAAGATAATTTTTCAATGAATAATTTATGATATTAAATTAATCTTAATGAATTATAACTATTTTTATTATCACTCAAAAAATACTTTTTAAAAAATTCCCTTTCTTATTCCTTATAATTGAATCACACTTATATTTTTAAAATATATTTTCCCCTTTTTTTATAAAAATTTATCTGTTCACTAATTAATTTTTTCAATTGAGTATATGAAAAAACTATTCTCACAACTTTGTCTCTCAATAAAAATTTAAATATAATTCCCACTATCATTTTTTTAACATCTTAAGAGGGGGAATGTTTCTACTCAAATTAATATAAATGAATTCAAAATACACACCATTTTTTACTATGTTTTTCTCATTAGAGAGAATCGTTATATTAAAACCATTTAACATCATTTTATGGATCTTAAAATTTATTCAATATATAACTACCCGCATCTACAATTTGTGTACCATGCATATGTTCAAGCAGAAAGAATCAATCGGCTCCAGAAATCTCACAACTCCCTTTTTTTATCAATTAATATCAAATAATTATACATAATCATTAGGGTATGGATGAAAAATTAGATTATAAGTATTCTAAGTATAAGGTAATTCATGGTTTATATGGGCTTATGGATAGATGAAATATTCTGATTAGTCAATATGAAATTGGATAAAAAACTCACAATCGATGAGATGATTCATTTTATTATTTTTCAAACTCATCATCATTTAGTATGATCAACATGAATGTTCTAGTATTGATTGATATATGAATAATATCTATGGAAATATTTCACAATAAAAAATATTTCAAAAATAATTTCATTGAACCTCTCTAGAAGGGGAATTAATAAGCAATGTTCAATCATATTGTGTATTGGTTATGAATGATTATTATAATAAATGAAAATATTCAAAAATAATAATTATTAAAGGAAATAATATCATAATCAATATTTAAAAAACAAAAAATTTAAATGGAGTTATAATTTCCACAATTTATATATATTTATTTATCACTTATAAAATTTTTAAACCAAATTCATCCTTATATATTTTTTTACCATAACTGGGCATGTCACGTAGATAACTCAAGGTGAAGAAATTAAAATTTACAACAAAGATTCCCCCTTCATGATTTAATTAAACATAATCTAGAATAATTAAGTAATAATCATGATATATATAGATATAAATAATGAAAATAATTTTAAGGAATTCATTGTAAATATGGGAATAAAATGACATTTTTACTAAGTATACGAAAGTGTATTACCTTTATTTTTTAAAACACATTAGATTAAATTTTTTCCATATGTTGGGTTTTTCATTATTATAACCATAAACAATAGAATTCTATATTTAGAATAACCTAACATATAAAACATATATGTCCATAATGTTTATAAAAAAATTATACCCAATAATTATGCGTTAATGAATTTTAAAAAATGGCTATATAGATAAAATAAAATGATCCCAAATGTATATTAATTTCAAGGGAAAGAAAAATTAAAAAAATTAATGGGAAAAAATATATACCTCGAATAAAAAAATATATTTGAAGGGATATCATAGGATTAATCATTGTTCTAATAAACCTCCCAATAAGAATACTTTATAACCATCTCTTGATGGCGTATTGGTAGTTTCTTATTAAAATATATGGTATTTTAGGAGAAATATTGAGGTGTGTGTTCAAATCGGGTAATGATAGTTATTCAATCATGAGGATATAGTAGTGTTCATATAAAGTATGTGGAGAAGGTCATGAATTAGGGTTTGGTGTAATCTATGCTGTAACACCCCAGGTAAATAATTAATATGAAAATTTCATATTTATCCATATTTTTGAATAAAATATTAATATGACTTTAAAGGGGATGCTATGCTCGATGACGTACCCAACACGCAACAACGAGTTTCTTGGGAATCTTACGTTGCACTCTAATAATAAAATAATATTAATTCAAATGGTAGTTAACATGTAGCCGTTGTATTGGCGGGAATGGATAGAAATAACTAAAATATGATTATATATGTTTTTTAAATGTTTTTACATTTATCCAATAAAAGATAAAGGCTTAAAATACGGAAAGAATTCAATTTTAGGCATATATGCCCTAGTTTTCACTAAAGGTTCACTTATCGCCTTTTAAGGGAGAACTGTCCTTAAATATAGTTTTGTTCACTCTTAAACATTCTTTTGGACCAAATAAAACTCTTATTAAGAATCGGGACATCAAATTTTACTTTGTGTAATTTTTTGGTATTTTTCCGATAAAGTTCATTTTTTTATGAATAGTGTAAAATGTTGTATTTTAATTCAAAACCTCTTTTTAATCTAATTTATTTATATGATTAGATTATATTTTGAATTGGTTTTAAAGTGAAATTAGAAAATATTTTTACCATTAAATCCAATAGTGGTCGTTGGAATTAATTTCACTTTGAAATCAGACTTAAACTAGTGTCAATCTTTTGATACTTATTGTTTTATAAAAACACGCTATTTGCTCTGAGAGCGGGAATTAATTATTAAATTAATTAATGTGACTAATATGTTCTGAATTTTGTAAAACAGACTTCATTTTTGAATTCGGAATATCAAATATAGCTCAGGGTGAATTTTTGGGATTTTTCTGAAAAACTTCAATTTTTGATGAATAGTGAAACCACTAAGTGGTACTTATAAAAGCTGATTTTCCGTTTAAATGAAATTTTTCCATCATTGTGTTTTGAATTTCAAAAATCCTATATACATGGTTGTCATTAAGAAGTAAAATGTGGTTCAATGAGATTATAATAATTTTTTGGTGAATAGTAACTTAATAAGTTCTTAATCGCGATTAGAGGTAATTAGTGTAATTTAAGGTAAAAATGATATTATAAGAATGTGAAAACACCATGAAACTTGTCCTACACCTATTGGGTGAGTCATGGCCGACCAAGACAAGCCATGGGCCAACTTGGGGACCCCATGGAGACACTTTGGTTGGGAAATGACATAAATAACATTTTATTTAATGTAAAAGTAAAATTGACACAAAAATGATATGTTTTACGAAAACAGTTTTTAAGTGGGGTTATACAAGTCATATTTTTGATTATAAATATTCATTTGAAATAGAAAAATATTCCCTACATCATAGTATTTTTTTTATAATTTTTATACATTAGATAAATTAAATTATTTATGACATAATAATGATGCAGCGATGACATCATTATTTGACGATTTAAGTAAAATTGAAAGATAATGTAAAATCTATGAACTACACATGTAAAAAACTTATTGGATGAGTGGATTTCGAAGCCTTATCACCTTATCCACGAATTATATCAATGTGGGATCTTTTGAAACCGAAACACATTTTCAAATAAAGTAATATTTCTTTACTTTCCAAAAGTGCCCCTCCTCTCCTCTTATAAAAGGCCCCCACCTCTACCTCATTTAACACACGCCTAAAGCCTTTTGCTCTGCCAAACCCTGACCATTTACTCTCTCCACATCCCTCTCCTCATCCTAGAGGATTCCCTTTGGGCAGAATCCTTTCAAAGGAAGCATTTAGGCTCAAATCAAAAGGCGTTACACTTTTAAAGGTAATTCATTCTCTCATGTTCATTTGTTTTATTTTGCTTCTCCAACCCCCTAAATTCTTTTTATTTACTTCTTTTGTAAAAAAACCAGTATCTTCAATATACTAGGATGTTGTTATAAGATTTATTCGAGCTACACTCTCACAAAACTACATCAAATGGTTAAAGAACATACGGTTTCCGTGGATGGTGAAATTCTGCCTCCCGAAACGATGATTGTTCAATACTCATTTAACACCTTCAAAGGTGGAAATTATGATGTCACTATTTTTATATATGATATATAATATGTTTATGTTTTATTTATGCTTCTGTATTTTTCATTTTTGTCTTACCTTTAAGGCTTCCATTATGGGTATACACGATATCTTCATTTAAGGAAGTGCGGACTACCGCCCCCTCAAGTGATTTGATTCGTTAAATACCATATGTGGGATGTATAAAGGATGGAAATATGATATTATATATGATATTATACTGGAATTATAATATACCTTTATATCATTATTATTCCATTATACAAAATACGAAATAGAAATGAAAGTAGCGTTCATTCGTACGTACAGCTTACCGTCTCCATGAACGGTGCATTTCATTTCTTACCTCTAAATGATTATGTAATGTTATAAATGCATGAATGTACTGGATATATATGACATATATGATATCTAAATAATGAATACAATTCTGTATATAATAAAAATTTGGCCACACGAACAACATGTAATTGTAAGAAGTCCACTTTCGACTTAAGAACCAAATATCGGCAAAACAAATAATATTAACTTAAATGATTACATAATGTTTATGACATGGTAATAAGTGGTATAAAAGTAATAATTAACTTGAAAAAGGTTCTTAAGGAATTAGAAATTAACTCAAGTTTATTATTCAGGAGATTAAAGAACGATCGAGTCAAGTCGGACCCGAGGTAAGGGATCCTACTCCTCTCTTTCTTTTCAAGTACACACTTTTATGTCATTCCTTTTAAAGCTCATATTTCTTGTTATTGGGATGATCTTTTATATTAAACTTACTTTAATTTTTATGTTCATGTGATGAGAGACCCTATTCTCTCTCATCAATCCATTTTGGAAGTTTTGAGTGGCGCTGTTAGGCTGCCGAACTTTCGTAAGAGATCTAACCTCTCTCTTTCTTTTTAAGTACTCTCCTTTATGTCACTTATTTTAAGCTCCTCTTTGTAATGTTGGGGGATGTTCTTTTATATTCCTCTTTTTTGTAAATTTCATTTTAATGTGATGGGATACCCTATTTGATCTCATCAATCCATATTCGGAAGTTTTATGTGGCGCTGTTAGGCTGCCGAGTTTTCGTAAGGGATTTTTCATCTCACTTTTATTCCCGTGAGATTTATGCTACATTTTCCACAAATTCCATTTAGTGGTGTATGTACTGCCCATTATTCTACTCTTTGTGTAATATACTTTCATTTATGAGTATTTACATCAATGATCTATTGTCCTTATTTCATGGGGTGTATGTTTTGAAAGATACCCAAGTCGGTAAGGGAACCTTTCACCCTCCTCTTTTTTTAAAAGACTTCTTTTGTTGGGTCTTTTAATTTACATATTTTTATGTTGGGATATGTTCTCATATATCCTTATTGATGTAAATTTTATGTCCAAGTGATGAGATACTCTTTTTATCTCTCATCAACTCATTTTGATGTGATGCCGTTAGGCTGTCAAGGGAACTTTTTAACCCAATTTCGATTTCTTTGAGTTCAACATGTAGTCATTGAATATATCATCAATTGAATATGTGTGAATGACATTTTATTGTTTTACACTTAATATCCACTTATATTGGGTGTATTTATATTTTTCACACATATTTTTGAGATTGATTTGTCCTTAATTTAAGGATACCTTCTTCATAAGGGATTTCATCACATTTGACATTTCTATTGAGGGTTCATTGTTGTTATGCACCAATTCACTCTTATATGGTGTATATACTATCCTTTGGAGTATTATATCATGAATCCTTTTATTCTCATGATATTATAATGTTCTTACTAAATGTTATTCCTTGATTATTGTATTCAAGTGTCTCTAATTTTGGTAAAACCCCTTTAACCAAAATATCGTTTTAAATGTTTTAATTATTTGTTCTTATTAATATACATGTTTTCAAAATGGTTTTAAGGATTTATTTATATGGATATTAATGGTTTAAAATGTTAAAAGCTTCAAGGTGGTATGGGACACTTTGATTCAAAAATCTCTTTTAAATGGTTTTGGAAATGGTTTCTTTTTGAATGGATACATTATTTCAATATCCTAAAATGTTATATTGTGATTGAAATGTGGAAATGTTATGTTTCCTTTATTCATGTTTATGTGATATGATTATGTTATGGTTCTTGGGAATTGTTATGAAGAATGGGTGGTTCCGTGATAAACTAATGGCGGGTGAGCCCGATATAGCTCTCCAATGCATTGGGTAACGCGAAGGAGTGAAACGTTAAGGTTTCTCCGAAGAGATTTAGGGAATATACTGTGATGGGTATTCCAAACGTAACCAAGAGGGTTACTCCCTACGTAAGAATGTTATGAATGCCTCAAGTTACCTTTATGTCTTATGTTTTCTATGATTTATTCATGATTTGATATGCCTATGTTTTATGGGTAAAGTATGATTTCATTCTTATGTATATATGAACTCATGTTTCCTTTCCATATTTTTATAAACCTTACTGATCTTTTTATGCTCATCCCAAGTTTTTGAAATGTTTTTCACAGGTCAAGGGAAAGGTACATGATGTGGTGATAGTGTCAACGATGTGTCAAGAAAGAATCCATGTTTTATTTTCAATATGTTTCCATTGATGGGAAGAATGAATATTTTCTTTTATGTAACCACTTTGTTTAAATGTGGAATGCAATGAAAGTTTCATGATCTAATTCTCTAAAACTCTAAACCTGAAAAGATCCTCAATGTGTAATCTTGTAATAACTCAAGATTAAGTAAGGTTTAAGGCTGGGGCCTTATAGTTGGTATCAGAGGTCGGTTTGGATAACTTTAGAGGTTAGGGTATTCTTTAAGCATAAGTGACATTACCATAATGGTTAGGATTTAAAAAAGAGTCTTAGTTTTAGATAAAGTGAATGAGTAAGTATATCTTATTGTTTATATTACTCATTAGTACATGATGGTTTTGTTGATATACTCACACTGACCTTTTTGGTTTTAGTAAATGGCTGGATCTAGCAGGCACCAAAGTAACAGTGGATGTGAAGGAAACTGTGACAGTTTTTTGAGCAAGAAACTGAATGATATGGGAGCTGCAATGAGAACTCTTTTGATTATCCTCAACCAACTATCTGGAGTCATGATTGACCACCTAAACCTTGGAGATTTCTCTAAGGCATCATATATACAAGAAACAAATCCCTATGGAAGTACATGTAATAATCATAAAGGTAAGTGTGTTCAAAATCCTATGTGTCAAAGATGTGGAAAGAAACACCTAGGAAAATGTTTCAAAGGGACAGAAATATGCTATAGATGTGGAAATGAAGGTCATAAAGCAAGAACCTGCCATGGAAAAAGTAAGCATCCAGTTGACTCAGGGAAAGGGAAAGAAGTTCTTTCTGAGGGATCAATTGAATGTTTTAAATGTGGTGTGCATGGTCATTATGCAAACACATGTCCTATGAAGAAGTTTCGTGAATGGGGTCACCAAGAGCGTACCAATATTCGTTTACAAATACCAAATGCCATTCCGATTGAGGATGAAGAAACTGACAATGACCAATCAAAGGTATGTACTATTTCATGACTATTGTTTTCTTATTTTAGAATCTTAGGATATGATTCATGATTTTGTTTGTAGGAAAGAGGTATTTCAGAATAAGATGGAAAGGAATGGATAATGGATCATGAAGAATGTTGAATGAGTAAGATGTAAACATATAAGGGCTTCAAGAGTTAGGGTGAAATTCTTAAGAGTATTAAGTCTCTCTTGATGATGGGGTTACATTAGAAGACTTTTTATATTATGTGTAACCCTGATGTTTAATATAGGAAAATTTTATTCAAGTAATAGTTATATTTTCTTTTGTGGACATAGTTATAAAGAACCATTTGGGTTTATATGATCCTTACTTTTGAGGTAATTATGGGTTACCATATGAATGGAATGAGATAAAATTGAGGTTAAATTATGTTATGGTTATTTTTGATGATTTTATCCCTTTTGGGTAATGATTTTAGAATTATATAGTTTTGGAAAAAGGACAACACGCAGACCGTGTGACAACCCGTCGCGTCGGACAATGCTGCGGGAATCAAACCCACAACCAAAGTGCAACTGGTATTTATCACCTACCACTGGACTACGTGAATTACCTGGTTAGTTTGACTGATTCTTTTTAGTTATATGATTTTATGAATTAAGAGTAAGTTGATTTTGGAGGATATGTTATTAAGATAATTACTTTTCAACGCGAGACTTTAGGAGCGACTAATGTTGTTTGGAGATAAATGTTACGATTTAACTTGGAAGACTATGTGACTAAATCATTCAAATATTTGGGTTTCAATCTTATATTGGTTTACATTGAATAATTTTATGGACAAATTGTTTATCGGATGGTCCTCGTTGAACTTTGGGTTTTGTTGGACAAATTTTGGAGATTAAGAATAGATTTTTCTTTTTATAAGGGGTTATCCTTTTCTGGATTATCTGATCTTGTACTAACCTTTTTGGTTTTGGTTTTGGTTTTGGTTAAAGCCTAAATATATGGGATTTATATAGTTCTCTTTTGGGGATTAGGTGATTCTCTAGAAGTTGATTAAAGTACTCTTAATGCGAACAAGTCTCCCTAAATACTCGTCTTTTGGAAAAAAATATGAGTTTGACTAAGGAATCTAGTAAAAGTTGAAAGTCAACATGATAAGTGATTATGCTTCCTTATGAATAAATTCCTCAATAAAAAGTAACTTAAAACAAAAATGTTGTCTATTAGCTTTTCCTACTGGGGAATCGAATACCGTTTAACCCATCACAAGTTTGTGATTTTCTCATGGTTAACTTTCTCCTAAACATGTTTTCTATCACTCTCCATGGGAACATGAACCTATGTTTTCTCCTCCATGTCCATATTTTCATACTTGGAATCCTAGTATGGGTTAACTCAGGTGACCTTTGTACTTATCTTTCTTTATTTTAAAGTGTTTGTTTTACCGACTTTTGTTCCGATGTGGGACTTTCAAGGATGTTTCAAGGGAAATTTTAAAATTGCGAGGACGCAATTCCCAAAAGGGGGGAAGGATGTAACACCCCAGGTAAATAATTAATATGAAATTTTCATATTTATCCATATTTGTGAATAAAATATTAATATTACTTTAAAGGGGACGCTATGCTCGATGGCGTACCCAACACGCAACAACGAGTTTCTTGGGAATCCTACGTTGCACTCTAATAATAAAATAATATTAATTCAAATGGTAGATAACATGTAGTCGTTGTATTGGCGGGAATGGATAGAAATAACTAAAATATGATTATATATGTTTTTTAAATGTTTTTACATTTATCCAATAAAAGCTAAAGGCTTAAAATACGGAAAGAATTCAATTTTAGGCGTATATGCCCTAGTTTTCACTAAAGGTTCACTTATCGCCTTTTAAGGGAGAACTGTCATTAAATATAGTTTTGTTCACTCTTAAACATTCTTTTGGACCAAATAAAACTCTTATTAAGAATCGGGACATCAAATTTTACTTTGTGTAATTTTTTGGTATTTTTCCGATAAAGTTCATTTTTTTATGAATAGTGTAAAATGTTGTATTTTAATTCAAAAACTCTTTTTAATATAACTTATTTATATGATTAGATTATATTTTGAATTGTTTTTAAAGTGAAATTAGAAAATATTTTTACCATTAAATCCAATAGTGGTCGTTGGAATTAATTTCACTTTGAAATCAGACTTAAACTAGTGTCAATCTTTTGATACTTATTGTTTTATAAAAACACGCTATTTGCTCTGAGAGCGGGAATTAATTATTAAATTAATTAATGTGACTAATATGTTCTGAATTTTGTAAAACGGACTTCATTTTTGAATTCTGAATATCAAATATAGCTCAGGGTGAATTTTTGGGATTTTTCTGAAAAACATCAATTTTTGATGAATAGTGAAACCACTAAGTGGTACTTATAAAAGCTGATTTTCCGTTTAAATGAAATTTTTCCATCATTGTGTTTTGAATTTCAAAAATCCGACATACATGGTTTTCATTAAGAAGTAAAATGTGGTTCAATGAGATTATAATAATTTTTTGGTGAATAGTAACTTATTAAGTTCTTAATCGCGATTAGAGGTAATTAGTGTAATTTAAGGTAAAAATGATATTATAAGAATGTGAAAACACCATTACACTTGTCCTACACCTATTGGGTGAGTCATGGCCGACCAAGACAAGCCATGGGCCAACTTGGGGACCCCATGGAAACACTTTGGTTGGGAAATGACATAAATAACATTTTATTTAGTGTAAAAGTAAAATTGACACAAACATGATATGTTTTACTAAAACAATTTTGAAGTGGGGTTATACAAGTCATATTTTTGATTGTAAATATTAATTGTAAAGATAAAAATATTCCCTACATCATAGTATTTTTTTTATAATTTTTAGACATTAAATAAATTAAATTATTTATGACATAATAATGATGCAGCGACGACATCATTATTTGACGAATTAAATAAAATGGAAAGATAACGTAAAATATATGAACTACACATGTAAAAAACTTATTGGATGAGTGTATTTCGAAGCCTTATCACCTTATCCACGAATTATATCAATGTGGGACCTTTTTAAACCGAAACACATTTTCAAATAATGTAATATTTCTTTACTTTCCAAAAGTGCCCCTCCTCTCCTCTTATAAAAGGCCCCCACCTCTACCTCATTTAACACACTCCTCAAGCCTTTGGCTCGGCCAACCCCTGCCAATTTACTCTCTACACATCCCTCTCCTCATCCTAGAGGATTCCCTTTGGGAATAATCCTTTCAAAGGAAGCCTTTAGGCTCAAATCAAAAGGAGTTACACTTTTAAAGGTAATTCATTCTCTCATGTTCATTTGTTTTATTTTGCTTCTCCAACCCCCTAAATTCTTTTTATTTACTTCTTTTGTAACAAAAACAGTATCTTCAATATACTAGGATGTTGTTATAAGATTTATTCGAGCTACACTCTCACACAACTACATCAAATGGTTAAAGAACATACGGTTTCCGTGGATGGTGAAATTCTGCCTCCCAAAACGATGATTGTTCAATACTCATTTAACACCTTCAAAGGTGGCCATTATTATGTAAATATTTTTATATATGATATATAATATGTTTATGCTTTATTTATGCTTCTGTATTTTTCATTTTTGTCTTACCTTTATGGCTTCCATTATGGGTATACGCGATATCTTCATTTAAGGAAGTGCGGACTACCGCCCCCTCAAGTGATTTGATTCGTTAAATACCATATGTGGGATGTATAAAGGATGGAAATATGATATTATATATGATATTATACTGGAATTATAATATACCTTTATATCATTATTATTCCATTCTACAAAATACGAAATAGAAATGAAAGTAGCGTTCATGCGTACGTACGGCTTACCGTCTCCATGAACGGTGCATTTCATTTCTTACCTCTAAATGATTATGTAATGTTATAAATGCATGCATGTACTGGATATATATGACATATATGATATCTAAATAATGAATACAATTCTGTATATGATAAAAATTTGGCCACATGAACAACATGTAATTGTAAGAAGTCCACTTTTGACTTAAGAACCAAATATCGACAAAACAAATATTATTAACTTAAATGATTACATAATGTTTATGACATGGTAATAAGTGGTATAAAAGTAATAATTAACTTTAAAAAGGTTCTTAAGGAATTAGAAATTAACTCAAGTTTATTATTCAGGAGATTAAAGAACGATCGAGTCAAGTCGGACCCGAGGTAAGGGATCCTACTCCTCTCTTTCTTTTCAAGTACACACTTTTATGTCATTCCTTTTAAAGATAATATTTCTTGCTATTGGGATGATATTTTATATTAAAATTACTGTAATTTTTATTTTCATGTGATGAGAGACCCTATTCTCTCTCATCAATCCATTTTGGAAGTTTTGAGTGGCGCCGTTAGGCTGCCGAACTTTCGTAAGAGATCTAACCTCTCTCTTTCTTTTTAAGTACTCTCCTTTATGTCACTTCTTTTAAGCTCCTATTTGTAATGTTGAGGGATGTTCTTTTATATTCCTCTTTCTGTAAATTTTACTGTAATGTGATGGGATACCCTATTTGATCTCATCAATCCATATTCGGAAGTTTTATGTGGCGCTGTTAGGCTGCTGAGTTTTCGTAAGGGATTTTTCATCTCACTTTTATTCCTGTGAGATTTATGCTACATTTGACACAAATTCCATTGAGTGGTGTATGTACTGCCCATTATTCTACTCTTTGTGTAATATAATTTCATTTATGAGTATTTACATCAATGATATATTGTCCTTCTTTCATGGGGTGTATGTTTTGAAAGATACCCAAGTCGGTAAGGGAACCTTTCACCATCCTCTTTTTTTAAAAGACTTCTTTTGTTGGGTCTTTTAATTTACATATTGTTATGTTGGGATATGTTCTCATATATCCTTATTGATGTAAATTTTATGTCCAAGTGATGAGATACTCTTTTTATCTCTCATCAACTCATTTTGATGTGATGCCGTTAGGCTGTCAAGGGAACTTTTTAACCCAATTTCGATTTCTTTGGGTTCAACATGTAGTCATTGAATATATCATCCATTGAATATGTGTGAATGACCTTTTATTGTTTTACACTTAATATCCACTTATATTGGGTGTATTTATATTTGTCACACATATTTTTGAGATTGATTTGTCCTTAATTTAAGGATTCCTTCTTTATAAGGGATTTCATCACATTTGACATTTCTATTGAGGGTTCATTGTTGTTATGCACCAATTCACTCTTATATGGTGTATATACTGTCCTTTGGAGTATTATATCATGAATCCTTTTATTATCATGATATTATAAAGTTCTGACTAAATGTTATTCCTCAATTATTGTATTCAAGTGTCTCTAATTTTGGTAAAACCCCTTTAACCAAAATATCGTTTTAAATGTTTTAATTATTTGTTCTTATTAATATCCATGTTTTCAAAATGGTTTTAAGGATTTATTTATATGGATATTAATGGTTTAAAATGTTAAAAGCTTCAAGGTGGTATGGGACACTTTGATTCAAAAATCTCTTTTAAATGGTTTTGGAAATGGTTTCTTTTTGAATGGATTCATTATTTCAATATCATAAAATGTTATATTGTGATTGAAATGTGGAAATGTTATGTTTCCTTTATTCATGTTTATGTGATATGATTATATTATGGTTCTTGGGCATTGTTATGAAGAACGGGTGGTTCCGTGATAAACTAAGGGCGGGTGAGCCCAATATAGCTCTCCAATGCATTGGGTAACGCGAAGGAGTGAAACGTTAAGGTTTCTCTGAAGAGATTTAGGGAATATACTGTGATGGGTATTCCAAACGTAACCAAGAGGGTTACTCCCTACGTAAGAATGTTATGAATACCTCAAGTTACCTTTATGTCTTATGTTTTCTATGATTTATTCATGATTTGATATGCCTATGTTTTATGGGTAAAGTATGATTTCATTCTTATGTATATATGAACTCATGTTTCCTTTCCATATTTTTATAACCCTTACTGAGCTTTTTATGCTCATCCCAAGTTTTTGAAATGTTTTTCACAGGTCAAGGGAAAGGTACATGATGTGGTGATAGTGTCAAGGATGTGTCAAGAAAGAATCCATTTTTTATTTTCAATATGTTTCCGTTGATGGGAAGAATGAATATTTTCTTTTATGTAACCACTTTGTTTAAATGTGGAATGTAATGCAAGTTTCATGATATAATTCTCTAAAACTCTAAACCTGAAAAGATCCTCAATGTGTAATCTTGTAATAACTCAAGATTAAGTAAGGTTTAAGGCTGGGGCCTTATATATGCTCTATGGGAATAATCTGTATAGAGATCCTACATAGTTCCTTGTGACTCTTTACTCAGAAGAACTAATGAATGTGTTGTTGTAGTGGTTTCCCCAATGTAATTCTATTTCATCCAAATTGTTATAACTATGGGTATCTCAATAGCAACATCAATGGGTAGTATTATTGTAGAATATAATGTTTTAATGATTGGGGAATTTTGGGTAGTATATAAAGGGAGTTCATGATCAATGTATCCACATCCAACTTCTCCATCATACATAGGGTGGTGTTAAATTATGGTATTGGTAGGAATATGGGAAACTATACTGGGGACCATGAAATTAATATATTTCCATTCCTTTGGGATGACAACAAAAATAGTTATATTATTCTAAGATCCTATGAATATCTCACAACTTCAAGGGGAATGATTCAAAAATGAATGGTTATTTGTTGGTATATATGATTTAATAGAAACAATGTTGGGATTCATTATGTGGGTGATGTGGAAGGATTTACTAGGTTAAATAAACTGTTATACATATATTGGAAGACTTATATTGATCTAGTTGGTGGGTATGAGATGTAGATCATGTTAATTATATTTGATGCCATAGTGACTTCATGGATTGGCCTATGATCTTGAATATGAATTTTCATAACATGATGACATACTAAAAAAACATAGAATGTAAATAACCATCAAAATATTTGTAATAATGGGTGGTGGGGTCAGAGCTGTATGTTTATATCCTTTCTTGGGTCCTCGCTTACAATGAAAATTCGACAAGGAATAGTCCACTGTGGCCTCATCATTCACCAAAACTAGTATGAGATCTCCAAAATAAATATAATTCTTCTCTTTTTGATGCATATGGCCATTTATAAAAGGGTAGATTAATCAATTGAATCATACCCAATAATGTGAGTAGAATTAAATAATAAAAAATACTTTGATTTTTATGTATGAATATGATTGTTTCATCCACTTGTATTCCCATGGTTTTACTTTTTGTTCCTAGATATATTTGTAAAATTTTCATTCAATGATAATATTATTTCGCATCAGCATGGAATAAAAATTTATAACATTAAGCTAACTTGATGGTCCTTAGGAATAACCCATTATTAGAAAATCATGGATGTTCATACATTGTATTAAATTATTAAATGTATTCTTCATTATGAAATTATTGGATTGAATAATGTCATGATAGAAAATTGGGTATACTTATTACATCTTTCAAAATTCATGACAATGTTCCCAGTTGGGATCAATCTCAAGAAAAGGATATGAACAAATGGTCAATATCATATTACTAGAATCTTTGATATATACATGAAATGTTTACAATTATAAATTATAATGAATCATATACTATAAAAATCTATCATCTATAAATTTTCATCAGTAATGGTCCATAACATAAGTGTTATTTATCAAAGAACCCCAATATCGCACCTGAAGAGAACCATAAACGTAAATTTATATCATTTTCTCCATAGTAATATCATGAATAAATGTATGTCGTATAATCACCATGTCAAATTCCTTTTTCATATATTTTTTTATGAATTAAAACCTATTTATAATTTTTTGGTGGATTAGGTTTTGAAATAAAGAAAATATTTTATGTATTATTAGGAAAAATATTCTAGTGAGAATAAAAGAGTTTCAGAGGATTTAAAATTACTTAATGTCAGAGATTATGATAACTATTATCTAACATATAGTCAAAGTGTCGATTTTAGTGGTTGGTTACATTATTTAGTTCGATTTTTTGGGATGTTTGGATAAAAACTTATTTTGTTTCTATGGTATTTCTATATTTAATTGGTATCATGATTAAAATTGGAGTGGGTGGGAATTCAGTTATAACCATTATAGATGGGTAAGGGGTGTATTAAAGGTATTTATGGGATAATTATTTATATTTCAATGGGAATTTTTTGAATAAAGTAATTGATTTATCACTAATAGATAATTATTTTATATTATTATGATTTTCATGTTTGGTATTAATGTAATGGCATGAAAATATTTTTCAACGTCAATTTTTTTTAAGAAAATTATCATATTTTTTCAAATGGGTTCTACTAAACAATTTTAAATCAAATGTTATTATTCTAAAAATGAATGGAGAAATTTATTTTTGCATCAGTTTTAATAAAATATAGCATTATATGTAGTCATTTGACATCAATTTGTTTAAAAACAACTATTGTAAAAAGTGTAGTTCTAAAGTCTATTTTTTTGAAAATTAATGAAAAATGAAAATTTTAATGTGTATTTGTCATAAATTATTGTTGAATGGTTGAGTTGAATATTTGTAGAAAAACACATTATATTTTTTCACGTTTTTTTGTTGAAACTTTTTTCTTACTTAATATTAATACATAATGTGTTTTTATTTTTTTATTCCAGTTTATTAATACTTCTAGCTTAAAAATATTCATTTCATTGGAACCTATCATTTCCCTAGGTTTTATATATTCTGGATCGTTTCTTATTTCACTATTCTATTATTTCAAGGTCATAATATAACATCATTTTAGTTATTTAAAAATTCATTATATAAATTTATTTATTATTTTCTCATGCATTTTATGATGTTGAAATTTATATAAATGATTATTATTTTATAGTAGATCTATATTCCAAAGAAAAAAATGACACAAGTGTTTTTCATCATCAATAAAAGAATGTTTAAATTTTTTTCATGAGTTATTAATTTAAATGAAAATGAATATCATGAATGAATCTCAAATACAGTAGTAAATGTGATTAAGAAAAAGTGAGATGGAAAAATAAGAATCATTATTTTATATGTAGGTGTTGTGCTTTTCAATTTTTTATCATTTCTTCCAATTCAATTTTATGTTATTTGCATTGAAATTATATTTTCAAAAAAATTAATATATGATATTTTTTATTTTAATAATTAATTTTTTTACTTCACTATGTAGGTTTTATAAAACTAATATTAAAAAAAATGTCACTATAGAGTACTTATATACTATTTTTGGGGGTTATAGAGAGTTAGATGGTTTAGTTGGAAATTTGATTTAGTAAAAGGAAATGAGTAGTATTTGTCATGGAATTGAATTTACCAATAAATTCATAGGGAATATTATATGGATGACTTGTGAAATGTAGAGGGGATTTTAATGCTTTAGAGGATGAAACAAGAAAAAAATGAAATAGATTAGCTAATGCATCATATTATAGGTTTTGGGTTAACAAGTACGACATCTAGGATTTTGAATCACTACATAATGACACAAATTATTATTCTGTGACTCACCAATATTTGTTAATACTATAAAATTTGAAAATCAATTATAGAAAATGGTTACATTATATACTAAAGCATCACAACATAAACCTTTTCATTTTTATGTTATATCGTTACAACATTGATTTATGGACTATATATTAATTCATTAGTTTTTTATAGATTCTAAATTATAATTTACCTAATTAAAATGAACATTATGCCACGATCAAAGAATCCATATAATGATATGTTTTTTATACTTCATAATAAAAACACACTATAGTGTCTCATTATCTCTAAAGTGTGGTTATCTAAATTTTATATGATTCTAAATTATTAAATTTTGAGTTCCCAGAATACTACAACATGATATATAATGTTTAATCCAATTTTTCTTTGAAAAAATATTTTGTTATCACAAAATCTAGCTTGGATTTTTATATACAATGTGAAGAGTAAAAAACATATAGAGATTTATATGTTTCAAAATCCATCCGTTAGACCCCTTATATTGTGAGAGTATCTCATGTATCAAGGATTGTTTTATGAAGATTCTAAATTACCTCACTTGTATTGTGGTATATCATGATGTTCCATGATCATTTTCTCCTTTAAAAATATGGACCTTTTTAAAAGGTAGTAAATTATTTATCATTTAACTCACTTATCTTGCTTATTTCTGGTATAACATAGATGAATAATAAACCTGATATGAATGTATCAGGATAAATCCTTATAGTCACTTAAATAAATCATTCTCTAGTAATATCAAACCCAAAACCACGAATGAATGAATATTATGAAAACAAAAAGAGAATATATTTAGTTTTCCTTCTATATTGTGCATTATTTAATTTCAAATTCCAAAAATAAATGATATTTTTTAATTGATGAAAATATTAGGGATACACCTCACCCATGGATACTCAATTTAGTTCTGAAGGTGGTGTCTATTAATATTGAATGGTGGTTCCTCAATCTTTTAGATATATCTGTATACATTTTCTAATGTTTCTATTACCATTAAAGGACCCAACCATATTTATTTAAGATTAAATTTTATAAATAAAAATGGTTTTAATATAAGAGTATGTAACCTATGAGGATTACATCAATACTCTAAATGTTTTAGTCATGAAAATTACTCATATTATATTTATATATGATGGTACTTCCATAGGAAACCCTCTATATATTCATTTTAATATATCTTTGACAGTATCCCCAAACATAGTTTCCAATAAAGATCACAAATTTCGAAAAGTATTATGATTTATTTGCAAGCTCCACCACTATGTGTTATGGTTTCCCATAAACTATTTATAATATAGATATTATTAGTAGCATTTTATTAGTTATTCAAAAATAATATACATAATTATCATAAATTCAAAACAAGTAAAATCATGTGAAATTTATGGTATTATTTGGATAATTATTTCCAAATAGTTTATTGTGAACTAATCAACCCAGATATAATTTCAGACATTTATAACATTTTCCCATTTTTTCATATAATCCTCATTATGATTTTATATATTACCAAATAATTCATGATATTGATAAAACATGATCTTATATGAGATCTACTATAAATAAGTATTCATACATGTATTAATCTCAACATTAATCCTCTTATTATCTAACTATGTGTGAAAATTCATCCATCGATATACATTGAGGACATCCCCTGAAGCCTTTTTTGTATTTTATTCAAATTACAAAATGTATTATTAAAAATAACTAATTGATCCAAGGTGTTTTTTCATAATTACGTTTGATAAAATAATCTTTCCTTTCATGATCAATGTGAAAAACCACATTCTATATAATTACATATGTGTTGGGCTTCATAAAATAAAAAATAATTGTTTCCATCACTTTCTATATTAGGTTGTCATTAATTTGTGTTTTATCTATGGAAACCCAAGTAATCTAAAAAATAAATTAATTTAATTTCTTATTAATATGTTTGATTTTATTTTATTAATTCTCATTCATTACTTTAATTTTTTATCAAAAAATTGTTTTATTCTAACAATTTTTTTTTTCATGTGTTATATGATTTTACATTAATATTATATTTTTAAAATTATAGCATTAAATTTGAAAAATAGACCACAATATTGATAGTGTCATAAAAAAAATATTATGGTGAATGTTTTGGATTCTTCTAAAAATATTGATTATATAATTAATAGTAAAACTTATCATTTTTTCAAAACTTTTATTCCTCTTTATTAAAAAATGTAATTCAGAATTATCATTCTATTTTGGATTAGTATTTAATTGAAAATATTATAAATTTTATTAAATAAATATTGATAATTACATAAATAAGAAGACTATATATTATTTAGGAACAATTAAATTTTTATTCTTAAAAATATAATTGTCGGAAAACTATTTTTTATTTCATTTTTCTCACTTACATTAAAATTTATTAAACCCCAGAGGTTGAATTTTTATTTTTTTTATTCATTTCTCAATTATATAAATTAGGGAGATTATATTTAATATCCAATAAATGATCTTTATGAAGTTTTCCATTGTGAATGTCACTTAAGAATGCCATATAATATTACACTAGAACAGTCTATGAATGAATATAATGGTAAAAAAATATTTATAAAAAGATTAATTCCTTGAAAAATGATTAAAAAAATCATAGTGGAAATGTTTAGCATTATAATTATTATATAAAAATTATTTTTATATCAAAATATTCTTTTGGGTTTAAATTTGATATTTATTTTTAATATTATTCCATGCATTGGGAAACCATGGAAATACCTCAACGACACATTTATGACCAATGATAACAATGCAAGAGGTGGTTCAACCTTGCAATCCCTGGTGGCATGGGTGATTGTATTGATCTCATAAGATGTTTTTATAGAGTATATATCAAATGAGATCATGTTCAAGGGTGTTAGTTGAAAACTATTGGTTGGAATTAACCTACGGGACATGTGTGCGATACATGATAGGAATCCTAGAGTGTACTTGGATAATCACTACAAGATAACCATGAAAGATAAATTTACGAGAGGTGAGTGAAATTAAAAAAATGTTAGTTTAAAATTTGAATATGTTTTTCATGGCTATTATATCCCCATGATAATATTTTTAACATAGAATATTGGCTGTCTAAAGTAAGTGATCTAAGCCATTCGATCATTACGAATCATCTTCTTGATCATGAGGTCTTCTAAATGAAAACTATTTAATTAACCACACACCAACATTTTATCGACCACTTATAAATATTTTATATCAGTCATACAAGTTTATATGCAGTTAAAATATGTAAAATTATAAAAATTTGTGGAAAATTCATGTTAAAATATGAAGACACCATATGATATAAATTAGAAAAACCACCTAATGAATTTAGATGTGACCACTTGACCATCGATCTAATCCATGAAGGCTAGAAATCATAATTAATGAAAAATATTCAAACATTCATATGAATAAATGTTGGTTTTAAACATATTTAAGATAAATATTATGAATTTTTGTCCACTATGAATCGACCACAATATGGAATTTAACCATTAGAAAATTAGTGAGGGAATCATATATTATGTGTCAAAGTATATGAAATAGTGAACAACTAATTAGTCAAATGAGAAAATTTATAGCTATTATCTATTGATGTGAGTAACCCTATAACATATTATGGAGAAACATCATGA
The DNA here is from genome assembly GCA_963277665.1 of Viscum album. Classification (NCBI taxonomy): domain Eukaryota; kingdom Viridiplantae; phylum Streptophyta; class Magnoliopsida; order Santalales; family Viscaceae; genus Viscum; species Viscum album. Next base: position 1,397,379,135 of record OY728119.1, read on the forward strand.
ATAAAATTTAACTACTATAATATGATATATTAATTCACAAAAAAAACATATAGTTATGTATATAATAATCATGTATATGATCTTGGTAGAGAATCAAGGTATTTAGAGTTCATGACATGCATGAAGAATGAAAAAATTTCATGAGTTTGATTAAAATGATGAATATAAGAGGAAAATATGTGTTAGATATAATGTTAAGAAGAGTCTATATTACACTATTTATCCAATAATATGGGAATTTCATTCTTTCTCATGTGAAGGATAAGTCATCCATGGGTTGTCGTTGTACATGGGTGTCACCCTAAGCTCATTTCTTATCTACTATATTTAAATTTACACATATGATATACATGATAAATCAGTAAAACAACCATTAATGACTCAATCATGATATAGATAGGTAATATTTTGTATTAAGATTTACCATGAAGTTGTGGATTGAATTATGTCATACATGTGGTGATTATATGGTAAGGAACGAGCCACGCAAGCCTTTTATAATTAGATAATATTTATAAGATATTTTTTAATAAATAAAATATAATATTTATGTGATGAGAATGTATCTAGGAATAAGTAGAGAAAAAATATAACAAAGTTATTTTTTTAAATCTATTATTTCTCATATTTGTATATTACATATAGATCATAAAATAAATAAGGGTAAAATTAAGAATTATTTCACTGATTTTTTAAATTAATGGTTGTTATAATTATTTAACATAAATCATTAAATTGTAAACCATGTCATTGGAATTTTTTTTTGATTATAAAATAAGATTATAATAATGGTTAATTTTCAAACATTGTTATTAATTGGGCATGAACAAGCATTAAATAATTATAATTATATTCATGAATACAAAGTGAATAAAAATCAAAAAAAATTTGATCATTAATTTTTTTTAGAAATAAAATTTGAGAGTGTGATGAATTCTTTCTATGTGTTTAGAGCAGCCATTGAATCCTATTATGTGATGAAGAATAATATCTAGATATATTGAACTCATATAAAAATTATAATTTTATGGTGACCAATCTTAAAAGGTCCATTATTTTTTGTTACATGTGAAAACATATATACCTTGTTGGTTAGTTCCAACACCTTATATAAGATACATGGTAATACACTTCCCAATGGAATTACTTAAAAATAAAATAATAGTTATGTATTTCTGGAATAAAATGACCGAATCAGGGGGTTTAGTCATCCTTTTGTAGGAAAACATCATTAAAAAATATGATTCTTCCCATGTTTACTTATGTTTGATTAGATTTATTTTAGATAAGTAGAAAAGATAATAGGGTTGAATAAAGAAAATTGAACGAAGTTATTCACCATAACCCCGAGGTATATGTATCAGTTCAATCTATTTCAATTAGCATCAAATGAATGTTCTCCTTTGATGTTTTCATTACCACGGTTCTTCATATTTTAAGTCAAAATGGTGAACATTCCGTTAATTTTAAGGGTTATCATTTATATAAGTAGAGAATGATTCCTTATCTGATATCATAGGGGTGAGATTTTATTCATGGTTCTCTTAGAGGATACACTAATCTTAATGAATTATCATCTTGGACTCATACAGATAAAAAGAATACTAAGAATGACAGAAAATCGTGAAGTAATTTACTCTAAATATTATAAAAGATGTAATTAACTATTTTTATGGTATGATATACTAATAATGACATATATAAATTCATTCTAGTGTCTATGAATAATATAAAAAAATGGGGGATAAAAAATTAAATCTAAGAAGTCAATAGTTCAATGACATATGAATGATTGAAGATGAATTTGTTGATGAATTATCTACAAGAAGAAATTTTGTTCTTATAACTATGGAAGGATCCAGAGAAATAATTGATGACTAATATTTTTCATATTCTTATGATGATTCTTTCGAATAACATTGATAGAAATTTCACTTTATTGGATGAAAGATATCTTAATTAATTTATTTTTGATGAGTTTCATATAAGCCTTATTATTGATGAAATGAAGACTACATTCTCTCAAATTTCATAAAATAAGGAAAAAGTAATTTTCAATTTATTAACTCATGGGTATTAATTCCAAATATGAATATATATTATCATATTCCAAAGGAAATTTAAAATAGGATTCCAAAACCCATACTATATTTTCATGAAATATCGCATGATTAATAAGGTGTTTGTTTCTGGGGAAGATACATTTTAAATGTTTCAAAAAAGGTAAAGTTATTCATTTATCTGTCAATTAACTTCAAATATATAGAATGGAATATAGATATGAAGAAGCAAATGGAGTTTATTTTTTTAATGGAATACCAATGAAAATAATACCATAATGGAAAGTGTATAATATAATTACATTATTGAATTTTCAAAAAAATCCGTATTTATTGAATAATGGGTTTCAAAAAGTGAGGCTAGAAATAATATTGAATAAACAAAAATGTAAACCACTCATATGTTATTCGTAGATCATGACATAATTAAAAGTGACTCTTCATATGATTATACACAAAATAAAATTAGATGTTCTTCTTAAGAAGGCGATTCATCCAATGAATATACTATGAGGATGGAAATGATTATGTGTTTTAATGAAATTTATAGGACAAGAAATTAGAATTAATGAATTAATAAAATAAATAAATAATAAAACATGTTTTATTTTAGAATTAAATTTGATGAAGTTAAAATATTGAAACATAAGAATTAATTGAATAAGAAGAAGACTATAGGTGATATCATCTCTAATATTATTCTTAGAGATAAAGAGGTTGATATACTAAAAATATTATTATGCTAGGAAAGATATATTAGAAAGACCATTGTAACTAAATAAAAGTTTTTCAAGTTATAGGATAATGTCTAAAACTTTTAAAAATATATGAATTATTTTATTTAGGATAGTGAGAATGAAGTCAATATTACCACAAAAATCCCATCACTGAAGAACGTCTAGATTTATCATGATATTTGGAAATGTAAAAAATGAGTCTAGTCTATAAAATAATTAGATAAAACAAAATTAGATCATATATAGATGGAGATAAATTCTATAAGAATTAAAATATCTACTAATGGTGTACAATGAGGATGTTCTTAAAAATATTGGTACTAATATTTATCTAAAATACTAACCACGTGTTTATGAATCAAGAAAAATAGAATTTTTCACAACCAAATTAAATCTATCAATGAATAATATTTATGGTTTATTGATAGTCATTTGTATTTAATAGTTATAAATCATGTAATTATCGGTACAATATGACTCTTCCTATAATTATAATAGATCCCACAATAAGGGGTCACATTAACAATTGCTTGGGAAAAGTTTTTTCTTATTAATTAACATGAAGGAATGTTGTAATATATAATATTCATGATAGTAAATAAGATACATGTTGGCTATATGGTGATGATAAAAAATAATTTTGTTATATTTAAACTACAAAAATATAATCATTATCAAATATAAGTATGATTCTCAATCAAAATCAAAATATTCAATTACATTTTTTTCTAGTTTCTTTGGGTGAAGGAATAACTAGTAATATATTTACTATAGGTAGTTATTTCTATATAAAATTAATATAAATAAAAACATATTAATTAATTTGGTAAAATGTGATGGTGGACATGTTTCTTTTGGGAAAAACATATCTTTGAAATTCAAAGGTATCAGAACCAGAAAAATTAGAGAGAGTCAGATCATTCCAAGTAATGACTTTTTAATGGATTAAAAAATGACCTATTATCTATGTCACAAATATGTGATGATTAAAAGGAATTAATTTTTATAAAACATATATCTCTTATAAAATGATTGATCGATGGGGTTGTTTTCACAAAAGGAAGGGAAACTCAGGGAACCTACCTTCAGGTCGGTGAAGCTATATCAGATTGAAGTCAAAACATCCAAATGAATAATTTTTAATAAGGTATAATGAAATTACATACTATTTAAAATAAAATAAATATCATGGTAAAATAATAACCAATGATAAATATTCTAATAATGATGAATGAAACCATAATATTTTTTAAAACATGAATGAAAGGACGAATGAAGATAAGAGATCATAAAATAATATATATTACGATTATGAAAACATTGAAACTCTTTAATAAATATGTTTCTAGGAAAATAATAAATAATTATCCTTATCAAAAATTTATTTCATCAATTTCATTGATGAATTCACCAGAATAAAATTTACTATGTTTGTGTGTCATATGTAACAATATATGTAAAAATTAAAAAGTTTCAAAAAATTAGTCGAAAATAAAAAAGTATTTTAATTAAATAATTATTGATCAAAAAGTACTACTCAATATGTCAACATGTAGTTATAATATTATATTAATAACCAAAGTTTAAAATGTAAATTAAGTGATTCGAACATCCCTTAATAGAATATGGTGGCGGAAAGGAAGAATAGAATCCTTGTTGAAATGGATAGAGAGATTTTTAATAAAATTGGAACATCATTATTTTTATTATTAAAATTAATTACATATGTAGAAATTATTTAAAAAATATTCTTCATATGTACAAATCGAGATATGTCTCCATATTAATTTTGGTTGATGTATTAACTAATTATAGGACACTTTATAATGATTGTGAGTTAATTATTGATCATTGGGAATGGATGGATAAGAATGGAATTTTACTAAAAGAAAAATGAATGAAAATTTTGTGGGTATACACCAAATTTATGACAACCCTGATTTTATTACAAACTTAAACATGATTTATTACATAGAACATCACTTGATAAAACAAATAAGATCAAGTGGGTTAGTGTCTTTGGGGCATAGGATCATTACATAAAAACTTAAAACATAAAATACAACATCATTATTGAAAACTTCATTTACATGACCGCTATATTTCCTCGTGCATAGCATTGTATGGGATAACAAGAGGATATGCATAAGAAAAGTTTGAGCTATAAATCCTAGTAAGGGAGTAAACATGTAATAACAAGAGAGGTACAATACATTTTATAAAATAGGAATATCAATAGAGAATAAAAGAAACATGAACATAAAGGCATGATAAATCATGATAATCATAACATTGAAATGTGGCAACAACACTTAACATGGAATTAGCATGAGCCAAGGCTCATTGCACATGGAGCATGAGTAAATCCTGATTTCACATAAAGCAAGAGTAAACCCTCATTTCACATGAATTAGCATGAGTCAACACTCATTGCACATGACGTATCATGATACTATACTTTACCCAATGCATTGGAGCGCTATAAGGGCGCACCCACCTTAAACATTTCATTTCATGCATAAGTGTGCCAGATGGATCATAAAACATGTATTCATAAAACATAATCATTTATTATATGATAAAGGAATGTGGAATTAATAAATGAATCTTTATAATCAATAAGTAAATGTGCATATAGGTGAATACCCTTGATGGATAAATGGGCATAGTATTCATTACACAAGGACATTGGCTTAGAAAATTGGTGTGATTTCAGCAGCGTAACAGCGTGACATAAGAATCCATAAAAACGGTTGATGAGATAGAAAGGGGTTACTCTTCATATTTACATGTAATGGACTGTAAGGAGGTCATATAGATACATGTACCAACAATTGAAATGGAATTTAGATTTATGATACAAAAGTATTACTTGAATTTAAATGAGGAGAGAGAAGTTCCTTTCGGAATTTTGGCATAGTAACGGGTGTACATGGGGGGAATTTAATGAGAGAAAAAGCAGTCTACCATTATTCAATCATAAAGAAGAAAGTATGAGGGAGGTTCTGAACCATACCCAAACATTAATAATTTAAATTAAAATGGTTAAACATCTTAAAGAATATTGGACAAAAAAGAGAAAGGAAGAAAAAACCCTTACATGGAAGTGTGCTTCCAAAGGCTAGAGAGAGGCTTGTGAGAGGCTTATTGGGAGCATGGGGCACCTTTGGAAGATTATATAGAGAGTAGGGAAGAGGTTTGACGAATTACAAAGGCTTTGAGTGAGGAGGAAGTGGGAGCTTGGGTGGGTTTATATAGGAATGGTGAGGGAATTCTTTATTATTTAGGTTTGGGTCCCATTACATTAAATTAATCCAAATTACAAACCATCCCATATTTTTTGCCCATTGTTTTTGGAAAAGGGAAGAGGAAAACAATATTTTATAAGGACAAAGTCCAAAAGTCTTAAAATAATAGGGTTGCATATGAAGAAGTGAGTCACACTCCCATGGAAATTAATTTAAAAAGACATGGTGTTTAATAAGTCTTGAGAGGTCCATTAATGCTTTGAAAAGTAAGTCAAACCAACCCAAAATCACAGTATTTTAATGGTAAAACATATATTGGAATAAAATAAAGATTATAGTATTTTATTACATCACTATTGGGTCATTATGATGTCATAAAACACATTATATATTTAAACTGTGTTTAATTTTAACCCAAAAATTTGACTGTCTCAGAAAATCATGAAAAATTCACCATGGGATAATTACGACTTCCTGATTCCATAAATAACATTTATTTTATCTAAATAGTTTTCTAAATATGTTAATTTTTACATTTAAAATAAAAACCGTCATTTATCGAAAATTCACTGGTTTTGAGATAAATGGATTTCAAACCTTAATAAAAATTATAATTGCATTCATAAAATTATAAGATCAATTATATTTAATAAAAATTATTTTAATAATAAAAATAATATTTTATTATAATATTATTTAATTCACAAATCCCTTAATTTAATAAAATATAATTCTTAATTAAATAATAACTAAAAACACTATTTGTACATTAAAAACTATTTACAAAGTATCAAAAATGACTAGAAATTCGTTATTATATAAATATATAATGTACATGAACATAGTACTATTGATTTGTTACATAACCCCTTATAACAGTCGTATAAGACCTAAGGGTAAGGTGTGCGATGGTAACAAACTCTTGGGGTGGCTTGGATAACATCGCTCGAGTGGTAATTTCTATCAACTTCCACTTCTCCCGTAGACGGTCCCGTTCGAGCTTGAAATGATGAAGCTCAGCTTGGGCTTGGTCAAGAGTGAAGCCCAAGGATGCCACCTCTTTTCCGAGCTCTAAAAAATGGGCATCGTATGGAGCAATTCTACTGGATTAGGCCATCACTTCTTTTGTCTAAGTAAATTGGATTTGTTAAAGCCCTATATTTATACTAATCATGTGATCACTATTCAACGGAAGTATTAGCAACAGTCATAAAATCAAAGAAGTTGTCATTTTATATAAACATAAAGAGGCATTTAATTATATAAAGAGGGATTTCCATTAATGAAACTTTGGGTCGTTACAATATTCCCCCCTTCAGAAATTTCGCCCTCGAAATTTTCATTTTCCCACACTAAAACTGATGTGGGTAACTCAACATCATTATTTCCTCTGATTCCCAAGTAACTTATTCAAACTTGTGGTTTCTCCACAACACCTTGATGAGGGGAATTGTCTTGTTTCGTAGAAATTTTTCTCTACGATCTAATATCTTCACTGGTTTCTCCTCATATGAAAGATCGTATTCCAATTGTAACACCTTAGAAGAGAGTACTTGTGAAGGGTCCGGTATGTACTTCAATAAGAGGGATACATGAAAGACATCATGTAATTTGGCCATAGAAGGTGGAAGTTCTAGTCGATAGGCCACATCCCCGACACGATCAAGAATCTCGAAGGAGCAAATGTACCTTGGACTTAACTTCCCTTTCTTTCCAAACCTCATGACCTTCTTCCACAGAGATATGTGTAGAAACACCATGTCTCCAACTTTAAACTCAAGGTCTCATTGACGATTATCTGCATAACTCTTCTGTTGACTCTGAGCTGCCTTGATATGATGCTGAATGGTTTTTACCTTCCCCACCATTTCCTTGACCATTCCTAGTCCAAGCAGCTTACGTTCACCAACCTCATCCCAACATTCTGACGTTCTACACCTTTTCTCATACAGGGCTTCGTATGTTTCCATTTGGATGCTCGAGTGGAAACTGTTATTATAAGAGAACTCAACCAGCAGAATATGTTTATCCCATCCTTTTTTAAAGTCCATTGAGCATGATCTCAACATATCCTCAAGTGTTTGGATAGTCCGCTCGAATTGGCCATCAGTTTGAGGATGATAGGCCATACTGAAGTTCAGTTCATTATTTAGAGCATGTTGAAGAATCTTCCCAAACATATGGGTGAATCTTGGATCTCGGCCAGACACAATAGATACTGGCACTCCATGAAACATTACCACTTCCCTGATATATATCTGTGCCAGTTGATCCAATGACAAATCCTCCCGAATAGCAATGAAGTGTGCAGTCTTTGTAAGATGATCCACAACAACCCAGATTTCATTGTTTCCTTTGGATGTCCTTGGAAGTCTGGTGACAAAGTCCATGGTGATGTTCTCCCATTTCCATTCTGGTATGGGCAATGGTTTCATCATCCCCTTAGACTTCACTTTGATGTATATTCAGCGATCTCCTTCTTCATATTATCCCACCAAAAGTTTTCTCGGAGGTCTTGATGCATCTTTGTTCCCCCTGGGTGAATAGAGAAATTTGAACTATGTGCATCATCCAAAAGTTCCTTCTTCAGCTCCGGACATGATGGAACAGATAGTGTTTTCCCAAACAGCACAATTCCTTCTTCATTAACATTAAAATCTGTGCATTTCCCTTTTTTGATAGCTTCCACTTTTTCCTGAATTCCCACATCATCCTTTTGAGCATCCTTTAACCTTTCCAAAAGAGATGGTTGACCAATCATTTGTGAAAGGATTGATGATGTTCCCTTCTTTATGATTTCCACATCCATCTTCATTAAGTCTAAAAAGATTGGATCCTTCTCAATTCTCATCATTGATAGAATTGTTGGGTCCTATCTACTTTGGGCATCTACCACCTTGTTCTCTTTCCCAGGGTCTTAATGTATTAAACAATCATAATCCTTGATGTGCTCTAACCATCTTATCTAGAGAATATGAATATCTTTCTGTGTGAATATATATTTAAGACTCTTGTGATCAGTATATATCTCACATTTCTCTCCATAGTGATAATGCCGCTATATTTTCAAGTAAAATATCACCACTTCCAACACCAGATCATGCGTTGGATAGTTTCGCTCATGGATTTTACACTGCTTTGAGGCATAGGATATAACTTTATCATTCTGTATCATCACACAACCTAATCCCTTCATTGAAGCATCACTAAAAACATCAAAAGTTCCCCAGTTGTGGGTAAAGTGAGAATGAGAGTAGTGATAATACTCCTTTTCAACTCCTTGAAGCATTCTACACATTCATCATCCCCAGAAAACATTACTCCATTATGATTTAGCTTCGTAAGAGTGTTGGAATATCATGAGAAATTTCTCAAAAAATTTCGATAATATCCAGCTAACCCCAAGAAGCTACGAATATCCGTTACCGATGTTGGCCTCAGACATCCCTCAATTGCATCTATTTTAGAGGGGTCCACATATATTCCATTTCTTGTGATGATATGACCCAAGAATGATACCTCCTTCAACCAGAACTCACAGTTGCTGTACTTTGCATATGGCTTCTCCTAGCGCAAACTCTCTAGTATAGTTTTTAAATGCTCCTCCTGATCCTCCTTGGTTTTAGAGTATATTAGAATATCATCTATAAAGACTACCAAAAATTTGTCAAGTTAATCTATAAAGACTCTATTCATCAAGTCCATGAATATTGGTGGAGCATTGGTGAGTCTGAATGGAATTACTATGAAATCATAGTGCCTGTATCTTGTACAAAAAGCAGTTTTGGGGATATCTTCCTTCTTCACCCTTACTTGATAATATCCCAACCGCAAGTCCACCTTGGAGATGTATTGGGCTCCACGTAGTTGATCGAACAATTCATCAATTCGTGGGAGAGGATACATGTTCTTTATCGTGAGTTTGTTAAGTTCACGATAATCGATGCAAAGCTGCATTGACCCATCCTTCTTCTTGATGAAGAGGACTAGTTCACCCCATGGTGAAGCACTTGGGTGTATAAACCCTTTATCCAGATTCTCCTGTTGTTGTTTCTTTAGATCATCAAGCTCAACAAAATCCATTCTATATGGAGTCATGGATATTGATAGCGCCCCAGGTATTAGTTCAATTGAGAACTCAACATCTCTTCTAGGAGGAAGACCAGGCATTTCCTCAGGAAACACTTCATCGAATTCCCTCACAATAGGCATTTCTTCAAGGATGGATTCTTTCTTGGACTCAATCATCTGAGCCAGATATGCGTGCTCATAAGGAAGTAATATCCATGTTTGAGATGATGGAGCTAAAGGAGATTCATCTTCCTCCTGACACTTGTAAATAATTGGGGGTCAATTCTCCATATGGAGTGTGATTTCCCTCTCCCGACAATTTATATTGGCTCTATATAAGGCATGTCAATCCATTCCAAGAATTGCATCAAATTCCACAAGATAGAGTATGACGAGGTTCAGCAGGAAATTCAATCCCTAGATTATAATAGGGGAGTACATATATTCATGTGATGCAATGATTGCCCCATTTTCTGTACTCACCAAAATCTTCACTTCCATGATTTTTGGTGCTGCTGGGATTGTTCTACTAAACTTTGGAGATATAAAAGAATGCATAGAACCTGAATCAAAAAGTATGTTTGCTATTCTTGAATGAATAACTAGCGTACCTATCACCACTTCATTGTCGGGGTTCACTTTGGCAGAAGTGATGGAAAAAGATCTTCCTTGCTGCCTTGGAGGTTGTCGGTTGTCTCCGAGAACCCTTGGATTAAGGAACTGATTTGTAAAATGACCCGGTTCTTTTCATTTGTAGCATTGAAAAACGTGTTGAGGTTCGAACGGTGCACTCCTCTCCTCTGTTGCAGCCGTGGGTCTTTCTTGCCAACAGTTAACAGCTAGGTGTCCTTCTCTTCCACACTTGAAGCATTTTCTCGTCCCCTTAAGGCAATTTCCAGGGTGCTTCTTTCCGCACTTTTAGCATGTGGGGTGCTGGATCTTCTTAGCACCATTGGATTTATCCATCAGTCCACAAGAATTGAAGTCCACCTACGCTTCTTGTCCCAATGATACCCCTATGATTCCCTGATCTCCATTTCTACCTTGAGGGCACATCAGACAATTTCCACATAGATGTCGAAGTCACGGATCGCTAATGCTTTTCGCAATCTAGGCTTCATCCCACCAAATAAGAGGTCAACCTTGCATTCAGGGGTAACAACAAAGATGGAAGCATATCGTGCAAGCCTTGTGAAGATTTCCTCATACGTTCCAACAAATTATTCATCTTTTTGCTTGAGGGAAAGGAAGTCCCTTTCCATCTTAAGACGGAGGGTGTGCGGAAAATATTTATCGAAAAACATCTTCCAGAAATCCTTCCATTCCAACGCATCGATCTCCTCCTCAGGCTTCGTATTTTTGATCAACGTCCACCATTGATCATCTTCACCCTCCATACGATAAGATGCGAGGAGAACCTCCTCTTGTTCAGAACATTGGAGGATGGAGAATATCATTTCAATGGAGTTGATCTATTGTTCAGCGATCGTGGGATCATATGATCCACTAAAAGTAGGAGGCCTTTGTCTCATGAAGCTCTCGATAGCAACTTGTTCTTTATTAGGGGGGGGGGGGGGTTGGACGTTACTCTTGACCTGTGTTTCTATTAAAAACTTGAGTTAGCTGAGAGAGAAGCATGCCAATGTTCACGATTCCCTCTCACTTTGGATTGGGCATCTCATTAGTACAATCATCACACTGATCTTCACAATGGTTTTTAGCCCGAGTCCTCATATTACTGGCCATTGGATGGAATAAAAGGAAATTTAGGGGTAAAACATAAAGGGTAATCCAAAGACAAAAGTTGGTGACTTATAAATAAACATTTATTTCCTTACTCATGAGTCTATAGGCTTCAATCTAGGATTTTCATGATCTACTTTCTAACATATATTCTTAGGTGAATTTTTTTATTCCCTTTATAAGGGTTCATACTAATCTTGTGAATTTATCAAAACATATCCCCCAAGAGTGTTGTAACCAAGAGTGCAACAAGTCCCGTTGTCGTGCACCAGTTCTTGTTTGAGTCTAGCTCAAAGTGGTGTTTTCGGGTTTTACCCCTAGGATACAACTGTGCCAGAGCCTCCTATACCTGCTTGTATCCAGACAGGGATGTATTTTCTGGATAACCCACTTACTCAATACTCACCAAAACATAGTGATGTTTTTATTATACTTAGTCTTTTATCTAAGTCTTTACTAGTGTTTTCTATTCCTAATCCCCAAAATAACTAAACCTATCCTCTGATACCAACTATGACAACCCTGATTTTATTACAAACTTAAACATGATTTATTACATAAAACATCACTTGATACAATATAGAAGATCGAAAGTTTTATTGTCTTTGGGGCTTAATATCATTATATATAAACTTAAAACATGAAATACAACATCTTTATTGAAAACTTCCTTTACATGACCACTATATTCCCTCGTACTTATAATTGCATGGGATAACCTGAGGACATGCATAAGAAAAGGGTGAGCTATAAAGCCCAGTAAGGGATTACAAATGGAATAACATGAGGAGTACAATACTTGTTAGAAAAGATGAATATCAATAGAGAATAAAAGAAGCATGAAGATAAAGGCATGATAAAGCATGATAATAATAACATTGAAATGTGGAAACAACACTTAAAATGGAATTAGCATGAGCCAAGGCTCATTGCACATGGAGCATGAGTAAATCCTCATTGCACATAAACCATGAGTAAACCCTCGTTGCACATGATTTATCATGGGTCAAAACTCATTGCACATGACATATCATGATAATATACTTTACCCAATACATTGGAGCACTATAAGGGTGCACCCTTCTTAAACATTTCATTTCATGCAAAAGTGTGCCACATGGATCATAAAACATGGATTCATAAACCACAATAACTTATTCCATGATAAAGGAATGTAGAATTCATACATGAAGCTTTATAATCAATATGTAAATGTTCATAAAGTTGAATACCCTTGATGGAGAAATGGGCATGGTATTCACTACACAAAGACAATGGCTTAGAAAATCGGTGCGATTTTGGCAACGTAACGGTGTGACATAGGAATTCATAAAAAATGGTTGATGAGAGAGAAAGGGGTTCCTAATCATATTTACATGTAATGTACTGTAATTATGTCATATAGATACATGTCCCAACAATTTAAATGGAATTTAGATTCATGATACAAAAGAATTGCTTGAATGTAAATAAGGAGAGAGAAGCACCTTTCGGAATTTCGGCATTGTAACGAGTGTACATGGGGGGAATTTAATGAGAGAGAAAGGGGCCCCCAATTATTAAAAAATAAAAATAGAAGTATGAGGGAGGTTAGAAACCATACCCCAACATTCTTAATTGAAATTAAAAGGGAAAACAACTTAAAGAAAAGCGGAAAAAAATATAAAGGAAGAAAAAACCCTTACTTGGAAGTGTGCTTCCAAAGGCTAGAGAGAGGCTTGTGAGAGGCTTCTTGGGAGCTTGGGTTACCATGAGAGGATTCTAGAGGGAGTAGGGCAGATGTTAGATGATCTCTAAAGGCCTTGAGTGAGGAAGTGGGGGTTTGGGTGTGTTTATATAGGAAAAGTGATGGAATTATTTATTATTTAGGTCTGGGTCCCCTTACATTAAAATAATCCAAACCACAAACCATCCCATGGTTTTTGCCCATGGTTTTTGGAAAAAGGAAGATGAAAAAAATATTTTATAAGGAAAATTACTAATTTCTTAAAATAATAGGGTTTCTTATGTGGAGGTGAGTCACACTCCCATGGAAATTAATTTAAAAAGACAAGGTGTTTAATAAGTCTTGAGGGGTCCATTAATGCTTTGAAAAGTAAGTCAAAAAAACCTAAAATCACATTATTTTAATGGTAAAACATATATTGGCCGAACATAAATCTTAAATTATTTTATGACGTCACTATTGGGTCATTATGATGTCATAAGACACATTATAAATTTAAACGGTATTTAATTTTTAAGCAAAAATTTGACTGTTTCAGAAAATTTTGAAAAATTCACCATTGGATAATATCAACGTCCGAATTCCTGAAATAACATTTATTTTATCAAAATAATTTTATAAATATGTTAATTTTCACATTTAATACAAAATCCGTCGTTTATCAAAAATTCACGGGTTTTAACAAAAATGGCTTTCAAACCTTAATAAAAATTATAATTGCATTCATAAAATTTTAAGATCATTTATATTTAATTAAAATTAATTTAATAATAACAATAATATTTTATTAAAATTTTATTTAATTCATAAATACCTTAATTTATTAAAATAAAATTCTTATTTAAATAATAACTAAAAACACTATTTGTACTTTAAAAACTATTTACAATGTATCAATAATGACTAGAAATTATATTCGTTATTCTATAAAAAAATAATTTACATGAACATAGTACTATTTATTTTTTACATAACCCCTTAAAACAGCCACATAAGACCTAAGGGTAAGGTGTGCGATGGTGACAGTCTCTTGGTGTGGCTCGGATAACATCGCTTGAGTGATAATTTCAATCAACTTCCACTTCTCCTATAGACGGTCCTGTTCAAGCTTGACATGATGAAGCTCAGCTTGGGATTGGTCAAGAGTGAAGCCCAAGGATGCCACCTCTTTTCTGATCTCCGACAAATGGGCTTTGTATGGAGCAACTCTACTGGACGAGGCCATTGCTTCTTTTGTCTAAGTAAATTGGATTTGTTAAATCCCTATATTTATACTAATCATGTGATCACTGTTCAATGACTATATTAGCAACAATCATAAAACCAAAGAAGTTGAAATTTTATATAAACATAAAGAGACATTTTATTAGATCACGAGGGACTTCCATTAAGGAAACTTTGTGTCATTAAAAAATTCATGTTTATAAGGATGTTACAATAATGATCATGAAAAAAATGTTATGTATGATGAAATAGTGTATTGAAATTAAGATGATGTAAAAGACAATATTATGAATAAAATTAATAATGATAATTTAAATATTGAATCAAAATAAGTGGAAGAAGATAATTAGCATCAATAATAATATGAGGTTGTCTTTAAATACACAAGTTATAAGTAATGATGACCGAAATTTATTGTTGCAAGTTTTTGGAAAAAGAAGCACGCAGACATAAGAAACTTAATTGATTCCCATTATATATTTATTCAAAACTGCATAAAAATCATTAGTAACAATCACAGTTGACTATAAATAAAAATTTCACACAAAATGTGGAATAATATTTTTTGGTTAAATGAGTGGATCTAATATTTGAATTAATAAGTTCATCTAATTGTGAAAAACTGAACATGAAGTTTTGTTTCAGAAACAAATATTGATGATTTTCAATGCCACAAAGTGGGTATTTATGAAATAAATGAAATGTGGATTAAAGTGGGGAATGCATAAATGATAGGATTTTTCATAATAGATATTCTCAATGTTAGGGAATTGATTTTTATAAGATATTTTCTTATATTTCTATTATTGAAACTATAGGTATTTCTCCTATCATTGATGCATAATGTAATTTTTAAAAATATCATATGGTTGTCATGTAAAAAAAATTTAATAGTAAACTAAATCAAGAGGTTTGAATAGAACAATATTTTAATTTTTAGATTGTAATTTATGGTAGAGGGGTTGTCAAACTAAAAATTATTTTGATGGGATGATACAACAAATAAGGTCATGGTACTTCTAACAAGGTGAGTACATGATTAGCGTGGAGTACAACAAAGGATATGTTGATGGTAATTTATATATTAAAAAGATCAAATCCAAAAAAATAAATGTTATTTTATGATGCTGAAAATATATTTTATTTTATTTAATAAATGGAATGTGAATATTGTTCTATAAATTTGAGAAAAGTTTTGAGATTTCACATCATGAAGAAATTAGTTTCAACATGGGGTTAAAATTAATCCATGTGGTTTGACGTGTTTTATTTTCACTAAAAAAATATGATAATGTATTATTGAAGAATTTTGGAATGATTGAATAAAAGGGGTATTAATTATAATATAGTCCGATATAATGATTAGAAAAAGTGACGACTGAAAATAAGTGAATGACTACTGTTTCGATAACTCATTGGAAGTGTCTTGCTTCTGACTACTAACAGGTTAGACATAGTGTTATCTATTAATATTTGTGCTAAATTTGACTTAAAACTAAAAGAATCTCACCTTGTTTCATCCAATATAATACTTATATTTATTTCAACTACTTATAACCGTATTTTGTTATACTTTAATTTAGGAGGCTATAGTCTTAATTGTTTTTTCTGAAGTTGACTGGGATAGATCTATTGAGGTTACAAAATAAACATTAGGAGGAGTATTATTTATTGTTCATAAATGAATGAAATGTAATTAAAAGATAAAACTAGTACCGACATAATACACAATTATGTAATCAAATGTTCCTTCCTCACAAGTAGATACTCCAATTATGTGGATGAAGATAAATCTTGAGGTTATCAATCCAAAAAATATATATCCATTATTTTTAATTTTTGATATCCAAACCACCAAAAGAGTCTATAAAAAATATAGATTATAATTAAAAGACCAAAAACATTGATATAATGAATCATTTTAATGTATAAGTTGTCTAACATTATATTTAAGTGTTAAATTATATCGTACATGGGGCAAGTTTATGACATTTTAAGTCATCCTCTCACAGACAAATCCTTCAATAATACATGGTTTCAAATTAGACTATAGCTAGAACCCCAACCCTGAAATATAAAATTTGGGTTTTCTCTCTTCCTATATATTTTTCATTTTTATCTTTATGGATATGTAAATTACATGAGGATAAAACCACTTCTCCTTGGTGGGAATTTTTTTAGTGTTTTTATGCTGTGTTAAGGAATGGATTTCAGATAATTTTTTCTCTACATACCTGAGGATGTTTTCCCAAGATATCATAGAAAAACTATTTAATTACACTTATTTATAGTATTAATATTTCTCACATAGACTTATATTTAATTACTAAATGGTAATGTGAATAGAAAAATCCTACTTCACCATATTTATTTGAATTCATTGATTTAATATTCAATAAGGGTATAAGTGAAATTTTCTTGATTGAAAAAAATCCAAAGGGTGAAAATGGTGAACCACAAAGGCTGATCTTGTATTTTTAGTTTATAATTATCTCTGTTGAGCCCTCTGGAAGATTGATGATTTCATGTCTATGATTGATGTTTTAATAATCACAAATCATCACATACCATTATTGCTTAATCTGGTTTGATTTCTCATAAACTTAATTACAATCTGTTAATGAATCTGTTATCATGTTTTTGTCTATGCTTATTGACTTACAAAGTATTTTGGAAGTCTTCTGGATTCAACAGATATCGGAAGCACCGATACAATATCAACAGACATCGGAAGCACCGATCCAATATCAACAGACATCGGAAGCACCGATCCAATATCAACAGACATCAGAAGCACCTATCCAATATCAACAGACATCGGAAGCACCGATCCAATATCAACAGACATCGGAAGCACCGATCCAATATCAACAGACATCAGAAGCACCGATCCAATATCAACATATATCGGAAGCAATGATCCAATATCAATAGAAATCGAAAGCACCGATGCAAAATGACTCACTGATGCAAATGACTCACCGATGAAAATAACTCACCGATGCAAATGACTCACCGATGCAAATGACTCACCGATGAAAATGACTCACCGATGCAAATGACTCACCGATCAGATGACAGACCGATGCTGATCAAAATGACTCCCCAATGCAAATGAATCACCGATGCAAATGACTCACCGATGCAAATGACTCACCGATGCAAATGACTCACCGATGCAAATGACTCACCGATGCAAATGACTCACCGATGCAAATGACTCACCGATGCAAATGACTCACCGATGCAAATGACTCACCGATACTGATCAAAATGAGCCACCGATCAAATGACTCACTGATGCTGATCAAACTGACTCACCGATCAGATGACAGACTGATGCTGATCAGTCTAATTCACCGATGCTGATCTATCTGAGTCACTGATCATTACTCACTAATGCTGATGACCTACCGATCACTTGATTATTCAATAGTCATAAACAACTGTTTGAATTTCTTTATCTTTATCTTTATTTAATCTAACAAACGGTCATATTAGGTATATTTTAATGCTCTGTCAATTAATTAATAAAGGTTGTCGGATGTCAAGAAACCGTACCTCATACCTGCAGAAAGGAAACTTTTTCTGTCTTCCGAAGCCCGTGACATAAATACAGGAAGACTCTGCTGAAGAAAATAGAAATTGACAGAAGAACACAAGAGATATACAGAGGAAAAGAAAGAGGAGGAAGAACCAAGCAGAACAGAACCTCATACACAATCAAGCCTACTCAAGAAGAGTTCTGTGCATACAAAAGAACATTGAAGAACTTCATCGACTACATCTCACTGCCTTTGAACCTGAAGCATACGACACTCTTATTCTCAAATGAAAACGAGAAGAGGACTCAGAATAAATTCTGACCAAATACAAAAGAGTCCAGAGCTACACTGAAATCACCAGAGCCATTTCTAAACTCTACATCTCTACTATATGATACATTTGTTTACATTTTGAGCAGTGTGTGTTATCTGCTGTATTAAACACACACACTTACTCCTGTACTTTCACTGGAGGATCTGTAAATCCTCAGCAAACCTTTTTTACACTTCATTTCCCACTGTGGATAGTGGTAGAGGTCATGTGAGACCTGGACAACTCTAAGATGTTGTTTGTTTCCCCACGCAGATCTGTGGTAGAGGTCTCGTGACCTGGATAGTGTTTTCACTGTTGTTAACCCCGATCCAGGGTGTGGATCTTTTTTATTTAAACTTTTGAGAGGACTAATTCTCGGCATGAGACTGAACCTCTTGGTTAATTCTCTGTGTTTGTAGCTACATACTATAACCATAATACATATTTATTTCATATTCCGCTGCTATTACTTTCAAATATAATTTATTTTCAAAGCTACTTTGATAGTTAAACTCGCAAGTGTTTATATTTATTATAGACTAGTAAGTTAGTTTCAAAAGTTAATTTAATCATAAGATTATGTTAACTGAGAACTAATCAATCTTTGAGAAACTAATTGAACCTTTATAATCTGTATAAATTCACTATAGTTTAATCTGTTTTTGAAATAGGGGGATTTTAATCAACATTGTTTTTAACAGAAAATTTTAATTGGAACTCAATTCACCCCCCTCTTGAGTATAAACTCCGACCAAGATTTGGTATCAAAGGAGGTTAATATTTTCTAAAAGTACTCTGTTTTTCAACTGTGATTTTAGTTGTATTTTAAAGTTCTTAAAATTTCTGTTATTTCTAAATTTTTATCTCTTTAAATTTTGTTTATAATGGATAATAGACTTGAGGGTGATGCTACTAACCGGCCACCTTTCTTTAATGGAAACAACTATGCTCAGTGGAAGCTAAAAATGAAAATTCACTTAGAAAGTATGAGCTTTGATATTTGGACTGCCATTGAAGCTGAATACAAAATTCCCAGTACTGATAGATCTCCTTGGGATGAACCTACAAAGACTGCTTACAATAATAATTTTAAAGCTATGAATACTCTGTACTGTGCTCTAGGAGATAAAGAATTTAATAGAATTTCTGCATGTAAAACTGCATATGAAATTTGGGATACCTTAGCTGTTTCTCATGAAGGAACAACTAATGTTAAGGAGATGAGATTGAATACCTATACTATTAAGTATGATAATTTTAAGATGAAGCCTGATGAACCCATTTCTGATATGTATCTCAGGTTCAATGAAATTGTCAACACAATGACTTCTCTGGGAAAGAATGTTCCAGCAAAGGAACAAATCATGAGAATTTTGAGATGTCTACCAGAAATATGGAGAGGAACCTCTGTCTCCATTAGAAAATCGTGTGACATTGGAGAACTGCCAGTCAAGGAACTAATTGGTAAGTTGATGATGTATGAAGAAGAACTCAAGGTAAACAAAGAAGAAGATGATGAACCTAAAAGGAAGTCTATTGCCTTCAAGACTACAACCTCAAAGAATAAGGATAAGGAAAAGCCTCAAGCTATCAATGAATGTTCAAGCAGTGAGGAAAGTGAGAATGATTCTGACAGTGATGCTGAGATGGCACACATTACTATAAGATTTAATAAATTCTATAGGAAGAATAAGTTTTTCAGAAAGTCAAACTAAAAAGGAATGTATGATAACACAGGACACTGGAAAAAGGATTGGAAGAAGTCTGATAAATCAGATGAAGTTGTCTGTTATGAATGCAAAAGAAAGGGACACATAAAAGCAGACTATCCAAAGCTGAAATACAGAAAGAAGTATGAATACAAGGATAACAAGTACAAGAAAGCCATTAAGGCTACATGGAGTGCTTCAAAAGACAGCACAAGTGAACCTGAATCTTCAGACTCTGAAAGGAATCGAGCCAACATGTGTTTCATGACAAACACTTCTGAGGTAATATCAGAAACTCCTGCTTCAAATTCATATTATTCTGGAGATGATTCTAAATGTGATAACATGTCTAAATCTAAACTGTTTGAATATTGTGATATGCTTGAAGAAACTTGTAATGAGCTTAAAGATAAATATAAAGGTTTAAAGAAACAATATGCTTTAAGTGTTAAGCATAAATCTGATCTGGATATAGAAGTAGAAAATAATGCTCAGTTTCTTAAAGAGAATACTGAACTAAAATTGTCTAATGAACAACTCATAAAAGACTTAGAGAAGTTCACAAATGGAAAGAATACTCTAACACAAATGATAGGAAAGCAAGTTGCACCTAGATATACTACTGGTATAGGATACCAACCTGGACAAAGAAAAGTTGCCAAAACTAGATTCATTCCTAAATCTGGATAGAAGATAGTTAATTCTAGAACTTCATATGCCTCAACTAGTTATATTCATAGTTATGGATCTAATAAGGTTTATCTTTAAAAGAATGTTAATTCTACAAATTATATGAGACCCATTAGACAAATATGGGTACCTAAAGTATCATTGGCTAACATGTCTGGACCTAAGAAGATCTGGGTACCAAAATAATCTTCCATCTAAATCTGTTTTGTAGGAGACCTGCTTGAAGAGCTGTCACAAGAAGATATGGTACTTAGACAGTGGATGTTCAAGACATATGTCAGGAGACTTTTCATGTCTCAAGAGCTTAGTAAAAGTTGATGGAGACTTTGTCACTTTTGGTGATAATTCAAAATGAAAAATCATCGGCTTAGGCCAGATTGGTAACACTGATTCAATCTTGGTTTCTGAAGTTTTATTTGTCGATGGACTTAAATATAACTTGTTAAGAATTTCTCAGTTGTGTGATGATGGTTTTTATGTGAAATTTAAAAATGATTCTTGCAATGTTTTTAACTCTAAAAATGTTGTAGTATTTTCTGCTTTAAGAAATGAAAATGTTTATGCTGTTGATTTAGATTCTTTAGCTAAGCAGAATATTCCTTGTTTAAATGCTTTTCATAAAGAGTCTTGGCTTTGGCACAGAAGATTATAACACTACAATGTGCACTCTCTTAGAAAACTTTCTAGGAAGAACTTAGTTAGAGACTTAACCAAACTTGAATTTCCAGCAGACAAAGTTTGTAATCCATGTCAAAAAGGAAAGCAACATAAAGTTTCTTTTAAACCAAAGAAAGAAGTGTCAACTTCTCAACCTCTCGAGTTGGTTAACATGGATTTATTTAGACCTTCTAGAGTTTCTAGTTTAAATGGGAAGCACTATGTCTATGTTCTTGTAGATGACTTTTCTAGATATACTTGGGTATATTTTCTAGCTCACAAAAGTGAAGCTTGTTCTTACTTTGTAAAATACTCCAAGTCCGTAGAAAATCTTAGTGGACTCAAGATTAAGACCTTGAGAAGTGATCATGGTCGTGAGTTTGAAAATCATGAGTTCGATTCTTACTGCTCACACAATGGCTATAGTCACAATTTCTCTGCCCCTAGGACACCCCAACAAAATGGTGTAGTAGAGAGAAGGAATAGAACCCTGCAAGAAATAGCTAGAACCATGCTCAATGAATATGAACTGCCAATTTACTTTTAGGCTGAAGCTGTAAATACAGCTTGTTATGTCATTAATAGAGTCTTGATCAGACCAGTTCTTAAGAGGACCCCTTATGAGTTGTGGAACCATAGGAAACCTAAGGTTAACTACTTCAAAGTTTTTGGCTGCAAAGTCTTCATTCTCAATACTAAAGTCAATCTTGACAAATTTCCATCCAAGAGTGATGAAGGAATTTTCACAGGTTACTCTATCTCTAGTAAAGCCTATAGAGTTTTCAATAAAAGAACCAAATGTGTGGAAGAATCTGTTCACATCAAATTTGATGAAACTGATCCACATGAACCTAAAATCTCTCTTGAAGATGATCTCTCTGGTTTGAATCTCAATGATAAAGACAATGGACCTATAGTTAAAACATCCAGCTCTGGAAATTCTCCAGAACCTGCTTTTGTTGAACATCAATCTGTAGATGAATCTGAAATATCTAGCCCTATCTTTTCAAGACCATCTAGGACTCTAAAGAACCATCCTTTAGATGCTGTTGTAGGAAATCTAGATAGAGGAACACAGACTAGAGCTTCTCTAAGAAATCAGGTTGAACATCAAGCTTTTCTTTCACAGTTAGAACCTAAAAATATCAATGATGCTATCAATGATGAATTTTGGGCAATGGCTATGCAAGAAGAACTAAATCAATTTGAAAGAAACAAAGTCTGGAAATTAGTAGAAAGATCTAAGGACATTTTGACCATAGGCACAAAATGGGTGTTTAGAAACAAAGTTGATGAATCTGGAAACATCATTAGAAATAAAGCTAGGCTAGTTGCAAAAGGTTAAAATCAAGAAGAAGGAATTGACTATGAGGAAACCTTTGCAACTGTAGCTAGATTAGAGGCTATTAGGATCTTACTTGCCTATGCATCACATCTGAATTTCAAGCTATATCAAATGGATGTCAAAAGTGCTTTTCTAAATGGTTTTATTGTTGAAGATGTTTTTGTAGAACAACCACCTGGTTTTTTAAATCCTCATTTTCCAAATCATGTTTTTAAACTTTCTAAAGCTTTATATGGTTTAAAACAAGCTCCAAGAGCTTGGTATGAAAGGCTTTCAAACTTTCTTATCTCAAAAGGATTTACAAAAGGAGTAGCTGATCGCACTCTTTTTATAAAAAGGATTTCAAAAGATGTATTAATAGTACAAATCTATGTTGATTATATTATTTTTGGATCTTCTAAAAATTCCTTATGTACTGATTTTTCAAAGGTTATGAAAAATGAATTTGAAATGAGCTTAATGGGAGAGCATAAGTATTTTCTTGGTTTTCAAATTTTTCAAACTAAAGATGGAATTATTTTAAATCAAATTAAATATACAAAGTATCTTTTAAAACGTTTTGGATTGGATAGTATTAAGGAAAGTGATACACCTATGAGTACTACCTTTAAATTGGATACATATGAAGCTGAGAAACCAGTGGATCAAACCAATTATAGAGGTATGATTGGGAGCTTACTTTATCTTACTGCTAGTCGACCAGATATTATGTTCAGTGTATGTATGTGTGCTATATTTCAAGCTAATCCTAAAGAATCACACTTACTGGCTGTTAAAAGCATTTTTAAGTATCTTAAGTATACTATAAATTTAGGTTTGTTTTATCCAAAAGGACAATAATTTAACCTAACTAGTTATTCAGATGCTGACTCTGCTGGATGTAAGTTAGATAGGAAGAGCACATCTGGAACATGTCACTTGCTTGGAAAATCCATAGTATCATGGTGTAGTAAGAAACAGAACTCAGTTGCATTGTCTACTTCCGAGGCAGAATACATAGCTGCTGGTAGTTGCTGTGCACAAATTCTGTGGATGAAACACACTTTATTGGATTATGGATTTGATCTTAAACATGTTTCAATTAACTGTGACAATACTAGTGCAATAAATATATCTAAGAACCCTGTGTCTCACTCTAGAACTAAGCACATTGATGTCAGAAATCACTTTCTAAGAGATCATTATCAAAAAGGTGATATTTCTTTGAAATTTATTAGTTCTGAACATCAATTAGATGATATCTTCACAAAGCCTTTATGCTCTAAAAGAATGAAATTTATTAAACAAGAGTTGTGTATGATCGATCTGTGAAACTGATCTGTGAAACCGATCTGTGAAACTGATCTGTGAAACTGATCTGTGAAACCGATCTGTGAAACTGATCTGTGAAACTGATTTGTGAAACGGATCTGTGAAACTGATCTGTGAAACTGATCTGTGAAACCGATCTGTAAAACTGATTTGGGAAACCGATCTGTGAAACTGATCTGTGAAACTGATCTGTGAAACCGATCTGTGAAACTGATCTGTCAAACCGATCTGTGAAACCGATCTGTGAAACCGATCTGTGAAACCGATCTGTTAAACCGATCTGTGAAACTGATCTGTCAAACCGATCTGTGAAACCGATCTGTGAAACCGATATGTGAAACTGATCTGTGAAACTGATCTGTCAAACCGATCAGTGCAACCAATCTGTCATACCGATATTCTTCTTTTTTTATTATTATATTGTAATTAATTAGTAAATTTTTTTTATACTTTTTATGGGAACCCTAAATGATAAAATAAATTATACGCGCTATTTATCTTCCCTAAACCTTTGACCTTTCATTTCCTGCCGAATCTTTCAACCTCTCTTCCCCTCTACTTCGAACCTTCGAACTCCTGCCTTCCCAAAATCCTCGAATGGCTAAGCAAAAGAGACCGAGCAAAGGACCGGATAGCCCTGTACCTTCAAAGCGTGCTCGAGGCGAGTCGAGTAGTACCTCTCAACGATCAGTAAACCCGAACCTGGAAACTCGGATTGTTGCTGTAGAAAGAGAAGTCGGCTCTGCATGGCATTTGTCAAGTAAGTCACTGTTTCTGCAAGTTCTTGAATCGCAAGGATGGATAGACTGGTTTTATGACAACTCTCGAATAGACTACCCGAAGATGGTACATGAGTTCTATATGAATTTGGAAATCACTTTAGATGGTGTGGAGGCTGCCAGGATGTCATCTGTGGTAAAAGGAAAGAAAATATCCTTCTCATCTAAGCAGTGGGCTGAGTGATTGAATGTACCTCATGAAGGTCGGTATGAGGATTATGCTGGGAATATTCCTCCAACATCTAATTACTTCTCTTATGAATTATCTCTGGAGCTTCTGACTGGAAACAGAGAGTCATGGAGAATCACAGCTTCAGAATTAGATGGTGAATGCAGACTTCTTTTCAAGTTTATTCAACACCAACTTTGCCCTAGGAGAGGAGATTTTGCTGCTGTAAAGTACCAGGATGTTTTCCTGTTGTTTCTTCTGAAAACACATGAGAAGATCAATTTTTGTAGATATGTAATGGTACACATAGCTGGAATGGTAAAACCGTCCAAGAAATCCACTGCCTTGTTTTATTCAAAGATGATATCTACCATGCTCAAGAATCTAGAATGTATTGATGAAGATGATGAAGTTGATGAAACAGATCATACCTTCTGTCTCAACAAAGATATCTGCAAGAGGATGAAAATCAATTGGAATCCATGGAAGAAGTGCTGGGTTGCAGATGAAGATAAATTGTATGAAGCCTACAATCCCATAGATCATGGCAAGAGGCCAAAGGATTTGAGAGACCCTGGCTTGAAACCAAATGAGGAACCAGTTTATTCTGATGATGATGAGCAAGATGAAGGAAAGGATGAGGCCACCGAAGCCCAAGAGCAAGAAGAAGCTGCGACTGAGGAAGGAAGTATGTCATCTCCTGATGATAGGAGTGATCCTGACACTGCTAGTCCCAAGAGAAGAATAGAATTTGGACCTGCTAGTCCACCCTTAGCCCTACCAGAATCAGAACCCATTCTTGGTGATGAAGAAGATTCTGATACTGAAGAATATCACAGTGAAGCTTCTGAGAAGAGTGATGATGGACATGCTGATGATGCTGAGGGTGCTGTTGATGGTGATAACAGACCAGTGAATGGTCTTTCTGAAGATCAAATAGAACCACCTCAGTCAGTACAAGAAATACATATCAGTGGCAAGGATGATTCACCAAAAATCAGTGGAACAACAAGCTATGAGAAACCAAAATACACCCTGTGTACTGCTGTTTGGGATGACTACCCTGGTTATGCTGTGTTGGGCTTAGAATATTCTGAAGAAGAAGAAGAAATGCCAGAATCTGCTGCAGTTGTGAAGAGGAACCTCGCAAGAGAAGCAAGGTCTGTTCCTGTTGTTGATCCTACAAATGTTAATCTACCTGGTTCTGGAATCTCTCAAGCTGATCTTAATAAGTTTAAGATTGAATTGCTAACTTCTTTGAGAGACACAGTTAGAGAGGAAATTTCTAATGCTCTTACTCAAGTGTCTCTACAAGTTTCTGAAAATTCATTGGAAGCCTTCTCACAAAGAGTATCTAATGCTGTGAAGCTAGACCTGGCCAATACTGGTGACCTTATTGGCAGGCACATAGCCTTTTTGAATCAGACTATGAAGGATCTTCACACCGGCCTGGTATCTCTATCAAGCTAATTCCGATCAACCATCTCTGGTATGATGGAAGTTTTGAGGAATTTGATTGAACATCTCAACAAGTCTGACCTGAGGAAGTTGAAAGCTGAGTTAACTCACATAGTTGGCCAAGCAAGTACAAATAAGGTAACCAAGATCACTACCCGTGAGCTAGAAGCTCTAAGAGAAGTTGTGCATGATGAGTTAGCTGCTGTTAGACAAATTCTTGATTTAGAATCTTTGAGGAAGATGAAGGAGCTCTGTGATAACTGTCATAAGATGGCAGTGGTGTAATCAGCAGATGCTAAGAAATCTCTGCAAGAGATCAAAGAGAAAGTTGATAATCCCTTTTCCAAGATTTATTCAAAACATGAGATGGCTGCAAACTTCAAGGTGTTGGCAGAGAATCTGAAATTACCTCCAGTCACTCAGGCCTTCAAAACTCAAGTTCATCAGTTGCAAGATTTTACCCCTTCCTTGGCACACTTCATGGAGAATAAAGATGATTTTGAAAAAGCTATGAAGTATGGGGCAGAATTCATTCAGGAATTCATTCATCTTTTGAAGCCCTATTTGAATGCACATGCCACTGCAATAGTACTTCCTACTTCTGAACCTCTCAGTGACTCTGATGTAGCTCCAAATCAGCAATCTGTTGCTCAAGCTCTATCTCAGTTACGACCAGTCCCTCAGCAAGCTTCTCAACCAGCTCTTGTTTCTCAACAACAACTCTCTGTAGCACCTGCTCCTACACCTGCCCGCGTTGTCCTACCACCACTTCAGATTCACCATGTACAGCCTGCCTCCAAGCCTTCAAACATACCCACTATTGATCCCAAATACAATGGCAAAGCCCCTTTGTATCCCAACAGATAGTTGTGTATTGTTTTTGATAGGGTGAACAATGTGATGCATGTAATATTCTGTACTTTATCAACTTTTTTTTCCTACTCTATGCTGACTGCTTTTACTTTCAGTTTCACTTATATGTTTTCCCTCCTTTTTGATTATCCCAAAGGGGGAGAAGAAAAAGAATGATTGTAGAAGAAAAAGAATGATGTATAAGAAAAAGAATGATGTATGGGAGAAGAAAGATGTATGGGAGAGATATATGGGGGAGAAAAGATGTATATATCTCAGGGGGAGAAATCTGTATAATATATATGGGAAATTTAAATTAAGGGGGAGATTTATATATCTCTTTATATTTATTCTCTTTATGGTTTAACTCTCATTATGTTTTTATTAATGATATGTCATATTATTTATATTTTTTGATAAAGATTTGTGATTATCAAAAAGGGGGAGATTGTTGAGCCCTCTGGAAGATTTTTGATTTCATGTCTATGATTGATGTTTTAATAATCACAAATCATCACATACCATTAATGCTTAATCTGGTTTGATTTCTCATAAACTTAATTACAATCTGTTAATGAATCTGTTATCATGTTTTTGTCTATGCTTTTTGACTTACAAAGTATTTTGGAAGTCTTCTGGATTCAACAGATATCGGAAGCACCGATCCAATATCAACAGACATCGGAAGCACGGATCCAATATCAAAAGACATCGGAAGCACCGATCCAATATCAACAGACATCGGAAGCACCGATCCAATATCAACAGACATCGGAAGCACCGATCCAATATCAACAGACATCGGAAGCACCGATCCAATATCAACAGACATCGGAAGCACCGATCCAATATCAACAGACATCGGAAGCACCGATCCAATATCAACAGACATCGGAAGCACCGATGCTAAATGACTCACCGATGCAAATGACTCACCGATGCAAATGACTCACCGATGAAAATGAATCACCGATGCAAATGACTCACCGATCAGATGACAGACCGATGCTGATCAAAATGACTCACCGATGAAAATGACTCACCGATGCAAATGACTCACCGATGCAAATGACTCACCGATGAAAATGACTCACCGATGCAAATGACTCACTGATGCTGATCAAAATGAGCCACCGATCAAATGACTCACTGATACTGATCAAACTGACTCACCGATCAGATGACAGACCGATGCTGATCAGTCTGATTCACCGATGCTGATCTATCTGAGTCACCGATCATTACTCACTAATGTTGATGACCTACCGATCACTTTATTCTTCAATAGTCATAAACAACTATTTGAATTTCTTTATCTTTATCTTTATTTAATCTAACCAATGGTCATATTAGGTATATTTTAATGCTCTGTCAATTAATTAATAATGGTTGTCGGATGTCGGGAAACCGTACCTCGTACCTGCGGCACGGAAACTTTTTCTGTCTTCCGAAGCACGTGACATAAATACAAGAAGACTCTGCTGAAGAAAAGAGAAGTTGACAGAAGAACACAAGAGATATACAGAGGAAATGAAAGAGGAAGAATAACCAAGCAGAACAGAACCTCATACACAATCAAGCCTACTCAAGAAGAGTTCTGTGCATACAAAAGAACATTGAAGAACTTCATCGACTACATATCACTGCCTTTGAACCTGAAGCATACGACACTCTTATTCTTAAACGAAAACGAGAGGAGGACTCAGAATAAATTCTGACCAAATACAAAAGAGTCCAGAGCTACACTGAAATCACCAGAGCCATTTCTAAACTCTACATCTCTCCTCTGTGATACATTTGTTTACATTTTGAGCAATGTGTGTTATCTGCTGTATTAAACACACACACTAACTCCTGTACTTTCACTGGAGGATCTGTAAATCCTCAGCAAACCTTTTTTACACTTCATTTCCCACTGTGGATAGTGGTAGAGGTCGTGTGAGACCTGGACAGCTCTATGCTGTTGTTTGTTTCCCCACGTAGATCTGTGGTAGAGGTCTTATGAACTGGACAGTGTGTTCACTGTTGTTAACCCCGATCCAGGGTGTGGATCATTTTTATATAAACTTTTGAGAGGACTAAGTCTCGGCTTGAGACTGAACCTCTTGGTTATTTCTCTGTGTTTGTAGCTACATACTATATCCATACTACATATTTATTTCATATTCCGTTGCTATTACTTTGAAATATAATTTATTTTCAAAGCTACTTTGATAGTTAAACTCTCAAGTGTTTATATTTATTATAGACCAGTAAGTTAGTTTAAAAAGTTAATTTAATCATAAGATTAAGTTAACTGAGAACTAATCAATCTTTGAGAAACTAATTGAACCTTTATAATCTGTATAAATTCACTACAGTTTAATCTGTTTTTGAAATAGGGGGATTTTAATCAACATTGTTTTTAACAGAAAATTTTAATTGGAACTCAATTCACCCCCCTCTTGAGTATCCACTCCGACCAACAATCTCCTTTGGAAATTTTTAGGGATATTTTCCTTAATATCAAATAAACAATAATATGTATGTTTAATATTCTGTACATCAATTAAGAATATATTCAAGGATGAATCTATATGAATCTTCAATGGAATTTGAAGGTAAAATTCTTTTTATATGAGGATTAACTATTTCTATTATAATTAAAAAAGAATATTGTTTGAGAATGATGTAATTAGAATTCATATATGGAATTTCAATTTCATACATAAAATATTACTACATTTATAATTATTGATTTTTAAAAAAAACTTATCTAAGGATAGGCCATAGAACAAACCACCTAATCTACACATGTGGGTCTAGGGTCAACCACACAGGATGTGGATAAGGATTCTTAACCAAGGTTGCATGGTTTATCACATTGCTCCCATGTGAAGTGCATAAATAGTATGTTGCACATAAGAGATAACATATGTGTGCTAGTGGGCCCACATGGGGTAGTGCTAGCCAATCAATCTCGAATATAAGGTGATATATTTATCATATTTTGGACATAAGTAATCACAATTAGCTATCCAAGGAAATGAAATTTCTTATGTGGAAGCATGAAAATTAATATATATATATATATATATATATATATATATCAATATGGGACTATATGACAAGTGCATGTTGTATCTCTAGGTAAAAATGTTATGTACATAATGTTGGACAACTGATATTAGAAATAATGGTCATTAGATCTCTATGTTTTATCATCTTCCATATGTGGTTTCTTTCCAAGAAAACTCTTTAATCAATTGCATGCATATTTTTGATCTATCACCAGAAAATATCATAGGTAGATTGTATATTAACTGATCTAACAAACTTAAAATTAATATAAAAAATAAAAGATATCATATGTAAAAAAATGAAGCTTCCAAATGATATAATGAAGATCAACAATGTGATGAAATTTTAATATACAGTATTACCACTGATCGACCACATAAATAGAATTATTCTAACAATAAAAAATATATTTAATTCAATTTACACTTAAATATTAATTAAATGAATTGTTGAGAGTTATATATACCACTTATGGATATAATTAAGTAACCACATCAAGGAAAATGGAATCAATAGTATTTTAGAAGAAACTATTTGTTATGTGTTATTGCGATCACCAAAAATATCAATAGTATGTATAAATAATTTTGAATCTATAGTTTATTGATCAAATTTCACTACATAAACATCCATGAAAACCTGTTGAACATATTTTAATGACGATAATATGGTATATGAATTCATGAGAAAATTACAAAATTTTACCCATTGATTCTTATGTTTGATCTTCAAAGAGAGTACAAGTTTAGGGATTTCATAGCATGAATGCAATTCTTATATAATTTCATGAGTGTGATAAAAATGATAAAGAATAGCGGAGAATTTTAATTTAAAAAATTCATGTTAAGGAGGGTCTATATGTCTATGTAAATCCCATAAGATCTATATACATTTATTTCTCACGTGAAGAAGAAGTCGTCTATGAGTTCATGATATAATAGAGTTTCATGATAAGGTCATTAGTTTTTCACTATAAATTCATGGCACCAATGAGATATACATAATACACATATGAAACATTTATTTATGAATCTATAATTCTACATATGTAATCATGGTTCATGAAGATGTCACGTGAAGTTCTGACCAAAATTATTTCATATATGATACAATCAGAAGATGAGGAAATATGAATGAATGTGTGGTTTTATTGGAGAATTATTATATACAAATTTTACATCAAAAAACTCATTATAATTGAGAATAAGTTTTACATAGGAATAAATTGAAAAATATCACGAAAAAATTGAATAGTATTAAATAATACGAGCTATGATATTTTGATGTTACCTATAGATAAAAAAATAAATGATTATAATTTTTTTTATTATTTATGTTCATTTTATATTATAATTGAGGCCACGATTATTTAATATAGAATTTTTAATTTCCAACTGAGTCGTTGAGATATTTATTTGATCAGAAAATTTTAATTGAACAGTCATGAGTTTTGAACGATTGATGTTAAGAGGGGATTAAAATTGATGAAAAAAAGAGAGTTATATTCATGAATGATTGGTGAATAAATATTCACATGATTTTATGAAGAATGTGTAACATAAAATCATTTTGATTTTTTGAAAAAAAATATGAAGTGTCAATCACACCCATTGGATCATATTTTGAGAAGAAAAGAAGAATATATTTATCTGGTGAGATCATAGGAAGCTATTGATTTTACCAGTGATCTATCTATGATGGTCCACTGATTTTTCATTCGATGAGTAAAATTATAAACATCACTAGTTGATTCAACTACCTTATAGAAGGTATGGAGTCATACCATTTTCTTTAAATATATTTGATAATAAAAAAATAAAAGTGTGTGTAGGAAAAAAAATAATCATAGAAAAGTGAAAAAATCATAATTCTACTGTCAATAACCACAAAAAATTATTTTTCTATATTTATTTTTTTGATATATCACTCAAATAATATGTTGGCACATGATTTGGAAGAAAAAAATAAAAACACTAATTCATCCCCTTCTTCATTATGCACTAATTAAATTGTTTTCAAAATGAATTTATTCCAAATAGAAACTTTTGAATCCAAAATAATGGATTCTATAATTGAAATATGGAGGTTCATATTTATAAATCAATTCATATTCATGTTTTTATAATTATAAAACGTACCCATGGAAGAAATGTGCCTCATGCTTAATGGGTAAATTGGATTAATTAAGGTAAATGGTATATAATATGGCTTAAAATTATAATATTAAATCTTATTAGTGGATTAGATATTTTACCTTATCATATTATCTATGATATTGGTTAATTTTTTATCCACATGATCATTAGTAAGACAGTTTTAATATTTAAATGTTTAGAAAAATTATAAGTGTGTCACTCCCATCACTTATAAAATGTCACACCCTCCCCTCTCTTCCTTATATAATTTGTAAACTAAATATTTTAATATAATTACCTAAATATAACCAAAAAATCCATCCCCATGTCCAAGTCGTCCTGGTCTTACCAAAAGATCATCTTAAGATGTTTTAATCTGTATTCCATGGGGTGTTTTTCAATGAAGTGGTTTAATTATTTACTGATATATTCATGTCTATTTCATCTTCAACCACGTACAAGTATTATTTATTCACGATAAAATAATAACATAATTATATTTAATTTAATAATATTTTATTATGATTATGGTAAAACTATTATTCATCACATTTTCCCTCCATTAGGAAACAAAAATGTCTCTCTTGAATCCACCTGTACTTCAACCTCAATGAAGTGTTTTGTTTTATTTTTCATCAGAACCACACAAGGATAGTTATTATGACTGATTTGATGAAGATATATGATATTAATGAAATAATTACAACTTCTTAATGATAATATATCGCATTCCTTCTTACCCCTCCATTATTTGGAATATGATTATACAACTAGTGTGTACATGTGGACTACCACCTCCATGAAGTGATGTGATTAACTTTTAAAATATGAAAATAATTGATAGATATAAAATTTTATTTAATGAAATAAAATTAAACTTATTTAATGAATAATATTCTGTATTTGACATAACCATGACCTCTTGGACCATTTTCAATCAATCAAAGTTTTTTTTATTATGAATCGAACTTCAACAAAATGTTTGACATGAACTCAACTAATTTACCTGGAATGTTTAGGACTCAAGGAAGATCAGTCTTAAAAATGTATTTAGAAAATTAAAAGTACAACTGAATACAACAAACATGCAGTTCAAATTCACAGCCAAAACAAAAATTGGAAATAACAATGCTAATAAAAAACATCAAAGATAACAAATACCCACGCAAAACACCTTCATGCAAGCCATAGTAAAGATCACATGGTCCAAAAATGGACCTCCACACATCGCCATCAGTCATGATCACATCCCTCGAGATTGCACCTGCTTGTGCGGTGGAAGTCGTCGCAGCCCCCATCAGCTGAATGCACAACGTTTTTAAAACATTCATGGAGATCAGAACCCGAGAAGGGCCCACCCAGGTCTTCCACCAGGTAAGAAACTATGCACACACATGTATCCTAAAACTCGCATTCCATGGCAGTGCCCGAGGTCATCTCTCATACAGAGGTTGTCACCCTCCTTTTCACAATGACAGCTAGCAACACTTACTGGCCAACCAAAAGTCACCATGATTGATGAAACAACCACGTCCAATGTAGACATCCTCGCTGGAGCGCCTTTATTTTCACACCAACCCATGTCGGCCATCCGACACATCGTTAGTCGCACGTTATACACGAAACTTGCCAATGTCGCTGCAACCATGGCCGTACTAACGAAAAACCCATCAAAATTCATCCCATATAATGCACTATCATAACCACCTCCTTTAAAATCACTCGTCACTGAACAACCATGTCATCACCGGAACAACCAATCATGGTATCCACTAGTCATTCACCAGCCTGTATGGCCATCACACCGAACGTATCGCCAGTTACCACTTCCCTCTATCCACCTTTGAAGAGGCTCCATCGGGATTCCAGCACCGCCAAAGCCACCGGGATCCCATAAAACACCCTAGATGTGTCGGGTCATGCCCATCCCTCTCCCCATCATCGGCATGTAGATGTTCAATCCATGCCAGGTTCCCTGCCTCCTGCAACGCTGGTCGCTGACCAAGATCACCATCATTGGCTGGTCCCACATCCCGATGCCTCCCTCCATGAATCTCCGTCATCGCCCCTGTGATGCCAGCCAGAGCCACTTTGCCATAGGCTTCTCCGAAAGATGTATTTGTGTCACACAAAAAGACAACCCCGACTTTCCATCACGGGTTAAAGATGGAGGTCGTTGCGAACACCCCACTCTCCAGCCTTCTGCATTAACATCCCTGTACGCCGGTCGACCCCCCACGCATCACTATCCATCTCACAGTCTATTCCTGTAGATGCAGCCGCCTAGAAATGAGCCATGGTATGTAGTGGACTAAATCCACCCATTCCTTGAAAACACCCATGCTAACCTCATGATGAGGATATGAGTTCAGATCCTCTGTAACCCAAAAAAAACTCTCTATTCGGACCTAGGAAATCAACAGATTTCTGCCAGAGATGTTTGGCACCACATGCCACAAAAAACACAAAGTGCCCCACGATTTCTGCATCTGGGATATAACGAATGATTATTGCATCCAAGTCGGTCTTCACCAGAATGAGATCATTAGGGAGATCTTTTAGAGAGGGGGGCTCTCCTTTTTAGAGAGATAAACTCTCCATACAGAACATAACTAATTTAGTTAAAATAATAAACAAGGAAAAAATGAAATAAAATAGATAAGAATATGGTAATAGACATAAAAAGAATCTAAATAAGAATTATAATTAATGCATTTTGACTGTATAAGAGTTAATAAATTTACACGTTAAGTTATACTATTGGTATGTTTTGCTCTTTAAAAAATTATTTTAAAAAAAATTATTTTTTTTTGTTTTTATATTCTTCAATAACCATGTTTTGTTAAATATATCAAATATTTATTCAATATTTAGAAATACATTAATAATTTAATTTTATAAGAAATTTTAATTTCATTGATTTTTTTAAATTAATACTTTCTAATGATTTCCATTCATGTTATTTTGATATTTTTACAAATAATTTTAATGGGTTATTTTTTTAATTTATACAAAATAAGAGTAATTCCTTATAATAACTACAATTAATATTTAAGAATATTATTAAATAGTATTTTCATTTTTTATCAAAATAATATCATATTTACCACCCTTAATTTTTTTTTGTCAAAAATAGTTTTTAGTGACTAATTATTTGAATCTTTTTTCTAGTATAAAGACCTAAAGTGTTTCTACATATGTATTGAACAAAATATGTTTTGATATTTCATAAAGGAAATGAAATATAATATGTTTTTAAGGTATTGTATTGACCTTAGAACATTTTCAAGGGTAAGGGTGTGCATAATATAGTCATTTAATGCATTGGGTATAGATTATGTTGTCAAGGGAACTATCGTTGAATTAATTGAGTAGGTTTTTATATTTTCCAGAGTTCATGAAAGAGAGGTATAATGATGATTCCCCAAGTCACCAATGATAAATTTTTATGCATGAAACTTAGTTTCCAAAAAAAAGTTTGATTTAATAATGTATTATAATGAGATTATATTTTCAATAATTTTATATCCTTTTTATGGGTGAAAATTATATTTTATTAGAATTGTTTTTCATGAGTACACATGTTATAAAATAAACCATCATGGTAATGATTTTATGTTAAATATATCTTACAATATTTTTTATGAAATTATTTCAGAAATTATTTTTATTTCATGAATATGATAATTAATATTTGATGTCAAATTTTAATATACAAAAGAGGAAAATTTTCATATGTTGTTACAGGATTTTAAAAATTAAATAACAGGTTTACTTATTTTGGTACAATTTATTGATATTTTAATGATCATCACATGTTTTCAAATGTTTTTAGTAGTGGAAGATGATGACTATGAATCTATTGGAACATCAATCATTCATCTATTTTTTCTAATTTAAATACGAGAACATGTTTTTTATAGAAATGAGTGTTTAAATTTAAGTATCTAATTTTTGTGGGAAAATTTTATATTTTTTTGTAAGAGTTCACATTTTATTATATGTGTATTATATTCAATAGTTTATATTAATTATCTATAATTATAAAGAGTAATGATATTGAAAATATTAGAATATGAAACCCCTATTATAAATCATGTAATTGTGGTGTTTTATGTTATGGTGGGTTATTATTGTTATCAAAGGGATGTTTTATATAATATTAGAGGTTAGGATGTTTTTTAGAACATATATTTATGTGAATTTACTAAATTTATTATGTTATAATGAGAAACAATTTAGTGTTTTCGTGTTTATTCACCTAATATAAGCATGTTTTGAAATGGTTTACATAGAGGAATTTGTATAACTGATGAATAAATGCATCAAGAGGATAATGTCATTATAATTCTGCACCCTAGAATTTTTTTAATTTTAATATAATATTTTTTAGTTATGTTACCTTAGATGATTCAATATAATAATAGTGGTATCCATAATAATGTGAAACCAAACTCTCCATACATGAACATGTATATAATATTGAACATTATACAAAAAATTCCTTCTTATTTTTTGGTGGATCCTTATAAGCAAATATATTCGATCCATGGATAGATTCTTTAGGAATCATGATTGTTGCTTTGGGTTATTTTGATGTTAAATGGAAATTATTAACATTTATGATATTGTTGGTTTTATGGATCAGTGGTAGTATCTATTTAATAAATCCAAGTAGAATGGTGTGATTGATTAATTGGAGTAGAAAATATTTGATTATCTTTTCGGTGAAATTTATATTCCTAAGGCTATTCAACATTGGATGTAAATGAAGTTTTTAGAACTAAATAAAATGTAGTAGGGTCCAATATTTTCCTATGATGAAAATTTAAATATACATGGTAGATATACACAAAATTTCAATTTATAATGATATTATAATTTATAACTTTTATTCGGTATTAAAAACATGTTTTTTAAGATATTCTTCATCTCTAGAATCTGCAATCTAAGAGAACTTTCAATGGGGTGAAGATAAGAGAGAAATATACATTTTTTGAAATTAAGAAAAACTAACATTAGATGATTTTTATGTGTTAAAAAATTGGAATTAATCCACTGGGAAAATCATACGGTAAAATGTATAAAGTGCCCTTCAATGATTAGTGCAGTAAAAAGAATCATGTTAAGTGTCTAAAGAATGCTAACAATTCTTATCATTGTGGTGCACTGTGATATTTTCATCATGATTGAAAAAAATTAACTTATATAATAGTTAGTAAGAATATCATAAACTAGTAGTGATATGTTTGAAATACAATGATATGTTCCATTATATTGATTTTTGATATATGAAAATCATGGCTGTTGGAAATCACCAAGACCATAATCAAAAGTGTGGGGAACATTAATTCATGAATGTGGTGTAAAATTAAGGGTCGTCAAATGATGTGGGGTTAATTTCATTACATATTTAGTTAGATTATGTTAATGTATTGTTTAATTTGGGGTTAATACATTATTTTTTTATAATGAATTTCTTATAAAATATAAATATTTCCTTAGGAAATACAACAATAAATTTTATAAAAAATATATTAGAAATATTAATTAAAAAAAGATTTATAAAAAATTTACATTGATAATCCATGAAATGATTTTTCTTGTAAATGTTATTATCATTCCAATAATGGTGTCTCATATTCTTTTGTTTATGGATTTGATTTTAGTTTGTTATTATTTAATAGTTTGTAGTGGTAATGATATTATATT
Source organism: Viscum album (assembly GCA_963277665.1). NCBI lineage: Eukaryota > Viridiplantae > Streptophyta > Magnoliopsida > Santalales > Viscaceae > Viscum > Viscum album. The sequence goes on from OY728119.1 coordinate 1,397,417,679, forward strand.
CTATTATTAGATATGAATTGAATATCTATAAAATAATGAATTTATACATATGATAAAATGACAATTAGATTAGAAACTGATTAAAGATAGAAATGGAATATATCTTGCCCAACGTTTTAAAAAAACCATAATGATTGGATTCATGTGGTGAAATTAGTAAATGAATATGTGGATGTATTTCTTGAATATTTCCCTTGGGTTATTTCCAATAGAGAGATTGAATTAACTATTGAAGTAGGCCTAAATGCTAAATAATTTTCAAAACCCCCATATCCAATGGCTCTACTAGTGTTATTATAAGTATAAAGATAGGTATAAGAGATACATGAAACAGTTTTATTCATACTTTCACTTCACCATGTTATAATATAGTTCTTTTTATGAAAATTAGGATAGTTCAATGAGGGTATGTTGTGATTATAGATAACTTGATAACATTTATATTAAGAACAAGTATTTATTCATTCATATAAGTGTCTTTTTGATATTCTTCCTGGTGCATGGTGTTTTTCTAAAATTGATCCCAATTTCAAATATCATTATTTTATTGTTACGGAGGAATTAATTCAAAATATGTTGTTTGAAACGTGGTATAGGAATTATTAATCAATGATTATACTCATCAGGGATTACTAATTCACTTTTTGTATTCAAGGGTATTTGGAATAGTGTTCACCATGAGTATTTCAATAAATATATTCTTACACATGATGATAAAATCTAGGTTTATGATATAATATTTCCTAAATTTGAATGATATATAAGGATTCTCATTCAGTATTTTAAATTAATCAAGTTGTATATTGAATTCATTAAATGTGGTTTTTATAGTAGATTTCTTTCAATGTACATATAGTCTCTAAATACTGACTAGCTATTGATCATTATAAATCTATGGTGGTGGAAGAGTTACCATGACCTATAGATGCTAATGATTTTATAAGTATTCTATTATTACTATAATACTGTTGAATATTTTTTTAAAAAAAATATTGTTTATTTATCCCACATTCTATGTTAACTTGAAAAAGAGCTAAATTCATCAATAAAATGGAATGTGATAATTGTTTTTTTTTGATTTGAGAAGAATATTGGTTAATTCACAAGTCTTTTATTTTTCATCATTAAATAGATAGTTTGACATATATAGTGATGATTTTTAAAATATACTTGTTTTTTCTCTAAAGTATATTGATTGGGTAATTTTAATTGCATCACACCAAATGAAAATCCATGACCATAATTATCCAAATAATGATCATGAAATATATATAGTATTTGTTTTATAATACTCTAAATAAATATTTTCTATGAAATTATATTTTGAATATATAATGATTTTAAAAGTTTGATGTATATATTATCTCCAAAAGACTTGAACAAGAGTAAGAGAAGATTATTAGATCTGATAAAGGATTATGATTCCACAATCATCTATCATCCATGTAAATAAAATATGGTATCTAATTCCATGAACAAAATATATATTTCATTATTTGTTATGATATATTTCTAACATGATCATTTGGATAAAGATGTAATGAATAATCGCATAGAAATTGTGAATCTAACAACTCCCATTATTATTTTAGGTATCTGTAGAGTTATAAATTTCAAACTAAATTTATAATACTCAAAAGGTATATTTAGGAATATATAAAGGACTAATTTTTGTCAATTAATTTAAATTACCAAAAATAATATTTTTTCAATGAAGGTGTGTTGATAATTAAGAATTTTATTAGGGTTCCAATTGATCCCTAGTTAAAGTATTAATTAATATGTTATGTCGACAATTCACTATTTTCTATTCAACTTGGAGGCACAAATATGTACAAATAACTTCGAGAATATTATTTTTTACCAGGATTAAAGAATGATATTTATGATTATCTTATAAAATGTCTGACTTCTCAACAAAAGAATGTTGAGGAAAAGCTACTAAATGGTATACTTTATCCTTTTCCAATGCTAAAATGGAAATGGGATAATATATCGATGGGTTTCATTGTTTTATTATAAAATACATATTGAGTGAATAATTTGACTTGGGTTATAATTAATCACTTGACAAAACCAACTTATTTTTTCCAATTTGACCTACTATAACATTGGATCATCTTTTTAAACATTCTCTATAATTGATATTCATATTATACAGAGTCCCACTTTAAATTGTTTCCTACTTTGATCTCATATTTATATTTTTTTGGGACTTCATATGTTACTCTACATTTAATTACATTTTAGTAGATTTCTATATCCTTCACTTGATGGATAGATAGAGGTAATGTTTCATATTTTTTGAATATATGATTCATGATTTATTTATATATAACTCTGGAATTTCAAATTTACATCACTCTTTATTTTAGTTTTCATAAAATATTTTTTTATGTGATATAGATAAAAAATTGGGTAATTATATATTATGAGGTTCCATATTCAAGCATGTTGGGGTAAAGTATGTGAAAGAAATATTTTTAGACTAGAATTGATGATTTAAATGGAAGTTAAGGTAACTATGACTCAAAGAACATAGGGAAATCTCAATGTAGGTGTTATAGTCATGAAGATAAATGGAGAGAAGACTTTATATTTGAGGTAATTATAACAAACCTAATGTTTATTTCACATTAATACATGAATTATTACATAATACTATACATAATACAACCCATATGATCACAAAGTTTAGTGTCATTGGGAATTAGATATGTTACATGGCATATAAAAGATTGAATACAATATATTAATTGAAAATATAATTAATATTCTCAAAATACACCTTAGAACATAAAATTGAATCGGATATCCTGGGAAAAGACATAAGAAAGGGGTGATATATAAATCCCAGTAAGGAAATAGACATGGAAAAACATGAAGAAGATAATACATTTAAAAAAAAAGCATATTAAAGGATTAAAAAGGAACACTAATAATAAGGCCTGATAAAGAATGATAATCCTAATTGGAGAAATGTGGACACAACTAAAAACACTGAATAATAAAATACGTTTGTGATAAATCATTTAAAAAATCATGGTGGAAAAGGCCCATTAAAAAATAGAGTAAACACCTATACCAACCTGACGTATTATGATTCTAATAATTACCCAAAACATAGGAGCTCTATTAGGTTGCACCCATTATATTCATTTCATTCTCTTTCTTAAGTGTTCCACATAGATCATACAACATGGTCTATTTAAACACTATAATTTATTCAAAGATAATGTAATAAAGAATTAATACATGAAATTCCCCAATATATATGTATATGTTAATGACGGTGAATAATATTGATTTACAAATTATTATGGTATTCACTGCATATTTGTTTTGGCATAGAAAATCCCATTGAATATTCGGCATGATAACAATGTCACATAATAATTCATAAAAATAAATGATGACAGAGAAATAATATCTAATTATTTTAACATGAAATAGGAAGTAATAGGTACTTGGAAAAGAACATCCCAAAAATATAAATTTGGAAATATAAGTCATAAGGTAATTTAGAAAGCTGAATAGAGAAAATAATCCCTACAAAATTTCAACACGGTAATGAGGGTACATGAAGGATCATGAGTGGATTAATGGGAGATAAAGGAATATATAATCGTTTATACATATAATGGATATTAATTAGAATATGTAATATCATATCCCATCATAAAAAAATGGAAAATGAAAGACATAACATAAAATGAGTTCTTGATAAGGAGGAGAGTGAAACACCCCTTATGAAATCTCGACATAATAATGGAATAGGTTAGGGTAAAAATGATAGAGTAAAAATGGTATCTCATTAAAATACAATTATTTGGATTGTAATGTAATTATAATAAATGTATTAAAACATAAATAATTCACAGTATAAATACTCATTTAAAATAATGTTCATTAATGGAAAGAAAGAGAAAAAGGTGAGGATCCCTTACTTGATTTTGTGACTCCTATAGTTTGGTATGGGATTATTGGTAGATTTGGGGCACCATGGGAGATATCTAGGGAGAATAGGAAGAAATTGGGATTCCTCAATGGAGTTGAGTGAAGATAAATTGGAGCTTGGGTACATTTATATAGGAAAATGGTGGATTAAATTATTATTTTAGTTTGGGGTTCTACATAATTTAATATCAAAAACCACAAACCATATAATGAATTTTAATCATTGATTTATAAAAAAGGGGAGTTTTTGATTAATTATTTAATAAGAAAAGGTGGTAAAATTATTATAATATTACCCTTGGTGATGTGAAAGTGATTCATTCTCTTAAATAATTGATTTTCAAATCATAAAATATATTAAAAGTCATGGAGGAGTAATAATGGAGTTACCAAATTAATAAAATAAAAAAAAATCATATTAATTTAAATGTAAGACACATATTTTATCATTTATTACACTTATATGACTTCTTACATTACTTTTAGGTCATTGTGGTGTCATAAAAGAGAATGTATATTTATATTGTATTTAATGTCTACCCGAAAATTCACTTCATTTTGAAAATTATGAAATGTTCATCATTGAATAATTTCAAAATTAATATTCCAGAAATTATATTTATTTTTTTTAAAAATCCTAAAATCTGATTTTTAATTATTAAAATAGTTACCGACATTTATTGAAAATGACATCTTTTTTGACAATAACACTTTTTTGAACCCTTATAGAAATCGAATTTGAATTCATAAAAATTTTATGATCATTTATATTTACTAAATATTATTTAAAAATAATATTTTATTAAAATAATTTTTATTTAAAAAAATCTATTAATTCAATAAAATATATTTCTTAAATAAATTTTAATATTAACCAAAATTATTATTTGTGTCTTAATAATTCAAAATAAAATTAATTTAAAAAGTAACTATAATAGTATTTAAATATTATCATTATTATATAAAGCTTGATGGCCATCGGTGACGGCGACGACTCCTGGCGATGGTGCTCAGTGATGGATCCGGGCGACAAGCCCTAGATCATGATTTCGTATGGATCCCCTCCCTCCTGAAGGTGGGAGGGGGCGGAGGATCTTCCTCGACCATCGAATTCACAGGCGGCTTTTGTAACATTATCTAACCCTAGCTTCCTTCCTGAATTTTTGTCAAATTCTTTGAGTCTGAAGGTTCCCGATTTTCATCTTGGGGATCCTCATCTTAAGATCTCATTATCGGAGTTCTTGGGGGCATCTAGTCTCCTGAATTTGACCCTAGTGGCTTGCTTTAATCACAGAAGACCTTTAGTAGATGATTTCTACAGATTTGTGTTTAGTAATTGGGACCAGTAGGATTGCATAGTGGTGGGTTTTATTGATAAGTGTCATATGATGATACGATTTTCCTCAGAGGAAGATTTAATTTGTTCTTGTTCTAGAGCTCCCCGAAAATGCAATAGATTCCAGTTTTTTCTTCTCCAATGGACATATGATCTATGCATGAACCGGGACTCACCCTATGTCACGACCTGGGTAAGATTTCCCCATCATCCTTTTCCCTTTCAGAATACAACAATTATCTGTATGTTATTGAATATGTTATGGTGTTTTATCTACCCTGATGACCTCACATCGTCAGTTAGTCACCCTGTAAATCTGTGACTCTTTTTTGAGGTGAATGCTTCAAAGGCTTCAGTGGAATGGATATGGATTACAATTGGTGAGGATTATTACTGGAAGAAAGCGGTGCTATTTGAATCCTGGGTTGATTACTCTCCGGGGTGTCATCATCTGGGTCACTGAGATGATCAATGTCAATGTGGAACCTTCTCAGCTCCAGTGAAATGAAATGGCAGAGATGATGGTTAGGGGCAGAGGATTGTTGATGCTGCAAAGACTAGTGATGGTGTGGGTGGGACGGTCTTGGGAAATCCATCTGTTGTTGTGGTGTTTGAGAGACTGAACCAGGACCTCAGGGCTGGTGTGCATCATGTGGATGCTACTTATTCTGGAAGTGGCATTGTGCAGGACTCTGTTGTCGCACATCCTGAAGGTGTGTGTGTTGATACTACTTGGCATGGGGATAGTGTAATCAAGCGGTGTTTTGCTGGTTCTTGGTTTAACTTTGTTGGTATGAATAATGGGGGGGGGGGGGATGCTTTCAAATTCAAAGGGTCATGGGAAAATGATAGACGCCACTCCATGTTTGAACAGTGTGATGTGTAAGGTGCAGCTGTAACATGCTGCCTTAGGGAGTAATGTTGATACCTTTAATCAGTTACAATTAGTGGAGACTGAAGAGGGATGAAAAGTGGAGGTGAGTGATTCACTGAAAGAAGGAATCAATATGCAGGGTGTTTTAGTTGATGTAGTGATGGAGGTGGATGCTATCCGAGATATTGAAGAGAAGTTTGAAGAGCATGGTTCAGTTAATGTAGTGACAGTGGTGGATGTTATCCAATTGATTGAAGGGAAGCCGCAATGTTTGGCTATGATTGACTGTAACATGTGTAATGAATAGCCATGAGGGGTGGATGATGGTTTCCATGATGACCTGGTAACTACAAACTGGGGGGGGGGGGTAGTCTTGGACAGTGATAATGAAAACTATAGTGTGATGGTTAGGCCTTCATATTGTGAGTTTCTCAAGGATGTGAAGGGGAAATCTGGATATGAGGTGACCACCACTACAAGTAGAAGGACGAGAAAAGACTACTCTGATTTGTTGAAGCCGCTGCCCACTAGGTCCTCTTTCAAATAATCTCCACAAGACTTGATAACTTTGGATAAATTGAAACTTATAAATAATTACTCCAAGATCCTAAAACATTATGAATGCTCGAAATGGGATACGACCACTGTGGTAGGAGGCTCTCATGGGAATTGTGATGGATATGGTGTTTATGATATGTAATCATTTTTCTACATTCTTGTTGTACATTTATTTTCATTAATAAATAGTCATGGGCCTACCTCTGACTGACTTCTTTGGTTTTTTCATTATTCTACAAAAAATTTACAAACTCATTCTTCTAGTTTATTTTTTCATATCCAATTACTATACAAGCAAACAACCAAAGGGTAAGGTGCGTGATTTTATGACATTCATGGGGTGGTTTGGAGAACATGGTTTGGGATCTAATCTTGATGAGCTTGAACATGTACCATAAATAGTTTTACTCATGCTTAAGTTATTGAATCTTATTATATTATTGGTCATGGGAAATTACCATAAAATTTCACCCCCTCGAAAGCTCCGATAAATGGTCTTTATAGAGAACAATCCAACTGGTTGAAGTTATAACTTTATTTTTCTATGACAATAAGATTTGTTAAATACCTATATTTATTCTAATGATGTGATCACTTTTCCATGGTTATATTTTCAATGGTAATTATTCTTAAAGTTCAATTAAATACACTGGAAATAAAAACCAAATATAATTTGGTGGAATTTTTATAACCATATTATCTAATAACCAATTTAATAATAATGAAGGAGGAATTTTTTTATAATAGTTCGTGTCATTACAATATCCCCCTTAAGAAATATCACGAAAAAAATTGTCCTTTCCCACACTAAAACATATGTGGGAATGTTTTATTTCTCACTTCCTCTAATTCCCACAATCTCTTTTCAATCATTTGGTTTCTACACAACACATTACCATTAGGGATTTGTATATTTTCATAGAACTTATTATCTATGATCTATGATCTTCATTGAATGTTCCTCATAAGAAAAGTCATTATACAATGGTACAACATATGGATTGATTACTTGTGGTGGATCTGGTATGTTATTCCTCAAGAGGGATACATAGAATACATCTTATAGTTAATACAGGTTTAGTGGGAATTCTAGTTGATAAGACACCACTCTACTTCGATCAACAATATCAAAATAACTAATGTACCAAATACTAACCATTCCATTCTTCCCAAAACTGATCTCCTTATTCCATTAAGATATTCCAAGGAATATGATCTCTCCCACAATATACTCTTGTGCTCATAGATGATTTTCAACATAGCTCTTTTGTCTACTCAGGGTAGTTTTTATGTGCTACTAAATGGTTTTAACCTTCTAAACCATTTCCTAAACCAATTCATGACCTATTTGTTTTTGTTCCCCACCATTATATGAACATGAAGTTTTTTTCTTATCCTCCCATAAAGGTCTTCATAGGGAACTATTTTAATGCTCGATTGGAAATATATTTCTTAGGTGAACTCGAATAGAGGAAGATGTTCGTCTCATCCTCACTTGAGGTCAAGTGAGCATGCTATCAATAAGTATTCATGTTAATGGATATTCTAATCATATTGGTCATCTATTTGAGGGTGATAAGACATACTGATGTTTGTATTAGTGTTTAGATAATGATGTAGAAAATTCTAAAACCAATATATGATCCTTTTATCTCAATCAAACACAATAGATTGTGGTACTCGAAGTAGCCTAATCACTTATCTAATGTATATCTATTCAAGTAGATCAAGTAAGAAATTATCTCAAATCCCAAGTAATTGTGAAGTCTTGGTATGATGGTCTACAACAATCCAGATAGCATTGTTTCCTTCGGATGTCATCCGATGTCTGATAGAAAATTCTCTTTTTATTTTCTCTCATTTTGATAGTGGTATAGGAAATGGTCATATCAGCCCCTTAGAGTTCTTCCTTTCAACATTAACATATAGAAAAACTGGGTAATTTTATTTATATTCAATGATATTGTATTTTATTTTTTATAATCAATGGTTTTATCAAATATCTAGATAAATGTTTTTTTTGGTGAATGGAAAAATTTGAACACTGTGCATTATCTAATAGTAACATCATTAACATAGTATTTGAGAGAACACAGAGTCCTGACCCAAATCTCACAATTTTATATTCATTAAAATTGAACTCTAAGGATTTCACTTTTCTTATAGTTTCCACATTCTTTTAGATTCCCACATCACCTTTTTTAGAATTATTTAACTGTTCAAGATGATACGGTTGAGAAATCATTTTCAACGAATCAATTATGATATTTCCTTTATGATTCTCATTCCCAAACTCTTCAACTATAAGTGGATTAGATCCTTACCAATTCTCATAAGTCATAAAATTGTAGGATCCTTTCTTATTATAGAACACATCACTTTATTCACATTACTAGAAGGTCGGGAAACGAGTAGTCGTGGTCCTTGATCATCTCCAACCATCTTCATTGGTGAATATTCATATATTTCTATGAAAATATATATTTATGACTTTTTAGAACCATATATATTTTAAAAATCTCTCTAAAGTGATAATTCCACAAAATTTTTAATGAAAAGATTATTATTTCCCACTCTAAATAATTTGTGGGATAGTTCTGATCATGAATTTTCAACTTCCTTGAGTCCGAGGAAATGATTGTCATTCTTTATTGACACATAGCCCAATCCCTTCATTAAATAATAATTGGTTACTATAGAAATATCACCACTTATGGGTAGTGTGAGAATAGGGCCAAGGATAAGACTCATTATTTAGTCCAAGAAGAATACTTCACATTCATAATTCCAATAAAACATTACTCCCTTCTGATTAAACATGGTAAGATGGTTCGTAAATCATGAAACAATTCTAAAAAATCAGAGATAAAGCCCAGCTGGCCCAAGGAAACTATGGATATCTGTAATATATATTTTCATCATCCATCATTTTATTTCTTTATTACATTGAAGCATCCATCTATTGATAATTTATTGTGATGATATGCCACAAGGATGATAATTCCTTCAACCAAAAATTACACTTTTTTTACATTCTATATGGATTCTCTTTTTGTAAGGTCTTATGCTCAGTGTTCAAAATCTCTTCGTGCTCCTCCTTGCTTTTGGATTATATTAAGATTTAATATATAAATACTAATAATTTTTCTTGTGGTAATAAATAAACACTCTATTCATCATTTCCATGAATATTTAAAGAGAATTAGTGATTTTGAATGCTGTCACTATGAACTCATAATGTAAATGCTTTGAATGAAAAGATGAATTGCAGATATATTTAGTATTCAAAATTAAATTATAATACAGCGATATAAGATCCACCTTGGAGAAATAGGTTTTATCCTTGTATCTGATCAAACAATTCCTACATCCTTGCTATAGTATTATAGTTCTTTATCATTATCTTGATAAGATCACGATAATTAATAAAAAGGCACATAGATCCATCCTTCTTCTTCACAAATTGGATTACTATATCCCATGGTGAAGCACATTAGATAATGAACCCTTTATATGGATTCTCAATTTTATTTTTTTCATCTCTTAAATTTCTATACTATCTATTCTCTACGAAGTCTAGGATATTGGTGACATTCCAACTATAAGTTCCATTGAAATTTAACCTCTTGACTAGAAGAAATACTATGATATTCCTAAGAAAATACTTTTTCAAATTCTAACACAATAAGTATGTCTTTGAGTATGGTGCTTTCATAGAGTCAATAATTTTATCTGGACACACTTTCTTATAGGGAAATAGAATTCATGCTTGATATATTTATGATAAATAATATTCACCCTCCTCCTTAAACTTGTACAGAATCAAGGGTTGACACCGAATAAATATTATTATTTCCTTCTTTCAGTAATTTATTTTGGCTCTATGTAGGGAAATCCAATCCATGCCCAGAATTGTATGAAATTCCATAGAAGAAAGTATTTCAATGTTTTCTAGGATTTTCATCCCAAAAATTAAGGTAGGGTAGGGGTTATACACATGGGATTACAAAATTTCCCCATTATTTTATTTCTCTAACATCTATACTTCCATCTTTTGTAGTGGGGATTGTATAGATATACTAAACCATTGTGATATGAAGGAATGTGTATACCCAGAATCAAAAAGTGTGTTCACTATACATGAATGAATAACTAGACTACTTACCACCATATCATTTTTGGAATTCACATTAGTGTTAGTGATGGAAAAATATATCTTTTATTGCCTTAGAGGTTGTTGGTTTCCTCTGAAATCTCTTGCCATAGGAAATTGGTCTAAAAATTTCCATGGTTGCTTGTAGTTGTAGAAAAGAACAATAAAATGAGCATCGAATATATCATTTCTATCCTCTATCACATTTTTAGGTTTATCCTATCATCAATTATTATTTAGTTATCCTTCATTAACTCACCTAAAAAATTTCATTACCCCCATTAGATTATATATAGGTTCATTCTTTTGACATCTTTGACAATAGTGATCCAAAAATTTCATAGTTTCATTATATTTCCCCAATAGAATGAATCAATTAAACTCCACATTAAAATTTTTATCCCCATAATACCCTTGGGATACATTTATCTCTATTTAGAATTTGAGGGAACATCAGACAATTTTTTCGTAGCTATCAATGTAATAGATTTCCAAGGCTGTTCATAGACAAGGATTTACCCTCTAATGAAGAGGCCAACCATGAATTAGGGGGTAATGAAAATGTTAGAGGAATATCATGCAGTTTTGGTGAATTTTACCTTCTACACACTGATATATTCCTTGACATTTTGGTTGAGGGAAATGAAATTTCATTCCATTTTAAAGTTGAGTGAGTGAGGAAAATATTTATTCAATAACATTTTTCCATAATTCTTTACAATCTATCCATTTGATCTCTTCCTTATGAAATATATTCTTGATCAATGTCCACCGCTCACCAACTTATACCTTCATGTGATAAAAATATAGTAGAACCATCTCATTCTAATAAACTTGAAGGATAGGTAGGATCTTTTCAATGGAGTTGGTCTATTGTTCCAGGATTAAGGGATCATACGGTACATCGAAAATAGGACTTCTTTACTGCATGAAGTTATCGATTGCATATTGTTATCTTTTTTGTAGGGGGGGGGGGGGGGTTGGGGTTCCTCTTAATCCATCACTAGTGCAGAAAATGTTATTTACGTCACCATTTTTTACGTCGGTTATATATAACCGACATGATAATCTGTGAAACGTGGTTTTTTACATCGGTTATTTCATAACCGACGTAACAAATGTGGTGAGTAGATTTTTTACGTCAGTTATTTTAATAACCGATGATAAAAATTGCTCGTGTTCGGTTTTTACATCGGTTATCAAATAACCAACATAATAGACCAAACTGCGGGGGGTGTTTTACGTCGGTTATTTTGTAACCGACGTAAAAAACGAGATATCTACGAGTTTTTTACGTCGGTTATAAAATAACCGACGAAAAAAACAATGATTTTTGATGACTTATTTACGTTAGTTATAGAATAACCAACATAAAAAACTTTTTTTAGGTTGGTTATACAATAACCGGCGTAAAAAAGCCGTATCTGATACATTTATAACGTCAGTTACTATAATAACCGATGTTATAAATGTAAAAAACAGTTTATAATGTCGGTTATTAAATAACCGACGTTATAAAAACATTTAAAAAATTAACAACCCCGAGGTTTGTCATTTACTAATTTTTGTTCGACAGTCCGGCAGCTCGTCTCTCTCGCGCGATAAACCCTAATCGGGTCGTCGATCTCACTGCGTTAAACTCGTTTTTCCTACAAGGTTTATCATCTTTACTCTCCTCTGATCTATCATCTCAACTCTCAACACTCAAGTAATCCTTCCATGAATTTATTTCGTTCGTTTTTTCGGATAGTCTATATTTATGTTTTGCGACTTTTGTGTGCCTTTTTTCGTTCGTTTTGTGTGCTTTTTTCCCGGATCTATCAACTCAACTCATTTTGTGTGCTTTCAACTCGCAACAAAAAAGGCATTCCAAAACCCCCATTTCATGTAAGCCTTCAACTCGGAACACTATATTTTTGTGTGCTTTTTTTCATTCATTTTTCCTACATCGTATATTTTTTGTGGTCCCAAATTTTTTTTGATGGATTTGGATATGTCTTTAATTTTATAAACTCATTTTATCATGAAATTGAGTGCTTTTAATGTGTGACTCTTAGGTTAATATTTGGGTGTATTTTATAACCTATGAAAGTGATTCATTAATTTTGAAAGGGGAATCCAATTATGGTTGTTTAATACTTTGTTTTCATGTGGGCCTCAAAAGGGCGGTTTTGAATGGGTGTTATGTGTAAAACCTTGTCACACTTCTTGAAGGTGTTTTATAAAAAAGTTTGTTTTTCATGTGTATTGTTTGTGACATTATTTGAGGTAAATTATTAAAATATGGGGGTGGTTTAATAAATGTGTATTGAGCTGAAATTTATATCTTGGATTTGTATTGGTATGATTGTCTTCTTGAATGGGGTTTTTGGAATTTCTTTTGTGTGCAAAACATGGTTGTTCCTCTTGGAATTGTTTTATGAAAATTTAAAATGATTTAGTGAGATAAAAAAGTGATAAAATGGTGTAAATGCAATATTTTGGCGATGTTATTCACCCAATAAGGGTTTTTGAAAGGTAAAGAGGTGATTTAAGATGTCAAACATTTTCAGAATGTTGTATAAATTGAGGAATTATTTTATTAAATTGTGATGTTGGTGCGAAACATGTTTGTGGACTATTTTGTGTGACTTTTTTGATAAAATAAATTATGATATCATTTATCGAGAAACTTGTGATCATTTGACTAGTTGAATATCAATGATTATTTTTAATTTTCATACGATCATTTAAGTAGCCATATTTAATAATATTTAATTCCATCCATTTAATGATGAAGTATATATTAAATTCATGTGTTTTTTGTTGTTCACCATCCCTAGTTTTATATGTAAACCATTGTTTGGGGGGTTTTCAGGTGGGTGGGGGCAGTCCAGAGGGTTGGGGGGTGTCCAGGGGGGTGTCCAAGGGGGTGGGTGGGTGTGGGGGGCTGCCCAAGGAGGTGGAGGCCTGTCCATAGGGTTTTGGGGGTTGTCCGGGGGGTAGGGGGCTGTCCAGAGGGTTGGGGGTGTCTAGGGGGGTGTCCAAGGGGTCGGGGGTGGGGGTGGTATCCAGGAGGGGTGGGGGTGCTATCTGGAGGGGTGGGGTGCTGTCCAGGGGGTGGGGGCTGTACAAAGGGTTGGGGGTGTCCAAAGGGGTGTCCAAGGGGGTAGGGGGTGGGGGTGGTGTCCAGGAGGGGTGGGGGTGTTGTCTAGAGGGGTGGGGGGTTGTCCAGGTGGTTGGGGGGCTGTATGGAGGGTTGGGGGTGTCCTGGGGGGTGGGTGGGTGTGGGGGGCTGTCCAAGGGGGTGGAGGCCTGTTCAGAGGGTTTTGGGGGTTGTCCGAGGGTGGGGGGCTATCCAGAGGGTTGGGGGTGTCCAGGGGTGTTTAGATTTACATTGTTATTTTCTCCATCTGAGTTTTTATTTTAAATATGATTTGATTCTTAGGTTTACTCCATTCTCTCCAATTTTCTATCAACCATGTAGGCGCCGTGGTTTTCTTTTATTAAATGGAATTTAAAACTATCACATCTAACTATATTTTTTTAATAATAATGTTCAAGAATATTTTTTTAAATAATCATAGATTTGTTTTATATTTCAAATTTCTTTTACATTAAAATTATGATTTTTTTCATATAAACATATATTTTTCTTATCATAAAAAAAATATATTTTTGATATTTGTTATAGGTAATAATGAGTCAAAGTTGGATTACGGGACATCAAATGAGAAATGAATACGAGGAAGGTGTTGATGCCTTTTTGGAATTTTCTAAACGAAATGTTCCAAGTAGTGACATTTTTTTCTGTCCATGTCTGAAATGTTTGAATATGAAGTAGTTGAAAATTAGAGAGATAAAAGATCATCTGATATGTCATGGTTTTAATCCGAGTTACAGACCTTGGATTTGGCATGGTGAAACTGGATGAAATGTCACTCATGAAGATGATTCACAAGATGGTAACTCCGATGGAATTGAAGAAATGATTTGCGATATTGTAGCAGAACAAATTGAGATAGAACCGACAGTTGAGTGTCTATTTGGTGATGCTGAAAAACCATTATATCCTGGTTGTATAGATTTTACGGTTTTGTTGGCAGTGTTAAGATTGATTAACCTGAAGGCGAAACATGGATGGAGTGACAGAAGTTTTACAGAGCTGCTACAATTGATGAAAGACATTCTTCCAAAAGATAAAGATCTTCCAGATTCACATCGCAAGGCCAAGAAAATATTATGCCCGATGGGATTGGGATATAAGAAAATAAATGCCTGTCTGAATGACTGCATTATATATAGGAAGGAATATGAATTTCTGTCAGAGTGTCCTAAATGTGGGACATCATGGTATAAGGTGAAAGAGAAATCACATGCTGATATAGAGATTACAAAGCTCCCTACAAAGGTATTTTGGTATCTTCCTATAATTCATCGTTTCAAACGTTTATTTGCTAATTAACATGATGCAAAAAGGATAAGATGGAATGATGATGAGTGTGTATGTGAGGAAAAAATACGTCATCCAGCTGATTGTCCACAATGGAAGAAAATTGATGCGCAATATTCTACATTTGGAAATGAAATAAGAAATCTCAGATTAGGGTTGTGCACAGATGGAATGAATCCATATCGAACCCTCAGTAGCACACATAGTTCATGGCCTGTTTTATTGGTAATTTAAAACCTCTCTCCTGAAGTTTGTATGAAGTGCAAATATGTCATGTTGAGTATAATGATCTCTGGTCCAAAGCAACCCAACAATGATATTGATGTTTACTTGTCACCATTGATTGATGATTTGAAACTGTTATGGGCTGATGGTATTAGGGTGTATGATTCTTATAAAAAGGAATATTTTCCAATGCATGCAGTGCTTCTGTTCACTATAAATGGCTTCCCAGCGTATGGAAATTTGTCTGGATACAGTGTTAAAGGGAATAAAGCATGTCCAATTTTTGAACAATAGACGTTATATTGTCAATTGCATCATGGGTGGAAAACAGTGTACATGGGTCATCAAAAGTTTTTGCCTATGGATCACCCTTATAGAAGACTAAAAAAGGAATTCAATGGCTCACAAGAATTTGATACTACTCCAAAACCTTTATCACTAGATCTGTATTTTGAGAGGGTGAAAAACCTTGATGTGACATTGGGAAAGACATAGAAATCTGGTAATGATAGGCATATTTGGAAGAAAAGGTCAATATCTTTTGTGCTACCATATTGGAGGTATCATGAAGTTAAACATAATATTGACGTCATGCACGTGGAGAAGAATATATGTGATTGTTTAATTGGAAAATTGTAAGATATTAAAGGAAAGACTAAAGATGGGTTGAATGCAAGATTAGACTTACTATCAATGGGAATATGTTTGGAGTTAGCTCCCACTCCTAAAGGAAGACGAACATTTCTTCACCCGGCTTGTCATACATTATCGAAGAGGGAGAAAATTTGCTTTTGTAAGTGTCTTCATGATATCAAAGTACCTCAAGGTTATTCTTTAAATGTAAAAAATTTTGTCTCATTGAAGGAATTGAAGTTGATAGGTATGAAATCACATGATTGTCACATCATGATGTAACAAATTCTACCAGTTTAATTGCGTGGAATATTGCCCATTCGTGTCAGAAAGACTATGAGGAAGTTGTGTTATTTTTTCAATTCAATTTGTAACAAAGCGATTGAAGTGAATGCTTTGAACATTTTGGAAAAGGATGCAATTTTTTTACTTTGTCAATTGGAAATGTATTTTCCTCTAATATTTTTTGATATAATGGTGCATTTAATGATTCATCTGGTTCGAGAAATAAAGCTTTGTGGACCTGTTTATCTTCGTTGGATGTATCCTTTTGAAAGGTATATGAAAATATTAAAGGGGTATATTAAAAATCCATATCGACCTGAAGCCTCAATTATTGAAAAGTATATTTCTGAGGAGGTAGCAGAGTTTTGTACGAGCTACATGGCTGTGTAGCAACACAAAGGTTTTCCTCCATCTCTCCATGAACGAGTTAATAATGAGGGAAAGTAGATTTGTGACTTGAAAGTCAAATCATTGTCAGCTGAATAGATGAAGAAGTTAGAATCGTAAATCTTGAATAACATAGCTGATGCTCAACCATATATCACATTGAATATTATTGAGTTGAAGCAATGTAATATAAAGAAGAAAGAAATGTGGATTTTGAATGAGCACAACAAAACGTTTTTGTCATGGATTAAAAAGACTTTTCTTGGAAGATCAGATGTATCAGAGTCATTAAAATGGATAGTGGGAGGACCATGTTTAAATTTGATAACATGGTTCGGTTATGACATTAATGGCTATACATTTCATACAAAAGCTCAGGACAACAGAAGTGCAGTTCAGAATAGTGGTGTATTGGTGTTTGAATAAGTAATGCATTTTTCGAGTGCTAAGGACAAAAACCCAATTTCTGCATCAAGTGCATATTATGAAGTGATTGAAGACATATGGGAGGTTGATTACTTTAAAATTAAAGTCCCTGTTTTTAACTGTAAATGGTTTATCGGTAACAATAGTGTGAGACGCGATGAATTTGGAATGACACTTGTTAATCTAAATAGATTGGAAGACACAGATGATTATTTTATAATGGAAACACATGCAAAAAAACTTTCTATGTAGTAGATCAATCAGATATGCAGTGGGATGTTGTTTTACAAGGGAAAACACAATATGTTGGTGAGGATGAAGTTGATGAAGATTCTGATTTATGTGAGATCCCTACATCCATGGAAATATTAACAGAACATAATGATTAGCATGTTGAAGACATGGTTTGTGCCATAAGGAACGATCACGACGAAGGAATTTGGGAAAACAATCCATTTGTACATTCCTAAAATTACAGGTAACATATGTTTATTTCATGTTTACATTTATTTTTTCCATAAATGTTATATGTTATATGTTTTATGTTTTTTATTTATTAAAACATGTTTTAAAACAAAATAAGTATAAGTTTTTTTTTGTTTTAAGTGTGTTTAGTTTAGTTAATCATGTTTACCATTACATGAATTATATATCTATTGTTTTTGTTCAGTGAAAATTACTTTACCTTGTTTACCAGGTTTACCATGTTTACCATGTTTACCATCTTGACCATATTTACCATCGTTTCCATGTTTACCATTGTTTAACATGCTTACCATATTACCAATGATTACTATTACGAAACTTAGTACACTTTTCTATTTTATGATTACAGTAGTATTAAAATATTTGAATTCGTATATTTTTGAACTAACATTTTTGTTGATTTGAAGGATAATGACAGATCATTCAGTTGATCAACCACATGATTCTGGAGATGAGAATATTGGTCATACCTCTAGGGAGGAACATTCACATGCTCCTATTATAAGAAAGAGTTCAAAGGTTGGTAAACGTGGGTGCACACATTTACCAAAATTATTAGTTGCCCGTACATAGGATCAGAGGATAGTCGTTGAGTTTGATGATCATGATATTCCTAGAGGTCCAAATGAAAAAGATTTTATGAGTTTTGTAGCAACTCAGGATAAGAGGAAAGTAAGAATTCAGTATGATGACTGGAGAAGTGTGGATAAAGAGATAATCTCTCAGTTATGGGAGACGATATTGGTAAGATCTTTTGCTATTGTTTGAATATTCATTAAATTTTTCTAGTATATATAATTTGTTTAACCTATTCTTTATCAGATGACATTTGATATTCCTGACACTAGAGGAGTCAGGAGAAAATTCTTATCGTTGGCTTCTAAGAGATGGAGGGATTTCAAATCAACCCTCTCATTTGATTTCATTTATGGTCATAGGATTCATGACAATCCATGTCGTATATATCCCTTTATATATGAAGAAACATGGAGATAGATTTTTGAAAGTCGAAGAAAAGAGTCATTTTTGGTAAGGGCAGTGTAAAATTTTATAAGATTTCTTATATAATTGATCTTATTAACGTTTTATTAATGATTTCATATTCTTAATTTACAGTAAACACGGAAAGCTCATCAGGAGATTCTATCTAAAAATGTATACCCTCATAGTTTATCTCAGGGAGGGTATGCATTATTGGAAGAACAAATGATGGATGAAAAATTTCAACAACTAAGAGATGAGACTTCATGCTCTGGAGAGGTGGCCCCTCCATCCCCTCCATCTAGACATGAAAAATGGAAGAGAGCTCGGAAGGGCAAAAAAGGGCAATATCTTTCGGATAAATCGAGAATCATAGCTAAGAGGATTGTAAGATATATATTTTATTTATTTATGTTAACCATTTTCGTCATATAATTTCAATCATTACAGAAATGTTCAATTAATTAATACAGGACTCTCTTGAGGAGCAGAGTTCACAGGGGACATTTACAGCTACTAGGAGGGAAGATATTTTATATGTAGCATTGGGAAGGCCCAAACATCCTGGTCTTGTAAGAGGATATCCGGAAAGTGTATCAGTAAGAAAAGTGTTTCCACATTCTTCAACATCAAACATTGAGGGGGTTTATAGAAAAAAATTGATTCCATGGAGTCTGAAATTCATAATATTAATGCGACGATGGAAGAAAATATTAGAGCGTCAGTACAGTCTATGTTTGCAAACATGCAAAGACAATTTCAGACTACAGCTCCAACTCCTCCACCTCACCATACAGACCCCATTATTTATCCTCCAACTCTTCCAGTAGCTCCCACTCCCCCACATCAACCTACTGACCCCATTTTTTATCCAACTCCTCCGCCGCATCTTCCTACTTATTGCGAGTTGTATGTTGATGATTCTCAATAGCATATAGTAGCATATGGGTTGGTATATTGTATAGGAGATATAGTTCATCATCAACAGTTAGAGGTAGATAATCAGAGGGTCACTGTACAAGATATTATAGATAGATCAGCTCGGGGACCATTACCTACAGATGAGGTGGCGACAGTTGCACATAGTATAGGCCATTTTTTAATTTAGCCATCCAGACTTCTTCGACTCATTACCATAGAGGTATGAATTTTATATCTTTTATTTTATTTTTTTATGAAAGTTCTTTTATCATTTGAAAACTAATATATTTTTCAATTTATTTTTACAGGAATAATTCAAAGGTAAAGAAATACTGTATAGAAAAAAACAAAGACGAATAACTATGACATCAGATACAGAATTCAGTAGTCTTGACAGATTGTCAAGATATTCATATTTGTTAGCGGATCATTATGAGTTTCCAATGGAAGCTCATGTTTGTTGATGTGAAATAAATGTGGGTATTATGAAAACTGATATCATGGAGCTTGTTACTGGAGATAAGTTGGGCATCAACGTGGTGTGAATTTTTTTCATGTAAGTTTTAACAGCTTTTCCCTGTGTTATATTTATTAAAAATGTATACTTATGTCTATTTTATATTAGGTATATTTATAAAATTTTTGAGAGGAATGAGGTGATAGATGTATATGGATTCATGGACCCTCAATTGATTTCCCCTGAAGCATGTGCATTGGATGAGGAACAAAGAATGCTTTATATTACTGAAATATTTGAAAAGAATATAGTCACACAATGTTGGATGATGCCTTTTTGTAAGAGGTATGAATCACATCACTCTTAAAGAGTTAATTATCTTTTATTAGAAAAAACCACTAACGTTAAATTTCCTTTTATCAGTGATCATTGGATGTTAAGGGTTTTTTTCCCAAGGGAGAAAGCACTTTATTGGATATGCTCTATCCATGATGATGTGCGTGAAAGTTTTAAGAATATATTGGAAAAGTAAGTTTCAATTTCTCAATAGTAATATATATTATAATGAATTTTAAACTTACCCCATTAGTATTATTTTCTAACAGGGCATGGGTCTACTTTCAAAAAACGTAACGAAAAGGAATGCAAAGATAAAATATGTAAAAAAGAAAGTAAATATCCATTTATAATTTGTACTTTTTGATTTATTACATTAAAATAATATATATAATTTACACTCATTCAAACAGAATTGTCATGAACAACATAGTGTCATCGAATGTGGATATTATATGTTAAGATTTATGTATGAAATAATAACAACTGGGATAGTTGTGAGTTTTGACCTGGTAAGATTTCCTCTTAAACTTTTCCATAAAATTTCAATTTGATTTACTCATTATACAAGTTAACTATTATCCTTTTCATTTGTATCTTTTTGATGACCCACAACCCTATAATGCTGAAGACATCAAACAACTACAAGTGGAGTGGTCAAATTATTTAACAGGTTTGATTAAATTTTAGTTGTTTGTAATGTAAAATGTAATTTTGAATATTGTCATTGTAATTGTGTATTTGGTAGACGTTTAGGTTGGATTTAGTTTTTTTTAAGTTGACAGTGTATGTTTTGAATGTTATATATCAGAATGTTTAATTTTTCTCTACTTCTTGTTGTGGTCTACTTATGATGGTTTTTCTAGTATGGATTCTGGTCCGGGGGGGAGGGGTTTCAAGGGTGTGGGGGGGTGTTCAGTGGGTTTTGGGGTGTCCAGGGGTGTGGGAGGGATGTCCGGTGGGGTGGGGGGTTGTCGAGGGGTGTTTGGGGCTATCACGGGGGTTGGGGGGCTGTCCAGGGGTGTGTTGGGGGCTCAAATGGGGCGGGGGAGGGCTGTCCAGGGTGTGGGGGGGTATACATGAGGGTGGGGGGGTTGTCCCGGGGTGTTTGGAGCTGTCCAGGGGGTCGAGTGGCAGTCCAGGGGTGTGGTGGGGGCTGTCAAGTGGGGTGAGGGGTGCTGTTCCGGAGGGTGGGGGTTATAGAGGGGTGTTTATGGATGTCCAGGGGTTCGAGGGCAGTCCAGGGGTGTGGTGGAGGCTCCAATGGGGTGGGGGCTGTCAAGTGGGGTGAGGGGGTGTTGTTCAGGAGGGGGGGGGGGGGGCAGTCCATGAGTGTCGTGGGGTGCTCCAATGGGGTGGGGGAGGGCTGTCCAGGGTATGGGGGTATACATGGGGGGGGGGGGGGGTTATCCCGGGGTGTTCGGAGCTGGCCAGGGGGTCGGGGGCAGTCCAGGGGTGTGGTGGGGGCTATCAAGTGGGGTGAGGGGGTTCTGTTTAGGAGGGTGGGTGGGGGGGGGGGGGTTGTCAAGGGGTGTTTAGGGTTGTCCAGGGGGTCGAGGCAGTCTAGGGGTGTGGTGGGGGATGTCAAGTGGGGTGAGGGGGTGCTGTTCAGAAGGGTGGGGGGTTGTCGAGGGGTGTTTGGGGCTGTCCAGGGGGTCAGGGCAGTCTAGGGGTGTGGTGGGAGCTCCAATGGGGTGGGGGAGGGCTGTACAGGGGGTATACATGGGGGTGGGGGCTATCAAGTGGGTAAATTTTATCTGTTATCAATGTAAATGCTTAAATTTTCTTTAGTTCATGTTTTGATCTTCTGTTTTGGTGGTATGAATTATTGATTTGGTTTCTGGTTGATTTTGGGGGAGAGCAGAGGACTGCAGTGGATTTTTTTTTTAAAATTTTTTGTCTTTCATGTCGGTTATTTTAAAACCGACGTGATAGAGAAATCAAGAATCATTTATCACGTCAGTTTTTTTTCATAACCGACATGATAAAAATTTTGTGCATTGGTTTATCACATCGTTTATGTAATAACTGACATGATAAATGACTTGTGAAATGCTTTATCCCGTCGGTTAATCAATAACCGACGTGATAAATGGCCTGGGAAATGGTTTATCACATCGGTTATTTAATAACCAGCGTGATAAACCATTTCCTAGGCCTTTTATCACGTCAGTTATTTAATAACTGACGTGATAAACCATTTCCCAGGCTTTTTATCACGTCGGTTATTGATTAACCGGCATGATAAACCACTCCTGGGATAGGTTTAATATGTCAATTATTTAATAAATGACGTGATAAACCATATCCTAGGAGTTTATCACGTCGGTTATTAAATAACCGACGTGATAAATTCACCCACATGTGTTTATGACATCAGTTATTGTATAACTAATTTGATAAATCCTCCCCCGAGTTTATCACAACAGTTATATAATAACCGACGTTTTAAACCATGCCCCCTGGGTTTTTTCACGTCGGTTATTAATTAACCGACTTGATAAACACCGCGATGTTATGTATGTTATATCAGTTTTTAGATAACCGACGTAAAAAACTTTATTTATAACGTCTTCCGTATTAACGTCGGCTACAACCCGACATAAAAAATGAAAAATAACCGACGTAAATAAAGTTTTCTGCACTAGTGCATGTTTCTATTCAGAACATGGGTTATATGATAGAGTATCATGATAATGTTTTCAATTATTTCTCCCATTTGATTGGGTATCATATTAGCACAATCATCACATTTCCCATCACATTGATAGTTTACATGATTTTTCATACTTTCATCAATTGTATAAAATAAAATAAAATATAGATATTATTATTTTAAATAATTAAAAACATAAATGAGAATCCAACGACATTAAATGGGTAACTTATATTTTACTTTTATCTCATTAACATATGAGTTTATAGTCTTAATCTATGTTATCAATGATCTGTTTCCTAACATAAATTATAATTGGAATATTTTTATTCTCATAATAATGGCTTGTAATGATATTATGAATTTACCAATGAATGTCACCCAGGAGAGTCAAACTATGTGGGTAGTAAGGACCTATCTCATGTACCAGGTTACTCTGAGTGTGGACTAAAACTACTTTTTAGAGTTATTACTCCTGGGTAAATATTTTCTAAAAGCACATCCACTTGGATAATCCAGATAGGGATGTTTTTTTGATAAAATTATTATTCTAAACTTACCAAAATTTAGGAATTTTTTCTTATAATTAGTCTTATACCTAATTCGTTTTTTATATTTCTCTAATCTTAATCCAAAAAATAACTAAACTTTTCATATGATAGAAACTATAACAACCCTGCTCCTTAATTAAAATTCATAAAAGATTTATGACATAAGTCTAAACTTGATACAAAATGTGTTATTGAGAATTATAGTATATTTGGGAGTTACTTACATTACATGAAATCATAAAATATGGAATATAACATCTTTTTTGTAAAAAAATTAACATACTCAAAACGCTATTTCAAAATCAAGAATTGGGATATTCTTGGCGAAAAATAAGCAAGGCATGAGATAAAAATCCCATTAAGGGGATAAAAAGGGAATGACATGAATCAGATAATACATATTAGACCATAGGCATATCACTAGATCATAAATGGAACAATAATAATAAGGAATGATATAAAATTATAACCATATACTAGGAAATGTTGAAACAACTAAA
Source organism: Viscum album (assembly GCA_963277665.1). Lineage (NCBI taxonomy): Eukaryota > Viridiplantae > Streptophyta > Magnoliopsida > Santalales > Viscaceae > Viscum > Viscum album. The sequence goes on from OY728119.1 coordinate 1,397,441,833, forward strand.
AACACTGAATCATAAACATATGTCATGGATAAATCTGAGAAGACATCATAGTGGAAATTACATCATAAAAGAATCAGGTATATCCCTATCCCAACATGAAGTATCATGATATTAGACATTACCCAATGCATTGGACCACTATTTCAGAGCATCCATCATATTCATTTTAGTCTCATTCTAAAGTGTGCCTCACATATCGAAAAACATGGATTCAATCAATATAATAATTTTTTAAGGAAAAGGGAATGTTTAATACATACATGATAGTACCCAAATAGTATGTAAATGTTCATAAAGGTGAATACCCTTGATAGAAAAATTGGTATGATATTAACTATACAATTGTTTTTGTATGGGAAATAACATTGATATTTTAGGATCATAACTACATTTTATAAAAATTCATAAAAATGGTTGATGATAGAAAATAGGATATATAATTATTTTTTTAAAAAATGTAAAGTAATTGGGAACTGTAAAATCACATCCCCGCATTATAAATTTTTATATAAGAGGTATAAGTTAAGGAAGAATAATTAATAGATAAAATAGTCCTTGCGAAATATCAGCATTGTAACAGGTGTAGAAAAGGATCATGGGAGGAATAATTAGAGTTAATGGAATATCCCATTATTTATACATAAAATTGATAGTAATAAGAATATTCAATATCATATCCCATCATAATTTATTTAAAATTAAATGAAATAACATAAAACGAGTGGTTGAAAAAATGCGAGAGTCGAAGATCCCTTCTGAAATTTTGTCATAGTAAAGGCTTAGGTAAAATTAATAATGTGATAGTATAAATGGTATATCATTCAAATAAAATTAATTGGAAAGTAAGGAAATGATAACCAATGACTGACCATATTACCAATTTAAATAATAATGACCCATTTTAAATAAGGTTCTAGATCTGAATGAAATTGAGGATTGTGAGGATCTCTTACTTGAGAATGTGACTCCAAAGGCATGAGAGGGGATTCCTAAAATCATTGGGTCACTTGGGAGGTCTATAGGGAGTTGAGGGAAGATTTTGTATGTTCTATACTGAGCTTGAGTGAATATAAATGGAATCATGTGTTGGTTTATATTGGAAATGAGAGGGATTTTGTAAGGATTTAGGTTTTGGATTCTAAATAATAAAATATCCAAAACAACAAACCATCCCATGGTTTTTTGACCATGGATTATTCTAAATGGGAGTGGTTTGATATTATTTTAGATGTTAAAGGCTTGAATATATAAAAATATTTCCCTTGTTGTTGTGGATTTGAGTCACACTATTAATGAAAAGGTTTTAAAATATTAAAATATATTATAAGTCTTGGATGATTCTTAATGGATTTAGAAAATATACCACATAAAATAAAACCATGTCATTCTTATTATAAAACATATTTATGTTCTTGTATCCCACATATACTATTTATGAAATCACTTTTGGGTCATTATAATGTCATAAAACATAATTTATATTTATACAGTATTTAATTATTACCTGAATATTAAACTACCTAATTGTTTTTGAAAAATTCAATATTGTTTAATTTTAACAACCTAATTCCAAAAAATTCTTTTCATATAAATAATTTTAAAAAGATCAATTTTTTACTTTTAAAATAAAAAAACGTTTTTATAAAATGACATGTTTATTGACAATATCATTTTTTTGGATCCCTTATAAAAATTACATTTTACTTCATGAAAATTATATGATCATTTATATTTAATAATGTGGTTTTAAAAATAAAATATTATTATAATATTATTTATTTCAAAAATCAGTTAATTTGTCAAAATATATTTCTCAATTTAATGTTAATATTATCCCAAAGTAATATCTGTGTTTTATTGGTTCAAAATAAAAAAACCATTATAAAGTGAAAATTATATGATTGGAATATATTCACTATTCTTAAAAAATAATATATATACTCATATTCATGGGTTCTTGCTACATATACCTTTAATACACCGGTGTACACCCTAAGGGTAAGGTGTGTGATCAAAGTGCTTTTATGGGGAATAATGGTGAACATAGTTTGGGTAGTGATCTCAATAGGCTTGATCTTCTCTCTTAAATAGTTTTTGTTGTGTTTAGGTTTTTGGTTACCATCTTTGTCTTGGTCATGAAAATTTCCATAAATACAATCTCCCTCAAAATATATGATAAATGGGATTCATAGGGTAGTATCCTTTTGTTGGGTATGTCACATCCTTTGTTTGTGACAATTGAATTTGTTAAACCCCAATATTTAGTCTTATCATGTGATCACTATTCAACATCTCTATTATCAAGGGTAATGATTATTAATGATGACTTAAATCCAATGGGAATAATATGATAAAATAATTTTATGTGTTTTCAATTAACAGATTTTATAATAATACATTTTTTAAAAATGCAATGAGAATATTATTTATAATAGTTTTCATCATTATAGTAGGAGATCATTTATTTCAAATAATATTTACACGAAAAGGATTTATGTATTTGAAAATAATAAAGTTTTTTCAATAATTAATTATTTTTTTGAAAATTTATATTGGTTTCACACCATATATCTTTACCTCCAATTTTAACTAAGGTACATAATGTGTATCATTATTCATTATTATGTAGTTATGTACATAATGCATCTCATGTTTTTCACCCATTATATTAACATTCAAAGATAATTTTTATCATGAATAAAACCAATTGTATAATCTAGATCATATATAGAATTTGTTTTGGAATATGATAAATCACCCATCAAATGTTTTTTGGAAGAACTATATGATTGAAGAAGAAACACCAGGAAATTAAAAGGCTGTGGGGGAAAACTATATCTACCAATTTATGTGAGGAATATAATTATGATAATAAAATTAAATTTAGAAGGGAATAACTTTAAAACCAATATATTTTTAATAATAATGCAATTCCAATTCTTATTAATTTTTAGGATTTTTTTATGGACACAGAATCATTACAATCTTTTTTATCGAAAAATTAGTTTCTTTATAAATATATTATTTTCCATGTATTATATATATTATTTTTGTATTTATAAATTATTTTAGTTTAATAAATTAAAATATAATTATATTTCTATATCATAATATCTAATATATATTAGTGTAATATTTTAGGATTTTTTTGAAATTATTGATTTTTGAATGAATAGGGAACATGCCAATTTTTTGAAAACTATTATTTATCTTTATTAAACAACGTAATGTAAAAGTCCCATTATATTTAGATGTTGGTTTTAATTAAAATAATATCATTTCTATACAACATAATATATATAATCATATTTTAGTAAGTAATATATTTTTTAGGTCCATTTTGCTTAAAAAATCTATATATTCAGTTTTTCATAGCATTTTGAAAAATTATATAAAATCATACATATTCCCCATAAAAAAATTGAATAATTAAAATTTGATGATATATTTAGAATCATTAGGTATAAATTTATTAACAAGCTGAATTTCATTTTTGGTCATTGTAAAAATTCACCACGAGAAAAGAAACTCACCCTGGTAAATGGTAAATCATGTTAATTAAGTAAAATAAATTGTTATAATGACTCAAATTTTCATCAAAAATATTAATAAATTGTATTAATTCAACCCCTATATCCATATATTAAAATTTTAATTATTTTAGAGCCTCACTTCATTTCTTCAGGTCCCCTCACATATAGAAGGGAACTATTTGTCCCATATTTCTCATAATTTTTGGCACTATAAATTGGTTTGAGACTGATATAAATCTCACTCCATTTTACCCTAGAAATTATTATTAGACATGTTTTTACCAATAGAACATACATAATCATATCTTATAATAAAACAAATGGTTTCCAATTAATATGTATAACTCATTACTTAGTACTCCATGTAGATTTATTCTTCTAATTACCTAAAATATCATTTAACCATGATAAAATTAATGAAAAAATATCTTCCATATTCTAAAATTTTATAATTATTATTCTCCAACATTTTCCATCTCCTCTTAAGTCCTCTTATAAATCAAAATATCACTTGTATGTACATATGGAATACCTCATCCACAAAGATACGAGTTTCATTTTTCATCACCAACTATAAAGGTTGGTTATTCTGATTAAATTAATAAAAATATATTTTATTAATATAATATTTAGGATTATATATATATATATAATATATTACTTACCTGAAAACCTTTTATTTTTTCAAAAATGAGAATGTCGGTCATGAATACGTGTTAAATACTACCTCAATGAAGTGATGTGAGTAGTTTTTCCTGTACACCATTAATATATTGAAAGAACATAATAATTAATGTATAAAAATATAATTATTTCATAATTAAAAATTTCTTTGATGTAGGAACAAACATTTTAATCATGGAAAACCCACCAATTTTTTTTATTTATAAATAGAAATTCCACAAAACATATGACATGAATATAAATGATTTAATAACACTATAAGGAATATTAATAAGTTAATGAAAATGGATAATAAAAAGGGTAAAAAGATTAAAAGTATTCTTAATATTGCGTACAAATAAAATAAGTTTATTATACATGAGACAATGTATATACATGTTGAGTTAGACATGAGGAAAGGTATTTTTTTGGTAACCATAGTTGAAAAGATTAAATGTTTCTCTAATAATTTTCCTATGTACCCATGTTCTTTAATATTTATAAAGTAAGTTTTTAATATAAATAAATGCGTGTTAAAGATAATTTTAATCATTTTTAAAATAGTTATTAATGTTTTAAGATATTATATTCAAATTTTTTCTAACTTTGTTATTTTTTAAACATTTACATTTTTGTTATTGGAATATTTTTAACATATAAGGCATGAGTGTAACTTCCCATAATAATTATATTTAGTCATTAATAATATTCTTCCTCATGTTTTCAAATATTTCTAAACTATAACATATTTCTGTAGTGTCTTGATGCCAGAATCCCAAAGTTAGTGTCTACTACCATTACATTGGCAGGATTATAAGGACTTAAATCCTGAAGGACCGATAAATTTATTAGTCACCATCAACTAGATACATACATGAGTTTTTTATTATTAAAAATGGATACAAAAATTATAACATATTTATTTAAAGGATAAAATTATTACATATAATGTATCATTTAATATAATTCTCAGTATATTTCAGGGATTATTAGGGAAAATATATAAAATAAGATTGATCTAAATTGATCTATATGGGTAATGTACAATGGAAGCAATAATGAATCAATAAGAATAGTAAATAATGAAATGTAATAAATGATGTGAAATTCTATGTAATAAATTACCCAAATATTATATTCATAAACAATATGGAACGCTGAATAACTAGGAAATCATGCCATTTAAATAACTATATAAAAAATCAATTTGGAATATCAAAAAACTGAAAATACTTTCCATTTAATCAATAATATCAATTAGAAATACATCCATAGATATGTCAATGAAAAATAAAACGGATAAAAAATAACTGAATAAAAATGAAGGAAAATTTTATTAATTGAATGTCATGTATCTGGCACATGAACCACTACCATCAAGACCATTCACAAGATGGTTCAAGCCTATGGATGAAAAATATCTCTATTATTCATGGAAACAAACTCGAAATGTTTTTTCCAACTAATTTCATTTCATGAGAGTATCTAGGCATCATAGGGATTTCATTAACCAATCCTTGACATACATTTTACATGTCCCAAGAATTTCACATATCGAATAAACAATATACCTTATCAAATATCTATATTGGATAAAGGATAAGAATTTATCAATATTTACCCAAATAATTAAATAACATTCAGTGTAAGCATCATATGAATAATGTAAAATTGTACAATTAAAAGCAATATCCATAAAAATGAAATAGATACTTAAGAGAAAGACAATGTCAAATGGTCATAATAAATTGAAAATTTCACTAGGACTAAAAAAATCAAGGAAGTGAATGTCAATAATACCTTTGGATAAATCCTTTATAAACCAACTAGAGGAAGAAGAATGACGGTATCGATACAATATATCCCAAGTGGAATAAAAATAAATGGTTATTTCTATTTATTAATAGAAATACTAGAAAATTATTTTTCTTAAAACATTCTTGATGAAAATCAACATTTTTTAAGATAAACCTTTTAAAAAAAATCATTGAACAAAAAATTTTAAATAAATTTATATAAAAATTGAAATTTAAAAAAAATGGAGCTTTAATGAAATTTAGGAATGTAAATATGTACATATCATATGATGCAAAAATAACATTTCTTTTTCATGGTAAAAATGTTATCAAAATTCCTTATTCATAAAGTGAAAGAATATTACTTTTAAATAATTAGTAGAAGAAAAAAAGGATTAAAATATTTTTAATAATTAATTTTTCAATGGATAAAGTCATTTTGGAAAACATTCTTATAAAATAATATTTTTTATGAAAATAGGTTTTCCAACTAAAGAGACAAATGTACTGAGGTTTCCGTAAATAAATTTTCTAAAACATTTTGAGTACCAAAAAGTGGAAAAAATTGAACTAATAATTTAAAACTTTCATGATTAACCACGTGAAATAAAAATTATGGTTTTATTTTAAAAATGTTAATAAATTGATTTCTTTTGGAAATAAATTGTCAATATCATTAACATTATTATAGAGGAAAATAATCTGTAATCATCTTAAAGTGTCTCAGGAAATTTTGAAATCATTATTTTTAATATAATAATAAAATAATAAAATTAAATGAATGTTTAAAATATCATTATGAAAAAATGATTAATGTTTTAATATATAAAGGGTTTTAGTAGATATACAACACAAAATATGTAAGTGGAGAAAGTCATTTATCTTATTGATGCAAAAAGTGTGGTCGAAATCACTTACCATCCATTTCCATTTGGAGTGAACTTACTTTAACCTCCAATATAAGGGTTTTAATCATTTCACTAACTTATACAATAACAATACACATATAATAACTTCTTATAATATCTTATTACCTATTGGTTGATAATATTTAATTGTTTTAACTATTTTAGTTGTTAATTACCTAATTTTTCGAGTGTATTTTAAGTTGATACAGGTGGTTCATATTAATTATATCATGGTTTCATCATATACACAATATAAATAACGATATTAATATAGTATATATTCAGTATATATGTATTTATAACAGTCCTTAATGTTAGGATATATGAAATTAAATGCACCACTCAATGAGATTGTAGACTGTATGTACATATAAACAGTACCATCATTTATTTTTCATATTAAATGACAGAAAATTGAATGATATATTTTTTAATTATAATTAAATTATTCTATATATTACTAATATGTCACATAGGATTAATAAAACTGTGTATATATGTTTCATTTACAATTTTAATAAATAACATCTCATTGAAGGGGTGGTAGTTCACACTTCCACAAACGATGTTATTATATTTACACAAAATGAAAATATTAAGGGTATGCCTTATATAAAAATTTAAGAATAATATAGAAACTATATATATTATATATATAATATATAAATAGTATTTCTATCATAATTTCCACCATGAGAAGTGGTAATGGGAAAATTAACAATCATCATTTTTGAGAGGCGATAGTTCACCTTACACATAATAGTAGGTGCATTGCCTATCAGATAGTTGTGTGTCTATATGAAGGTCTAAACATTAAAATAAATAAATTACAGTATATTTTCAATAAATTTATTATTATATAATATAGTAATAAGAATATTTTAGTTTGTTTGAGAATAAATAATCTAATGAGCTTGAGGAAGGATGTTACCTCTTCTACAGTTAACTCCTTTTGGATTACACTGAAGGGATTCCTTGGATTTATTCATTTATGAGGTTATTCTTATAGTTAACGGAAAGTTATTATGAAGATATGTTTTGGTAGATATTGGTTTATCCAATGTGTCTTTATAGGTTTGTAGATGTGTGAGGTTTGAGTTCTGTTTTATAGTGGAGGAGGAGTGTAACTTTAATAAATTTACGAAAAATAAATTTTACCCATATTTTTCACATGTATAGTGGCTCCAATATTAGAAATAATAATAGAAAAAAAGATAATATGGTCTAATTATAGACATCCAAAATATTTTTTAAATATTTATATGTAATTTTGGATCTTATGTTTATGGTTTAGTCCCTTTTTAAGCTAATTTTTCTCTTAAATGTTGTATTAATTTTTATCATATTTAGTAACATTTCTGGTCAAAACTATGTTTTCATAATTATAAATTATAAATTATTATGATTCCAAATATGGAATCCATTTTTCCAAATTCTAATAAAATAAGTGTGGGAAATTAATTAAACATTAATATCATAGATGAGACGATAATGAATGATTTTAATATAAAAATGTAAAAAAGTTTTCTATGTTTTTATTTACTATTTCAAAGTGAAAATGAATAAAATATTCAAAATTGGATTAATTTTTTCAAATTTAAGTAAATTTTAATTTAAAACAAACATAAAATATAATTTAAACTTATAAATTAAATAGACAAAAAATAGTTTGGAATTAAAATTCAATATTTATCATTATTCATCAAAATATGAAACCGTATAGAAAAATACCAATAAATAATCATTAGAAAATTTATATCTTCATATTTCAAAAATTATCTTTTTTCACATATTTAATTTTTAAAAGTTCCAGAAATTGGATTTAAAATAGGATCTCCATTAAAGTGCTGAAAATGTGACAAAATAAAAATATTGGGTTTTATGTGCAATTCTAGATAAATTCTCTTCTTATTCATATAAAATAAATTCCATAAATATAAAAAAATTTATTTAATATATAAAATAGAAATTTACTTAATATAATTGAAGAAAAGTAATTATTATTACTTATTAATATAAATTTCATTTTTCACATAAAATAATTCATTTATAAAATCATTCCATTTATTTTCATTTTCTTTATTTATAAATTTATAATTAATTGGTGAATAGTTAATTAGACTATATATTTCGATATGTTATTTAATCAAATATTAGTGAAATTAGTGGCAAATTTATGCCTTCTTTTATTATTTGAAAATCATCAAAGAAACCTGTTGCATGTGATGCATGAAGAACTAGCATGATGTAAATTTCGAGCTATATCATGGGTTAATATTATTAAAATAGTAAATATATTATAAATTATCATGATGTTATATTCCATTACACACTTGGTGTAGCGTGTAATACCGAGTTTCAAAAACGACGTTCTTTATTTATAATTTTATGACATTAAAATCTCTCTCACCCTAATTAAATTACTTCCACACAATTTAAAATCATCCTTGGTAGGAAATTATTTTATATTCACTGTGAAGAAATTCCAAATCAAGAGAATGGTTCTTAAAACAACCAATAGAAATGATATAATGGGAAGATAGAGGTCATGTGGAATAACAAATAACTAAGTCTCTATATTGGGGGACATTAGTGGAATGTAAAGATATATACATGTAAAAATAGTCTAAATAATTATAAGAATTGATTAAGGTCACCAATAACATAAAATTGAATGATCGAATGTTTAAAGCCTCAATGAAATAAATATTTTATGATATAGAAGACCATTATTCCAAAAACAAATTAAGGTATTATGAGAAAATTTATTTTATGTTTAATTTATATATGATTATTAATTTTTTTTACCTAATAATATTTTGAAATGTTCTTAATTGTTAGGTTTCAATTTCTATTTTCACCAATATTTTTTCATCTCAAAATTTATCAACAACAATTCAAGGACTATTCAATAATACATTGAAATGGCTTGGGATTTGAGGAATTCACTTTGGGACTCTTATATTATACTAATAATTTTATTCTTTGTTGATAAGGTATTTTATTACGACCCCTAGAAAAAATATGACTAGTCCACTATCTAACCGGGCCAATTTGACCATAGTCCAATATAGGACTATTGTTCAACCAAACCCATTGGGAGTTAGACTAGCCCAGCTAGTGGAACACAAGGATCACAAATCCCACAAGATATAAGTGGGCCCTTGTATATGGATAGTGGCTTGCAAGCCTGTAATCGTGCACAAATCCCAAGTAATAATCTCGATGGGTTGAAGCCCATGAGTGGAAATGTTGAATATGGTAGGGGTGTTGACTCCATGTTTTCCTCAAACCAATGGAATCCACATAATAGAATATATAAAAATGGGGGAATATAAAAAATTCATTGTGGGATGGGATTTTTCCACAGAGATTTAATCTGGTCCATATGATCATGCCTCTTAGAGATCTACACCTTCCGATCACACCCTCCTCTAATCCCATTTGTATGCTTTCATCTATTGCATCATGAGATTATATTAGTAAATCCCATGCACCAAAATACCATCATCTTCAACATACCAACTAGAATCCACTCCCTGACACCATTGGTTCAACATTGGGACTCTAATATGGTCGCATGATCACTCTGTGGTCACCACGATCACCACCACTATTCTTTTTTCGATAGTCATCTGAGTTTGAGAAAATGAATTTGCGTTCTCATGATATCTCTTGTATATAATCCAAACCCTTCCAGGAGAGCCTTTGAAAATGATCGAAGTTATTGCATGATCATCCTTAGATCATTTGACTGACCTAAAGATAAATTTTGAGGGTGTCACAATAATTTTAGTAATAATAAACTCCTTCCACATCTAAATTAAATTCATTCTGAATTAACACATATTTTTTTGATAACATAATTCCATTGAATGAAATATATTCATGACATTATCAAATTAAATGATCATGCAATTCCTTGAATGAATGTAATGCACAGACCTCCAACATCTCACTAGTTCACACGTCTTTCATCCCTTACAAAGATACATTATCCCTAGGCTCTGAAGACCTATATATACTGAGCTCATTTAAAAAAAACTATAAGATGGGTGGAATTAGATATCTATAAAATAAGTGAATATATCGACTACTTTTTGGAGAACTCATCAGGTAATCATGAGGGTTGGTTGCTTGATATTTTTAAGATCATGCAGTCACATGACGATCTAAATGTCATGTGATGCCTAGTTCTTATGTTTTTTCACATGATAGAATGATACACACATGGTACTAAACCTTATCAGATTATTATTTTCATCGATTCCTATATCTCCACCTTTGTTATTTTAGTACCAAGACCTCTATGGCTAGTGTGTCTAACTTTAACCCTTGGGCATAGTCATCTTGGCCAGCAAACAGCTCCAACAATTACTTGGTATGATGGATGGGACCATCGTGAGACCCTATGTTGAAGATAAATGAATTGAATGGTCATGAAACCTCTTATTGAATGTTTACACCTTTACCATTACAAGAATCCTAAAAAAGAAGACCCATTCGTGGTTGAAGATTCGTCATAAGAACCCTTTAAGGTCATACGAGTTGCGAGACAATCATGGATAACAACCACGTGATAACTCATGATGTGCTATTTGAATCAAACCTTCTGTCATGCATCCTTCCTCAATGACCATGAATCTTCCCTTATTGGGTTTATAGTGTCCCTCACAATTTTTTTTATATCATGAAGTTGCATAATAGACATTCGACCACTATCATGTGTTGAGATTATGATGCTCAGATGAATACCTCTAGGCCATGAATAGTTGATAGAGAATATCCCTTGATCTTGTAATTTCCATTTTTGACCACCCAGTGAAGTACTTCATACATTATAAACCATGCTCATTTCCATGGGTATCTACTGGTAAATTTGAAATCCCCCACGTAGTGCTACAAACCCTTGTTGTTGTGGTGAGCCCACATATCCTGCGGAATGCCTTTCTCAACATGAAGCATCATCATGGATTTCTATACATGCATTACCCTCATCATGAAGATCATGATTTATTCCATGCATGGGGATACATAGATACACATACCCCCATGTATCACTATAGATCTCATCATGAGGCATTGTGAATGTTATGAAAATCCCAAATTAGAAACCATCATGTGATTTCATAAAGAAATCCACAAAAATTTAGAATAGTAAAAGAGGAAAACCCTTCACCTTATGCACTAGGGAACCCCACCCATGCTTTAGGTGTCATTTGGGAAGCATCTGTTCATGTGTATAAATTCCTTCAAAAGTACCTCTTAAGTACATCTAGCTCATATAAAGAAAGGATCAGCAGACAAATACACTCTTTATGAGGACATGATCATATGGAACGAACCTACCTTAACAATTAAATACCTATGGTGTACACCTTCATCATATACACTCGAGATTATATTTTTTCCCAATGAAACTTAAGTCATGATCTATTTTTACCGGTACTTTCTCCGCTTGGTTGGGCACAAACTCCTAAACTTATTCATGTGACCATACAACATGAATGGATTCAACGTACATGTTCACAAGAGACCTCATGAGACTAATGATTCCATTAGGAGGTTATGTACAAGTCACTTTGAGAACAACACAAGCCATAGAAAACTTATTTTGACCACAAAATAGCGGGACACAATGTGAATATTGTCATTAAATTATCCAACGAAAAACCATGTTTATCGGGTGTCTACTACTTGACATGTTTGCGTCTCCGTACTAAAAGGAAAGAAAAAGCATATAAATCATGAAAATTACATCAGAGTTTTCATCCTTGTTCATGTGGAGAAATATTTTACAAATCACTTTGATCATGCGAAGTACTCACATACATGTATGCTTGGTCCTATGATAATCCGTAGTCATGTCGATATTGACATGTGACAGTATGAGGGTAGGTTAGGTTGATCATGTGATAGAATATGATCATGTATATTTTGATCATGCACAAGACCCCAGGTATGTCCTCTATGATAAGTTTATAACCCATTAACATGTCTTCATCACTCAAGATAAGACATATGATATAACTTAGTGGATCATGAGCAAGACCCCTAAAATACCGGTTATGGTAATGTGAAGCATCTCATACTCATCTTCTTCACCCATACAGAGATGTACAAGACACACAAAGTTATCCACAATACACCATTGGAGGTTTCTTATAGGTCTGATTGGTGCCCCAAAATATCAAGAAGAAAATTAATACATTCCCTGTATATGTCCAAGACAAATCAAAAAAATCTTCAAGGACGTGCCAACCATGTCCATCATACCCCATCTCGACTCATGCCTTATTGACTCTAGACGAGATCCTTTTCTTGCATCCACCATTTACGATGGAAGCTTCCATTATGAGTTTGGGACATGCACTAAGGTGACCCTGTCCAAGGCCATTCTCTCGGTCATACCCTGCATGGTCATCATCACCCTTATTTAATCCACCATCAGATAAGGAATGAGAAATCAAATCAGGCTCCCTCATAGTGTGAGCCTTGAAGAATCGAGTAGTCTCAGTGCATAAGCCCTAACTACTGACATCATATAGTATGTCCCAGATAAATTGGGTGCCAATATTGTTATAATCCCCATGTATTTTGGGGCCCTAGGGTATTTCCATAATGTCTCCAAGTGTGATCATCCACCTAATCCTATGAGCGTGTTAAGGGATTAAGTAAACTATGAGAAATCAAATTCCCTCCATATCTGAGATACATAAAGATGCATTCCTATGTCACAAGCTACATTCCATATCCTCCATGATTTGGGTGATCATTCATCCAAAATAGAAACATTAAACAAAAATCCTCTTACGAATATTCCTATGCATAATGTGTCGAATTTACCATTATATCTTGTTTCTCATTTCGAGCATGGATCATGTGGGCTTAGGGACCTGTAGTGATTATAATGATATCAAGTTTATAATTCCCCCTTATGAAGCCCCATCATCATGATGTCAACCTGATTACATCCCATGACCTCTCAAAGGGATGAATTCCCAAAGATGAAATCTACTACAGGGCCTCAATGTTGTATCTCTCCCAACATATATGACCATTATAAGAACTATATAGACAATAATTGTATTCCTAAATATGCTACATTGGACACCTCATTGATGTTTGTGCCCAATATTCACATCATTATTGTATGATGTAAAACTACATGGATGTGTCTAATCATATGAACATAAACTATTTTAAATAATCTACAAGGGTTTTGATTCTTATTTTACAGGACATATTGGAAGCCTCATTGAGGTTCAATCCTATATGAAAAGTCACCATCCATCCCCCTTCGATAGAAGTGTACTACAGTGTTATCAAACATGGGCATTGCAAAAAATAACATAAATATATAAGATAGTGGTAGATAACTCGTGATATACATGTTATTGTCCTTATCATCACATGTTCATAATGAAGGCATTAACACATGGGTAATTAGTCATGTATCAGTGTATGGGAAGGATTTCACAAACATAACTTCAATATATAAGAGAGTCATAGAGTACGTAAAAATTACCCAAAAAGGTGTGATGTGCCCGACCTCCCATCCTCTTGACCAATGTGAGTCCCCATGAGTAATGTGGCCTAATGATCCATAAGACTATTACCCTTTGGAATGAATGAATGTACCAAGCATCGGATGAATGAACCGTTCGATGTTTCTAGGAAATATGATATAGATGGAAAAACATGATGCAAGTGATTCAGCGAGGCCTTAAACCCCCCTCAATCAAACCATTGAGAAAAATGATTTTCATGACTTAAAAATAAATGAAACAAAATTGTGAACCTGTTGTGAAATCCTTTAACTATGTCATCTCTTTCACAAGTCAAAATGGATAGATTTTCCAATGACCATCATGTCAATTTAGGTTGTGCTCATTTCACATCAAAATGATGAACCTAACATGTGATCTATTTCACAGGTCAAAAAGTGATTATTTTCCAATGTCCATCACCTCAATTTATGGTGTCCTCATTGCACAACAAAATGAAAAACCTGACATGTTTCCTTGACATATATTTTCCCCAACACAACCATTCTATTATCGATTGTAAAACATAGTGGGTCTAGAATACCACATCAACAGCTCCATACTATCTCTATAATTGGTTCATGAAATCCTTTAAAGGTGGACATCCCATAGGTCATCCTTCCCATGATAGGCTGTGAGAGGAAAATGGCCCTTATTTCCACATTCAACCAGTTCTGGAGACAATACCTAGAGCACAGTAGTGCACTCGTTCCATACCATAGAGAGGTGGATGAGGATATTCAACATCACAACCAAAACACTCACGGAATTCTTATAAGGGATCCCATCCATTTTGCACATCATGATCATCATCATAGGATTATGACTCCATAAGGATTGATAGAGGAAGTTTTCCCTACAACAGCTTACTATATTGGGAAACCCAACATGTAACATCCCAGGTAAATAAAGAATAAAGAATTTTCATATTTATTAATATTTACGAATTACATATTAATTTTATTTTAAAGGGGTTGCTATGTTCGATAGCGTACCCGATACACAACGATGAGTTTCTTTGAAACTTACGTAGCACACTAGTAATAAAATAATATTATTTTAAATGTTAGTTAACAAGTAGCCGTTGTACTGGCGGGAATGGATAGAAATAACTAAAATATGATTACATATGTTTTTAAATGTTTATACATTTACCCAATAAAAGATAAAGGCTTAAAATACGGAAAGAGTTCAATTTTAGGGCATATATACTCTAATTTTCACGAAAGGTCCACTTATCACCTTTTAATGGTGAACCGTCATTAAATATAGTTTTGATCACTCTTATACATTCTTTTGGACCAAATAAAACTCTTATTAATAATCAGGACATCAAATTTTACTTTGTGTAATTTTTTGGTATTTTTCTGATAAAGTTCATTTTTTTAATGAATAGTGTAAAATGTTGTGTTTTAATTCAAAACCTCTTTTAATATAATTTATTTATATGATTAGATTATCTTTTTAATTGGTTTTAAAGTGAAATTAGAAAATATTTTTACCATTAAATCCAATAGTGGTCGTTGGAATTAATTTCACTTGGAAATCAGACTTAAACTAGTGTCAATCTTTTGATACTTATTGTTTCATAAAAACACGCTATTTGCTCTGACAGCGGGAATTAATTATTAAATTAATTAATGTGACTTATATGTTTTGAATTTTGTAAAATAGACTTCATTTTTGAATTCGTAATATCAAATATAGCTTAGGGTGAATTTTTGGTAATTTTCTAAAAAACTTCAATTTTTGATGAATAGTGAAACCACTAAGTGGTAATCAAGCAAACTGATTTTTCAGTTAAATGAAAGTTTACCACTAATGTGTATTGAATTTTGAAAATCCGACATAC
Organism: Viscum album; assembly: GCA_963277665.1. Lineage (NCBI taxonomy): Eukaryota > Viridiplantae > Streptophyta > Magnoliopsida > Santalales > Viscaceae > Viscum > Viscum album. The sequence goes on from OY728119.1 coordinate 1,397,458,132, forward strand.
ATGGTTTTAATTAAGAAGTAAAATTTGGTTCAATGAGATTAAAATAATTTTTTTGGTGAATAGTAACTTTTTTTCATTAATCGCGATTAGTGGTAATTAGTGTAGTTTAAGGTAAAAATGGTATTATAAGAATGGGAAAACACCCTGACACTAGTCCTACACCTATTGGTTGAGTCATGGCCGACCAAGACAAACCATGGGACAACTTGGGGACCCCATGGAGCCACTTTAGTTGGAAAATGACATTAATATATTTTTATTTAATGTTAAAGTGAAAATGACACTTACATAAATTGTTCTACTAAAATAATTTTTTATTGGGGTTATAAAAGTCCAAATTTTGATTATAAATAGTCATTGGAAAGATAAAACGATTTCCTACATGATAGTATTTTTTTTATAATTTTTAGACATTAAATAAATTAAATTAGTTATGACATAATAATGATGCAGCGATGACATCATTATTTGACGATTTAAATAAAATGGAAAGATAATGAAAAATCTAAAACCTACACATGTCCAAAACCAATTGGATGAGTGGATTTCTAACCCTTATCACCTTATCCACGAATTATTTCAATGTGGGACCTTTTAAAACCGAAACACATTTTCAAATAAAGTAATATTTCTTTACTTTCCAAAAGTGCCCCTCCTCTCCTCTTATAAAAGGCCCCCACCTCTACCTCATTTCACACACTTCTCAAGCCTTTGGCTCGGCCAACCCCTGACCAATTACTCTCTCCATATCTCTCTCCTCATCCTAGAGGATTCCCTTTGGGAATAAGCCTTTCAATGGAAGCCTTTAAGCTCAAATCAAAAGGGAGTTACACTTTTAAAGGTAATTCATTCTCTCTTGTTCATTTGTTTTATTTTGCTTCTCCAACCCTATAAACTCTTTTTATTTACTTCTTTTGTAACAACACCAGTATATTCAATATACTAGGATTTTGTTATAATATTTATTTGAGCTACACTCTCACACAACTACATCAAATGGTTAAAGAACATACAGTTTCCGTGGATGGAGAAATTCTGCCTCCCGAAACGATGATTGTTCAATACTCATTTAACACCTTCAAGGGTGGCCATTATGATGTCACTATTTTTATATATGATATATAATATGTTTATGTTTTATTTAATCTTCTGTATTTTTCATTTTTGGCATACCTTCATGGTTTCCATTATGGGTAAACATGATATCTTCATTTAAGGAAGTGCGGACTACCGCCCCCTAAAAGTGATGTGATTCGTTAATGACATATGTGGGACGTGTAAAGGATGGATTTAAAGTTATTATATATGATGTTATACTGGAATTATAATATACCTCTATATCATTATTATTTCTTTCCATTAAAGTATGAGATAGAAATGAAAGTAGCGTTCATGCGTACGTACGGCTTACCGTCTCCATGAACGGTGCATTTCATTTCTTATCCCCAAATGTAATGTACTATTAAAATTACATGTATATAATGTATATATATAATTAATGATATATCTAAATGATTAATATAATTCTGGAATTAAAATATACATACCTCTCATTTAGTTTTAATTCCACTAATATGACAAAGAAATGAAAGTAGCGTTCATGCGTACGTACGACTTACCGTCTCCATGAACGGTGCATTTCATTTCTTACCTCTAAATGATTATGTAATATTATAAATACATGTATATGCTGGATATATATTATACATATTATATCCAAATCAGGAATTTAATTTTGGATATAAAGAACTTTTGACCACATGAACAACATGTAATTGTAAGAAGTCAACTTTCGACTTAAGAACAAAATATTGACAAAACAAACATTATTAACTTAAATGGTTACATAATGTTAATAACATGAAAATAAGTGATATAAAAAGAATAATGAACTTTAAAAAGGTTCTTAATCAAGTATAAATTAACTCAAGTTTATTATTCAGGACGTTAAAGAATGATCGAGTCAAGTCGGACCCAAGGTAAGGGACTTCGTCTCAATCTCCTTTCATTGAGGAATATTTCATTTTATACACAACTTTATTTTATACGGTGTATAAAATCCTTTGACTTTTACTTTTATACAAAAGGAATCTTTTTATACGAAGCATTTTACAAAACGACAAAAAGGAATTTTTCTTTTAACGTACGCGACGACAAAAACCTTTTCCGCCACCGCGAGTATTATTTGGTCTTTGGCTTCCTCAACAAGCCGTTATGTTTTTAAAATGAAATAAATACCATATACTCTTTTATGTATTTTGGTATTGAAAATGATTTTGATAAAGGATTCTATTATGATATATTGTGATTGAAATGTGGAAATGTTATCATTCATTTATATTGGTTTTATGTTTTATGATTTTATATTGGTACTTGGACATTTTAACGGGTGGTTACGTTATAAACCATATGACTGGTGGTGCCGTGAATACCAGGACGGGTGGTTACGTTATAACCTCCAATGCATTGGGTATGGAAGTCGGCCGTATGGCTATTCCATTACGTATGTATGGAAATTTGCTGTATGGCTATTCCATTAAGTGATATGTGTGGAAGTCGACCGTATGGTTATTCCACTTAAGTAAGTTTATGTCCCAAGTTACCTTTATATATGTTATGTGTTCTTTATATGGGTTTTATCATAATCCTTTGGTTACAAAAAGGTAAGTAATGATACTTTATTCAGTGAAGAGTTTTTATTACTTCATAAAGGTGAAAATTATTACTTTGATAAAGTATACATGGTTTACTTGTTGTTTTGATAAACTAACAATTTTTATTCTTTGTGTATCCCTTACTGAGCTTCTTATGCTCACCCCAAGTTTTTCGAAATGTTTTTCTTAGGACTTAAAGTGGAATAAGGTCAAGTATGGGATCAAGGGAATTTCATGCTATCTAAAACATGGAATCTAGACATCTTTCTTTTTAAGGGTTTTTATTTTATGGAGACTTAGTAGAAGTGTCTAATTTGTAATCTCTTAAGATGTAATAGTTATGTTCTAATTCTCTAAAACTCTAAACCTGAAAAGATCCTCAATGTGAATTATTCATTTAATTCAATATTAAGTAAGGTTTAAGGCTGGGGCCTTATAGTTGGTATCAAAGGTCGGTTTAGACAACATTAGGAGTTAGAAAAGTGTTAAATTATAATATGATTGAAATGATATAGCATTTACGGATTACCATGTTGCTTAGCCTAAGATATTTCTGTGTTCAGAATGGTTTTCCGCAGAGGAAACAAAGCAGCTATGTTGGGACACCATCAGGAGAAAGATAACCTTCCAAATCAGCAACCTGAGATGGTCGGAATTGGAACTGAACAGTTTGTTGCAGTGATGGCACAGTTGACTCAGGCTATAAATGGTGTTGGTATTCATGCACGAGATCAGCCAGATCAACCGCAGAGGAACATGTCAGTGGTGGAACATTTCATGAGGCAACATCCCCCATCATTCAGAGGATCATCTGACCCTGTGCAAGCTGAAGGGTGGATTAAAGCACTGGAGAAGATTTTTGATGTCATGGGGTGTTCAGAACATCAAAAGGTTAGTCTTGCTGTTTACCGTTTTGAAGGTGACGCTGATCAGGGGTGGTCGATGGTGAAAAATATCAGGGATAGTGATGAGATTGAGGATCTTCAATGGGACGAATTCAAAGGTATGTTTCTTGAGAAATATTTTCCTAAGGTGGTTCGTCTTAGGATGGAAAAACAGTTCCTAGAATTGAGGCAGGAGGATGATTCAGTGGCTGCTTATGAAGAAGAGTTCACTCGATTGGCAAGGTATGCTCCAAACTTCATATGAGATCTTGATAGTAAAATAAACCGTTTTTACTCAGGGTTAAATCCAAAGTATCGAAGGGATTTAGCTTCTCGTGAGTTCAAAAGTTATGAAAAACTTGTTCGATGTGCAGAGAAGGTGGAAATGGAGTTTGCCGATGATCAGGTGTTCTATGACAAACAATAGAATAAGAGGTCTAGTTGGCAGGAAAAGGGGAAGAATTCATCAAAGAAGCAAGGAGGTAAGAAAAGCAAATATCCATCCTGTGAGAAGTGTGGTAAAATGCATCCTGGAGAATGTTTATCCAAGTCTGGTAAGTGCTTTCAGTGTGGTAAGTCTGGTCATATTGCTCGTAACTGTAAGGAAGATGATCAAGCAGGAAATGAAAAGCCAACGGTAAGATGTTTTAAGTGTAATGAAATGGGTCATTATGCAAACGAGTGTCCAACGAAGAACTCAACTGGGGGAATGCAGCTAGACTACAAGCAGAAAGGGGTGGTAAAATCATTTGCAACAACTTCAACAGATGTTGGGCCATAGAATGAAGTGGTATCAGCTCCAGGGAGCTCAGTATTTTTCGAAGATTTACTTGAGGTCGGGGTACCATCAGTTGAAAATAAAAGAAGCAGACGTTCTGAAGACTGCGTTCCGTACTAGATATGGCCATTATGAATTTGTAGTTATGCCTTTTGGGTTAACCAATGCACCTGCTATATTCATGGACCTTATGAATAAAATTTTCCATGAGTTCTTGGATAAGTTTGTGTTTGTGTTTTGAGGTTTGGGAAGAGGTTATGTGTGCCTTGTGATTCACAGTTGAAGAATGAGTAGTTTTTTCATCCTGGCAGTACTAAGATGTACAGAGGTCTACGGGAGTATTACTGGTGGGATGGAATGAAAAGAGACATTGCTGATTTTACTATGAAGTGTTTGACATGTCAACAGGTTAAAGCAGAGCGGCAGTTACCGAAAGGGATGCTTCAGCCTTTACCAATGCCAGAGTGGAAATGGGGAAACATATCCATGGACTTTGTTGTGGGATTACCGAGGACATCTCGAGGTAATAATGCAATCTGGGTTATTGTTGATCGCTTGACCAAATCTGCTCATTTCCTTTCTATACGAGATACTTTCTCTCTAGATCAACTTTCCCGTTTGTATCTTAAATAGATAGTCAGGTTACATGGAGTTCCTCTCTCCATTGTATTGGATCGTGAACCCAGGTTTACTTCTAACTTTTGGAAAGGCCTTCAGAAGTCGTTGGGTACTGAATTAAATTTTAGTACAGCTTTTCATCCTCAATCAGATGGGCAGTCAGAACGAACAATCCAGACATTGGAGGATATGCTACGAGCTTGTTCTATGGATTATCAGGGAAGTTGGGACCAACATCTTTCATTGGTTGAATTTTATTATAATAACAGCTTTCATTCCAGTATACAGATGGCACTATTTGAGGCATTATATGGGAAGAGGTGTCGAACTCCAGCATTTTGGAATGAAGTGGGTGAAAGGAAGCTGATGGGACCAGAATTGGTATAAGAGATGGTAGAAAAAGTTCAGTTGATTCAGAAAACACATGAGAACAGCTCAGAGTAGGAAGAAGAGTTATGCGGATAACCGGAGGAAGGATATATCTTTTGAAATAGGTGATCATGCTTTTCTCAAGGTTTCTCCTTGGAAAAGTGTGATGAGATTTGGTAAGAAAGGAAAGTTGAGTGCATGGTTGGTTGGACCATATGAAATTCTGGAAAGATTTGGATCAGTTGCATACCGAGTGGCTTTACCTCCGAGTTTATCTCAGGTACACAATGTTTTTCACATTTCGATGTTGAGAAAGTATATGCCAGATCCATCTCGTGTTTTGAGTCCAGAGGTAGTTTAGCTGGAAGAGAACCTATTTTATGAGGAACAACCGGTCCAGATTCTTGACCACAGGGAGCAAGTGTTACGAAATAAGGTGATTCATCAGGTAAAGGTTTTGTGAAAAAACCATGTGATTGAAGAGGCAACGTGGGAATCTGAAAATGCTATGAGGGATAAATACCCCCACTTATTTTGATAAGTGAATAAAATTGCGAGGACGCAATTCCCAAAAGGGGGGAAGGATGTAACATCCCAGGTAAATAAAGAATAAAGAATTTTCATATTTATTAATATTTACAAATTAAATATTAATTTTATTTTAAAGGGGTTGCTATGTTCGATAGCGTACCCGATACGCAACGATGAGTTTCTTTGAAACATACATAGCACACTAGTAATAAAATAATATTATTTTAAATGTTAGTTAACAAGTAGCCATTGTACTAGCGGAAATGGATATAAATAACTAAAATATGATTAGATATGTTTTTAAATGTTTATACATTTACCCAATAAAAGATAAAGGCTTAAAATACGGAAAGAGTTCAATTTTAGGGCATATATACTCTAATTTTCACGAAAAGTCCACTTATCACCTTTTAATGGTGAACCGTCATTAAATATAGTTTTGATCACTCTTATACATTCTTTTGGACCAAATAAAACTCTTATTAATAATCGGGACATCAAATTTTACTTTGTGTAATTTTCTGGTATTTTTCCGATAAAGTTCATTTTTTTTAATGAATAGTGTAAAATGTTGTGTTTTAATTCAAAACCTCTTTTAATCTAATTTATTTATATGATTATATTATCTTTTGAATTGGTTTTAAAGTGAAATTAGAAAATATTTTTACCATTAAATCCAATAGTGGTCGTTGGAATTAATTTCACTTTGAAATCGGACTTAAACTAGTGTCAATCTTTTGATACTTATTGTTTCATAAAAACACGCTATTTGCTCTGACAGCGGGAATTAATTATTAAATTAATTAATGTGACTTATATGTTTTGAATTTTGTAAAATAGACTTCATTTTTGAATTCGGAATATCAAATATAGCTTAGGGTGAATTTTTGGTAAATTTCTGAAAAACTTCAATTTTTGATGAATAGTGAAACCACTAAGTGGTAATCAAGCAAACTGATTTTTCAGTTAAATGAAAGTTTACCCCTAATGTGTATTGAATTTTGAAAATCCGACATACATGGTTGTCATTAAGAAGTAAAATGTGGTTCAATGAGATTAAAATAATTTTTTGGTGAATAGTAACTTTTTTTCATTAATCGCGATTAGAGGTAATTAGTGTAGTTAAAGGTAAAAATGGTATTATAAGAATGGGAAAACACCATGACACTTGTCCTACACCTATTGGGTGAGTCATGGCCGACCAAGACAAACCATGGGACAACTTGGGGACCCCATGGAGCCACTTTAGTTGGAAAATGACATTAATATATTTTTATTTAATGTTAAAGTGAAAATGACACTAACATAAATTGTTTAACTAAAATAATTTTTTAGGGGGGTTATAAAAGTCCAAATTTTGATTATTAATAGTCATTGGAAAGCTAAAACGATTTCCTACATCATAGTATTTTTTTTTTATAATTTTTAGACATTAAATAAATTAAATTAGTTATGACATAATAATGATGCAGCGATGACATCATTATTTGACGATTTAAATAAAATGGAAAGATAATGAAAAATCTAAAACCTACACATGTCCAAAACCAATTGTATGAGTGGATTTAGAACCCTTATCACCTTATCCACGAATTAGTTCAATGTGGGACCTTTTAAAACCGAAACACATTTTCAAATAAAGTAATATTTCTTTACTTTCCAAAAGTGCCCCTCCTCTCCTCTTATAAAAGGCCCCCACCTCTACCTCATTTCACACACTTCTCAAGCCTTTGGCTCGGCCAACCCCTGCCCAATTACTCTCTCCACATCCCTCTCCTAATCCTAGAGGATTCCCTTTGGGAATAATCCTTTCAAAGGAATCCTTTAGGCTCAAATCAAAAGGGAGTTACACTTTTAAAGGTAATTCATTCTCTCTTGTTCATTTGTTTTATTTTGCTTCTCCAACCCTCTAAACTCTTTTTATTTACTTCTTTTTTAACAACACCAGTATATTCAATATACTAGGATGTTGTTATAATATTTATTGGAGCTACACTCTCACACAACTACATCAAATGGTTAAAGAACATACGGTTTCCGTGGATGGAGAAACTCTGCCTCCCGAAACGATGATTGTTCAATACTCATTTAACACCTTCAAGGGTGGCCATTATGATGTCACTATTTTTATATATGATATATAATATGTTTATGTTTTCTTTAAGCTTCTGTATTTTTCATTTTTGGCATACCTTTATGGTTTCCATTATGGGTAAACACGATATCTTCATTTAAGGAAGTGCGGACTACCGCCCCCTAAAAGTGATGTGATTCGTTAATGCCATATGTGGGACGTGTAAAGGATGGATTTAAAGTTATTATATATGATGTTATACTGTAATTATAATATACCTCTATATCATTATTATTTCATTCCATTAAAGTATGAGATAGAAATGAAAGTAGCGTTCATGCGTACGTACGGCTTACCGTCTCCATGAACGGTGCATTTCATTTCTTATCCCCAAATGTAATGTACTATTAAAATTACATGTATATAATGTATATATATAATTAATGATATATCTAAATGATTAATATAATTCTGGAATTAAAATATACATACCTCTCATTTAGTTTTAATTCCACTAATATGACAAAGAAATCAAAGTAGCGTTCATGCGTACATACGGCTTACCGTCTCCATGAACGGTGCATTTCATTTATTACCTCTAAATGATTATGTAATATTATAAATACATGTATATTCTGGATATATATTATACATATTATATCCAAATCAGGAATTTCATTCTGGATATAAAGAACTTTTGACCACATGAACAACATGTAATTGTAAGAAGTCAACTTTCAACTTAAGAACCAAATATTGACAAAACAAACATTATTAACTTAAATGGTTACATAATGTTTATAACATGGCAATAAGTGATATAAAAAGAATAATGAACTTTAAAAATGTTCTTAATCAAGTATAAATTAACTCAAGTTTATTATTCAGGACGTTAAAGAATGATCGAGTCAAGTCGGACCCAAGGTAAGGGACTTCGTCTCAATCTCCTTTCATTGAGGCATATTTCGTTTTATACACAACTTTATTTTATACGGTGTATAAACTCATTTGACTTTTAATTTTATACAAAAGGAATCTTTTTATACGAAGCGTTTTACAAAACGACAAAAAGGAATGTTTCTTTTAACGTACGCGGCGACAAAAACCTTTTCCGCCACCGCGAGTATTATTTGGTCTTTGGCTTCCTCAACAAGCCGTTATGTTTTTAAAATGAAATAAATACCATATACTCTTTTATGTATTTTGGTATTGAAAATGATTTTGATAAAGGATTATATTATGATATATTGTGATTGAAATGTGGAAATGTTACCATTCATTTATATTGGTTTTATGTTTTATGATTTTATATTGGTACTTGGACATTTTAACGGGTGGTTACGTTATAAACCATATGACGGGTGGTGCCGTGAATACCAGGACGGGTGGTTACGTTATAACCTCCAATGCATTGGGTATGGAAGTCGGCCGTATGGCTATTCCATTAAGTATGTATGGAAATTGGCCGTATGGCTATTCCATTAAGTGATATGTGTGGAAGTCGACTGTATGGTTATTCCACTTAAGTATGTTTATGTCCCAAGTTACCTTTATATATGTTATGTGTTCTTTATATGGGTTTTATGGTAATCCTTTGGTTACAAAAAGGTAAGTAATGATACTTTATTCAATGAAGAGTTTTTATTACTTCATAAAGGTGAAAATTATTACTTTGATAAAGTATACATGGTTTACTTGTTGTTTTTATAAACTAACAATTTTCATTCTTTGTGTATCCCTTACTGAGCTTCTTATGCTCAACCCAAGTTTTTCGAAATGTTTTTCTCAGGACTTAAAGTGGAATAAGGTCAAGGATGGGATCAAGGGAATTTCATGCTATCTAAAACATGGAATCTATACATCTTTCTTTTTAAGGGTTTTTATTTTATGGAGACTTAGTAGAAGTGTCTACTTTGTAATCTTTTAAGATGTAATAGTTATGTTCTAATTCTCTAAAACTCTAAACCCGAAAAGATACTCAATGTGAATTATTCATTTAATTCAATATTAAGTAAGGTTTAAGGCTGGGGCCTTATACAACATGAGAGCCCACAAGGGGTATCCAAACAATGAAACTCTAAAGAAGGTTTATATCCCTACTCTCATCAATCTGTATGAGGCCCACTAGTGTATAATAAAAATTTAACATAATAAGTCCGACATCATTGCTATCCAGGAGCCTCTGAATTTTTCATAGCTAGCCCTGTAATTATGGAATCTCGAGGAATTCCCCATTGCATCAATGTGGGTGAATTTTCGTTATATTTAACCATGGGATCATATTCTCCAAGGGCGACAAACTGTTGAACTGCATCATGGTCACCATCCACCCAAATGGATTCATGGGAACTAACCCCCCCCCCCAATGGTATCTGTGGCACCAATACCTCCACTAGTATCATGTGAACTAACCCTTAAAATGAGGTACTTCATCGAGGAGGAGGACAAGACTTATTGTCTATATGTTAATATGATTTTAGTCAGATCTAAAAACTACTCATCAAATCCATAAGAGCATACTCTTAATGGGTAAAATCATACCTTCTTGTAGTTATCTAATCCACAATGGATTTTCTAGTCTTCCTCCACCGACTCAATAGTAGAATGGCTCAGTGGTATCCACAATGCATCTATAGGAGGTGTTACTGATCATGTTGGTTCTCATAATGTAATGAAATTGGATCTTATGGACAATGGAAGAAGTGTATTCATTCTTGGTGACCCACATAAAAATCCCCATCATCATCCACCAAAACAGCTACTGACATAGGAAGGGGTGTTTTCATGGCTCCAACCATCCATCCCCATAAGGATGACATGGTAGTCACTACATTAGATTATATATGTCAAGTACAACAAGATAATAGGGGTCATTGGGAGATAATTTTGGGAATACACTTGAGATCCCCACCTAGGGATGATGAGCCAGTTTCTAATTATGTAATCCCTCTTTATAGTGAAGTTCCCCAACCCATAAACGAGAGGGTTTTTTATATTTGGCATCCCCTATTTAAGAGAGATTCAAATATTGTTCCACATCACCCATACCAATAGGTCTAGGGGAATTTTGATATTTTCCACCTCCTTATTGGGGATATTCAAGAAACTATATAACCCCAAATGTCACAACAAAACCTCCATGAGTGTCAAAATCTTTTTCTCAGTGGGAAGCATCTGCATTATCCAAGACCCCCATTGCTTCATCAACTACCACTTGACCAATAAAGACTAGTAATATGTAACACGCAATGCATTTTAATCCATATACCCATACCAATAGTGGCATAAATAAAATTTGGTATAAGCAACCCTATCTTTCATATCTTGAAGACCGGAAGTGTAAATAATATTCAATCTAAGACAAATATGTTTCTAGATATTCCAACGACTCCAAGGAGAGTGGTTTGACAGATTTATTAGTGATAAGGATCCAAATGAAGGCAAGGTTGGTAGGAAATTAAAATCATTACCCCTACCATCAATGTCTTAGGTTCATGATATAAGATTTATTTCATTTAAAAAATGTCTTGAAGTGATGAAAGAAAAGGGAATACTAGAATCACCAACACCTGAATCCAGACTCCAATCATTTGATCAATCTAAGAAGGGAGACCTGATGGTGCAGTCGGGCATGAGTCGCCTACCATTCAAAGAAAAATGACCAGATTTTAAAGAATGATGAGAAGAAACCTATTCCTTCTAAAAAATCATGCTTTTAAATATTTTTACTATTCCATGGAAAATAGTTTGATGAAGCCCTAAACAATGATAATGCCAAAAAAGGGAGAATTGATAGGCCATGATGAACATTTCTCCTACCAATGAAGTCTTGGAAATACTTTAAAATATACTTTGACATTAAATATTGGTTAGAGGAATATGTATATGCATGCGTGATATGTTTGAAAGAACCCAAAACCCTTGCAATATGCATAAGAAATTTTAAACATCAATTAAAAGAGCCCCTCTACTGATGGGTTATTTAACCATCATCCTTAATTAAAGACATTAAAAAACATGAATAATGTCCTTACCACATGATGTTAAAATAAATGGCCATAATCCATACCACTAGAAAATAAAAAACTTGGCTAATGTCTTTACCACAAGGCATTAAAATGTATGGCTTTCGTCCTCACTGTAAGACATTAAACTGATTGGATAATATCCTAACCAAAGAACATTAAACCTCATGAATTATGTCTTTTTTGATTGTCATTAAACTTCACAGTTAGAAAATAACTATGTACATCTTTAATCCCATCCTAATTAGATATCTACGGATTCCTGGATTCTATATCTCATCTCATCCACCCATTTTCATGTACTCACCATAAGAAATTATACACAGAACACATCCCAGTCACAGGATGATAAATAGTGGTGTGTCTCAATCCATGGGAGACATCATCAATATTAGATGAGAAGTTAATCAGTCAATATGGTTATAATAACCCATTCATGACTTGAAAATCCATATATTCTTAATTAAGTTTCTAAATTAAGGTAGGTAAGAAACAAATTGTGGATGATGATAAACATATTACAACTCATAATGGCATGTGGGATCACCCCTGTTAATCCTTAGAGTGTTCTTAATAGATACTAGGTTCTCCCCATAATCCTAGGTGAGGTCACAAATATAATCCCAATGGTCCAATCCCCAGCTTTCCCTAGTGTAAGCATGGAATACTATTATCTCTAACATCCCTCACCAACAACTATCATAAAAGTGGAAAATAATTTCTCCTATTAAGGTCTTAATCACCCTAATAGTGATAGATGATCCCTCATATTTACGTATTCATCTAGAAATACCTCCATAGACTAAGATATAGAAGAAGATGAGGCTAACCTCATGAATTCCCCTCCATCATTCTTGGAAGGTGACCCCACCACCATATATGAGTTTAGGAAGATAAATCTTGGAGTAGAGGAATACATGTGCTTAATTTATTTTGTGCCTCCATTTTCCCTCAATGAGGTAGATATATACATTTAATTTCTAAAGTGGCACTGATATGTGTTCTCTTAGAAATTCTCAAACTCAACCTAGATGTGGCTACGCCCCATCCTAGACTACCCATTGATTATCATGGATTCAAACATGCAGCTAGAGGATGAACTCATAACATGTCACCAATGTAGAGATGAGAGTTAAAAAATTCATAAATTAAAAAAATTTCTATGAAATTGAAATACCAAATATGTCCTTATAACATTATCCTTATTAATATAGGATATTCACAACTAAAAATCCTTTGAAAGTATTAAGCGGAACCTACTACACCCACCACTCCTGATGCTTGTGGTGGAAGAGAGACTACACTTATTATATGTGGCATCCAGGAAAATATCAATGGGAACCATCCCTTCAAAAAACTAATGAAGTGGGAAGTGAGAATAGACTCTGTTACCTTATCCATACTATGCTAGGTACTTAGACTCAATATTCTGATGTCGAGTAGAACTGCATCACACTCATCCTATCAGTGTAAAAGCTGATGGATTTCTTGCATCCCCATAAAGATAAATTGTTCTCTTGTATAGATCGTTCCAAGTACATACATTTACATCTGATGTTTATTGGGTTCTTGGCCATATGCGTGGTTATTCTTCAGCAATACAAAATTTAGTATGTGTTACAAAAGTCAAGGAATGGATATGACTGGATGATTTCCATGCAGCACATCCTGCCCTAGAAAATACATTTTAAGACATTGAACTTATAGATTAAGAGTTATATTCATCCCCTGACACACCTTGGACATGGGATATGTATTTTGACAGTTCCTCACGAAGTCCTATCAAACCAATGGTAGAAAACTGAATGTTTAATCAGGTTGGCTTGGTTATTGTGTTTGTCTCTCCACACATAGAGGGTTTACACTACTCATTCTCATTATCCAACGGTTGAACAAATAACAAGTGAAAATACCAATCCCTAATCACTAGATTTGAACTCTCCATATAGCTACAATGTTCCTATAGGAATATAAAAGGGAATATAGTGTTAGTGATAAATCAGTCCAATGATGAATACACCATCAAAAAGGAAGAACTATACCCTATAATTGGTTATGTCAAGGGATTGATAAAAAATATCCCTTCCGAGCTAACATTTCATCATGTTCCCCAATAATAGAATTTTCAATCCAACACATTGTATAATTTATCCATTATCATGGTTGATTTGTAGGATGAGGAAAACTTATGTATCAATTATCCAAAAAAGATAAGGGTGTCTGCATCGATGTAAGTCCCATCACCCATCCTAGTTACATGATGTTAAAATGTAAAAATTCATCATGAAAACAATACATTAAATAGAATTACACTTTTTGTCTCGATAATATGATGTTAAACTACATAACAACTTTTGTACATAATGAAATACATTAAACTGCATGGCCAATGTCCTTATCAATGACAAAAAATCCCACGGATCCATGATTTCCTTCTCTACTCACATCAATTGATCTACATCCCTACCACATGAAGATAAAATTCATGGTTCTTCTTGAACAATTTATGGATTGATTCTGATTTCAAATTAGATACCTAGGGACTCTTTGATCCAATATCTTTGTCCAACCAACACATGATACAAACAACCCTTGATGTACATCAACTATCTATGCGTTCTAGGGAAACCCATTTCATTCCTTATTTCTCATGGCGATCAGAGATCATGTGAGATTCAGAGTTACGGTTGTGGATTTCCATCACAATCAAATAATAAAAGTACAGAATAAAACCATATCGGTCTTCAATGAATGATAATAAAAGGTATACCCGGAGTTCCCACAACATGATGTTAAACTGCATGATCAATGCCTTTACTATAAGACTTTAAAATACAAAGTACCTTAAAACTATATGTGTTTTGATTATCATTGTCACGAGATATGTATCAAGGCCCCTACTTCAACCATTAGTCCATACGGCAATATTCCAATTAATTTACATTAGTTTTCATCCATCCTCCCCATATGATGCAAAACTAGATGGGATTTCGTTGATATATGTGTGGTTTTATTTTCATTCTCATGAGATATGTAGTGACGCCATAACATCCATATTTTCACCCAACTGAAACATTTCAATTTATTCACATTAGTTCTACATTATCCACACCACATGACATTAAATTACATAGATTATCATGAACTATGTGTATCTTGATTCCTATAATCACAAGATATGTATTGACGCATGGATCTTCAATATTGGGCCAAAGAACAACAATCAATGGAAATAATTCCCACATCTATTTTTTGTGTTAGATTGGGGTAGATTATTTCCCATTCAATATCTATGTATGACTTCATTACTTATTTGACATGATACTTAGTGACACCCAAATTTACAATACCAATCCCATTCAGAAAAAGGAAATATAAAAAATCTCCCTTTGTGCATATGGTGAAAAATTAGAAAGGAGATGTTATTCAGAACTATGTATTTCTTGATTCTCATCCTAGTGAGAAATGTATTGAAGCTGGAGACTCTATCACTGATCCCATTCCCAATATGTTTTCATATTCACATTGTTTCCCACGTCCTTACCACATGAAGTTAACTTCCATGGAAGTAAGTCTATACCACATGACATTAATCTTGATGGAGGTTGGAGTGTCCCAACTAATTGATGTTAAATTGGGGAAACCATCATTCATCATACTTCATTATCAAAGGACCACAATATCCTTACCCTAACCAAATAGATAGTGGGGTAATTCTATCATTTATTTAAGTACCTCAATCCATACACTACAACTTATGTTTCAAGCATCTCGTGTCATCACCAACCTTTCATTTACATTGAAATATAACATTTATCTATCTATTGGATAATTTTATTTACACAAGGGATCATACCCAATGACTAGATATATCGATAACTAGTATAAATGGATTTTAGATTCTCATGAGACTAACATCACAATGGAAGAACATATAAAACCATTGTGTTTTAGGTTATCTCTAAAATGATTATCCCTTGTCATTAATCAGGATCTGAAATCCATGATCTATAATTTAAAACACTTTCAACTCTCACTCATAAGGATGATGTGGTACTTCTGACCATGGTCATCCTAATTAGGCTCTTGTGTGACATCTCCCATATTAGTTACATAATATTCATGACCATAAAATGTTCACACTTTGTTCCAAGATTTATATCCTTAAACAATATCCTATCATATCTAAAATAGAAATACATTAAATTGTTAGTTAAAGAGACAAAAAAAAATTCTGAAAACTAGAAAAGTGATTCCTGATAAAAAATCAAGTCTTCACTTGATAAACACTTCATTTTCATAGATTAAGATAGAGTAAGAGAATAAATAAATAAGCTATAAATATCATTAAGTATTATATATAAACCTATTAAATTATAATATATTCTTGCTAGACTACATGGTCCAGGTAAAAATTAGATAAATTATTTTTCACTCTTCCTCACCCTGAGAATATGTATGATAAGTGGTGGAGTAAATTGTAGGGTTCTCAAACCCTTCTTGGATCTTATATTTTCCATAAATCACACTTCAAGATATGAAGAATCTTAGATCATTAGTAAACCTTTCATTACCCCAGTAAAAATTTTATCTCTTTGTTTGGTAATGATATTGATGAAGAAGGGACTATACCCAACAACCAAATACATTGTGGACTAGTATAAAGGCCTTTTTTATTCTTGTGATCATGACATCAACACGGTGTAGCATACCACCCCACTGTGTTTTAAGATATCTCAGGTGTGACAGTCTCATACCTTCTTCATGACAAGATCACATTGGACTATGATATAAAATACCAAACTAAGACAATTAATTTTGATATGATATCCTTGAAGATATATCACCTTGTTTTGTATCCTTTTTGATGGATGAAATGTGACCCTTTATTCTTTATCCTTTTAGCAACCCACACCTAGTGATTCGAAACCACTTGGCATAGAGCTCAAGCTATTCAATTGGAACCATGATTCACAAGGGCTTCATACCCGTTTTCTGGATAGCCTTCCTTATATACCCAACTTCATAATCTCGATGTTTGAGTCACCATGAATATTTTTTAGCTCATGGAAAGGAAAAGAGATCTCTCAGTTCGGTCATGCTATTGATGTAGAAGGGCTCAGACCCAACAGAAACATCTTGGCCCAGTATAAAGGGATTGTTAATCCTTTAGAGCCTCAACCACATCATGGTGGAACATGAGTCCCTATAATGTCAAGGGACATAAAAAGCATGTCAACCCCATTCAATTTTGTCTGGTTCAAACTCTTTGATTGTGACTTACATCAGATTCATTCCAATTATCAAGGTAGTCCTATATTTTAATGTATTTCTATTCCAAAAATATTCACCCCATAAACCTTCTATACACCATTGGAAAAGATTATAGATCATATTTTTTTGTCCATGTTATTGAATCATGAGTATGGTTACCCTCCAACTATAGGAATTTTCTACTTTCACAAGGATTAGAGCTCCTTTATTGAGTATGTCCCACTATAGGAATATAGAAAACAAATCATGATATTCTTGTGAAGTACCCTATCATAGAAAACTGTTAGAGAATTCTATAAGGTTATCATGCCCTAATAATCCTTGTAAATATGATCATCTGATGACTAATGGAGGAGGTGAAACAATGAAGAATATCATGCCACTAGGAATTCATGGAAATTTATCAAAATGTAGCCAGGTGAATGTAAATAACTTTTCAATTAATCATATATGTTTAGTCTTAAAAATTAATGATTTGAATCACGGATTATCTGATTAACATTCCCACTAAGGCATGGAATACTACCCATGATTTCATCACAAAATAGTTAAATTTTCCCTCCTATGTATGAGTTTATCCTACAAAAGTACATTAATTATACAGGTTATTATAATTGAACATATGACTCTTATGAAAGAGTTTTATCTACATAGTGATATAATTTAGAACATTGTGTAGCTTGATTCCCATCATCACGAAATATATATAGATATCCATGTTCACTAAATTAGATATAGACACAAGTTCCATTCCACCCAATCACTATACCATTTTTAAATTTTTTATATACTCCAATTTCTACTTATCTATTCCCTATTCCAAATACATTTCCTATATTAGATTTAGCTAAAAGGTTGTGACTAGATGTATCATCTTCATAACACTTGATTTTTATTCAGATATATGCAGGATAGTTAATCCTTGGAAAATCAGTATCATGGATCATCATACATCCAGATATGTGGAATTATGATTGAAATCTATAATAGAATCAAATTATTTTCATTATGATTAATATCATTCAAAGGGGGGAATCTTGATACAACTAATATTTGTGAATTTTCACTTTTTAGGAATATATTCAATTATCTTGAAGTAATAAATTAAAATTGAATACCTAAAGGCTAAAGATTTGATGGAATCACCCTAGGACTCTTATATTATACTGATAATTTAATTCTTAGTTGTTAACTGTATTATTTACAATCCATATCCAAAATTAATGGCCATTACACTATCCAACTAGTCTAATTCGACCACAGTCACATATGGGGATAATGTTTTACCACAACCATTGAGAGTCATCTTGGGCCACCCAGAAGACCACTTGGAGAATATATCCCAAAGTGAAAAGTGGGCATGTATATATGGCCAATAGAGTTAAATTCTATAGGTGTGCACATTGACCAAGCCATAATTTTTGTGGGCCAAAGCCCATGAGTGGAAGTGTTGCATATGGTACATGTACCAAACCATTTCAAGCAGAAACTAGAGGAATCAAATTAATAGATTTTATACCAAAGGTGAGGCACATAATTAATTTTATCTGGTATGTGATGTTTACAAGGAGATCAAATTTGGGGCATGAAATCAGGCATCCCATCGATCTGTGTCGTCTTATTAATCTCTCTATTGATCCGAGTCATCTGCTTCAATCCATTTCCTCATGATTTCATGTTAGGTGATTCAGTTCACTACAAGAACATCATCTTTCAGCTCCTTCTTTGATAGAACCCCCCATCACTATGAGTTCAACACGGAAACTCGAAGATGGTTGTTTGATCACAAGGTGATATCCAAGATCTCCACCGTCATCCCTTTTCCAACAGCCACACGAGTCTGAGACAATGAAGGTGAACCATCATGAAATCTAGTGAATATACACTAGACCACTCCATGAGAGCCTTCTTCATTGATCAATTTTTTTTAAACATCCTTTGATCATGCAACCGGACCAACATAACTGTTGAGGGAATCGTGACCATTTATATAACTGAATACCCCTTCTACCTAGATGTATATTCCTTCTGAATTAACTCATATTTTTCTAGATCATGTGGCTCAATATAATGAAATAAATCTATCATATGTTTATAGGAAATGATCATGTGATGTCGCGAATGAAGATCAAGAAAAGACTTACACTACCATACTAGTGCACACACCCTTTATCTTAGGAAAATATGCACCATCCCCAGCCTCCCAAGGCCAATATATATCTATATCCCATCAAAAAAGACAGATAAAGGATGGGAGGAAGAAGATCTCAAGAAAATAATCTATGTAGTCCACCTCCAACAAGAGAAATCATTTTTTAATCATGAGGGCCCACTCCATGATCTTTTGAAGATCAGGAAATCACATGATGAACTGAATGTTATGGGATTCTTGGTTCTTGAAATTTTTTTACACAATCATGTGATTCCCTTGAAGTTCACGACCTAACCAATGTAGGTTGTTCATCAATTCTTGAATCCCCACCTTCGATCTCCCAGTACCAAGACCACCATAGCTCTTTTCACTCACATGCAGCCTTAGACATGGCCATTTCAGCTAGCAAACAACTCCTGCAAGTTCTTGATGTGAGGGATAAGACTATCAGAAGAACATATATTGTAGACAAGTAGGTTTTAGGTCTTGTATCTACTTTATGAATGTGTACACTATTACCTATATAAAAAACCTCACTAAATAGACCCATTCATGTTCATAATATCCATCACAAGACTCCTTGTAGGTCATGCGTGTCATGGGACTTTCATTGGGAGCAATTATGTGAGGCCCCGAGAGGTGCATTACAAAAAACCATTGTTCATGCATCCTTCCTCATAGACCATGGTGAGAATCTTGCATGTGTTTGAAGAGTCCCTTCGTAACACTTTTTAGATCATGTGGCTTCATAATACACATATAAGCACTATCATGTTGTGTGCATATGAAGCTTATATGAATACTTCTAGGTCTTGGAGAGTTGAAAAAGAAGATCCCTTGATCCATCTATGTCCCTATTCATCATATCAATAATGTTCTTTGGACATAATCTCCCACATAAATTTTTGTATCCCTGTACTGGTAAACATTTAATCCCCCTTGCAGATCTACATACCCTTGGTCTTGTGACGCATGCACTCATCTAAGTGAATGATAAACTCAAAAAGTAGCATACCTCATATCCCTATATATGTATTACTGTCAACATGAATAACATGCTTTCCCACATGAACGTGAAAACATTGATACAAATCATCATGTGTATCACCATAGATCTCATCTGGAGACTTTTTTATTGTTATTCTAATGATGAATGTGTGGCCACTATATGATTTCATAAAGATATTCAATAAAATGTAGGATAGGAAATAAGAAAAAACCTTGGCCTTTTGAACATGGTAACCCCACCCATTCTAGTGGTGTCATTTGGGAAGCCTCTGTGCACATTCATATATTCTATTACGATTATATTTTGAGATCATGTAATCATGTGAATAGAATATCATAAAAAAAGTAACCTTTTTGTGAGTATATTACCCTATGGGTAGGACCTTCTATTTCTATGAAATCTATATGGTGTATACCTTCAACATATACACTCACGAATATATTTTTTCCCATGAAACATGAATCATATTTCATTATGACATATACTTGTGGTACATGGGTGAGCACAAATTATAAACATATTTGGGAGACCATGTCATGTGAATGGTTTAAGGACACACGATCATCAGAGAATCAGGGGACTCATGATGAATTTAATTTGTTTTGGATAGGTCAGTTAAACCACAAGAATAGATGTGGAAAACCCAATTTGACATCATGATATTTCTAAAACATGTCACCAGTGTCATGTGACGATCCATGGAAAAAACAAGTTGATCTGATGACAAACCCATGACATGTCCACACCATCATGTGGAAATCTAATGAGCTCCATATTAGTAATGAAATTGTTAATCGATGTTTTCAGCCTCGGTAATGTGAATGCACCTCAGACAACACATATTGATATTGTGAAGGATTCATTGAAAGGTTTTCATGGTCATGAGATTTTCCATAGGAATTACCATATTGACATGTGAGGTCTGAAGGTAGGTTAGGTTGATCATGAGACAGTATATGACCATGTATATTTTGATCATGGAAAAGAAATCAGGCATGTCTTCTTTGATCAGTCAACATCCAATTAAATATTTTTATCCCTACAGGTTATAACTCCCTGACCCTAGATTCCCAAAGTCAGTGCATTATTTTCGTACATTGGCATTATTACAAGGAATTAAGTCCTGAAATACCGATTAGTTTTGCAGTCATGGAAAATATATTACATGAATGAATGTTACATTACACATTCTAACATAAAACAAAATAAAATCCTATGGTAATTCCATTGTTCCCTTAGCTTAACAATGCATCTCAAAGATAATACACTTCTTGGTATCTTGGGAAAATAAAACTTATGGAAGGGGTGAGCTCAAATGCTCATTGATGATAACAATATAGCAGAAATATTTATAAATAAGCATAAACATTTAAGGCTATGTGTAAAACTAAAACAAAATCCTTTTCAACATAAACATCATCATAATATGGAAAATATAAATCAAAATAATTCCATTTAATTACTCACATGGATATTCTACTAGAAGAATAATCACATGCAATATCAATATCCACTTTTATAATGATGGAATGCATAATTCCAGACCTTCATAACCACTTAGTCAAGGCCTTGTTCCAAGACTATAAATAATATTTTGTCAAGGTCGTGTGCCAAGACACTAGTTTTTCTCATGAGACCTACTGATGCATCGAGGATCTATAGCGGGCTCCACCCATCATATACTAAGTCCAATGCATTCCACATATGAAAAGGTTTAATCATAATATAAACATTCATATTAAAACTAGAATATTAAATTTAAATACTTAATCAATAAACAATGAATGGTATAAAAATAACACATCCACAGTCAAACATATCACAAAACCTTCAATACAATCTGGAAGATCTGTAACATAATAATTCAACTTCATACAAGTTTAAAATCTATGAAAGGATGTTGACATAGATGGAAATGATTTTTAAAACTCTCTGAGAGAAATATCCCTTTTTAATGAAAACATTTAAATTTCACATAATTTATAAAGGAAGACATTTAGAAACATTTTTGAATCAAATATTCCTATACCACTTTAAAACTTTTGAATATAATTAACATTTTAAAAACATTCGTGTCCATATAAATAAATCCTTAAAACCCAATTTGAAAACATGGACATTAATGAAAATGATTTAGAAGAATAAATATTTAAAACATTTAAAATGATGTCTTAGTAAAAAACTCCCTTAAAATAATCTCTTTGAAAACTCTTTTATGAATCATGTACATGGATAATAAATATTTCCCAATAGATACTTACATAAAAACAACCTTGGATAATAAAGATATTGTGAAATTAACCCTTACCATCTACTTTCCTTTGGTCGAGGGTACATCTAACCTCGAGTATAATGAACATAGTATTTTATTAAATTATACTATAAACATATTCATATTTATTAAATCATACATGATTCATTTAGGACTTTATACTACCCATTTAATAATAATTTCCATGTTAAATTAGCCTTTTGGGTAATAATCGATTTCTTTATTGTACGTGTTTTAACATGCTATTCTTGATCGTATCATTTAGATAGTGATTTAAATTATTCCATAATATAAGCCTATATTTATATATCATATATATTTAGAATATAAATATTTAAAATAGAAAGATATATGAAATTGAAAACACCGTTTATGGAGACAGTAGGTCGTACGTATGAATAAATGTTGTTTCTTGTTTTCATATCGTATTGAATGGAATTAAGTGAATAAGATAAATCTAATTACATAAATACATACATATATATATATATCCAGTATCATTATTATTTCATATATTACATAGTTATTAGTAATATATATTTTTATAATCGCTGATGAATGGTGAACTTGGAAATTAATCTCATTGCGTGGTGGAGACGGTAATTCGTACGCACGCACGAGTGACAATATAATTTCCTTAAAGGTGTGGAATTGGATGGTATATTAATTTTACAGAGACATTATAATATTATTTTAATTATTTATATACATATTAATCATCATTATATCTATCCAAATAACAAAGTGTTGAATAACAAATTACACCACGACGTGGAGACGATAAGCCGTACGTAGGCACACATAATGACATTATCATTTATAGGATAGATAGAATAATGAATATGGTTGTTCCATATTTATAATCACATCAAATTATATATAAATTATTGGATTTATTAATTTGGTATGGTAATAACAAAGAATGAGTAACTGGAGTAAGAAATGAACTTGAAAGAGGTGATGAAAACATCACCTCTTCTTCGGGTTCTTCCTTTTGATTTGATCAAAAGGGCTCCTTATGTTGGCTTTCTGACCAATTTAAGGACTGTAAGATGAATTTAGGATAGTCGGTAGGATATTTGAGGAGCGGTTGGCCAATTAAAATGGCTTTGGAGTTGTAAATTTTAGAGAATGGGATGAGCCCTTTTATTAGAGGGGTGAGGGTAACCTTATGAAAAACATAAAATACTATATTATAATAAAATACTTTTCGGTTTATAATGGATCAAAAATGAATTATTAATGTCTATGTTGGGGATGGGTAGAAAACAACTCAACCAATATGTTTTAGAAAGGTTTGGGTCACTATATTAACCTTATCTTTTATATTTAACTCTTAGTTAAATAGTTTGACATTTAACATGTCTCTTTGTATTTTTATATTATATGTTTAATAAACATACAATAATCTTCCAAGAGAACCCCAAGTGGTTCGTTAATGACATATATAATATTATTTAATCCCTTTTTCTGAACCATATTTTTTAACAATAGAATACCAATTAATAATATAATATTTGTTTTAAAAACACTTTTATGTCAATTTTGACACTATTTGGTATTTTTTTTCTAAATTCATAACAGAATTATTACTTATATGAAAATTCATTTGATCAAACCTAAAATGTATTATTAACCTATAAAATTAGTTTGATTACTAAAAAGTCTCAAATTACATTTATTTGGGTTTTTATATATCAATTATTTTAATATTTCATTAATAATGTTATTATTCCATCATCATTGTTTCATAAATAAATTAAATTATTTAATGTCTAAAAATTATAAATAAAATTATATTATATAGGAAGAATTTTATCTTTATAATGAATATTTATTGTTGAATTTATATTATGTGTAACCCAATATTTAAAACGGTTTATTTGATAAACATAGAATTTAACACTTTTAACTCGTCTTAGAATTTAAAATTAATAAATGTCCTAATCTAATACAAGTAGACCTAAAAGATAATGTTTTATTCATTAGGTAGTTTTTTGTCGATCTACATTTATATAATATAATTATAACTTGTTTTAGGGTAATTATGATATCATTTTTACCCTTAATTACCATATTTACTTTTAACCGTGGTAAAAAATGTCAAAAGTTACTATTCAAAAAAATTATTTTCATCATATTGAACAACATTTTACTTACTGATATTGACCGTTTATAATGTATTTTTTTGAAATTAAACTCATAGAAGCGGTAAATTTATGTTTTATGAAAATTTGCAAATTCTCCTAGGAGGTGGGTAAAAGACAGTAAAACATTCGATAACATTTTATACATCTAATTTTATTATAAAATGAATCCAATGAATTATGTTGAATATATATAGTTATTATATATATATATTGAAAATAAATTTAAATAAAATAAATAATTATTTAAATAAAATGTCATTTTCAAATAATAACATAGTGTTTTCACTATTGATCAAAAATTGAATGTTTTCAGAAAAATACCAAAATATTACCCTAAGCTAATTTTTATATTCTAAATTCATAATTGACCTCCATTTTACCAAATTTAAAACATATAAGCTTCATTTATTAATTTAAAATCAATTCTCATTGTCAATACAAAAAAGTGTATTTTTATGAAATAATAGCTTTAAAAGATTGACACTTGTTTATTTCCAATTTCAAAATGAAATTACAAAAAATGACCAGAATTGGATTAAATGTTAAAAATATAATCTATTTATACTTCCAAACCATTAAAATTTATAATTTATCACCATAAATTATTTTTATTTAAAAAGTTATTTTCAGTTATAATATAGAATTTTCACTATTCACCCAAATTTAAAAGTTATCCGAAAAACCCAAAAAAATTATTGAAACTAAATTATTATGTCTAAATTCTAAAAAAGAAGTTTATTTTATCAAATTTAATATATAAAAGTTTTAAATATTAGATTTAAAGAGGGTTCTCCATTAAAAGGTGGTAAAATAGCATTTTTTTGAAAAATACTTCATTTATTTGAAAAAAATGTTTTTTTCCTTAAATTTTGTCTTAGAAACTCACATTATTGATTCTAAAATTATAAAGATTATATAAAGTTAAAAATTATTTTAATTCTATTCAGTACCGCTCTTGAACGGCTAGTTTGGTAAGTCATGGTGCGCTAGAACTCAGTGTTGTGTGTAGTGCAAGTAATTGAATTATTTTGAAGAAATAAAATTCTATGAAATCTTGGGGTGTTACATTCTTTACTCCTCCAAGAAATTGCTTCATCACATTTTGAAATTGTTTTTCGAAAATAAAATGTTGAAAATAGAAAATACCTTTGTGGGAAAACCCACATCGGAAATTGGGTTAATAAAATTTAGTCTTGATAAGAGGAAAAGGGAAATGAAAGGGTCACCACAGAATTATGATCTTTATTAGGAGAAAACTGGAGTCAATTAGAGACACATAATTAGTGAAGAAATGTAAATATTTATAGGGAGTGATTGAGGACATCAATCACAAACAAGTTTAAAATTGAGGGCCTCAAATCTGTCAATCTATGATGATTTAAAATGCCATCAGTTCAACAAAACATAAGGTATTAGGATAACACATTTTTGGTTTTAAGATCCCTTCCCTAATGTTTAAGAATTAATATACACATATAATAAGAGGGAAAATTATATATATATATATATATACTTTACAAGTGGAGTCTCATCTTTCAACTAATTTCTACCACAGTCTCATCTTTCACTCTAAAAGATTTCAAAAAATTTACCCTATTTATCCTAATCGTATAGGGTTCCAAAAATATAATGAATTTATAATTCACCTATTAGAAACTTTAAAAAAACTAGATTATACAATCTAGGGACTTCACGTATTCCAGTGGTATGCGATAAATCCCAATATCACTATGGTTGTGGGATCGATTCCCGCAGCTTTGTCTGACACGATGGATTGTCACATGGTCTATCTGTTTTCCTTTTTATAATAATCCCAAAATAACCTTTACAATAGTATCCAAATTCAAACATTATCACTTCCAAACATTATACTTAACCAAAATACTTCTATCCAAACTCAACGTAAAAATTTTATAAGGAAGTTAAACACAATGAAGATCCTTTTTTCCACATAATAACATGTGAACAACTTCATCATGTATTATTTTAAATCATGGTAACCCCCTTAATTAACATAACACCTTATTGATTACATTCACTCTTCCTTATTATTTATATATTACTGGATATATTCCCTATATCCATGTTTTTTAATAATCCAACAATGATGAAATAAACAAACTATTAATCAGTTCCATGGAAGTCAAGAATATCCAATATATTTTATCCAAATCAAACATCTCTTATTCCAAAATCACTACCACATTATTAGCACAATATTATGTATTACCTTTATTCAACCATTTATTTTTTAAAATGTGTAGCTTACTATTAATTAACTTTTTCTTAGAACCATATAATCTGAAATCCTCAATAAAATAGTAATGCAATATAATCATTGTTTATCTCCATAATTCATATAACCAGTATATTGTTGATACAACACTAAAATCAAACAATTCTATAATAACATCATAATAAAACTATTCATTCATATTTATCTGAGGGATTATCATTACTTGATTATTATTCAATTTCATCATCTGAGGTGTACTCTGATTAATGAGAAATTGATTTGCGTAGTGTCCCAATGCCTTGTAGATAAAGAATTTCACATTTGAAACCTTTTTATTACCCTTACAATCACTTACTAGGTGTCCTCTTTCTCTACACTTATAACAATATCTCATTCCATTCAACCATTTACCAAGGTGATTATTTTTACATTTATCACATATGGGAAAATCCTTCTTTACAGTCTTTACATTATACATCTTTCTCTCTGCCATGCTTTTCTTCTCTTGCTTCCCTTCGAATCCATAGGACTCAGATAATTCATTACTTATCATATTAACACATGATATTATTTCATCATATGTTGAGAATATGTGGGAGAATATTTCCATTCTAAATTTTGGCTTAATACTAGGAAAGATATGATCCATTTTCACTTTTTGGATCATACGTATTGGTGTAGTTTTAATTACTTCTAATAGGTTCCATTTCTTAACAATGGAATACACTAGGCCAGTTTATGAATTGCAATTCATAATTCCAAACATGTTAAATACCTAAGGTAAATTGAATAGTTTATGGATATAATCCATAATCGAAATTATTTTTTCTTTGAGGATGTATTTACTCCAAAATCCTTCATAATGGCCTGTAATGAAAAATGGGAATTATCCTATGCATATCCACCAGGAGTGTCGTATCAAAGAGTGCAGAAAGGCCCATTTTTGTGCACCAATTCCCATTCTAGTCTAGCTCAAAGCATTGTTTTTTTGTGTTTTAAAACTATTTTCATCTATTCTAGAGCCACCTCTACATTCTTGTATCTAGACAGGGTTGTATTTCATAGAAAACTCACAAAATCTCTACCTTACCAAAATTCTAGGAAGTTCTTCTATACAAATCCTAAAAGTATATCTTAGGGTAATGTGCTCTAATCATAGTTTATATAAATCTAGTTTCCGAGGTTATTTCTAAACCTCCTCTGATTCCAACAATAATTCCCCGACCCTAGATTCCTAGAGTCAGTGCATTGATTTAATACATTGTCATGATTACAAGGAATCCAGTCCCGAAAGACCGATCAGTTTAGCAGTCTTGGAAAATAGAATACATGCATTAATGAAACATTATAATTTCTAACATACAACAAAAAAATACTTGGATAACGCCCTTGTTCCCAATTCTTAACCCTTCATATCAAACATAAAACACTTTTTGGGATCCTAGGAACATAAAACATAAGAAATGGGTGAGCTCAAATTCTCAGAAAGGATAAAAATATAGCAGAAACTTTCATAAATAAGCAAAAAAATTTATAACAATGTATAAAACTAAAACAAAATCCTTAAAAACATAAATATCATCATTATAGGAAAAATATAAATCAAAATAATTCCATTTAATTACTCACACGTATATTCTACTAGTCAAATAATCACATGAAATATTAATAGCCACTTTCATAACGATGGAATGCATAATACCTGACTTTCATAACCACATAATCAAGGCCCTGTTCCAAGACTAGAAATAATATTTTGTCATGTCCTTGTTCCAAGACACAAGTTTGTCTCATGAGACCTACCGATACATCAAGGAGATTTATTGGGCTCCACCCATCACTTACTAAGTATAATGTATTTCTCATATGAAAAGGTTTAAACATAACATAAAAATTCGTATTAAAACTAGCATATGAAATGTCAATAATTTATCCATAAAACAAGAATGGTATAAAAATAACACATACACTATCAAACATATCAAAAAACCTTCAATATAATATGGAAAACTTTTATCATAATAAATCAACTTCAAACAAGTTTAAAATCCATTAAAGGATGTTGACATAGTGGAAAATGATTTGTAAAACTCTTT
This sequence comes from Viscum album, assembly GCA_963277665.1. Taxonomy (NCBI): domain Eukaryota; kingdom Viridiplantae; phylum Streptophyta; class Magnoliopsida; order Santalales; family Viscaceae; genus Viscum; species Viscum album. Next base: position 1,397,487,254 of record OY728119.1, read on the forward strand.
GAGATATAATATCCATTTTTCATGAAAACATTTAAAATTCACACATTTTTTTAAAGGAATACATTTAAAAACATTTTTGAATCAATGATTCCCATACTAATATGATACTTTTGAAAGGAATCAACATTTTGAAAACATTCATGACCATATAAATAAATCCTTAAAAACAATTTTTATCGCATGAAAATTATTGAGAATGATTTAGAAGAATAACAATTTAAAATATTTAAAATGATTTTTTTGTAAAAAATTCCCATAAAATAATGCCTTTGAAAAATCTTTTATGAAACATGGACATGGATAATAAATATTTTCCAGTAGTTACTTACCTAAAAACAACCTTGGATAATAAAGAGATTGTGAAATTAACCCTTACCATGCACTTTCTTTTGGTCGAGGGTATGATTAAACTTCAGTATAATGAGAATAGTATGTTATTAAATTATAAAATAACCATATTAATATTTATTATATCATATATGATTCATTAATGACTATTCATACCCATTTAATAATTATTTCCAAGTTAAATTAACATTTCAGGTAATAATCACTTTCTTTATCGTAAGTGTTTTAACTTGTTATTCTTGATCGTATCATTTAGATAATTATTTAAATAGTTCCAGAATATAATCCTCGATTTATATATCATATATATTTAGAATACGAATATTTATAATAGATAGATATATGAAATGGAAAACACTGTTTATGGAGATAGTAGGTCGTATGTACGTATAAACGATTTTTCTATTTTCATATCATATTGAATGGAAGTAAGTGAATAAGATATATGTAAACACATAAATACATATACATATACATATATAAATTTATATATATCTAGTATCATTATTGTGTCATATATTACATACTTATTAGTAATATGTATTTTTACAATCATCGATGAATGGTGAACGTGGAAATGAATCTCATCGTGTCGTGTAGACGGTAATGCGTACGTACGCACGAGCGACAATATCATATCCTTAATTTTGTATATTTGGATGGTATATTAAATTTACAGAGACATTATAATGTTATTTTAATTATTTATATACATATTACTCATCATTATATCCATCCAAATAACATAGTGTTGAATAAAAAATTACACCACGGCGTGGAGACGGTAAGTTGTACGTACGCATGCATGGTGACATTATCATTCATAGGATGGATAGAAAAATTAATATGGTTGTTCCGTATTTATAATAACATCCCAGTATATATAAGGTACTGGATTTATTATTTAGGTATGATAATAACAAAGAAAGAGTAAGTGGAAGAAGAAAAGAACTTGAAAGAGGGTGGTGAAATCATTACCTCTTTTCGGGTTCTTTTATATGATTGGATCAGAAGGGCTTCATATGTTTGCTTTAAAACCAAAGGAAGGACTCTAGGATTAAGTTATGATAGCTGGGAGGATATTTGGGTAGCGGTTGGCAGATCCAAATGGCTTTGGAGGTGTGAATTTGAGAGAAGGGGAAGTGCCCTTTTAAAAGAGGGGTGAGGGGAACCTTAGGAAAAACATAAAATATTATTTTATAATAAAATCATTTTCTCTTTATAATGGATAAAAAATGAATTATTTAAAGTCTAAGGTGGATATGGGTCGAAAAACCAATCAACAAATAGGTTTATGACAGGTTTGGGTCACTATATTAACTTTATCTTTAATATTTAACTCTTAGTTAAATAGTTTGATATTTACTATTTCTCTTTGTATTTTTATATTATTTGGTTAAAAAACATAAAATAAACTTCCAAGATAACCCCAAGTGGTTACTTTATGACATATATAATATTATTTAATCCCTTTGGCCAAATCGTATCATTTTAGGAATATAATACCAATTAATAATATAATATTTGTTTTAAAAACTCTTTTAAGTCAATTTTGAAACTATTTGGTATTTTGTTTTTTCTAAATTTATAACAACATTATTACTTCTAAAGAAATTAATTTAATCAAACCTAACATGTCATATTAACCTATAAAATTAGTGTAATTCATAAAAAGTCTAAAATTACATTTATATGGGTATTTATAATTTCAATTATTTTAATAATACATTAATAATGTAATTACTGCCTCATCATTGGGTCATAAATAAATTAAATTATTTAATGACTAAAAATTATAAATAAAATACCATTTTGTTCAAAATATTTTTTACCATTCTAATTAATATTTATTGTTAAATTTATATAATGTGTAACCCTATATTAATAATGGTTTAGTTATTAAACTATAAATTTAACACTTTTAAATCATCTTTGAATTAAATAATAATAAATTTCCTAATCTAATACATGTGGACCTAAAGTATCATATTTTATTCCTAAGGTTGTTTTTGTTCTAATTACACTTATTCAATAGAATTAGGACATGTTTTAGGGTAATTATGATATCATTTTTACCCTTAATTAGCCTATTTAATTTTAATCGTGGTAAATAAAAGTCAAAAGTTACTATTCACCAAAAATTATTTTCATCTTATTGAACCAAATTTTATTTACTGATATCAACCCAGTCTCTCAGATTTTTTAAATTTAACTCCCAGAAGTGGTAAAATTATGTTTTATGCAAATTTTCCGATGCTCCTAGGTGTGGGGTAAAAGACGGTAAAACATTCGATAAAATTTTATACATCTAATTTAATAATAAAATGACTCCAATGAATTAAATTTAACTTCTATACGTATTATATATATTTTTTGAAAATAAATTTAAATAAAATTAATAATTATTTAAATAAAAAGGGCTGTTATAAATAATAACCCAGTTTTTTCACTATTCATCAAAAATTGAATGTTTTCAAAAAAATACCAAAATTTAACCTAAGATAATTTTGATATTTTGAATTCAAAAATTATGTCCATTTTACCAAATTGAAAATATAGAATCTGAATTTATAAATTTAAAATGTATTCGCATTGTCAAGACTAAAAAGCGTTTTTTAAATAATAACTATCAAAATATTGACACCTGTTTATGTCCAATTTAAAACTGAAATTACTTACAATGACCATAATTGGATTAAATAGTAAAATTATAATCTATTTATACTTCAAAACCATTGAAATTTATAATTTAAAACTATAAATTATTTTTATTAAAAAAATTGTTTTCAATTAAAATATAGATTTTTCACTATTCATCCAAATATGAAAGTTAACAGAAAAACACCAAAAATTTATTGAAACTAAATTCGTAAGTCACAATTTTAAATAAAAATTTTATTTTGTCAAATTGAATATATAAAAGTTTCAATTTTTGGATTTAACGAGGGTTGACCATTAAAATGCGGTAAAATTGCATTTTTTTTAAAAATACATCTTTTATCTGAAAAAAATGAATTAGTTCTTACATTATGTAGAATAAACTCACAATATGGATTCTAAAATTATAAGGATTATATAAAGTTATGAATTTTGTTGATATTATTTAAAACTAATTTTGAATGGAAAGTTTGGTATGTCAATATGCGCTAAAACTCGGTGTTGCATGTAGTGAAAGTTATTAAATTACTTTTAAAAAATAACGTACTATGATATCTTGGGGTGTTACATGGGTGATTTATTTTGAGATATGTCATTTGATCTATGAAAAACCCATGACATGCATGCTTTTTTCATTCTAAGTTCCTCAAAAAATGTCTGTTTTCCCTATATGAAGATGTCCAAGACACAAACATTGAATATGAAGAGTCCCTGAGATTTGTTTGAAATGACATGGTGGTGACCCAAAATATCTTCTAGAATATCAATACATTCCTAGTAGATGAACTAGACACGTTATGAAAATCCTCTAAGAAGTTCCAACACTGTCTAGCATACCCCATTTGGAGACATGCCATATGGACCCTGGCTTAGTTAATTTGGCTTCATCCAATATTTATAACTGATGTGTCCTTGATGATTTTAGACCATGAAATAATGTGACACTTCCATGTTCATGCACTTGGGAATACATCTCATGGTCATCATCACCTCTCTTTAATCTACTACAGGATAAAGAATGATAGACCAATTTGGATGGCTCATAGTGTTAGCCTTAACCAATCAGGCTGTCTATGTGGGTAAGCCCCAAATACTGACATCATATAGTATATCCCTGACCAGCAGGTCATTAATATTTTTATAATCCCCTATCATTTCTAAAACCTCAATGATTTCTATAATTTCTCCTATTGTGATTACCCGCATTATTCTTTAAGAGGGTTAAGGGATAAAGTGAACTATGAGAACATTGATTCCCTCCATATCCCAGATCTGTAGGATGCCTTCCTATGGATGGATATCCAAACCATGTCCTCCATGATATGGGTGACCAATCCTCTCAAAGGTAAGCATTAAATCCTAATCCATGTATTGATATGATCACGTTCAATATAAATAAGTTACCACTATCTCTTGTTTCTCACAGAGAGCATGGATCACATGGGCATAGGGACCAATGATGTTTGTGAAAAATGAATCTTGAGAATTCCTCCTACTATTGGCTCATCATTTGTATGTATGTCTAATTATATATCATCTCCTTTAAAAGGTAAACATTCATGAAGAAGCAATCCAAGATAGTCACATATGCATAAGTCATACCTAGTGCCTTAAATGTCATATCACTCACAACATAGACACACATTATAAGAACTATGTAGACTATAATTCTTGTCTTAAATAGGATATGTTGGATGCATATCTTAGGTCTAAACCTGATATTCATATCCTTACAATATAAAGTAAAACTACATGGATGTGTCCAGTCATATGAATATAAAGAATGTTAAACAGAAAACGTGGGTTTTGATTCTTATTGAGAAATATATGTTGGACACCTCATAGAGTTTCATTCTGATCTCTAAGATACCATCCATCCCACTGGATAGAAATAGATTCTAGAGTGCTTTAAGATTGAATTCATGTAAAGAATCATAGTTAAATAATATAGAGGTAGGAAACCTGTGATATACACATTATTGTTCGTATCCACACATGTTTGTAATAGAACCATTCACATAGGGGTATGTAGTCTTGTATTAGGGTCTAGAAAAGATTTCATGAAAATATTTTAAATCTATTAATGAGTCCCATAGTTGGCAAAAACTCCCCCCAAACAATCATGAGGAACCTAACGTCCCATCCTCTCATCCAATACTAGTCCCCAAGAGTCGATGGCCCTGAAAATCTAATTGACCACCAGCCTTTAGAAAGTAGGATTGTATCCAACTACGGATGAGGGAACTATAGGTAGTTTGTGAGAAAGATGAAATAAATGGAAAAAACCCAATTTAAGTTATTGTAGAAGGTCTTAAAACCCATTTTAATTAAACCATATTACGAAACCCATTCCAATGCTTCGAACTAGATGAAAAAAATCTCATATGAAAATTTTCATATTTTTGTGTTATTTTTTTTCATATAATAAATAATCCCATACTCCATGAAATTGCTATCAAGAAATTAATTTCTATTCCTAAGGCAATAAAATAAACTCTTAAGGAATAGTAATTCCATAAAATTCTTTCCATTTTTCCATAAATATACTCAAAATCTAATATGGTTAATAAATTATCTCTATACATAAAAAGTAACAATATTGGATCATTATTAATATTAATTCCTCAAAAACATTGACTAAAAATTACATATTAACTAGAAAAATTCATAGATTAATGGATGGAGTTAACTACATGTCATCATTTAGTTATCTTTTCAAGAATCATGGCCTTTCCGAACCTTATGGGTTCTAACCCAGCATACATATTTTCCTTTTCTAAATCTATATTAATAAAATTTATAAAAAAGTATTAAGGACATCCTTGAAATAAGGTTAATCACTAAATAACCATTTAGATAAGGGTTTCAATAAAACCAAAATACATTATTACTTCATCCATTTATTTTAACATATGACCTTCCATGGTATACGATTTAACCTACGTCGTTCATTGTCACTGTATACTCAAATACATCAAAATTGTTTGTTAGAAAAATATTATTTATTGTAGGCATATGAACCATGAGTATCAAAATATGTTTTTAGTAAGTATCGTTTCCAAGTATCGTGTTACGTTGAGTCGGGCTTGATTCACCTTGTCATAGTTGTTACCCCTAAGTTCATCCATGACAAAACCACATCCTCTTGTAGTATCTATACAAGGATGTATTACCAGAAACAACCACATAATATATATGTAGAACCCCCAGTTTGAAATATTAAACCTTGGTTCATGTGTTTTCATGAGTTTGATGTTGTTGGGTATTGTTTGAGAGAGTTTGGGAAGGTTTTGTAATGGATTGGAAATGATTTGAAGCTTTTCTAACGTTGCACATTTTGAACATAGTTAAAGGAACCCATGAGATAATCATAGGTAACCATGTGATTTTTACTTATTTGGATAGTAGCATATGTATGGTTATTTAATGGTTTTTCAAACTGTATGAGATAACTGTGTGGTCTGTAAAAATAAGGTTTTTATAAAATGGGGTTTGTCGAGATTTCCCCTAAAACACCTATTTCTTCCCCAACTCGAAACTCACATGGTATTTCCTCTCCTAAAGGGTTTGGGAACCTCCTCCACTCACCTTGGATGAATTTTAAATGGATTTTTGGTGGTTTGAAGTTGATTCCTCTCTATTAAGTCTCTTTTCTTGGCTTCTTTATTGTTTTCCTTAGATCTAGTTCTTCAAATATCATAGATTCTGACATCTACTTCCTTTGAATGTAGATTTGGGGTTGTTTTTCAAAGAATTATGGGAGTGGGTCTAGCTAACATAAGGAAAATAGATCTAAGGCGGGTTTAGTGTGGATTTAACCAATATTTGTGGTGTGGTTGGGCATTGGTCAAATTCACCATAAACCTAAAGATAGCTAGCTTCTCTTTAGACTCCACTTTTCTAGATTGAGAGGCCTAGTTTTCAATTTTTTATTGAAATTAAAAGTGAATATTATGTGATAATATTGATGGAAACCCATTTTGTGATGCATTTGAGATTTTTGGTAAAATGGGATGTTTTTAAAAAGGTGGATGTGTTGTGTGATTTTAAAATTTTCATTTTAAAATCGATAATTGTTTTAATTATGGAAAAACGATTTATGAAAAATGAATTTCCATAAAAAAATTATTAAAATGTGGTTTCGTATTGAAAAAGGGTTTAGGGGTTTTTTCAATAAATGAGTGAGTAATTGAAGTGGATATGTCTTATATTAGAATTTTATATGTTCTAAAGGTTTTGTTTGGTTAAAAATTGTTATTTTCATCTTGTGGTGGCCATATGGGTATATGTTCTTGATCATTGGATTTTGAATTATTTCTTGTGCTGATTTCAATGTGGAGTGGGTAGAGAGTACCACAATAAAATAGTGTATGGATAGTGGATAGAAAGACCACCATTAATGATAAGTGGTATGGATGTACCAGAGGATTGGGAAATTAGTGTGATGACTTAGATATGATGTTCCTCCAACATGGATTACTAGTTTGGTCATGTGAACTGCTATGATTATGATTTTATGGGTGTTGCTATGAATGGTGAATTTTTTTTTCTCATATGAAATGGTAAAAATGGATTATGAAATGGGTTTTGGATTTCCTTCTATTGTAGTTAGTTTGGTGGAATATGTATTGGAAATGGTGTGTTTTTCTAGTTGGAAATGCATACACTATTATTGGTTTTATATGAAATGTTGTATATAATTGTGATAATGGTTTTATCCTAGTGGCATGAGTAGGGTAGTCATTGGAAAAAACCTACTAAGTATTTTTACATAACCCCTTCATGGAACATAGGTTCTTTTAAGGATACAATATTATAGGAAAAGGGTAAAGGTAAAGGATCTCATTTCACGAGTGCTTCTTCATGATGCTATGGTGATGTATACGTTCTTAAGGAATGGATCTTGGTGTGGATAATTGGAGTGTGTCTTAGTTTACTTTTTTATCTCTTTTTTAGTCTTACACATGGTACTATGATATTTTTTTTATAGTTAGGTTGTATTGGTTTTTGGGAATTGTTATGGAATATTTTGGTTTTATTTTGGTTATATATGGATGGGGTTTATATGTTAACCTGCATTATATACTTATTTTTGGTAATGGATTGCTTTTTGTTGGTTTATCTCAATGGGAAATTATTCCCCAATTTATTATTGAATCCCTCAGTATTTATTTCCTTCCTTTAGTGCCCTGGTAACGTCACTTGTATCCTAAAATCATCTCTCTGCCTTCTCAATCCAATGATGATGGACCAAGATGTTATAATTGGTATAATATTGATCGGTCCATGACATATATGTTTATTTATTCCATAGATTTTGTTGTCGTTCTTGGTGTTGGAATTTGTTCGTGGTCTTGTCCTCATGATGGGATTGTTGTAAGGCATAGGATTGTCGAAACATGAAAAGTTTTGGATAAAAAGACATAGATAACCCTTTTATTCTGAACATCAATTTACTAGGGAGTTGGGTACATAAGTGTTTTGGAAATTCTTATAGGCATTAGAAATTTCATTATCATTGGTGTATCCAATAAGACGAGCATGGCATGCATAGTTGAAATTACTTCCCACTAGGATGCATATTTCATTACGTATTATGATTTTTGTTGTGTTGTCATTTTGTGGATTTTGGAAAAAATCTATCAATTACATTCAAATGTGACGATTTGAAATGTGCATGGTTGTGGTATTTATAAAATTGATCAATTTTCAAAACATTGGTAATTTTAAAAAAATGATACAACCTAGGAAATTTGAAATTGTGGAAAGCATAGTTATCATAGATTATATGTAATTGAATTTGATTTAAATGTATTTTCTTGATAAGGGAGTGACATTTATTGTATTTTTATTTAAATGAAATAGAACAGGGTAGGTGTCGTAGTGACCCCCATTAGGAGGGTGCCAAAAAATGTGGTTTTACATGAAGGCTTGGTAAACAAGAAACTAGTGTAGTGTATAGTGCAAGATTTACAAGTTGTTGAAAGAGAAAATAAAGAGGATGAGATGAGGTGTGTGTATCAGGTAGTTCAATTTCAAATGTAGATTCCACTCATCTTTAGGCATTATTAAAATCCAGAAAAGGAAGAATCATGGTTAAATAGAAGAAACAAAATATTTTAATTTTTATGAACACCAACCAAGCTGAAAGTGAATCTAGAAATCTACATGATAGAAGATATTTCCCTACAGTGGTGGGAGTTGGTGGTCCAAAATGGAATTGGCCATGGGGTGTCAGGGGTGAGTTTTGATGAATAGTTTAATAAACAATTTTACCCACATTTGTTTATAATTTAGCAAACAATGAATTTATTAATCTTGAAGCAATTGAACATGTTTGAAACAGAATATGAAAATATGTTAATGAGCTTAGTGTTATTTTTACCCGAGGTGGATGGTATTACATCTTTGAAGGAATGTATCTTTTAAGAAGGATTGAGGCTAAAAATTCATTCAAAAATATCAATGTTGTGTATTAGTGATTACATAGAAATGGTGAATGGAGAATTAGTAACTAAAAAGAATATATTTGGGGATAAAGGTGGGGGATGTTTGGTGGTACCCATATGGAATAGTGGGATCTCCAAATATGGGTTTAAACGGAATATGAACACTTATTTCAAGGGTGGATTTATGGTTCAGAATCTAATGGCAAGATCAGTGAATCATCCTCTGAAGCCTCAGAGTAAGCCAGGATGTTTTCAGTGTGGCTCTACAAGTCACATAATGTGGGATTGTATGGAACAGCCTCAAGCATGTCATAACTATAAGAATATAGGGAATATTTACTAGTATTTTTAGAATTCTATGAGGATGGTTTTTCATGACACTCTACAGGGATCATAGGTGACTTATGACTCAATAGGGAACGAGAAGCTGTACACCCATATCGAGTTGAACAATGTTAGTCATGGTGATTCAAGGAATACCATGACTCCTCTGAAGGGAAATAATGAGAAGAGCGTGGCAAGAATGTATTTGTTTGGAGCTGGGAAAGTTGTGATGGATAATCAAGTAGGACCACCCATAGTGCAAGGTACTATTATTTTAAATTCTAACTTGATGAAATTGATGTTTGATATGGGTGTTTCCCATTCTTTTTTGTCTTCCCATGCGGTTTTTTTGGGATTAGATTTGGTAATGATTCATTTTATTTTGAAACATCAAACCCATCTATGTCAAAGATATTTTCAAGACTTTATTTGTTGATCATGTTTTTTAGCTATGTATGGGGTTGAGTTGATGTGGTATTTTTCAATGCTTGAGATGAATACATATGATGTAATTCTAATAATTGATTGGTTGACAATGCTTATGTCCCACATTGACTTTTATGAATGAATGATAATTATACAATTTTGGATGGAATCACACATCTATTTAGAGGGGAGATGAATAAAAATGTGGTTGTAATGTATTTTTATGGAACCACTTTTCAGAATGATCTCATATTAGTTAGTGGCATTGTCATTGGAATCAATGGAAGGAATGCTGTCAAGAATCTTTCCATCATTTTCTGGATTTATCTTCTGAAGAATTATGTGGGCTTCCACCCATGAGTGAAATGGAGTTTAGTATTGATCTCCTCTCAGGGACCTTTATTATCTCACATTCAACTTATTATAAGGCACCAACAAAATTAACGGAAATTTAAATTCAAGTTTGAGATGTTAATAAAAAAAGGCTTTATCCGGCCTAACACATCTCCATGGGTAACACCTGTTTTGGTTGTTATAAAGGTATGTGGAACCATGTGACTATCTTTTTATTATTGTAGGGAAAACAAAATTACGATAAAGAACCGATATCTACCTCCATGAATTGATGATTTGTTTGATCAGTTGAGGGGATATCATTGGTTCTATATGATTGAATTGTCAGCAAGATTTCCTCAATTTCATATTTTGATGGGAGATATTCAAAAAATATATTTCATATTTAGATATGTTCATTATGAGTATGTGTTTATGCCCTTTGGTGTAACAAATGAACCAGTAGTGGTCATGGAATTGATGTTTTTATATTTTAAAGATGTATGGATTCATTCATGGTCTAATTTTTTGATGATATATTGTTGTAATTTTGGAATAGTTTTGGGCATTAGCAACACATCACAACATTGTTGGGGATATTGAGAAGTCATCCATTGTATTCTAAATTTTTGGAATGTGATTTTTGGATACTAGAGGTTTTTTCCCTTTCCCATGTTATTTTTGAGGAGTGTGTTTCAGTTGATCCTAAAAAGATAAAGGATTTATTTAGTGAAAACCCCAAAATACTATTTTCTAGATATGAAGATTCCTTTGTTTAACTAGATATTATCAGTGTTTCATTTGTTATTTCACATGATTGGGATCAACAATGACAAATTTTATATGGAAGATTGTTCCATTTCACAGGGGTGAGAAGTGTCAGAAATGTTTTGCAGAGATTAATGGTCTCCTTACATTAGCACCTATATTGGTTTTTCATGAACTAGAGAAAGGGTGGATGGTGTATTGTGAGGCGTCAGGATCATCATAGGGGTGTATTTCAGGAAGAGGGATTGTGTGGTCTTATATGTCTCACAGTATTTGAGGTTTCTTGTGATGAACCACCAAACACATAATTTGGAGTTGGACGTAGAGGTACCTGCCTTGAAAATATGGGATCATTATCTCTTTGGTGATAAATTCATGGTGTTTATTGATCATAATAATTTAATGAATATTTTCACAAAAAGAGATTTCAACTTGTGGTAAATGATATAGATGGAGTTTCTCCATATATTTGATTTTGACATGATGTAAACACTGGGTATTGGAAATTCGGTGGAAGATGCATTATGTTGGAATTCATATGCTCATGTGGTAAAATATGCATTAGATCAGTCGATATTGATATCGATCATCTCCTAAATACTGCTAGAATGAGAGGACCAGGGTGATATAGTTCTTTTCATTCCAGTCACATTGCTTCCTGATTTGTTTGGGTTGGTTAAAGAGGCATAGTTTTCAACATCTGAGTGTATGGTGATGAGGCTGAAACTAAATGGTGGGTAGAACATTGAGGGAATTGAACACAATGGGAATGAATTTTTGTGTTTATGAAATCATATGGTCATACTTATGGCTTTTTAGGAGGGAATTCTCAGGGCTTCTAATCATTCCAGGTTGGTATTCCATCCTGGAAATCAAAAAATTGATAAGTCATTGAAATAATAGTTTTCATGGGATAGAATAAAAATAAAAGGGGATGGGTTTGTTTCGAGATGTTAGAATTATCTACAATTCAAGGAAGAGAATTAGTGTACATCATGAATGATGCAATCGTTACCTATCATAGTGTGTAAATTGGAGCTGGTATCGATGGATTTTTTTATAGTTCTCCCATGAATGGTCAGAAAGCGTGATGCCATATGGGTGATAGTGGATCCGCTCACATATTCAGCCCAATTATTCCTGATTTTTGATTCTCATATGGTGGAGGATATGTCCAAAATCGATATCTATGAGTTGGTAAAGATGAATGGTTTCCTGGTTTCTATTATACAAGATAGAGATCCGATATTCACATTTTATTTTGAGAAATACTTGCAGAAATCCCTTGAGATATAGTTGATTATGAGTATGGCATGTCATCCTTAGACAGATGGGAAATATGAGAGGATGATATATATGATAAAAGATATGTTTTGGGATTCTATGATGTATTTTGGGGTTCATGGGAGGAGTACTTATTTTCGGTGGAGTTATCGTATAATAACAATTATCATTCCTCAATAAATATAGAATTATTTGAAATATATTATGGGAATCTATGTCATTTCCAAATAGATGGGTGGAAAGAGATGAAATTTAATTGGTTAGATTAAGCCTGGTCCAAGATATGATATAGCAAATTATGTTGATCAAAATAAGAATGGTGATGGCATAAAGCCATCAGAAATTGTAGGCGGACCATTATTGGTGACTGTTTTCAATCAAGGTGGGTGATCCTATGTTTTTTATAATTTATCCAAGATTGGGAAATTTTTAATTTGGAAGGAAGGGAATGTTATATCTGAGGTATTTATGGAATTTTGAGATACTAGATCTGGTTGGAGAGGTGTCTTATTTGTTATTTTTGCCACAACAGTTTAGTGTGGGGCATAATGTGTTTTATCTTTCATTGTCAAAGATGTTTCAAGCAGATCCTAGAAATTTCATATGATGGGATCATGTTGAGTTAGTGATGGATTATTTCTGGTTAAACATGCTAGTTCAGATTATGGATAAGCAATAAAAACATTTTGGTGGAAAAAGCTTCAGTCTAGTTCAGTTTTGTGTCATAATTGTTAGATTTAGGAGGGGACATGGGAGTGAGGTAAAGATGGGGTTGATCAATGGTCCAAGATCATTCGGAAAGGCAATAGTTCCTTATATTCTGAATATTTAAAGTCCAATGGTGGGTAGAATATAGCACCCCTAGTTTGAGATATGTAACACCTATTTATGCCATTTTATGTGTTTACTATTTTTTGGTAATGTTTGGGAATGCTTGGGATGGTTTTTAAGTTATTTGGAATCATTTTGGAATCTTCTCAGGGGAGGCCCGGATGGAGAACGGTTAAAGGAAATTGTGCACGAATCACAAGTAACCTTTCAATTTTTCTCTATTCAGACATAAGCATCAACATGGTTAGTGCACAATTTTTCAAATCATGCAGCCGATTAAAATTATGGTTTTAAAAAATGGTGTTATTCATTGTTTTCCCTAAAACACCCATTTATTCCCCCACTTGAACCTCAGTTGATATTTACTCTCATAAAGGGTTAGGTAAACTACCAAACTCACTTTGGATGCATTTTGAAGGGATTTTATGGTGGTTTCAAGGTGATTCCTATCATGGTTTCTTTTTTTTTTCTTACATATAGTTCTTCACATCTCTTGGTTTCCTCGATCTACATTCATTGGAGGTAGATATAGGGTTCTTATTTCCTAAAATTATGAGAGTAGGGATTTTAATGTTAGTCAAAGAGATCTAAGGTGGTTTTAGAGGGGATTTCACCTGTATTTGGGCTATGTTTGGGCATTGGTCGATTTCACCAGAACCCTAAATGTTAGTGGCTTCTCTTTCGACTTCTCATTTCTCAAACATGAGGCCTTGTTTGAAATTTACTTGTATTGATTTAAATTAATTGTCAATATGATGTGAGAATATTTATAGAAACCCATTTGTGGATGAATTGGGGATTTTGTGTAAAATGGGATTTATTTTATAAAGGGGGTCTGTTGTGTGATTTTAAAATGTTCATTTTAAAATCATTAATGGTTTAAATTATTAAACAATTATGTATAGAAGATGAATTTCATTAAAAATTTTGTTTTATTGAAATGTGGTTTGGCATTGAAAAAACGTTTTAGGGGTGTTCTCTATAAATGAGTGGTCTATTGACCATTATATGGCTTGCATTGGAATTTTTTATAATGACCAATGTTTTACATACATCGTTATTACTTCAAAATTGATGCGTACTTATTACAACATATAACAGAACCATGAAAGTACCGTATAGGTATAGTGTCTTTAGAAACTGGGAAACATAAACAACTGGTTCATAAAGCTTCTACACTATCTCCCGTTTATTTCATCATATCTATAGTCCCTTTTGGAATATCTTACGTAATAATCTTCTTCCTGGCCTGGGGAAATAAAACATACAAAAGAGTGAGCTCAAATGCTCAGTAAAGGTAAACAAAAGAAATATCAATCACATCAAAATAAAAACATAACATTTTGGAAATCTTACCCTTCAAAAGAGATCATAATTTCATAACATGGGATAAATCATAGTAGTGAAATGTAATCCCAATAATCATAACATAAAACATGAAACATTTTGGCATGCACACATAATCATAGAGAATCATTTCTTATTAGTCAAGACTCATTGCCAAGACTATCTTAGTGGACAAAGTCCAATTCGGAACCGAGTTCATTCCCCGTTTCAGTTCAGTTTTACTGAACCGGTTTAACCTGTCGTTCCATCCATGTCTATCTCATGAGATATAAAATATTTACCCAATGCATCGGAGGGAGATATAGGTCACACCCATCACATAATGATATCATTCTTATGTGTTCCACAAATTCATAAATCATACATCATTGCATAACCCATGTAATAAAAATGGGATTCTTAAACAACATGACATCATAAAAAAATTCATATAAGATAAAGGAATTCATAAAAATAATTCCATCACAACATAATCAAATCAATTTAATAATAGGGATAGAAACAGAACCCTATATTATCTTAGATTGAAAATAATTTGGATAAAACACTTGAACTCCATTCTTGAGGAAAATATCCTCTCTACTTCAAAAACATTTTCCTTTCTTAACATGTCATACAATTTTAAACTAAAATAAGTTGATTAAAAATAAACATGAAAAATTGTAAAGGATGCTTCTTGGAAATAATGTTTTCAAAATCCATTCATGCCGTATAAGTTAAAAAAACCTTCTTCTCATACTTTTGTCGGAAAAGACAAAAAGTACCTCATACGAAAAATGACAAAAGATTCCTTTCATATCTTTTACTAAAAACTCACCGAAGGGTAAAATTGGATATAAACTATTTTAGAAGGATATAAATATTACATATTGATGAAACATGGATGTGGATGATAAATATTCCCCAGAAAATTCTGAAGTATAAACAATCTCGGATAAAAATTGAGATTGCGAGATTTTACCTTACCATAGGTCCGATATGCTTCGTAAGTGTCCGAACCTCCTGTATAATGATTTAAATAATGTTATTGACATATTCCAGAATCATACTTATTGTTATGATATCATATATGGTCATATTCTTAGCTTCTTATTAGTAATATTTCATTACTACTTGTTATTCGTGTGTTTATTACTTTTTGTTCTTATGCGTGTTTGTCGAATAAATTATTATTCTTCTCTTTAGGTTATAGATACCTCATTTCCAGAATGGTATTATTGTAATATATATCATATTAATTCATTCAATTCATTTATATAATCATTATTCAAATGAAGATCATGTAGAATGAATCGCATCACATCGTGGAGACGGTATTCCGTACGTACGCACAAGCGATGATATCATTCCCATGATCATGGAATTGTATTGGAGTGTATGAATACTATTTCAGAATCAATACCACTTTAAAATAATCATATATATTCATTACTTTCACCCTTATACCCATCCAAGTAAGGTGGTGGTGGAAAATAGATTACACCACGGCGTGGCGACGGTATTCCGTACGTACGCACGCGCAGTGATTTCATTTTCCTTAGGATGGATAAGAAATGAAATAGGTTTGTTTCATATTTATTATAATATATCAGTATATTAGTGATACTGATGTTATTACCTCATAATGAAACAACTAAATAATAGGGACTAGAAGAAGAATGGAACTTGATGAAAACTGTAGAAGGTATTACCTCTTTCTCGAAGTGCCTCCTTTAAACATTCTCTTAAGGAACTAGAGTTGGTCTTTTGATAAGACCAGTACCTCTAGTAGGATTATAAGGAAGTGGGGAAGTGAAATGGGCAGGGGTTGGCTGAGCTTGAAGGCTCAAATTGGTGTTAGGAAGAGAGGGAGGAGGTGCCCTTTTATAAGGGAGGAGAGGGGCACCTTTGGAAATATAAGAAATATTAGTTTATATTAAATCCCAAACCCACATAAAAACATCCAAAATGACTCATATCCAAAGATTATATGAGATAGGGTTGTAATATCATCAACCAATAAAAATTTAGACATGTTAGGAATTTATTTTAAACATTATGAACTTGATTTATCCATATTTATCAATTTAATTTTATTTGTGGTAATAATATTCTAAATTTTAAATTATTATAAATAATTACATATGTGTTGTGAATTTTCCATAATTTGACACTTTATGACATTGTAGACCATATAAATTTTAATTTATAATTTTTAAATATTTTTGTGATTTTTAAACAATTTTAAAATATGTTATTTTTATAAAATAACAATAGTATCAATTTTGACACTATTCATATATTTGAATTTAAATAAAATATATACAGAAGATATGTTCGATTTAAAAGCTTTAATAGATTCCTAAAATGTCATATGTATCTATAAAATTATTTTAGCACATTTAATAGTTCATTTAATATTTATTTTAATATTTTTAAAACAATTTATTTGATATTTTAATTAATGAAATAATTTCAACATCACTATTGTGTCATAATTAATGATATTTATTTAATCCCTAAAAATTCTAAATAAATTCCTATGATGTATCTAATTGTATTATATTTCTGGATACTATTCATGTTTGAAGTTTCATTAAGTTTATCACCAAATTAAAATTATTATACTTATAAAATTTAAGAAAGTGACATGTTGTCACATTCTTTGGTTTTAATAATAATTAAATTTTATTCAGGGAAAAAAGTCCATTAAATGAATCTAATCCGACCCTTAGGTGATATGGGTCGACCTTTAGTCATCCAATAGGATTTTGGCAGGTGTTAGCGTAATTTTATAGTCTTTTATTTACCCTTAATTACCCGATTTACCTTTAACTATGGTAAATAAAATTTACTGTAGTTACTATTTATAATGCCCAAAAATAAAAAGTAGTCTATTAACATAATTTTGAAACACTGATTATGAATATGGAATCCATTTTTCAAAATTCAAAACATATAATATGAAGTAATTAATTTAAAATAAATCCCATTGTTAAAAAAATGGGTTTTAGAAGTTAAAACATTGCCAAAGATTGAAATGTTTTTACCTATGAATTCACCGTAAAATCAATGATAATGAAATAAATTATATTAAATGGTAAAAATATATTCTATTTATACTTTAAAACCACTCAATATTATAATTTAACCATATAAATTATTACGATGAATAAAGTTGTTTTTAATTAAAATATAGCGTGTTTTTACTATTCATTAAAATATGAAAGTTATCAGAAAAATATCAAAACATTATCAAATGTAAATTTTTATATCCTGATTCAAAAGAAGAATTTTATTTTGTCAAATTGAACTTATAAACATTTCAAAAACTATATTTAAAGTGGGTGAGCCATCAAAAGGCGGCAAAACTGCATTTTCTGAAAAATACTTGTTTTACCCGAAAAATTTATTTTGTTCTTATACCATGTTCTAGAAAAAGAGTAAGGTGAATAATAATGTTATAAAATTTAAAATTTAGTTAATACTATTTATTACGGCTAGTTCATAATAATATTATAAAAATATATCGTTGTTTAGTAAAACCCAGTATTACGTACAACACATGCTATCGAGGAAGGCTGCGGTTGCATGTAAAGAAAGCCAAGCTGCTGTTGTGTGTAGTGAAAGATTCATTTGATGATTTATATAACATAAAAACAAAATATTTCTCATAAAAGTCTCGGGTGCTACATTCTACCCCCCTTAAAATGAATTTCTCCCTCGAAATTCGTCACTTTGTAACAAAAGATGAGGATACCTCTCCCTCATCATATCCTCAAGATCCAATGTAGCTTCTTCTAATTTGTGGTTCCTTCATAAAACTTTCACCAAGCGAGTGGTCTTGTTTCGTAGGTCTTTTTCGCAACGATCCAGAATCTCTATCGGTTGTTCTTCATAAGAAAGATCTTGCTTCAGTGGTATAACTTCTGAGCTGAGTACATGTGAAGGATCAGGTATGTACTTTCTCAGCAGAGATACATGGAACACATCGTGTACTTGAGAGAGATTCGGTGGAAGCGCTAATCGGTAAGCTACCTTCCCAACACGATCTAGTATTTCGAAAGGACCGATATATCTAGGGCTCAACTTCCCCTTCTTTCCAAATCTCATAACCCTCTTCAAGGGAGATATTCGTAAGAACACTTTATCACCCACTTCAAATTCTAGGTCTTTTCTTCGGTTGTCGGCATAACTTTTCTGTCGACTCTGAGCTGCTCTTATGTGTTGTTGAATAGATCAGACCTTTTCTTCCATCTCATCAACAAGATTAGGTCCTAATAGCTTTCTTTCCCCAACTTCATCCCAACAAGTTGGAGTCCTGCATTTCTTTCCATAGAAAGCTTTATTAGGAGCCATCTGAATACTAGAGTGAAAGCTATTATTATAAGAAAATGCCACCAATGGTAGGTGTTGATCCCAACCACCTTTGAAATCCATAGAGCAAGCTCACAACATATCTTCTAGAGTTTGAATTGTTCTCTCAGGCTGACCGTCTGTCTGAGGATGATAAGCAGTGATGAAACTCAACTTTGTATCCAGAGTATGCTGAAGACTTCACCAGAACTTTGAGGTAAACCTCGGATCTCAATCAGATATAATAGAATGTGGTACTCCATGAAATCTTACCACTTACTTTACATATATTCTGGCAAGCTGATCCAGAGATAAATCCTCTCTAATCGAAATGAAGTGTGCATACTTTGTAAGATGATCAACTATGACCCATATAGCATTATTTCCTTTGGATGTTTTAGGAAGTCCTGTGACAAAGTCCATAGTGATGTTTTCCCATTTCCATCAAGGCATGGTTAATGTTTGTAACATCCCCTTAGACTTCTATCTCTCAACTTTAACTTGCTGACAAACCAAGCATCGAGAGACATATTCAGCAACATATCTTTTCATGCCATCCCACCAGAAGTACTCTTTCAGGTCCCTATACATCTTCATGCTTCCAGGATGAATAGAGAATGAAGAACTATAAGCCTCATCCAGCAGCTCCTTCTTTAATTCGGGGATGGGAGGAACACAAACCGGATTCTTAA
Organism: Viscum album; assembly: GCA_963277665.1. Lineage (NCBI taxonomy): Eukaryota > Viridiplantae > Streptophyta > Magnoliopsida > Santalales > Viscaceae > Viscum > Viscum album. The sequence goes on from OY728119.1 coordinate 1,397,507,049, forward strand.
ACTTTATTATCCCATCACAATCAAGGTTATTCAAGAATATTTCTCACCTTCTTTTGTAACTCTACATCTTATTTTTGTGCCTCTTTAATCTTCACATGTATATATGGTTGAACATTCATTTGAGAAAGATACAATTTCCCCCCTTCCATTATAATTCCAAGATCCATCCTTTGTAAATCCATAAATATTGGATCTTTTGTGATCCTCAACATGGATAAACTGGAATGGTCTTGTCGAATTAATGTATCTGCCACCTTGTTTTCTTTCCCAGGGTGGTAATGAATTGAACAGTCATAATACTTAATCATCTCCAACCATCTTCATTGACACATATTCAGCTCCTTTTGTGTGAAAATATACTTTAAACTTTTATGATCAGTATAAATATCACACCATTCACCATTAAGGTAATGCATCCAAATCTTTAATGCAAAGATTTCCACAGCTAACTCCAAATCACGAGTTGGGTAATTTTGCTCACGGATTTTCAACTGTCGTGAGACATAAGCTATCACCATATCATTTTGCATGAGAACACATCCCAGACCCTTCTTGGATGCATCACTGTAGATCAAAAACCTTTCTCCACTTCAAGGAAGTGTGAGTACAGGTGCACTGGATAACCTTCTTTTAAACTCCTTGAAATTATCTTCACATTCCTCTGTCTAGAAGAACTTAACTCCATTCCGAGTCAACTTGGTGAGTGGATTAGATAATCATGAAAAATCTTTCAAAAAACGTCGATAATATCCATCCAAACCAAGAAAACGTCAGATCTCAGTTACTATTGTTGGTCTCAACCATCTTTTGATAACCTTTATTTTTGCTGGATCCACATATATCCCCTCTTTTTAGATTATGTGACCCAAAAATGCAACTTTTTGAAGCCAAAATTCACACTTGGTAAATTTGGCATAATGTTTCTCCTTTCTCAGGGTCTTCAATATAATGCTCAAGTGATCTTCATGTTCTTCCTTGCTCATTGAATAGACAAGAATATCGTCTATAGATGCTACCACAAACTAATCAAGGTAGTCTCTAAAGTCTCTATTCATCATATCCATGAAGATAGCAGGGGCATTAGTAAGACAAAATTGCATCACTATAAATTCATAGTGTCCATACCTTGTACGGAAAGTCGTCTTTGGTATATCCTCCCTTTTGACCCTTAATTGATGATACCCTGAATGAAGATCAATCACAGAAAAGTATTGAGCTTTGCGTAGTTGGTCAAATAGGTCATCAATGCGTGGGAGAGGATATTTGTTCTTGATAGTGATTTTGTTAAGTTCTCGATAATCAATGCAGAGTCTCATTGATCCATCTTTCTTCTTAACAAATAGAACAGGTGCTCCCCAAGGTGACGCACTAGGGTGTATGAATCCCTTATCAATATTCTCTTGGAGTTGCTTCTTCAATTCCTACAACTCAATTGGGGCCATTCTATAAGGTGTCTTTGAAATAGGCAAAGCACCCGGTACGAGTTCTATTGAAAAATCAACTTCAGGATTTGGTGGAAGACCCGGAAATTCCTCAGGAAAGATATCATCAAACTCCCATACAATGGGAATATTCTTAATTGTGAGTTTCTCACCATCCATTTGAGATAAATAACCTTCATTAAGTAGAATCAAGACCCATAAGATGGCAGAAATTTCCACTAGAAGGTTATGTTCATCCTTGCATCGATAGACGATCATAGATTGATCTGGAATATGAAATTTTACTTCCCTTCTTTGGAAATTGATATAAGCTCCATATAAAGAAAGACAATCCATGCTAAGAATCACATCAAATTCCACTATAGGAAGGATCACAAGATTTGCAGGAAGCACTTTCCCACAAACTTCAATCGGGGAAGAATTATAAACTTTTGATCCTATTGATGTTCCATTAGGTGTTGTCACAGCTAACTCAACATCTAATTGTTGAGGTAAAACAGTGATACCCTTAGAAAAATCTTCAGAAATAAAAGAGTGGGTGGATCCAGAATCAAATAAAATATTTTCTACTTTAGAGTGGATGGTAAGTGTTCCTTTCACCACATCGTTATCGTACTCCACATTGATGATAGAAATTGCATGTGACTTTCTTTTGTCTTTGTCCTTAAGAGTTTGTCGACATCGAACATCATCATCAAACCTCGGATTTGGGAATTTATTGTCATAATGCCCCATCTCCTTGCACTTGAAACATTGAAGTGTAGTAGGTTCATTCTGTGTGTCCCTTACTTTATTTGCATCATTAGACATCTTCTTCCCATCATTGCGGCATTCAAATGCCCGATGACCTTCCTTTCCACATTTGAAACATTTACTTGTCCCTTTAAGACAACTCCCTCCACGTTTCTTTCCACACGTTGAGCATAAGGGAAAGCTCATCTTCTTTTCAGTGTGCTCTTTAGATTCTCCTTTGAATTCCATTTTCCTCTTCTTATCAAACCCATATGACTGATGGGTTACTCCAATTTCCATCTCGACATTGAGATCACATCGAATGATTTCCTCGTAGCTATTGGAGCCCCTTATGGCTAACGCCCTTAGAAGACTTGGTTTTAAGCCACTAAAGAATCGATCGATCTTACTCTCAGGTTGGATAATAATACCAGAAGCATACCTTTCATGTCTTGTAAAATTTGCTTCATAGGAACCAATATATTCATCATCCTTTTGCTTCAGTTCTAGAAACTCTTTCTCCATCTTTGTTCGGAGAATAAGAGGTAAGTACTTATTGAAAAATAAGTTCTCGAACTTGTCCCATTACATGGACTCAATTTCATCCCTTTGCCTCGTATTCTTAATAAGATTACACCATTGATCAGCATCTCCTTCCAAACAATACACTGCTACGATGACGTTATCATGTTCATAACATTGAAGAACTGAAAATATCTTTTCAGTGGTACTAATCCATTTTTCAGCAACTAATGGATCAGTAGACCCGCTGAAAGAAGGTGGACGCTACCTCATGAAGGATTCAATAGAATGATGCTCCTTCATTTGCTCGTTTGGAAGTCCTGCATGATTCATAGCTTGAGAAAGTTGTATGAGCATGGCTACAAGATTTTTCATTCCAGCACCCATAATGTTTGGTTTCTCAGGGGGGACAATCATTGCATTTCCCGTCACATTCCGCATTAACACAGTTCCTTCGGGTTCCAACCATTGACTAAAACAAAGAATAATAGTGTGAGAAACACTAATTATAATAGTAAAACCGCATAATCAAGAATAAAATTTCACACTTAAGGTCTTATCATAGTTTATTCATGGTCATTTCTAAAACACTAAGATTTTTTTCTATGCTTAGACTTTTCCTTAGGGTTCTTACTAAGGCTTTCACATCCTAGTTTCCAAAGGTTGACTATACCTTTCCTCTGATACCAAATATAACGACCCATGCTTTATATACATTGTTATTACTTAAAAATTGAAGCGTACTTATTACAACATATAACAAAACCATGAAAGGACTGTATAGGTATAGTGTCTTTAGAAAATGGGAAACATAAACAACTTGTTTATAAAGTGTCTACATTGTCTCCCTTTTATTTCATCATATCTATAGTCCCTTTTGGCATATATTACTTAATAACCTTCTTCCTGACCTGGGGAAATAAAATATACAAAAGGGTGAGCTCAAATGCTCAGTAAGGGTAAACATAAGAAATATCAATCACATCAAAATAAAAACATAACATTTTGGAAATCTTACCCTGCAAAAGTGATCATAATTTCATAACATGGGATAAATCATGGTAATGAAATGTAATCCCAATAATCATAACATAAAACATGAAACTTTGTGTCATGCACACATAATCATAGAGAATAATTTTTTATTAGTCAAGACTCTTTGCCAAGACTATCATAGTGGACAAAGTCCAATTCTGAACCGAGTTCATTCCTCGTTTCAGTCCTGTTTTACTAAACCTGTTTAACCTGCCGTTCCAGCCATGTCTATCTCATGAGATATAAAATCTTACCCAATGAATTGGAGGGAGATATAGGTCCCACCCATCTCATAACGATACCATTCTTATGTGTGCCACAAATTCATAAATCATACATCATTGCATAACCCATGTAATAAAAATGGGATTCTTAAACAACATGACATCATAAAACAATTAATATAAGATAAAGGAATTCATAAAAATAATTGCATCACAACATAATAAAATAAATGTAATAAAAGGGATATAAACATAACCCTATATTATTTTAGATGGAATAAAATTTTGATAAAACACTTGAACTCCATTCTTGAGGAAAATATCCTTTCTGCTTCAAAAACATTTTCCTTTTTTAACATGTCATAAATTTTTAAACTAAAAGAAGTTGATTAAAAATAAAATTGAAAACTTGTAAAGGATGCTTTTTGGAAATAATGTTTTAAAAATCCATTCATGCCGTATAAGTTAAAAAACATTCTTCTCGTCCTTTTGTCAGAAAAGTCAAAACATACCTCGTAAGAAAAACGACAAAAGATTCCTTTCATATATTTTACTAAAAAATCACCGAAGGGTAAAATTGGATATAAAATATTGTAGAAGGATATAAATATTACATATTTAGGAAAATGGATGTGTATTATAAATATTCCCCAGTAAATTCTGAAGTATAAACAATCTCGGATAAAAATTGAGATTGCGAGATTTTCCTTTACCTTAGGTCTGATATGCTTTGTAAGTGTCCGAACCTCCTGTATAATGATTTAAATAATGTTATTGACTTATTCCTGAATCATACGTATTGTTATGATATCATATATGGTCATATTCATAGCTTCTTATTAGTAATATTTCATTACTACTTGTTATTTGGGTGTTTATTACTTTTTGTTCTTATGCGTGTTTTTCGAATAAATTCTAATTCTTCTCATTACGTTATAGATACCTAATTTCCAGAATGGTATTAGTGTAATATATATCATATTAATTCTTTCAATTAATTTATATAATCATTATGCAAATGAATATCATGTAGAACGAATCGCATCACATCGTAGAGAGGGTATTCCGTACGTACCCAAGAGCGATGATATCGTTCCCATGATCATGGAATTGTATTGAAGTGTATGTATACTATTTCAGAATCAATACCAATTTACAATAATCATATATATTCATTACTTTCACCCTTATACACATCAAAGTAAGGTGTTGGTGGAAAATATATTACACCATGGCGTGGAGACGGTATTCCGTACGTACGCACACGCGGTGATTTCGTTTTCCATAGGATGGATAAGTGGTGAAATAGGGTTGTTTCATATTTATAATAACATATCATTATGTGAGTGATAATTATGTTATTATCTCATAATGAAACAACTAATTAAGAGGGAGTAGAATAATAATGGAACTTGAAGAAAACAGTAGAAGGTATTACCTCTTTCTCGAAGTGCCTCCTTTAAACTTTCTCTTAAGGCACTAGAGTTGGTCTTTTGATAAGACAAGTACCTCTAGTAGGATTATAAGGAAGTGCGGAAGTGAAATGGGCAGGGTTTGGCCGATATTGAAGGATAAAATTGGTGTGAGGAAGAGAGGGAGGAGGTGCCCTTTTATAAGGGAGGAGAGGGGGACCTTTGGAAATATAAGAAATATTATTTTATATTAAATCCCAACCCCACTTAAAAACTTCCAAAATGACTCATATACGAAGCTTAGATGAGATAGGGTTGTAATCTCATCAACTAATAAAATTTAGACATGTTAGGAATTTATTTTAAACATTATCAACATGATTTATCCTTATTTATCAATTTAATTTTATTTGTGGTAATAATATTCTAAATTTTAAATTATTATAAATAATTACATATTTGTTTTTAATTTTCCATAATTTAACACTTTATGTCATTTTAGACCATATAAATTTTAATTTATAACTTTTAAATATTTTTGTGATTTTTAAACAATTTTATAATATGTTATTTTTATAAAATAACAATAGTGTCAATTTTGACACTATTCATTTATTTGAATTTAAATAAAATATATACAGAAGATATTTTCAAATTAAAAGCTTTAATAGATTCATAAAATGTCATATGTATCTATAAAAATATATTATCACATTAAATAGTTCATATAATATTTATTTTAATATTTTTATAACAATTTATTTGATATTTTAATTAAAAAAATAATTTCAGCATAACTATTGTGTCATAATTAATGATATTTATATAATCCCAAAAAATTATAAATAAATTCCTTTGATGTATATAATTGTATTATCTTTCTTGATACATTTCATGTTCGAAATTTCATTAAGTGTATCACCAAATTAAAATTATTATACTTATAAAATTTAAGAAAGTTACACGTTGTCACATTCTTTGGTTTTAATAATAATTAAATTATTTTAATGGAAAAAAGTACATTAAATGAATCTAATCCGACCTTTAGTTGATATGGGTCGACTTTTAGTCATCCAATAGGATTTTGGAAGATTTTAGTGTAATTTTATAAACTTATATTTACCCTTAATTACCCGATTTACCTTTAACTATGGTAAATAAAATTTACCGTAGTTACTATTTATAAAGACCAAAAATAAAAAGTAGTCTATTAACATAATTTGGACCCACTGATTCTGAATAAGGAATCCATTTTTCAAAATTCAAAACATATAATTTGAAGTAATTAATTTAAAATAAATCCCGTTGTTAAGAAAACAGGTTCTAGAAGTTAAAACATTGCCAAAGATTGAAATGTTTTAACCTATGAATTCAATGTAAAATCAATGATAATGACATACATTATATTAAATGGAAAAAATATATTCTATTTATAATTTCAAATCACTCAATATTATAATTTAACCATATAAATTATTACGATGAAAAATGTTGTTTTTAATTAATATATAGCGTGTTTTTACTAATCATTAAAATATGAAAGTTATTAGAAAAATATCAAAACTTTATCCAATGTAAATTTTTATTTTCTTATTAAAAATAAGAATTTTATTTTTTCAAATTTAACTTTTAAACATGTCAACAACTAGATTTAAAGTGGGCGCGCCATCAAAAGGCGGTAAACTGCATTTTTTGAAAAAAACTTATTTTACCCGAAAAATTTATTTTGTTCTTATACCATGTTCTAGAAAATGTTTTAGGTGATTAATAATGTTATAAAATTCAAAATTTAGTTAATACTATTCATAATGACTAGTTCATAATAATATTATAATAATATATCGTTGTTTAGTAAAACCTGGTATTGCGTACAACACACGCTATCGAGGAAGGCTGCGGTTTCATGTAAAGCAAGCCAAGCTAGTGTTGTGTGTAGTGAAAGGTTAATTTGATGATTTATATAACATAAAAAAATATCTCTCATAAAAGTCTCGGGTGTTACATTTTTGACGTGCTTAAGGTATTGTATGGTTGGAAAGTGTTATTTGTATCTTTTTATTTCCATATGGGTGTATGTTGTTGTTCATTGGATTGGGAATTATTTCATGTGTTGATTTGGATGAGGAGTGGGTGGGTAGTACCACTACAAAAGAGGGGATGGATAGTGGACTCAGGGGCCACCATCAAATATAAGAGGATGGGAAGTAGCACTATATTGGTAATGCATTGTGATGGCTTGGATGGGATGTTCTGCTATGATAGATTACATGTTTGTTCATGTAAACCTCTATGTTAATTCATTAGAGTGTGTCGAAATGTAAGGTTGAAATTTTTTTGATAATATGAAATGATAAAAAAATTATTATGGAATGGTAGCTGGATTTCCTTGTATTGTGTTTATTGGGGAGGAATATGTCTTGGTAATGGTGTGTCGGGATTTTTGGAAATGTTTTCACAACATATTGTTTTATATATACTATTTTATATAATTATTATAATGTTTTTCTCCTAGTAGAGTGTATAGGGAAGTCATTAGGTAAGACTGTTGACGCTCTTTTCCATCACAGAGTATAAAGACTGAAAAAGGGAAATACCTTAGTCCAAAGTGATTTATCCTTTGAAGACACAATAAAAATCGACAAAGGGATGAACAAGGAGAACATTTCCATAGGTCGCGCAAGTTCCCTCATGGTCGCGCAAGTACACTTGCAAGCCGCCTAGTGGTCGTGTAAGTCTACTTGCGCGACGCCTTATGGTCGCGCAAGTGACTTGCGCGACCTAAGTGATAATCACCCGGTAACCACCCAGGGTCGTCTTCTGCCTATAAATAGACCCTGTGGGCCCCCCCATTCGAGAGGATCTATTTCCAGAAACTCGAATTGAAGCTCCCGATGCCCAAGTATCTTCTCATAGCTTCCAGAACACTTCTAAGGTAATTCCTTACATAGAATGGATGATCTAAAGAGAGGGAGTAAGGCCTAAGTGTTCAAACTCATCAACACTTGTGCGCTTGAGTGGTCAGCCCTTAAGGTAAGTGGTCACACTTGAACTCCGCCTTATTCCTTCGATAGAACCTGTGCGTCCCTTTTTTGGAAGAACCTGAAGAGGATTTTAAAGGCTGTAATGAAGAGTCACTCAAATATCTTAAATACTGGTTGAATATTGCTCAAGTACCCACCGTGTCGTGCAGGTATACCTGCGCGACCAATACTTGCGCGCCCCTTCCTTTTTGGGTGCCTTTCTTGCCCATTTCACCCCTATTAAGCCATTACACCTTTCCTTTTTTTCAGTCTTCAAGTCACTCTTCAAATCCATTTATGGCATGATTTCTTGATTTGACATCCTTATTTGAAAGGAATTATGTGGAATATCTCTCAAAACCTAGTGATTTAAATATCTTTATGTCACCAAATATGGCGAGTTCATTCATTCAACCTCATCCTTTAAGATGAGAGAATCCTTAAACCTGGGTCTACTTTTCAGGAATAAGTCCCAGTCATAATCATGGGCTTGCTTTTCAGGAGTAATCCCCAAGTCCCCTAACCTGGGTCTCCTTTTTAGGAATAAGTACCAGTCATAATCATGGGCTTCCTTTTCAAGAGTAAGCCCCAAGTCCCCTAACCTGGGCATCCTTCTTAGGAGTAAGCCCCAGATCCTCTAATTTGGGCTTCCTTTTCAAGAGTAAGCCTCAAATCCTCTAATTTGGGCATCCTCTTTAGGAGTAATCCCCAAGTCCCTTAATTTTCTCTTTAATCAGTCCAAATTTACATTTGATCTGGGATTCCTTCTCAGGAGTAAAACCCAGTTATCAAATCCTCTCCTAATTTGGGTTTCCTTTTCAGGAATAAGTTCCATGTTAGAGTATTCAAATCTCCATGAAGCACATATACCTTTGTGGACCATGTTCATGGATTTTCTCCCTAAAGTAAATCCTAACCTTTATTTATCTGGGTAGTCATATATACATAAGACCGAAACCATTTTTTATGATTACTTTTTTCATGGCCCAATTGTCTATTTTATTACCAATACCTCTTGTTTCTCACACCGAGCATGACTCACGTGAGCTTAGAGAGTAAAACTAATTATGACATCCTTCTTTGAGACATCAATCATAAACATTATACTCCCTTATTCGAACTACGCGGGTTCAGATTCCTTTTCCAGAACAAAGGATACGTAGGTAGCCCATCTATGGGTTCGATCCCAACTCTGAAATAATTCATGTCCTTCTAAATGACAATAAACTTCAAGTGCCCCACTGAGTGGCTTTAAAACCAGCCTGGTCATCATAATGACCAAGAGACTTTTTATATAAATGTTTTGAAGGTTTCCATTGACCAAGAATCTCTAAATAGATATAGATGATTCTCTATTGATGAAGAACCTCAAATACATATAAAAGATTCTCTAAATTTCTTACATATTTAATAATTGATTGTTAAACTAAAGGAAAGCTCATTTTTTACTTGGTAATGTAATAAGGATTCATGAACATAACTTAAATCTATAAGGAGAGTCCCAGAATAGACAATAATTCCAATCAAAAAGGTGTGATGAGTCCGACCTCCCATCCTCTCGACTAATGAAAATTCCTAAGCCTCATCAGTTCACAAACTAATGAAGCGCCTACCTTTGGAAAGTAGGTCCATGTGGATGTGGAATCATTAGATGTTTCCGGTTCTACGAACAAACCCGTTAGAAACCGATCAGAACGTTTGAATCTCCCATCCAAGAGGTCATCCCCGAATTCTGAGGGAAACAAAAAATGGTGAACCCGACGTGAATCCTTAACCAAGTTAAAATGATGTTTTACCTATTTGATAAGCCCCTATTTAAAACTCAATAAGAGGGCTAATAAAAACAATCATTGACATGTGTGCTCATCCAAGGGATGAAGTGGCTGAATTTTATCTTGATTACATCTATTATATCAAACAGGAACTCTTTTCCATGATCTTCTATATTTCCATAATGGCTACTCTCAAATTCACATCTGTGAATACTGCTGCTGCAAATACCACTGCTACTATTCCTACTAGATCACCATCCTCTCTAAAGATGACATCACCTACTCAGTGTCTTAAACGCTGGGTATCAAATGTGCTGATTAAGGAGTACCGTCAACATGGTACCATCCTAACTCTGGAGGCTGACCGATAGGCCCTCCAAGTAAACAACTCACACAGGTCATCCGGAGAATGACGACCAGTGACCAAGAGGTAGGCGGTGCTTACTACCGTCTCCAACCGTTTCAGGTCATTATCCCCGGAACACAACTTCCATTCGCTCCCTTACTCTGAGGAAGTGAATGAGCAGGTCCCTCAGAGACTTAATTCAAAAAGATAGGAGTCCTTACCGAGGGCTCCCACCAACAATCGCCGCCAGACTCATGCGGCAATACGCCCTCAACATGATGAGGGTACCGACTCCAGGCATTCAGATCAGGTTCCTCGAACCCGAGCTGGCAAGACGAAATGCCAGAGACGGAATCCGATTAACAATGGGCAGGTTTTCATCCCTGACATCTCCGGAAAAGTCCACCAACCTAACTTGGTGGCGAAAAATGAATAAGCACACACACCTATCCGTTTTAATTCCTTTGTCCAGCAGACTCGTCTGGCAGCATCAAGCCAATCCCGCCAGGCAATTCCGGCGGAGTACTATAGGCAGGAACATACACCTGCTTATACATCATCAGTTAGTCAGAAGGCTCGCCTGACTACATATAATGGATCTCGTCAACCGTGTTTGGTGAAGTGTAATCAGCAGGCACATACACCTGCTAGTACTAGTCAACCCTACCAACAGTCTCGCTTGGTAGCACACGGAGAAGTCAGTCGGAAAGCTCCGACGACAAACAGGAGGCAGACTCAACTCTCTACCTCCACACTTGAGTACTGTCAAGATTCACTAACAGGAAAAGGAGGACAGGAGCAGGCACATATGCCTACTCCAAGCCCGGAATGGACGTATATCCCCGTTCCGGCAGCTGAAGTCACCAAACATATTTTGTCAATGGTGAAAGAGCAGAAGAAAATTCCTGCTCATATTCTGGATGCTTTCCAGGATATCATAACATCTTCAGCATCATCTCAGGGAAAGACACATAAATCTATCCCTAGCAGTGGAGTGACACATCAACGATTCACTCCGGAACAGATAGACACATCTGTTCCAGTCCAAGAGGGTTATGGGGGCATACTCCCCCATATCATACGGATAACCAATTCAGGAACATACACCTAATTTGAGTGGATATCGTCAGCCTAACCTGACCATCTTTCCTGATCAGGCACATACACCTACTCAGAGTAACCACTTTCGTCAACAAGTGGTTTCCAAAGCGAGTAAGAAGGCATCTAAGAAAAAGATCCGCCCAGCACAGTTAGGAGCTCAGAGGCCAATCTGTATCAAGGCCTTGCTCGATGCTGGAGTTCTTGAAGCCCTCAGACATTTATCTGTTGGAATTAAAGATTATATTCCCTCAATTCCCAATAACGGGAACATTAATTCCGAAAGACTTCAATAGACACTTCCTCATGAAGGCTTGCTTCATGAAAATTCGGTCAATCTTGAAGTTTCTTCTTCAGATGAGAGCCACAAGAACCCTCTGTGTGGTCAGAAGACCAAGGAGCAAGAGATCTCATCTTTTGTTGTAACCCATTATGGTGGTCCTCCCCAGGATGATGAATTTCGCGGCGAAAGCCCTCTCCACAGTAGTGATTTACATTGCCTGGAAAATACTCTAGTGGACAATGTAGTGCCGAGAAAGCCCTCTTATCTTGAGGCACTAACAAATGCGAAACCAGTCATGCTTGATGCTTTATCGCTAGCAAGTGAAATACTTTCTCAATCAGAATATAGCCCAGGGTGTAGGTCATTCTCCGAACCACCCCTAAGTGATGCATCTTCTAGTTTGATCAATGATCTCTCTACCAGTATTGTTGAATCCGATTAAGCAACGAGGAAACACCAACTCTGGTCAAAACAGGTATAAGAATCTTCATTTAATGATAAAGAGGAAATGCTGAACATGAGAAAAAAACTGGCGAAAAGTGAGGTACCAATCATGTTTTGGCCTTTGGCTGACTCCCAGTATGACATTCCAAAGATGTTGACGGAATATGGAGTCCATGATATTCTTCTCAACATATGGAAAACTCTTTATCAATTGAAGAAGAAGGTATTATCTTATGATGAATATGAAAATCATCTTAAGATAATAGAAGGGCTACAACGTCAGATAGATTTGGCATCTTTATCAGTCTCTCGGTATCCGAAGGCTGAAAAGCAACAGAGAACCCTTCAATGTTAATGCCTTTGCGCACTAAGAAAATTGCGTCAGTTAATTGCCAATGCTCTATCTAGTGTTCATATCAGAGGATGGGGTGTTCACGGAGCACTACATTTCACAGTGCTTTCTAATCAGCAAAGCCCGTCGAAAATGGTCTCATGCAATGTTACTGCCCATGGTCGGCCACAGTCAATGGGCTTTGTTCATAATGAAAAGTTTTCTCAAGAATAGGCTTTAACTAGTTCCTCTCAAAACCAAGTATATAGAGAACAAGTTTTTGAATTGCTCCTACATCAAGCAGGAGAGAATATTGCACAAGCCTCTCGTATGGAGCAAACACATCATCAAATGACAAAAGTTTCGGAAATGATCCAACGGTCTGTTAAACCAGGTGATAAAAGTGGATACAGGCTAAAGCATCCAGCTAATTTCCGAACTAAGATGTGCAAGATCAAGAGAGCTTTTAAGAAGTTCTCAGACATATCATGTCAAGAGCCACCCCAGCTTGTCAGACTGGGGACTCCTTTATCCCAACCCTCAGAGTCAACAAATGGGATTCGAGGAGTTGAGCGAAAGAAGCGGGAACATCCCCAGTACTCGAGATTGGGGACTCTTTCAAATCATCAATCCCCTTCTCAGAGAATATCGGTCTTTTCTCGATTGGGGGAGAATCCCCAAGAGGAACGAAGAGCCAAATTATCAGGAGATTCCCTCCAAGTTATAGCTCGTCAAGAAGTTCCTAAAAGATTAAATCAACAAAAGGCAATGTCTCATCAAAGACATGAAATAAGACAATATCACAGAAATGTTGATAGAAGGGATTCGATGCATTATACATCAATCAATGTCATCAATGCCATTGTTGCTAATCCACCAGAGGATACTCACTCAGGGGACTTAGATGAAGAGGGTCCTGGTCAAGAAAATGTACGCGCCGATACAAATGAAGAAGGTGTGCGTACACAAAGTCAAAGATTACTCAGAACCTAGGTAATCCACTTCTATCTCTCCAAAAAGTATCCAAAAAAGGGAGGGGAATGAATCAGGTTACATATCCTTCCTCTAGAGAAGGTCAATCGCTCTCGTTAGAGAAAAGGTTTTCACAACAAGAGGAAAAAATGAAATAATTAAGAAGGTTGAATGCAGAACTACTTTAGAGTAGTCTTCTTCTTAAGAATGCTGAAGTCCAACAGCCAAAGGAATTTGTTGTAACTACTGAGATGGATCAGGAATATCCTCCTTTATCAGTACACCCTCAGAGGTCTAATCCTACGGGTCAAACGCAACAACGGTTGGTAGTGCTACCATCAGTTGCAGCACCAATCACCACGTCTGTCTAAGCTCCATTCATTGCACCTACCCAAGACCAAATTCAACCTGATGTTTCTTAAAAGTTAATAACTACTATTGAGTCATTAACAGCTCAGTTAGAAACTATGGAAGGGAAACTGGCACAAGTTCAACCAGAAAAGAAAGTTTACCCTGAATGGGTAGATTCAATTTCTCTTCCATCTAGTTTTGGAAACCCTGTTTTCCCTACATTTAATGGATCAGGCGACCCTGAACAACATTTGACGCATTACGTGTCTTGTTTCAATCCTATGATGGGAACTCCAGAGCAGTAAGAAGCAGTGAAACTAAGATGCTTCGTACAAACCTTCCAAGGACCATCTTTTGTCTGGTATACAAGCTTGCAATCCCAGTCAATCATCGGATGGGAGGATCTTTGTTAAAAATTCCTTCTTTAGTTCAGCTCAACTTTTCCAAAAACGACAGTTTTCGATCTTAAAAACTGCAAGCAAAGGGAGAATGAAAGAGTCTCTGATTTCATTTCTCGCTGGAAGGGATTAACATATTTCCTGAGTTTAGCACTCCCTCAGGAAGAGCTGTTGCCAATCTATGTGGCAAATTTGCATGACGAATTACGCACGCCATTGATCCCTGTGAAATACACAGGAGGGTTTTGAGACCTTACTTCAATCGTTCAGCAGATTCAATATTCTCTTATACAGGATAAGGTTAAATCTCGTGTAATTCCATCATCTTCAGGAAGGAGAATGGGTAAAGCAGAAACTACTATAGGTATGCTTAAACAAGCACCTATACCAATTTCTACTTCAAAACCTTCATCTTATCGAAGGGCTCCACCTCCTGAACGCCAAAAACAAAGGCCGTTTCGTCCAGTTGATCAAAGTGTTAAACGACGAAAACAATTTGAGGATTTGAAGAGTAAAACATACTCTTTCTAAAATGAACAAGTTCTTGGTTACTTCATTTCAGCTCTGGAAAATAATTTGGTTCAATTACCAGTGCCCAAGAGACCAAACAAGGAAGGAGATGAAGACCGTCCCAATTATTCTCCCTTTCATAAAATGTTGTGGCATCCCATCCAGGAATGTTTTGTCTTTAAATACCTCCTGCAATAGATGGTCGACTTGGTACAAGTCAAGTTGAAAGGTTCTTCGACTCAGATAGCATGTGTTAATGCTACAGTTCTAGAGGAGGAAGGTGAATGGAAAGAAGTCAAATGTAGAAATGCACAGAAGTATGATGATTGGATGGTTAGAAATACAATCAACCGTACTCATGCCATTTTGCGAACAAAATTAAGGAAACCAATTCTGTCTTCTGCCATGAATATTGCGGTAAAACCCTCTTCGTCAGAGGGAAAATACTCAAAGAAACAGTTTGATTCAAAGAAGAAAAACTAATCAGAAGAAGATGAGTATGTGTCAAAGCCTAAATTGTCTTTGACTCTTGAAGACTTTATTCCATCTACTTCAAATCCACGGGCACCGCCCCATCAAACGGCACAACCTAAACAGGCTAGTCAGGCAGAGTCTTTATTAGACGAAGAGTTAATCTTTGGTTCTGTTAATATGATTCAATTAACAGATCCATATTCCAGTCATAATTTCAATTTTGATGAGCCTGAATTCCTTGTATCAAATAAGGGATTCCGAGGAAGTTCCCAAGGTTCACGATACAGGGGAAGACATGGATCTTTCCGAAGCCACTACTCCAATTCTACCCCTGCTAGCACTGTGTAATCAGCAGAAACTCGTGGTAGAGCCCTTCAGCGAGCTCAAAAAGAACAAGCATGTTCTTCTGCCAATAGTCAACTCAGTCTTGGCATAGTTATTTTGGAAGACCGATTGAAAATTCCATCTTCTTTATCTCAGCAAGTAAATGGATCTAATTGGTCTAATCTTCCAAAACCAAGGATTTTGCCATCTTCTATCCCAATAAAAGATGCATCAGCTTCCAAATCATCTGCTTCCAAGGTACCTGCTAAACCGCATATTCCTGTTGGGAAACGCAGACCTTTAGATCAAAAGTATGATATATTGAAACACTTGGCCCATTTACCAGCCAAGTTATCAATTTTGGATTCTTTGAATCTATCAAAAGATCTTCGGGATGCACTCATCGATTCTTTGTCAAGTCCTCAGGAGTTTGAAGCTGAAATTACTGCAGCTGAAGTCTATCACATAGAGAATAATCCTGCAAAATGCCATGCAGTGATATATTTTACTGATAAAGATGAAGATGATGTTGTGCATGGGCACATAAAACCTCTGTACTTATCTGGAAAAGGTAATGGTGTAGATATTCGAAGAGATTTCATTGACAATGGTTCAGGAGTCAACCTCATGACCATTCGTACACTTCATCGATTGGGCCTCACAGAATCTGATTTATCTCCTTCTACCATGATGATACAAGGATATGATAAAAATGAACAAGAACCACTGGGCGAAGTTACACTCAGAACTTAGTTTGGAAATCTTGTATCCAATTCGGATTTCATGATTGTTGACCAAGACTCAGCTTTCAACGTCTTGCTTGGAAGACCCTGGCTACATCAGCATGCAGTTATCCCTTCATCATACCATCAATGTCTCAAATACTGTTTCAATGGTCAAGTTGGAACATTTCATGGTGATAAGACCCCGTTCAAGATATGTGAGTCTCAATACATTGAGGCAGAATTTTATCACATGAAGGGAATAGAAAAATATACAATGAAGGAAATTAACAAAGTTAATGCTCCATATGGTTTAGAGAAAATTCCAATAAATCCATTTACACATGTGAGTACAGATTATGTGTTACCTATCAGTCAAATTGACAAAATAGTCCCAAATCAAAATACTCTTATGGAAAGATCCATAATGTCAATTACGACAATTGAGCCAGATAACATGGGAGAAATTGGTAACCTACCAAACTGTGATGAAAGCACAAGTGGTGACATCTTCATTTCATCTGCTGAAATCCAACAGGTTTATACTTCGCCAATCAGGACAGAAGAAGTTATAGCAAGGTCGGAGGTGAATAATGATGTCAATTATCAATCCATCATCTCCTCTTTATTTCCCAAAGAAGGCCCTTTATCATCCATATGGTCAGAAATGGAAGCTTCTTCTTCAACATGTGCAAATTTTGACATCTCTTCTGATCATGAAAATTTCGTTTTTTCATCTACTATGAAAGTAAAAATAGAAGAAATAGCACATGATGAAGAGGAAGAGGAAGATCTTAGAGATGCTCCTCCAGCATTTGAAGAAGGTATCTCTACCACTGTGGATGAATTCAGAGAAATAAATCTGGGTACAGAGAACGATCCACACCCCACTTTAATTAGTGCGGCCATGACCCTTGAAGATAAGGAAATGTATACTTCTTTTCTAAAGCAAAATAAAGATATTTTTTCTTGGAACTATACAGAAATGCCTGGGCTTGATCTTGATATTGCTACTCATCATTTGGGTTTACCAAAAGAACATCGAGTATTTAAGCAAGCCGCGAGAAGAACACACCCAACTTATGCTTGCAAAATTGAAGCTGAAGTGGATAAGCTGATCAAAGCTAAATTCGTCAGAGAAGTTCAGTATCCCAAGTGGTTGGCTAATATTGATCCTGTAAAGAAGAAGAATAGATAAATTAGGGTTTGCGTCGATTTCAGAGATCTTAATTTGTATTGTCCTAAAGATGATTTCCCAGTTCCGATTACAGAACTCTTAATTGATGCAACTGCTGGCTATGAAGTACTTTCCTTCATGGATGGATATTCCGGATATAATTAGATCCGAATGGCCTTAGAAGATGAGGAATATACAGCCTTCATAGCCCCTCAAGGTGTGTTTTGTTACCGGGTGATGCCCTTTGGTTTAAATAATGCAGGTGCAACATATCAACGCGCCATGCATCGTATCTTCAAACCTTTCTTAGGGAAGTTTGTTGAATGCTATGTAGACAATTTGGTGGTTAAATCCAGCAATGTTCTAATCACTTGGCTGATTTGAAAGTCATATTCCACAAGCTTCGACAACATAATTTGAAGATGAACCCCTTAAAATGTGCTTTTTGGGTAACCTGAGGAAAATTCCCCGGCTTTGTTGTACGCCATCGTGGTATTGAAGTCGATCCTGAGAAGACCAAATCAATCCTTGGTATGTCACCTCCTCAGAATTTGAAAGAATTAAGAGGACTTCAAGGACACTTAGCCTATATTCGGCGTTTCATTGCCAATTTGGCAGGCAAAAGTTTACCCTTTACCAAATTATTGAAGAAAGGAGTCACTTACCAGTGGACTGAAGAATGTAAAGAAGCATTTGATGTTCTCAAGCAATACCTCTTGAGTCCACCAGTACTCATGCCACCTGTTGAAGGTAGACCACTTATCCTCTATGTGACAGCTCTAGAGTGATCATTGGGTGCCTTTCTCGCTCAAAAGAATGATGATGGGAATTAAAATAGCCTCTACTATCTCAGTAGAACTATTCTTGAAGCAGAAACCCAGTATTAAAGTATTGAGAAGTGCTGCCTGACATTAATCTTTGCAGTTCAGAAACTGAGACACTACCTGAAACATCATGAGGTCCAACTGGTATCTCGCAATAATCCGATCAAATTCATCCTTAGTCATCCAATGCTTACATGATGTCTAGAAAGGTGGGCAGTTATTTTGCAGCAGTTCGACATTCAGTATGTATCTCAAAAGGCAATAAAGGGCCAAGCTCTGGCTGATTTCCTGGCTGAACATCCTTCAGTGGAAGACACATCTTCAGATATTGAACTCCCTGATGAGGAAGTTTTTTCTATTCAAGAGTGTCCTCAAACATGGGAAATGTATTTTGATGGTGCTTCTAGAAGTCCAACAGGGACGAAAATGGAAAATCCTAAATTCAACAAAGTTGGTTTAGGAATTGTACTCATTTCTCCAAATAAGGCATTGTTACCTTATTCCATTTTATTGTGGGAAGGTGGTACTAATAATTAAGCCGAATACCAATCTCTTATCACAGGCTTGGAGTTAGCACTTCAAGCACAAGTGAATCACTTAAAGGTGAAAGGTGATTCAGACCTGGTAATCAAACAAGTCAATGGGGATTATGCCATCAGAAAAGAAGAGTTAATCCCTTTGAATGATTACTTCAGAAAGTTAATTGTGGAATTCCCTTCAGAACTGACATTTTCTTATTTCCCAATATCACAAAATTCTCAAACTGATGCACCGGCTAATATAGCCACAGCTCTAGCAGATCCAAATCGGGACAAGACAACCATCAGTATTTCCCACCGTAGTGCAATTTCACCTTATGTTCAAGCCAGAACAGAGGAAATTAATGAAATTAATCCCATTCCTGAACCGTATGGTCATACTACAGGATGGATGTCACCTATCAGGGAATACCTTCAAAATGGAACACTTCCACCTGATAGAGCTGAGGAAGAACAAATTTGGCGACGTGTGGCCAATTTTACTATTTAAGATGGCCCAAACCACCTAGAGAAAATTCTCTACAAACGTGGTTTTGATGGAGTTCTCTTCAGATGCATTGATGGTGAAGAGACAATGGCTATCATGAATGAAGTACATGCAAGAGTCTATGGTGCCCACCAATCTGGACATAGATTGTCTAATCAAATTCGAAGGCTTGGATACTTTTGGCCTTCAATGATACAAGATTGTGTTGATTTCACAAAGAAGTGTCATTCATGTCAAGTAAATGCCAACTTCATTCATAAACCTCCAGAGGTGCTTCATTCAGCTAAATACTCATGGCCATTTGCTACATGGGGAATGGATGTGGTGGGACCTTACCCTTCAGCTACAGCCAAGTAGTTTAAGTACATTCTTACTGCTACTGATTTCTTTTCCAAATGGGCAGAGGTAGTACCTCTCAAAGAAGTTAGTTCTAAATTCATTGTTAGCTTCATCAAGTCTAACATCATTACTAGATTTGGTGTCCCTCATACCATATTGACGGACAACGGCACCAACTTCTGTTCTTCTGAGGTGAAGAAATTGTATCAAGAATACAACATTAAATCCAACCATTCATCTCGGTTTCATGCGGCAGCCAATGGCCAAATAGAAGCCTTTAACAAGACTCTTTCAAATATTCTGCAAAAGATGGTGGATAAAGATAAAATGTCATGGCCTGATAAACTCTTTCATGCTTTATGGGATTATCGGACTACCACCCGCAATGCAACGCGGTCAACTCCATATTCGTTGGTATATGGAACAGAAGTAGTCTTCCCAATTGAAGTTCAATTACCCTCACTCAGAGTAGCCATTTTTGATCAGTTATCTACAGATGAGAAATCCCAAAAGCGATTGAATGAATTGGAACGGTTAGATGAGAAAAGATTGTGCACTTTGCACCACTTGGAAATCTATCAAAATCGAATAGCACGAGCTTTTAACAAAAAAGTTCATCTTCGTTCATTCATTCTGGGAGAATTGGTATTAGTTCTCAGAACTCCAATGATACCAGGAAAGAAACCTCCCATGCAAGAGCCAAAATGGGAAGGACCTTATTCAATACATAGGGTCTACTCCAATGGAGCTTATTCACTAATCTCGATGGATGGAGAACTCATTACTACTCTAACTAATGCCAGATTTTTGAAGAAATATTTTGTATAAAATACAACGTATTCACAAGATGTCCCTGCAACTTGACACTAAACTGTGCAGCACTAGTTCTTCCTTGCTATATGACGTTAAACTAAACAAAAATGGTCCAGTATGACCTTAAACTTCTCCTTGGTCTAGTATGACATTAAACTATTCACAAGATGTCCCTGTAACATGACACTAAACTGTGCAGCACCAGTTCGTCCTTGCTATATGACGTTAAACTATACAGAAATGGTCCAGTATGACCTTAAACTTCTCCTTCGTCCAGTATGATCTTAAACTATTCACAAGATGTCCCTACAACATGACACTAAACTGTGCAGCACCAGTTCGCCATTGCTATATGACGTTAAACTATACAGCAATGGTCCAGTATGACCTTAAACTTCTCCTTGGTCCAGTATGACCTTACACTATTCACAAGATGTCACTGCAACATGACACTAAACTGTGCAAAACTAGTTTGTCCTTGCTATATGACTTTAAACTATACAGCATTGGTCCAGTATGACCTTAAACATCCCCTTGGTCCAGTATGACCTTAAACTATTCACAAGATGTCCATGCAACATGACACTAAAATGTGCAGCACCAGTTCGCCCTTGCTATATGATGTTAAACTATACAATAATTGTCCAGTATGACCTCAAACTTCACCTTGGTCTAGTATGACCTTAAACTATTCACAAGATGTCCCTGCAACATGACACTAAACTGTGCAGCACCAGTTCGTCCTTGCTATATGACGTTAAACTAAACAGCAATGGTCCAGTATGACCTTAAACTTATCCTTGGTCCAGTATGACCTTAAACTATTCACAAGATGTCCCCGAAAAATGACACTAAACTGTGCAGCACCAGTTCATCCTTGTTGTATTACATTAAACTATACAACAATGGTACTGTATGACCTTAAACTGCAACTTCGTCCCACACGACGTTAAACTGTGAAAAAGTTCCCTAAATGGTCCAGTGTGACCTTAGACTGCAACTAGGTCCTATATAACCTTAAACTGCATCATCAACGGTCCATGCATATGACCGTAAACTATTTTCAAGTCCCTTACATCCAGCAAGACGTTAAACTGTGACATCCTAACTACATGACGCTAAACTGTATAAAAGTCCCTTACGTCCAGCAAGACGTTAAACTATGACGTCCTAACTACATGAAGCTAAACTATATAAAAGTCCCTTACGTCCAGAAAGACGTTAAACTGTGACGTCCTAACTACATGACGCTAAACAGTATAAAAGTCCCTTACGTCCGGAAAGACGTTAAACTACATAAACTGTAAAAAAAATCCCCAATGCGTCCAACATGATGTTAAAATGGTGCACTCTTTTGTCCTCACTGCATGAATTTAAACTACACAGTTCCCCCCTTTAGTCCAACATGACGCTAAACTGTACAGAATGTTCATAATATGTCCTACATGACATTAAACTGTATTTTGTCCTAACTACATGACACTAAACTGCGTAGCACCAATAGTCCTAACTGCAAGACTTTAAACTGCATAGTCCCTTTTTTATGTCCTACATGACATTAAACTATGCATCGTTAAGGTTGTTGTTACCTCTTGTTTCTCACACCGAGTATGACCCACATGAGCTTAGAGAAAACCTCAACCATAACACTCTCTTTGGGCCGCTAACCATGTATAAGTCCCAACAACATTTTTTTTATTAGATCGTTGTCCCCAAGAACAACTTGATCATTAATTCATTCTTTAATTGAATTACACAGACTTTGATCCTTACCCTCCAGGCTGGGTATGTAGGCAACCTCCCAGGGTTCAATCCCAAAAAAAATATCTTCACATCGGTTCACCACCATCTCATATGATGTTGATTCGTGAAACCACCCCTAGAATCAATATCTTTACATTGATTCACTTTCGTCCTTGTTATATGATGTTAAACTATGCAACACTTTTTTTCCGGTACAACAATAAACTACAATACTCTTTGACTTCCTCATTTGAGAGAGAACTATTATTGACATTGATTTTTCAACCATGTTTTATTTCAAAAGACTACGTGCATACATGGTAATGCCTAAACTTTTTATCTCAGGTTAAACCATCATTGCACTAAAGTCCTCTTTTACCCTTCACATGTACGAACCAAATTTATACAAAGGGTAGTTCTAGAACTACGTAGGCTTGATTCCCATCCTTATGGGATACGTAGGAACATTTGAGTATCCCTCAAATCCAGCCCTATGCCTTTTGGGCCTAACCCCAAATTTCACTTTCAGTCCCTTGGCTGAAAAGTCTTCATGAAAACACACACTGTGTATTCATTATTATGGTCCGAACTCTATGACCCGAAACTAAGATCTCTCATACATTCTCCCTACATGACGTTAAACTGCATTTCAATAACTACATATGGCTTGATTCTCATTCTTATGAGATACGTAGTGAAGTCCAAAATTTCAATTCAGGACCCAGCCACAACATGATTATGGTTATCATTGACCTATGTATCTCTATATACATTGGAAAATACCTATCTTTATGTGTTATAATCCTAACCTTAAATATTTTCAGATCTTCATAACCCTTTTCATGACTTATAGTCACAAAAATGTCAAACTTCTGAGAATTCTTTTGCCTGACTATGCAGTACATGCCCATAGGTGGCCTTGCATAAATAGTCCACATAATAGACTTGTCAGCCGAAGGATACTATTTATTTGACTATGCAGCCAATGCCCTTAGGTGGCCCTGCATAATTCAACCCCCTAACGGGTTTGTTTGATAATGGTAACTTCATTCTTAGGAAGAATTCCTCTTTTGTCCTTATTTGTCTTAAATGAAGGTATGTAGGGATCTGCAAAAAAAATGCCATCCTTAACATATTTGTCCCATATTCTTTTTCATGATCTGAAAGTATTCATGTCTATGGTTTATTCTTCTTCCCAACATTTCTGTCAGACCTTCGTAGGAGTGATATTCATCCAGTTCTTCGATAATATTTTCTGGAAATATATTCTCCATATTCAAGTACCTCTTTCCATACAACAAACTCTATACTTTAGAAAATTTGAATCTCCATAAACTTTCACTGGATTTTAGCACTAGGAAAGTAAATTTATGAGAGTTCTTATTACTTGACTATGCAGCACGTGCCCATAGGTGGCCTTGCATAAACAGTCTACATAACAGACTTGTTATCCAAAAGATAATATTTTATTTATCTATGCAGCCAATTCCCTTAGGTGGCCCTGCATAATTCAACCCCCTAACGGGATTGTTAAATAATGGTAACTTCATTCTTGGAAACTACTTCTTCTAATGCCTTTTAGCTCTTTTTCATACCATTCCTCAGATTCAAATATTCTTAAGTCATAGCTTACATATTTTCCCTCATACTTGAGTATGGTAATATTTTTTCAGATAAATTATGAAGGAATTGAATCAATTTTAATCCATTTCAGTCAATGCTATTTTCGACCTTAAACATTAGCCTTTGTATGTCCGGCATGCATGACTTTAAACTGCCAGATTTCTTGTTTTTATTTTCACCTCAGAGTCAAATCCTCTTTTCTCTCCGGATCCAACTCTGAGGGGGTACTTTTTTTGATGCTCCTTTCCGTCACAGAGTTTAAAGACTGAAAAAATGGACATACCTTAGTCCAAAGTGATTCATCCTTTGAAGAAACATCAAAAATCGACCAAGGGATGAACAAGGAGAACATTGCCCATAGGTCGCGCAAGTTCCCCCATGGTCGCGCAAGTACACTTGTGCGCCGCCTTGTTGTGTAAGTCTACTTGCGTGACGCCTTATGGTCACACAAGTGACTTGCACGACATAAGTGATAACCGCCCGGTAACCGCCCAGTGTCTTCTCCTGCCTATAAATAGACCCTGTGGTCCCCCCATTCGAGAGGATATTTTTCCAGAAACTCTGATTGAAGCTCCCGATGCCCAAGTATCTTCTCAAAGCTTCTGGACCACTTCTACGGTAATTCCTTGCCTAGAACGGAAGATCTAAAGAGAGGGAGTAAGGCCTAAGTGTTGAAACTCATCAACACTTGCGCACCTGAGTGGTCAGCCCTTAAAGGAAGTGGTCACACTTGCGCACCTCCTTATTCCTTCAATAGAACCAGCGCGCCCCTTTTTTGGAAGAACCTCAAGAGGATTTTAAAGGCTGTATTGAAGAGTTGCTCAAATATCTTAAATACGGGTTGAATATCGCTCAAGTACCCACCATGTCGCGCAGGTATACCTGCGTGACCAATACTTGCGCGCCGCCACAGTACCTACGCGCATTCCAAGACTTGTGTGCCCCTTCCTTTTTGGGTGCCTTTCTTGCCCATTTCACCCCTCTTAAGCCATTACAACTTTCATTTTTTTCAGTCTTCAAGACACTCTTCAAATCCATTTATGGCATGATTTCTTGATTTGACTTCCTTATTTGAAAGGAATTCTGTGGAATATCTCTCAAAACCTAGTGATTTAAATATCTTTATGTCACCAAATATGGAAAGTTCATTCATTCAACCTCATCCATTAAGATGAGAGAATCCTTAAACCTGGGTCTCCTTTTCAGGAATAAGTCCCAGTCATAATCATGGGCTTCCCTTTCAGGAGTAAGCCCCAAGTCCCCTAACCTGGGTCTCCTTTTCAGGAATAAGTCCCAGTCATAATCATGGGCTTCTTTTTCAGGAGTAAGCCCCAAGTCCCCTAACCTGGGCATCCTTCTTAGGAGTAAGCCCCATATCCTCTAATTTGGGATTCCTTTTCAAGAGTAAGCCTCAAATACTCTAATTTGGGCATCCTCTTTAGGAGTAAGCCCCGAGTCCCTTAATTTACTCTTTAACCAGTCCTAATTTACGTTTGATCTGGGATTCCTTCTCAGGAGTAAAACCCAGTTATCAAATCCTCTCCTAATTTGGGCTTCCTTTTCAGGAATAAGTTCCAAGTTAGAGTATTCAAATCTCCATGAAGCACATATACCATTATGGACCTTGTTCCTGGATTTTCTCCATAAAGTAAATCCTAACCTTCATTTATCTGGGCATTCATATATACATAAGCCCCAACCATTTTTTATGATTACTTTTTTCATGGCCCAATTGTCTATTTTATTACCAATACCTCTTGTTTCTCACACCTAGCATGACTCACGTGAGCTTAGAGAGTAAAAGTAATTATGACATCCTTCTTTGAGCCATCAATCATAAACATTATACCCTTTCATTCGAACTACGTGGGTTCTGATTCCTTTTCCAAAACAAAGGATACATAGGTAGCCCATCTATGGGTTCGATCCCAAATCTGAAATAATTCATGTCCTTCTGAATGACAATAAACTTAAAGTGCCCCACTAAGTGGCATTAAAACCAGCCTGGTCATCATAATGACCAAGAGACTTTTTATATAAATGTTTTGAAAGTTACCATTGACCAAGAATCTCTAAATAGATATAAATGATTCTCTATTGATGAAGAACCTCAACTACATATAAAAGATTCTCTAAATTTCATACATATTTAATCATTGACTGTTAAACTAAAGGAAAGCTCATTTTTTACTTGGTAATGTAATATGGATTCACGAACATAACTTAAATCTATAAAGAGAGTCCCGGAATAGACAATAATTCCCCTCAAAAAGGTGTGATGAGTCCGACCTCCCATCCTCTCGACCACTGCAAATTCCTAAGCCTCATCAGTTCACAAACTAATGAAGTGCCTACCTTTGGAAAGTAGGTCCAAGTGGATGTGGAATCATTGGATGTTTCCGGTTCTACGAACAAACCTGTTAGAAACCGATTGGAACGTTTGAATCTCCCATCCAGGAGGTCATCCCCGAATTCCGAGGGAAACAAAGACCTACTGAGTATTATAACTCCCCCCATGCTTGGCACATGGGTGCTTTTGTAGATATTGTAATTTAAGACACATGTAAAGGTATGAAATCTCATTTCACTAGTGGTTCATCATGTTATTGTGGTGATGGCATGGTGCTTGGAGAATGGAGCTTGGGGTGGTGTAGTACAGTGTGTCTTGGTTTACATTGTGTATCTCGTTTAGTCGTCTATATGGTACAGTAATATTGTTTTGGTGTGGTTTGTTTGTATAGGGTTTTGGGAATTGTTGTGGAATAGTTTGGTTATCTTTTGATAATATATAGTTATATTTTCTAAGTTAACATGAATCATGTAGCTTTCCTTGTAATGGTTTTTTTGTTGCTTGATATGTTGTTCCCTAAATTATTTCTGAATCCCTTGGGATTTATTTCTACACATTATTGCCTTGGGAATGTCACTTAAGGCCTAGATTCCTCTCTCCACCCTCTCAATCCAATGAAGAAGGGGGGGGGGGAGGGTTACACTATAACTTACCAAAATTATATATTGTTATTCTATAGTTATCCTAAAATTCTATCGTAGGGTTATGTTCTCTAATATATGTTTTCCAAAATCTATTATATCTCTGTATGATGTCGGTAGGTTCTCGAGAATCCTAGTGTTGCTCTCTTCCTTCGGTGATAATGGCGGTCTCCACGAAAACTCCCCCCTGTGGCGGGGGTGGGGGAATCGTTGCCACATGAGAGAGGAGGCTTTTTTCCATCCATTCTACAACCCAGAAATCCTACCTCCATTTCCGAAAGCTTCGCTAAGACCTATAGATCCGGATTATCTTGATGGATTCCCCAATCGTCAGATATCATCTGCTTGAGTTTTTGGAAACCTCTACACTCTTAAATCTCACTCTGGTGGATTGTTTCAAGCAGAGGAGTCCATCAGTCGATGCTATGACAGGTTCATCTTCGGCTCTTGGGACCATCAAGAAATGGAGATCATGGGCTTGTTGGACAACAACCATATTATGATTCAGTTTGAATCGGAGGCAGATCTCATCAATGCATGGTTGCAGGAGCCTCATAACTTCGATGGTCATCGTGTCTTCCTATTACACTGGTCCTTCGAGTCTCACATGAATAGAGACCCACCTTCTACGGTGGATTGGGTATGCTTCCCCAACCTTCTCTTACCCTTTCAGAATACTTCATATATTCTAATTTTAGGTAATCATTTAAGAAGATACCTTTGCTATGATAGTCACACATAATTATTGTTTCACCTAGTGAACCCCAGAGTGTGTGTTGAATTGGGCGTATCTCAATTGCCTTTTGATTTTTTTTGGATTACTATCGCTAAGGAATACCGAAGTAAAC
Organism: Viscum album; assembly: GCA_963277665.1. Taxonomy (NCBI): domain Eukaryota; kingdom Viridiplantae; phylum Streptophyta; class Magnoliopsida; order Santalales; family Viscaceae; genus Viscum; species Viscum album. The sequence continues at coordinate 1,397,534,845 of OY728119.1, forward strand.
AACAGGTGGTTTATGAGAATCAGACTGACTTCTACTCATCCTTCAATTGATTAGGTCATTCGATGAAGGTTTACTGAAGGATATCCCAAGCAATAGGGATGGAGGTTTTTCATTAGAATCATCTTGTTTCTGCAAGAAGAAAGGATGATCCAAAGGGTAGGGCTCTTGAGGTCGGTGTGATGGTGGGTCTATAACAGGCGGCTTCGGGGTCAACTAAAAGAGGTATGGGTATTCAACCGTGTCCAGTGGTGGAAGATCATGCATATAGTTTCATCAAGGAGACTACGGAGGACGTTCATGCATCTGATCCAAGAGCTTTGATGCCTCAATCTAATCTGAAGGTTGCTAAATTTCTCAGGATGTTTTGTAAAGAATTGGAGGGCCCCTCTAAGTCCAATTGTATGGAGTAGTATATGGAAGGGGATATGGTTATAAAGGATCATATGGTGGGGGAATGGGCGGTTATATCTATCCAGAGGTGGCCAATCTTATTAGGGCAGGAGAAACTATGGGATTGGACCTTTCAGCCGGTCCCTTTCTCCTTTTGAGCAATGGATTTGGTGATCTTTCTGAAGGCTTGGTTGAAAGTGGCTGTGAATGTTGGTACTGTGGTAGGGGTAAATAATTATTGGGCCTCCATGGAAGGGCACAATTTTGGATGTGTGGACTATGTGTATTTTCTAATGGATATGGAAGAGACCTCTAGGGCGATCAGGTTCTTTTCTTTGATTGAGAGAAACACTCCGGAATAGGATTGTTTGAATACCAAGGGATACAAGGATAATTTTTCGATGAACCCCCTCGACAAAGGGAAGGACCTTTGTAGAGGTGAGAAAGAAAATGTGAGTGGTGGGTTCTGTTGCCCCTTTAGTGATATTGTGTAGAATTGGAATAAAAGTATGAATGAGTGTGAAGGATCCTTCTCTACTACACCAAGAAGATGAACAAGAAGGGACTATTCTTACCTTCACCGACCGAGATGTACCGGATCTTCCTTTAAATGGGATATCAGGGTAATTATTTCTTTCGAAAAGGATATTGTGGTGAATCATCCTTGTCCAATGCAGAATTCAATGGACCAGATGAGAAATGGACAAAAATGTAATGATATGTAACACCCCGAGATTTTATGAAAAATATTCTTTTTCATTTCATTAATGTTTGTGTTATACACTACAATAAAAGAAGCTTTCACAACACGCATCCTTGATTTTTCTTGCATTACACGAAATCGCGACCATCCTCGATAGCCTGTGTAGTACGCAATACCGGGTTTCACTAAACAACGTAATGCTATTAAAATATTATTAAAACTAGCCGTTATGAATTGTAATAACCACCTTTTAAAATTTTAGAAATTTTATCTCTCAAAATGGACTTCATTTTTGGATTCAGAATATCGAAATTATCTTAGGGTGAAATTTTGGTACTTTTCGAATATCTTTCATATTCTGATAAATAGTGAAAATTACTAATTTTTAATTAAAAAGAACTTTTTTAGTCGAAATAATTAATAGTGATAAATTATTAATTTTAGTGGTTTTAAAGTATATTTAGAATATATTTTTACAATTTAATACAATGTTGGTCATTGGATGTAATTTCACATTTAAACAAGTTATAAACAAGTGTCAATCTTTTGATAGTTATTATCTCTCAAAAACACGCTATTTGTTTTGACGACGGGAATTAATTTTTAAATTAGTTAATGTAACTGATATGTTTTGAATTTGGTAAAATAGACATCATTTTTGAGTTCATAATATCAAATATAGCTTAGGCCTAATTTTTGGAATTTTTCTGAAAGCTTTCAATTTTTGATGAATAGTGAAACCACTAAGTGGTAGCTAAAAAACTGAATTTTTCATAAAGCATATTTTTACCGCTTCTTTGATGGAATTTGGAAAATTCGAGAGACATGGTTGATGTCAGTAAGTAAAATGTGGTTCAATGAGATGAAAATAATTTTTGGTGAATAGTAACTTTTTACTTTTTTTTACCACGGTTAAAAGTAAATAGGGTAATTAAGGGTAAAAATGATATTATTATTATCCTAACACATGTCCTCATTCTATTCGATAAGTGTAATTCAACCAAAAAAAACCTTAGGAATAAAATATTACCATTTAGGCCCACTTGGATTAGATTAGGACATTTATTATTATTTAATTCAAAGAAGAGTTAAAAGAGTTAAAATCAAAGTTTATTTACTAAAACATTTTTAATATAGGGTTATACATAAGATAAATTCGATTGTAAATATTCATTAGAAAGATAATATAATTTTCTACATAATTTTATTTTATTTATAATTTTTATACATTAAATATATTAATTTTTTTATGACACAATGATGATGCAGTAATTACAATAATAGTGAAAAATTATAATAATTGATATTATAAATACCCAAATAAATATAATTTGAGACTTTTTATGAATTAAACTAATTTTATAGGTTACTATGACATGTTATTATTGGTTTAATTAACTGTTTTAAAACTAATCATTCTGTTATAATTTTCACAAAAATCAATTACTAAATAGTGTCAAAATTGATATAAAATAGTTTTTAAAAAAAATATTATATTATTAATTGTTATTTTATTCCTAAAAATCTAAGGATCGGACAAATGACATAGATACGGTTATATATATTAATAATAAACAACTTGGGGTTCTTTTGGCTTGATATAATAAGTTTATTAACCTTATAGTGTAAGAAAGCAAGAAGACACGGTAAAAGTAAAATTATCTAACTTAAAGTTAAATGTAAATGATAAGGTTAAAATAGAAACATAAACTTGTATAAATTATATTTGATGAGAGGATTTCGACCCATCCCCACCTTAGCTTCTAAATAAATCTATTTGGAGCTATTTAAAGCCGAACTTGACTTTATAATAAAATAATATATTTAGTTATTCCAAAGGTGCCCCTCTCCTCCCTTATAAAAGGGCACCCCTCCCTCTCTTCCTCACATCACTTTGAGCCTACAAGCTCGGCCAAACTCTTCCAAATTCTCTTCTACACTTCCCTAGAAACATCCTAGAGGTTTTGGTCTTCCTCAAAGACCAATTTTAGTAACCTAAGAGGAGGTCTCAAAGAGGCGTTTCAAAGAAGAGGTAATTTCTGTTACCAATTCTTTCACCTTTATTTCTTCTTCCACTTCTTCTTCTAAGGTTGTTTCATTATGATGTAATAACATCAGTATCACTCATATACCGATATGTTATTATAAGTATGAAACAACCCTATTTCACCATCTATCCATCCTACGGAAAACGAAATCACCGCGCGTGCGTACGTACAGAATACCGTCTCCACACCGTGGTGTAATCTATTTTCCACCACCACATTAAATGGATGGGTATAATGGTGTAAATAATAACTATATATGATTATTGTAAAGTGATATTGATTCTGTAATAGTATACATACACTCCAATAAAATTCCACGATCATGGAAACGATATCATCGCTCGTGCGTACATACGGAATACCGTCTCCACGACGCGATGAGATTCATTCTCAATGATTAACCATTCATGAATGATTATAAACTATAAATAATAAGTAATCATTAAATATATTACATAATAATGATACTGTATTTATGTGTATGTATGTCATCTACTTAATTCCATTCAACTCAATAAGGAAATGAAAACAGTGTTCATGCATACGTACGGCCTACCGTCTCCATGAACGGTGTATTTATTTCCATTTACTGATTTATTATATATATGTATATTCTGAATATATATTATATATAAATCATGTTTTATATAATGGATTTAAGTAATCATGATCTAAGTAATCATATGAATAATTACAAGTGAAAACACGGACGACAAATGAAACAATTTTACACAAAACGCTCTTTAACATGGAATTTACAAAAGAACAGGTAATATAAAGTCATAAGTGAACCATATATGATATCATAACAATGAGTATTATTTTGGAATAAGTCAATGAAATTATTTAAATCATTATACAGGTGGTTCGGACACTTACAAAACAAATTGGACCTAAGGTAACAGAAATATCACAATCTCATTTTTATCTGAGATTGTTTATACTTTGGAATTTACTGGGGTGTATTTTATCATCCACATCAATGTTTCCACAATATTTAATATTTACATCATTATACAATAGTTTATATCAAATTTTACCCTTCGGTGATTTTTTAGTAAAAGATATGAATGGAATCTTTTGTCGTTTTTCATACGAGGTACTTTTTGACTTTTCTGAAAAAAGTACGAGAAGAATGTTTTCTTTTAACATATACGGCATGAATGGATTTTTTAAACCTTATTTCCAAGAATCTTCCCTAACAAGTTTTCAAGTTTATTTTTTATCAACTTCTTTTAGTTTAGAATTGTATGACATGTTAAGAAAGGAAAAGTGTTTTTGAAGTAGAAAGGATATTTTCCTCAAGAATGGAGTTCATGTGTTTTATCAAAATTATTTTCCATCTAAGATAATATAGGGTTCTGTTTCTATCCCTATTGTTACATTGATTTGATTATGTTGTGATGGAATTATTTCTATGAATTCATTTATCTTATATGAATTGTTTTATGATGTCATGTTGTTTAAGAATCCCATTTTTATTACATGGGTTATGCAATGATGTATGATTTATGATTTTGTGGCACACATAAGAATGGTATCATTATGAGATGGGTGGGACCTATATCTCCCTATAATGCATTGGGTAAAGATTTTATATCTCATGAGATAGACATGTATGGAACGGTAGGTTATACCGGTTCAGTGAAACAGGACTGAAACGAGGAGTGAACTCGATTCAGAAAGGGACTTTGTCCACTAAGATAGTCTTGACAATGAGTCTTGACTAATAAGAAATGATTCTATATGATTATGTATGTATTCCACAAAGTTTCATGTTTTAGGTTATGATTATTGGGATTGCATTTCACAACTTTTATTTATCCCATGTTATGAAATTATGATCTTCTTTGCAGGTTAAGAGTTCCAAAAGATAAGTTCTTATGAATATGATGTGATTGATATTTCTTTTGTTTACCCTTGCTGAGCATTTGAGCTCACCCTTTTATGTTTTATTTTCCCCAGGATATAAAGAAAGTATTTAGGTTTAAAAAAAATTAAGATCTTTATGGGAGATGTTGAAGATCTTTCACCACGATTAGAAGATTATATTCCGAGATTCCAAAGAAACTAAACTATTACGGTCCTTGTGTGTGTGTTTTTGTTATGTACTAAGTATTCCAAAAATGTAATGTAATGTTAATGTACGTTGAGATTCAGGTCTCTACAGTTGGTATCAGAGGAAAAGCTTAGTCAACCTTTGGAAACTAGGATGCAAAAATGTGAGTGAGATCCCTAGAGATATTTCTAAGGTATGTCTAGGGATGTCCATAAGGACAAGTATACGTATAGGATATAGTCCTAGAACTATGGTAATGATATTAGATTAAACTAAAGATATTAGATATTGAAGTTACTCCCCCTTTATTATGATTTTTTCCTCTCACACTATTCTTTTCGGGTTTTTGGAAATGGCTGGAAACAAGATGATTCACGATAATGGAGGATACGATTGACAATGGAATGATATTATTCATGAGCAACCAAATGAAATGGGATTTGGAAGTCCAAACATCATTATTATGCCGAATCAGCAATCTCATAATATGATCAATAATGTAAAATTTGGTAAGTTTCCTAACTTGACTACTAAGAGAAAGATGGAGTTTCATGATGATCATAGAGGAAAGAAAGTTCAATTTCCCCTATGTAAATCATGTTGGAAGAGGAATCAAGGATAATGTTTCAAAGGAACTAGAAGATGCTTTGGGTGTGGAAAAGAAAGACACAAAGCCAGTAAGTGCAAAGGAAAAGGTTCAGTTAACACCAGGGATGAGGATAATGGTATTGCTATGACATCAACAATGGTTAAATGTTTTAAATGTGGAATGTACGGGCATTATGAAAACCAATGCCCTAAGGTAATGTCTCATGAAGAGAATCAGTATGGTCGTATGGGTAGTATTTATGTTGATGATGATGAAGAGACTACAAATGATATGTGAGATGAAAGAATTGTTGAAGCTCGGTCAATGGTGTAAGAATGTAGTGGAATGATTAGATGTTTATCATGTGTAATGTTGTATAAGTAATCTCATGGTACTATGGAATAAAGAGACATCTAAGGATTGTTACACTGTTGTCTTTCCTTGAGTTTGAAACTGTATGATTAATGGTACCGGTATCCATGAAATGTTATTCAGATATTTTTAGAATGTAGATGATATGCACATAATGAAGGGAAAACGAGAAAATGAAATGTTTGACCGTATTCATGAGATCATGACTGATATAAGGAAATAGTTATATCATGGTTTGAGTATATAGAATTTTGGGTTTTTGGTATGTGGAATGAGTTAACTTTTGACAGCACTCATGTTTTTACTAAGATTCAATGGGTATTCATTTTTCAAGAGAATACATGATTAAGGCCTTAGAATATTTGGAATGTGACCAACAAGACATATCTTATGATATATGGGGATCAATGATGGTATTAACATGCTTGTTTTATGAAATCTATGGTAATGGTTTTCACTATATTATGAGAGTGGATTGTAGTATTTTGGATAAGCCTAAAGATTGGAATGGATTATGTTGGACATAAGTTAGTATTGTTTAAGGATAGAAGTTTTTTCGATATTATTTATGGGATGATATAGTAATGTAGTTTTAGAAAAAGGAAAACCTGTAGGACGGGCGACAGCCCATCGCGTCGGACAAGGCTGTGGGAATCGAACCCACAACCGAAGTGCGACTAGACTTTATCGCCTACCACTATCCTACAAGAAGTCCATGTTTAGTAGATACTAGTTTTATTATATTAATCAGTATGATATATGAATTCTAAGTCCATTTTAGGAACCATATGTGATTAATCTCACTATAGATGGACTTATGTATTTTTGATAACTTTTCTAACCTTTTGTTTGAGATAGATGAAATGACCAATCATTCTATCACATGATCTGCTAACACATCACGAATGACAAATTCAACTTCATTTATTTAAGAGATGAAGTGGAAATTTTCCAAAGAACGACCAACGGTGAGACTATACCAAAATCATGAAAGTATTTCTTCTAATACCAATTCATCAACTTTAGGGAAACGATCTTGAAAACCAAAAAATGTGGTCCTAGTGCTCTTATATTTGATGAATCATATGGTACCTTAGATCATCACAAATTTATGGCTTTGTGATTGCTATCTTTTCCATAGCCATGTTCTCTACCACTCTCCATCAAAACATGATGGTTAGATTTCTCTTCCATTTCCATATTTTCACCTATGTGGAAACCCAGTGATTAGTTTATTTGGGTAACCATTACGTTTCATAATTTTGTTTTTAAAGATTGGTTTTGGTATTCATTTTTATGATGTGGGTTTCTATTAATGAAACTTTTGAATAGTAAACCATTTATAACCCCGACGAATTTCGAGGGCGAAATTCATTTTAAGGGGGGTAGAATGTAACACCCTGAGATTTTATGAAAAATATTATTTTTTATTTAATTAATGTCTTGTGTTGTACGCTACACCAAAAGGAGCTTTCACAACACATATCCTTGACTTTCCTTGAATTACACGCAATCATGACCTTCCCCGATAGCGTGTGTAGTACGCAATACAGAGTTTCACTAAACTACGATATGCTATTAAAATATTATTAAAACTTTCCGTTATGAATAGTAATAACAACCTTTTAAAATTATAGAAATTTTATCTCTCAAAATGGACTTCATTTTTGGATTTGGAATATCGAAATTATCTTAGGGTGAAATTTTGGTACTTTTCGAATAACTTTCATATTCTGAGGAATAGTTAAAATTACTAAATTTTAATTAAAAACATCTTTTTTAATAGAAATAATTAATAGTGATAAATTATTAATTTGAGTGGTTTTTAAGTATATTTAGAATATATTTTTACAATTTAATACAATTTTGGTCATTGGATGTAATTTCACATTTAAACCAGTTATAAACAAGTGTCAATCTTTTGATAGTTATTATCTCTTAAAAACACACTATTTGTTTTGACGACGGGAATTAAATTTTAAATTAGTTAATGTAACTGATATGTTTTTAATTTTGTAAAATAGACATCATTTTTGAGTTCAAAATATCAAATGTAGCTTAGGCCTAATTTTTGGTATTTTTCTGAAAACTTTCAATTTTTGATGAATAGTGAAACCACTAAGTGGTAGTTAAAAAACTGAATTTTTCATAAAAGTTAATTTTACCGCTTATGTGAGTGGAATTTCGAAAATCCGAGAGACACGGTTGATGTCAGTAAGTAAAATTTGGTTCAATGAGATGAAAATAATTTTTGGTGAATAGTAACTTTTTACTTTTTTTTACCACGGTTAAAATTAAATAGGTTAATTAAGGGTAAAAATGAAATTATTATTACCCTAACACATGTCCTAATTCTATTGGATAAGTGTAATTCGACCAAAATCAACCTTAGGAATAAAATATAACCATTTAGGCCCACTTGGATTAGATTAGGACATTTATTATTATTTAATTCAAAGAAGATTTAAAAGAGTTAAAATAAAAGTTTATTTACTAAAACATTTTTAATATAGGGTTATACATAAGAAAAATTCGATTCTAAATATTAATTAGAAATCTAATAAAACTTTCTACATAAAGATATTTTATTTATAATTTTTATACATTATATAAATTAGTTTATTTATGACACAATGATGACGCAGTAATTACCATAATAGTGAAAAATTATATTAATTTATATTATAATTACCCAAATAAATATAATTTGAAACTTTTTATGAATTCCACTAATTTTATAGGTTACTATGACATGTTAGTATTGATTTAATTAACTGTTTTTGAACTAATCATTCTGTTATGATTTTCAAAAAAATCAATTACTAAATAATGTCAAAATTGACATCAAATAGTTTTTAAAACAAATATTATATTATTAATTGTTATTTTATTCCTAAAAATCTACTGTTCGTCCAAATGACTTAGATAAGGATATATATATATTAGTAATAAACAACTTGGAGTTATTTTGGCATGATATAGTAAGTTTATTAACCTTATAGTGTAAGAAAACAAGAAGACACGGTAAAAGTAAAATTATCTAACATAAAGTTAAATATAAATGATAAGGTTAAAATTGGAACCTAAACTTGTCTAAATTCTATTGGATGAGAGGATTTATACCCATACCCGCCTTAGCTTCAAAATAAATCAATTTGTAGATATTTAAAACCGAACTTGACTTTATAATAAAATAATATATTTTGTTATTCCAAAGGTGCCCCTCTCCTCCGTTATAAAAGGGCACCCCCTCCCTCTCTTCCTCACACCACGTTGAACCTACAAGCTCAGCCAACCTCTGCCAAATTTTATTCTCCACTTCCCAAGAAACATCTTAGAGGTTCTGGTCTTCCTCAAAGACCAATTTTAGTACCCTAAGAGGAGGTCTCAAAGAGGCGCTTCAAAGAAGAGGTAATTTCCGTTACCAATTCTTTCACCTTTATTTCTTCTTCCACTTCTTATTATAAGGTTGTTTTATTATGAAGTAATAACATCAGTATCACTCATATACTGATATGTTATTATAAGTATGAAACAACCCTATTTCACCATCTATCCATCCTACGGAAAATGAAATCACCGCGCGTGCGTACGTATGGAATACCGTCTCCACGCCGTGGTGTAATCTATTTTCCACCACCACATTACATGGATGCGTATAATGGTGTAAATAATAACTATATATGATTAATTTAAAGTGATATTGATTCTGTAATAGTATACATACACTCCAATAAAATTCCACGATCATGGGAACGATATCGTCGCTCGTGCGTATGTACGGAATACCGTCTCCACGACGTGATGAGATTCATTCTCAATGATTAACCATTCATGAATGATTATAAAGTATATATAATAAGTAATCATGAAATATATGACATGATAATGATACTGGATTTATGTGTATGTATGTCATCTACTTAATTCCATTCAACTCAATAATGAAACAAAAACAGCGTTCATGCGTACGTACGGCCTACCGTCTCCATGAACGGTGTATTTCTTTCCATTTACTGATTTATTATATATATGTATATTCAAAATATATATTATATATAAATCATGGTTTATATAATGTCATTAATTAATCATGATCTAAGTAATCATATGATTAATTACAAGTCAAAACACGGACGACAAATGAAACAATTTTACCCAAAACGCTCTTTAACATGGAATTTACAAAAGAACAGGTAATATAAAGTCATAAGTGAACCATATATGATATCATAACAATGAGTATGATTCTTTAATAAGTCAATTACATTATTTAAATCATTATACCGGAGGTTCGGACACTTACAAAGCAAATTGGACCTAAGGTAAGGGAAATATCACAATCCTATTTTTATCTGAGATTGTTTATACTTTGGAATTTACTGGGGTGTATTTTATCATCCACATCCATTTTTCCTAAATATCTAATATTTACATCATTATACTATAGTTTATATCCAATTTTACCCTTCGGTGAGTTTTTATTAAAAGATATGAAAGGAATCTTTTGTCGTTTTTCGTATGAGGTACTTTTTGACTTTTCTGAAAAAAGTACGAGAATAATGTTTTCTTTTAACTTATACAACATGAATCGATTTTTAAAAACCTATTTTCAAGAAGCTTCCCTAACATGTTTTCAGGTTTATTTTTAATCAACTTCTTTTAGTTTAAAATTTTATGACATTTTAAGAAAGGAAAAGTGTTTTTGAAGTAGAAAGGATATTTTCCTCAAGAATGGAGTTCAAGTGTTTTATCAAAATTATTTTCATCTAAGAAAATATAGGGTTATATTTCTATCCCTATTGTTACATTGATTTTATTATGTTGTGATGGACTTATTTTTATTAATTCCTTTATCTTATATTATTTTTTATGATTTCATGTTGTTTAAAAATCCCATTTTTATTACATGGGTTATGCAATGATGTATGATTTATGATTTTGTGGCACACATAAGAATGGTATCATTATGAGATGGGTGGGACCTATATCTCTCTACAATGAATTGGGTAAAGATTTTATATCTCATGAGATAGACATGGCTGGAATGGTAGGTTATACCGGTTCAGTGAAACAGGACTGAAACGAGGAGTGAACTCGGTTTAGAAAGGGACTTTGTAAACTAAGATAGTCTTGGAAATGAGTCTTGACTAATAAGAAATGATTCTATATGATTATGTATGTATACCACAAAGTTTCATGTCTTAGGTTATGATTATTGGGATTACATTTCCATACTATGATTTATCCCATGTTATGAAATTATAAACTCCTTTGCAGGTTAAGTTTTCCAAAAGATATGTTCTTATGAATATGATGTGATTGATATTTCTTTTGTTTACCCTTACTGAGCATTTAAGCTCACCCTTTTATGTTTTCTTTTCCCCAGGATATAAAGAAAGGATTTAGGTTTTAACAAAAAGAAGATCTTTATGGGAGATGTTGAAGATCTTTCACCACGATTAGAAGATTATATTCTGAGTTTCCAAATACAATAAACTATTACGGTCCTTGTGTGTTTGTTTTTTTTATGTACTAAGTATTACACAAAAGTAATGTAATGTTCATGTACGTTGAGCTTCGGGTCTCTACATGATATTTGGAGGCAGACTAAACTGGCATCTGAATGGGAATCGGCCACTGCCAAGGAGGAGCCCAGTGTGTGATACAGAGATGAGTATGGATATTATGATATGTCGTTCTGTGATGATTTTGTTGGATTTGATTTGATTTTCAGGTGATTGTTTTGTGATGTTGTTTGTTTTGATTCTGTTTAGTTTTAAGGGTTGTGTAGGTTCTCATATTTCTTTAAAGTGATTGGTAGTAAAAAAATTTAATTTTCAGTCACTCAGTCTAAATCTATTTTACATGGCTTATAATTAAATTTATGTGACAATCTATAGAGACCCAACCCCAGAAATCTCAGAGCTATTTTCGTGATACTATTAAAATGGCATGAATATAATAAATAAAAAACTTAATGACTGATCAGTTTACTAGTATTGGTAAACCAAATACATACATGAGTCTGGTATTAAAAATGAATACACTAATTACTAGATAATTTTTTTTCTATCAGGGATATAATTATTCTATCTACTGAATCCTTGCATATATTTCTTAATATATTTCGTGGATTCCTCGGGATAGGAGAAAAAATAATGGTGAGGACATATTATTAGTAAGGTTAATTTATAATAGAATAAATAATTAATCAATGATAATAATCAATATATAATGTTAATAACTGAAAACACAATCTGTGTAATGAATAAAATGATAATAAAGTGTGTAAATAATATAGAATGGTAAAAATTAGAAAACTATTATCATTTAAATAACTAGATCAAGAATAATCAGTACAAAGGTTGAGAAACTGAAAACACATTCCATTTTGTCAAGAAAATAATAATTAAATGCATTTGTATATATCTGTAGTTAAAAAATATTGTGGATAAATAATAACTTAATCCAAATGAAGGAAATGATTAATTGTTCGACATCATGTATTTGGAAAATGAACTGCTGCCATCAAGATCATTCACAAGATGGATTAGGTCTCTGGGTATACAAAATCATTTTTTCTTCTTAGAAACAAACTTAGAGGATTTTTCTCCATCTAATTTCATCTAATTATACTACCAATGCATTATGGGGATTTTATTAATAGGTCCCCAATCTATATGTCTCACCCCCATCTGTCCCAATCTTTTATCATTCATGTACTAATCATCCCTCATATTGAATAAACAACATATCTTATCAAATATTCTTAACGAATAAAGGATATATATTTATCAATATTTCTCCAAGTAATAAAATAAATTTCTAAATAAACATCATATTTAATATGTTATATAGTTTAGAAAGTAATCATGTCCATGAAAAATGAGATGGATATTTAAGGGAAATTCAATTTCAAATGATAATAAGAAATTTAATAATTAAAGTAGGAAAAAAAGAATCAAGGATGTGAATGTCAATAATATCCTTGGACAAATCAAACATAAAACATCTAGAGAAAGAACAAGGATTATATCAATACAACATATCCCATGTAGAGTAAAACTAATTGTTTACTTAAAATGATAAATATAAATACATTAAAAATATATTTTAAATACATTCTTGATGAAAATATTCTTTTGTTTTTAAAAAACTATTCAAAAACTTCTTTATAAAAATAACATATGAAAAAAAATATACAAATATTAAAAAGTATATACATACAAATGATTCATCAAAAAAATAATTGTGGTTAAAACCGTACATGTAATATGAGGTAAAAGTATCATTCCTTTTTCATGGTCAAATGGTTAGAAAAATTGCTAGTATAAAAAGGGATAAAATGATTCCATTGAATATATTGGTAATAGAAAAAAGGTAAATCATTTTTCAGTAAATATTCATTAATCATTTAACTAAAATTTTGAAAACCTTTTTAGAAAACAGGTTTTTTAGAATAAATCTGGTTTTCTAAGTAAACATGTAAATAAAATTGGGTTTTCTTAAAAAACAATTCTGAAACATTTTATATAACCAAGAGTTAAATTAATGGTACATATGCATTAAATATTTCATTAATAAACATATGAGAATAAAATTAATGTTTTAATTTAAAAATTTTAATATAATATCCCTGAATTGAAATACCTTTGAATTATAATTAAAATTATTCTTGAGGAAATAAATCATTAATCATTCGAAAGTGTCTCATACCACATTGAAAATTTTTAAATCGTAAGCCTCGTTACATAGTAATATAAAATTAAATTTATAAATTCTATGAAGTTAAATGTATTAATTATATAATATACCCAAATTATAGGTAGGTATACCACACACAAGAATTATGTGGTGAATATAAATTTTATCTCAAAGATTTAAAAAGTGAGATGAAAATCCCTTACCTTTAATTTCCTTTTTTGGGGTGAACATAAATTAAATACCTATATAGGGGATCAAAAATATTTCCTACATCATTACAAAACCATAATCATATATTAACTTCTAAAAATTTCATGTTACCGGTTTTTTATATATCATTTGTTTTTCACTATTTCAGGTGGAAATTCTAATGTTGTTTAGTATATTTTATTTTGTTATTTACTATTATTATTAATTAGATATTAGTTTCATCATATCCATAATTTCAAACATGATGTAAATATAATCTATATTGAGTGTATATTTATTTATAATTATCCATAATGTCTGAAGATAGGAAATGAAATGCACCGTTCATGGAGATGGTAGGTTGTACGTACGCAAAAACGCTACTTTCATTTCCTTGTAATATTAAATGAAAGAAAATTAAATGATATATAATTATATTAAAACTATATTATAATAGTTATTTCATATATTTCTAATAGCTTTAAAACTCTATCCTATATACCTTCCATGTATAGTGTGAGCAAATCCTCTCGCATTAAGGGGTTGTAGTGCAGACATCTTCAAACAATGTTATCATATTTCAAAAAACTAGAAATCATAGGGGTACATGTTATATAAAATTTAAATAATACTAAATTTTTTTAAATATAATATGTAAATAGTTATCTAATTATAATTCCTATCATGAGAGGCATTAAGGGAAGACAAACAGTCCTCATTTTGTGAGGTGGTAGTTCACTATTGAGACAAATTACAGGTTCGTTAAACAATAGATTGTGTGTGTGTGTAAGTGAAGGTAAAAAACCATAAAATAATTAATTTATATTTATTATACATATTTGATTATATAATATTATAATAATAGTATTTTAGGGTTCTGATAATGATAATAAAACTAAAGAACTTGTGGAAGTATTTCACCAATTCTTCAGGTATCTCTTTTTGGTTTCCACCAAATGGATTCCTTTGAATTATTTATTCAAAAGTAGATGAATCTAGGATGGTGGGATTGATTTTGATGAAATATATAATTTTATATTGGTATAGACAATGCTACTTGAGAGGTTTTGGAGGTGGGAGGGTTTTGTTATTTTTTTATAGTGGAGGAGGAGTGACACTCATGTAAATTTTTTATAAGGAAATTCCACCAATGTTTTCCCCATATAAATTTGATCAAATAATTGAAATGTGTATATAAATAATATTATAAATTCTTGATACATACATCCAATGTATTTTGATTAGTTTTAGCTTTTATTTTCAATGATTAGTCCATTGTGATGCTAATTTTTCTCTTAATCGTTGTAATTAATTTTATTAACATTCACTAATATTTATGGTCAAAATCTAATTTGACATTATT
Source organism: Viscum album (assembly GCA_963277665.1). Lineage (NCBI taxonomy): Eukaryota > Viridiplantae > Streptophyta > Magnoliopsida > Santalales > Viscaceae > Viscum > Viscum album. The sequence goes on from OY728119.1 coordinate 1,397,550,265, forward strand.
ATTCATTATTAATTATTATATTTCCAAATATTTAATCTATTTTTCATATTCTAATCATATAAGTGGCATAAATTAATTTAACATTAATCCCATATATTAGATGATAATGTGGGGTTTTAAACTGAAAATATTAAACAAATTCAACGATTTTATTCCCAATTTCAATGTAAAATTGTTTAAAATTCAATATATTTTATTAATTGTCTTATTGTTGATATGTTGTGCCTTTAAAAATTTTTATCATATTATTTATTATTATAAATAAATTAGAAAAAAGAGACATTTTGAATTATAAATCATTCTTTTTTATTATTCATCAAATTATAAAACCTCAAAGAAAAATATCAAAAATGTTACATAAGTTAATTTTTATTTTCCTATTTAATTGAATTTGTTTAATTTAACATAGAAGCCTTTTTGAAATTCCAAAATCTTTATTTAATATTGTATTCTTATTAAAATGTGGTAAAATATCCTCTATAATAATATAGGTTTTCAGGTGTAATATGGGGTATGTTATCATATTATTCCTTTAAAATAAAATAAAATAAAATAATAAATATTTTATCAAATACATAACATATTTATTTAATTAACATCATTCACTAATAGTAATTAATTTATCTTATTATCATAAATTCTCTTTTTCCCAAAAAAATATTCTTTTATAAAATTATTACTTTTATATAAATTTAGTTTCAATATTCATTTTTAATTAATGGGCAACAAATGAAATAAACTATAAATTTTTATTTGTAATTTGATCCAATAATAGTAAATTTAATGGCTAGGTAATTACTTATTTTATTAAATAATAATGTTTTATTAATATAATTTTTTCGGTTTAACATAGTTTTGTGTATAATGCAAGTCATCGAAGAAACTATTTGCTGTTTGTGAAGCATGATAACTCAGTATCGTGTGAATTAAAAGATATATCAAAGGTTAATTTTATTAAAATTGTAAATATATTATAAATTTAAGGGATATTATATTCCCTTACATGCTTTACGTTTCATTTCATACAATCCATCGAATGAAACCTTATTACATTAGAATTTTGGGGTCATAAAATTTATAATTCTTGAGTGAATATTGATTTCATGTCTTTAAAAAAAAATATTTTTATCCATTTCCTCTTCAATACCTAATGTGTTTCACTACATGTATTAGACATTTTATTAATTTAGATTTATAATGTAAATTTAATTTTATATGTGTTTTTTTTATTTTCTTATTACGCTATTGATGATGAATGGATAGCTTTTTATAACTCTATAATACATTGGGTAGTAACAATGATCTCTAGGTAATTATGTTAAAATTAACAAGGTGGGTTATACAGTTTGGAAGAGTTCTTGTAATTATGATTCTATCAATGATGTGAATATGATTTCCCAAGGATACAACATGAATTTTATATTCTTATAAATGATATTTCAAGGAACTATTTTTATACCATATGATATGTCAATGATTTTATATTTTTAATAGACTTTGTTCCCCTTTAATTGAGGGAAAGTATGTTTTTTCACTATAATTTTTCATGAATACCCATTTTTTCATGAAATCCATACAATTATTATTTAACTTTTATGATTATGTATGATATATTTTATGAAAATAGTTTGCAAATGAAGTTTATTCCATTATTTTGATTAATGAATATTATGTTAAAGTGAAATATTTCTTATAGTAATACATGATTTTCAAAAGGGACTAATTTGATTCATTATTTTTTATCCATTACATAGATTTTTGTGTTCATTCAATGATTTCAAATGTTTTCTATAGGTCCTAAGGATGGATAATAAACTATAAAAAGGTACAACATTTTGATATAGAGAGTCAACATTAAATAATAAAATGTGTTTTTAATGAAACATGAGTTTAAATTTATGTATCTTATTTTTATGTAAAATTTGGATATTATGTGTAATTTCATAGTATTTAATTGAAGAGTTTGATATATAAGTGTCCTTCCAAACTACTGAAAATACTAAATCAAAACAATATTGAAATTTATGAAAATGAAACCCTTTTTATAAATCAATAAATTATGAGTTTTTTATATAACAGGGGTTTTTACGGTCTAAAAATATTTGTTTGTTTAAAACCCTTTATAAAAGGGTTCTTCTCACTTTTGTGGTAGAATAATTTGTCCAGTTATTAGATTCAACGTTATTTATTATTGGATATCCTTAAAAAATGAACTAATCATGTACTACTTGTATTAGGTTAATACACATGGTGGATGAGTAACCTATGAGAAATTATCTTTAATACTTTAGTAAAAACATTAATTTCCCAAAATTATATGAATCTCCCTCTCCATTTTTTGTTCCTGAAGTTATTTAATTCCCTTATCCATTTTGGGATCCCCCTCAACAATGTTTTGGAAATTTTAGAGACAACATGATTTAATAATTTATCATGTAGTCTAATTATTACAAATTATTTCCAATATAGTTCTCTTAGAATATCCTAAATAAAAAATAATGGTTCTTATCACATAACTCAAATGATTATACCTAGAATGAAAAATAAGGATTTTGTTTTCATAAATATCTAGTCATTATAATATATATTGTCAAATTGGGATGGAAATTTTTTTTTCCTCATTACATTATTGATATTTTTTTTGAAAACATTTTCTCCCCCATATATTCATTTGGGATGTGAACATTTAGTCTCCCTTCATTAAAATAGTTTCAACACCTGAGATCAAACTATATGAAGAAATAATTTATTTCTAAAGAAACTTTCGTATAATATGCATATATTTAACAAATAATGAGACTAAAATGTAAGTTACCAACTTTTAAAAATTGATTTTGAATAAATTGATTTACTTTTTACATTGGTATGTCAGGAATAGCTCAGGATGATTTTTTATATATTTTTTGAAATATATGATTTTTTGGAAAATGGTGTAAAACACCAGTATTACCTAATTATCAATTGTATGTAAATATAAGGGTTTATTAATAATATAAATGTTCATGAAACATATTTTTGAATAATTATATATTAATTATTTAATAAAAAATATATAAAAATATATTTTTTGAATTGAAATATATTATTAATATTTTATAAATCAAATTAATGTTTTTGTTCATATAAAAAATTATTATTTTTATTTAATCATGTATTTAAATGGAACCATAATTTTTTTTCAAAGAAAAATAATCCTACATTGAGTTAAAATAATTTAATTCTTTAGGTTTGAAAAATATTATCCTTTATTTTTCAATTAAATAATTTTTATTGTAATTTATCTTCTAAAAGTTGTTTTTATATCATTTTCACAGTTTTATTAAATTACATAATACCACTTATATTAGTTGAATCATAAAAGATAGACTCCATATTTATAATCAGTCTAATTAATATTAAGAGATAATTAACACTATTTATTTTATCCTATAGATTAGTAATAATGATAAATATTAATCACTTCTGTTAAGGGTGAAATTGTTTTCATTGTTTAAATACAATGGTAAGAGGATTCATTCAAACCAAAAACACAATATTGACCATAATATTTTGATGGGTATCCAAATAAACATATTTATATTCAAATATATAACAATTTTCATTCACTTTCATAATAAAATTACATTAAAATATTAATATCAGTTTAGTAGTTCCTTATTTATACCAACCCACGCTTAGAAAAGCGCATATCCACTACTCCCTTGTTCAATAAAATTTCCCATGAATATTTAAAAAAACCTATCCAAAAATAATCATTTTTAATTTCTTTCTTTTTTGACTTCTTTTTCTAAACCTAAAACCATTTTAATAAGTAATAAGATGTAATCTAAGGAATGTCTCCCAAAAAATATGTAATTGACTTACCTGATTCCTTATAAGTATATTTATTCTTCTACTTATGAAATATATATTATATTAGTATTAAATTTATGAGCAAAACATCACTATTATACAGATAATTCATTAATAAAATGGAAAAAATATTTTCCCCCTTCTATGGAAAATGAAAACATCACTCATGCATGCGTACTTGTTTCCATCTCCACGTAGCGGTGTAATTAGCTCTTAATCACAATTTTTCATTGGGGATATAAATATGTTTTAAATAAATATATATATAATTTAAAATATAATTATGATTTTTAAAATATAAGATAACAACCACATTCCTACCCATACATCAAATGGAAAATGATAACATCTCACATGGGTACGTTTGGAGTACCTTCAACGTGAATAAATGTGATTCATTCTCCTATTAACATCATCCATGTATGATTGTAAAAATGGATAAAATGATTAAACATTATATACATGAAATTATTTACATCTTTATATAATATAACCATTAAATAAATCATTTAACAAAGGATAATACACTAAACTATATTTAGATAAATTGATTGAACAAATGTATAAGTGATGATGTAAGAAATAAATAATAAATGAATGGATTTAAAATGAATAAAAAACATTATCATATTTAAAAAAGATGAAAAAATTGCTAAGTATATTCGTAATAAATTAAATTGGTTATAATAGGGGAACAAAACATAAGACATGGCAGAGACTCAAGGTATGGGATTTCTTTTAAAAATTTATTTTATTATGAGAATGTTTTTTTTTTCAGATTTACTTTGAGAAAATTATATGATCCCCGTATTTTCAATCCCATATATTTTCTTCCCATCTATTTATATTAGTGTTTAGATATTTATTTCATTTTCTTATCTTATAGGATCATGAATCAATAGGTATGTTACAAGAAAGGTAATATCATTTAAAAAACATTTCTAAATTTTTTTCATTCATATGTTTTTCTTCCATATCATGTTTATTTTAATTGTTTACATAAAGATATTATTTATTAATAGTAGTTTTATAAATTTCACTTTAAAATAATATATAAATTATTTATAAATTATTAAAAATTAATATTTTTTTTTAAAAAATTGTATGGGTTATTTTAAACATTTTACAAATGTAAAAAATTATTTTTTTAACATATAAGGATTTTATGCCCTTTATAGGAATCATATTTACTATACACTATCAAGACTATATTAGTAGTTTGTAGTTTTCTTAATGAAAATTATTTTATGAATATATATTTGGAATATTTATTTTAAATTATATCAAAATTAAAGGGTGCTATTTTTTAATGGAATAAATGAAAATTTGAGAACTGATTAATTTCACTACTTTATACATTTTAAAATAAGATTAATTTTTAATTTAATGCTACTATTTTATTTTCTAAAGTATATTGTCTTTTTTCCATTATAGAGTTATCATAAATCAGTGTACAATTTTTCAATCATGCACCCTACACAATTTCTAACTCACCATACATAAACATCAATGAAATTTGCAGTAAAATTTTGGCACCCTCCTTTGATTCAAAAGGATGAGAGAGGGTAGACACCAAACATTAATCCTTACAAAATCTGTAGAAATAAAGTTTAATCAATGAAATTTATAGTGTGATTTCAAAACACATGCATGATTCCCAAAATTTTATGTTGGATATGTTTTTGATATCTCTGCATCAACATTCGTATCAAGAAGAAATGAAACCAACCTTAACAAACTCATCCTCCCAATTTTTTACTCCCATGACTCCAATATCATCAACATACCATATCATGATTCCTTCATTCCCATACTAAGAATGACATCATCGAAAAACACAAACTGAAGCCTATACCAAAATCATGGAGATGTTTTAGGGTTGATCCACTAACCATCCATTACCCTCATTGTTCGACACAGTGATAAATTATATATAATCACTCAATATTGATTATGTTTCCAAAAACCATTTCTATGTCTCGAGAAAACCAAATACCAAATAATAATACAAATAAAAAAATAATAATATGATAATAAATCATAATTTGACTCCTATGTTAACTCAAAAAATAGTAACCAAACCTTTTTTCAGCATAATCGTAAGCTAGCATCCATGTATTTTAGAAGATGCTAACTAGAATTGGTGGTTTAGAGAGATACAATACAGATAATATAACCCATTTATTATATTTTTTAGATTTAGATAAATAACTAAATACTGAACATAAAAAAATAAATTAAATGGGGAAGGAAATAAATATATAAATATTAAACATAAATTGAAGTACAATAAATTCCCAAGATACAATGCCTTACATCCAACTACCCACACAATGGGATTGTTTCATAAATATACTAATATAAAATTAACCAATCATAAGGGATACAATTAATATTTTATATTAACCACATCTATTTTACTAATACTATTTTATTTATCATCTGGATCATGAAAAAATCATCCTAGAAATCAGTTCAAACATAGTTTTTTAATAAACATGTGATAAATTATCTGGTACCCCAATACAAAGGTGGCCCAAGAAGGGGGAATGCAACTCAAAAGTCCATCGCCAATTTTTTCTAAACCCGTATGTATTTTGGGGTTTTTTGTATGTATATATAACATGGAATAATAAACAATACATAAAACAATACATGTTTTCAAACAATGATTTATTAAAACAATTGTGGGCCCACTTGTTCAAAATAGCCACTCAGGCCAGCCAAACCTTCTTCATCCAGAATGGGTTAACATAGTCACATATTATAGGGAGATAATTTTTTTTTAAAAGATTATGTTTCCAAAAAAATTAAACTATATTGTCTTCCATATTTGATATGTGTGTCAATATGAAACAACACCCAAGTACAGATAGAATTGGTGTAGAGAGAACTAGTCAACCACTAAGACCATGGCTACAAAGAGAATTTTAAACATCATGAACTATATAGGAACACATCGGTGCCTAAAGAGTCATTTTATACATAAAACATATTGTATACTATTAGTTATTATATAGTTATCATTGTTCATGAACCATACTTTAAACAATTGGTTCCTAGATTCTCAATCTAGACCTGAAATCAATCGACCATTTACAAAATTATATGGTCCAACACATTTGTCTTTTAAAACATTTACGAAATCATAAATTAACCATTTCAATCATTCTATGGATTTATATGGGAATTACACATCCATTTTAATCATTTTAATCCACCCTTAAATCATGGTTCTACATTTTGAAAAGAAAAACAATAGTAAGACATCTATTTCCATGAAAACCACTAAAATACCCATTAATGTATTTTCTTCATATGAATAATGACCCACTAATTTCAAATAATCATTTTAAATTCACTTAATGAAAACTGTGTGAATCATATTTATGTGAAAACCTCTTATTCAAAACATAATCTACTTCAAAAGATCATTTAACCCATTTAAACCCCAAACTGAACCAAAATACATTTCACATTAATATAACAATTTCAAAGACACATTTTTATTACATAAAATATATACACATAAAAAATTCTATATTGTCCTAAAACACAATATTAAAAATTCATTCTGAATTCATAACTTTTAACCCCTTTACCGTGTTATTAATTCGAGCATTTACCTACCTGGGTTAAGCTCATAACCCACCAATTTCACCATTAAAAACCCCACATTACCATTTTCTAGAATTATCTCACACCTTGGGTTGATGTAGGTTTTTTCTTATAATATCCACAAAACTCTATGGGATTTAGGAATGGTTTTATGTATCAATTTAAATCCCAAAAATATTTTATAAAACCAAATGAAAAAATCCACCTCACATGGACACTATCGCACATACTAAATACATGTGAAAATTAATTACACATACTATGGTAAATAAGTACGAGAAAACCTACCACATATGCACTTCCTCATGTTATTACCAAGGGCTAGAAACATTCCAAGGATCATTGAGACTTACACTATAAACAAGGAACATTAATCAGGCTCTCTTATGTCAAAAATGTAATTATATACATCAATAATAATTAATTTATCAAACAAATTAAACTTTTGATTAATGGATACAAGATATCATAAGATCTCTTCAATGTATAACCAAAGAAAAATGATTACCAAATGATCATGGTGTATCCCGGGCCATATATTAGGCATATTCTCTAGGAAGAAACTCTATAAAAACATAAATCAATTAAAAAATTAATGGAAAACCTAATAAAATTGACAGAAAAACATACGTATAATGAAAAAATGTGTGACAACTTGTCAATACCTTCTCATGATCTCTACATCGAAAATAAATTGAAATCCCTATTTGATCTGGGAGACTCCACCATGATCTTGTAGAATCAAGAAAAAGTCCTAAACCAAAGAACATAAAAATTATATTGAATTAAGGATGATAGTAATCGAATCCACTGGTGCCTAAATATTTTCTTAAAATGATAATGTAATGAACTAGAACTACACAAAATTTATGGTGGTTGATGGTGGGAAGAGGATAGAGTTGTTTGGGGAAACATGCATAACAGAACATGGGAATGGGGAGGGTAATCCAAACATCTGATGTGGATATTGTTTTAAAAATAATAGTTTTAAATATTTTATATGGATCAACATGGTTTGGTTTCATGGTTTTACACACCATGTACAAGGAAAAACCAACACCTAAAATCACCACATAATTTGGATTAATGTCCTAACAAACCATGTTCCAACCATACATGATAATATCTTACCTATCCAAAATAAGGTTAATGGTTTATATAAAACCATGAATGTACCAAGTACTATGTCTTGAACTTCCGCCTCTCACAGTTTCCCTCTGAATTTCACAATTTATGTAAGATCTATCTTTTATAGTGAGTCACAAATTCTATGGGAATTTGAAAGATAGGTTTATTTCATTGAAAAAATTAAAAATTAATATATAGAATGATTTTACACGAGTGGAAAACTATAATATGTTGTTTATTGATGGGGTTAATATAGATATGGTGTCTTTTGGGTATGGTTGAGTTTATGATTCATTGGGCTTTGAAAAACCACATTCCCGAGACATGACACCAGATGCATGGTGGGAGAATAATAAATACTAATCATCAATCCTAATCCATATATCAAATTTATATTTTGACTTGAATTTTTTATACTATTTTGTGTTCCTAGTAAACTCATTACTTTAGTGTAGAGGTGTAAAGGGGAATGCATGGTTGACAAATATTTTATCAAACCATGCCCTATAATCATGTGAGGTGGTGTTTCCTTAGGATAGTATATCTGCGCAGTTGGAACACACTTTGACAAAATGTGTTTCCAAATTATGAGGCACATTAAATACATATAAATACCCATTTCATGCATCCATTCATAAACATTTCACACCCCTTCCCTTTCCTCCTACATTCACACAACAGCCCACTATGGAAACTCCACCATCCCTATCGTAGTTTTATTATAGTCTTTTTCATATGATAGTTGATTAAATCATTATCCATTTCATTGGAAAACCATTGGAAATTCTTCAATTAATCTTTTGTCCTTTATTCATTATCTTTCCATTTGGATTGTTGTTTCACGTGAGAAAATAAACCCAAATTCCATGGTATTTGTTTGATTCCTCATTTTATCTTATTTTTTATCGAACAAAGGTTGATATGGGATGAGTATTTATTTTTAATAATGATGAATTAGGTCCCTAGATTTCACAAATTTTTAAATGTGTTTATGTGTTTTGCGATATGCATGCATGATTAGAGTGGTTTATGTGAGGAATGTCTTCTATTTATTTTTTTCATTAATTCTTTGGTGATATTAAGGGTTAGTCTCATGTATTATAAGCTATATATGAGTATCTTATATCATGTATGGTGTGAAAAACGGTTTTATATTGCCTTGGTAAGAAGCTCTTCTTATTTAATTTATTTAATTTTAGCCTATGTGTACATCTGTTTCAAAAAAACATGTTGGGAATATCCTCTGAGACAATGGATGATATCGATTTATGAATTATCAATCTTATGGTTCGTCATGTTACGTCTTGTGGTGTTGACTCATACTGTAGTTAGGGTGATGTGTTTTTCATGTGATAATGGAGGGTCCCCAATGGTGCTCCTTAGATTGATGGATATTTTCACAAATTGATATTGGTTAAAAGAATTTATATGTTCATATAATCAATGTATATATACCCAATGAGGTGGTTTTTAATAGTCAATATTTTTATAGGCCATCATAGAAATAGATTCGTAGGGGATGGTGATGAGAATTTTAAGGTTGGTGGTTCTCACCATAGAAAAGAAAATGTGATGTATTGTGATACCCTATGATAGTGGCTAACTAAAACTACTTATAGGTATTAAAGGGGAAGGACTATATACAGATTTATATCACAATGCATTGGGACATCAAGATACTCAGCTGGCACTATTTTTTAGTTAATGGAATCCCAATGGGATTTTGATGTATTAATGGGAATTGCAATCATACATTAAACACAAGTAATGGGTTGTATATGTGATGATGGATGGTATGAGATTACCAGATTTATGGGAATGGATGGTGACTGATGGTTCTATTTGAAGGATTGATTTTGGAACAACATTTTTAATTCATTGACGACTGAAGGATTTAAATGATTCCCTATGGATTTTAAGCATAAAAAGGGGTTTCATTAATTTGGGAGTAGTAGTTGTCTGTATATGTTTTCCATATAAATGAATGTGTGTGGATGTAATACAAAAACACACTATTGGTGGCCTACTATGTTTATAATGATACCGTATATAGGAAATATGGTATAGGGATAGACATTATAAATTTGAGTGCAATGATTGGATCAGTCTTATGGTCTTGACCATAGTGATATAGGATATGATGAGGTCCACTTAGTGAATGGAATGATTTTTGGAAGAAGAAATGGGTAGATTCTTAACACTAAGTTAGAGTTTCATTTTTGGTTTGTCTTACATTATTATATGATCGAACCAAAGGTAATATTCCATGTAGATGTATGACTATCATGAAATGTGTATATTATCTTTTATATATTTTAGGTTTATATTTTTTTTGCATCTATTGTTTCATATTTCCTCCATTGGGGTTGTTGGACACTTTCTTAGTTCTATTATTATGACCATTGTTATTTTTACCTCCTAATTTTATAGTGTCCCCCTTATCACTCAGTAGCCCCATATTGGTTGTTTTTAGCCTTAAGAATATATATAGTTACTCATAATTCTATATAGATCACCATCTTGGAACATCTATTCAGTGATTCCCATGTCAGGGTGTTACAAGTTGTTTTATATCCCTCAAGATAGTAAAAAAGTGGGAAAATTGTTCATTTATTTTTCATGTGGTTTTAAATTATGTCTTTTGAAAATTTTATTTTATTTGGGACATTGTATAATAGAGAACAAAATTGTTTTAGAACTTTGGACGAAGATTGTTTCATGTATTTGTCTTCACCAGCATGAACTAGAGACTTCATTTGTTTCTCTATATTTCTATTACTATAGATGAAATAATTGATTCAATTAAAGTGAAATTTTATAATAACGAATGTTTTAGGACTCTTGGTCGATAAGTGTGAGGATTGATTCATGTATCATGATTTGAATGTAGGTTCGCAAGACATATGCAAGATACTATGATTATTTATTGTAATATGAAATTCATTAAAGTGGTTGGTATAGTTAAAGTTTCAACAATTTGATAAAAATTGTTTTCACATATATCCTATTATTGAATTCTAATCAGCATTCACAAGTAATTCCTAGTGTTATTTTTATGTGATCCTGCATTCATATAATATATGTGATTCCTTATTCTTAATTTGTAGGAAGGGATAAAATTAAAGGATGAGTTGCATACAATTTCAATAATAATCTAACTTCTGTTATCATATAATGCCTATTGGTGGAATTCTACTTAGACATATCAGATAGGTGGTTTTCAGTGAGAATGGTGTGTGGTACCTAACACAAATATGGTTAGGAAAAATTCCAAGAGGTCAGATGGTATGTGATAATGGTGTAGTAGGTAAGTGTAATGGTGCTTATATGAACTATCTATTATAAATCTCAATATATTAGATATCTTCTCTGTTATTATTGGTCTCGGTCAAGGAATGTAATTCTTTGTATGATTCCACTTATGTGTATTCTAGTAGAGTTTCAAGAGGGATGACATATTGTTCCACTTGGGAAAGCACTAAATGAGGCCCTTATGGGTGATGGTGATCATGATTCAAAGGGAGAGGCTATGAGGAATGTGATATAGTCCCAACATATATTAGATTTTGCGAGAATTGTCTAGATATAAATTCAATATGATATGGCTCTTGTTCGTTCAGGGAATTGACCAGAGATCTTACACCACTAATACATCCATGGAATTTTTAATTTCAGAGTTTAAATATTATCATCCACATTATTTTTGGTTGATAGTGGAATGTAAGAAGATGAGTTCAATAAATATTTGATGTATAATATTGTTTATCCTATTTGGGAAGCCCTAAGAAGGAGGAAGAAATTTTCTATATATATTCTTATTAAATTGTTAATGTGTGGTTCATACATAAAGGTATATGTAGGAATTCTTGAGGGAGTAGAATAAAAGGACATCCAGACTATGTTTCATGGTCACATATCTTTTGATTCATTGAGGGTAGATCAAGCTCGAGAGATTTTGAACTTATAGAATAGTGGAACATTAGACATAGAGTGTATGGGGGATTCTAGTCCTATTTAATCTTTTCAACCCTTTATGGTAGAAGATGACAACCTTATCTTCATTCATATCAAATATTGTTTATACCGTAGAATCAGGGTATATGTGAATATCTCTTGGTTGTCATCATTCTCTATAGTTGTAAACAGGTATGTGATATTGAATTGGAGTTTGAAGGATATTAAGTTAATGAACCAAACTATTGCATTAGGTAAGTTTTGAAGTGGTGAAGTGGGTATTTAGAAGTGGGGACATAATGAGTCTAGGTATGTCAGTCAATTCAGAAACTTAGACATGCCACTAGGAAGGTGATCATCAACATTATGATTCTAATGTGGGAAGAAAAATTTCAATTGGACCTTGTTTAATTTACATAAAAGGTTTTTTGGATGTTTAAAGATGCAGAATTTAGAGTGAAATTTTTGAAAGATTTATCAGATGGATGTTATTCAAGGATCAGTTTGGAATCAGGGATCTGATGTAAGATGAGAATTCGTACTAGGAGTGGGTAGGTAGCATGTGGCATACCGTGCATGTCATTTCATATAGAGAGATACTCATTACTAGGTGTATTATCCTGTTATTGGTATATATCCTCTTTAAGGACAATAATCTGTTAATATGGTTTAAGGCTCGATACAAGTGATTGTTCTAATGGGTTTAGAGTATGTCAGGAAGGCTAATATGGTTATAGGAATTCATTGAGAATGGAACTTTTCTTTTATTATTAGAAAATTGGTGCAAAAGGTGAAGGTATGAAAATTGAATTAACTAGGTTCTAGTTAATATTCTTGCATTAGGACTATTGTGTGACTTATGGATGATATATAAGATTTTGAAAAATATTATGGGAATTATATATATGTTTATGATGTGGGGTCTTTTGGGAATCAATTGTGTTGCAAGATTTTCATGAATTGGATATAATGTTGGACCTTATAGGTGTCATATAATACTACGGGTATGTGAAGAAATATATACTAAATATGGGGGATACATTAGATCAGTGTGTTGAAAAATATAATAGGTAGAGGTGAATGAATGGTGTGGAGGTTATTATATCTTGTATTATTGAGAAACCCAAAAAATAAATAGGAATTTTATCATTGATATTTGAGGATAGACCAAATCTCAAATTTATATAATGAAATTTTTTTTGTAACACATTTAATTTTTTTTTGGATAATGTTATGTTTTGGAAGGTATCATTGGTGTATGGTTGAGTTTTGAATTAATCAGGCTTTCAAAACCCAATTTCAAAAAAATAAACACTAGTCACAAGGATTTTAAAAACTCTAAATCTCAAACCATGGGTACCATTTTTACTATGAATTTGTTAGTTTTAACCAACTAGTGTTCTTAGTAAACAATGTGAATTAGTGAGGAGGATTAAATTTTTCCACGTAGTGGGAGAATGATTTATCAAACCATGCACAATAATCATGCATGGTGGAATGTCCATGGGATATTAGCTTTATATATTTGGAAAAAAAAGTTGAATTTTTTTTAGCCAACCAAGGATTATCATTTAATATGATTTAAATGACCATTTTACCCATACCTCGTTTAGCCTTTCACCCCCTTTCTCCTCATCCCTTCACACAACATCCCACCATGGAGGGTACTCCTTCTATCACCCTAATTTATTAAGATATCCATTTTATGGATACTGATTTATGTGTTTTTCATAGTGCCAAATATCAAACTGTAAGTATTTTCTTCAACATTATTCCTTTCATTATTTCATTTACTATTTGGAAATTTATTTCTTTAAAATATAATATTCTATGTTTCTATGTTATTGTTTTGTTCCTAATTTTCCCTCATTTTGTATTTATAGAAGGCTGATATTGGATGTGTAAATATTTCCAATCTAAATTTGGGTGGTTTCAAGATTTATCAAAATTTATAAGTGTTTTTTGAGACACAAGATAAGTATGTGTTAGATGGTGGATCCTAGTGTGATAATTTTATAATTTCATTCTTTTCTATTATTAATTTGAGATACCAATGGGTAGTCCCATGTATGAAAAGGTACATTGGGCCTCATATGATATGGGAAGGGTGAAATGCAGTTTAACATTAGTTTGGAATGCTGTTTTGGTTATGTAATTTATAAAATGTGAGGCTATATTGATGTTGGTTTCATGGACTGAGGTGGGGTATGGCCTATGAGACCTTTGGTTATGTTGATGAATGGAAGTGGTATGACATTGGTCTTCAGGTTATTGAGGATGGAGATAACCATTTCCACTATTGGGAAGATGGGGTTCTCATGTGTTGATGGGGGGTCTCTTGAAATGTGTCTTAGGTTGATGTGGATTGCCTCTCACTAATTTTAGATGAAATCATCATTCCAGTATGAAAACCCTGGATATGGTCATTATGAAGTAGTTTTGACCACTTTATGTTAGTCGAGGAACTGTAGAAATAATGACATAGTGGGTGGTGATGACCATATGAATGGAAGAGGTTTTAACCAATGAAATCCATATTGGATGGTGTGTTATAACATCGATTGGGGGTTGAGGATTAACATTATTATTGTGACTATCAAAATAGTAATATAGAAGATAGGATATCATCATGATTTTGGATATTTGTCTTCTATGTCAATGGTGTTTTAATAAATATATGTCTAAATATCATTCAATGTATCAGTGGGAAGGATAATCAGACACCATATTCACCCTAATGGTTTTACATGTTGTAGTGGATTGAAAGTGATATTGTGTGGTATGGTAAACAATGGAAAATTATATTCCTATCAATATGAAGGACAGTGGAATCATTATTCCACTTAAATGTAGTCTGAATAGGGAAAATGATTACTTATGGATGTAATGAACTGCTAAAGAGGTTTATTTAGTGCAAATATATTATTTCATTATTAATTTTTTAATACATTATTATATGAAGGGATGTAATAGAGGTATACATTTGTGGTCACCTACCAAAATCATACCCACATTGTGCATAAGACCCTTAGGACAAGTTTAGTCATTATGGATTCCCATGAATGAAATGGATCGTCTTCATGGTCTGGACCCTAGTGATCTAGGATTAACCTAGATACACTGGGTGGATGGATTGGATTTTTGTGGATGAACATATTGGATCCCCTTCACTAAGATATATTTTCTTTTTAGTTTTATCTTTTTTACAAATATTTAGACCCAAGGGTTATATTACATTTTAAAGTACGAATGCCTCAAAATGTAATCATTATATTGTTTGGATAACCTATTTAATTTTTATATGTCGCAATTTTGGTTTCATATTTCTTCCACTGGGGATGGTTGACCAATTTAGTAGAGAATTTATTATTCTCTTAATTTTTGTAATTATGAGTAGATAATAAAATATCCTCACTACAACCTAATAGATCATCCCTAGTAGTCAAATTCCTTTGGTATATGGGATGGTTCACCAAAGGCTAGGTGATGAACTAGCCCAGAGAACTGGTTAACTAACTCCAGTGTCTGGGTGTTATAGTTTTCCCTAACTCATGTGATAACGCTGAAACTCAATTTTGATCCATATAATATGAAATGAAAATTTCTCCAATATTATGGTGTAATAAAGGTTCTTTTAAAAACATCACACCAACCCATTAACCATATCCGGAAAACTCCACCACTCATGAAATGTTAATCAAAATATCAAGACTCAACCAAACAATAAAGTAACATGTGTTTCCTCATTCAACCTCTAAAAAATGTTTTAACACATTTGGAACTCATTGAATTCCATTCTGAATCCCTGCTCAAAGATTATCCCACCCTATAAATGATATTCAAAAATTAGGTATGAATTTGTACGCCTGTCTGGACATGGGATCTTACATATATAAATTATATAACAATTTTGACCAAAATAGATTATATAAAAATAAAAAATTATGTACCATGAAATAAATGGAACACAATATTAACACATAATTTCAAAAAATATTTATTAAATATTTCTAAAATATTTAATATCCAATTTTGAACAATTTATAATTTAAAATTTAATTTATAAAACCTTATTTAAAATCTATAATGTTATAATTGTTAAAAAAAGAAATTATAAATTCATTTTTTAAATATATATAAAGTTACAAAATAAATTTATAAATTTGTGTCATAGTTTTAGATATCACTAAATCACTGCATGAAATTTTTTCCAATCTTCTCTTACAATTAGTCCATAGTAGATATATCCAATATCATTATTATATATCACGAAGTGAATTATAATTATATTATTTTTTATATATATATTTGAGTTTTAAAATCACATTACTATAATTTACTATGAATCAAATAACTAATAGATATATCATCATATAACATCTACTAATCCCAAAGATAAAAATTATAAACTATATCACGATCTATAATATCACTATACAACTGTAGTAATGTGATGCTATTTTTTAATAAATTAATGAGATTATCATGGGATGTAATATCTCATATCGATAATTTAGATATCATGATTTAAAATTGTATTTCATCGATTTTATTAGTAAAAATTAATTTTTTTTTAATTTCCATTCAATAATTAATATTTTAGTATCCCGATATAGGTTTCATTATAATTGTATGATACCAAGGATAGTTTTGTTGGATGTTTCTGGTCATCTAGGTGAGACAATGGAGTTGAATGGTAAATGGTCTTAAATATCATGTAGTATGTCTTTATGGGTCCTTTAGATAAAAAATGTTAGAGTTCTGTGGTTAGTTCATGGACCCATGTAGAAATAAACAAACTATACACCAATTATTTGATGGGTAGAGAGTTAGACATAGTCGGTGCAGGATTCTAGACACTCTATAACCCATTCATATAGTCTTATTTAGATTATGAAATTTTCACTTATAATTATTATTAGCCTCCCATAAACTCAATTACATTACATAACTCAAAATTGCAAAAATATTTTGGTTTCATAAAGTAAATGTTTTGGATTTTATTACCATAAAATAATTCTTTTATCTATATATTTTATCCAATAAAAATTATATTAATGGTCGTTTGTCATTGATCTGATGTTCCCTTTGATCTTCAAAATTATATCATTTTATTTCTTTATCCTTAGATGCATAAATTATGTAAGATTAGACCTACGACAATGTTAGAATGGATTTTTTGTCATTAATAGAATAATTTGGGTTTTATATTTTTATTTCAAGGGTTAAAGTGATTATATTGTTGTTTATTACATTAGACCTATGGTTTTGGATCATATCATTATCATATTCTTAGTTTGGTGTCACTTTTTAACTCAATAATAGATTGTGAATATTTTTTATGTTCTTAAAGTGATTTAATTTCATGCAACAATAATCATAATTTAAAAATAATTTATTGAATTGAGTTGATATATTTTTGACGTATTATATTATAAAAATAATCAGAAAATGAGGATTATGGAAAAAATGTGTGATTTTTTTTATAAATGAGGTTTTTTGGATTAAATATTGGTGTTTTTTGAATCTTATATATTGTGATCCATATTAATATAATATATATAATTAAATAGTTTTTATATTTATAAGGGTGTTAATAATATTGGTTTATCTTTTTAGGAGATGTACATCCTTGAAAATAATGTTTTTAAATTTATTATTTTCATCTATGTGATTGGGAAAAACAAATATCTCTTAAATAGTGCATTGAATGGATATTCAAAAACTGTTTTTGTGCCTAAAATATGGGTTATTTTTAATTAGAGATATATTTTTCATGGTCAGGATGTATTCCCAGTGACTATGGACTAATGAGGGTTTATTTAAATCATTATATATTGTAATAATCATATTATAAATATGTGGTTATTATAATTATTTAACATTATTGTTGATTAAAAAATATATCCCCATAGGATATTCATTTGTTCTTTATGATTTAGATAATAATTATTCAATGTGTTTTCACCAATGGCTAAACATTGAGACATAATCAAGAAAACATTGGTGTTAGTTCATGAAGTTGGAAAATTCTATGATATTCCTAACATAATTTGTCACATTTATTTATTTATAAAAATATTTATTTTTTAATGAACATATCATGTTTTATATCAAATATTTATTAGGTATTTTTTGGAATTTAATCAAATATAATGCAAGTAAAAATCTATGTTTAATTTTTCATAATTTATTAAATAATTATTATCATTAGTATAAAATTACACATCGAAATTCCATGTTAATAATCTTTGAAACAAAGGGATTTTCATTTAGTTATCATCAAACTAATGGTTTTTTCGATGTGTGCTTTATTTTTTCATAAATTTATATTGAAAAATAAATAAATTTCCCAATTTCCATACTCTATTATTCCACCTAAATGAATTTTTGAGCCCCATCCAACCATTTATATAGTCACAAAGGGATGTAACTCAACATTCACTACAATGAATATGGGGGTATTTAATAATGTTTACTTTCCATGTTATTTCTTCTTTTGACTAGGGATTGAGAAGGAAGGTTGTAGGATTTAATTTGATTGGAGGTAAGTAATATGGGATCAACAAATCATCGCATTTTTTTATATATTACAATTAGACGAAGTATGATCTATACCAATGGTTGAATACTAATGGTTTAAAAACTAATTGTTATTGAAACCCTATATGAATGTTTTGGGAAAACCATTTTTATATTAAAATTATACGAAAAATATTATAATGGTTTTACCAAATATTTGGTTATAGTTTTTTTTGACACTATTTAGAACATTTTAAAAAAACTATCAGTATATGTTTCATATATGAAAATTATACCAATTGTTTTACCAAACTGTTGCTATAAGTAATATTTTTGGATAACAATACCAATGTTATGGGAAAAAAATTTGTCTAGGTATGGTATATAAAACCTATAACAATGTTTTAACAAAACCACTGGTAGATTTATTGTTTTAGTCCACATATAACAGTGGTTTGGGAAACCGATTAGTGTTTGTGGTACAATTATTTTTTCCTAATAATCATTATAGTAAAAAAGACTTCAGTTAAAATAATTATTTTATAAAAATATATATATAAACAAATATGGTGTTTTAGGATAGTGGTAAGGTCATTAGAATATAATTACGAGGTTGTGGGAACAATACCCAATGCAAAAATTGTTTCATTAAAATATATATACAAGTGGTTTGACCAAAAAGTTTGTAAAGGTATTCCAATGTAAATTCCCTATAAAAACTGTATTAAAACCACTTTTTTTGGTTTTATATATTAATGGTATCATCAAAAAATAATATAGGTATTTAATGACATCAAATCATCCAACGGCCCATCAAACCATTAGTATAGTCTTTTCCAGCGGTTTGAGGATCTATACTGGTGGTTATAAACAGTTGGTATCGCATTTATTTCTTGTAGTGAATATTTTTTCTATTAACATGGTTTTAGGTGAAAAAAAGATTTTTAGAAATTCAAATCGGCCACTATTCATCATTATCTATATACCTCCAACATTATAATAGATCTTTTTAATTCTTTTATTTATTAATTAGTTCAGTATTAGATGTAAGTTATGGGAACAATTCCAGTAATTGGTGACAACATGGATTATTGGATTAGGTGGAAATAAGGATATAGAATAATAGATTTATATTATGGATTATATACCTCTTTTCACCAGATAATGGGACAGAAATGACTAGTGAGGTGGTTCTAGTGAGAATCTCTAAAATGATGGTGTGGGTAATGCTTTGGGTAAGGCATCTAGTAGAAATGATGGAGGAATCATTGATAATGATAAAAAGGTTTTCATACAAATGCCAATATGGAGTTTAACATACTATGAAAGATGTGGTAGTCCTAGTTACCCATTGTGTAACTCACATTCTATATTGTGGATATAGTTTTCACGAAGATATAAAAATCACATAATGTTTCATTTCTAAATCATATCACATGATCAGGAATTTTGAAACATAGATAACAACACAGTATATTCCTTGAAAAATTATCTAGCCCCGAATTTTGTGTCATCTAGTTTACTCACCATGTATCATAGTGACTAGAATAATGAACAACTTCTAGTACATTCTATAGTTTTTCATGTATCATATATATAGTATACCATATTTCCAAAGTGATATAATTTTACCAATAAATGTTATTAAATAAGTTTCTTATGTGACTATCTATTAATAATTATACACTATTATTCTGAGGGTTCATTTTCTGACTATAAAATATATAGTTTTTTAATATATTTTCATCTAAATTTCATATTCAAACAAATATGTTCAATATTTTGAGGTATTTTCCGTGAAAAGTGTGTTTCAATTACATTTAATAAAATTAGATTCCATTAACATTGAACCATGTGTAGTAACGCAACCCTTGGTATATAGAAATTATTGTATGGTATGGGAATGTATCTCAGTGTAGTAATGTAGTTTTTTAATTCGTCTATTTAATAGGTGTATTCGCCTATTAATGGGGATACATTAGAACCCTACAAATGTTTTTTGATCAAGGTGTTTTCCTAAATATGATAAGTATATTTTTTACTCCTCCATATGTCTGATATGTATATATTTCACCAATAGGGTATGTACTCCCTCACATATTAGGGTTTATATGTCCTTAGAGACCTCATAATACTCTATTATATATACACATTTTAGAACAATAGTTGAAAATAAATTTCATTCAATTTTTTGAAGCATGTTTGCATGGTATGACAACCATTCTAGGTATTCCATTTTCCCATTGGTGTATTGTTTTTATAAGGCCGAGCTAGGAGGATTGAAATATACCCAACCCTTTTAGATTGTAACACTTAAACCTTATCTAGTTGATATGATTTTTTGGTTTATGAAAACATCATTTTAAACTATTTTTCATTGATAAAAAATATGTATGTTTACACTAAACATGTAGGGGGCTGTAGAAAATATCTATTGTGTTTGTGTTAACTATTCAGTACAGACTTATTTGTAAGTTGTATTAGTGGTGTTGGTACTTAAAATAATCTCTTAGAAATTAACATTGATGATTCTCAATTTGTAATTTTATTTATGTGGAGAACATTTGTTCATGTGGTTTCGTTTGGTCATTTCTTTTGAATATCCACCCTGGGATATTTCCATTGATTATCAGGTTATATTTATTATAATATTATATTTTTAAATTGTATCAACATTATCTGAATATGTGTGTGCTTCTGTTTTTCATTTTTATATAATATACTTGTGACATTTTGTTTTATATATTGTTATAAAATGTGGTCAATCATTCATGTTATAATAATTCTTAGTACTAATCTCTAACCTCTAGACTATTACAGTTATGTATGGTTTAGTAATTTCATCATACCATCATTCTACGTGGGGTTATGAATGGTTGAATATTGTAAAATTGTATTAGAGTGGTTTTAGACTAAGGGATTGAGATTGTAGTTATTAGTATTCTGATGATTGGTTTGTGATTAGTAGGTAACAATATTTTGTAATTCTTAATTCATGTAAAAAAATGGGAACCTAGTGTTTGGTTTCGGTGGAAAACATATCTTTTGACATGGTATATAGTAATATATAAATTAACTGAATATTGATGAGGCATTAGTTTTATTGTTTACCAAGATGATACTTTCATTATACGGTGTGTTAGTTTTATATCCATCCACATGTTTATTAGTAATATCTTCTCAATATTCTCTAATAAATGTGGTAATATCATTTCAATATTTAGGATTTCACCCCCTATCACATGAACTGAGCTACTATGGAAACTCAATTATTTTAATATACCAGTGGATTAGGTTCAAATTTCAAACCATTTAGGAAGAAAAATTTATAGTACAAGGAAAAGATAAGGATTTGTTCTCCGATTAATTTATTAGAGGATTGTTCCCCCACCTATTGGGTAGGAAACACGTCAAACTATAGTATAGATAGTATTCCTTGTATTGTCGGATGGATTACTCAATTAATGACTGAAATTAATGATTACTGTAGATAGGGTAATCCAATGTAATGTGGTAATCTAGATCCCCATGAAATTGATTATCAGTTTAATTCAGTTACTGTGGTTTTCTAATTTGTTTAAACATCAAATAACTAGGTTTTAGATCTATATACAAGTGTTATCTATGGATAAAATGGCTATTAGTGGATATAGATCACATGAAATCATCTTGAAGAAATATTTTTATGGATTGAGTTTTAGGAGATTTATCAAAAATAAGTATTATTCGGTGAACATGCTGATTGTACGAGTTTAGTAAATACTATATATTCATATAGGGATGTATGTCCATGTAAATTTTGTAATTATGTTTCTTATAACTCATTAGGTACTCCATATATATGATTCATTATTGAAATATTTTACCACGAAAATTAGATCATGGTATTTTTTTAGGAGAATCAAACTGATGTGTAATCATGTTCATTAACCCCTATGCTAGATTTCTATATCATTCCATTGTGATTTATGATTTTCTTTGGGATATAGTATATAGATCATGGACCACCACCATATAGAATTGTTATTACTATCCTAAATGTGGTTATGATAGATGATATGGTGTTATAGGAGTAGTTGGAGGTTGAAGACACTTTCAACCCATTCCACCTATAACACTCATAAGTGTACTCTGGTAGGAACATAATGATAGAGTTTATAGAATTATTTTTATATAACTGATGGAGGGTTTTAACCATATGATACCTATAATGGTTTCAGGATGTATATTTTTCTTCTCTATAATGTCACTTATACACATAGACATTGATGAAAAACATTTTTTTCTTGCATTATCTTTTATTTGAGAGTTTTTAATTCTAGTATAGCATCTAATATGTACTCATTGAAAAAGGAAACCTATTGTAAATGGTCTTCATATCACTCGAAAATGTAATACTTTATTGGTTACACATAGTGGAGATAAATTTTATCACTATCCCATCATGGGGAAGATGATGCCCCATCGAATTATACTATAAAATGGATAAAATAATCTATTTTTTGTATATTAATATCATTATAGGGTGTCATTTGATAAGGAATATGGGTTGATAATATACATTTCTAATGAGTTGAATCCTTAAATAGGATGGTAGGGGGAACCTATAGAGAACTGCATCAAAGTACACACCAATTGAAAATCATGTTTATGTGTTCAACAAAAATTTTGTTAGAGAAGATACCTATATTGTTAAATAAATTTAGAGATCTTTTCATAGAGGAAGATCAATGGATTCCCACACTTTAAAAGATTTTTTTTAATTTTGTTTTCACACTAGGATCACATCGATTTCTTCAATGGTTATAAAATTGTACATGATGTGTCTAAGGGGATAAATGTGATGATAGAGTAAATTATTGCAATAGGGCATGATAGACCTTATGTGACCCACAAGGTTAATCCTATTTTATTCACTAATATTTATGATGGGGTCTTATGGATATTTATTTACCGTCAATAACCTAATATGTTTACAATCATGAATAGATATGAGGAAGGATGAAACCATTTACTGGATGATAGGATAAATTCGTTATCCAACATTGATCTCTAGTCAAGTAATCACAAACCTTATGTTCAATAAGAAATCCAAAAATGGTTCCTTGTAGTTTCTATGATCATTAAGTGTTCATTGTGATGACATTCTTTATTATTAATTCACTTGAAATGTTTATAGGGCTCATTTGTAAGATCCTTCAACCATACATGGAGGAGTATAGAGTGTTTTTCATTAATAAAATAATTATTTATCCCTAAATGGAGGATAAGAATACAAATATTTTGAGTATTATCTTATAATTACATTGAAAGAAACTACTAAATATAATTCCATCAAAGTTTGTCATCCAAATTAAAAATATTATTTCTTAGGGATGATCAACTTAATGGTTGGGTTCATAGTTAACCCACTAAACATTATAGTTTTTGTATTGTGGAATCCACCTTATATGGTGATTGAGGTATAATATTTTTTATCATGGTGGTATTATTTGATATTTGTAGTGTATTTCTATGAAATTTCATACCCTATAATGAGGTGTCATCCAAATTCATTTAGGTTTAATAATTGTGGATTTCTAATATAGATAAAATATTTAACTATTTATTTTTCCAAGAAACTGAGACCACAAAAATAATATTTCATGTATACTGACATGGAAATTCTGGTGGTGGTTTTCTTTTTATTGATATTGTCAGACTATCCTCCCAGATATTGATTTATGTGATTTAAATGTCCAAAAATCTTCTCTTTTATATTCTCTTAGAGTGATATATGTGATAACTAGATGAATTGTATATATATATTTAAATATATTGAATTAAAATAAAAATTATACTCTAAGAAATATAAACATTTGGGTTGATGTCATTTGTAGGTAATCTCATGCCCAACTGATAGAAGAGGTATCAAAGTATCCGTCTTCAATACAGATGTTTATGATGGGGTGATAAGATAGTTCTTATTATTTATTGATAGTTGTGTCCCCAAAATATCTTCATTATGTGAAGGAGTCCAAGCATAGATTTTTTCAAAATATATTTTTGTGAAAGATACTATAGGATGATGTATTATAATGATTCTTGGAAGTCAACGAGAATTCAATTAACTCAAATGTGTGGATAGTGTGTCCTATGGTGTATCATTAGTAGGTATTCTAGGAAAATAACACCTCAAACTTGTTGATGTATCCAATAATAATTAATATATAAAGGGATATCAATTTTTTCCTTGGTATAAAATATAGTGTTGTTGAATTTACATCCCAATTCCTCAAATGTTATACATTGGAAAATGATAACTTGTTATAAAAAAAATTATCCATCTCCCTGAGGTTTTATAGTGTATGTGGGATTATATATCAAAGTATTTCATTGTTTAAATTCAACACTAAATGAAATTTTACTATACTATCTAGGTGAAAATTGACCAAATGATCCAAAAATACCATTTATTTTATATATTTAATAAGAGTGCATTGTAGATTATGGTGTGTCTATATAGTTATGAGATCATATTACTAGGTGGGGTTCCATTGATGATCATATATATCTATGATTTTTTATAATCTCCAATGTTATGGAAGAGATAGTTGCTAGTGTTTGATGGTGTCATTACCTCCATGAGACTCCCAATTTTTTGAAATTAGGAAAATGATCTAATAAATAAAAACTAAAAATGAATTTTCATATTCTGAGTTGAAATTCAATCCCATAGTAACTAAGTTGGATATTAAATCCAGATTATCTTTTTAATTCCTATTTAAATATAATTAAAAACTAATAAAGTCTTTCTAATTGTGATTTTTTTAGAGGGTGAGGAGTAATGTAAAATAATGATTCTATAATGGAAGACCCATGTTCATGCATTTAAAAATGTGAGAGATTTTTTAATTAACTCAAACTTTCCTTCATATTATGTCTTAGTTGATCCCTTGGTCACAGTAAATTACTTCTCTCTCACTAACCATCCCTATTATCAATGGTCATCATTCATTGTTTAATTAATAAATTAGGTGACCTAAACCTATTTTTGAAAACAAAACATAGCACATCCAATTATCAAGGTGAACATATTTATATATTTATCATATTTATAATCACTCTCCCTAACTTTTTCTATAAAATAATCTTCAATAAAAAAATAAGAAAAATAGATTGAATATATGAAAATCCAACTTAAAATAAACATTTACCAACACTTAAATATGTATTATTATCCTTCGCATCACAACGATTACATAATTAAAATTTTAACCCAACCATGATAGCCGTTATAGGATGGGATAAAATAAATAATAAAATCCTATAGAAAAATAAAAGTATAAGAGGGAGTGGTAGTCTAAAATCACAGCTACAATATTCCTTTTACATTTAATTAAAATACCCTCCACAAATAGTGGATAAAAATAAAGTATTTATAAGTATTAAAATTAAATAAACCTAATCATTCTATCATCAAACATGACCTATGTCATTATACTGAATAATTACATTCAAACACTCTCATTATCCTCCTAAAATATTGGCCGACGAAAACATTTATTTTTCTTTTGACTACAAATTCACACCCTAACATTACATTCACAACATAAAACACATCACAACGTGTATTATGTTCAATATCCTTGAAAATATAATTATCTCCACCTTCTTAATCTAGTAATGTCTTGAATAGGAAATTAGGTAGTGAACCTATCCTTCATTTTCTCTGTTTGACTTTAGTGTTACCCTTATTTAGCTATATATCATTTCACCTTGATATATCCTATTATCCATGGTCATGCACCTTTATATATTTTTTATGTACCCTTAAAAATATCCTTATATTAGCTATGTTCCTTTACAAATCATCAGCACTCACACACAGTGTCATCTGGGAAAATTATGTAGATCAGAGCAAAACCATAAAACACATTTCCATCGAACAAGAATGCTTTTACATTCGATGTCTTGCTACCCTAACAAAAATAAAAACATAAAAAAACTGCTCACAAAACTATTAACCTTAAATAACTTAGAGTCTGTAACTATAAATGAAGACCATTTTTTATTTAAATACCTTTTAACCCAAAAATTTATCTAAATAATTACATTCTATAAAACAATAATTATTTTCTTAATACAAAAAAAATAAAAACAAATTACATTTGAAAAAATTATCAATTAAATTCAAAAATTACATAAATTTAATTTAATAAATTTATGCATTAAATTAAGACATGAAATCCACCCACACAAAAACTCGTCCTTTTCCTCAATGATGTATCTAAAAATTCACTTGTTTCGAATAGTTTAATTTCAACTAAAAATAAAAAAATTCTCCATGGGGTGAAAATTTTCATGAATCACATTATAATGTTAATATAACTCCTCACAATTCAATGAAACTAATAAATCAATTATTTTACTTTTTCCATTTAGAAATTGGTGATGATTCTCTCAACATCCATTTTTGGTTATCTGTTTATTATTATTAAGTAGGTCAATTTTGATCTACCTAACCATCAATTTATTTCACTCATTACTCTATATAATAATTAAATAGATTTTTCCGTAGTCCTTGAATATGTGATTCAATAAGTAGTCTTGAATTTAATCTCAAATATATACCCCTATGGATAATTATCACAAATAATCATGATGACTTAGAAATTAAAATTAAACAAATATGAGGTTTATTGTAGGTTTGTGATGATGATTAAAAACATTATAAATAATAAATATAGGTATTGATAAATATCATAATTCATGATATACATAATTAAATCTCAATGAATATACTAAAATTATGTGAGACACCACCCCCATTTCCCCAGAAAAAAATAAATCTTATAACCCAATGAATACAATAAATTAATGACATATTGTTTTTTAAAATATTTATATTTTTTAAAAAAATAAAATTTGGAAAAATATCATATCTACCTCTAAGTCATACCTTAATTACTCATGAATGTAATTATAATAGTTTTAACAATATCACGGGTTAAGAATATTTGATTATTTTCCATTGTAAGACATAAACTATTTTTTAATAAAAACATTACATATTTTCAACTATTTTATTCTCATTTTTATGAGGTGTAAGTATAATAAATAATTATATATTAATAAAGGATAAATACAAAAATAACTAATTAAATCACCTCACATATTCTCCTTGATTTAAAGCACGTCCATTTTTTTCAAATACTCCCTCTTATCCAAACTTATTTAATATACTATCATGGAAAATACAAAGGGTAAAGGTAGAAAATAATTATATATTAATGATGTGTCACTCTATCCTATCAACCGAAATTCATAGCTTCTATAGGATAAGTCAAATTCAAATGAAAATATGGGTATCATCAAAAAATGTATTATAAATAAAATAGTCATATCATGTTAAATTTGATTTCATAAAATCAGTTATTAAAAATTATAAATAAACACTATAAGGTTTATATATCCAAATATTCTCCCAAGAAATATGTCTAGAATGAATGAGAAAATGTTAGTTAATGAATAATAGTAAAAAAGAATACAATATCGGTCAATCACTACTGGAATAACTAAACATAACAAACTAATCACCATGGACTTCAAAAATTCATAGAATGAAAAATTGATTGGAAATTTTACCTAGAAAAACAAACTACCTTACTTAAAACATGATTCATCGTATCAATACCCCAATACAAAATATTAATCATTGTAACTAGACACATTAAACATTAATAACATTTAAATATATAACATGAAATCATGGGGTTTATAAATAATTCACGTATAATTGATAAAACAATTATAGTTCAGGACTACTATAGGACATGCATTCTTATTTAATAATAAAATAATAAATTATAATAAATTATGTAAAGTAAAAAAAATAAACAAAAAAATTAAATTAATACTCCATATTAATTATGAATGTTTTTTTTCATTATATATTTTAATCCTTTGCATCAGAAACCTACAAAAGGAAAAAATACATGAAAACAAACATTCCATACACATTTAATTTAGAAAAGAATAATTTGAAACTTAAATTAAATTTATATAATATTACCAATAAAATTTAAAAAATATTTTCTTTAAAAAAATTTAAAACATAATTCCTTGAATGTATTGAAAACCCAAGATTATTCTCTTGAAAGTGATTAATTTAATGTCGTTAAAATTAACCATGACTCTTTGAAGTCGAGTGATTGTAGTGTTATATAGATCTATCCATATCTGATTTACCAATATTAGATTGTTTTATCCATTGTAGATTTACTTTCCTTATTCATTAAAAATATTTCCTCTCTAGGTTTCAAAATGTAAAATTCCTGAATACGGATATCCATTTCATAAAAAAACCTCTTCATATTCTTTGCCTTTTTTTCAAGTTGCATCTATTTAAAATCTACACACTCAGTATAGATTTCGATTATCCACTTACTTTATCTTCCTCCTCCACTTATTTTACACTAAAAATTTTAATAGAATACATGCATTCTTTAGTATATGAGGTCCCTTATTCTACTTATTCTTATTCATGTTCTTGTCATTATGATATATATTTCTCATTGGTCAACTTGTGTTCTGTATCTAGATCTTCTTTTTACTAATTCTTCACCTTCACCTCTCTCATACTGACCACTACTATTGATTATAAGTTCAATAGAAACAAATTCAACTTCATAAGTGGAAATTTTCTTTGTCTTGAACAAATATTATTTTAAGATTAAGAAAATCCTCCTCAGAATTTTATTCCAATAGATATTATATTGCCTCATCATGGAGTATGGTTGTTCGATTCATTATTATTTATTTTGGATCTATCTATGTTACTCAAAATGATATGAAAGATCAATTACATTAAGATAAATTATTTCTTCCCCATTAAAAACACATTGGATCCATTCCATCACAATAAAAAATACTAGTCACACAATAGGAATAAGAATGATAAATAAAAAATAAACTAAAATAATCTAACTAAAATTTGAGGAAAAATCCTTTACAAATACTATAAAACTAAAATAAATATTAATACATGTCCCTAGATATGGCACTTGAAATTTTATTGTTGAATAAAGTTCCATTTTATCCATTAGTCTACTAAATCTAATTTATTAATAACATGAAATACTAAACACTAAACTAAAAATTATTTTACCTCTACTGATTAAGAGGTTGATCCCATAAAGACTAGGCTAGATAATAGAATAAATTTAATAACTTAATACCTAATCAAATATGATTGAAAAATAATAATCTATTTTATATAGTGAATTTTGGAGAGGGTAAGAAGAAAATAAAATAATTTACTAAGATTAGAATGTCAGAGTTTATTATTTTAATAAATTATAAGATTAAATACTTATCTCTAGTAGCAATGAATTAATATATTAGTAGGCCCTATGGTCTTGGTTAATTCTATTTCACATTCTAACTAACTCTTTTTCCAATGGGAAAGACACTTAACTTATTTAATATAATATGAAACTGAAACCCATATTTAAATATATAATGTTTCACATAAAATGATTGTAGATACGGTAGTTCTATTTTAATTGTATTAAATGCCACTCCCCTCCCCCCCACATTACCATAAAATGGACATACATACAAATATAAAATATAGAGATGGAATAATTCAAAAAGACCTAAAAACCCAATATTAAATTCACATAAAAAACTCATTACTGAGTAAAATTACACTTCACATCACACACAGGGCATAAAAATGGACAAAATTTCATTATATTCCTAAGATTTTGAGACAAAATAAAGAAATAAAACTTATATAAAATGAAAATAGAGGGTGATATTGGTATCCTAACTTGCCGATCACATTATTCATTCATCCACCATTAGAAATATCCCCAAAAATAGTTTCCAAAACCCTTGTATTTATATAATATTATAAAACTGCAGACTATTTTCTTTATAATTAAAGTATCACCGACTTTTTTTTCATTAAAAACCCTTCTCGAACACTATAATGAACCTCCAAAGATCATAGGGTATCCAAAAAAACTTATTGATCCCACAATTATTCTATCAAAATAAAATTCATCATGTGAACAGATGGATTCATGCACCGTATGCATGAGATTCCCACTATTAACAGCCTAAAAATATCTATATTATGAAACCATGTTGTATCTTTTATCATTATCTCCTACAAGAAATATTCAAGGTGTGAGTATTATTTCATGTCATGAAAATATCATTCTATTTCTCTCTTTGAAATCAGTTATACCATTTTCTATATAAAATTCAACCGTGAAATAGATTTTCCTTCATATATATGTACCTTTATGTAAGTGAGTATGTACAATTTTTTTACTCTATAGTTGGGAAGATGACCAATACACATCAATGTTACCCTTATTTATTGACATCCGAAACCATTACATAGATTGGTTGCATACAATTTTGAATATTTTTATCCCAGTAGAAGACCTTTATATGGGTTAGTGTACAACTATTACATAGTTAAATATACCTTCAATCTACTTCTAACACATCTAAAATTACACAACTAGTTTCCTAAAACCAATATATTATACCATTTTCCTCTTTTTTTAATTTTTAACTAAAAAAAGTTTTCAAATAATTGTGAATGCCAAAAAGTTTCATTAAGAGCATAAATCAAAAAAATATAAAAACAATTAATATTATGTACAAACTATCAAATAAATTTTAAACAAAATTGACAATTAATTTAGAAATTTTATACACGAAATAAAGACTTAATTTATATATGATTTTATGACATGGTGGAATTTAATAAGTAAATTATGTCCCGATGTTGATGGTATGATAAAATGGTCTATGAATGATATCAATGATATATTGCAGTCTTGTGTGCTAAATTTTAAAAAGAGTTATATTGATAAAATGATTTAAAGTAATTTTCAAATAAAAGAAATATTACTCCACAATTGTCATAGAACCATTTGAGGCCATATATGGTAGACCTTATATATCACTCCATTTGTGTGTAAATATTTGTGAGTCATTAAAAATGAGAGTTGAGTTGGTTCACTTCATAATGAAGATGAAATATATGATTTAAAAATATTTAAGGAATTACCAGTGCCATTAAAATCCATATTTTAAAAAATAAAGAGATACCTAAAATTGATAATGATGACCATGATTTCTAGAAGGTTTCTATATAGATTAATGTGAGGTGATTTGGAAAGGTGATAAATATTATGATAATATTTATTGAGAAAATCCCAAAATATGAATCAGGTAGTTGAGGGTGTTTAGGACCCTACATTTCTACCACAGGAAGACTGTGTGCACAAATATTTTCACATGTCACAACTAAGGTTGTATGTGAATGATTCATCATACTTTATAGAATTGAAAAATCAGTTTGTTGGGGGATAAAATAACATTTATTTATTTCTTGTTGGTGATCAGGAAATAGAGATATAACATCCTTCATGGGAGAGAATTTCAATTGGTGTATATCTGATCATACCACAAAATCAACTTGAGAAAATGTTGGAATGTTATAATCACATGTTTATGTATTACCCTCACCATATTGAGTGAGATGTATTTTTGGGGATAAAAATACCTAATGGTGGGAAGGATGTAGCTATATTGATTTATTTAAATGTGTTAAAATATTTATTATATTTATAATTTTATACATTAAGTTGACTTATCTTCATAAGATATGTGGGAAATTGATGAAAATATTATATTAAATATATTATTTTTACCCACTCACATAAAAATAATAATTTCATATAAATAGATACTTCAATATAAATTCCAAAACCAAGATTGTGTCTATAACATGGATCTTTTACTTGGGGAGATATGTTTTCTGTGGTTGACCTATGAACCTCAATATCAAGGTTCTTTTTGTGTTTATGTAAAATATTGATTTAAAAAACAAGTTTATTATAAAAATGATTTTGTAATTTCTATTATGGATTTCTTTTTGATGACCATATTAATCTAATAGAATATTCATTCATTCATCATGCTTTAAAGAAACACTTATTGTGGTGGTTTTGTTAATGATTGTAATTTGAGACATGTTCACCAAATATTCATCATTATCATATTTATTCATCACTATTAAATGATATTCCACACCCCTTTCATTATAATTATTAATTTCAAAAATTATCAATTTTATAATGAACAATCTATTGTAATAATTAAACATCTCTTCAGTATTTTATTTAATTTTTTAAAATATAATTTATTCTGGATTCTACATTTCATTAATTCTAATTTACAAGATGAAAATTTAAATTGAAATTAAATTTTTACATTTAAATTAACTTATGATAATACAAATAATGTAAGTATTTCTATTCAATTGTCTCTATAATAATTGGTTATTTTGATATGTGGTTTTTTGTAAATTCTATGATAAATCCGCATCATGTGTAATTATATTATTCAGTTATTATATTATTATATTATTCTATTATTCTATTATTCCCCCTTAAACATAATTTTAAATAACTTCCCAATGAATCTCATCATCATTTTTTTCTTAATAAAATTTTGAGTGAAATATGTGTATTAAATAATCTCCTTTGGCCAACATTTATCACTCTATCTCCCTTAAATATGATAAGGGGTCTATGTCATCCATCTTATTAGAAAATTGTTAATTGTAAGCTATTTTTTATTGAATTATAGATGGAAAAAAATTATTTTGATGATAATATAATGATGCAATGCTAATGAGATAGCATGATAGGATCATGTGGTAGTGTCTCAACCTATTTTTACCCAACTGGTTGACAACAATGATCTGAGTGAAAGAGCTAGTGAATGTAGCAATGTAAGATATGGTATATGAATTGGGTTACAATCCATGTAATGATAATAGTCAAATAATAAATAAGAATTAATAAAATAAAAATAATATTGAATCTGTAATTCACTCAACAACATGGTGTGTATTCCTCTATGTTATAGGCCATGTAAAACGATTTCTATGGGAAGCTTGGGTTTTAATAGAATTATAAATATTATGAAATATGTATTTTCATATATCAATCTATATTCTCAAATCATTGAGACTCATCATATACTAGGGTACATTCATGGAAATATTAGTTATCCACAAATGCTATTTTGTTCAATGTTCATGATATGTAATATGGTGACCTGAATCCAAATGTATTTATATTATATGGCTATGTTTTTTGGGGTTTATATATACTATGAAAGTTATTATTAATAATGTTTATATAATAAAAAAATAATATTCAGTAATTTCTTTTCTGGTTATCAATCAGAACATACACATCATATAAATAAGGTCACATATCGTTTTCTAAGTAGTTATGGTATAATTCATATCATTATTCATGGTTTTTAAAATAAATCATATAATTTTCCCATTATATGAAATTTTCTATCTCAATGAATGTCGTAATATTATATACATATAATTTATATAATATTTACATGTATCCTTTGGAACTGTAAATAATATGAATCTATAGAGATGATGGAATGGTTTTGGAATTACTTTAGGAGTAGTTATGGAGTTTTGGTTCCCCCACTATGTATTGGGGTGTCATATTTCATGTACATTGATTACGCCCTACCATGGTTGAAATTTTATGATGTGAAATAGTGACCCATTAAAAAGATTGGTTCAATAATCGAACATAGGTCATAAAATGGTCATCCATTCAATGATTTGGTACTCCTATGTGTGTTGGAGAGTTGCACTTTAGAATAATTAATTACTACATAAATTGATGTTAACACATAAATAGAAGTAGAAATAACCAAAAAAAATTTCTATGTTGTTGAATTATAAGTTATTATTATTATTATTTATTTGGAAAGATTAAATATTGATATATTAGGTTTTATCAACGTATAATTGCTATAGATCTGATCAATAAGGATTGACACATACCCAACCCTAGGTTATCCTAACAATTAAAGAATATCATGTTTATCTAAGATTCTTAATTTTTTTATACTTTAGTATCCTTTATATTTTCAAGGAATCCTATTATTTATATTTGTAATAAATTCTTTATAGTTTGTGTTCTTACATTTCTTCTATCTTTATATATGATATACATGTGAGTGGAGACTTTGGTGTACATGTATTTAGATATGACGATAATGGTATAATTTTAGTGGATATTTTCACTTAATGTTCATGAGATAGTGTTCAAATTATAGAGTAAATATTTCCATGTTTTTTGAAGATGGTCATTACTATTGTATATTTGGATTTTTATTTTTCCCTTAATTTTTTAAATTGTTATACTATTTTAATGCTAATCATGAATAGCCTTCATGTTTATATATAGTTCCTATATATATACATGGATTCTATTTTTTTATATTTTATTAGTTGAATTTTATGTACATATTCATAGGATAAGGAATCACATTTTTTTATATTCCTTTCTAGTACTAATCGGATGCCACTAACTTGTAGGAAGTGGGATTAGGGTGGCACATGTCACTAATTATTGGCACCAGTGGAGTGCTAGTAAGTGGGTTAATGTCCTTAGATAGGTGAATCTAAGTTTTCTAATTTAATAGATTATTTGGAAGATATATTTCAGGATGTAAAACATACTGGGAAAATGAATGGATTAGGAATGAGAAATTATTGAACATTTTCAGTTATAGATAGAAGGGATTAGTAATTGTTATGTATGTGAAGTTCCATTGTATGTGTAATACATAATGGGGGGACAATATATATTGTAAACACTCAGTTGGGTGATGATACATAGTGGTTTTATTCTATGATCACAGAAAATAATTTTTCATTTCGATGATTTAGAATCCCTTAAATATCCTTAGTAAATATTTGATATTTCCATTAAAATTTGTTAGGTGGAAACTAGAGGGGATAACATGGTCTTGAG
This sequence comes from Viscum album, assembly GCA_963277665.1. Taxonomy (NCBI): domain Eukaryota; kingdom Viridiplantae; phylum Streptophyta; class Magnoliopsida; order Santalales; family Viscaceae; genus Viscum; species Viscum album. The sequence goes on from OY728119.1 coordinate 1,397,586,216, forward strand.
AAAATAAAATGTTGTATTATTTATTTTTTATTTCTTTAATTTCAATATCTTAAATGATAAACAAATTTATCTCCAAAATATTGTAAAGTATTTTCAAAGGAATTTATTATATGATCTAAAATAGGCCCTTCATGGAAATTTATTGGATTTTGGGGAATCCTACTAGGTTTTTCTATACCTAACCATTCACACACGTCTTAAAAAGTTAAAATATATTTTATTTCATGATATAAGTGATGAAAAGTATGTAATATAATATGGTTATGGATATTAGGATCTATTTTTATGTTATATGTGGATGTTTTAATTTTTTTCAATGAAGGTGGATTTGGATCATTCATATTGAATGTTCTTCATCTGATAGTAAATTCAGTTATTTCATGAATTGTGCGTTATTTTTTCCCATTAATTTTTTTTAACTTTTTAAATTTACATAATTTTAATTTTTTTGTAAATTAGTACTGAAAAGAATAAATAATTCATGAATCATAAATATATTAGTTTTATTTTAATGTAAAATCATTCCAATATAAATAGTGTATCCAAAGAGCTAGTTTCTAGACTCTGGTCATATGGGAATATACCAAAGGCCTTACATTAATCATTAATTAGGATTTCATGTGTGGTATCACAAGTCATATTCATTAGAAACTGGTATCAGACCAGATATTTGAAGGTTGAGTATTAAGAAATTGTTAGAGTTTGAGATTATTGTGGTATGAAGTCAAGAGTAATCTATAATAATCCATAGTCATGATAATTGTGGAGATGCATGAGATACGAGATAATTTAGATATTACATGTTGTTGGAATAACCCTTGGGATGATATTAGTATATTTTACCTTGTGAGAGCCTACACCAAAATGGTATTGGGTACAAATTGGTTTGATGGTCATGATAAGAACATATTGGTATGACCTACATAATCACTGTATTTTGTGATATTATTTTTTATTTAATATTGATTTGAAATGGTTTTTGATTTTTTCTTTAATTTTGAAGAATAATTTGGTTGCATTTATTGTAAATGATCATGAACAATTTTATTATGAATGATTAAATAATCAAAATGGGAATGGAATTAATAAGGAATTCAATTAGGATCCTATATTTGAATTATTTTGATTTAGATATAGGGGATTTTTATTTATGGCATTTGGGTTATTTTTTCATTGTGTTTTTCATGTTATATATTTTTCTCCATGTAGAGATCTTGTTCATAAAAAAGATTCTAGTAATTTAAAAAAGTGATATAGTTCATAACGAAATACCTAATAACATGGTCAAAATTCTTGAACATTTAAACAGACTATTTTATGTGATCTAAGAACATGGAATTGTATTAGATTCGTAGTGTCCTAAGAAATTGGATCAATATTCATAGCTAAAAAAGAATAATCCTCGAATATTTGGGTGTAATGGTATAGTAAAATGACCTGAGTATTTATTGGAAATTATAAATTTTGTCTTATAGTTTCTCTATAACATTGAGTGATCAATGGTGAATTATACAACCTATATACTCGTGAGAGTATCTCAAATATATGGGACATAGTTCTGGAAAAAATATGTATAATGATATATCATGGGATGGGATGTGTAATATGTATAGTCATAAATTTTATCTAGTCATGTATATGTATAAAATACCCAGACAGTTCTAGGAGCTAGAGTTTGGATACATGAAACTGGTGGAGTATATGGCATGATTTACAGAGAACCAGGACATCAATGTTAGTCGCATCAGGTAAATGTCTTAAATTATTCTTCAAAAGTAATATTCAATTTTGATTCTTATTTATTTTCCAATTTATTTGGGATTTGTAAATTAGGTAGCTATATATGTAGAATATATGATAGATTTGAATGGTGGTAATTTTATCTTCCCTTGGTGAAGGGAGGAAAGCATTTTCTTAGTGGGTAAAAGAGAAGATGTGATGACTCTTGATAGGAATGTGGTTATAATAAATTTTTTACCGAATTTTTCTCTCAAGGTAAGAGGCAACATTAGTTTCATGAGTGAGGTAGCACAAAACAATATAAGATAGATTATTATAATAGTCCTAGGACATGCGATCAATGAGATAAACATGGGTATATAAATAAGATTTACAACATTTTATATATCACTACAAGTATTATAGGTTCCTAGAGATATAGGGATCAAGTATTTATATAATGAAAATATATATATATATTTAATTATTTTTTAGGGATAATGGTGAAGTTAAAGTGATGTTTATTTAGATAAAAAAAATATAATCCCTTTACATTAATTGTTAGTAGCATTCACAATTTTCAATGGGAGAGAGAATATCATTGTAGTTGATCTAGTCTAATCCCTAAATCACATGGATATTTTATCTTTCATTTGTCCATGTTGGTTCTTCTATCTTTATATTTTTTTACCTAATATCATTTCCCTTCAATAGTGAATGATTTATTGGTTGTTTTCTTAAATGATTTCTCTAGACTGTATCCAAAGAGAGAAAAATAGTTTTCTATTCATTTGTTTCATAGAATCTATTTAATATTATTTAATAAGTATTATATGGTAAATAATTTCATGACCCCCTCCCCACATTGTGTACCCATCCTAGGATTGTAGTGGGAGAAAATAAATAGTGATCCTCAAGTCTAACCTCTAGTATGCACCAATTCGGAAACTAGAACTAAGGGTATAACAAACATGCAGAGGGGAAGCATTACTCTCTAAGAGAAATATATGTGAAAGAGATAGATAACATAGACACCAAACAAACCATTCTCAAACTACAATATAAAATAATCCCATGTACATAAATTTAATTCCATCCAATAACTACTATAACTAAAAGGGAAACATTAAGTACTAACAAATGGTAAAGATAGTTGTGACCAAGAATCCCAAACAGCTCATACAACCCAAATCCTAGTAGTAAGAAACCTCATCTCAAACCTTCCCTAACTATCCAAAAAAATAATTTATTTATATATAGGACTAGAATAGAAGTATACTCAACTGGATCATCCCCTGATCCCCTCATACAAAATTAGAGAAAGCATGTTAAAACACATTGAACAAAAAGTGAAACTAAATCATTACCTAAACAAGTTTACTATGTTCCCAGCCTCACCATTGATACTCTAATCATTTATCGCATTAAAGATCATATAATATAATAGATCATATCCAGGGTACCCCACTACCACTTCTCTGATGGTTTTCTTCTTTACCAAAATGTCACACACCCTCAGCATCGCTCTCCAAAAAATCTATCCCAGTGACACCTTGGTGAAGTACTACAACATGAAACTCGTGCAACACACTTCCACATCTACATAACCAAAAATAACCAGGTATTTTCCCAGAGCCACCACATCCTAGATAATTTCTATCATATATCTTGTATTATACGTCAATCCAATACATCCCATACACTGAGTATGGACCCCCAATACATCCTAAACCATACAAGTCATACCTATGTTATCCTTTAGAAATTTTTTTCCATAATATATGTCTATGAATAACCAAAAGTCATTACATCACTGTACGCATGTATGTACGGAAAAAACTGTTGTGCATACTAGCTGATGTAATTACCAAGAGAAGTGAGTGGGTCCCAAGTGGGAAGTTTTCCATCCATCCTCCCACTGGAATGTCAGGGAAAACACCGCCTAGGGCTCAGAATCGTGGGGTATCAGTTTCCATAATAGACCAGGTGGAGTATCATATAGAAGAAAAAATTTACATTATATAATATATCTGAAAACCACACTATTAACATAACCTAGCCTTATACTCAACTGAAGTTAACATCTATTGGACTCCCTGTAGAATCCACTACGACTATATATCCTATAAGCACACAACCATTTAATGGGCTACATTAAATTACTTTATCCCTTTTTATCAGTTGGAATTTATGTTAACTAAATCATAACAACATATTAATAAATATGATTTCCAAATTTCATTTCATTAGTATCACAACAAACATCCATTACCTCTAGGAATAAGCACACTATGTTCATGGTTTCATGAAATTATAACCTCAGTATTGCATCCCATCAAGATCCAACCCCAGGGGGTAATCATTTATTCATTTCCTTAACAACATTAACACATTATATATCACCATGTTCTCTAGGAAAACATTCTAAACATCCCAAACACAAGGAGGTAAACACGGTGATTATATGAACTACCCATCAGTTCATTTCCACCTATAGCAGGAGAGTAACTCATGAAACCATGAAGATCTAAACAAAGAAAGAACTTGGAATATCCACATGTCTTCACCTCCAATGGAAAACGAGTAACCAAACACATATGTTTTACTCATGTTGTCTGGAAAAGAAACCAGATAAATAAAAACAAAAATCCAAAGAGCATCCATCATTCATATAAACGACTAATCCCAGCATCAGACCACATTATCATATATGGTGTCCTCATTTGACACCACATGCATATATCGATAAATCTTTCCACTCAAGGATTCAAATGCTACCATAAAAACTAGGCATCCCTACCATATTTACCACAACAGCCCTCTAGGTTCAGCCATCCCAGTCACATATCAGATATATGCATCTATACCCTATATACCACAACATCCCTCTTGGCTCAGCCATCTCAGGCTCCCATCACTTCATGAGTATCCTGAAAAAAACAATAAACCAAGATCATGGACATAAAATAAGGCATTCATCCTTCACACAAAACAAGATATCATGACTCCAATGCACAAAAAACCTGGCCATTAGAAACAAGAAGGTAACCCATTACTAACAATGTAATTATCTTTTTCACACAACTAGTTTTTATTCCCTCTTGAATTAACCAATTAATTATTCACAGGTTCCAAATAGCGGTAAACAATGAAACAAGGTATCATAAATTAATTTAAAAATTAACTTATCTTGACTTTTATTATTTTATCACAAAGAATAAACATGGTTCAGGTTCATTAACCATTCAATTAAGAATGCATACATTAATTTGATTAATTTAAAATTACAATAACAACTGGATTCATTTAACATACCACTTTATCATTTATTAAATTTTGTATCAATTAATTTAGTAATTGTGTTCATTAACAATATTTATCTCGAACATCATTCTAAACCATGAAAGGTTGATATATCACATTATCTAACAAAACAAGATGAAACAATTTATCACTATATAATGAAACTTCATTAATATGTGATCAATAAAAATTCTTTAATCTAGTTAAATTATTTAATTAGACCAATGTAATTTTTATTTAAGGAGGTAAAACATTATTACTATATAATTTCACATGAATAAATAGAGAATTCATTAATCCCCTTCCTCAAAGGAAGTCAACATTCATTGAATGATAACATATCAATGCAACATATCCTAATCACCTCTCCCATGACAACTTCATACAACTGAGGATGCTACATCATAATCACACTAACCAAAAACCTATGAAACTTCATTAGGAACATGTAGATTAGGTTCCATCACATTTCAAACAGAAACAAGAGAAAAAATATTCAAGATACCACAAGAAAATAGGTATATCATACCTTAGATCGAAGAAGTATCAATACAAATTTATGGAGGGAGAAAGAAGTTGATCCTTGCCAAAGTAAATCCCAAAACACCAAAAAAGGGTTCTATATGTTTCCTAGAGTATAGAGAGAGACGTTTTTGATGTAGGGTTTGAAATACCTCATTATATGAAAAATACTTAAAACTTTACAACAGTGGGGAATTATGATGTTTAATCGCCTTTCACATCGTGTAATTACTTAGGGTCAAATTCCATAAAAAAACTTCCACCTTTTGATTTTATTTTATTTTTCAAAAACCTGAAAAACTTACATGGCATGAAACAATATTTCATGTTGTGAAATTATTCTACACATTGTGAAACCAACTTTCACAACATAAAAGTTCACTGCCCTTAATTCATTTCACCTGAAATCCAAAAAACTTCTTTTTTATCCTCCTCTGATCTCTACAAGCCTTATGAACATGAAAATGGTTAATCCATATGAATCCGGGACCTTACACCAGATAACTCTCAAAAAACATTCATCCTGAGAATCCAAAACCAACTGACAGAGGAATAATAAAATTGTTCATCTGAATAGCATCACTGTGTGATACCTCTCAGATCATTCTGTACCATATGAGTTCACCACCATTCAAGAGGAAAAATCACAAAACCATGAAACAACTACAAAGAACTCATAAACACTCACCCAGGGGAGATACCTCTCAAATGAGAGCAAGCCCAAACAACCAACAAGAGAAATACTTCTCATAAAAAAGGTATACAACCACAAGGTAAACAATGTTAGATGAGAATACCTAATCAAAAAATAGCTTGGGGTACTGATTGTGTATCTGTAACTAGCGTTCCCATGAACTCTACTCTACGTTATCATACTGCCACATGACACAAACAAAGGAGATAACACACACCCAAAACACCTTCCACGTGCTGTCATGGATTTATATAGGGTTCTCCTTGAGGTTCTAATCATTTTCAGCATTGATATCTCCCCAATTTATGATTTGAGAGTCATCATGAAGATAACAAAGGAGCTACGATTTGTGAAAAACAATTGTGTGTCTAAATAAATTGTAGTGGAAGCACTATTAAATACACCTTGTATCAAACATGAGTCAACATCTTGAAAGGCCCATCAAACCATGGACAAATCATACTCCATAATCAAACCTTTATTATCCTTGATGGGAAGTAACCTTTAAAAAAATGTGATCCCCAACAACATACTCCAGTGGTCTCCTCTACGGACCACCAAAATAAAAGTTATAAGAGCGCAACAAATCTTAAAATGTCTGGATGGTAAAATCTCTCTGACTGTCTATCTTCAAATGAAAAAGATGTGTTAATACATAGAAAGGAACTAAATTTTTTTGGGGACCAATCAACACCCTATAGGTAAAATGAGGATCTTGATTATAAATGATCGTCCTCGTGAATCCATGGAGCCTCTCCACCCCCTCTAGATACTACCATGACAAAACCTCCACTAATATTGACTCATTGTTCACTATAAAGTGGAATTATTTCATCAAATGATCCACTACCACCCCTATAGAATTATATATTCTCTCAGACCTAGGATAACATATAAAAAATTCCATCATGATGTCCTCCCACATAAACTGAGGAATATCGAACAGCTTTAGAAAACCATTGGGGGCACAGTGATCGGCATTCACCTTTTGGAAGGCCAAACATCGAGACGCAATCTCTGTAACTGCATGCTTGAAACCCATACAGTAAAATTGACCTATCATGTCTTGGTACATAGTTTTTACACCAGAATGTACCAATAATAGTTATCTATGGAAATCTATAATAACCACATCTCACATCACTAGTGGAATGAAAATTCATCCCTGAAACAACACCCAGTGTCATTCATCCTCAAACCAACCATCAAGGGGCTTTCCAAAAACCACTCAGTCTCCCCAGACCTCCACCAGAGGATCCCAAAAAATGAACTCTTCCACATTTTACACCATAGATTAATTCACTTTCATCTAAAAAGATATCCTATTCCACCATCTTCTCCCATATCTAGGAGAAATGCTGAAAGTTCCTTCATCACTCTCAATGAATCACCTAATTCCTTCACATAATCACTAAATGACTTCATTCTAAACACATCAACCAATACATTCCCCTTACCAGGTGTATATGAAATTTATATGTTTTAATCGTGTAATAACTCCATCCACTTTTACTGGAACATGTTCATATCATTCTAGAAGAAAACATTACTTATGATTTCTAGATTAGTGAAAACCAAAACGTGTTCATCGATGAGAAAATGTCTCCACAACTTAACAAAAAACACCACTGATACCCACAAAATATCATGTGTGGATTATTTATTCTCATGACCTTTTCTGTTCTAAGAAATATATGAAACTATCAATCTGTATTGTATTATAACTAAAAAAAGATGCAAAGAATCACAAAAAACCTCAAACTTGATTTCTTCAATTAGTTTAGAAATAATTAAGGAACTGGGAAAATTCTCCTTCAGATACTCAAAATATGGCAGGCAATAATTAGTCAACATGAAAAACATTTCTTTTATTATCTACTCTATGAGAGGATTGGTAACCCTAAAAGAAATTGTCTATGAACCCCCTAAAATATTCTACAATGAAAAAGAAACAGTGCACCTCTTTGACATTATTATGGCTTTCCAATATAAAAATACTTCTATATTCAACATATCCATAACTTTTCCATATTGGTATGAAACATACACTATGTAATGGCCCGGGTTTTTGGGGGTCCATTACCTTGTGAAAATCTGATGTTGGGTGTTCTGGGTAGTCAGGGAATCTCGGCGAAGATTGACCCTGATGGTAGGCCTACTAGTAGCCTTAGCCTACTAATAGTAGGACAACCAGTTGCTCTGTCTACCGGTAGCTTAGTCTACCGGTGGCCATATCCTACCGTTATCTCGGTCTACTGGTGGCCACAGCCTACCGATTGATTGGTCTACCGGTAGCCGCAGCCTACCGGTAGCTCGGTCTACCGGTACTTGGGGCCTACCGGTAGCTCTTTATACCTGTAGACGCTGCCTACCGGTAGCTCGACTACCGGTAGCTGCTGCCTGTCGGTAGCTCTCAGCTACTGGTGGCTCCCGCATACCCCCAGAGGGTTTTTCCAGTAGAGCCTTCCTTTTGAGAAAATTGGGTTTTAAACCTTATTTTTACCTGTTTTAAAGCCCAGGAATGCCGATAAATGTCATTTAATTAAATATTTAATGAATTATCCTGGTGTGTGCGTCGGTTTAAACCGCCCGACCCTTTAATGACGTGTGGAGCCACGTGGTCAACCCACGACCCCGCTCCTTAAAAAGTTTCGTGTTCTTATCTCAACCGTCCCCGACCCTTATAAACTAAAAGGGTACCCCCTTATGTTTCTTTTCTCGATCTCCCTATTCTAGGATTACCCTTCATTCAAGAGATCCGCATCTCTATCCATGGAATTCCATGCCCAGGCTTAGCGTCGATCGTTGATCAACAAGTTTGGAATTTATCCTTCATCTCTCCCTTTTGTGTATCATGTGGGATGGGCATGCTTTTGATTCTATAGAATTTGATTAACCAAACCATAATGTATATAATTAATGGAATATAAGGAATGAAGGGGGGATGTGATTGTTGATGTTGCTTTGTTTTATGATCTTCTTTCTGAATTGTGTGGGCTTACGCCTACTAAAAATCATGGTCGTTGGTGGGCTTTCTCTTTGCACTAATGAACCCCTTGTGACATTTTAAATGGCTTGTTTTGTATTTGTGAACTCGTTCTGTGAAAAGAAATTTGGTTAATCACATATATCTGGCTAAATAAACTGAAAGCACCAGGATCAATCCCTTCTGTGATAACCCTAGTTATGGCATGAAAACTGAAATCATGGAGTGTGTTAAATCTTATAAATCTAAAAATGACAGCATGTGACTGCTTAGCCTTGGTGGTGGTGGTCTAGTTGTTTTTCCTTCATGGTTCATTTGCTGGGTGATGTTGGTGGGGATGGGGTCACTTGTTGATATGGATTCGGTGGTTGTGCATTTTTTAGGTCGGGTGGTTACCATGATTATATCACGAATTGGGGAGGAATCCTCTATTGTTGAGAAACTGTTGGCATGTGGGTCTTAGGGACATGGGGCTGTATCTTGGGGTTTTCTTTGGTTCCATTACAATGAAGGATCTCCCTTATCCCTTTGTTGTTGTGACTTTACAAGAGAACCATGCGTGGATGTTATAGTTGATTCTTGACTGTTTTCTTTCCTTGACTTGTGCTTATAATTACTAGTTGCCCAAGTAGGTGAAGAAACATATTTAAACATCATTACTGAACATGAAAACAAGGATATAACAAATGGGTTTTTGTTTTGTGTGATTTGTGATGTGGACAGTGGTGCTGTTTGTGTTCTTTAGGTTGGATGAAGAAAAATCTAAACTTGGGTGAGTTCTTGTTACCTATACATATACTTGTAGTTTTGTATTTCATATTCACGCCCCACCCAAGTTGATCACTTAGTGTCGAACACCCCCATTTCATGTAGGAAGGTGTTTTTCCCAACACTTCTATCAGTGGATGGTTATTAGCTCATTTCTGCTCCCTTTCCCGGATAGCCCAAGTATATTTGGGTAGGCTGTGATGGCCTGAATTCCATTATTATCCCAATAACCTTCGGGTAGGGTAGTGTGGTGGTTGGATTAGGTGTGTGCGGGTAGGCCGGTTCCCAATTGTCTTCGGGATGAGGCCCATGTGTCTTCGGGCATGGCAAGGGATCTTCTAGCCCAGGTGTCTTTAGGCGTGGTGGTGGTTGTTCTGGCCTAGGTGTTTGCGGGCATCGTTACGTGTGATAGTTGTGGCCCAGGTGTCTGCGGGTGGGATAGTGGTTGTGGCCTTGGTGATTATGGGCAGGGTTGGGTAGTGCGACTGCGTGGGGATATGGCCTAGGTCTGTGGGGGCGGGGTGTGGCAGTGGGACTGTGGTGAAAATGGTGGGATTGGTTCGATGCATTGGATGTCTTCAATAACTAGTGGGAAAGTGCCATGGGGTACCCAAACATCGATGTGCTCTTATTATATATTACTTTATTGTGTTATTTGGTGAGTGTGTCTGGTGAGTGGGATTGATGAACTCCTTTATAGTATTGGTTGTCTGCTTCTCACGGGACTTTAGTATGTCTCCCAACTTGTTCACGAGATTCTTTTGGTTTCTCCCTACTGAGTATACTTGTATGCTCACCCTATGTATATAAAACTCCTTTCAGGTTTCCAGGGGGACTTTAGGGATCGTGCGGGACCATACTAGCTTGGACCTTTGGGGATGTTATAGTTGCTGATTTTCATTCTTTGGTACTTTACCTTTGTAGTCACTTTGTACTTTGTGGTATTTTACTTTTGGAACATGCATATGGGAATGGTTTTTTGGTTTTTCTTGCACTTCTAGTTTTGGTGTTGTGAGTTTTACTATCTTATCTCCCGATCCTATTAAAATAAAATTTTTAATGCCTTCCATTTAGTGAGTGATTCTATACCCTTGGCGCTGGTCGCCACTCCGGGACCTATTGAAGGCGGGTTTCAGGGGTCATTATCTCTCCTTCAAATTGAAGAAGGAAGGGCCTAGAAATCTACTGACCCTTCCCTCTTTTGGTGAAGGTGGGTCATGACAGAATGGTATCATAGGAATGGTTGAGAGATAGGATGGAGTCTGGAGTTAGGCACAGTGAAGATGGATTGCATGGGATGGTTGGGAAACAGTGTTGGGTAAACATGGTGCATGAATTAGGCCAGGGAAGACCGGCTAGGACGCGGGATTTTAGGGCCCCCTGTGATCTTATGCAAGGACTCTAGACCTACCAAAAGACCAAGTGAGGCCATGCTGATTGCAGGGTAGAGACCCTAGGGAATGTACATGCATCAAAATGACTTGTGTTCTTCTGTTTCTGGGGTGTCATTGGAATTAAGAATAAATAAAAAGTTTAAGAAGTTTTAAGAACAATATTCTGCACTACTTGGGATTAGGCATTCCTTCTTTACGTTGCAGCTACGGAACCTGGATGCCGACCACATTTTGTGCGGGCGATCGAGGCCCCGGAGATGACCTTGGTCGATCGGTAGAGAGCCGATCGAGAGGAGGAGGATGAAAAGTGGTAGAAGACACTTCGGGCCATCCAGCGACAGACCCTCGAGATGTATGAGGGCAGCACCTCTGACATGAAGACGGAGAACTGGATAGAGGAGCTGGTGATAGCCTTCGGCCTGATCCGGGCTCCGACAGAGTTCTGGGTTCCTCTAGCCGTCAGCCAGATGTGGGGAGTGGTGCGTTAGTGGTGGAAGCTTTACCTAGGAGAGAGGAGAGAGGATGAGGTGGCATGGGCTGATTTCGAGGGGGAGTTCCGGGCGGAATTTCTCTCTTCAATGATGAAGGCAGAGAAGAGGCAGGAGCTACTCTCCCTCCAGCAGGGGAGTATGTTAGTAAGGGAGCTCGGAATAACATTCAAGTACCTCATACATTTTGCTCTGGACCTTTTTCTAGATAAGGATTCTCGGGCAAGACATTTAGACGAGGCGCTCCAACCCTCCCTCCAGTATGTTGTTACCCCCTTTACCCTACAGATATACTTGGAGGTCCAGAAGAAGGCCTAAGTGGTAGAGTGGATGCACGCTCTAGGAGGTGTGTCACGAGAGGGGATCTAGCTGGGATCATCTAAGGGGAAGGCAGTCAGCACCATGCCTCAAGCGTCAGGACCCTGCTGGTTCAAACCAGCAGGGAGCAGACCGCAGCAGTTCCAGTTCCGGTCCCCCGGTCCTCGCCCTTTCCTTTCAGGCCCAGTACTGAGGTGCTTTGTCTGTGGGATCCATGGACATCTCCGGAATCAGTGCCCAGACCGAGTACAGTACGGCGGTGGTGGACAGGCCCAACACCCGCCCCAGCAGCAGCTTCCAGCCAGGCCTTTCCTGCAGCAGTAGTAGGGACAACGAGATCCCGCTCCTTCGAGGGCAGATGTTGCAGGGGGAGGCCAACCTCAGGGCGCTCTTCAGGGACCTCGACCGGGGCATGGTCGAGGAGGTGGCCGACAGCCAAGGGGAAAAGGAGTTGGGAATGGACAGTTGCACGCTGCAGGGGCAGGAGTTCCAGTAGGGCCAGAGGTCGTTTGAGGTACGATCAGTTTGTTTAGAACCCTTTCTTATGCCTTGTTCGATACAAGAGTAACAAACTCCTTCGTCACACCTATTCTAGCTCGTGCCTTGGGTATTGATGCTGAGAGACTTCCAGTGCCCCTGGTGATGATCACACCAGTCATAGGTCAGACTGACTTGTTATATGTTAATCGAGGATGCAGACTGATGATAGAGCCACATTAGTCGGTCAGAGATATACTACTTCTACAGATACAGCCATACGATGTCATCCAAGGCATCAACTGGATGTTCTCTATGTGTGTCATCATCAACTGGTTATGAGGAAGGGGTGTGTTCTTAGACATGGGTAGCCGACATGTTACTTTCACCAGCGAGCGGAGCAATCAGAAGGGCAGCAGGCGAGAGGAACCCCTCCTCTCATTGTTAGCTGAGCTGTCAGTAGGGTAAGTGGATGCTGAGATGGTGGAGGTTCCAAGAATCATTAGTGAGTTTATGTATGTCTTTCCTAGGGATGTAACGACTCAACACCCTCTACGTGATATCGAGTTTGGGATAGACTTGCAGCCTAGTGCTCGTCCCATTTCGATGGCTCCTTACCGGATGGCACCTTCGGAGCTACGGGAGTTGCGGATTCAGATTGATGATCTAATGAAGAGGGGTTATGTTCGACCAAGGGTGTCACCGTGGGGTGCTCCAGTCTTGTTTGCAATGAAGTCGGATGGTGGTCTCAGGTTGTGCATAGACTACAGAAGGTTGAATCAAGTGACGATCAAGAATTTCTACCCTTTTTTGAGGATAGACGATCTTTTCGACCAGCTGAAAGGTGAAGGATGGTTCTTGAAGATCGACCTGTGGTCTGGGTATCACCAGTTGAGGGTGAAAGTGGGTGAAATCTCAAAGATAGTGTTCAGGTGCAAATATGGAAAATTCGAGTTCATGGTCATGCCCTTCGACATTAAGAATGCCCCGACTGTGTTCATGGGGCTTATGAACTCCATCTTCCAGGTGTACCTAGATCAGTTTGTAGTTGTGTTCATCAACGATATCCTGATCTATTCAAGGTCATAGGAGTATCACGTGGAGAACCTGAGAACGGTTTTGGAGGTCCTCTGATAGCACCATCTCTATGGGATGTTGTCGAAATGCAAGTTTTGGACGCGAGTAGTGCACTTCCTCAGGCACGTGGTGTCTGAGAGGGGGGTCGTGGTGGACCCATCAAAGGTTGAGGTAGTTGTTTAATGGGAAGCACCCAAGAATGTGGCAGAGGTCCGTAGTTTACTCGGACTGGCGGGTTACTATCGGAGGTTCGTACCCAACTCCTCCCGAGTTACAGCCCCTTTGACGGCCTCGACCAAAAAGGATCAGGTTTTCGTGTTGAGTGAGCTGTGAGAGGAAACCTTCAGCTATCTGAAGGAGAATTTGGTTAGTGCCCCAGTTCAGAGGCTACCAGAAGAAGGGGCGGCATATGCGGTGTTCTGTGATGCTTCAGGACAAGGCCTGTGATGTGTGTTGATGCAGCGACAAGGGGTGATCTCTTATGGTTCTAGGCAGTTGCATCCTCATGAACGTAACTATGCCACCCATGACCTGGATCTTTCAGCTGTCGTTTTTGTGCTAAATTTATGGCGGCATTACCTCATCAGAGAATGCGTCGTGGTCTTCACAGATCACAAAAGATTGAGGTATATCTTCTCCTAGTGGGACCAAAACTTGCGGCAGCAGAGATGGGTTGAGTTCATCTAGGATTATGAATTCGAGATCTCTTATACTAAGGGAAAGGGCAATGTTTTGGTTGATGCCCTGAGCAGGAAATAGTAGAATGAAGTAGTTCTAGAATCTAAAGATGTTTGGAGAGAAATGGAAGAGCTGGTTGCCTTACACCTGGATGTGAGGATGGATGGTGGTAGAGGTTTCCTATATCAGATGGCAGTACAGTCTTCTATGTTTCAGCAAGTGGAGGAGTCTCAGTGGGGAGACCTAGAGTGATAAGTGATGCGTGCCCAAGTTGACTAGAGCCATGCTCCAGAAGGATGGACGGAGGATAGTCAGAACCAGATTTTTTTCCAGGGAAAGCTGCGTGTTCCAGAGGCGATGTTCGGCATGGTTCTCAGTGAGTTCCACAAATCACCCCTAGTGGTACACCCAGGAGTTTCCATGATGTACCAAGGTCCGAAGAGACAGTTCTGGTGTCCTGGAGTAATGCGAGCAGTGGAAGAGTGTGTGGCCAAGTGCCTAGTGTGTTAGCATGTGAAGGCTAAACACCGAGTTCCAGGCTGCCTGTTGCCGCCTCTAGATGTCTCTGATTGGATGTAGGAGGACATCTCGATGGATTTTTTCATTATAATACCCATGGTTCAAGGGGGATATGATTCCATCTAGGTATTAGTGGACCATTCGACAAAATTGGCTCACTTTCTGGAGATTATGTAGTCAAGTGCAGTGGATGCTTTGGCACGAAGGTATGTGGATGAGGTGGTGTGGTTGCATGGGGTTCTGAGGTCCGTAGTCTCAGATAGGGATGCATGGTTTACCTCACGAGTCTGGAGAGGATTGCAGCATTCCTTTGGCACCCAGCTACATCTTAGCACAACATTCCATCCCCAAACAGATGGACAGATGGAGCGCACCATCCAGACCTTGTAGGATATGCTGCGGGCATGTGTTTTGGAATCAGGAGGATCATGGGTGCGACACTTGCCTCTGGTAGAGTTCGCCTACAATAATAGATATCAATCTACCATTGGTATGGCCCTATTTGAAGCCATGTACGGGATGCCATGCCGCTCACCTGTGTGTTGTACCGAAGTCATAGATGCATGCATCTTTGGTCTGAAGGTGGTGCAGAGCACGACAGAGAAGGTTAAGCTTATATGGAAAAGGATGAAGGCGGCCTAGGACCGACAGAAGTCTTATGCTGACACCAGGAGGAGGCCCTTCAAGTTTGAGGTTGGAGACCACGTGTTCTTGAAGGTCTCCCCTCGGTGTGGACAACGGAGATTCGAAAAGGGGAGTAAGCTTTCTTCCAGGTTCATCGGACCCTTTGAAGTGTTGCGGCGGGTCGGGGAAGTGTCTTATCAGCTAGCGTTACCACCACCGCTACTGAGGATACATGAAATATTCCATGTGTCCCAGCTCCGTCATTATGTGCACGACGATTCACATGTCCTTGACTGGGGAGAGATGGACATCAAGGATGACGTGACCTTTATGGAAAGTCCAGTGTTGATAGAGGATCATGAAGAGAAGGTGCTTCGTGGGCGAACCATTCCCTTGGTTCATGTGTTATGGAGACATGGTGGACTTGAGCAGTGTATGTTGGGAGAGGGAAGCACAAATGCGTTCCTAGTACCCAGAGTGTATTTGAGCTTTCTGATGTTCTGTTTATACATTTGTGGTGGATCGTTTTACCTTTTTCTATGAAATATGAGGTTTTTCTTTTCAATGAATGTGTGAAAAAATTCCAGGATACAAGGAGGGGGGTACCTAACCCCTAATAAAGATGCATTAAGGTGGATTCTATTAAACCTGTGTGGGCGAGCCAGTGCCACCCAAAGCAGATAGTATCTTGACATGGGGAAGAAGACTCCCCAAGCCACATGGTTGGCTAGTTTGCATGGTATATTGCTTGGTTCTTGACAGGAAGGTGCTCTTAGTTAATAATGAGGTTCACTCCTGACAGTTATCTTTCAAGGTGGTCATTCGGACCCTCTCTTTCCTGCTAGGTTGTTTGGTTTGTTTTTATTCTCGAGGAATAGAATCAGTTGAGAGGTATCTGATGTAATGGCCCTGGTTTTTGGGGGTCCATTACCTTGTGAAAATATGAGGATGGGTGTTCTGGGTAGTATGGGAATCTCAGTGAAGTTGGACCCTGAAGGTAGGTCTACCGGTAGCCTTAGCCTACCAGTATCAGGCCTACTGGTAGCTCTGTCGATCGGTAGATCAGTCTACCGGTAGCTCTATCTACCGGTAGCTCGGTCTACCGTTAGCTCAGTATACTTGTAGCCCGGTCTACCGGTGGCTACATCCTACCGGTAGCTCGGTCTACCAGTAGCTTGGTCTACCTATAGCCACAGCCTACCGGTAGCTCGGTTGACCGGTACTTGCAGCCTACTGGGCTACCGGTAGCTCTCGCCTACCCCCTGAGGTTTTTCCATTAGCTCCTCCTTTTTGAGAAAATTGGGTTTTAAACCCTATTTTGACCTATTTTAAAGAAAATTAATGCCCATAAATGTCCTTTAATTAAATATTTAATGAATTAACCTGGTGTGTGCATCGGTTTAAACTACCCAACCCTTTAATGACATGTGGGGCCGCGTGGTCAACCCACGACCCCACTCCTTATGCGGTTTCACGTTCTTATCTCAACCATCACCGACCCTTATAAACTAAAAGGGTATCCCCTTAGGGTTCTTTTCTCGATCACCCTGTGCTAGGAGTACCCTTCGTTTAGGCGATCCGCATCGCTATCCATGGAATTCCATGCCTAGTCTTAGCATTGATCGTTTAAAAACAAGTAGGGAATTTCTCCTTTATCTCTCCCTTTTGTGTATCGTGCGGTGTGTGAATGATTTTGATTCTATAGAATTGGATTAACCAAACCTTAATGAAGATAATGATCAAACTCTAAGGAATGAAGGGGGGCTGTGATCGATGATGCTTCTTTCTTTTATGATCTTCTTTCTGAATTGTGTGGGCTTACGCCAACTGAAAATCAGGGCCATCGGTGGTCTTTCTCTATGCACTAATGAACCCCTAGTTACGTTTTAAATGGATTGTTTTGTAGTTTTGAACTTTTGATGTGAAAAGGAATTTGGTTAATCACGTATATTTGGATAAATAAATTGAAAGCACCTGGATCAATCCCTTCTGTGATAACCCTTGTTAAGGCATGGAAATTGAAATCATGGAGTGTGTTAAATCATATAAATTTGAATATACCTGCATGGGCCTGCTTCGTGTAGGTGCTGGTGGTCTGGTTGTTTTTTCTTCACATGCCATTTTCTGGGAGATGTGGGTGGGGATGGGATCCCTTGTTCATATGGATTCAGTGGTTCTGAATTTTTATGGCCGAGTGGTTACCTTGATTATATCACAAATTGGGGAGGAATCCCTTATTGTTGAGAAATCGTTTCCTCCTGGGTCTTGGGGACACAGGGCTGTATCTGGGGGTTTTCTTTGGTTCCCGTACTTTGAGGGATCTCCCTTATCCCTTTGTTGTTGTGACTTTACAAGTGAACCAGGTGTGGATGTTGTAGTTGATGCTTGAATGCCAGCTTTCCTTGACTTGTTCTTATGATTACAAGTTTCCCAATTAGGTGAAGAAATATATTTAAACATCATTACTGAACATGAAAACAAGGATGGAACAAATGGGTTTTTTTGGTGTGTGTTGTGATGTGGATAGGGGTGTGGTCTGTGTTCTATAGGATGGATGAAGAAAAACCCAAACATGGGTGAGTTCTTGTTACCTATACATATACTTTTAGTTTTGTGTTACTTATTTGCGCCCCACCCAAGTTGAGCACTTAGTGCCGATCACCCCCATTTCATGGGGGGGGGGGGGTGGTTCCCAACACTTCTATTAGTGGCTGGTTATTAGCTCCTTTCTTCTCCCTTTCCCGGATAGCCCAAGTATCTTTGGGTAGGCTGTGATGGCCTAAAGTCCATTATTTTCCCAAGAACCTTCGGGCAGAATAGTGGGGTGGTTGGACCAGGTGTGTGCGGGCAGGCGGTTTCCCAAGTCTCTTTGGGATGAGGCCCAGTTATCTTTGGGTGTGGCAGTTGATCTTTTATCCCAGGTGTCTTTGGGTGTGGCGGTGGTTGTTCTGGTCTAGGGGTTTGCGAGCATGGTTACTTGTGACAGTTGTTGCCCAGGTGTCTGTGGGCAGGACAGTGGTTGTGGACCTAGTTTTTTCAGGCAGGATTGGGTAGTGGGACTGCGTGGGGATATGGCCCAGGTGCGTGCGGGCAGGGTGTGGTTGTGGGACTGCGGTGAGAATGGCGGGATTTGTTCGATGCGTAGGATGTCTTCAATAACTAGAGGTAAAGTGGCGTGGGGTACCCAAAAATTGATGTACTCTGATTTTATATTACTTGCATGTGTTATTTAGTGAGTGTCGCTGGTGAGTGGGATGGATGAACTCCTTGATAGTGTTGTTTTTCTACTTCTCACGAGACTTTAGTATGTCTCCCCACTTGTGTGCGAGAGTATTTGGTTTCTCCCTACTGAGAATACTTGTATGATCACCCTACGTGTATAAAACTGCTTTCAGGTTTCCATGAGGACTTTGGGGATCACATAGGACCATACTAGCTCAGACCTTTTTGGTAGTTGCAGTTGCTTATTTTATTTCTTTGGTACTTTACCTTTATAGCCACTTTTTACTTGGTTGTATTTCACTTTTGGGACATGCATATGATAATGGTTGTTTGGTTTTTCGTGCAATTCTATTTTTGGTGTTTTGAGATTTACTATCTTTTCTCTTGATCCTATTAAAAGAAAAAGGGTAATGCCTTCCATTTAGTGAGTGATTCTATACACTTGGCGATGGTCATCACTCTGAGACCTATTGAAGGCGGGTTTTGGGGGTCATTTTCTCTCCTTCAACTTGAAGAAATAAGGGCCTAGCTATCTGATGACCCTTCCCTCCTTTTAGTGAAGGCAGGTCGTGACACACTATCAAAAAGTCTTATTGATCCCAAAACACACACTTCAGAAAATTCCGAAACAACTTTTTATGTTGAAGATCTACAGAAACAACACATAGATGCTCTGTGTGATCCTCCTAAGATGAAGAGTACACAAGGATATAATTGATGAAAATCACCATGAATTTACCCAGAATCAGACAGAACATAGAATTCATTAATCCCTAGAAAAACAACTTGATCATTTTTTACACTGAATAGCATCAAAACTAACTCGAAATATCCCTGATGATTATAGCAAGAAGTCTTTAGAATATAATTATTCTCTACCTACATCTATTTATATCAAAACCGTAAATTGGTCATTGAGAACCAACATGTACCCGTCAGTTGATTGAGTAAATTATCAGTCTATAGAAGTGGACAATGGTTCTTTTCTACCACTTGGTTCCAACAAGGAGAGTTGATAATCATTAAAAAACATCCATCAACATTCTTCACTTTAAAAACATGTGCATCCCATGGGGACACACTCGGAAGAACAAAACCACACTGCAATAGACCATTAATATGTATATGCATCTCTCACAAATCATAAGGTTCCATCCTATATGTATACATAGAGATAGAAGACACACCTATCAATAGTTCAATCCCACAATCGATATATCCTCATGGGGGTAATGCTAAAACTATTTATGGAAATAAATCAGGGTAATCTTATATGATCCTAGAAAATTCCAATTGTTGAACCTTAGATGAACACATAATTAGCTCATTCAACAAGGATGATAAGGAAGGAACACGCCTCTGACCCATCTGAGGGTCCCTCTCACAAACAAACACTTCTGGGTGTCCAAATGCATAAAATAACACAACTGTCCTCCTAAATCAACCCACGATAGACAACATGGAATACAAAAAATCTATGCCAGGGATGACATCGTATGGTTGTTTCTGTAAACGTAGGAAATCTCCCCATGAGTAGTGATTCCTTGTCAATAGCTCATAGGCTCTACATATTTCATACGATTCTGCTCGACCTCCAACTAGAATATTCAACACCAAGGGCATTGGAAGTAACTCTACCTCTAATACCAAATCATGGATAGGGGAATGTTATATAAATGATTGAATCCCTCTTGAATCAAAAAATGAATGAACCCAAGTAGAAAACAAGCAAAGGGTGCCCTGAAATACATCTGGATATCTCGATGTTAACAATGATCAACCATAACGTTGACCATGGATTATTCCCGGACCTTTCTGACCCTACTAATAACCACGTCCACAAATGTGATTTACTCTCTGAGTAAAGGGATCATTCTAGTGTTTTCCTTTTACTACCCCATCTAATATCTACTGATCCAAAGCAAGTTCAACCTAATGTTGTTTTATCATCAGAAATTTCCTCAATGGAGGAACCTGGTGTGGAACACCTGGCACTCACTGACTTCTCTAAAAGCTCATGCACTCTCGCTGCTGATGAACTCAGGGTCCATAAGAAAAAAAGTGGTTAATACCATGAAATAAGTCTAAGAGATATGTTCCCTGAGTAAACGATACTTTGAGGATTGGTACATACCCACGGAAAATCGAACGTCCTAATGTCCTAAAAAATGAAAACCTCGGACTGCATATCTACTTCATTAGGAATCCTAACAAGTCCCCTCTCAAGATGATCAATTTTTGAATAATGTCCTCTCTATGATCTCTGCTATTTCCAGATCCTTGAGATACATCTTCAGCATAAAAGAGGTGGCATGTCACTGGAAATCTGAAGAAAAAGTCTCTTAAAAATGAATCTCTCTATACTCATCATAGGATAATAAGTTTGAAGCCTATCTCAAAAGTTTCCTAAAATAGATTCCAAAATCTCGCACACTAGAGTTCCCCTGTCAGAGGGTATGAAGCTCTTAGATACTGATTTTTTTCACAGTCAAAGAAAAATATTGGCTCTAAACTAGACTCAAAACGTCTCCCATTTCACTTCTAACTACTAAAAATATCCAATGAATATGATTCACCACTGCCTCACTACACAACGTAGCATCATCACAACCAATGACTTCTAGTACTTCTTCTGAAAATGAATCAAACAGAAATATAACTCAACCTCATTAAACATATCTTATGTGGATATATCTAAAATATATCCCTCTTACCTCTATAGATTCTGGTACTAAAACTCTTGGAGTGTGCTTCTCATAGTGTTATAGTTTCCAATATCTACTCTATGAAAATCAGCTGGAATAACCAGCTGATCATCTTCTGGGAAAACCTAAGGAGGATACAGACCTAAAGCCATAAATTCATATGAAAAAACAACCAGAGATCCTAAACCCCGAATATGGAAGAATATGAAATTTATTATTAATTTTTTTTCTTTTTATTCATATTAGGTTAGAAAATCCCAATATCTACCATTTCAAATAAGTACATAGAGAAGAATGATAAATTATCCATTCCTAGGTCTTTACCCTACAACTGACATCTCTTCATTTAGAATCCACTATAAAATTAAATATTTGTAGATCAGATCATAGGGAGCCAAAAATACATGAGACTCAATAGGTAACCCATGTTTGAAGAGCTTTCTAAACTTAGCTGATATCATTTCCCAATCAACCCATGCAACCACATGTGTTCCCAACACCAAACATGATCCAATCCCTTACCTAGCACGGTTAACACATTGTTATAACACATTCCACACAACATGTACGCCTCATAGCGAATTAGTGGAAGATGAGAGTTTGAAACCCCTGAGTCCTACCTCTAGTAGTCCCCGAGTTACCAACTAGCACTGAGGGTATAATAAACATAGATATTTGAGGCATCATCCTTTTAGAGAAACAAATGCCAAAGAGATAGATAAGATAGACAACAAAAATCCCATTATCACACAAAAATATAAAACAAAACCACGTACATAAATGTGATTTCATGCATGAACTACTAAAACTGAAGGGGAAACAACAAGTACCAAAAGATGGAAAAGATGGTGGTGACCATAAAGCCCAAAAAACACCTGCAACCCAAAATATAGTAGTAACTAGCCTGATCTTCAACCTTCTCCAACTGACCTGGAAAAATTTTATATATAAAAGGGTGAGTATAATAGTATACATAGTAGGATCCTCCCCTGATCCTATCATTGAAAAGTAAAGAATGCATGCTAAAGCACTGTGAACAACAAGTGAAACTAACTCATCAGCCAAACATGCATACTAAGTTCTTAGTCTCACCATGACTACTCTCACCATGTATCACATATAAGAGAATATAAAAAAATAGATAATATCAAGGTTACCTCGCTACCACTTCACCAATGGTTTTCCACTTTCCCCCAACATCGCACATCCTAAGTATCTCTCTCCAAAAAGGCCAGCCTGAAGACACCTAAGTGGAGAACCACAACATGCACCTCATGAAACACACCCCAAAATTCACATAATAAAGCGTATCCAATTAGTTTCTAGGAGAAATCACAATTATTATAATGTCTATCATACATAGAGTATTTTTCCTCAACCCATTAAAACACATACACCAAGTAAGGATCCTCAATCCATCTCAGTCCATACACGTCATACCTATAGTAGCCATTAGGAATCTATATCCAAAATTTATGTGTGTAAATAACCATAAGACATTAAATCCCTCTAAATACATATATAGGGAAATATAAATGCCGTGAAGACCATCACAAGTAACTACTAAGAGAAGATAATGCGGCCAAATGGGGTAGTTTTCCATCCATCCTCATGCAAGGATGTTGGGGAAAACACACCCTTGGGATCCGAATACCCGGGGGTCAATTTCTCTAATTTGTACGGTAGATTATCATATTGAAACCCAAAAATTTAATGATATAATATAGATCACAACCAACCTATATGAATAACATAGTCTTATACTCAATACAACTAACGTCTCTCAATCTCCCAGTAACCCTTCATAAGACTAGATATCCTATAAGCACACAATCATAAAAAGAGATACATTAAATTGCATTATAAATTTTTATTAGTTTCACATTAAATTTATTAATTAATAAACATTAAATAACAAATATAATTTCCATATTTCATTTCATTAGTATCACAAAAAATATCCATGCCCTCTAGGTATAAGCAAACTCAGTCAACAGTATCTTAAAATTATAACCTTTGCATTTCTTACCGGAAAGATCCAAACGCACGGGTTAACCATTTATTCATTTCATTAACAATATTATTACTTTTCATATCACAAGGTTCTATATGGGAAAATAATAAACTCCCAAAACACAAAGACCTCAACAAGTTGAGTAGATGAACTACCTATTGAGTATTTTCCAACTACATCAAAACAATTAATAGTTCAACCACGATGACTTAAACATGGAATGCATGTGGCATACCCAATGTGTCTTCTCCGTCCATGGAATTTGAGTTACCAAACACATCTATCAACCTCAAGAAGAGTGGAAAGGTAAATAGATAAATAAAAAATAGATCCAACAAGCATCCAGTATTCATATCAATGATTAAGACCATCTTAAACCCATTCTATCATCTCTGGTGCCCTCCCCGACACCATATGCATATACCAATGCATCTCGTCACTACATGGGTTAGTAGCTACCACAAAACCAGGCCTCACTTCCCTATATACCTCAATAATATTCTAGGTTCATTCATCAAAGGGTCTTGTCACATCTAGATCTATTTTCCCAATATACCACAACAACCCTCTAGGCACAACCATCCTATGCTCACGTCACATCACGAGAAGCTGGAAAAAACAAGAAATTGGGATCTTGGACCTAAAGAAATGCATTCAGCCTTCGCACCCAATAAGAACTCACGGATACAAAGAAAACGACACTTGTTTTTTTACAAAAATCTGGCAACCCAGTCCCAACAAAGGCATTATCTTCTATCACAAAACTTGTTTTTGTTCTATCTTGAATAAACTGATTTATTATTCATAGGTTCCAACTATGAGAAACATTAAAAATAAATTACAATCTATCATAAATTAATAAAATAGTAAAATTTTCATTACATTAATTATATTATCAATAAGAATCAACATGCTTCAGGTTTATTAACAAATCCATTAAACATGCATACCTACAATCATTTAATTAACTTCAAATTACAACAATTAGATTTATCAAGAATGGCTCTTTATCATTTAGCAAATTAATTCTCAATTAATTATAGATTGATTTTCATTAGAAATATACATAAAGAACATCATGATAAACTGTGAAAGTATTAGATTTGACACTATCTAAAAAATCAAGAGGCAAACTGTTATCACAGTATAAATATACCACATTACTATCTAATCGATATCAATTTGTTAATCTATTTATAGTATTTTATTAGGAAAATTTAATTTTGATAAAAGGTTATAAATCATGATAACTATACAATTTAACATAAATAAATAGAGATTTCATGAATCCACAACCTAAATGGTTTCCACTATTTTATCCACAAGAATGGATCAAGGATGCTGATCCCATTCACCTCTCCTAAACCAACTGCATCCACCTAAGGACCCCTCATCACAAAATAATTAGCAAAAAACTAATGAAACACCATTGAAAACATGGAGATCCCATGTCATCACATGGGACAGAATAACGAGGTGAAAAAATTGAATAAACCACAAGAATAGAGGTGGATCATACCATAGATCAAAGAAATATCACTACATATTCAAAGAGGGATGTAGGAATCAGTCGTACCAAATAGTCGAATAAGGGGTTGTTGGGACCCCTTGAGTCGATAGAGATCCCCTGAAATCATAGGAGTTTCCAAACCCTAATAGTTAGAAAACATCGAAAACATTATAGAAGTAGGGAATTACACAACGTGTAATCCCATTTAATGTAGTGTAATTCTCTTGGGGTTAGTTCCACTGAAAACCACCACCTGTTCATTTTATTTTTTTGTTAAAACCCTAAACAATTACAAAATTTGAAACCCTCTTTCACATTTTGAAATTATTATACACTATATTAACCACTCTTTCATACTTTGAATGTTTCCTTCTCCCAATTATCACCAATAGAACCGCTCCAAACATAATTTGATCCTCCCCCAAGCTCTGAGATCCATAGTAATGCGCAAAGGGTCAATCCGCATGGATTTGGTCCCTTAAACCTATGAAGATGATAGAGTTAAAAGTTTCATTGAAGGATTAGTAAATAAATTGTTTTTTTAAACTGATCAATTATCATTAGGAAGCATTGTTTCAATTTTCAATTAATGATGATAGTAGTACATTGACTTCTGAAAGATTAAATATGTAACAGTGATGAATAAATTTTAATTTTCTTATATTAATGAGATATGTTTTTTCATTCAAATGATACTCTTTGTTTCCAGATATTTAATTAAGATAGTGAAATCACTATCTATGGTTAGAGGATGAAAAAATTCCAAACCATTCATTCATGGGATATAATGAGAGATATGGGTTCTTAGTAATACCATTTTGTGTAATTAACATTAATATTGTATCTATATTAATAATGTATCATTTGTTACATAAATTCATTGACAAAAATATTATGGTGTTCTAGAATCAAAATTTAATTATATTCATATCAATATGGGATCATGTAAAGAATTAGAATACTTTAGTTGGGATGTTGTGACAAAAAAAATATATTGGATGCTATAAAAATATTAGTTTTTGTTAAAAAATGTAATTGTATTATAGAATATGATTTCATAAAAGTATGATTCTATGGATATGGTGAATGTTGTTGATGTGTTTTATAAAGATAAACCCTAGTGTATAATTTATATTTATGATTTTCATGTATTTTTATGTTCAAATATTTCTTTAAATAATACTTTTTATGTTATTGCCTATGATGATGATTATGAATTAGAATGAAATTATGTTTTATGGGATTTTATATTCCAGGAATCCTTCGATGACATGAACATGGGAATGCAATTTCCAATAGTTTTGATATTTTCTTAATATAGTGATGGGTTTTCAATTTATATGATAGATATAGTGCTGAGTTTGGGTGTCTTCTCATGAAATAGGTTTATTTGGTTGTATAGAGATTGAGGAACTTACAATAACGTGAGAATAACCATCCCTTGTATGACCTGAGGTTGGTAGAAGTTTTCCAGGACCTAAAATGTTACTTGAATTATTTATTTTCTGATATGTTCCTAATGTTTTTTAATTGTGATAATTTTATTTATATATTCTCTCATTTTTATTTTATCCTATAATAGTAGAGATGGTTGGAGTATATAAATAATTTGGTTTTTTATTTACCCCACACACTCTGTCGGGTTAATATATTAGAAAATTACTTGAGCCAAAAAGGTTGAGTAGTGAGATAATCAAAGGACTGGTGAAAAATAACATTTATGATGTAATTTTTGAATTGTGAAGAATTTTCAGATTGAGGTTGAATAATGAAGCATTATATCAACATCCTAAATTAACCTTTGGACTACAAATGGGTGGGAAACTTATGTTGAATTTTTTAGGGTTAGTGATTCTTTAAATAATATGGGGCTTGAAAAGGTGATCACAAAATACGAACACAAAAATATATTTTTTTTTCATTTTTTGGTGTATAATTTGAGCCTAATGAAAGATGGTATTTCTCAATTACATAACACTAGTTTAGAAAAATATTCTAGGGTGGTGAATATATATCATAACATCAAATTATAGTAATGGTAGGAATGAATGAATAGGGATGTGGATAAATATGTTACATGGTACTGGAAATTATAGATGATAAATGGGGATCATAGGTTTCTTTTGGGACCTTTTAAGTCTCTACATCTCATGAAAAATAAATGTGATGACATTGTAAGGGATTATGTATTTATTTTCCCAAAATCATTACAAAACTATGATGTGTATGGTTGATTATATATTTACTATTGATCTTGTAAAAATTATTTTCAATTCATAAGATTCATAAATAATGATTTATATCATGATCTATATATAATATATGGGTAGGCATCAGGTGTTTCCTTCGTCGATCAGGTCAGATAGAGATCCCCAATTCCCATTGATATTCTAGATAATGATTTAAACTTAAATGGGTTCTCAACTAAATTTAAACACGTATAATCATCCTCATATAGATGATAAAATTTAATAGATTCTATTCATATTATTGGAAATTATATGAGCTTATTAATTTTACTATTTTTGAGAAAATAAGAGGATTAATTTTTCATTAATTTTCTTTTCTAAAACTATAACAATCAAGATTCAATTATGAAGGATTAATTTTAATTGTCATATAGGTGTCAGTGTGGGTCATTGTTATATTTTGTATAATCCAAATAGGGATATATTTTTTGAACCTAAATTCCTTTTAGAGACATCAAATCTAGTTCGCGTAATTTGGAAGAAATTATGGACACGTCAAATTTTATAAATGTCTTATATCTATCATAACTGACGACCATTAGTGTGTATCAATCTATTTATAGATTCAACTAAAGTATATTATATTTCACAATGCGCCCACTTGTATGAGGAATTACCATCTGAATCCATCTCATGTAATTGTATAAAATTTGGTTTTCTTTCAATTGAATATGAACATTTTGGTGAATCTATTGAGGATTTTAAAAATGTGAGGGAAGGTCTTGAGATAAATGATTTTCCACTATTGAGAGTCTTATAGAAACAGTGAATAATTTATGTGGTTTCGTGGGAGAGACAATACAATATACAATAATAATGGTATTTGTTATTTATTTAAAAAACACCCACTAAATTTTACTGGATGAAAAATCATTTGGTGGGGAGTCATTTTATGAACTAGTTTGATTGTTATGTATTCCATGGAATTTCAATGTTTTTCAGTTCGGAATTTAATGTATTGAACCCCTAATATATATTTTATTATAGATTCATGGCCCTAGGGATCATGATGTTGGACAATGAAACACGTACTATTAAGGTACATAGATTTTCATGGTCATTACATAGTTAAATTGAACATGAAAATGGATTATCAATCTCATTATTGGAGTGGAAGATAGGTCTATATGGTTTTCTTCTAGTTCTAGAATACTGTGAGTGTTATCCAAGTAGATAGTATTAGATTAAATTTTTTACATTTTAAAATACCTTTTTTAGGTAAATCATACTAACTTCCCTAACTCCACCTTCAACAAACCCAAGGATTCATGAGATCAAATTTAGTGTTTCTATTTTTTCCAATTACACATTTTGTAAAGACCTAACCTTAAACATTATATAATCCTGATGTTTAATTCAATAATTATTTCTCTTACATTTGAGAATCCACTTAGGTTTAATGTTTTAGAAAATTAGGTCATAACTCATGCATTATAGAACCATGTAATACAAGGTACATATATAAGATATGTATCAATTTTTCCTATAACTTAAAACATTTAAAAAAACACAAGACTTCATTTCATGAAAACCTTTCTCTAAAATAAACATAAACTCTTAGTTTCCCTTAAAAATAAAAAAATACTATTAAAAACACATTAGAAATGTGGTATGAGAAAAATTATTATTAAGGAACATAAAAAGAAATAAATAACCTCTTAGTCTAGGAGTACATATATGTTTAGACCCGGAAATTCCATGTAAATTTTTTTAAATTAAATGAGAATTTTATGAGTCCGTAAAAATTGACGGCGTGTAATTCTG
The DNA here is from genome assembly GCA_963277665.1 of Viscum album. Classification (NCBI taxonomy): domain Eukaryota; kingdom Viridiplantae; phylum Streptophyta; class Magnoliopsida; order Santalales; family Viscaceae; genus Viscum; species Viscum album. The sequence continues at coordinate 1,397,615,247 of OY728119.1, forward strand.
AGGGCCGGAGTGCCCAGAATGAATTTCTGAACTTTTTTTTCGGGTATGTTCAGTAAACATGCGTGTGGGGTTTTCTAACATTTGAACTTGTGCTCGAAATTGAAATTTGAAGGAACCATTGAACTTTTAGGGCCGGTAGTCACTTAAGGAGACCTTCAACTCGACCATAGTAGGTCGAGGGTGGATGTTAGTTTTTCACTTATTCGTGAAAGAATAAAATAAAATAAAATCGTGTAACATTTTATTTTCATTTGAAACTCCCATGTGGATTTTAAGAGGTGGGGACCACTAGAACTAAACCTCCCATTTGAGTGTTAAGTGGTGGGAACCACCAGAACTAAACCTCCCATGTGAGGTTATAGAGGTGGGGACCACTGAAACTGAAACCCCCAATTTGTATTTAATGGTGGGGACCACCTAAAACCTCGTGAAGTTAGAAACCTTTTGAACTCTCTATTTATGAGGGAGGTGACCTTTAGGTTTCCCCAAAATTAAGCATGCCAACCTCAATGTAATTATGATTCCAATTAAATTTGGGCCAACAATTAAATTGGGGAAACATATCATAGTGTCTACCCTTTTGTTTTTGGTGGAATTTGGGGAAGTGTTTGCAAAGGGAAATAGTGAGAGAACCATGGAAGAATTCTTCTTCTCCAATGAAGAATTCTCCTCCAACGATGAATGCCTATGTATGACATCGACTTCTTCCTCAAGACTTCCTTCAATGTGAGGCATCTTCAATTGACGACCATCCTTCCCTCCTCATCGACGTCAACAAACGAACAAGATAGGGGTGTGTTTCAAATTGATCAATGTTAATTTTCCTCTCATGTTGAATCAATCCCCTTGAGTCACTTTCTACTGGCCTAACATTGAGGGTACGTTCCAAAACAACATGACCCGGCCCCTCCGCAATCCATAAGGTTATTTTGTGCATTCTTCATGATCATGATGGAGACTGGGGAAAGAATTTGGCACTGGGGGAACTCGAGAACCATATTCTGCACCACGGTCGGCTGTGATGAAGGAGACAAACGAAGGACGTACTGTCAAGCCAGTCGTCGGTGAAGTCCTGGTGCATGACAGCACCGCACGACCAACCCCAACGGACTGCCACCCCATGGTCTCCACCACCCCACAGCCTCATGGCCCCCACATCCTTACTACCCCATGGCAATCGCGACCTCTGTCGTCCCACGGCCTCGTGGCCCCTATGGCCTCACCACCTCGCGGAACTCTGTGGCCTCCATGGCCTTCGTCGTCCCGCGGCCTCGTGGCCATCGCGGCCTTGTGGTCCTCGCGGCTTCGCCACGTCACGCCTCCCTGCACTTCCCAATTGCCTCTGTGGCCCTTCACAGCCCTCTGCATCCCTCGCGGGCTCTACACATCCTCACACCTCACCACGGCCCTCACAACCCCCATGTACTCAACAGCCCCTCACGGCCCTTGAGCGTCCTCATGCCGCTCCATGGCCTCCTGCGGCCTCTGTGATCCCATTGCCTCATAGCCCCTGTGGCCTCGCCGCCCCACGACCCTCCATGTCCCCCGCATCCTCAGCCGTCCCACGGCCTCACGGCCTCCACAGCCCCTGCGTCCTCCATTTGCGCTATGGCCCATCACGGCCCCCATGGCCTTCACTAACCTCTCAGCCTCTGCACCGCACTCACGACCTCGTGCCGCTCCTCGGCCCCCTGTGCTTCCCAATGATGGATGGCCCAGACCGATCGGGTCAGGTCGGCCCAAACTGGGTTGGGTCATCCCAGCCCGTGTCGGGCTGGGTCGGACCAGACCCAGACCAGCTATGAGCTTTTCGCTCTATCGACCACAACCTTGGAACTAAGTGTCCATTTGACAAAAAGTAAACGGTGCTAAAAACCATGGAGCGAGGCTATCCCTTTGGTATACCCCCACCTGAGTTTTTGGTAACGTTGGGGTATGGTCAAGTTGGATCGAGCATGATTCCAACCGGGCCCTTGGGACTAAAAGCCTAATAACATAGAGATCGGGCGTCCGATTGGCGCATCGTCTTTAGTGTTGAGACCCCTATGATGTGGCCTAGTTTTGAGATACTTCTTCGTGGGACTTCGTGGCAGTTGGAGTATCGACCAGTGGCTTGAGAAGTGGATCCTCATGGAGGTGAGCAAGCTTAGTGTAGGAACCCTATATCTGGTTGTGACGTGAAAAATAAATAGCGATCCTGCACAGGTCAGCACCGAGCAACCGTGTGTGGGTCAACACCAAGTGATCCTGTGTGGGTCAGCACCTAGTGATCCTATTTGGGTCACCACCAAGCGATCTTGTGTGGGTCAGTACTAAGAGATTCTTTGTGGATCATCACAGAGCGATCCTAGGTGGGTCAGCACCGAGCGATCATGTGTGGGTCAGCACTGAGCGATCCTATGTGGGTATGCACCTAGAGATCCTATTTGGGTCAAAACCTAGTGATCCTATGTGGGTCAGCATCGAATAAACCTTTGTGGGTCTGCAGCAGAGCCTCTTGACATAATAAGATGATCTAACTTTATGAATAATAATTTGTACTTTTGTACTGAAGTTATACCTGATGTGAGCTAAGTTTGTACATTTTTGGTTATTTACTTTTTGGTAATACCTTGTTGGTATTATTCTGTCTGGAAAACCTGTGTGGTACTTACCTACAAAGTATTCCTTACTTTGTGGAACAGTTGAGCTTTGGATTTTGAGTAGGACTCTTTGTTTTCATCGTGATTGAGATGGGTTTACTTGATTACATCGATATATGTATCAAAATATATCAAAGTAGTGTTGTTTGTTGATTACATGTTGTGTGGGTTGTCCACAGTGGAATTTGTGAGAACTTTAGGGTCTCGGGGTCCCTAATGAGTATCGTTAGACTAACCATTTCATGGGCTATGCCCGAACCCTGTTGTGTTTGGTGCAGATGACAGACAACACTAACTGACAACCAGAGTACCAGGACTAGAGGTAGCTCAATGGTGGATGCATGACAGGACAAACTGTAGAGATGGTAGTTCATGAGATGTACCTACCTGTCAGGTAGGAATCGTGGTGGAGGAACTAGGAGTTACTTTTCACCTATTAGTTGTCTTGTATTTTTCATGTTTTTCCTTCCACTTTCCAGTTGGGCTTGAATTCTGGCCCCTTTTACTTAATATAGCCACTCTGTTTACTATTCAGTTTATTTGAGTTCGTATCATGTTTTGTGAATAGTTGTGTGTGTTACAGGTTATAAAGGCAATGCCCTCCCAGTTTTGAAGAGTAGGTCTTCAGTACCAGTCGCCAGCCTTAGGCCTATGGAAGGCGGTCTTGGGGTAGTGATGACACGGGCCCTAGGGGGCGGGTCGTGACAAATTGGTATCAGAGGGAGGTTCTACCATAGAAAATTGGACTCTGATATTTTTAATGGCAATAGTGTTATTTTTAGTGAGTGTGGTTATCAGTTTAGGGAATCTATTGTTGGTGCGGCGGCCGACGTAATCATACACCACGACCTTGACTTCGGATTTCTGACTCAGTGCACGAAAACACTAATTGCGTGTGTGCTTAGAAAAGTGTTTTTTGGATTTCTTGTGTCAGGTCACCTAGTATATCTTAATGACTATGACACAACTATTCTTTATCAGGATGCTGCTACGTAGACTTCCTGCTAGAATTCCCCAAGTAATACAAGATGATGGCCACCGAGCGATGAGGATCTGGTGTAGGGCCCTCTTACTATATTGGAACCTTCTGGTGGTGTACCAGCAGCAACACCACCTATTGGGTAGTAGTTACCACTAGAAGCATTGGCAGACGGTGCACGCTGACTGAGTGTGTTGCACAAGTTCCAACAGCAGAGGCCTCTAAGGTTTCTAGGCGAGACAGATTCCCACAAAGCTGAGGGCTGGATAGAGGTGATTCGAAGAGTTTTCCACCTAGTTGAGACACCAGTAGAGAATATGGTGACCTTAGAAACTAGTATTTTTCAGTGAGAGACCATGATGATGGAACACATAGGGATGAGGCTTTGGTACGTGGACAGTTTCTCGAGATAGTACCTGCGAGTAGTGTGTGAGATATATGACTTCTTGTTGATCTATAGTTACAACCGGTGGTACCGGTAAATGACACATATAGGCTTAGTTCCTTACGTGAGTTTCAGCATTAGATACCCCTCGGGTTTTGAGGAAAGCACGACCCATAGGAGGCTGAGTACTTCCTTGAGGAGGTGGATGAGAGTTCCCTAGAGCTTCTTCAGCTTTGGCAGGATGACATGCCGGTATCTGAGTATTCATTAAGGCAAACCGACCATATTAGGTACTCGATGAATACAGTAGGACTAGTTCTTCAGGGCTCACACCACCGAGCGAGGTGTGTTTAGGGACATCCGAGCCAGCACTATTCCTCTATATATTCCTACTTATATTAGGGTGCTAGAGAGAACCTTTGTGGTTTAATTTTCTTTAAATCAGTGGATACAACCAGTAAATGTTAACAGAGGAAAATCAGGAAACTGGCGCCACTCTCAAAGACTTGGGCATGTAAAATGTTTCGGGAAGAGGATGTGATAGGGAAAGATGAATCTACAGGGCAACAAACATGGAAGCAGAGCTAGGAGAGCAGCATGAGGTGTTGTACATTTCGACATGTCACAACCACCCAATTTTTTTGTGGACCCCACCATGCACATGGACATGGAGGACATGGGAAGGCAGTAGCTTCATGCGGTCGAGGAGTGTGACCCAAGGGATCTAGGAATGATTTGAGGTATGATATGTGTCTACTACTTTCTGCTGTATATATAGACATAGGTACCAATCATTCCTTCTTTCCAGGAATCATGTTCAAGACCTAGAGATTCTGGTTAAGTTGTTGAATTGACCCTCACATCTACAGATACTTTGGGAGGATACTCGATAATAACAATTACACTGATGGTGTGATCTGACCCTTGAGGTGAGAGTTTCAGTTGGAACCTCTTAGTGGTAGCATCAAGGCCTTACGAACCATTGTTTATACACAGATTGACTGTTTTAAGAAAACAGGTTGTGTTTTCTCTACATCGTTGTAATGGGGTTTCCCTTGGTCAGTTAAAAGGAAACTTGGGCATCACGGGATAAACTCATGCATAAGAGTTTTCAGATTTCATTTCCAAACAAGAGTTGTAGAGCATGAAGATATCTTTTCAATAGATGTTTCTAGGAATACCTCCCTAAATGGAGAAGGACATCTTCTTTGGCTAGGTACTACCAGAGATTTTTACCTGACTTCTCTAGGGTAGAGACACCTTTATTATCATTGACAAAGAAGGGGAAACCCTTCGTTTGGTCAGAGAGATGCCAGTGGAGTTTTCAGAAGCTGGGGCAGATGCTGACTAGTGCCCACATCTTGAGGCTACCAGAGGAGGGCGTAGGTTACATAGTCTACTACGACGCATCAGGGACTTGGCTTAGACGTGTCATGATACAGGAGGGAGTAGTGATCTCTTAAGGATCTCGACAGCTGAGACAACATGAGAAAAACTATGCTACCCATGACATGGAGTTAGTAATAGAGGTCTTCACCTTGACGATGTGGTGACATTGCGTGATGGGTGAGCATTTTACTTTGTACTCTAATCACAAGAGTCTCAGGTATATCTTCTATTAGAAGGACCATAACCTAAGATAGCGATGTTGGCTTCAGTTCCTCCAGGACAACTACTTAGAGATAATCTATACTCATGGGAAGGGGAACACTGTAGCAGATGCACTCAGTAGGTGGTCTAGTATACAACTACGAGATGAGGTGATAGAGAAGCTGGTAGCTTTGTAGATATCCTTTGTTGATCAAGATGGAGCAGCTTTTTTTAAGTCTCTAATAGTCACTCATCCACTTTTTCCGTGATTCATGGAGGCGCATTATGGGGACACTTACTACGAGACACGACGTGCACAGATATTCACAGGACAAGAACCTGATGGATTTTTGGAAGGTGGGTAGCACATCATCATCTTCATAGGATGTATCATGCAACCAGTGTCACTTCAGAAGGAAGTTTTGAGGGATTTTCACACATCCCCTCTAGCGGTACATCTAGGAGAGGAGAATATGTACCAGAAAATCTGATGACAGAACTAGTGGTTGGGAATGAAGAAAGCAGTAGTAGGGTTTTTCTCTCAGCGACTCACTTGTCCACAAGTGAAGGAAGAGCATCAGTTACCAGTAGGCTTGGTTCGGCCTTTAGAGGTCCAAGAGTGGAAGTGGGATGGGATATCCATGGACTTCATGATAAGGCATTCACGTACATCAAGAGTTATGACTCTATTTCTGTGATTGTCTATTGACTCACCATGTCGGCCCACTTCCTACCGATCAGAGAGATGGGTTCAATAGAGATATTGGGATGCCTCTATGTGCACGATATTGTGTGGCTACATGGAGTACCCTCGACGACTATATCTAATAATTATTCACATTTCACTTCCCATTTATGGAAGGGTTTACAGGAGGATTTTGGGACATAGATTCTTTTGAGCACCACCTTCCATCCTCATAAAGATGGATAGACTAAGCATACCATTCAAACCCTCGAGGACATGTTGTGTGCTTGTGTCCTCTACATTGGATATAGCTGGGAGGATCACTTTACCTTGGTTAAGATTTCATAAAACAACAGATATCACTCCACTATTGGGATGACACCTTTTGAGGAGTTGTACGAGCGACCTTACAGATCATCTTTGTGTTGGACTGACTAAGGGGAGTCTGCACTGGTGGGACCAGAGGTGGAAAGGACTACCACAGAGAAGGTGCAGATCATCCCAGAGCAGATGAATACCGCACAGAGCAGGCATAATTCCTATGTGGATAGGTGACGGAGACCTCTGGAGTTCGATAATGGTGGCCACATCTTTATACGGGTCTCACCTCGACGAGGTTTTAGGTGATTTGGATGAGGCGACAAGGTATCTCCAAGGTTTATCAGACCCTTCCAGGTCCTCAACAGAGTTGGCGATGTGGCTTACCACTTAGCACTTCCACCTTAGTTAAACTGGGTGCACGACAACTTCCACGTATCCCAGCTAAGGCTATATGTGCATGACCCTTCCCGCATGATTGACCACGGAGAGTTGGACATCGACGATGGGGTGACTTTTAAGAATGTTCAGGTTGAGATTATGGATTGATAGGATTGGGTCATTCATGGGAGGTTGATACCTCTGGTGTGCATTCGTTGGCAGTATAAGAACCTCCACTAGAGAACATGGGAGTGGGAGGCTCAGATTCGTGCTCAATAACCCCACTTGGTTTCCTAGTATTGAGTTATGGCTTATGAGGACGTCAATCCTTGTGGTAGGGAGAATATAAAGAAATAGAAATTCCAGGTAATGTTTTTTAATTAAATGTGAATTTTATGAGTCCTAAAAAATAAACGGCACGTGATTCTGAGTCCTAGAGTGCCCGGGATAAATTTATGATCTTTTTTCTGGAACGTTCAATAAACGTGGGAGTGGGTTTTTCTAACTTTTGAACTAGTCCTCAGAATTGAATTCTAAAGACACCATTGAACTAACAGCGCAAGTAGTCACATTAGGAGACCTTGACCTTGACTGCAATAGGTTGAGAGTCAAAGTTAGTTTTCACTTATTCATGAAAGAATAAAATAAAATAAAATTGTGTAACATTACCTTTTCATTTGAAACTCCCATTTGGATGTTAAGATGTGGGGATCACCAGAACCAAACCTCCCATTTTAGTGTTGAGAGGTGGGGACCACCAAAACTAAACCTCCCATGTGAGGTTATGGAGGTGGGGGAAACCGAACCTAAAACCACAAATTTGAATTTAAGGGAGGGGACCACCCAAACCCTGTTAATTTGAGAAAGCTCTCGAACTCCCTCTCTAATGAGGGAGGTGACCTTTAGGTTTCCCCAAAATTTATTATGGAAACCACAATGTAATTATGATTCCAATTTAATTTGTGACAACAATTAAATTGGGGAAACATGTCATATGGGCTACCCTTTTCGTTTTGGTGGAATTGGGGGAACAGTTAGCAAAGGGAAATTGGGAGAAAACCTTGGTGGAATTTTTCTTCTCCAAAAAATAATGCCCCTACAACAAAGAACACTGATGCATGAATTAGAATTCTTCCTTAAGAAATCCTCTAATGTGGGACATCTTCAATCGAGGACCATCCTTCCCTCCTCATCAACATCAACAAATGAAAGAGGTAGGGGTGTGTTTTATATTGATCAATGTTAATTTTCCTCTCACATTGAATCATACCCCTTGAGACGCTTTCTACTGCCATAACACAGAGGGTGTGGGCCATACAAACATGACTTGACCCCTCCGCAAACCTTATGGTTCTTTTGTGTGTTCATTGCGATGGTGACGGAAACCGATGTCGACGTTCGGCACCAGTGGAACTCGAGAACTACGGTCGGTGCCACGACTATCCGCAATTAAGAAAATAAATTGAGGGCGTCCGGTCAAGCCGGATGTCGACGAAGGCACAACGCGCGATCACACCGCATGACCAGCCATGACAGACTGCCGCAAGACGACCTCTGCCATCCCACAGGCTCGTGGCCCCCACGGCCTTGCCACCATACGAACCCTCAAATCCTCCACGGCCTCTGTCGTCCTGCGCTCTCACGAACCCTCATGGACCTCTGTGGCCCTCACAACATCCACACTGCCTCGTGCCCCCCCTGCAACTGTCGCGGCTCCTCACGGCCCTTCACGGCCCCCACGGCCTCTGCGCCACCCTGTGTCACCCCGCGGCCTCTACAACCCTCACGGGCTCTGCATCCCCTCGTGGCCCTCACGCTGGCTCACACCGCCCTGCATCCTCCCGTGCCTTCGGTCGTCCCTGGGCCTTGCAGCCCCCACGGCCTCGCCACCCATCAACCCTCGACGGCCTCCTCCTTCCCGCGGCTTCCTGGCCTCCGCGGACCCCGTGGCCTGGGGGCCCTTCGTGGCCCCTACGACCTTCACCGCCCTTGCAGCCTATGTCCCGACCTCACTGCATCGCACCTCTCTACGGCCCCTGTACTGCCTAGTGCGGTCCGGGCCTGACCAAGTGGGCCGATTCGACCCAAACCGCACTGGCTCGGTCCGACTGGGTTGGACCGGACCCGGACGAGCTACCAGCCTTTCGCTCTATCAGCCATAACTTTGGCAGCAAGAGTCCGTTTGAAAAACCTTCAATGGAACTATAAACCATGATGTGAGATGGTCCATTTGGTATACCCCCACATTATTTTTGGGTAATGTTGGGGTACGGTCGGGTTGGATCGAGCACAATTCCAACCGGGCCCCCAGGACTAAAAGGCTAATAACTTACAGACCAGGCGTCTGTTTGACGCACCATTTGTTTTGTTGAAACCCCTACGAAATGGAGGTCCTTCAGGATATTTCATAGTGGGTCATTGTGGTAATTGGAGTATCGACCAATGGGTTGAGTTGTGGATCCTCCCGTAAAATAGCAAGCTTAGTGTAGGAACCCAGTATTTGGCTGTGATGGGAAGAATGAATAGTGATCTTGTGTGGGTCAGCACCGAGCGTCCCTGTGTGGGTCACCACCAAGAGATATTGTGTGGGTAAGCACCTAGTGATCCTATTTGGGTCTACACTGAACGATCCTATGTGGTTTAGCACCGAGCGATCCTGTGTGGGTGAGCACCGAGCGATCCTGTGTGGGTCAGCACCGAGCAATCCTGTGTGGGTCGGCACCTAGAGATTCTGTGTGGGTCATCACCTAGCGATCATTTGTGGGTTATCACCGAGTGAACCTATGTGGGTCAGTATCAGAGCCTCTTGATAGAATAAGATTATCTAACTTTACAACTAATCATATGTACGTTTGTACTTATGTTATACCTAGTGTGAGCTGAGTCTGTACATGTTTGATACTTTTCTTTGTGGTAATACCTTGGTTGTATTCTGCTATGTGGCGTACCTGCGTGGTACTTACCTACATGGTTTTCCTTCCTTTGCAGAACAGTTGAGCATTGGGATTTTGAGATGGACTCAGTGTTTTCCTCTTGATTGACATGGGTTTACATGATAACATAGGTTTATGTATGGCCATATACCTAATTAGGGTTTCCAGTTGATTCTATGATGTGTGGTTTATCCTTGGTGGATTTTTTGAGACCATGAGGGTCTCGGGGTCCCTACTGAGTATCATTGTACTCACCCATGGACGGGATATGCCCGCACCCTATTGTGTTTGGTGAAGACGATAGACAACACTGACTGAGGACGAGAGTATCGGGACTGGAGGTTTCACGAAGGTGTATGTTAGATGAGGCGAACCACAGAGACGATCATTCGTGAGCTGTACCTACCATTCAGGTAGGATTCATGGTTGATGAAATATGAGCTTCTTTTCTGTAACACCCCGAGATTTTATGAGAATTATACTTTTTAATTTATTTGATATCTTGTGTTGTATGATACACCAATATTATCTTGTACTATATGCAACACCGTATTAGCTTGCAGTATATGAAACACTATTCTTGGCTCGTGTTACACACAATTTCATGTTCGCTTTGTGGAAATTATTCTACGCAAAATTAATTATAGATTTTTTTAATGTATAAATGAAATAAGTTTTGATTATGTTATAAACATCACCAAAGGGATCATGTACTACACGTAACCCTAACTTGGCTTTCATTACATGTAATTGCGTCCTTCCTTGATAGCATGTGTATTACGCAATACTGGGATTCAGTAAAAAACAATATGTTATTAAAATATTATATAAACTAGTAGTTAGGAATAGTAACACCATCTTTTTAAAATATTATAAATTTTAACTATCAAAATGGACTTCATTTTTGGATTCGGATTATCAAAATTATCCTAGGGTGATTTTTTGGTATTTTTCTGAAAACATTAAATTTTTGATGAATAGTGAAAACACTAGATTACTATTTAAAAAAAATTTATTTAATTAAGTATTATTTTATTTAAATTTATTTTAGGTAAAAATTCATACATAATACCTATATAAGCTCAATGTAATTCATTAGAGTCATTTTATAGTAATTTTAGATATATAAAAATTTTATTGAACTTTCCCCCACCTTTTACCCACCTCTTAGGAGAATTTGAAAATTTACATAAAACATAATTTTACTGCTTCTTTGAGAGGAATTTCGAAAATCCTAGAGACATGGTTAATATCAAGGAGTAAAATGTGGTTCAATAAGATAAAAATATTTTTTGGTGAATAGTGACTTTTTTCTTTTATTTACCACATTTAAAAGTAAACAGGGCAATTAAGCGTAAAAATGATATAATTATTAACATAAAACATTTCCTAATTCTATTGGATAAGTATAATTCGACCCAAAACAACCTTAGGAATAAAATATTACTCTTTAGGTCAACTTGGATTAGATTAGAACACTTATTATTATTTTATTTAAAGAAGACTTAAAAGAGTTCAAATCGAAGTATAATAACTCAAACAATTTTAATATAGGGTTATCCCTATGAAAATTTATACTATTAATATTAATTATAAAGATAAAACGATTTAATACATAATGGTATTTTATTTATAATTTTTATACATTGTTTAATTTAATTTATTTACGACACAACGATGATGCATTAATTACCTTACTAATGAAATATTAACATATTTGATGTTATTAATATCCAAATAAATGTAATTTGAGAGTTTTTATAAATTACACTAATTTTTTAGGTTAATATGACATGTTATTATTGATTTAATTAACGTTTTTCAAACGACTCATGCTGTTATGATTTTCACAAAAATCAATTACCAAATATTGGCAAAATTGACATAAAGTAGTTTTTCAAACAAATATTATATTATTAATTGTTGTTATATTCATAAAATCTAAGTTTCATCAAAACTACTTATATAAGGATATATATATTAATAATGAACCACTTGGGGTTCTTTTGGATTGTTATAGTATGTTTATTAACTATATAGTGTAAGAAAACAAGAAGACACAGTAGAAGTAGAATTATTTAACTTAGAGTTAAATCTAAAGGATAAGGTTAAAATAGTAACCTAAACTTCACTAAAACCTAATGGATGTGATAATTTCGACCCATACCTACTATATCCTCGAAATAAGTCACTTTGGAGAAATTATAAACTGAATATGACTTTATTATAAAATAATATTTTATGTTTTTTCTAGAGTGCCTCTCTCCTCCCTTATAAAAGGGCACCTAATCCTTCTCTTTACACAGTTTTGAGCCTTCAAGCTCGACCAAACCCTGCCCATTTCTCTTCTCAACATCCCTAGAAACATTATAGATGTTCTGGCCTCTTCAAAGGACCAACTCTAATGCCTTAAGATGAATCTTAAAAGAGGTGCGTCGAAGAAGAGGTAATCTCTTCTACCAATTCTTTCATGTTTCTTTCTTCTTCAACTTATTCTTCATTAGTTGTTTCATTATAAAGTAATAACATAAGTATCACTAATATAATAATATGTTATTATAAATATTTAACAACCTCATTTCACCTTCTATCAATCCTATGGAAAATGAAATCACCGTGCGTGCGTACGTATGGAATACCGTCTCCACGCCATGGTGTAATCTGTTTTTCCACCACCACCTTACTTGGATGGGTATAATGGTGTAAATAATAACTTATATGGTTATTATAACATCATAATGATTCTGAGATATTATATCATCCACTCCAATTCTATTCAATAATTATGGGAACGATACCATCGCTCGTGCGTACGTACGGATTACCGTCTCCACGAAGCGATGAGATTCATTCTCCATGTTAACCATTCAAGAATGATTATAAAGTATATATAATGAATAATAATGAAATATATGACATAATTAAGCTAACGGATTTATGTATATCTATATGTCATCTACTTACTTCCATTCAAGTCAATAAGGAATGAAAAGTAGCGTTCATGCGTACGTACAGCCTACCATCTCCATGAACGGTGTATTTCATTTCATTCATCTATATATTATATATATATAATGTATATATATGATATATAAATCATTATTTAAATTCTGGAAGTAAGTAAATCATGATATAATTAATAATAATATCAATAACAACAAGTCAAAAAATGTACCATAAATAAAATGATTTTACCCAAAATGCTGCATTTACATGGAATTTACAAAAGAACAGGTAATATAAAGTCATAAGTGAACATTATATGATATCATAACAGTGAATATGATTCTGAAATAATTCAATGACATTATTTAAATCATTATACATGATATTTAGATACGTACGAATCATATCAGACCTAAGGAAAGGGATAATTATTCCAATCTCATTCTTATCTGAGATTGTTTATTCGTAAGTATTTACTAGGGTTATTGTTATTATCCATGTCCATGTTTTCTAAAAGTTTTTTTTATGTATTTTTGAAGTCCTTTTTACCCATTTTTTACTTTTACCACATGTTATGAAAGGAATATTTCTTCTGTTTTCCATACGAGGAAATTTTTGACTTTTCTAAAAAAAGTACGAGGAGATTGTTTTTTCATATACGGGATGAATGAATTTTTACGTTTCATAACAACTTATTTTAATGAAGCTTAATCCACAAGATTTCATGAATATTTTCAAAAAAATATGATTCTTTTGAAATAGCATGGCATTTTGTGAAAAGAAAATGATTTTGAATAAGAAAGGATATTTTCCTCAAGAATTTATTTCACGTGTTTTATCAAAACCAGTTTCTATCTAAGATGACATTATTTAATATGTGTATGTTTCTAGTATAATGTCTCTATTATTTACATGGTTTCAACTCTCTTATTATGAAATGATATCCATTTTTTTATATAGATTATGTTATTATTGAATGATGTTTACGAACCCCATTTTATTCTTTGGGTTAGGATGAGTGATTTATGTTTATGTTATGGGACACGTAAGAATGATTTAATTATGAGATGGGTGGGACCTATATCTCTCTCCAATGCATTGGGTAAAGATTTATATCTCATGATATAGACATGGATAGAATGATAAATTAATTTGGTTCAGTGATACAGGACTGGAACAAGGAGTGAACTCGATTCAGAAAGGTACTTTGTCCACTAAGATGGTCTTGGCAGCAATGCCATGGCTACTATCGAAATCATATCATGTGCATAATGGTTTTCCACAAATACATGTTTTATTCCCATGCTATTTTATCATGATTCATGTTATTTTATGATATATTCCTTATGTAATTCAATGATTTATGTCATTGATCATGATTTTGATGTTTAGATTTTATGTTCATGTTTTTGCATTCAAAGGTTTTTGGATTTTTGTATGTTCTATATGTTTACCTTTATTGAGCATTTGAGCTCACCCTTTTTATTTTTTTCTACTGAGGATATAAAGAAAGGTTTCAGGTAAGAAAAAAAAGGGGAAGATCATTATGGGAGATGTTGAATATATTTCACCATGATTAGAGGATTATATTCCGAGTTTCCAGAGACACTAAACTATTACGGTCCTTGTGTTTTGGTTTTTGTTATGTATTAAGTATTCCAAAAAAATGATGTAATGTCCATTTACTTCAAGCTTGGGTCTTTATAGTTGGTATCCTAGGAAAGGTTTAGTTAACCTTTGGAAACTAGGATGCGAAAAATTTATTGAAATACCTAGAGATATTTCTAAGGTATGTATAGGGATTTTTCTTATGATAAGTTTACCTATAGGTTATAGTCATATAATTACGGTAATGATCTTATAATTTAACCTATGATGTTAGATATTTAAGGTACTCCCTTTGATTATGATTTTTTCCTCTCACACTAATCTTTTTGGGTTTTATAAAATGGCTGGGAATAGGAAGATTCACGATAATAGAGGATATGATGGACAATGGAACAATATTCTTCATAAGAAACCAAATGAAATTGGATCATGAAGTCCATATATAGTTATTATGCATAACCAGAAATCTCTTCATATGATAAATAATCTCAACTTTCGTATGTTTATCGACTCGTATAATAAGAGAAAGATGGAGTTTCATGATGATCATAGAGGAAAGAATGTTCAATTTCCATCATGTAAATCATGTGGGAAGAGGCATTAGGGAGAATGTTTTAAAGGAACTGGAAGATGCTTTGGATGTGGAAAAGATGGACATAAAGCCAGTAATTATAAAGGAAAAGGTTAAGTTAACAACCTGGACAAGGATAATGGTATTGCAAAGACATCAACAACGGTAAAATGTTTTAAATGTGTAATGTACGGGCATTATGCAAACCAATTCCATAAGGGAAAATCACATGATGAGAATTAGAATTGTCATATGGGTAGTATTTATGTGGATGATGATGAAGAGACTACGAATGATATATGAGTTGAAAGAAATGATGAAGCTGAGTCAGTGGTTTAAAAAGGTGGTGGAATGATTGTATGTTTGTCATCAATAATGTATGGTACTGTGGAATAATGAAAAATCTTAGAATTATTACACTGATGTCTTTCCTTGAGTTTTTGAAAGTATATGATGAATGGAACTGGTAACCATGAAAGGTTATTCATATATTTTTCGATGTTAGATTATATGTGAAAAATGAAAGGATATGGAGATAATGAGATGTCTGATAGTATTAATGAGCTCATGACTGATATAAGGTTAAACTGATATCATGGTTTGAGTATATAGAATTTTTGGGATTTTGGTGTGTGGAAAGCATTAACTTTTGACAGCACTCATGTTTTTAATAAAGTTCTATGGTAATTCATGTTTCAAAAGAATACATGATTAAGGTATTCACATGTTTTTAATGTGACCAACATGATATATCTTATGATATATGGGGGATAAATGATGGTATTCACGTGCTTGTTATATGACCTTTCAAGTAATCATTTTCTTTATACTATGAGATTAGACAGAAGTATTTTGGATACGCCTAGATATTGGACTGGATTATGTTAGACATAAGTTAGTATTTTTTAAGGCTTGAACTTTTTTCTATATTATTGATGGAATGTTATAATAATGTCGTTTTATAAAAAGGAAAACCTGCAGGACGGGTGACAACTGATCGCGTCAGACAAGGCTGTGGGAATCGAACCCATAACTGAAGTGTGACAGGACTTTATCACCTACCTCTAGCCTACAGGAAGTCCCTGGTTAGTAGAAACTAGTTTTATTTAATTAACAGGTATGATAGATGAAGTATAAGTCCATTTTAGGAACCATAAATGATTAATCACCCCATATATGGACTTATATATATAACGTTTGCTAACTTTATATTTGAGATAGATGGAATGACCTATCATTCTATCACATGATCTACTAACACTTCATGGATGACAAATTCAACTTCATTTCAGTAAGATATGAAGTGGAAAAT
The DNA here is from genome assembly GCA_963277665.1 of Viscum album. Lineage (NCBI taxonomy): Eukaryota > Viridiplantae > Streptophyta > Magnoliopsida > Santalales > Viscaceae > Viscum > Viscum album. The sequence continues at coordinate 1,397,631,597 of OY728119.1, forward strand.
ATTCAAGGCATAAGAAACAGTGAGATTGTACCAAAATCTAGTGAGTATTTCTTTTAATTCAATTTTTTTTTAACATTTAGGAAATGATCTTGAAAACCAAAAATATTGTCCTAGTTATCTCATATCTGATAAATCATATGGTTCCTTAGATCATCACAAATTTATGGCTTTGTGATTGTTGGATTTTTCATAGCCATGTTCACTACCACTCTTCATTAGAAATTTATGGTTATATTTCTCTTCTATATCTATATTTTCACCTATATTCTCATATGTTGAAACCCATTGATGAGTTACTTTGGGTATTCATTATGTTTATAATGATACTTTTTTAAAATGATGGTTTAGTATTCCTTTTTGAGATGTGGGTTTCTATGAAGGAAACATTCAAGTAGAAAACCATTTATAAACTCGACGAATCTTGAGGGAGAAATTCATTTTAAGGGTGGTAGAATTTAACACCCCGAGATTTTATGAAAAGTATACTTTTTAATTTATTTGATGTCTTGGTTGTATGAGACACTAGGATTATCTTGTACTGTATGCAACACCGTATTATCTTGAAGTATATGCAACACTATTCTTGGCTCGTGTTGCACACAGTTTCAAGATTGTTTTGTGGAAATTATTCTACACAACATTAATAATAGATTTTTTTAATGTATAAATGAAATAAGTTGGTATTATATTATACGCAACACCTAAGGGAGATTTCACTACATGCAGCCTTGACTTGGCTTTCATTACAAGCAATTACGACCTTCCTCAATTGTGTGTGTAGTTCACAATACCGGGTTTCACTAAACAACGATATTTTATTAAAATATTATTTTAACTAGTCGTTATGAATAGTGACATCCACTTTTTCAAATTTTATAAATTTTATCTTCCAAAATGGACTTCATATTTTGATTTAGAATATCGAAATTATCCTAGGGTGAATTTTTGGTATTTTACTAAAAACTTTCAATTTTTGATGAATAGTGAAAATATTGGGTTACTATTTCAAAACCAAATTTTTATTTAAATAATTATTTATTTTATTTAAATTTACTTTAGGTAAAAATTTATAAATAATACCTATATATGTTCAATGTAATTCATTGTATTCATTTTATAATAATTTTAGATATATAAAAATTTTATTGAACATTTCACCGTCTTTTACCCACCTCCTATGAGAATTTGAAAATTTACATAAAACATAATCTTACCACTTCTCTAAGTGGAATTTTGAAAATACGAGAGACACAGTTAATATAAAATATTAAAATGTGGTTCAATAAGATATAATTAATTTTTGATGAATAATAACTTTTTACTATTATTTACCACGGTTAAAAGTTAATTGGGTAATTAAGGGATAAATGATTTTATTATTAACATAACACATGTCCTAATTCTATTGGATAAGTGTAATTTGACCAAAAACAACCTTTGGAATAAAATATTACTCTTTTGGACCACTTGGATTAGATTAGGACACTTATTATTATTTTATTTAAATAAGAGTTAACAGAGTTAAAATCAATGTTTTATAACTAAAACATTTTTAATATAGGTTTATACATAAGATAAATTCGACTATAAATATTCATTAGAATGATGAAACGATTGACTACATAATTGTATTTTATTTATAATTTTTAAACATTAAATAATTAAATTTATTAATGACACAATGATGATGCAGTAATTACCTTATTAATGAAATATTAACATAATGGATGTTATAAATACCACAAATAAATGTAATTTGAGACTTTTTATAAATTCAAATAATATTTTAGGTTCATATGACATGTTATTAATGATTTAATGAACTTTTTTCGAACTAATCATGCTGTTATGATTTTCACAAAAATCAATTACCAAATAGTATCAAAATTTACATAAAATAGTTTTTAAAACAAATAATATATATTAATTGTTATTATATTCTTAAAAATTTAAGGTTCATCAAAATGAATTTTATAATCTTATATATATTAATAATTAACCACATGGGGTTCGTTTTTCTTGTTATAGAAAGTTTATTCACCATATAGTGTAAGAAAACAAGAAGACACCGTAAAAGATAAATTATTTAACTTAGAGTTAAATCAAAATGATAAGGTTACAATATTAACCTAAAATTTTCTAAAACCAATTGGTTGAGAGGATTTCGACCCATCCCCACTTTATCTTCGAAATAAGTCACTTTTGAGCAATTATAAACTGAATATTACTTTATTATAAAATTATATTTTAAGTTTTTCCTAAAGTGCCCCTCTCCTCCCTTATAAAAGGGCACCTCCTTCTTCTTCTCTTTACACAATTTTGAGCCTTCATGCTCGGACAAACACTGACCATTTTCCTTCTCAACTTCCCTAGAAACATTATAGAGGTTCTGTTATCCTCAAAATACCAACTCTAGTGCCATAAGAGGAAGCTTAAAAGAGGTGTGTCGAAGAAGAGGTAATCTCTTCCACCAATTCTCTCATGTTTCATTCATCTTCAACTTCTTATTCTTTAGTTGTTTCATTATAAATTAATAACATCAGTATCGATAATATACTTATATGTTATCATAAATATTAAAAAACCCTATTTAACCTTTTATCCATCCTATGGAAAACAAAAATCACCGCGCGTGCGTACGTATGGAATATCGTCTCAATGCCGTTGTGTAATCTGTTTTTCCGCCACCACCATACATGGATGGGTATAATGGTGGAAAGAATATCTATATATGTTTATTATAACATAATACCAATTCTGAGATATTATATCATCCACTCCAATTATATTCAATGATTATGGGAATGATATCATCGCTTGTGCGTACGTACGGATTACCGTCTCCATGACGCGATGAGATTCAGTCTCCATGTTAACCATTCAAGAATGATTATAAAGTATATATAATGAATAATAATGAAATATATGACAAAATTAAGCTAATTTATATATATATATATATGTCATCTACTTACTTCCATTCAAGTCAATAAAGAAAGTAAAACAACGTTCATGCGTACATACGACCTACCATCTCCATGAACGGTGTATTTCATTTCACTCATCTATCTATTATATATATATATATACTGAATATATATGATATATAAATCATGATTTACGTTTTTTATATAATTAAATCATGATATAGGTAATAATAATATCAATAACAACAAGTCCAAACACGTGCAAATAATAAAATGATTTTACCCAAAACGCTGCTTTAACATGGAATTTACAAAAGAACATGTAATATAAAGTCATTAGTGAACCATATATGATATCATAATAATAAATATGATACTGTAATAATTAAATGTCATTATTTAAATAATTATATGGGAGTTTTGGATATGTTAGAAGCATATCAGACCTAAGGTAAGGGATAATTACTCCAATCTCGTTCTTATCCGAGATTGTTTATTCGTAAGTATTTACTGGGGTTATTGTTATCATCAATGTCGATGTTTTCTAAAAGTGTTTTTATGTATTTTTAAATTACATTTTACCCATTTTTACTTTTACCACATGTTATGAAAGTAATATTTTATTTGTTTACCATACGAGTAAATTTTTAACTTTTCTGACAAAAGTACGAGGAGAATGGTTTTTTAAAACTTATAAGACATGAATAGATTTTTACGGTTTTATAACACCTTATTTTCAAGTATCTTACTCTACAAGATTTCATTAATATTTTCAAAAAAATCATCTTCTTTTACAATTTAATGGAATTTTGTGAAAATAAAATGATTTTGAATAAGAAAGGATATTTTCCTCAACAATTAATTTCAACTGTTTTATCAAAACCATTTTCCATCTAAGATGAAATTATTTTATATGTGTATGTTTCAAGTATAATTTCTCCATTATTTACATGTTTTTACTTATGTTATGATAAAATTATATCCATATGTTTTATGTGGATTATGTTATGATGGGATGATGTTCATGAAACCCATTTTATTCTTTGGGTTATGATGAATGATTTATGTTTATGTTGTGGCACATGTAAGAATGATTTTAGTATGAGATGGGTGGGACCTTTTTCTCCCTCCAATTCATTGGGTAATGATTTATATCTCATGATATAGACATAGCTGCAATGGTAAGTTAATCTAGTTCAGTGATACAGGACTGGAACGAGGAGTGAACTCGATTCAGAAATGGACTTTTTCCACTAATATGGACTTGGCAGCAATGCCTTGGCTACTATGGAAATCATATCTTGTTATTAATGTTTTTCCATAATTACATGTTTTATTACCATGCCATTTTATCATGATTTACATTCCTTTATGATATATTACTTATGTAATTCCATGATTTATGTCTTTGCTGAAGATTTTGATGTTTAGATTTTATGTTCATGTTTTTGCATTCAAATATTTATTGATTGTTTTATGTTCTCTATGTTTACCCTTACTGAGAATTTGTGCTCACCCTTTTTATGTTTTTTCCCCAGGATATAAAGAAAGGTTTTAGGTAATAAAAAAAGGGGAAGAGCATTATGGGAGATGTTGAATATATTTCACCAGGATTAGAAGATTATTTTCCGAGTTTCCAAAGACACTAAACTATTACCGTCCTTGTGTGTTGGTTTTTTGTTAAGTATTTAGTTTTTCAAAAAATTAATGTAATGTCCATGTAAGTTAATCTTGGGTCTCTACATTTTCACTAATCATCTATCTGGTATTTTCCAGTTTTTCCTTGTACATTCTAGTTGGGCTTGTATTCTGGCCCCATTTACATACTATACTTACTCTATTTACTATCCAGTTTACTGAAATTCTTATCTTGTTGTGTGCTTGGTTGTGTGTGTTTCAGGATATAAATGAAATAACTTCCCAGTTTTATAGAATATTCCTTTGGTTCTAGTCACTAGCCCCTGGCCTATGGAAGGCGGGCTTGGGGTAGTCATGGCACGGGCCCCAGGAGACGGGTCGTGACATTATAAAAATTTACATTTTCCAAAATAAACATTGGGCTCAAAATAAAAACTTATTCAACCATGAAATAACATTTTCTTCAAAAAAAATCTATAAAAAATTTAATAATATATCATAAATTCAAAAATAAATCCTAAAATGTTTTTTTATTGAAAACATGAAAAACTCATCAAAACATTTTCACAATGTCAAACTTTTCACCATAAAGGAGTAACTATAATTTCCTTTGAACAAAAAAAATATAATATATCTTGTTGAACAAACTTTTTTATATAAAAAATTACAAGAATAGATAAATCATATAGGTAACATGGGATTTAATTTCATATTCATACTTACAAATAGAATAAAACTCATTGATTCAAATGAAATTTCCATCACACTTATACTTAAAATAACCCTCGCAGTTATACTTGGAGTAACTATCTATGTTAGACTTGGAATAACCATCAAAATCTAATTTCAACATACCCAATTCATTGGGGGTCTACCATGAAACCAAAAAATTTTGGTTTATAATTGAACCAAACATCATCATAATAATTCTTAAGAACCATAAAATAATCATAAAACATAAATGATTTCATTATAAAAACATTTCATGAAGAAAATAAATTGTTTAAAAAACACAATTACAGACATACAATGGGAAAAAATCATTGAAAACCCCCATTTAATATAATAAATTATGATTCTATGAATTTATTCATAATTATGTTGGGAATATCCACTCATGTTTTAAATTTTAAAAAACCTTCATTTCATATTGTTTTGAAAAAGACACAATGTACCTCATTTGGAAAATGGAAAAAAGGTTCAATTAAAACTATTTTATAAAATCTTAAATGGGTAAAAATGAATTTTAAAACCATATAAAAATAAAAAACCATCATCTAAACATTTTTATAATAAAATTAAATTTTATATGGAATAAAAGGTGTGCTCTAAGGTAAATATTTAAGAAATAATTTCTAAAATAATGTCTATTACATCTTGTCTGACGCATCGCATATGTTCTATGTATTCTCAACTAAATAACTTATGTTAGTTTTATACTTTTTGAAGTATATTTTTCATCTTTATTATTCATTTTATATCAATTATTACCACATTATATATAATTACTTAATCACTTAATTTCAAGTCAGACATTTTTTACAATATTCGATACTTATGTCCAAAAACATGTAGGTAAGTGGACTATGGTCAAAGTGGTCATTATTGAAGAATATCCAGAATACTATTTATGAAATAATTATCATTTTAAATCATAAATTACACTTTTTATTTCAATTTTGAAATATTGTTATGAGATAGGAACTATGTTCAATCCTAAAGATGGAAGGACGTATATACTCCTAAGCAACACTTCCATTTTTTCAACGATATATAACACCCTGATATTTTATGAGAAGTATATTTTTTTTGTATTATGTTATACGCAACAGAATCTTTTACTGCACACAACACTATCTTGTCTTGCGTTACACGCAATCACGACCTTCCTCGATAGTGTGTCTAGTACGCAATATCGAGTTTCACTAAACAACGATATATTATTATAATATTATAAACTAGACATTATGAATAGTATTAATTGAATTTTAAATTTTATAACATTAAAATTCATTCTACAAATTTTATAGAATGAGGTATGAAAAGAAAAATCACTTTTTTGGATAAAAAAATTATTTTTCAGAAAATGTTATTTTACCGCCTTTTGATGGCACACCCATTTTAAATATAGTTTTGACATGTTTATAAGTTAAAAATATTATTCTTCCTAGAAATTAGAATATAAAAATTTAATTTGGATAAACTTTTCATATTATTCTGATAACTTTCATATTTTGATGAATAGTAACAGCATGCTATATTTTAATTAAAAACAACTTTTTTCATCGCAAAACTTTATATAGCTAGATTATCTTTTTAATTGGTTTTAAAGTGTAATTAGAATATTTTTTTTACCATTTAATCAAATGTTGGTCATTGGAATTATTTTCACTTTGAAAATGGACATAAACAAATGATGATCTTTTGATACTTATTGTTTCTTAAAAACACAGTATTTGTTTTAATAACAGGAATTTTATTAAAAATTAATTAATGCCACTTCTATTTTTTGAATTTGAAAAAATATACATCAATTTTGAATTCGGAATATGAAATATATCTTAGGGTGAATTTTTTGTATTTTTCTGAAAAACATCAATTTTTGATGAATAGTGAAAACACCGAGTTTTTGGTTAAAACCGAATTTTTATTTAAATAATCATATATTTGATTTAAATTTCTTTTTGGTCAAAATATATACATAATACATATATATGTTCAATGAAATTCATTGGAATCATTTTATAATAATTTTAGATTTATAAACAATTGTATTGACCTTTTCACCGTCTTTTACCCACCTCCTAGGATCTTTTGCAATTGTTCATAAAACACAATTTTACCGATTCTGTGAGTTGAATTTCTAAACTCTGAGAGACATGGTTAATATCAAGGAGTAAAATTTTGTTCAATTAGATGATAATAATTTTTGGTGAATAGTAACTTTTTTACTTTTATTTACCACGGTTAAAAGTAAATAGGGTAATTCAAGGTTAAAAGAAAATCATAATAATTCAAAATTACCTTAACACTTGTCCAAACATTATTGGATGAGTAATAGCTGATCATTGGCATCCTTGGGTCGATTTTGGGACCCCATGGAGCCACATATGAAAGACAATGACACATTAGATTAATTAATTTCATGTAAAGACAAAATTGGCATTAACAAAAAATCCTTTAGTAATTAATTTTTATAAGGAGATATATAAATTTTCTATTCAACTATAAATATTCATTGGAAAGATAAAAGTATTTCCTACAGTTTTGTATTTTTTTTATAATTTTTAGACATCAAATAAATTAAATTATTTATGACACAATAATGATGCAGTATTTACCTCATTAATAAATGATTTAAATAAATAAGATTATAATGATTAAAATATTTTCCAAAAAATGTCCAATTCTGATTGGATGATTTTATTTCGACCATTAGTAATTTTTCTTCATCTTTAATGAATTTTGGACTTCTTTAAACCGATTATATGATTATAATAAAATAATGTTTTCACACTTTCCAAAGGTTCCCCCTCCTCCCTTATAAATGAGCACCTCCTCCCTCTCCTCCTCACAGCACTTTGAGCCTTCAAAATCGGCCAAACCCTGCCCATTTCACTTACCCACTTACATAGAAACCTAATATAGGTACTGGTTTCTCAATAGACCAACTCTAGTGCCCTAGGAAAAAGTTTAAAGGAGGCACTTCGAAGAAGAGGTAATACCTTCTACCGTTTTCTTCAAGGTCCATTCTTCTTTTACTCCCTATTATTTAGTTTTTTAATTATGAGGTAATATAATAAGTATCACTCATATACGGATATGTAATTATAAATATGAAAAAACCCTATTTGGCCTATTATCCATCCTACGGTAAACAAAATCATCGCACGTGTGTACGTACGGAATACCGTCTCCACGTCGTGGAGTAATATGTTTTCCACAACCACATTACATGGATGGGTATAATGGTGTAAATAAATAACTATATATGATTATTTTAAAGTGGTATTGATTATGAAATATTATACATACACTTCAATATAATCCCACGATCATGGGAACGATATCATCGCTCGTGCGTACGTACGGCCTACCATCTCCACAATGTGATGTGACTTGTTCTTTATGATCTTCATTGAATAATGATTATATAAATGAATTGAATGAATTAATATGATATATATTACAATAATACCATTCTTTAAATGATGTATATATATCGTATAAATAGGAAAAAGAATTTATTCGACAAAGCACGCATAAGAACATAAAGCAATAAAGACCTGAATAAAAAGTAGCAATGAAATATTACTACTATGAAGATACAAATATGACTATATATGATATAATAACAATGAATATGATTCTGTAATAAGTCAATTAACATTATCTAAACCATATTACAGGAGTTTCGGATTCGTACGAAGCATATCGGACCTAAAGTAAGAGAAAATATCGCAATCTCATTTTTATCCGAGATTGTGTATACTTCAGAATTTACTGGGAAATATTTATCATCCACATCCATGTTTCCTCAACATGTAATATTATTTCTATCCTCCTACAATTGTTTAAATCCTATTCTACCCTTCGGTATGTTTTTATTAAAAGATACGAAATGAATCTTTTGACATTTTTCGTATGAGGTACTTTTTGACTTTTCCAGCCAAAGTATGAGAATAATGTTTTTTAACTTATACCGCATGAATGGATTTTTTATGATTTCATAGAAGATTATTTCCATGAAGATTATTTTACAATTTCTCAAGTTTATTTTTAATCAACTTATTTTATATTAAAATTGTATGACATGTTAAGAAAGGAAAAATGTCTTTAGAAAGGATATTTTCCTCAAGAATGGAGTTCGAGTGTTTTATCAAAATTATTTTCCATATAAGATAACATAGGGTTCTGTTTCTATCCCGATTTTTACATTGATTTGATTATGTTATGATGGAATTAATTTTATGATGTCCTTTTTTCTTATATGGATTATGTTATGATGGTATGATGTTTAAGAATCCCATTTTTATTACATGGGTTATGCTATGATGTATGATTTATGATCATGTGAAACACATAAGAATCATATCATTATGAGATGTGTGGGACCTAGATCTCCCTCCAATGCATTGGGTAATGATTTATATCTCATGAGATAGACATGGATGGAACGGAATGTTAAACCGGTTCAGTGATACCGGACTAGAACGAGGAGTGAACTCAGTTCAGTAATGGAATTTGTCCTCTATGATAGACTTGTCAATTAGCCTTGAATAATATAAAATGATTTTCTATGATTATGTGTGTTTGCCAAAAAGTTTCATGTTTTAAGTTATAATTATTTGGGATTACTTTTCATTACTATGATTTACCCCATGACATGATATTATGACCTCTTTTGAAGGTTATGATTTTCAAAATGTTATGTTCTTATGAATATGATATGACTGATATTTCTTTTTTTTACCCTTACTGAGCATTTGAGATTACCCTTTTCTAAGTTTTCTTTTCTCCATGTCGGGAAGAAGGATATTAAGTAGGATATGCCAAAAAGGGACTCTAGATATGATGAAATAAACGAGAGACAACATAGTTGATTTTATGAACTAGTTGTTTATGTTTCCCAGTTTCTGAAGGCATTATACCTATATGGTCCTTTCTTGGTTTTGTTATATGTTGTAATAAGTATGATTAAACTCGGAAGTAATAAAAATTTATTTAAAGTATGGGTCGTTATAGCTGGTATCAGAGGAAAGGTATATTCAAACATGGGAAACCAGGATGTGAAAGCCTTAGTAAAAACCCTAAAGATAAGTCTAAGAATAGAACACAATCTTAGTGTTTTAGAAATGGCCATGAAAAACCTATGATAATACCTTATGTGTGAAATTTTATTCTTGATTTTGTGTTTTTCCTATTATGATTAGTGTTTCACACACTATGCTACTTGGTTTTAGTAAATGGTTGGAACTCGAAGGAATCGTGTTAATGCTGAATGCGATGGGCAATGCAATGATTGTTCCCCTGAGCAACCAAATGTTATGTGAGATAGAATAGAAAATCTTTTAGCCATGCTCACACAACTTTCTCAAGCTATGAACCATGCAGGACTTCCAAACAAGCAAATGAAGAAGCAACATTCTATTGAATTCTTCATGAGGCAGTGTCCACCTTCATTCAGTGCGTCTTCTGATCCATTAGTAGCTGAAAAATGGATTAGTACAACTGAAAAGATATTTTCAGTTCTACAATGTTCTGAACATGACAAAGTCATCTTAGTAGTGTATCATTTGGAATGCGATGCTGATCATTGGTGGAATATTATCAAGAATACGAGGAAAAGAGATGAAATTGAGTCCATGGAATGGGACGAGTTCAAGAACTAATTTTTCAATAAGTACTTATATCATATTCTTTGAAAAAAGATGGAGAAGAAGTTTATTGAACTGAAGAAGAAGTATGATGAATCAGTTGATACCTACGAAGCTAATTTTACAAGACTTGTAACGTACGCTTCCAGAAATATTCTCCAACCTGAGAGTAAAATCGACTGATTCTTTAGTGGCTTAAAACCAAGTCGTCGAAGGGCATTATCCATAAGGGACTTCAATATATACAAAGAAATTGTTCGATGTGCTCTCATGGTTGAGATGGAGATTAGAGTATCCGATCAGTCATATGGGTTTGATAAGAAGAGGAAAATGGAATTCAAAGGGAAATCAAAAGACCACACTGAAAAGAAGATGAGTTTTTTTTATGCTCAAATTGTGGAAAGAAACAAGGAGGGAATTGTCTTAAAGGGACAAGAAAATGTTTTAAGTGTGGAAAAAAGGTCATCGGGTAGTTGAATTTTGAAATAATGGGAAGAAGATGTCTAATGATGCGAAAAAGGAAAGGGATACACAAAATGCACTTCCTACACTTCAATGTTTCAAGTGCAAGGAGATGGGGAATTATTCCAATCAATGCCCAAATACAAGAGTTGTTGATGATGATCGACATCAACAAACTCTTAAGGCCAAAGACAAAAGAATGTCACATGAAATTACTATTGGCAATGTGGAGTATGATAACGAAGTGGTGAAAGGTAAACTTACCATCCACTCTAAAGTAGAAAATGTTTTATTTGATTCTAGATCCACCCACTCTTTTATTTCTGAAGACTTTTCTAAGGGTATCACAATATTACCTAAACAATTAGATGTTGAGTCAGATGTGACAAATACAAATGGCACAACGGTCGCATAAAAAGCTTATAATTATACTCTGATTGAAGGTTGTGGGAAAGTGCTTCCACCAAATCTTGTGATCCTTCCTATAGTGGAATTTGATTTGATTCTTGGCATGGATTGGATTTCTTTATATGGAGATCATATCAATTACCAAAGAAGGGAAATCACATTTAATATTCAAGATCAATCTATGATCGTCTATCGATGCAAGGATGAATATAACCTTCCAGAGGAAATTTCTTCCATCTTATGGGTCTCGATTCCAATAAATGAAGGTTATTTATCTCAAATGTTTGGTGAGAAACTAACGATTATGAATATGCCCATTGTATGGGAGTTTGATGATGTCTTTCTAGAGGAATTTTCGGGTCTTCCACCAAACCGTGAAGTTGAGTTTTCAACAGAACTCGTACCGGGTGCTTCGCCTATTTCAAAGACACCTTATAGAATGGCCCCAATTGAGTTGCAGGAATTGAAGAAGCAACTCCAAGAGAACCTTGATAAAGTATTCATACTCCCTAGTGTGTCACCTTGGGGAGCACCTGTTCTATTTGTTAATAAGAAAGATGGATCAATGAGACTCTGCATTGATTGTCAAGAACTTAACAAGATCACGATCAAGAACAAATTTCCTCCCCCGCACATTGATGACTTATTTGACCAATTACGCAGAGATCAATACTTTTCCAAGATTGATCTTCATTCAGAGTATCATCAATTAAGGGTCAAAAGGGAGGATATACCAAAGACGGATTTCCATACAAGGTATGGACACTATGAATTTATAGTGATGCCTTTTGGTCTTACTAATGCCCCTTCTATATTTCTGGATCTAATGAATAGAGTCTTTAGAGACTATATTGATTAGTTTGTGGTAGTCTTTATAGACGGTATTCTTGTATATTCAATGATCAAGGATGAACATGAAGATCACTTGAGAATTGTATTGAAGACCCTGATAAAGGATAAGCTTTATGCCAAATTTACCAAGTGTGAATTTTGGCTTCAAAAAGTTGCATTTTTGGGTCACATAATTTCAAAAGAGGGGATACCTGTGGATCCAGCAAAAACAGAGGTTACCGAAAGACGGTCGATACCAAAAACAATAACTGAGATCCAAATTTTTCTTAGATCGGATGGATATTATCGATGTTTTGTGAAAGATTTTTCGTGATTATCTTATCCACTCACCAGTTTGACTGAAAAATGAGTTAAGTTCATGTGGACGGAGGAGTGTGAAGATAATTTCAAAGAGTTGAAAAGAAGGTTATCCAGTGCACCTGTGCTCACACTGTCTTGTAGTGGAGAAAGGTTTGTGATCTACAGTGATGCATCCCAGAAGGGATTGGGGTTTTTTCTCATGAAAAATGATATGGTGATAGCTTATGCCACCTGACAGTTGAAAATCAATGAGAAACATTACCCAACTCATGATTTGGAGTTATCTGCAGTAATCTTTTAATTAAATATTTGGAGGCATTATATTTATAGAGAAAGGTGTGATATTTATACTGATCACAAAAGTTTAATGTATATTTTCACAAAAAAGGAGCTGAATATGCGCCAAAAAAGATGGTCGGAGATTATTAAGGATTACGACTGGTCAATTCATTATCACATGGGGAAAGAAAACAAGGTGGCAAACACATTAAGTCGACAAGACCTCGCTAGCTTATCCATGATGAGGATCAAAAAAGATCAAATATTTTTGGATATACAATGGATGGATCTTGGAATAATAATGGAAGGGGAATATCCTATATTTCTCAAATGAATGTTCAACCATCTATACATGTGAAGATTAAAGAGGAACAAAAAGAATATGTAGAGTTAAAAAAGAAGGCGAGAAACGTTCCTGAATTCAACCTTGATTGTGATGGGATAATAAGGTTCAGGAATCAGGTTTGTGTTCCTCTAATCCCTGAATTAAAGAAGGAGTTGCTGGATGAAGCTCATAGTTCTTCATTCTCTATTCATCCTAGAAGCACGAAGATGTATAGGCACTTGAAAGAGTACTTCTGGTGGGATGGCCTGAAAACAGATGTTGTTGAATATGTCTCTCGATGCTTGGTTTTTCAGCTTGTTAAAGCTGAGAGACAGAAGTATAAAGGGATGTTACAACCATTACCCATACCAGAATGGAAATGGGAAAACCTCACTAGGGACTTTGTCACTGGACTTCCTAAAACATCAAAAGGAAATAATGTTATCTGGATTATAGTTGATCGTCTTAGGAAGTCATCACACTTCATTGCTATTAGGGAATATTTCTCTCGGGATCATCATGCCATGATATATGTAAATGAAGTGGTAAGATTGCATGGAGTACCACTTTCCATTATATCTGATCGGGATTCGAGGTTTACCTCGATGTTCGGGAGTAGTCTTCAGCATACTCTAGATATAGAGATGTGTTTCAGCACTTCTTATCATTCTCAAACAGACGGTCCATCTGAGAGGACAATTCATACTCTAGAAGACATGTTAAGAGCTTTCTCTATGGATTTCAAAGGAGGTTGGGATCAACACCAACCTTTGGTGGAATTATCCTACAATAATAGCTTTCACTCCAGTATTCAAATGGCTCCTTATGAAGCTCTCTATGGAAAGAAATGAAGAACTCCAACTTGATGGGTTGAAGTTGGGGAAAGAAATATATTAGGACCTGATCTTGATGATGAGATGGCAGAAAAAGTCTGATCTATTCAACAACACATAATAGCAGCTCAGAGTCGACAAAAAAGTTATGCCAAAAACCGAAGAAAAAGCCTACAGTTTGAAGTGTGTGATAAAGTGTTCTTACGAATATCTCCTTGGAAGAGAGTAATGAGATTTGGGAAGAAGGGAAAGCTGAGCCCTAGGTATATTAGTCCTTTCAAAATACTGGATCGTGTTGGGAAGGTTACATATCTATTGGCACTTCCACCGAATCTCTTTCAAGTTCATGATGTGTTCCACGTATCTCTCCTGAAAATGTACATACCCGATCCTTCACATGTAAAATGCTCAGAAGTTGTACCATTGGAGAAAGATCTTTCTAATGAATAACAACTGATAAAGATTCTGGATCGTAGAAAAAAAGTTCTACGGAATAAGACCACTCACTTAGTGAAAGTTTTATAGAGGAACCACCAATTAGAAAAAGTAACATGGGAGATTGAGGATGTGATGAGGGAGAGGCATCCTCATCTGTTTGTGACGAAGTGATGAATTTCGAGGGCGAAATTAATTTTAAGGGGGTAGAATTTAACACCCTGATATTTTATTAGAAGTATATTTTTTTATGTTTTATGTTATATGCAACAAAATCTTTCACTGTACACAACACTAGCTTGGCTTGCGTTACATGCAATCGTGACCTTCCTCGATAGCGTGCATAGTACACAATACAGAGTTTCACTAAACAACGATATATTATTATAAGATTATAAACTAACTGTTATGAATAGTATTAATAGATGTTTAAATTTTATATCATTATAATTTATCTTAAACATTTTCTAGAATGAGTTATGAAAACAAAAGCAGTTTTTCGGATAAAAGAAGTATTTTAAAAAAAATGCAGTTTTACCACCTTTTGATGGCGCACCCATTTTAAATATAGTTTTGGACAAGTTTATAAGTTCAAAATAAAATTCTTCCTTGAAATCAGGATATAAAAATTTAATTTGGACTAATTTTTCATATTATTCTGATAACATTCATATTTTGATGAATTGTAATAACATGCTATATTTTAATTAAAAACAACTTTTTTATCATAGTAATTTATTTGGATAGATTATATTTTTAATTGGTTTTAATGTGTAATTATAATATATTTCTACCATTTAATCCAATTTTGGTCATTGTAATTAATTTCACATTGAAATTGGACATAAACAATTGATGATCTTTTGATAGTTATTGTTTCTTAAAAACACGCTATTTGTTTTGATAATGAGAATTACTTTTAAAATTAATTAATGTAACTTCTATGTTTTGAATTTGGAAAAATAGAAATCATTTTTGAATTTGGAATATCAAATATATCTTAGGCTGAATTTTTGGTATTTTTCTGAAAGACATCAATTTTTGATGAATAGTGAAAACACTAAGTTTTTGGTTAAAACTGACTTTTTATTTAAATAATCATTTATTTGATTTAAATTTATTTTAGGTCAAAATAGATACATAATAATTATTTACGTTCAATGAAATTCATTGGAATCATTTTATAATAATTTTAGATTTATAAAAAATTTTATTGAACTTTTCACCGTCTTTTACCCACCTCCTAGGAGCTTTTACAATAGTTCATAAAACCTAATTTTACCGTTTCTGTGAGTTGAATTTCAAAAAACCAAGAGACACGGTTTATAACAATGAGTAAAATGTCGTTCAATTAGATAAAAATAATTTTTTGGGAATAGTAACTTTTTACTTTAATTTACCATGGTTAAAAGTAAATCAGTTAATTTAAGGTTAAAAGAAAATTATAATAATTCAAAATTACCTTAACACTTATCCAAACATTATTGGATGAGTAATGGCCGACCATGGGCATCCATGGGTTGTTTTTGGGACCCCATGGAGCCACTTATGAAAGACAATGACACATTAGATTAATTAATTTATTGTAAAGAAAAAATTGGCATTAACAAAAAATCCTTTAATAATTAATTTTATAAGGGGATATATAAATTATCCTTCTGAATATAAATATTCATTGGATATCTAAAAATATTTCCTACATTTTGGTATTTTTTATAATTTTTATGCATCATATAAAGAAAATTATTTATGACACAATAATGATATAGTATTTATCTCATTAATAAATGATTTAAATAAATAAGACTATAATGATTAAAATATTTTCCAAACCATGTTCAATTCTGATTGGATGATTTTATTTCAACCACGAGCCATCTTATCTTCATCTTTAATGATTTTTGGACCTTTTGAAACCGAAGATAAGTTTATAATAAAATAATATTTTCACACTTTCCATAGGTGCCTCTCTCCTCCCTTATAAAAGGGCACCTCCCCCATCTCCTCCTCACACCATTTTAATCCTTCAAGCTCAGCCAAACCCTACCAATTTCACTTCCCCACTCCCTTATAAACCTAATTGAGGTACTGGTATTCTCAAAAGACCAACTCTAGTTCCCTAAGAGAAAGTTTAAAGGAGTCACTTCGAAGAAGAGGTAATACCTTCTACCGTTTTCTTCAAGTTCCATTCTTCTTATACTCCCTCTTATTTAGTTGTTTCATTATGAAGTAATAACATCAGTATCCATCCTATACGGATATGTAATTATAAATATGAAACAACCCTATTTCACCTCTTATCCATCCTATGGTAAACAAAATAACCGCGCGTGCGTATGTACAGAATATCATCTCCACGCCGTGGTGTAATATGTTTTCCACCACCACCTTACTTGGATGGGTATAATGGTGTAAATAAATAACTATATATGATTATTTTAAAGTGGTTTTTAATATTAAATATTATACATACACTTCAATACAATCCCACGATCATGGGAATGATATCATCGCTCGTGCGTACGTACGACCTACCGTCACCACGATGTGATACGACTCGTTCTATATGATCATCATTGAATAATGATTATATAAATGAATTGAATGAATGAATATGATATAAATTACACTAATACCATTATGTAAATGATTTATCTATATCCAATAAATAGGAATAAGAATTTATTCGACAAAACACGAATAAGAACATAGAGCAATAAACACCTGAATAAGAAGTAGGAATGAAATATTACTACTAAGAAGATACAAATATGACGATATATGATATAATAACCATGAATATGATTCTTTAATAAGTCAATTAACATTATTTAAACCATATTATAGGAGGTCCGGATTCATATGAATCATATCAGACTTAAGGAAAGGGAAAATCTCACAATCTCATTTTTATCCGAGATTGTTTATACATCAGAATTTACTTGAGAATATATATCATCCACATCCATGTTTCCTAAATATGTAACATTATTTCTATCCTCCTACATTTTTTTAAAACCAATTATACCCTTGAGTATGTTTTTAGTAAAATATATGAAAGAAAGCTTTTGTCTTTTTTTGTATGAGGTTCTTTTTGACTTTTCCGGCCAAAGTACGAGAAGACCTTTTTTAACTTATAGGACATGAATCGATTTTTTATGATTTCACAGAACATTATTTCTATGAATATTCATTTAAAATTTATCATGTTTATTTTTAATCAACATATTTTAGATTAAAGTTGTATGACTTTTTAAGAAAGAAAAAATGTTTTTAGAAAGGATATTTTCCTCAAGAATGGAGTTCGAGTGTTTTATCAAAATGATTTTCCAACTAAGATAATATAGGGTTCTGTTTATATCACTATTTTTACATTGATTTGATTATGTTATGATGGAATTAATTTTATGATGTCCTTTTATCTTATATGGATTATGTTATGATGGCATGATGTTTAAGAATCCCATTTTTATTATATGGGTTATGATATGATATATGATTTATGATCTTGTGGAACACATCAGAATGGCATAATTATGATATTCGTGGGACCTATATCTCCCTCTTATTCATTGGGTAAATATTTATATCTCATGAGATAGACATGTATGGAATGATAAGTTAAACTGGTTCAGTGATACATGACTGAAACAAGTGGTGAATTCGGTTCAGTAATGGACATTTTCTTTTATGATGGTCTTGGCAATGAGTTTTGATTAATATGAAATGATTTTCTATTATTATGTGTGTATGTCACAAAGTTTCATGTTTTAAGTTATGATTATTTGGGATTAATTTTGATTACTATTATTTATCCCATTAAATGATATTATGACCTCTTTTAAAGGTTAAAATTTTCAAAATTTTATGTTATTATGAATATGATATGACAGATATTTCTTTTGTTTACCCAAACTGAGCATTTGAGCACACCTAGTTGTATATTTTCTTTTCCCCATGTCAGGAAGAAGGATATTAAGTGGGATATTCCAAAAAGGGACTCTAGATATGATGAAATAAACGAGAGACAATGTAGTTGATTTTATGAACCAGTTGTTTTTGTTTCCCAGTTTCTAAAGACATTATACCTATACGGTCCTTTCAAGGTTTTGTTATATGTTGTAGTAAGTATGCTTCAACTATCAAGTAATAACAATGTACGTAAAGTATGGGTCTTTATATGATATTTATGGAAATATGGTGACTATTATTTTTTATTTGTATAATAATCATAATAGCATGAATATATTATGAATTCTTAAAATATAATTTTTTACACGATCCATGTGATTTTGTGATGAAAAATTAATTGTATCACTTTATGGAGGTGGTAGTATACTTGTACACACTAATGATGTGATAATATTCATTGTATTGAAATAGAAGAACACAAATGATATATTATATTTCAATAAAAATAAAAAATCTCAAAATAAAAAATATAAAAATAATTTCTATAATTATAATCAATCCCTGAATGAAAAGGATAAAAACTAATTACATCGGTTCGTGAGTATGTAGTATACAGTCTCCGCATATGGCGATTTTTTTTCTCATTTAATTGGAGAGTATATGTGTATAGGTTGTTAACCTAAAATAATAATATATAATCATATCTTTGGAACTAAGGTAATTATTTTATATTTTATTAATATTTTTTATGGATGTGGATAAAGAATAAAAAACTAATACATACTAATAAAAAATAAACTTATTCATCAGATAACCACCTTTACTTAACAGCTTAACACCCCAATGGTTGGTGTTATGCTTGAACCAAGACCTAAATATGATTTAAATGACTATAGTAAGGTTTTTTGTAGGTTCTGTTTGATCCAAATATGTTTTTATGTGTGGGTTAATGAGAAGAATAGGTTCCCTTTTCGAAGTAAAGGGAGGCCCACTATTGGAATTTATCAAAATATTAAATTAATTTTATGTTAATTTTTAATTAAAATGTAAAAAATCTATTTATTTAATTTATTATATTAGTATATCTATAAATCCCAAAAAATGATAACAATTAGATATGTTTTTACTATATTTCATCTCTTACCCTTTGTTTTTATACCCTATATTACCCCCTTTAACGCTTATCATCAGAATATTCATTTTTACACTTTAAGGATTAATATGGTTAAAATAAAATGGCAAAAGACTGATAAATGGATCTTGGATGACAGTAAAACCTTAGAATAATAATTTTCATGAATCCAATATTTTTAGGAATATTATTTCATTTATAAATTATTATCTACTATGAAATATCTATAAAGTAAATTTTTATAACTTTTCATTAATTTGACATTAATAATATTATGAAAAAATATAAAATTCCTAAAAAATATTTTATTATATCACTTAATGGTCATTTAAATCTATAATATTCGTTGAACATATCATTTTTCTCAAATTATATTTCTTTTTATATTTTTGATATGATTTATTATAATTTTCATTAATTTAATAACTAGTGCTTGACCATTATATAAGCATTTAAGGTAATTTCTTTGTTACTAAAATTTAAAAATAAATTACCACACAGATGAAATTTTTTATATATATATATAAATATTTATATTAAAGGATTTCCTTTGGGTAACATGATATTAATGAAATTAAAAATATATTAAACAAAAGTTTGATATGTTTGACATCTGTATATATAAAAGACAATAATTTCAATAATCTCTTACAAGTTCCCTGAAAGGTTATATGTTAGACCCATGAATTATTAGGTTTTATATATACACTTCCAATTGTACTTATATATGGTTTTGTCTCATTCTATAGTTATTATCATTCTATTGGTAACCTATATTACATGATTTAGTCTTTATCATGGAAACAAACTTATTGAGCTTACTATTAATATTGATAAGAAATTAAAAGGGAAATAGATACTGAATTTAGACCCAATACATAAAAAATGGAATTTATTTTTGAAAATTCAGAACCATAAAATTTGAGTAATTAAATTCAAAATTCACAAAAAAAATTCAATAAAAATTTGTTTTCCAGGTAAATCCCATTTAAAAATGTAAAATATATTTATACTAATATAAAGTATAAGATCCCAATTAAAAAACATATTTATATTATTTTAAATTAAAATTAGTTAAATAAAATTCCAAAAGTAATCCAAAACATAATTTGACCTTCAAAATTGTCTAAAAATATATACATTAAAAATGAGAATTTTTCACTACTTATTAAAAAAATCTATATTTTCTGAAAATTATAAATAATAATTTCAATAATTATTTAGGAATGATGAATTAAAAAATTAAATTATATATTTCAAAAAAATACAATATTTGAAAATTATTTTTTAAAAATAACCTTATAATAAATGAGTTTAAAACTATTTTTTTCTGATTCTGATATTTACATCATATATTTATAATGAACATAACTATTTAATTAAAAAATTCTAATAAATATAATAAAAGATATTCTATCAATACCTGGGTGGTTACATCCCACCCTATAAATTTAGTCTTTTAAATTTTATTCCCTTCTTAAAAAATTTTGGATTCCTTCCCCTTATAGCATTTTTGGATATCCCAATTGCCTCTTCAACCATATAATTTATCTAAAAAAATTAACATGGCAAATTAACTTATTTTGAACTAATTTATCTCCATTTTAAAGAGTTTTTATAGGATTTTGCACAAAATAAAAGTTATCTTACCATATAACTACCTCTGGGATAAACACATTAGATGAATCAAGCCTTTATTTCCTAAACATCAAAGCATAAAATAAATTGTGCACATGGGTTAAAATTGGATGCATAATCACATAGTAGGTGACTAATCCATATGTATCTAGTATTCCATATATTATTATTAACCATGTACTTATCTTTCCCTGACTACCATAATTAATTACACTTTTTGATGGAGATATTTGAAGAAAAAAATGATCACTTACCTTGAATGAATTGGTTTTCCTCAAGTTATGTACACAACTTTTCTTCCTTCACAATTTTTTCCTAATATGCATTTGAATACTTTCCTCTTTATCATCCCCTTAATCTTCATATTTTGGTCCCATCAAATTCTATGATCCTAATTCTTCCCAAAATTTAATAGTTCAACACCGCTTTCAATTTATTACCACAAAAGGTTCCATATGTATAGTGAAATGAAAACTGTTAATTTATTAAAACAAAATTAATTAAATAGTATGATAAAAAAAAATATACTAATACATTTAATAAACATATATAATTTCATACAAGGTATTAATTGAATGTTCCAATAGTCTATGAAACTGATGGTGAAATGTGGTACTGAAATTTAATCTAGTACACAATAACTTCTGAAGGACTTAAAAAAATTGAAGTAATCCAATGATCAATTTTAGATACAATAGAGAAAAAAAATCTATGAAACCTATATATATCATTATGATATTGATGATAAATTTGATCTAATGATAGATTATCTCAAATGGGAATTAAATTGGTGGATTTTGTTAGTCGATCGATAATAACCAAAATTGAATTATCTCTATGGTAGTCCCACCAAGAATACCATTGATATATTTTACCACATCCAACCTAGCATTGGGAATGGCGGAAGAATTTCATAAAGTAATTTTCATAATTTTTTTTGAAATTTTAAAACATTTCATGGTAATGTAGGTAATTTCCATTTTCATTCCACACCACCAGAAATACTCTTGAAGGTCTTTATACATATTATTGTTTCCATAATGGATGGAAAATGGGGAAATATATGATTTATTTAATACCTCCCTCCTATACTGAGAATCAAAAAGTAGGCATAATCTACTTCTAAATCAAAAAACAAATTCTTTATTGACATTAAATTCATGAAACATTACCATATTAGCAGATTCTATATTTTTTAATAACTCACAGACTTACATCTAAGATGGAATAATTCTATCGGACAATGATGAATATACTGAAACCTAATAAAATAGAATGTGTTTCCTAAAACGAAACTTATTGGAAAAAATTAGTCAGATCATTAACAAAAGATTCATGTTTTGAATGTAAAAAAATAAATTAATCATTATTTTCTCAACTCAATTTGACATCGACTGTATTTATTTTCCATGTCGGTAAGGAATTGTGAAATCATAATCCTTAATTAGTTCTAACCATATTCTCTAAAAAATGTTTAAATATTTTTAGGTAAATATATACTATAAATTTAATTATTTGTGTATATTTAAATATTTTATCTACAAAAATTATTCATCCTTGTTTTTTAAAAAAAACCACCACTTCAAATTTGAAATCATGTGAACGAAAAGTTAACTCATGAGTTTTTAGTTTTCATTAAGCATATCAAATTACCTAATCATTATTAATCAAAATTTAACCAAGTCCTATTTTTTAATCATTGTTTTATATGAAAAAATAACCATTTTTCAAGGGCAGGACCAAAACAGGAGCATTGAAAAAAATCAACACATTCTTTTGTCCATATAAATTTAACTCCATTTCGTGTTGACATAGTTAGTAGACTAGATAAACATGAATTCTTTTAAAAAAATATCCCAGAGTAGCCTTAAAATCCATGAATAAAATGAATCAAGGTATGATTTTATAGATCTTGGATATTCAAAAAAAAATCTTTTATTAGTAGGATAAAAAATAATGTCGTATTTAGATATAATGTTCCAAAGTAGAAAAACGAAATTTCAAAAACAAAATCAAATTTTACAATGTTTCAATAAAAAATATTTTTTTGAGGTTTTATATAAAAATATTTTGATTTTTTTCGTGATCCTCATGAATTTTTTAATAAAAAATTATCAATAATAAAAAATTCAAAAACTTATCCAAATATTCCTGGAATAAACTATTCATAAGATCGATAAATATAGAGGGGAAAATTTTCAACAAAAATTGAATAAAAAAGAATTAATAATTCCCATATCATGTCGAGAATTATATTTTTTAATTTCATAATCCTTCACGTTCTACTAATGGTAACTATATCTCATTTCAATCATCAAAAATATCAAGATCCCTATAGATAATCAAACTAGTCATTGAAATGAGGTCATAGACACATATTCTTAGCACGTAATCGTATTGAAATATTTATAATCAACACAAAGTTTCATGGGACCATATTTATTTTGAAAAAATATTATGCGAGAACCCCATTTGTGAGGTGTTAAGATGAGTGAAAAAATTATCATGAAACTCTTTCCCCTTTTTCTCAATTCAAAAATTTCTACTTGAACTGATAGATAAGGTTTTTTTAAAATTGAAATAGAATAAAAAACTAATTAAATATTAAATTAAACTACCTTATCTAGTATAACACTAAGAAAGTCATTCTATAAAACATCTACCTTTCCATTAAAAATAAAAACATAAATAATCTGTATAGTTCACTTATTTTTAACATTAAGTGTATGATAAAATACTTCCATAATTTAACAGTTTCTCAATATATTGAAATTATAATAATGGTATGGGTTTATTATTGTATAAAAAATATAAATAATATTTAAAAAAATTATTTATCTATAAAATCTATCATAGAATGGTAAAGAAATGAAACTTCATAATCAAAATAACATCAAACTATTCTATGGGAATTTCAAGTTCGTTTTTAGGTAAAGTAATTCCCTAGAAAATGAAATTCAGAATATTATAATTACACTTTCCTTTAACACTTTTCCTGATGTTTTTACTATATTTTATGGCTCTATTTCATGAGCTAAGTTTCCAATTTATTATAAATTTTTCTAAAATGAATGAATGTGTAGACCCTGAGTTAAACAATATGTTAGAATAATCGGAATAAACAAAAAATATATATGTGATACCACTTTTTTGGATGGCCCAACATCTACATAAGTAGTTTCAAATGATTTAACCACACCTTTTCTACTTATAGTATGGTTTCCCCTATAATTAGAATCATTTTATTGGCAATTATTTTCATAATTCCTCATCTCACCACATTTAAATCACTTTATTGTCTTCTTATCAAAATTGGACATACCACTACAAATATATTTTTTCATTACATCCATGGTCCATATGTCTAATCTCACTATGTAAGAAGAACTTACCAGATTTGATAAGTCATTCCCTATGGTTCTTTTTACAATACATTATTTCCTCTAGAATGTGATATTCTTAACATCATATTTCTGTTATCAAATAATACCCATTTCCTACCATCTAGACCATTTCCTCTTCTTGTTGACTTGATATACATGATCATATAAAAAATCTATTTCTACCCTCTCAACACATTAATTAATTTTATAATAAGTTTTGAATTCATTAGTATAAAATACCCTTATATTTCTTATCTTTGCCATGAGTTAGAAAATTTGCCTTTTTTACAAAAAAATTGGTTATAATTTGGAGTTTACTTATATTATTAAGTGAATTTTCATTGTACAAAGACATGGAATCTTCCTCCTTCTGTTTGAATTTTAGGAATCTCTTTAACACCTTGAGTTAAACTACCATAGGAAACTGATTCTCAAATTCCTTACATTCCAAGAAATAAATCTATTCCCTTTTCCTGATATTCATGACCATTTTCCACCACTATTTGGATTCACACTCAAAATGATAAATAGAACAACAATTATTTTGATGGTATGAAGACCCATGGATATTAAATATATTTTTTTGAGCTTTAATCCACACATCAACTACTCTGGGTATAGAATATCAACTAAATTAAAGGGTGTGTTTCCTAATAAAATGTTTCAATATCGTAAATTTCTTATGTTGTGGATTTGGATAATATATTTATGGGATGTTGCCTCTATTTATAGCCTGCATAAACTAATCAATCTCTTCTATAAACTGGTTAGTTCCATTTCTAACCATTTTAGGATGTCGATTCGGAAGGATATCAACCTATCATCACCTCCCAACATTTGTTTATATGATTCCTATGTTGAAACCCATTCCAAATAGAAATAGTCCAGATGAAAAAACATTGTATATTTTAAATTATATATCATTTCCAATTAACCATAAATTAAATTTCTTCAGGTTATTATATTTACAATATACTAACTTCTAAAGTTATCTAAATCATCCCCTAATTATAACTCTAATGACTCTCCCTTACTTATTACAAAATCTTGATTTCTAAGTTAAAAATTTATTCTCTTAAATATTTTGATCCTTTCAAGATTATATTTTTAGGGATTTATCTCAAAATTCATATATCGAATAACCATATAATAAAATGTTGATTATTTAGATCTGTATCCATTTTCTCCACCATATAAAACATTTAAAAGAAAACCTGATTTTTTTTCTTGAGAAATCATTATGAAATTCAAAATGAGCTCTTAATTTTGCTTAAACAATTTTCAATAAAATAAAAAAAAACATTAAATATTTTGGATAAGTAAAAAATAATAATAAGGCACTCAAAAATAATCAATGAATCTATTATTCCATGATTACCTAAATAAATTATCCATTTTGAAAAAAGAGTTCAGGGTTAAAGATTTTCTTACTATGATAGGAACATTATTCCAAAATAATTCTGTAAATAATTTCATAATAAATAATAATGTTAAAAAGAAAACCCGTAATGGATTCATTAAAAACAATATTAACAGATGATAACATTTTTATAAAGTAATAATTTTCACCCTCATGTAGTAACATATACATTCCTTTGAACATAAAGTCAATAACAAACCTTGTGAAAATATGAAATCATTATAAATACATAGATGTTATAAATCATTCATATAGGTAACTTGAGGAATCATTTATTATCATGAATACTTATGAAGTATCCCTCATAGCTTCACATGAAATTACTATCATGGTTATAGTTAAAATACCCCTCATATATGCACTTGTGTAACCCTCATAGTTACACAAGGAATAACCATCACGGTCAACATCAAATATACCCAATGTATTGGAGGGGTATCATGGACCCACACATGTTTTTCTAAATAAAATAACTCTTCATTATAAAAAAAACTCCCTAAATACTATAACATAATAATAAAATATGTATTCTTTCATCCAAGGAATATTCTTTTATGAAAATCACTTCATTAAAAAAATATCCACATAAATATAATTTTTTTGTTTAAAATAACCATATTAGATTTTAAAAGAATATTAAATAAATTAAGTTAATCATGATAGTGGTAAAATCCTCTCCTTACATATAACTTAAAGAAACCTTCCTTCCTTATTTCTGTCATAACACTCACAAAGTACCTCGTTTAGAAAAAGAAAAATAATATTTTTAAAAATATTTTTAAAAAATCAAAAATCTGGAAAAAATGACTTTAAAAAACATTATTTAATACATAAATCTTTATTTAGAAATGTTCTTTTGAAAAACAATAAAACTTATATGGAAGAAAAAGAGAGATTTAATAGAAACTATACATATATATTTTTTTAGAGAAAGTCACATACCTCAAGTCGGACATGGGACATATATTCTTAGCCATAATGAATAAATAAGTTATGTTGATTTTATAATATATCCAGATAGTTTTTCAAGATTATTATAAATTTTATATTACTTATTACAATGTCAAATATAATTAAATAATCACTTAAATTCATGTCAGATTTTTGGGGGATATTTAACGCTTATGTCTGTAATGACATAGGTATGTGGAATATGGTCAAAGAGTTCATTATTCCACCATATACAAAATTATATTTCAAATATAGTTAACTCATCTAAAAATGAATTTCTCAATTGAATACAACCATTAAATATGTTTTCGAAGAAGGAACTACATTACAATCATTCAGAAGGATGGTCATATGCATGCATAAGTAACTCGTCCATTTTTTCAATAATCCTTACAAAAATAATATAACTATTATTTTAGCTTCACAAAATTCTATATATATCATGAATTTCATGATAAATATTTATATATAATTTTATACATAATCAATGTGATTTGGTGAAAAAATGAATCACATCGCTTTATTGAGGTTGTAGTTTACACATACGCCCAAACACCATTATGAATTTTTTGTTAAAGGAATGATAAAAAATGATATATTATATTTTAATAATGAAATTTATGTAATTATTATGATAAATAAAAATTAATTACTTAATTATAATCCATCCATTATATACGGTGATAGAAAATTAATAATATAGGTTCTCTAGGTGGTAGTCTACCATACACTTGGATGATGAATTCATTTCCCATTTTATGTAAGATGAGATAAATATAGGTCATTAAATTAACATAATAACATAAAAATATATTTAATATACTATGGTTATTATTTTAGTGAGGTTAGTGTGTGATTTAAGAATGTTTAAGAAGAATAAAAACTAAGACTTGTAGATAAAAACAATAACACTTCATTAGAAATCTTCTTTTACATAACACTTTAGGACCACTTAGTATGATTTTATGCCTAAAAAGTATTTTATAATTAGGATATGTATTATAGTAAGTTACATTGGTAGTTAGTTTCTAAAAAATCGGTTTATGAGTGTGAATTAATGATAGTAATAGGTTCTATTTTATGAGATAGGGTATGAGCACTCTTGTAATTTTTAAAATATTAAATTAATATAAATTAAATTTTAATTCAAATAGTCCCCATTGAGTTATTTAGAATATAATTTGTTTATGGTTATAAATAAAATCATATTATAAAAATAATATATGTTTACTATATAATAACCCTAATGGTTTCATTTAAACCCCATTTTAGCCTCATTCTGTCTTTCCATGATAACATGGTCTCTAACACCTTGATGGTTAACATGGTCTCTATAAAATGAAAAAAATACCCATATATGGGCCATTTTTCATTTTTTAACATAACCAAATCACTTGGAAGAATATAATATTTATTGGAATTTAATTTCATTTAATAAAATATTTTTTCCAATAAAATATCTATAATATCAATTTCATGAAATATTCATTGATTTGACATTAATATTATCATTAAAACATCTAAAAATAGTCAAAAATATTTTTGTATATATAAAAAATTTCATGTTAATCTACAAAATAATTTTATTGCCTTTTTATTTCAATTTATATTTTTTTAGCATCTTTATTATAATAGTTTTTATTTTTTCATTAATTGAAACATCATTGTGTCATCATTATATAAGCATTTATAATAATTATTTTCTCTGTAAGAATTGATAATAAATTTCAATGAGGAATATAAATCTTTTATAATTCAAGATTATATTTATAGTATAACAAATCCTCTATATAAAACTATTTTTAAAATATTATACTTATGGAAAATAAGATTGTGCCCTGTTTGAAATTTCATTAAACAAAGTACTATAAAGGTCATAATCAAATTCAAGTGTCACCAAACAGTTATTAATTATACTGTTGGATGATAATGGTGTATATATACTATTAAAATAATATTTTTTTAATTTTTTTGTTCATTTTATGGTTCATTTCATTTTATATATAATCTAAATTACCTGATATTCTCTTTATTGTCGTTATAGAAAATTACTATATTTCATATTAATATTGAAAAAATAATTAAAATAACCTATTAACTAGAGTTGGAACTACGGATTACATAATTTCACAAAATTTAAAACTAAAAAGATAAAAATTTTAATATAAATATAAATTGGAAGAACGCAATGAAAAACAGGTTTTCTGACAAATTCCTTTTTTAAATGTAAATTTTATTTCTACAAAATTAAAGACAAAAATAAATTTTGCAAAATTATTATTTTAAATCAAAAAATAACTTTTGATAATTTTAAATGTAATCAAAAAAAATTATTATTTTGAAAATAGACTAAAATTAAATATATTTCTCAATAATATTTTTTTTTGATATTTATAGGAAATTAATATTATCATAAAATTGCGAAAAATTAATTCCTTGATTATTTTTATGTGATGAATTCAAAAAATAAATAAATTAATTAAATTTAAATTTATATAACATGTAATTTAATATTTTAAATATAACCAAATTAGAAATGAGTTTTAAAAAATCTATTTTCCTTTTAATTTTAAGAATTACTTAATATATTTATGAAGAATATGACATTTTAATTTAGGAATATTAATAAATATGAAAAAATATTATTACCTTAGATGTTAGAGAATTCTCCGTAAGGTCTATCATATTGACATCATATCAAAGGTCTGAACAAAATGATCTTGGATATTATTTAAAAAATGTACTTCTATTTCATTCTCCTTGGATAAATGTATTCCATTGAATTACATATAGGGAATAAAAATTATTTCTTCAGAATAAGAATAATAGAAGAATGGTTATCTATTTTTATTTCTAGTTTTTGAGGGATAATATCAATATTTTTTGCATCATATTCAGGGTTTCATATTATTGCATTCCCCTGATCTGAGATAGATTCATTTTATTCACTAATTAGGGTATTTGTTTTATTTTTAATATATATGATTTGATTTTAGACCATTTTTAGGTTAATGTTACTTGTCAACTAATTAATCTAGTTTTTTATATAACTTGATATTTTTATGTGAATTTGTATTTTTTTATCATAAACCCTGTGGTAGATTTTTTTTAATTGCATTCGTAAGAAAAAATTATTTTTTTTATGAATCTTCTACATGTTATTTTAAAGATCATGTTTTACTGTTTTATTTTGGAAATCTATTTTAAGGAAATAAAATAATTTTGGTACAAGAATTTATTTTGTACAAGAAATGATGAGTAAAAATTGAAGATGGATGAATTATAATGGTAATTATGATGGATGAGAATATTTTTTTAATGCATAATAAAAACATGATGGGTTTTAGCCTTCATGAAACACTATGGTGGGTAATGAGCCATAATTTGTGTATGTTATGATCCTATGTAAAACCTATTTTATCATACTTTATTATTTTTCTCCTAACTTTAGTATATTTGAAATATCTCTTTTATTATTTTTTGTGTGGAAAATATAATATTTTAATTTCTCTCGTGAAATTATTTAGGTTTATTATTTTCAATTAGAGCATAATTGTTTCATAAATGATAATCTAGCTTTTTCAAAAATTTGATAGCATGCATCCAATGGGATTAGAAATTTTATTATACATTTTTTTAATGGGATTTCATTGGTGTTTTGGGTAATATCATTGGGTACATTAATACTCAACAATACCTACACATTCTTGTTTGAATGTATATGTTTTATGATATAATTAATATAAGGGATTGCATAGTATTATTCAATGATTAATCATAGGTTCTATGCTTTTGGTTGGTGTGATGGTGGTGTTGTTGAATAATGAATTAAATTATCATGGACACAACATAATATGTATCATGATACGTGAATTAGTATACCATGACATTGTGACCTTTTCTATATTGTGATGCATTTTTATATAAACATCATTTCAAGTGATAATTCACTAATTACTAAGATAATCTATCCTAATATTTATCATAATTGGTTATTCATCATATAATGATTAATCAAAGCATTTTTCAAATTGGAAAATTTTCTTTATGCCTTAAAATAATTTAAGCATATCCAACAAAAAAAGTATTTATAAGCTGGAACATATTGTAAGTTTTTAAAAGAAATGGAATGTTTATAAAATATTCATATTTATTTTTTTATAACATTTGGATTTCCTTGGTTCCAATATTATATTTTTCTAATCGTAAGGTGTTTTTGATTCTATTATATTGAAATTCTAAATAAAAACTCCTCAAATTCAATGCTCTCTATATAATGTTTTTCTCCATTATTTATACAATGTTTTAGTAGAAAGTTGTGTTAATAAATATCATATACATGGATGTAGATATTTTCCATATCCATGGATAACATAAAAAGAAAGAGTCATTTGACTACATATTAGTGAGCTCATCAATAAACTTTTGAAAAAAATTGATTGTCCAAATCGATATGTATAAGTTATCTAATAACTATTAATTATTTATATTCAATGAAAATGTATATATATATTCTAGGATTAATGGTGTTTATGAGATATTATTCTTTTTTATTTATTATTTTATACATCCCAATGAAATATAAAATTGGTATTTAAGTAGATCAAAAAATTATTTCTTTCATCTTCATATAGAAAAATATGTTGTAATAACTAATTTTATAGGCACTATGGAATAGTCCCTTTGAAATGAGTATTTTTGTTCCTGTTTTTTATTTACCTTTTAAGAGTCTTACTGAAAATATTTTCGGAACTTATATATGTTATAATAATATTAACAATAATATAATAAATGAATTTTCTGGGCATCATTATGTATTTACAAAATTGAAAAGCATCGTTCCATGATACTCTACACAATAGAAACTAAATAGTTTTGAAAATATAAATTCATTACCCAAATGTCTTGCTCCCAATAACTTTTTATAAAAATTGTTTAGAAAAAAATGTATTGAACCATAAAATTCCTTTTCAAGAATATTGGGTTTCACCTAAAATGAACTATAGATAACCCAGAATCATCACAAAATTGGATCATAGTAATAAAATATTTTTAACAAATCGATTATAAGAGGTTAAAAATTGATTGTAAAAGATATTATATATATCCATATATTTTTTCATTCATGTATAATAAATATATATTTATTATATAAAAGATTAAAATCACTTATATGGAATATCATATACGAGGTAAGGTATTTTATCTCAATCTCCACATTATTGAGACAATCTTGGTATTACACAAAAAAATTATTTTTGGCATCTATATACTACCCATTTGATGTATTTAACATGAATAAATATTTATTAATGGTTACTAATGTTATAATCCATGTACAACCATTTAATAGATTTCACTTTAAATGTTACGAAATAGTAATAATTTATTCTACAATCTCATTTTTGGGGATTTCACTTATTTTCATTAATGGAATATTATATATCAATCCATCATAAACTACCGCTACTATTTAATCCGTTGTATGTAAAAGGATTTCCAAATATTTTATAGGTTTTTCTCTATTTTTCACATAAATTAAGAAAATATATATTTAAAATAAAATTCTATATTATTTCTATTTTGACAGTGAATATTTTTCATCCACATATATATTATCAAAAATTGTTTTACAAAAGTTTGTTAATAAATCAAAAGATTTATGAAAAAAATTATGGTATCATTAAATATTAAAATTATTTCAATGTAATATTTCTAATTTTTCTGAAGGGGAAATTTTCAATATTATTTAAGAATGTAAAAAGATTGGATTCTTTTTAATTTATAAAAATTAATAAAAATTTCCCACCACCAAACCCATTTTATTATATATTATTTTCTTTTATAAATTTTTCGTGGTTTTACGGAGAAAAGTCAATAATTAAATATTAATTTAATTTTTTCATTGCATTTTTTTCTTAATAGGATCTGATTTAATTGAAAACAGAATATTTTAGATGAATTTGTTGTTATATTTTATCTGTAATTAATTTTTTCGTTACTAAATTTTTCATGAATCATTTACTTTGTTGTGATAATTTTTTATTGGAAATTAAAATCTATTAAATACACATATTATTTTTATTATGGATATCATTGTTTCTTAAACCATATATCATAATTACATATTCTATTTTAGAATAAATTATGTATTTTAGGCTGGGGAAATCTTAAAATTCTTTATTTTTTACTCATGTAGATATTTGTTGATAAGAAATATTTGTTATAAATTATATAGATAATTAAATATATATTCGTTTAACTGGATATTAAATGATTGGTGGGGTAGGTTAATGATTACCCCACAATGTATTGAAATGTATCCTGAGAAAAATTAATTCACCAAAATTATTAAATAGGGTTTTTATAAGCCTACCCATTGATTACATTATCCTATCACAAAACCAAGATATTAAAGATATTATGATATCTTAGATAATGTCATCCTATATTAATTACTTCCTTCAATGATAATATATTTATTATTGATTATTTTATTACTGCATTTATTTTAGCAAGTATTGTATTCTTTATTTGTGATGTTTGAATAAATGGAATTTTTTTTTAGTTATTTACCTTGGAACATTGATTATCCCCTATATAATCATTATTGATTATACATTATGTCACCATTAATGAGTATCTGAGCTCAGCCTTTTTTATTTTACCCATGATTTAAATATCGATATCATGAATAATTAACATGAATCAAGAATTTTTTTTATGTTATGTATTCTATATTTATAATTTAATATGGGAAAATGTATGTTTCTAGTTCTTAAATATTACTAAACTAACCAATCCATCATGTTGTGATCCATTTTATGTACAAATTTAATAAAAAATTAATACAATCTAGGTTATTGGAATTGATGTTTTTATCGAGGTAGTTTGTTATAAGTACATATGAATTGTTCCCCATTTTATAACTAAAATAGTAAAATAAAGATAAGAATTTTTTTCCATGGTAAAATGATAATTATATAAAAAAATTTCATATATTTATGTATATTCATCAAACTGAAAATTATAATATACCATGTCACATGGAAATTGAAGATGAATGATATTATTATGTGGAGGTGTTAGTCCAAACATACACACTAGTGATACATTCATTTCCAATTTTATTGAATGGAGGTTGAAATTGATGTTCCAATACTATAATAACATATTTTTAAATTTATGCTATTTGAATTATCATATTACAATATATACAAAATTTTAGAGGAGGTGTAAGAATAATAATAATTGTACGTTAATTCTTAATATTTATACCTCTTCTTTGGGAGACCTCCTTTTTTTAAAATTAAGCATTGATATATTTGTATTAAGAGAATAATAAGGGATATAAGATATATTAAATGATGATAAGAAAGTATTAGGGTGGGTATTTTTTATAAAAAAGGCCAAAAATTCATGAAAAATAAGGTAGAGATGGTTCCCTTTTATAAGTGATAAATATGATACACAAGGAATTACATAAATTATTTAAATATAAATAATTAATTTATTATTTCTATTTCTTTCAAATGAAAAAATATTCAAATTTTGTATAATATATCATATAAATCTATTAAATGAAAAAAATAGAAATTTTTATGTGGAAATCATTCCCTTATCACTTAGTTTAACCCCTCGAAAATCTCATTTTAAACTTAATCGTGGTAATATAATTTTTTCATTTACACTATTCATTATGACGATAATTGAAATTTCCATCTATGAAAAATTAGGGTATTTTTACCTAAAATATGTAATTAATTTTAACAAGTTAAACTTCTATAGTTAATAAAACTATAATTAAAAATACATTCTTAAAATGAAACAAAAAACATATTTAAAGAAAAAATACATTTTAAAGAACAAATTGAATTCAATTTCATTCCATACATTGTTAAAACCATAAAATAAAAGTGAATTTTTGTTTGATTTAATATAAAAT
The DNA here is from genome assembly GCA_963277665.1 of Viscum album. NCBI lineage: Eukaryota > Viridiplantae > Streptophyta > Magnoliopsida > Santalales > Viscaceae > Viscum > Viscum album. Next base: position 1,397,666,814 of record OY728119.1, read on the forward strand.
CTATAAATATAATTGAAACCAAAATACAATAAATATTTATTTAGTTTATTATTATAGAAAGACATTGCACATATTGAAATAGATTCATGAAAAAATACTCTTTTTATATTCCAATGAATTTATCTCTCTTATAATGATTAAATAACAATTTTAGAATGATTATTGATTTACCAAAGTAAAATATAAATTTATTTCTATGAAATAATTTTTGTATAGTGAAAAATAAACGTTTTTATATACAAATGCATAACAACTCAAAAGATATCATCCATTAAAATATAAATCGTTTAATCATTAAAATATTTTTGGTAGAAATTTAAATATTATTTCTTATGAACTAATTAATATATTTGAATTATTGAAAACATTATATCTTTATTTAATAATTAATTTATTCATATTCATAACTACATATACAACAGCTAGGGTGTAACATTATATTATATCATAGGTTCATTCTGAGATGGGGTCTCATGTAAACCATGCTAAAATTACTTTTGGTTTCTTTCAATGGAAATATATATCAAATCTTAGGTTATTACATTTTTCACTCCATATAATCAATTTTTTCATTGAAAAGATATCACTACAACATAAATAAATGAGGATATCTCTACTTCAACACATACTTTGGTTCCCATATTTCATTTTAAAAATTTTGATACCTCTAAAAAATATTAACAAAGAGAGTATCCATGTTCCATAGAACTCTATCACTACGATCAATGATTTATAGAATTGGTTCTTCATATAAAATATATTTCTCAAGTGGAACATACACTACATTAATTACATGTGAAGGAATGAGTATATACTTCCGATAGAGAGATACATGGAACATTATCATGATATTCAGATAAGATCAGTGGAAGAACCATGTTTTAAGATACAGTTAATACTTAATTAAGAATATAGAAGTGAACGGTATACCTAGCGATAATATTTCCATTATTATGGAATATTATATCATTCTTCAAAAGAGAATTTGACAGGAATACCTTCTCACCATCATTGAATTATAAATTTCTCTAATGATTGAAAGTATAACACAATTATCATCAATGAGATACGCTATAGTTATGATAAATTGATAAATAATTCTCTACCATTTTATAACCAATCTCAGGTCCTAATATATTTATTTATCTATCTTTATCCCAGAACATTGGATGTATATACTTTATTCAAAGAGGGCTTCATATGTTTACATCTAAATGATTGAGTGAAATTTATTTTAATAAGATAATTTGAAATGATGAATGATTTGTTACCAAAATACTTTTCTGACTAGAGAACATGATATTGGAATATCCTCTATAGTTTTAATGTTCATCTTATAATGAAAATAATTATATGGATGATAATGATTAAAAAACACCACATTGTATCTAGATATTTTTTGTGATACCTCTATAAATTTATGTTAATACATAGATCATGATTATATATTATAGAGTGTGGTACTATATGATACTTTACCACTTCATTAATGTATTTTCCAGAAATATGGTCAATATTGAAATATTACCAAAAAGCAATGATGTGAACTTACTTCAAAAAGTAAACCAATATAACTCAAATTTTATTATACCCTATAGTTTTTTATGGTTCTGAAAATGAAATCATTTGTGAGGATTTCTAATATCCATTATTGTATGGGTAATTATTTTAAAATCCCCTTAAAATTATATCTCTTAACGTTAATTTTTTTGAATACTAACCGTAGTGATATATACTCTACAATGTCTCTTTTTATATTTCCCCACAGAAATACTCTTTATATTTTTTATAAGTTTTATTAATTCCATGAAAAATATAGAATGATGATCTATAAGTTTCTTATAGAATCTCCTTATCAAAGTTTGGTCTTGATGTGATTCAGACTGGATTCATGAAATTTATCATCCCATCACAATAATGATTGTACATAGGAGAATAAATCACTATATTTAGAGTCTCTATATCTTACTTTTGATCAAATTTAGTCTTCCCATAGATAGATGTTTGAACACCATTTTGGAATGGAGAATATTTCTCCCCTTCCTTCTAGATTTCAATATCTTTCAGTTACAAAACCATAAATACTGAATATTTTATGATCATCATCATAAATAAGTGAAAATGATCCATTCAACTCGGTGCAGCATCCACCTTGTTCACATTCATTGGATTATAATGTATTGATTAGTAATGATCTATTATCAACTCCTACCAAATTATATGATACATAATAAGCTCATTATAATAGAAATATACTTTAAATTATTTTTATTAGTATATTTGTAGCAATTCACTCCATAAATATAATACCTCCACTTTTAAAATGCTATTATTGTTGATGCTCACTCCAAAAATGATTCCAGAAATTTTTACCACGTTCCTTCTATTATCTTAATGCTTAATATATCACTTTTCATTTTTCATAAGAATAGATTACATCCCCTTCATCCATTCATCACTTTAAAGAATAAGTTGTTCTCCACTGCAGGCTCATGTGATATGAGGTGCATTGAACAAAATTATTTATATATTCACGAATTTCTCCTTATATTCATATACAAATAATAACTTTACACCCCTTGGAGTTAACATGGTAATTGGATTATATATTCATCATAAATTATCAATTTTATGTCAATAATATACATCCATTCCAGGGAACCCATGGATCATTGTGACAGTTGCTTGCTTAGGCCACTGTTTAGTAACCTCTATATCTGATGAATCCAACAGTTTACACATACATTAAAATATTTTACACAAAAATTAAACATTATGAAGAGAAAATATAAAGTTTGTATTTTCTTTATGTGTCCTCTCCATCATTAATGTCTTCATTACATTCCAAACATGATCATCATTATCTTATTTTTAGATAGAATATATAAGAATATTTTATATAAATAACAAAACAATATTATCATAGTAATATCTATAGAAACTTTTCATTAAATATATGAATATATATAGGGAATTATTAATAAAAAAATTAATAACTATAAATTCCATGTTTATCTTACTCAATTGAATGGAAATATTGGCTATGTCGCCATGTTTGAAACTCGAATAATAGTACCTATATCAAATATCAAACTTGAAAAAAAATATTTAGATATTTACAATCGATTGAAAAAATCATTAATATGTGGTGTATTATACTAATTCCATATTTTTATCTTTTAATGTTTTGATAATTAATAAAAAGTAGCATTGATCAATCATTTTACATAAAAAAAGACAATTGTACACTATGATGATTCACATGGATAAATTAATTTATTTATCAATATTATCCCCGAGTTTCTTCTTAAATTCCTATAACTCAATCAGATTCATTATATATGGAGTCTTTAAAATAGGTTTTGAAAGAAGTAGGAGTTATATTGAAAACTAAACAACACAATTTCGATGAAAAAAAGGAAAATATTCAATAAATACATCACAACATTTCCATAAATAAGAATATCTTTGATTTTGAGTTTTTCGACCACCCTATAAGGTAAATACCCACATTTAATAGGGTGTAATACCTATTAAATGGATGTAATTTCCATTGGAAATTAATATTTACCCTAACATCAATGTATGGTCATATGTTGATTTTTAATATAAATTGTGAATTATCTTCTTCATAATTTTATATGAAAACTACATAATAAAATCCAATGCATTCCCAAAATTACATGATATTAAACTAGAGGAACAATAAATATATTTTTAGAACAAAAATTCCCACATTCATCAAATAGATCAGAATCCAAGACTAGGGATGAAATGATCCCACGATTATGTGCTTCACTACAAATTTAATACCTAATTGTTGGTGTGGTAATTTTATACCCTTAGAATATTATTTAGATATAAAAGAGTTGGTATATATCGAATAAAATAATTAGTAGTTTTGGAGAGGATGGTATGTGAACCTTTCAATACTTCATTATCATAACCCACATTGGAAATAGTAATAACATGATATTTCAATTTTTCTATGAGATTATGATGTTATTAACATCTAAACTCATCATCAAACATTATTTTTGAAAAAAAAACTATCTTAACAATCATTTTCATTCATTTAAAACACTTGAGTGTGGGTGGTGCATTCTTCTAAGATTTATATCTATTTACATCATTTTAAATCTTCTTTCCATCACATTAGTATTTAATTTTCCAATGGCCTCAATTTCCATAATTAAATAATTTACTAGTCCCTATAAGATAATTTCATCCAATTATATTTTCATTTATTGAACATATAGGAAAAGTCTTATTCTTCCCACCATGGTTTTTATTATTTTAATTTCCTTTAAATTCCATCATTCATTTCATATAAAAACCATTAGATTGATGGGTGTCTACAATATAAATTAAAAATCTAGATTATATAAAATGATTTATTAATATATAATAAAATATCTTATGGATAACATGCTATAGATAATTGGAGTAAACCAATAATAAATCCACAAGTATTGCTTTTCTGGTTAGATGATAATATTGTAAGCATACCTCACAAGAATCTTAGAATATTCATCATACATTCAAATAGATACATTATTTTTGTACATTACCTTAAATAATTATTTCTCATTTTTCATCAAAAAATATAAGGTAATATTAAGTAGAAAAATTTCCTTTTAAATGAATCCCACTCAATAGTGTCGATTTCTTCTGATTTCGTCATTTTCATGAAATTTCCACCATTTTTTTAACACATAAAAATTATAAATATCCAAAAAAACATCTTCATTCTAAAAAATTTGGATAATAGAATACATATTTTATGTTGTATAGATCCATTTCTCATCAATTAGTGGATTGAGATAATTACTAAAAATTGTAGATGTTTCCACTTGAAGGACTCCATAGAATTTTATTCATTTCTTTTTTCATTTGGATGATCAGAATGGATAATGGATTAATAAATTTTTATAAGAATAGTAATATCAGTTCTCATTGGAGTTTACAAAACATTTAATTTCTCAGGAAGAAAATTATTACATTGAATTTTACATTTATCCTTAACATGGTTCTTTTGGGTTCTAGCCATCAACTAAAACCAAAATCAATGATTAGGAAACAATAATAATGTTTAAAAGTTTTATAGTCCTGAACAATAATTTACGCAGTGTTTAAATTTAGAATTTTGCATTTAATGAATTGACCTAGGTTGTCAATGGTCATCATCTACTTAAATCCTACATAATTACTCATAAGGAATTTATGAACTAACTCATGCATATCCCCTAAGAGTGTCTAGCATGTTATTTAGTATTAGGTACATTAATTATGCACTAGTGAAAATTGATATAGTACAAAATGTACCCCATTCAATGTTGTTACCCCTAGGTGCCTCTATTTCATAGCCTTATCTACATGATAGTATCTAAAAATATAAACATCCATGATCAAACCCACAATCCATTATTTATGATAACATAGGTTATTATTATACTCATAGTCTTATCCAATGGTTTATCACTAATATTATATTATATTAGCTTCCAAAAATAACTAAACATTTATATAATACCATATAAGGTTACTCATTGTGTAATAATGCTACACCCCATGCAGTGACTCTAAATTGTGTGGCCTGAGAACATGGCTAGGGAAGCCATGTCGAGGATACATGCAAGAGAGATGGAAAAGGGGTCATGTAGTTGGTACATACCTTGTAATAAGGGGTGCACACTATGCGGTGAACATTCTTGGCTAACATATGTGAAGAAATTCATGTTTAGGGCCTAGGTAAGGTGCGACATGTCTTGTACCAATGGTACAAGTCATGTGTTTCTACATACCACCTATGATGTGTGGCTAGATGAAACAACTAGGAGCAAAGGTGATGTCACACACCATGTAGACCCACTTACATGTTGTGTCGTCTATTCTTAGAAGAGATTTTTCCTTTAGTATCTCCTCCTTCATATTTTTATTTTGGATAATGTGTAGGCTATCCTATGAGATTTTCTATGTAGAATGCGATGGTGGCCACCATTTGGGGCTATGAGAAGTGACGTGATGTGAAATTGTGGATTTCCAGGATTAGTGATGTTTGAACCAACCAAGGTTTAGTGAGCTCCATTGGTCAGTACCTATAAGTGTTTATGTGGTATTACATTCTTGCGAAAGGACTGTAATCCCATTTATAGGGTGAAATTTGATAGATCAGTTGCATCCCTCTAGATAGGTTAGGGTATGATCCTCTATCGTTTTATTATAGTTGTTTTATCCCACCAAGGAGGTTGGGGAGGTATCCTATATCATATAGTTTCCCTATATCGGTTTCATAGAATTTACATTACGAACACTATACAGGAGGAGATCCCCTATCTAGAACGATATCCCTATGGGGTTTTTGGTATCGTCAAGAGTATGATCCCTTAGGTAGTGGGTAGTTTCATTAGGGTTGTGGCAACATTGGTTATACAATCCCCTACTTAGGAGATGTAATGTATAGGACATTTGGAATCATTAGGAGTAGAATCCCATACTAGAAGGATTATACCAAATGGGGTTTGTGGAATCACCATGAACAATACTAGATAGACGATGATCCTCTATCTGTGTGATATCATATCCAAGTTATCTGATTAGGTTGTACTACCCCCCAACGAATCCTGGGTGTGCAGTCCTCTCGGAGCGAGATCTCTATTTTACCAGTTTGGGTTGGTGGTATCCACTAGAGGATCCTTGGAGTAATACCCTATTTGAGGATTTGTGTTTTATTTTTTTTCTAGACTAGTTTTTTAGTGCCCCACATTAGTACATGGGAGGGATCCTCATTCTAAGGTTTAAACCCTTTCATGGTTCCAGTAGTATCTATAGAATCCCCGCTAGTATGGATAGGTAGTCCATAATAGATTGGTATCTCTCATATGAGTGTCAACTGTAATAATTGAGCTCATGAATTTTGTGTAACTTGATGATTGTTGCCTTCAAATGCTCGAGAATAGAACCTAATGAGACTTAGTGCCTAAGAGGAGTATATATGGGTATATTTATGGTCTTCCATGAAATTTTATCATGTCTTGGGTGACACGCCATTTGACATGATCTGAATAGTCATGTATATCCAAGTATGGTCTTGATATGGAGTTTCGCTCTCATTTGGGATCCCTTTGTTTGGTTTGAGAAGATGATTTCATTTTAGTTTCTCCCATTTCATTGGGTTTTTAGGGTTTCACTAAATATCTTTATGCACCCAAATTCATGGACTTTTCCAAAAAGATTTGTTTTTTGTCAAGACCACATTCCTTTCAATGGAGTCCCAAGAGGACCTAGACTAAGCAGAGTTTAGTTAGCTAAATCGATTAGGGTGTTTATTGATTCTTTCCAAGGATCTTTCGAGAGAGTGAATTTGACAGATATCCCATCAATATTAAAAAGTTGGATTCTATTACAATTTTCTTTTTCTGGAAATTTATTTTTCCCTTTTAAACATATATTATACTCTAGTTCAGGATTGTTTTATGAATGTATTTTCATTTATTTTTCTATATATCTATGCACTGTTGGATGGAGGTGTGTGTGTGTGTGTGTGTGTGTGTCTGTACCATAGGCTAATAACTTGCATGTGGGTGATAACCTAACCAATGATATACGAACACACATGGCCTATTTTTAGTCTTAGGGAGTTGTGGATTGTGCCTTTTTGGGTCAATTCGTTACATATAATGCAGGGGATATGAGGAAGAGGGAAAAAATTTTCCAAGGTAGTCGAATGACTCAAAACCAAAATTATGGATCCATGAATCTTTCTCCAAAACCAAATAGTAAAAGAAGGTTCTTTTAGTATGGTTCTTCTGATAACATCAAATGAGATTGTAAATAACCGCCAAGAGTATTCCATAATTACAACTAGATATGTAATCTTCATTTCTATTGTCATAGTGCTCCATGTTCAGGTTTTAGAGAAACATATCATGCTTTGAAGACAAAATATTATTCCACAGGATGGGGGATGTATAATAATTATCATTAGTAGAACCATGTAATCCATAGTGATTTTAGCAATACAATGACTCTTAAATAATGTAAAACTCATCCGGGCAATGAATAATAATGTTCAATGAGTAAAAAACTATATAATCCTAGGAAAATGATTATGAATTACCAATTGAAAGCATTGATGGTGAAAATTATTATTATTTTTCATTCTAAACTTATTTAATATTTTTAATAAATGTTTATACAATTCATTTATTACTTCTAGGGTTGTTGATATTCTGGGTTTTCATTTTGAGATGATTACTTCTATTTTGAAACATCAATCTACTATTAGACGAAGATAAAGTAGACCCTTTATGTGAAAACAGTGTTCTATAACAGTTTATGTAGATGAGTTAATATGGTATTTATCTACAATTAATATGGATTTATATGACATAATCCTTTTTAAGGATGGGATGGCAATGTTTAAAATACTCATCGACTGTTATACCGGAAGGGTTAGTTTTACGATTGATGATGGTGTCAAGATCCTCTTTAGAGGAGACCGGAATGTAAAGCTAAGTGCAATAGTTTTGTTGGAACTATTAGTTTAAACTATCTCATATGAGTTAAAAGATTCCACCTTAGCACTAGGGAAGAGATAATGAATAGTGGTTTTCCAGAAATGGTTGATGAGTTTTCATATTTGTTTCTGATACTTTCTTAGGGTTTCCACTCACAAGAGAATTGGATTTTATGATTCATATCCTCCAAAGGAACACTACTATTCCTAATATTTTTTAAAGGAAGTAACTAGCATAATTATGGGAATTTAATGTCTATTTGGAAGAGAGGGAATGTAATGGGTACATTATTTCTAGTATCCCTCTATGGGAAACACCATTTCTATTTTTGAAAACGTTATTCTATGGCTTTGTGTAAATTATCATAAGATTAACAAAGTAATGATAATGAATGTGTGTCCACTTAAATGAAGTGATGATATGATCAATCAATTGATGGGAGCATGTTTTTCTAAAAAATTGATTTATGATTGTGCTATAATCAATTGTGCATTTAGAGGGTTGATATTCTGAAAACAAAATTCAAAAATTATATATAGCCATTAAGATGGCATGATTATGCTTTTCAGTCTAATGAATGCACCAAAGATCATTATGGTATTTCTAAATTAGATATTTCAATGTGATATGGATTATTTTTTGGTGGTTTATGTGTAATAATCAATGGTGTATTCAAAGACAAGTGTTGAGCACAATCAACACATGGAGATAGTGTTGGGAATTTTTATATATCATCTATTGTTTGAAAAAATATCAAATTATCATTTCCGGATATGAGAGGTACATTTACATGTACATTATATCTATGATAATGGTGTTTCTATGGATCCAAAAAATACAGACATTGTGATGTCTATGAAGACATCAAAAAATGTCATTGAGATACACAATTTTCTTTGTCTGGCAGGTTATTACCAACATACTATTCATGAATTTTAACAACAAGATTCATAAATGAAATGTTTTTCTAAGAAAACTATTCTATTCTAATAGAATGATGAATTTAATGTATTTTAAACTTCTTAATATTTTTCATACATCAACCAAAATCATGATATTTATAGAATCAGGAAAGGGTTATGTGGTGAATTTTGATGCCTCGTGATCTAGTTTGGGATGTGTTATCATGTAGAAAAAACATATTGTATATTATAGCTCATGATGGTTGTGGTTTCCTGAAAATAACTACCCAAAAAAATATGGAATGAGATATTTTATCCCATGAATTGAGGTCTTAACATCATTAAATCTTAGGTTATAATGGTATGGTGTTTTTGGATCATCAGAAATTGAAACACATTTTATTCAAAAGATATCTGATTCTATGAAAATGATGTTGGATGTAGTATCATCAAATGTTTGACTTTGTCTTGATGCATACACAGGGTAATGGAAATTCGATGGTGTATGAATTAAGAATAAATTTAAACAATTAGTTAGTGAAATAGGATTCACATTAGTAGTAGATAATGTTAGTGATAGCTGAAATGCACTTGGATTTTGATGAATGGGGTTCTATTCTAGTTTTATTCCTAGTTTAGTTGGTTATTTATTTGGTTTAGAAGGTAACATAGTCACATAAATATAATTTATAATGTATTTATATTTGGTCAAAACTCAATGTTTGGGTGACCATTGAGGGATGGAATCTATATGTGTGTTTAGTTTTGTTGTTTGTAGATTGTTTTTTTGTACCAGTAGATTTTTGAAGAACAACTTTTTCACGCATACCACTATTCATGATGTTCTATTCATCCTGGAATAAAAAATGTGTATAATGAATTCAAATAAATGTTTTTGGTGGGATGTAAGGAAAAAAAATGTGGGTAGGTATGTTTCGAGATGCCTCACCTACTTGTAGGTTTTGTAAAATCACTAGTATCTAGACGATATGTTGCAGCCCTTACATATTGCTATTTCTAAATGGGAATAGATAGCCACAGATTTTGTGATAGGTCTCCCAAGGATGGTTTAGAAACACGATTACATATGGTTGATAGTGTATTTTCTCACAAAGCCAGACCATTTCATCTATATTCTTGAATCTCATATGTTAGCCTAATTTTAAAAATTCTATATCTAAGAAGCATTAGATAGGTATGGGGGTACTAGTTTTGATATTATTAGACTAAAATCTGAGGTTTACACCTCGTTTCAAGAAATCCATATCTCATTTCCTAAGGATGCGGCTGACAATGAGTACAACGTATAATCCTCAAATGGATAGATAATCTGAAAAGATGATAAAAACATTGGAATTAAATTTTTGGTCTTCTATAATGTATTTTTGTGTCTCATGGTAGGAGAATAGACCATTAAAAGAGTTATCAAACAACAAAATTTATCATAACTCAATACATATGGATCATTTTTTAAGTATTTTATGAGTGATCATCTATTCTTGGGAATCTCTACCAGTCTTGGGCATTAGAGTTTTGTAAATAAGGGAATGTTATATCCCTAATACATAGGCCCTTTTGAGATACTTTAATTTGATTTTGAGGCAGAATATTAGTTGTCTTATCACCCAGGTTCAGTTGATTTCATAATGTGTTTCATGTATCTTATTTGAAATTGTAATTTTTTGATACTGATGTTATAATTATATGGGATCACAATGACTAATAACTAGATGATAAGTCATTTCATGTTCTAGTATGGATTCTGGAAAGGCATGATAAGTTATTTTGTGAGAAAATATTCATTCTAGTGTGGGATTTATGGTAACATGGTAACATTTAGAAAGATACTTTTGTATGGGAGAAAGAAATAGTAGATCAATGGCCCATACTCATTCAAGAAAATCATGGTTTTATACTTTTGGTGGATGGAATCATCAATGTTGGGAAGAAATTAGAACCCCTAATATTAGGTAATGAACCCTTTATTAATTTATTTTAATTGTATAATTTTGTTCGGTTTATTTGTGATGGTTTGGATAATGTATGAATTTTATTGGGATTTTTCTGGAGGTGTATAGTGTGATTGTGGTTAGTACATACCATGAAACATCATCCTAAAAACTTTTCAACCGAAACACTAGTTTCTATGAAGGCTCATGTTTAGGCACATGGTTTGGACAAAATATACGAACACCTAGATAAAACTATACAAAGTGGAATATTGGAATTTTTCATGATTTTCACTTTATTTTTCTAGCAGTGTGATCCAACCATGTGAGGGGTGTTTATAGGCAATGGTTGGTTCATGGTTTGTTTGTGGTTTTCCTAATTGTGTGACCAAACCATGCAACATTAAAAAATTTCCAAAATTTTTGGATCTATTCTAGATTTTCACCTTAATTTATTTTTACCCTAAAAATACCCTAACACAATTATGTCTCTTCCCAATGACTTTCAAGACCATTCCCATTGATCCTAGAGAAATCTGTTGGTTATTCATTATGCATTGTAGGCCATGATTCCTTAGTCAATGTCTGCTAATGGTCTATTTATATATATTTCATCTTCTTTCCTCACTTGGATTCAAATATATTGTCTATTGTGGATAGATCCATGTTTTTTATACCAATACTGATGATATATGGTTGTTTTTTATGATAGGGAACCATATCTATTATGGGTTGTTGGAGTTTCAATCTGGTTCGAAAAAGAATTTTTGTAGTTATTTGTATTAATAATATTTTTATGATGCTGGTGGATTTGGCCTCTACTTCCCTTTATTATACCTATAATTCTTCATTTCATATATATTGAATTTTATGACTTGAATAGTGAAATTGATGCGCACTGATGTGGGATACTCTCTTTAGTGATGGTTTCAGAAATTATGGAAATTGGTTTTGTGCATTGTCATTTTTTCTTTATTTTAAAATTATTATTTTAAAATATGTATTTGTTTTGATTCATGGAAATGGAATTATATAAATCTTTTCAATAAAAGAGATGTTTTGATGACATGTCTTGGAATGGTTGGGTTTTCCTGGGTTTTGGAATAAATTGTTGATGTGTGTTCATTTTCATTTATGTGACCCTATGGAATGGGAAATTACTATTGGGGAACATTCTATAAGGTTACCCTATGATGTCTTCATAGATCAACAAGATACCACTCATTAGTGTGGAACTATCACCTAGGAAATCATGTGTGGATATGTTGAATATAAAGTATTCTACCAAATGGATTTGAGAAATGGTTTGAAATAAATGTTTGGTTTCATTCCATGAAAATGGTTTTGTAATGGAAACCTACTTTTATGTGTTCACATTAAATTTTTTATTTTGTTTTATATAAATTGTTTTTTCTAAATTTGGTAATATGTTCTATAAAAATGGTTTGTGTAGGGAATTAATTAGGGAAATCCGACTATGTATTATACTCACCCCCTTCAAGATAATGTTTGTGTGTTTCTAGATATTGTATATTGATAAATAGGTAAAGGGAAGTTATCATATTTTTTGGTGACTCATTGTGATATCTTTGAGAATGAATTGTGGAGTTAGATCATTGATCATACTAGAATCCATAGAGTTTATGTATGTCGAGACTTTGTATTTTTCTGATTTCATCTTCCTCTTTGTGTTATGATTCATGTTTTATTTTATCTTTCTACATTAATTTGGTTCATTATTTTAGTTTGTTTTTATTATTAGTCTATTATACTTTGAGTTGTGTTTCAATGTTCTCATGCATCATGTAGTTGTTGTCTCATTATCGAATACTAGTTTTTGGTTGTTTGTCTTCTAAGGGAAAATCGTCCCAAATTGTACTAAATCAGTTGGCATTTATTTGTAGCCATTAGTGCATTGGGGATTTCACGTAGGGACTAGTAACATTCCACCACCTTCTAAAGAAAATTGTGAGAAGAATGATGTTATAGAAATGGTTCTCTCTGGAAAACACCAAGATCCATGGATTATCATATTTGGACATCCCTGTAGGCTTATAGAAATTTATGATCAATGTATGAAACACACCATCTTGTACCCCTTTCAATCATGCATTTCCTTGGTAAAATATTTCCCCCACCTAACCTACCTACATGGTAATGTCCATGGGTAAATTTTAATCGTGTATTCCTATAGAAATTGTGTCTATATTCCCAAATATAGTGGTAAGAGAATTTCTAGTTCTGTTAGTAGCAATCACCTCTTGCATTTTTCCTGAAATGTGATACAAATTAGATAGTATCCAAACAAAATTCCAAAAAATTAGTGTGGAAGATACCATTAAAGGTTAAAAAATAATAAAGAATATGAACATAAGGATGTCTTCTGCATTAAAACCCTAATCTATCTTCTTGGTTACCCTATTATAGTCTTGTCGTCATCTATAAACAGCTAGAGAGTTCTTATAGACATCCCTCTTGGAGTAATACCCAGGTATTTCTACAAGATAACATAACATTCATTATTTACTTATCATCTCCCTTGTTCCGTAGAGGAATATTTATGGAATTATAAACCTTGGGATTCCAGTTTTGGTATATTTTTTATTCATGCTTGGTTATTCTATTTAGTGGATCTCTTAACATCTCTTATTTGTCAAACTGAGATTGAATCAAAAGGGTCTAGAGATCAATTATGTTTTTCCATTACAATAGATCCACTTATTGGACCACCTACTATATATAAGAACCAAATTTGTTACCTTATTATCAAATAGAAACATCCAATGCGAGATAATCCTTTGTAGGGCCATATTCCAAATAATATAGTTTTGGGACTACAACATAGGTTTAACCCCAACACATCCAAACTATGTGGGATTTTATTACCAAATCATCTGTATATATAGGATTACACCTTTTGGTTTAGTCGGAACAAATTCAGATCAATTACCATCATTATTGGGTCATGTTCCTAGAAAGATCATACCCCCACCTGGATGGCTATATTCCTTCTAGGTCTTTTCATCTCATCCACATCAAAAAATATTCTTAGTGAAATCTATCTTCACAAATCCATAATTCTTTTTACATCAACCAAATCTCATCAGGTCGCATTCCATGTATGATAAAGCCACAAAAGTTCTCTCATATGTAGTCCCTATAAAATCTAATTATATGAACCTATTGACTTTATTTCCTTTCAAAATGACATTACACTACATGTATTTTAATCATACGACATGAAAATATGTGACATGTCATGATAAGTGACACCAAAATACGTGGGCTCTAGTTATTTCAAATGGATAAGTTATAATACTCATTATGGACTCAACACTGACATCAAATCAATAAATTTCTCACTATATGATGATATATTATCAATCACTTAGCTATGTTCCGTGAAACATGAATACAAATAATAATAAACCAAATAAAATTGAGAACTGATTATACATATAGATTATACCATCAATGGATAACCTTTGATACATATTTATTTTTCAATTGATGAAGAACCTGTGATATATTCAAATGGATATTTTGATAGAGAGACATATACACATAAAAATTTCATATCCACATTTAATTTTTTTTATTATAGATGTAAAGGGTGTTAAGCCTTATATTGTGAATTTTTAAGGAATTATGATCATGACATAAATATATATGTTATAAATCAACTAGGAATTAATTCCCCTAATATGGGTGTAATTATTCGGACCTCCCATCCTCTAGACCAATGTGATTGCCTATGCATTATCACAAAAATATCCAATGACCCCCTTCCATTTAAACGTAGGTCTATGGACCATCACAGATGTGGGTACTATTGGGTGATTCTAGATCCATGAATAAACACCATTGGAAACCTTCGTATAAGTGAAACATATAAATAAAAGACAATATAAATGACCATTCATGTTGGAAATAAAATAGTGAACCAAATGTGAATCGTTCAATTATTATAAATAATTAGAGATCAGATGTCATCCAAATGTTTTTTGTCTACCTCACACACAAAAATGGTGAACTCGACCTGAATATTTTATTGGACCGGGATAATTTGGTTTCTCAAATGTCCTGAAATTTCATCTTATTCACTTATATCAAACAAAAATGAACCCAATGTAGATCAGTCAAATCAATCAATCAATAATGTTTTTTACATGTGAATATATTTTGATTTGATTCCATGTTAATGGTTTTTCATAACCATATGAATATTCAATAGAATTACCATCAGTCCAAATGTTATATTTACCTCCATGAAAAGAGTATATATCACTATATTCTTGAGTAGATCCTCATTAAAGAGGAGGACCCCATAGTCCACCCAGTATCAACAACGCTAGGTGACAAACGCATTAATTGAAAACCACCATCTCAATGGTACTATCCTGAACCTGGTTGTTCCATGTGAATACCTTAAATGAATTAAGCCTAAAAAATTATCCACCCAGAGACAATAGGTAAAAAATATGGAAGTGTCACATGTATCTGTCTCAACTATTTTTAGAAACCTCTCTCTAGAATGTGACATAATGTTCCTCCCTTATATTAAGTAGGTGGATCATGAGGTTAATAGAAACCTCATCATCACAGCACACGAGTCACCATAAATGGATCCCTTAAGAAGTCGTACTTTTTTTGGATGATTTGAATCAATCCTTCATCCTTATAAGGATGCTACCTTGTATGCCATGGCCTATTTCACCCAGATCTAAAATCCTAGGATATCCTTCTTAGGGTAGGAAATGATAAATAATTGAGAGTGATCCTACAACCCAGTTTCCACAAAATAATCCTGATAACATACATTGGTTGTAATATATGAGAGAGTGTATTTAATTTATACATTCATCATTCCCTCAGAAAAAACTCTATATGACCCTAAAGTGGTTTTTCCTTAAATCCCAGTAACAAATAGGGGAAACCCCATGTGTCTACCTTTACACATGAATCCTGTAATTATATTATGATTCCAATTTTAGGGTAAAAACCACACACACCTTCTAAAACCATGTAATGGGAATGTATTTTAATTATAGCACCATAATTCCACCGTAAAATCCATAAGTAATGGAAGGGTAGTCTTATATTCTATTCCACATTCTACAAATTTGTCGACATATCTTTATTGCAGTATTAATTGTTAGGGAATGGGAACACAACCCCTTCACCAAAATTATAGTATCCCATCTATTTAATTTAAATGATACTCGTGAGTATAAACATATTCATACTCCCGCCTAAGAGGCACATTAAAACACTCCCGTGAAAAATGTTGAACAATAACAAGAAAATATTCTTTTTCCAACTATATATTATTGGTCCATTATGATGGCAACTTCAGGGTAAGAATAAGTCCCATACAAAACCAAAGATGCCTTTTTTAATGTCCTTATAGTAAAGTTATTTATTCTCTTATGGTATTATGCATATGAAATTCAATGTCCATAAAATGGGACTCTAACCTTTATATGGAAAACATATAAAAAGATGTCACACAAAGGGTAATATAAAGTCTAGAAGTTGGACTTCATCCATGATCTACTAAATGTTGAAGTTATAAAATCCCTAAAACATCTATCAATGATAAACCATGAACACATTTTTTCATTTACAAATCTAGGTATTAGTTGTTGTTTTTTCAAATTTCATCCCCATAACATTTTTACCAGTAACCATAGAGGCCACCCCCCATAATATTTACCATGAAGGACACCATCATATCAATATTTATATTTTTCATGACAAAAATTTTCATGATGAGTATCATGGAATCCATCCCCATTTTTAGATGAAAAAATTAAAACAAGGTCCTCTACTTGATAATATCTACCCAAAATGTCCTCCATAAGGCATACACTATAGGACCACTCCCTATGGGAATATTTTAACCCATGATGGTAGTCATACGCATTGATGGTGTTCACTATGAAGGTCCTTCCCATAGTGATATATAATATCAATAGAAAGGTCCACATACCCCTTTTAAAATCAATTATAATGAATCCCTCATATCATGAGGCACTTGAGAAAATGAGGTCACTCATTCTTGATGACTTGTCATTTATAATATGTATTTTCCTCATTGAGAAGATACATAAGGAAAAAATAATTCTCTGAACCACCCTTGGATTATATATCTTCTATCACATCAATGTAGATTCTTTTTAATACTAATTCCTAAATTAAGTTATCTAGGAAACATCCACATTTTTTAGAAAAAATGGAGGAATCTATCATCCAAAAAAAATATTGCATTGATTATGAGGAGAAAACAGAAAAAAGACAATATATCGGTCATGTTTTGTCCCCTGGCCACTCCTCATTCTAACAATCATGATAAATTGTTAGTGGAATTCATAAACTATATTATTATAGATATATTGAAAAATATTCTCCATTTTAATGTGAAATTCATACCCCATGAAGGCTATGAAAATCATGTCAATGAAATAGAAGAAAATATTGATAGGATAAAATTGCACTACCTTTCAGTTATATGATTCCTGAAATTGGGGAACTGGTATGAGGGTAAACAATGTGCATATTTTAATGATTTTTGTAATATACATTATTTGAACATTGATTCTCCACGTAGTGTCCATAAAAGGGGATAGTTTTAATATAGATCATTGAATTTCACCTCAATCCATTATGATAAAATCCTACCAAAAAATTTACTCATGCAATGTCGTTGCTTTGAGTTAACTCCAGTATTCACTCACTTCTTGTGAGAGATGGTATGCTCAATAAAAACCCATGATTTTCAAATCTTGAATCTTTCAGGCCCACTAAGAAAAATACATCAAAGGACTCTTTCATCAATATATAAGAAAGATTATGAAATATTCTCACTTAATGAAATCCAATAACAGATTTGGAAAATATGATTTAGAATCCAAATGCTTACATTATAAGTATGAATTCAACTAAATCATCCTCAAAAAAAGATCTCCATGATCAGGATGGAAGTCAAGATAGATGAAACTAAAATAATATTGTATAATACTCATTCCATTTGTCTAGGGACATTTTTAATATAGTCACCTCAGTAAACATTTTCAAATTTATCCTGAATTGTCTCAGAAACGTAGTATTGGAATCCCAACATGCAGGGCTAGGTGAATTTTACCTCAACTTCATCCCCTGAAAATTTAAGTATTTTCCCATTTAGGTGGCAAATCAACAAGTGAGTCTTTATATTTTTTCTTATATAATGTTTAATCTCTCACCTTGGGAATTCATACAATAAATATTTATGTGCAATCATTGTATTACCCTTCAAAATGTGGCTTTAAAAGAATCATGGAAGAAAATTATGTGGCCCTATGGAGATCAAAATCTATACTGACCTATCAGGAGGACCACTTCTTATTAACATCATGACTTTTTCAACATATATATTTTTCCTTACAAACACTCTTATTATTCTAATGGTTAAGTGGTGCCTATAATTGTTTATAAATCAGTAAAAATCATCACCACTGTCCCTAAAGATGAAATAGAACATGAAACCCATACAAGAGAATAAGAGTATGATGTTTCTATTAGAAATAAAATCCATAAAAAAATAACTGAATAAGGTTTGTATAAGAGAAATTTTTGGATTACAAAAAAAATATGGGCTGCCTTGATTTTCCATCTGCTACCTCTTAGTGGGATTTAATCAAAAAAAGGGTAAATATGTGGATACATCACAACCTTTACCAAAGGAAGTTAAATATCATACTCTTGATGAGAGATTTTACTAGTACAAGGAAAAGATATTTAGATGAAGCGATTAAATATAAAATTATTATGAGTCAATAACACTAAAAAATATATTCTTCCAAAGGAACATCTTCTTGCTCTTCCATTATATATCTCTCAACCAGAAGATCTTTTCATACCAACAATAGTTGGCCAATGGAATCCACTCAATCTGGGATCTGGATAACTTGTTTATTTTGATACAATGGTAGTAGAATGTTAGGTATTTCTCTATTAGTTAAGTAGCTATATCCCTATTATAGTCATTTTTATAGGCCTATCACTAACAGTTTTCACCTATAAATATATTAAGAGATGTCACATCCGGGTCCATCCACTATTTTCCCTATTCAAATACTAGATCAATTGTCCCTTCTATCATAGATGCAAGAAAAAATTGATTTACTGATAGATTGATAGAATTATATGGAATTATGGAAGGCACCTAGGAAACTGGAGATAAAGTATTACCCCTAATGGGTACATGCAACTCTTCCCCTTCCAATATTTTTGAATCTGACATTTTCAAAGTGCAATATCATGAGTGATCTAAATAAATACCTAAAAAATCATATCATTGTGCATTTTAATGATGATAAACCTATTTTGGAATGAAATAACCAAACATAGATGATTCATATAGTATTTATAAGGTCAGTCCTTCATTAGGTATACTATTTTATTAGTCAGGTTAATGAAAGGATATGAAGATATCCTCTGGTAGTTTCATTTTCAATTCAACTCTACACCCTAGAAGACAATAATCCTTGACCTCTAAAATAGTACGTAGATAATTTCAGGGTATTGGATATAATTGTTATGTGGAACAGTTTTAATTACTCTCTCAACTTGTAGCTTCCCAAGGAAATTTTTTTGGGTCTCTATATAGGGAACCTCTATGATGACTTACAAACACCACTTATTCTAGTAAATTATCATAGTAGGTCTTGTAAAATTATCATATTTGTAAATAGTTTAGAAGATTAAATTAGGTGAATCATTTCATTTTCCATAACAAATATGGTAGATCAAGGAAATAGAATATGTATTGTTGGAACTGTGATTATAACACTTATGCAATCTTCTATACTACCACCATCTCTAACACCCACAATATATCACATGACACTCTTACTGAACAATAACACTAGTTTATGTTTTTCTACCACAATGAGTGAAAGGATATTAAATATTTTTTGTTTGAGGACTAGAAGAGTAAATTTCATTCTTTCCAATATGAACATGTTTCTATCTACATTATACAATTTATGAAAAATAATATTCTATACCATACAGTGAATAAAATGTAAAATTATGTTGTTCTCAATTAATATCCAAGTTGTTTACCATTTTACTAACCACTAGGGATCACAATATTGTGTTTATTTATTTTTAAATACATTCTGTTGAATATAAATGACTCTGGGAATATTAAATTGGTCTTGCAACCAAAATTAGTGGAATGTGTTTCTACTACTATTCCAGAGGATTTAGGTGAATGTAAATAATTTATAAGATTGGGATCATATATTTTAATTAGTTATATGACATAAAATATAATAAATTGAACTCATGTAATCTTTAGGGCATATTTAAAATAGTTATTTCTGAACCCGATCTCTTCTTTTAATGTGATCCTAACATCATTGATATTAAAACTCGACCAAGTGATTATCTTAAAATGTTTATTTTAACTGACTAGGAAAAGGTAAGTTATATAATGAATAACCCATACAAACAAATTCTAATTCAGACCCTCATAGATTTTATGCGTCGTGTTCCAAGAGGATTGGAATTGTCCCACTAGATGGTGCTATAAGAAGAAACTAGCTAAATGGAATCCCAATTAGGTGGACAATTATGCTTTTTGTCCATTAATTTCATTAATCTAATGGATCCCATATCCAATGATGATTATTCTCATGAATCCAGGTTTCCAATTATTTATTGGATAACAAGACATAGTGATGTTAGATCCATGTAAATAGAGGAATTTATATTCATAAAAAAACTAAATATGTCAAGCACTTTTCATATAGAGTTATTTTTAATGTGAATACCCTTGGAAAATTCCTTCATAAATCAAAGTAAGAGCATGAGAATCCTCCCATGATTTTGAAGAGTCGTCTAGAAGAAATTGTTTTGGTGGATTAGGTAGAGGTAGTGTAACAGTCCAATCAGTATAGATGTGTGTGTGGACAATTTTAGTCGAACCCACAAGTGATAAGAGTACCATCATCTTCTTTTAATATACCCTACCTTCCTACATCAAGAACATAATCACCTAATTCAATTTCTATAAAGTAACATTGTACATAGAATTATGACCTTTAGATTAAAAATATAATACCCTAAAAAAATTTTTCATTATTTCATCCAATATTATAATCCTGTATTCTCTTAATTTATCAAGAAATCTCCTAGAATCACTTATATAATCCCTGATAAGACCTCAAATTTTAAAATCATATTTTCCCCCTATTTAAGTTTATCATGTAGATATTTTTCTCATGGAGTGACACACAATTATATCATTAACAATGCAAGACATGGATACTATTATATATGGACACATAAGACAATTGTATGTATATAGTAGGCTAGATGAAGTTTTCATACAATGATCTTTCATAGATAATGGATTAATAATATACCATATTCAATAAAAAATTCTTCATCAAGTAGGTTAAAAAATTTAATGTCCCCCTATTCCACTAAATGTTAGGTTATAATAGATTGTTAAAAAATTCAATCTGCTGAATCAAGATCATAAATCAGATTGGGGGACATGTATCTGAATCTCTATTTTGTATTTTTTTTAAATGATATCACATTCTAAGACTTGTTCAGGAGGCCTTGGTTGCACCAACAAGTAGGAATCTTGTCACCATACCATGAAATTATCAAATACTATGTCAATTGATAGATTGGTACATTCCATGATGAAAATTATTTTCATGAATCTTGAGAATCTAAATACATCAAAGTCTAATTTTACCATAGAGAAGGAAAACAAACCATGATTGATGATTTAATTCATTTTACTACCCCAAGTGGTATAAAAATGTCCTTTTATAAACCATTTAATAGGATTTGTGATGAATATGTATTTCCCATTAAGAAAATCAGAAATATATAATTCAATTTGGGTATGTATTCGTCAAATCTTATGATCTCATTAACATCAACCAAACCCAAAAATATTTATTAGGTGTTTAATATTCCCAATAATTACAAAAACCCAAGTGGAAATTCTTTCATTTTATCTCCAAATCATGAAATCCCCCCAACATCATCAGTTGAGTATGAAGAAACTCTTGTATCACCAATAGAGATTATGAAAATTCCTACTTCAACATTACAGTTTTAGGATTTGGATTGTTCATCTAGCTATTTTTATTCCACTTTATAACTCATTACTCTAGATATTGGTGTTGAAGAATAAGAATAATATAATATCATTAACTCTCTAACATCATTCGAGGAAGGAGTATCTTGCATTTCTGATAAGATTTGGCTGATAAATGTTAGTACATATGAATATCTACAAACTATATTGATCAATGCATACCTGTATTGCAAATAAATAGTGGTATATGATAATGAACCAATCAAAATATATATTAAATTTTCATTTTTGAGGAAACTTTCATACATTACACAAACACATACCCAGAAACCCTCTTTGTTTAGTTACTTTGGAAATGTGGACACATAAACAACTAGTTAATAACATATAAACATCTTCTCTTATCTATTTATTTATAACTAGAATGATTTGTGACATATCAAACTTAATACCTATCATTTTATGTTGAAGAAAAGAAACATAAGAAAGGTAGAGATCAGATTCTCGGTAAGGGTATATAAGAGAGAGATCAATCATAACATAATCATAAGAAATTTGAACACAAAAAAACATTTGAAAATCATATCATGTATTTCTAAGAACCCAAAATCTTGTTAGTGAATAAATCATATAAGTTTATAAAGAATAAAAGAACATATTCTATGAGAAAACAACGTAATATATAGAACATTGTAAAACACATAATCATATAAGCTAATTTCCATGCTAGTCAAGGAATCTAATCTAAGGATATCTTAGTAGTCTGACATTACACCCCATACAATCTTGGTAGTCATGGTTCACTCACATAAACATCTTAGTAGATACGGTACACTCTGAATACCATCTAAGTGGAAAAATTCATTTACTGAACCGAGTTTACACCCTATTATAGACATGTATATCTTTCTAGATATAAACCTTTACCCAATGCATTTGAGGGATATATATCTCCCACCTTTCACATAATAAAATCATATATACATGTTCAAAAAAACATAAATCATATCATAACCCATAAAAAGAAATGGGTTTCCTAAAAAATTCATCATAAGATAAATCATGGAAGAGAAACCAAATTCAAATGTAATAATCCATTATAAACATAAACCATAAAAGGATTGAATATTAATGGAACCATTGGATCAATTCCTATTAAAACATAATTAATAACAAAAATTCCATTAATGAAAATGGTTTTGAAAGATTAATTGACATAACTCTTATGTAAAATATCATTTCCTTTATTAAAATTGGGTTTTAAATCCTAAAACATTTATCAAACATTTTTAATTTAAAATATCCATAAATGATACATAGACATATCTAATGGTATGACTCTTCAAATTTAATATCTTAGATGTTTTATACTTCATACAAATCCAAATAACAACCTGTAATATACTATTAGATATGACCATAGGAATTTTAATGTGACCAGTAGGAATAATAATATGACAAATATAATTGTAACATCATATTTGAAATTATACAGAAAATTTAGGTATTTTTTGAATTAAATTTTAATATACTTATATCATATAACATGTAAAAAAATATTTTGGAAATAATAAATTAAATATTGGTGCTTTTTGAAATGTAAATATTAATTCAAAATATTAAAATTGAAATAAACATTTAAAAAATAATGAAATTGATACCTAAATTATTATTTTATTTTCTTATGATTATAATATAATTTTATGAGACCATAAATAATTTTTCAAAGTTTCATAAAATTAGTTGTGATTTAAAAATCATAATTTATCAAATAAATGATAATTTATTTGAAAATAAAATTTATAATATATAGAAAATTATTTTTATAAAATGGAGTACATTTTAAAATTCTACACATAAAAAATATTTTGGTTGAATTCGTGGGATTTTTCTAAAATTGTTGAAATTTAAGAGAATAATGAAATACAGTAATTTATAGTATTTTCCAAAATACATGAATTATAGAGTCATAGGTGATATATGTCTTATTTATGACCATAATATCAAACTATACTTCATTATTTTGATATATTTATTGATAATTCTCAAAATACTGATAGTCCTAAGACAAAATAATAAACAACTAAATAAAATATTCAAAAAACACCCCTCTCATCCACAATAAATACCAAACCTTCTACTCACCCACCCAAAGCCTTGAGGATTTGTTATATTATTCTTATTTACTCTTCCAAATCACCCCCTCACATTTTTGGTTTAATTTTATAACCAAAATAGCATTTCAAATTCCCAAAAGATGATCTCAAAGAGAATAATTCACAATTTAAATCATATTTAGTTCATTTAATTTTCATTAAATTTATTTTCTTAACGCCTATGTTTAAAAATTCATGATAAATCTAGTATATTAAATATACTATAATTTTATTATGATAATAAAATATCAACCATAAATTTTCTTCTCTTCCCCTTTTTATTCATGAAATGAAATCACCGTCTATGAGATAGAAATTTACTGCCTTCGTAGACGACAATTTTTGTTTCTAACTCCCATTAAAGTCTAGTCATGAAACAATTTTTATAGTTAAAATGGAAATTAATATATGTAATTAAACTAATTTAATATTCTATAACTAGTATATATACATAATATTAATTCACAATTCAAATCTAGTGTGTGGTGATTGAAAAACGCCAAAATAATCCAAATGGTTATCACTATAATCTTATATAATGATTCATCCACGTCCCAAATAAATAAAAATAATTTATTTAAACATTTAATATTTTATATGGTCATTAATGAAGTACAATTTAAATTTTTTATTACTATTACCAATTTACATGATCTTTCATACATGTATATGAGTGAACTAATCATGGAAACCAAGGAAATGAACACTCCCAAATGACAGAATTAAATATTATGGCTCATCAAAAATAACATAAACTTATTTAATAAAATTATAATAATTAAATTAAATGTTTAATTGGTTATAAATTAAATTATTAATAAATATAATTTTTTTATCCATGAAATTATGTACAAGTATAGAACACTATTACACATAAGAAAAGTGTTTCCCCCTAAATATCCATTTATCATTATAGTTATATTTTTTTATCTCTTTTCCCTAATGTAATTATAAATTAATGTCATTAAATTATCTTAAATTATCTTCTTATCTTAAATAGATAGGTACATAATATATGCCATCATTATTTTATGGGTATTTAGATGTTTTATAATAATCATTTTTCAATTCTACCCGACATGCAAGCCCGATTATTATGAACATCCCTATTACTTATCAATTTTCACATGCACCCATAATCTATTTTAATCCAAAATTATTTTTATAAAACCACTAATTTTATCATGAAAAAACTAAATAATTGTATTCCTATTTTTTTTATACAAATACTATACCTTAGTAAATTTTGAAAACTATTTAGTATTTTCCCTTAAACCGCACTTAAGAAGCTCATTTATAAAGCTTCTTAAATAAGATTTTTACATACTTTCACTCCAATAAAAAATATTTTATGCCTGAAATATAATTTCATTTTCCCTCCTTTATCTTTTTTCGGATATATATCTTTTAACCATATTTTAGTAAAAATAAAAATCATATTTTAAAAGAACTCTTATTTACAAAGTAGAAAACTGTAATTCTATCAATAATTCCTCAATGATTTTATTATATTATTTTTATCTATTGAAAATCATGTTGTTTAATCTTATTATCAATTAGTATTGATCTTTTTGGATATCATCTACCATATTTTATTAAATATTTTATAATTATTTTTATTTTTGATGTTCTATCTTGATACAGTTCACCATTTTACTCAGAATGGTTATTGGTTAGGTTTATTGATTGGAAAAGGTTATTTACATTCTTATGAATATGTTTTTATGTTCCAATACATTCATATGTAATATAAATTTACTAATTAATTGATGGGAGGGGGTCATTATAGCTCTTTGATGTATCAGTATTTCCAATGATACATGCTAAACAGAATTTTTACCCACTTATGTATGGTGTCCTGGTTGAAGCCTTGATGATATGTTTATGATGTCCATAATTATGAATTCTCACATTATTATACTATTAATTTATATTCCATGGTGTTATTTGACTAGAATAATTTTCATGTTTATGTTTTATTCTCCTATTATTATTTATACAGAATTATTTAATCAGTTTTTATGCCTTCCATATTATGCTCAATATTTCATTTTTATTTCCAGTGTTTTTAATTATTCACAATTCCTCATTGATTATATATATGATAGATTCCACAATATGTATTACCCTTACCGAGAATCTTATCTGACCCATTTCGTATGTTTAATTTTTTCCCAAGATAGGAATATGAATATTATAAATCATTTGCAGGTATAATCATGGATTATATGGGTGTTTCGAATAGAGTGGATATATTATATTTATTTTCTTGATGTAATATATGTATCTATATTTACAAATATAAGAAACTATATGGTCCTTTAGGATGTGATTTCCTAGAGCTTTATTCCAATTTGAGAATGTAATGCACCAACTCTGCACTACATGGGTCAGGATATTTGTAGTTTGTCTTCGAAGAAGTGTAGTGTAATACATGGAATCTATTAATAATATATATATATATATATTAGGGAAAATAACCCTAAGATAGATATAAACCATTATAAAGGATTAAAAAGTAAATATATCCCAAAGAAACCACGTTTATGATTATATGATTAGCTATGGATATAATTTTCAATTTATCTTATGTTTTACTTAAATGAAATTATGCATTATGATTAATAATATAATTTTGTATATTCTATTTTTTTAGAAAAGGAATATATTGGAAGGCATTAAAACCATATCAATACATGTATTCCATATTTGTATTTTCCTCCTATGATATATAATAATGTTGTAGTGGAATTTAAAATTGTAGCTGATCAACTTATAACAATATTGGTAAAACTGACTCATGTTATGAATAATACTATAACCTTAATGGAGAATCCTAGTCCACAACATTGAGTAAAAATGTTGTACCACTTCATGGGATATAAACCCCCATCATTCAAGGTGACAACAACCCCATTTTTAGATGATCAATAGATATTTTCCTTATGGAATTTCCTATAAATTAACGAAATAAAAATGGTTGTCCTTGAAATTTATCATATCTATAAATATTTGGATTAGTGGTGTTCATTAATTCAAAACACGAAGGATGAGGAATAAATATAAAACATATAATGTAGTGATTTTAAGGAATTTGTCTTCTAGAAATCATTCCCTAAAGAACAAAAAGTCCATATAGAGAGAAAATTATTGAACATGAGGAAAAATGATGATGAAAATTTTACTTTGTATGAAGAAAATTTTAGGGGTTAAAAATATTCCTCTGACGATTACTAGTGTCCAAAAATTTTTCATGATATAAAGATATAGACTCATGTGCTATCAAGACAAGAAAACAAATCATTTTCTTACGACCCTATTGAGTAGCAATAGAATTAGAGGGTTGTTTAACACATCGAAAAAAGTAATAAGGGGAGGGGCGAATATGAGAATTGAATTTCCATCATGTGATAAGTATGGGAAAAAACCTTGTTGATTTCTATATGTGAATTGGATTTTGTTAAAAATATGAAGAAAATGCCACCAAGACTATGATTGTAAGGGAATTAAAGAATCCACCATTGTTCAATGGTACAATGTAAAAGAGATGGGTAAATATAAAAATGATTATTTTAAATATAAAGGAAAAATTCCATATAAAATTACAAGAGAGAAATTCCAAACATAAATGATCATAACTGTGGAGGTTGAAATTCTTAATGATGTTCTGTTAGCTAAATTAATAATTTCTTCAAACATAGTCAATGCCATTTTTGTTTCTAGATCATCAAATTATTTTATACCTTCCTATTTTTCTAAGAAATATCCAACTTTTTAATTTTGATTTAATATGGAGTTGTTAGTTAAAACATCCCCAGGAAGTCACATTGAAATAAATATTTATCAAACAATCCCATTTTTACATAGAAATGTTCTTTAGTTTCTAACCTTCTCATTATACATATGATTCACATTGATGTAATCCTAAGTATTGACTGTGTTTCAAAATATGATAAAAACCTATTTAAAAAAGAAATAAATTACTATTGGTGACGGATATGTATAATTCCTTATTATAAATTAGAATCCTCATTATATAATTCTTTTCTACATCAACCTCTAGTAGATCTACTGAGTGAAATTCGAGGGGAAGAAGAGAAAACATCATCTATGGATGATAAAAGAAATATTCAAATTGAAGTTGTACCTAATTTTAAGGATTACATTGATGTAAATCTAGAGGACTTAAATATACATCCTCCATAGCATGAAGTTGAGTTCTTATATGATTTAATTTCTAGTGCAAGTCCAATATTAAAGTCTCCTTATAGAATATAGAATGTAGTGTTAGTAGATCTATAGAAACAAATAGAGGAATCAAGTGGTAAGGGATTCATTCTACCTAGTTTTCCCTATAGGGTGTCCATGTTATCTTTCTCATAAAGAAATATATATCCACGAGCCTATTCATTGACTACAGAGAAATAAATGATATTATAATGATGAACAACTATCATCCTCCTCATTTTGATGATTTATTTGATCAATATCATGAAGTTCAAAAATTTTGGAAGATTAACCTTCAATATAGATATCATAAATTTCATGTGAGGAAGTAAGTTATTCCAATGACATAATATCAATCTTGGTATAGACATTATGTATTAATATTAATTACATTTCGACTAACAAATGCACCTTATGTTTTTATAGATCTAATAAATTGAGTATTCAAGGAATATCTTAACCTTTGGTTGTGGTATTTTTTGATGAATTCATGTTTTACTCTTAAATCTATGAGTAACATGAGAACCACTTCTATATTGCTACAAAAACATCACAATAAAATAGTTATATGGTATGTTATCTAATTGTGAATTATGGATTCAAACAGTTTCTTCTCTTGGCCATATTGTCTCTTTGGATGGAATCTCAGTTGATCCATGGAAGATAAAGGTAGTTTTGGGAATTTATTACACCATTAAACATAACTGAGGTATATAGTTTTATTGGTTTATTAGATTACAATTGGAATTTGGTTCTAACTTTTACCTGATTAACTAACCCTTTGACAATGATTACTCATAAAGAGGTAAATTTTATTTGGACAAAGGAATGTAAATAATTATTTTCAAAATGGAAGAAGAGATTAGTGAATACTCAAATCTCTAATCTATCATTTGAAAATGGTGATTTTTTTATTTATTTTGTTATACCAAATAAAGGACACTGTTTTGTCTTCAGGTATAATGAAATAGTTATTTTATATGTATCAAGGTAGTCAAAAACGCATTAATAAAACTATCCAACTCATGATCAAGATTTAGTAGTTTTAATCATTTCTTTGTAAATTTGGAGATAATATATCTCTGGTAAAATATTTTAGACATATACATATTACAAGATATTTAATTATATATTCTCATAGAAATAAATCCACATGAGGAAATGTAAATGGTTGGATCTACTCAATGTTTATGATTGTAAAATATAATACCTCCTAGGGAAGGAAAATAATGTAGATTAGGATTTGAAAAAGAAGGATCATAGGGTTCTGAAAAATATACGGATTGACAAGGATCATGTGAATATGATTCTAATAAAGATGGATATAGGAATAATCATAGGAGGTGAAACATCATTACTTTTTCTAATGGTTTTCGAAACTAACCTTATCAACAAGTTTTAAATTTTCTCAATTTAATGATTAGAATATTAAATATAAATTCAATGTTATGAAAAATGGAAAGTTGGTATAATTCATACATGAATATGGTGTTTTAGAATTTCTAAAGAGTCTTAGTGTTCCCTTGAAAATATTGAAAAAAAGGAAATTATTAAATGATTACCATATCTGGAATTTTTCTATACACCATTTTTTCACTATGATGTATATATATTTGAATGAACATTTATAGTGGGATATTATGAAGCAATAAATTACTAATTACTTATAAATATGTTTAGTAAGTCAATATTTGAAAGGTGAAATACAACATCCTAAAGGATTCATGTTACCTCTACCTATTCCAACATGGAAATTCTTTGATATTATTAAGGATTATTTAACTAGATTTATAAATAATCAATTAATAAATGATTTAATATGATTAATTTTTGATTAAAATACCCAATTTATAGATTTCCTTACCATAAGGGATGACTTTATAATGGATCATCATTCAAGACTTTATATCAATGAATTAGTAAGACTTCATGGAGAACCCATTTCTATTAATTTTGATTGTGATTAGTGATTACCATTGAAATTTAAGAAAAAAAAATTAGAAAGCATTAGACATCAATCATCATTTGAATATATCTTATCACCCACAAACTGAAGGGATGTCTAAAAGAACTATTGAGACATTTCAATACAAGTTCAGATCATTATTACTTAAAATTCATGTAATGCAGGATCATTATTTATTTTTCTTAGTTTTTTAAAATAAGAATAATTTCTATTCGAGTATTCAAATAGTACCATATGAAGCATTGTATGGAAGGAGATATCATGCACCAACCTGTTAAGATAATGTGGGTGATAGGAAACTCATAAGACAAGAAATTTTGAATTAAACAATAGAAAAGGTAGTGATTATTCAGACACAAACTAAAGAATATCATAGTATAAAATAGAGATATGCCGATAATCAAATTATTTATTGTAAATTTTGTGTGTGAGATCATGTAGTCTTGAAATTATCTTCGTTGAAGTGTGTTATAAGATTTAGAAGGAAAGGGTTACTAATCCCCCTGTATATTGGCTCTTTTTAAATCATATGGCTAATTGGATCTATGGTTTATTGTTTGGTGATGCCACATATCCATTCTAAATTACACAATTTGTTCCTTATTTCTTTGTTAAACAACTTCATGCCAGACCCAAAGCATGCCCTCAGTTACAATGGAATGGAATTTGAGCCTAATTTATCATACATTGATGAGTCTATCTCTAATTTGGACACTAAAGAGTAGGTGTTGAGTAATCAAATAACTCACTCGGTAAAGGTATTTCATAAAAGACATAAAAGATATGATCTGACTTTGGAACCAAAAGAATATAAGATGAAGAACTAGACAAATATTTTTATGAAATGACATTCTAAAAAATTTATTATGAAATTTTGTGAAGGAGAGGAGATTATAACACCCCAAGATCGTATGGTATGTGCCTTTTAGAATTTAATATCTCTTATAGTTTATACTTCATGAAACATTGAATTTAAACGCGCAATATACTATTAAATATGAAAATTATAATAGTAATGTGACCATTAAGAATAATAATATTAACAATAAAATATTAACTTCACCTATGATATTATACATAAAATTTTGGTATCTTATGAATAAAAATATATTATATTTATATCAAATAATGGAAAAATAAATGTTTTAAAAATAAAAAATTGAGCATTAGTATTTCTTTGAAACATAAATGTTAATCCAAACATTTCATACTAAAATAAATATATAAAATAAAATTAATTTTAATGAAATATATTCACAGAATAATATTTTCTTGTCTTATGATTATAAGATAATTTTATAAGTCCTCAATTAATTCATCAAAGTATCATAAAAGTAGTCATAATTTTAAAATCAGTTTTTTCAAATAGATGGTGAGTTTATTTAAAATTTAAATTTACCATATTTATAAAATTATTTTCATAAAATGGATTTCATTATATAATTTTACATATAAAAAATAATAGTTATTTTTCGGGATTTTTCTAAAATTATTGATTTTTTGGTGAATAGTGAAATATGGAAATTTAGGGTATTTATTCAAATTACATGAATTATGGTGACATTTGTGTTGTATGGAAGATTTAATCTTTTAATATCAAACTATATATCACTATAATAATATTGATAGTGATAATTCTTAGACAATACAAAGTCTACATCCAAAATAATAATAAAATGAATTAAATATTCAAAAAATGCATCTCTCCTCCCCTATAAATATCAACACCCACCACCCCTTCTCCTAACACAACCAAATCCAAGAATATTGATTATATGTTACCCATTTTCTATACCGCCCCCACTTATATTTTCTAGAATTTGTGGTTTCAGTAAATGCCATTTCAAATTCCCTTGACGAGGTTCTAACATAGAAGAATTCAAGAGGTATATCCCCTTTTGTTCTTCAAATTTTCATTCAATTTATTTTATTACAAACCATATAAAAATAATTGTGATAACTTGAGTATATTATATATACTAGAACATTCTTATTATAATGTAATTTAAACCATCAATTTTCTTCACTTACCCTTTTTATTCTAAAAATGAAAACATCATCCATGAGGTGATGATTTACTGCTTTCATGGATGGCGAGTTTCATTTTTCTAATTCCACCTTCATGGATTATCATAAAACCATTTTTATGGTTATATTAGATATTAATATATTCATTTAAACTTATTTAATATTCGGAAACCAGTATATATACATAATATTACTTCATAATACAAAACTAGTACGTAGTGATGAAAAAATACAAAAATAATCCAAATGGTTACCATTAACATCATATCTAATGATTCATCCTCATTAAAAATTACCAAATGAATCATATAACCATTTAATATTATTTATATTCAATAATAACATATAATTTGAATTCTATAATACTGTTACCATTTTAAAGGATCATGTTTTCATGTATACAATGAACCAATCATGACAACCAAGGAAAAGAACACTCTCGTATGCTAAAATTAAATATTATAACCCATCAATAAAATCATACATGAAAATAATAAAATTATACAAACTATATTACATTTTGAATAGATTAATAATTAAATAATTAATGAATATAATTTTATTATTTGTGACATTAATTATATGTGTGGAACACTTCTAGACATAAGGTAAGGGTTTGTCCCTGAATCTCCAGTTTTTGTTCAGGTTATGATTTATCTCTCTTTACCCAAATGTAATTCTTAAATATTATTATTTAATCCTCCTATATTTTGTGTTAATATTCTATATATATATATATATATATAGATATTGTAACATCCCAGGTAAATAAAGAATAAAGAATTTTCATATTTATTAATATTTACGAATTAAATATTAATTTTATTTTAAAGGGGTTGCTATGTTCGATAGCGTACCCGATACGCAACGATAAGTTTCTTTGAAACTTACGTAGCACACTAGTAAAAAAATAATATTATTTTAAATGTTAGTTAACAAGTAGTCGTTATACTGGCGGGAATGGATAGAAATAACTAAAATATGATTAGATATGTTTTTAAATGTTTATACATTTACCCAATAAATGATAAAGGCTTAAAATACGGAAAGAGTTCAATTTTAGGGCATATATACTCTAATTTTCACTAAAGGTTCACTTATCACCTTTTAATGGTGAACCGTCATTAAATATAGTTTTTATCACTCTTATACTTTATTTTGGACCAAATAAAACTCTTATTAAGAATCGGGACATCAGATTTTACTTTGTGTAATTTTTCAGTATTTTTCCGATAAAGTTCATTTTTTAATGAATAGTGTAAAATGTTGTATTTTAATTCAAAACCACTTTTTAATATAAATTATTTATATTATTAGATTATTATTTTAATTGGTTTTAAAGTGAAATTAGAAAATATTTTTACCAGTTAATCCAATGGTGGTCATTGGAATCAATTTCACTTTGAAATTGGACTTAAACTGGTGTCAATCTTTTGATACTTATTGTTTCACAAAAACACGCTATTTGTCATGACAGCGGGAATTAATTATTAAATTAATTAATTTTAATTATATGTTTTTAATTTTGTAAAATGGAATTCAATTTTGAATTCGGAATATCAAATATAGCTTAGGGTGATTTTTTTCCAATTTTCTGAAAAACTTCAATTTTTGATGAATAGTGAAACCACTAAGTGGTAATCAAGCAAACTGATTTTTCAGTTAAATGAAAGTTTACCACTAATGTGTATTTAATTTTGAAAATCCGACATACATGGTTGTCATTAAGAAGTAAAATGTGGTTCAATGAGATTAAAATAATTTTTTTGGTGAATAGTAACTTTTTTTCATTAATCGCGATTAGAGGTAATTAGTGTAGTTTAAGGTAAAAATGGTATTATAAGAATGTGAAAACACCATGAAACTTGTCCTACACCTATTGGGTGAGTCATGGCCGACCAAGACAAGCCATGGGAAAACTTGGGGACCCCATGGAGCCACTTTAGTTGGAAAATTACATTAATATATTTTTATTTAATGTTAAAGTGAAAATGACACTAACATAAATTGTTTTACTAAAATAATTTTTGATTGGAGTTATAAAAGTCCAAATTTTGATTATAAATAGGAATTGGAAAGATAAAAAGATTTCCTACATCATAGTAGTTTTTTATAATTTTTAGACATTAAATAAATTAAATTATTTATGACATAATAATGATGCAGCGATGACATCATTATTTGACGTTTTTAATAAAATGGAAAGATAATGAAAAATATAAAACATAAACATGGCCAAAACCAATTGGATGAGTGGATTTATAACCCTTATCACCTTATCCACGAATTATATCAATGTGGGACCTTTTAAAACCGAAACACATTTTCAAATAAAGTAATATTTCTTTACTTTCCAAAAGTACCCCTCCTCTCCTCTTATAAAAGGCCCCCACCTCTACCTCATTTCACACACTCCTCAAGCCTTTGGCTCGGCCAACCCCTGCCCAATTACTCTATCCACATCCCTCTCCTCAACCTAGAGTATTCCCTTTGGGAAGAATCCTTCCAAAGGAAGCCTTTAGGCTCAAATCAAAAGGGATTTACACTTTTAAAGGTAATTCATTCTCTCTTGTTCATTTGTTTTATTTTGCTTCTCCAACCCTCTAAACTCTTTTTATTTACTTATTTTGTAACAAAACCAGTATCTTCAATATACTAGGATATTGTTATAAGATTTATTTGAGCTACACTCTCACAAAACTACATCTAATAGTTAAAGAACATACGGTTTCCGTGGATGGCGAAATTCTGCCTCCAGAAACGATGATTGTTCAATACTCATTTAACACCTTCAAGGGTGGCCATTATGATGTCACTATTTTTATATATGATATATAATATGTTTATGTTTTCTTTAAGCTTCTGTATTTTTCATTTTTGGCATACCTTTATGGTTTCCATTATGGGTAAACACGATATCTTCATTTAAGGAAGTGCGGACTACCGCCCCCTAAAAGTGATGTGATTCGTTAATGCCATATGTGGGACGTGTAAAGGATGGATTTAAAGTTATTATATATTATTTTATACTGGAATTATAATATACCTCTATATCATTATTATTTCTTTCCATTAAAGTATGAGATAGAAATGAAGGTAGCGTTCATGCGTACGTACGGCTTACCATCTCCATGAACGGTGCATTTCATTTCTTATCCGCAAATGTAATGTACTATTAAAAGTACCTGTATATAATGGATATATATAATTAATTATATATCTAAATGATGAATATAATTCTGGAATTAAAATATACATACCTCTCATTTAGTTTTAATTCCATTAATATGACAAAGAAATGAAAGTAGCGTTCATGCTTACGTACGGCTTACCGTCTCCATGAAAGGTGCATTTCATTTCCTACCTCTAAATGATTATGTAATATTATAAATACATGTATATGCTGGATATATATGATACATATTATATCCAAATCGGGAATTTCATTCTGGATATAACGAACCTTTGACCAAATGAACAACATGTAATTGTAAGAAGTCAACTTTCAACTTAAGAACCAAATATTGAAAAAACAAACATTATTAACTTAAATGGTTAAATAATGTTTATAACATGTCAATAAGTGATATAAAAAGAATAATGAACTTTAAAAAGGTTCTTAATCAAGTATAAATTAACTCAAGTTTATTATTCAGGAGATTAAATAACGGTCGGGTCAAGTCGGATACGAGGTAAGGGACTTCGTCTCAATCTCCTTTCATTGAGGCATATTTCGTTTTATACACAACTTTATTTTATGCGGTGTATAAACTCCTTTGACTTTTACTTTTATACAAAAGGAATCTTTTTCTACGAAGCGTTTTACTAAACGACAAAAAGGAATGTTTTTTTTAACGTACGCGGTGACAACGACTTTTTCCGCCGCCGCAGGTATTATTTGATCTTTGGCTTTCTCAACAAGCCGTAATGTTTTTAGAATAAAATAAATACCATATACTCTTTTATGTATTTTGGTATTGAAAATGGTTTTGAAAAAGGATTCTATTATGTCAATATATTTATGATATATTGTGATTGAAATGTGGAAATGTTATCATTCCTTTATATTGGTTTTATGTTTTATGATTTTATACTGGTACTTGGACATTTTAACGGGTGGTTACGTTATAAACCATATGACGGGTGGTGCCGTCAATACCAGGACGGGTGGTTACGTTATAACCTCCAATGCATTGGGTATGGAAGTCGGCCGTATGGCTATTCCATTAAGTATTTATGGAAATTGGCCGTATGGCTATTCCATTAAGTGATATGTGTGGAAGTCGACCGTATGGTTACTCCACTTAAGTATGTTTATGTCCCAAGTTACCTTTATATATGTTATGTGTTCTTTATATGGGTTTTATGGTAATACTTTGGTTACAAAAAGGTAAGTAATGATACTTTATTCAGTGAATAGTTTTTACTACTTCATGAAGGTGAAGGTATAACTTTGATAGAGTATACATGGTTTACTTGATTTTGAAAAACTAACAGTTTTCATTCTTTGTGTATCCCTTACTGATCTTTTTATGCTCACCCCAAGTTTTTCGAAATGTTTTTCACAGGACTTAAAGTGGAATAAGGTCAAGGATGGGATCAAGGGAATGTCATGCTATCTAAAACATGGAATCTAGACATCTTTCTTTTTAAGAGTTTTTTAGTTTATGGAAACTTAGTAGAAGTGTCTACTTTGTTATCCTTTAAGATGTAATAGTTATGTTCTAATTCTCTAAAACTCTAAACCTGAAAAGATCCTCAATGTGAATTATTCATTTAATTCAATATTAAGTAAGGTTTAAGAATGGGGCCTTATAGTTGGTATAAGAGGACGGTTTAGACAACTTTAGGAGTTAGAAAAGTGTTAAATTATAATATGATTGAAATGATATAGCATTTACGGATTACCATGTTGCTTCGCCTAAGATATTTCTGTGTTCAGAATGGTTTTCCGCAGAGGAAACAAAGCAGCTATGTTGGGACGACATCAGGAGGAAGATAACCTTCCAAATCAGCAACCTGAGATGGTCCGAATCGGAACTGAACAGTTTGTTGCAGTGATGGCACAGTTGACTCAGGCTATAAATGGTGGTGGTATCCATGCACGAGATCAGCCAGATCAACCGCAGAGGAACATGTCAGTGGTGGAACATTTCATGAGGCAACATCCCCCATCATTCATAGGATCATCTGACCCTGTGCAAGCTGAAGGGTGGATTAAAGCACTGGAGAATATTTTTAATGTCATGGGGTGTTCAGAACATCAAAAGGTTAGTCTTGCTGTTTACCGTTTTGAAGGTGAAGCTGATCAGTGGTGGTCGATTGTGAAAAATATAAGGGATAGTGATGAGATTGAGGATCTTCACTGGGACGAATTCAAAGGTATGTTTCTTGAGAAATATTTTCCTAAGGTGGTTCGTCTTAGGATGGAAAAACAGTTCCTAGAATTGAGGCAGGAGGATGATTCAGTGGCTTCTTATGAAGAAAAGTTCACTCGATTGGCAAGGTATACTCCAACCTTCATACGAGATCTTGATAGAAAAATAAACCGTTTTTAATCAGGGTTAAAGCCAAAGTATCGAAGGGCTTTAGCTTCTCGTGAGTTCAAAAGTTATGAAAAACTTGTTCGATGTGCGGAGAAGGTAGAAATGGAGTTTGCCGATGATCAGGTGTTATATGACAAACAACAGAATAAGAGGTCTAGTTGGCAGGCAAAGGGGAAGAATTCATTAAAGAATCAAGGTGTTAAGAAAACCAAATATCCATCCTGTGAGAAGTGTGGTAAAATGCATCCTGGAGAATGTTTATCCAAGTCTGGTAAGTGCTTTCGGTGTGGTAAGTCTGGTCATATTGCTCGTAACTATAAGGAAGATGATCAAGCAGGAAATGAAAAGCCAACGGTAAGATGTTTTAAGTGTAATGAAATGGGTCATTATGAAAACAAGTGTCCAACGAAGAACTCAACTGGGGGAATGCAGCTAGACTACAAGCAGAAAGGGGTGGTAAAATCCTTTTCAACAACTTCAGCAGATGTTGGACCATCGAATGAAGTGGTATCAGCTCCAGGGAGCTCAGTATTTTTCGAAGATTGACTTGAGGTCGAGGTACCATCAGTTGAAAGTAAAAGAAGCAGACGTTCCGAAGACTGTGTTCCGTACTAGATATGGCCATTATGAATTTGTAGTTATGCCTTTTGGGTTAACCAATGCACCTGCTGTATTCATGGACCTTATGAATAAAATTTTCCATGAGTTCTTGGATAAGTTTGTGCTTGTTTTTTGAGGTTTGTGAAGAGGTTATGTGTGCCTTGTGATTCACAGTTGAAGAATGAGTTGTTATGTGAGGCTCATAGTTCCCTGTTTTCAGTTCATCATGGCAGTACTAAGATGTACAGAGATCTGCAGGAGTATTACTGGTGGGATGGAATGAAAAGAGATATTGCTGATTTTACTGTGAAGTGTTTGACATGTCAACAGGTTAAAGTAGAGCGGAGGTTACCTAAAGGGATGCTTCAGCCTTTACCAGTGCCAGAGTGGAAATGGGAAAACATATCCATGGACTTTGTTGTGGGATTACCGAGGACATCTCGAGGTAGTAATGCAATCTAGGTTATTGTTGATCGCTTGAACAAATCTGCTCATTTCCTAGCTATACGAGATACTTTCTCTCTAGATCAACTTTCCCGCTTGTATCTTAAAGAGATATTCAGGTTACATGGAGTTCCTCTCTCCATTATATCTGATCGTGATCCCAGGTTCACATCTAACTTTTGGAAAGGCCTTCAGAAGTCTTTGGGTACTGAATTAAATTTTAGTACAGCTTTTCATCCTCAATCAGATGGGCAGTTAGAACGAACAATCCAGACATTGGAGGATATGCTACGAGCTTGTTCTATGGATTATCAGGGAAGTTGGGACCAACAACTTTCTTTGGTTGAGTTTTCTTATAATAACAGCTTTCATTCCAGTATACATATGGCACTATTTGAGGCATTATATGGGAAGCGGTGTCGAACTCCATCATTTTGGAATGAAGTGGGTGAAAGGAAGCTGATGGGACCAGAATTGGTAGAAGAGATGTCAGAAAAAGTTCAGTTGATTCAGAAGCACATGAGAACAGCTCAGAGCAGGCAGAAGAGTTATGCGGATAACCGGAGAAAGGATCTATCTTTCGAGGTAGGTGATATTTTTTTTCTCAAGGTTTCTCCTTGGAAATGTGTGATGAGATTTGGTAAGAAAGGAAAGCTGAGTCCATGGTTTATTGGACCATATTAAATTCTAGAGAGAGTTGGATCAGTTGCATACCGGGTGTCTTTACATCCATGTTTATCTCAGGTACACAATGTTTTTCACGTTTCGATGTTGAGAAAGTATATGCCAGATCCATCTCATGTATTGAGTCCAGAGGTAGTTTAGCTGGAAGAGAACCTATCTTATGAGGAACAACCGATCCAGATTCTTGACCACAGGGAGAAAGTGTTACGGAATAAGTTGATTAATTAGGTAAAGGTTTTGTGGAAAAACCATGTGATTGAAGAGGCAACGTGGTAATCTGAAAATGCTATGAGGGATAAATACCCCCACTTATTTTGATAAGTGAATAAAATTGCGAGGACGCAATTCCCAAAAGGGGGGAAGGATGTAACATCCCAGGTAAATAAAGAATAAAAAAATTTCATATTTATTACTATTTATGAATTAAATATTAATTTTATTTTAAAGGGGTTGCTATGTTCGATAGCATACCCGATACGCAACGATGAGTCTCTTTGAAACTTACGTAGCACACTAGTAATAAAATAATATTATTTTAAATGTTAGTTAACAAGTAGCCGTTGTACTGGAGGGAATGGATAGAAATAACTAAAATATGATTAGATATGTTTTTAAATGTTTATACATTTACCCAATAAAAGATAAAGGCTTAAAATACGGAATGAGTTCAATTTTAGGGCATATATACTCTAATTTTCACTAAAGGTTCACTTATCACATTTTAATGGTGAACCGTCATTAAATATAGTTTTGATCACTCTTATACTTTATTTTGGACCAAATAAAACTCTTATTAAGAATCGGGACATCAGATTTTACTTTGTGTAATTTTTCGGTATTTTTCCGATAAAGTTCATTTTTTAATGAATAGTGTAAAATGTTGTATTTTAATTCAAAACCTCTTTTTAGTCTAAATTATTTATATGATTAGATTATTATTTTAATTAGTTTTAAAGTGAAATTTGAAAATATTTTTACCAGTTAATCCAATGGTGGTCATTGGAATCAATTTCACTTTGAAATTGGACTTAAACTGGTGTCAATCTTTTGATACTTATTGTTTCACAAAAACATGCTATTTGTCATGACAGCGGGAATTAATTATTTAATTAATTAATTTGACTTATATGTTTTGAATTTTGTAAAATGGACTTCATTTTTGAATTCGGAATATCAAATATAGCTTAGGGTGAATTTTTGGTAATTTTCTGAAAAACAACAATTTTTGATGAATAGTGAAACCACTAAGTGGTAATCAAGCAAACTGATTTTTCAGTTAAATGAAATTTTACCACTAATTTGTATTGAATTTTGAAAATCCGACATACATGGTTGTCATTAAGAAGTAAAATGTGGTTCAATGTGATTAAAATAATTTTTTTGGTGAATAGTAACTTTTTTTCATTAATCGCGATTAGAGGTAATTAGTGTAGTTTAAGGTAAAAATGGTATTATAAGAATGTGAAAACACCATGACACTTGTCCTACACCTATTGGGTGAGTCATTCCCGACCAAGACAAGCCATGGGCCAACTTGGGGACCCCAGGGATCCACTTTAGTTGGAAACTGACATTAATATATTTTTATTTAATGTTAAAGTGAAAATGACACTAACATAAATTGTTTTACTAAAATAATTTTTGAGTGGGGTCATACAAGTCCAAATTTTGATTATAAATAGTCATTGGAAAGATAAAAGGATTTCCTACATCATAGTAGTTTTTTTATAATTTTTATACATTATATAAATTAAATTATTTATGACATAATAATGATGCAGCGATGACATCATTATTTGACAATTTAAATAAAATGGAAAGATAATGAAAAATATAAAACCTACACAAGGTCAAAACCAATTGGATGAGTGGATTTCGAACCCTTATCACCTTATCCACGAATTATATCAATGTGGGACCTTTTAAAACCGAAAAACATTTTCAAATAAAGTAATATTTCTTTACGTTCCAAAAGTGCCCCTCCTCTCCTCTTATAAAAGGCCCCCACCTCTACCTCATTTCACACACTCCTCAAGCCTTTGGCTCGGCCAAACCCTGCCCAATTACTCTATCCACATCCCTCTACTCATCCTAGAAGATTCCCTTTGGGCATAATCCTTCCAAAGGAAGACTTTAGGCTCAAATCAGAAGGGAGTTACACTTTTAAAGGTAATTCATTCTCTCTTGTTCATTTGTTTTATTTTGCTTCTCCAACCCTCTAAACTCTTTTTATTTACTTCTTTTGTAAAAAAAAACAGTATTTTCAATATACTAGGATGTTTTTATAATATTTATTTGAGCTACACTCTCACAAAACTACATCAAATGGTTAAAGAACATACGGTTTCCGTGGATGGCGAAATTCTGCCTCCCGAAACGATGATTGTTCAATACTCATTTAACACCTTCAAGGGTGGCCATTATGATGTCACTATTTTTATATATGATATATGATATGTTTATGTTTTATTTAAGCTTCTGTATTTTATCATTTTTGGCATACCTTTATGGTTTCCATTATGGGTAAACACGATATCTTCATTTAAGGAAGTGCGGACTACCGCCCCCTAAAAGTGATGTGATTCGTTAATGCCATATGTGGGACGTGTAAAGGATGGATTTAAAGTTATTATATATGATGTTATACTGGAATTATAATATACCTCTATATCATTATTATTTCTTTCCATTAAAGTATGATATAGAAATGAAAGTAGCGTTCATGCGTACGTACGGCTTACCGTCTCCATGAACGGTGCATTTCATTTCTTATCCCCAAATGTAATGTACTATTAAAAGTACGTGTATATAATGGATATATATAATTAATGATATATCTAAATGATGAATATAATTCTGGAATTAAAATATACATACCTCTCATTTAGTTTTAATTCCATTAATATGACAAAGAAATGAAAGTAGCGTTCATGCTTACGTACGACTTACCGTCTCCATGAACGGTGCATTTCATTTCATACCTCTAAATGATTATGTAATATTATAAATACATGTATATGCTGGATATATATGATACATATTATATCCAAATCGGGAATTTCATTCTGGATATAACGAACCTTTGACCAAATGAACAACATGTAATTGTAAGAAGTCAACTTTCAACTTAAGAACCAAATATTGACAAAACAAACATTATTAACTTAAATGGTTACATAATGTTTATAACATGGCAATAAGTGATATAAAAAGAATAATGAACTTTAACAAGGTTCTTAATCAAGTATAAATTAACTCAAGTTTATTATTCAGGAGATTAAAAAACGGTCGGGTCAAGTCGGATACGAGGTAAGGGACTTCGTCTCAATCTCCTTTCATTGAGGCATATTTCGTTTTATACACAACTTTCTTTTATACGGTGTATAAACTCCTTTGACTTTTACTTTTATACAAAAGTAATCTTTTTCTACGAAGCGTTTTACTAAACGACAAAAAGGAATGTTTTTTTTAACGTACGCGGTGACAACGACTTTTTCCACCGCCGCGAGTATTATTTGATCTTTGGCTTTCTCAACAAGCCGTAATGTTTTTAGAATAAAATAAATACCATATACTCTTATATGTATTTTGGTATTGAAAATGGTTTTGAAAATGGATTCTATTATGTCAATATATTTATGATATATTTTGATTGAAATGTGGAAATGTTATCATTCCTTTATATTGGTTTTATGTTTTATGATTTTATACTGGTACTTGGACATTTTAACGGGTGGTTACATTATAAACCATATGAAGGGTGGTGCCGTGAATACCAGGACGGGTGGTTACGTTATAACCTCCAATGCATTGCGTATGGAAGTCGGCCGTATGGCTATTCCAGTAAGTATGTATGGAAATTGGCCATATGGCTATTCCATTAAGTGATATGTGTGGAAGTCGACTGTATGGTTACTCCACTTAAGTATGTTTATGTCCCAAGTTACCATTATATATGTTATGTGTTATTTATATGGGTTTTATGGTAATACTTTGGTTACAAAAAGGTAAGTAATGATACTTTATTCAGTGAATAGTTTTTACTACTTCATGAAGGTGAAGGTATTACTTTGATAGAGTATACATGGTTTACTTGATTTTGAAAAACTAACAGTTTTCATTCTTTGTGTATCCCTTACTGAGCTTTTTATGCTCACCCCAAGTTTTTCGAAATGTTTTTCACAGGACTTAAAGTGGAATAAGGTCAAGGATGGGATCAAGGGAATGTCATGCTATCTAAAACATGGAATCTAGACATCTTTCTTTTTAAGAGTTTTTTAGTTTATGGAAACTTAGTAGAAGTGTCTACTTTGTAATCCTTTAAGATGAAATAGTTATGTTCTAATTCTCTAAAACTCTAAACCTGAAAAGATCCTCAATGTGAATTATTCATTTAATTCAATATTAAGTAAGGTTTAAGGCTGGGGCCTTATAGATATAATAACCTTTCTTTATTTTATGGGGAGGTACTTGTTATATAAGGATCCATTCTGAATTCTTCTGGGTAAGAAA
The DNA here is from genome assembly GCA_963277665.1 of Viscum album. NCBI lineage: Eukaryota > Viridiplantae > Streptophyta > Magnoliopsida > Santalales > Viscaceae > Viscum > Viscum album. The sequence goes on from OY728119.1 coordinate 1,397,711,457, forward strand.
GATCAATTAATGGAATCTTCCTTGTTTTCTACTAATTTTCAAGTGAACTCTATAATCAATTTTAAACCACCATTATATTTATAAAACCACTAATTTTATCACAAAATACTGTTCATTTTAATTTATTATTTATGAAATTATTTATCATTTTTCTTGTTTAGTGAATCTTTAGTATTTTCCCTTAATCCTAACTTAATTGGATCATTACAAAATATTCTTTAATGATATTTTTATTTGTTTTCACTCTATTCGGAAATAATTTATTCATAAACTATAATTTTATTGTCGTTAAATTTTATTTATTTTTTGATATACATGTTGTAATATGATTTTATGACATTTAAATATTATTTTCTAAAAGAACTCATATTTTCTAAGTAAAAAATGTAATTTCTCTTAAGATTTCCTTGAAGTATTTATTAGAGTATTTTCACCTATTTCAACACCCTCTATCGAATAAAATGGTTATTTATGATTTAACTTTTATGATACCATCAACCTTATATTATTAAATTATTTATGATTAGTTTGACTATGGATGCTATATATTGATATCATTCACCATTTTACTCATAATTATTAGTTATTTTGCTTATTGATTGGGGAAATGTATTTACATTCATATATATATATGTTCTTATGTTTCATCACATTCATATAAATAACTTGTTGGACTTATTATATGACAGGAAGGGACAAATAATGGCACTTGATACATAGGTATGTCTCACAAGACAGGATAGACTGATTTCTTGCTCATATATATATATATGATGTCTTGGACAAATCCTTTAGAGTATTTTTATTATTTCTAGAATTATGAATTCCCTTGTTATGATAAAAGTAAATGATATTCCATCTGATTATTTCAATAGTATAATATCCATGTTTATGTTCCATTCATTTGTGATTATTTGTATAGAATTAATTAATTCATTTTTACTCTAAACATATTAAGAACATTATTAGGTTTTAATGGAATGTGTTTTTAGTTATACATTTTTCCTTATTGTTTATGATTATGATAGCTTCCACTATATTTATAACCCTCAATGAGTATATATCAACCCTTTTTATGTTTTATTTTCCCACAAAATATGACTATTTATATTATTAATGACATGTAGGGATAATTTTGTAGTTTATTAGTGTTTCCAATTGAGTAGTTATGTTATATTTCATTTAAATTTTTTATCTAAAAATTATGTTTAAATATAGTTTTCCCAACCTAATAAATTATTTATTCCATCATGATATTATTTACTTAATTTTTATGCCTATGTAATTGTAACACCCCAAGATTCCATGGTACAATTTTATTTGAATAATATAGAAGCGTGTGTTGTACGCAACTTCGAGTTCTAACACACACCACAACCAATCAATCATCTGTTATGAATTGTAATACCCACATTATGAAGTTTTATACATTTTACCATTCAAAATGACTTAGTTTTTGGAATTAGAATATCAAAATTAGCATAGTGTGAATTTTTTATACTTTTTAGATAACTTTCATATTTTGATGAATAGTGCAAATTACTAAATTTTAATTAAAAACAACATTTTTAATAAAAATAATTAATAGTGATAAATTATGAATTTGATTGTTTTGGAAGTATAATTAGATAATATTGTTACTATTTAATCCAATTTTGGTCAGTGGATGTAATTTCACATTTAAACTGGACATAAGAAAATGTCAATCTTTTGATAGTTATTATTTCTTAAAACACGCTTTTTGTTTTGACAACAAAAATTAATTTTAAATTAATTTCTACCACTTCTGTGTTTTGAATTTATAAAAATTGATTTCATATATGTAATCAGGAGGTCGAATTTTTTTTAAATAGGTAAATTTTATTTTAAGACATTTTGAATAATTACTTCGGTAAATATTTTATTAACCATGATTAAAGGGGTAATTCCAGTAAATAAGGTTAAAAAATAATATTATAATAATATTAAATTACCCTAAAACATATCCAGACTCTTTTTTTGATAAATTTCAGACCATGGCAATCCTTGGGTCGATTTGGGGACCCCATGGAGCCACTTGGATGTGATAATGACATTATATATTAAATAATTTAAAGTAGAGACAAAACTGACATTAACATATATCTTTAAGTAAAACAATTTTTAAAAGGTGTCATATAAGTTATATTTTCGAATATAATTATTAATTAGAAATATAAATATATTTCCTACATAATGGTATTTTACTTATAATTTTTAGACATTGAATAATTAAATTTATTTTTGAGACAATGATGATGTAGTTTTTTCCTAATCAATGAAAGAATCAAATAAATTGTATTATGAATGTTAAAATAAATATAATTTTCATATTTTCATGCCATAAACGCATTTTATAGGTTAATATGACATGTTAGGAATGATTAAATAAATTTATTTTGAATTAATAATGTTGTAATGACTTTAACAAAAATCAATGATTAAATAGTTTCAAAATTGACTTAAAAGATTTTTTAAAACAGATATTATATTATTAAGTGATATAATATTTCAAAAAATCTAAGGTTTAAAAAAATGACTTATATAATGATAGGTATGTCTTTAATTAAGATCTTGGGGTTCTCTTGATAGATTATAGTATGTTTATTAACCAAATAATATAAAAATACAAATAGACATGGTAAATGGTAAACTAATTAACTAAGAGTTAAATCTAAATGATAAGGTTAATATTGTGACCCAAAACTGTCTAAAACCTCTTTTTTTGGTGGATTTATACCCATACCAACCTTAGCCTCGAAATAAATCATTTTTTAGCAATTAAAAACCGAATATAAATTTATCATGAAATAATATTTTATGTTTTTTCTAAGGTCCCCCTCACCCCTCTTATAAAATGGCACTCCCCCTTCTCTCTAATTCAGACCTTAAAAGCCTTTTTTATTGGCAAAAACTCTTACCAAATACACTCTCAACTGTCCTAACTTCATCCTAGAGTCCTTATTTTGGTCAAAAATCCTACCATTGGATTAATTTTAATCAGATCAAAAGGAAGAACTTGAAGAAGTGGTAAATATCTCATCACCTCTTTCATATACCTTTCTTCTTCCACTTCCTTTCTCTTTGTTCTTTTCATTATAAAATAATAACTACATTATCTTATATATACTGTGATGATATTATAAATATATTACAACAAAATTCATTATTCTATCCATCCATTGAATGACATTTCCCCATACATGTGTACGTACGGCTTGTCGTCTCCACATCATGGTGTAATTGTTATTCAATACATTATTTTTTCGATGGGTATAATAATGATGTGTAATTCATGTAAATAATAAATATAACATTATAATGATTCTATATATATGATATACCATCCAATTATATATTATTTTAATATCAAAATAATGATATCAAAGCTCGTGCATACGTACTAATTATAGTCTCCACGAAAGTGATGAGATTCATTCCCCATCATATCCATTCAAGACTAATTTGGATTTTCCGATTAAATGTAATATTTAAAGACTTGATATCATTATGGATATGAATAATATTTATCCCATACATAAAAAATATGACTCCCAAAACAAATAATATAAATGAAAACAAATCTATTAAGACTAAAAACAACGATAATACTAATATATTATTAACGAGACAATGTTAAATGATCATATATGATATCATATTAATGTATGTGATTCTTGTATAATTTAATAAAAATTATTTCACTATAATACAGGAGTTTCACCTACCCTGGACCAAGAAAATGTACAAATTAAGGGTTAATTTCACAATCTGTTCATTATCTGAGGTTGTTTATATGTAATTATCCACTGGGACCCCTTTATCATCCACATCGATGATTCTTAAAAATGTATTTCAAAACATTCGTACTATTGTATAGACTATGGGTTAATGTAATTTATACAATTTTTTGACTTTTTATATGATTCTTATAAATAAATCTTTATGTAGTTTTCCAAATAAGGTCCTTTTTACCTTTTCGATAGAATTAAGGTAAGAATGTATTTTTTTAGCCTATATGGAGAGTGCAAATATTTTCCATCCTTATAAAATCACAAAAGCTTCCCTTACAATCTTATAAGAATATTTTAAAAGTAAATGTTTTCTTCAATAGTTATGTGACTTTTAAAGGATTTCAAAAAATGATATATATCTCTCAAACAGTTCTGATTTCATCTATGTCAATATCCTTTAATGGATTTTAATCATATTTGAAGTTGATTTATTATGATACACTAATTCAATATTGTATTGAAGGTTTTATGATATGTTTGACTGTGGATGTGTTATTTTTATATCATTCATGGTTTATGGAGAATGTTTTGACATTTTTTTATAGTTTTAATAAGAATGTTTATGTTATTATTAAACATGTTTATATGTGGAATGCATTGGACATAGTAAGTGATGCATAGAGCCTACTATAGCTCCTCGATGCATTGGTAGGTCTCATGAGACAAACAAGTGTCTTGGCACAAGGCCTTGAAAAAATATTATTTGTAATCTTGTCACAAGGCCTTGACTCCATGGTTATGATAGTCTGGAACTATGCATTCCTTCATTATGAAAGTTCTTATTGATATTGCATGTTATTATTCAACTAGTAGAATATCCATGTGAATAAGTAAATCGAATTATTTAATTTTATTTTTTCTATATTATGCTGAGGTTCACGTTTAAAAATCTTTTGTTTTAGTTGTACATTGCCTTAAATGTTTATACTTATTTATTAATGTTTTCTCTATATTTTTATCCTTACTAAGAATCTGATCTCACCTGTTTCTATGTATTATTTTTCCTAGGATGAGAAGAAGTATTTTATGACTGACTTGAAGGGATAGTCTTAGGGGATATGATTGTGGACTATGGAGACTATGTTGTTGTATTTTTTCACTTTATGATGTAATGTAAGACTTATGAATGTATCTAGTGTCTCTAAGGCTACTAAACTAATCGGTCTTTTGAGACATGATCTTTTGTGATTATGCCAATGTTATGTAATAATGCACTGACACTAGGTAACTGGGGTCGGGGCATTATAGTTGGTATCAGAGCGATGTTTAGTACAAACCTTGGATTCTAGATTTAGATAAACTCTGATTAGATCACAGATCCCTAAGATAGAATTTGAGGATTAGTATATAATAACTTCCTATAATTTTGGTATTGTAGAGATTTTGTGAGTTTTCTAAACAATAAATCATTTTCTGGATATGAGCAGGTAGAGGCGGCTCTGGCTTATATGTAGCTCGGCATAAAACCCGAAAACACTGCTTTAAACTAGACTCGAACGAGAACATGGGCACAATAATGGGCCTTGTTACACTCTCGGTTACGAAACTCCTGGGGGATATACTTAGGATAAATCTCACATTACTGGGATAACTCACATAGGTTATGAATAATAACCTTACCCATATGGAGCACCCTGATCCACAATGTGGAGGGTAAATGTTATACATCTTCATGAGGCAACAACAACCAACATTAAATGGGAGTTCAAATCCATTAATGGATGAGCAATGTATAAATTCCTTAGAGAAAATATTCCATGCCTTATGGATTAGTGAAAGGGAAAAAGTTGTCATAGCAGTTTACCACCTCACTGGAGATGCTGATAAATGGTGGTCATTGATTCAAAACACAAAGTAAGATGATGAAGTATCAAATATGAAATGGAGGGAGTTTGAAGATATTTTCTTAGAAAAATACTTTCCTCGTAACCATCAAGAAGATATGGAAAGTTAATTTCTGAGTTTGAGGCAAAAGGATGATGAAAATGTCACAAAGTATGAGGCAAAATTTACAAGGTTATTGAGGCTTGAAAAATATTATATAAGTAACCCATGGAGTAATATTGATTGTTTCTTTGATGGGTTAAAAATATTTCGCCGTCGATCATTATTCTCACAATCCTTCTCGCCGTACTAAGATATAGTCTCATGTGCTATCAGGACAGAAAAAAATTCTCTATGTCTTACGACTTTAAAGAAAACCTTGAAAAGAAGAGATCTTCTGATCACTCTGGAAATGGATATAAGGGGAAGAAGGGAAATGTTGAAAATCCATCCTGCAGTAAATGTGGGAAGAAACACCATGGTACATTCTTGAAGGGAATGGGAGTCTGTTACAAGTGTGTGAAAAAGGACACCAAACTCATGATTGAAAGGGGAAGAAATAAGCTATTGATGTTCAATGCTACAATTGTAGAGGTATGGGACATTATGCAATTGAATGTCTTAAGCATCATGAGAACTTACCTTAGAAAAGGCCAAGCAATCAAGGTCAAGATTATTCTATCACTACTGCCGAGGTATAAGGTCTGAAAGACATGGTGGCGAGTAATTTAATGGTTTCCTTAGGTTTAGAAAATTCTTTATTTGATTCTGGATCATCACATTGTTTTATATCTTCCTAGTTTGTTATGAAAATTAGATATTTACAATTTGATTTAACAATGGAGTTGATAGTTAAAACTCCTAAGGGAAGTATTATCAAATTTATTTTGTGAATCAATCCCCATTAGTGCATATAAATGTTCTTTATGTGCTGATCTCATCATCATACCCATGATTGAGTTTGATATAATCCTCAGTATGGAATGGATTTCGGAACATGATGTGAAGATTTATTCTAAGAAGAAAGATGTTAGGATTTTTGATGATGATGATAAAGAACACCTTATCTTTAGACCAGAATCGGCACCACCAAATTTATATCTATTTCCACCCCTAGTAAATCAACTAAATTTGATTTTTTGGGAGGAAGAGAATAAAATAATAGTGCATGAGGAAAAGAATGTTCAAATAGAGGATGTACCTATTGTGCTAGAATATGTTGATGTATTTCTAGAGGATTTACCTAGACAATCTCCTGAAAGATAAATTGAGTCTTCCATTGATTTAATTCCTATATCAAGCCCCATATCAATGCCCCCTTATAGAATGGCCACTGTAGAATTAGTGGAACTAAAGAAACAACTAGAGGAATTGACTAACAAGGGATTTATTCTCCCTAGTGTTTCTCCATGGGGAGCCCCTGTCATTTTTGTTAATAAGAAAGATAGATCTATTATGTTGTGCATTGATTACAGGGAGATCAATTTTATAACAATAAAGATCAAGTATCCCCTACCTCGCATTGATGATTTATTCAACCAACATCATGAAGCTCATTTCTTTTCAGAGATTTACCTTCGATCTGGATATCATCAGTTGTGTGTGGAGAAGGAATACATTCCAAAGTCAGCATTTTGAACCAGGTATGAGCACTATGAGTTTACAGTAATTCATTTTGGATTTACTAATGCACCCTCTGCCTCCATGGATCCAATGAATATATTTTTAAGGAATATCTTGAGGACTTTGTAGTGGCATTTATTGATGATATCTTGGTATACTTTAAAAGCTACGAAGATGATGAAAATCTCTTGCACATTATTCTAAAGACTCTTTGAAGACTTGAATTATATGGGATGTTTATCAAGTGTGAATTCTGGCTTCAGGAGATTTCTTTTTTGGTCCATATTGTCTATAAGAATGAAATCTATGTTGATCCTTCTAAGACAAGAGCAATCCATGAATGTCCATCACCGACGATAATAACTAAGGTATGCAGTTTTATTGGTTTTACATGTTATTATCAATGTTTTGTCGAGAATTTTTCTCGATTGGCTATCCCATTGAAAAAGAACCCACAAAAATGGGTTAACTCCATTTAGAAAAAATAGTGTGAAGAATGATTTGATGAACTGAAGAGATGATTAGTCAATTCTTCTATCATGACTCTACCATCGGGGAATGGTGGGTATGTTATTTATAGTGATTCTTTAATGAAAGGAATTTGTTGTGTCCTTATCCAGAATGATAGGGTTATTGCCTATGCATCACGACAGCTAAAAATTCAGGAGCAAGACTATCCTACTCATGATCTTGAGTTAGAACCTGTAATATTTTCTTTGAAGATATGGAGAAATTATCTCTTTGGTGAGAAGTTTTAGATTTATATTAATCCCAAGAGTTTGAAGAATATTTTCTCACAAAAGGAACTCAACATGAGGCAAAGTAGATGGCTTGAACTACTCAAGGATCATTATTGCACGGTACACAACCACCTGGGGAAGGAAAATAATGTGGCAGATGCTTTGAGTAGAAAGGATCATGGAGTTTTAAACAAGATGAGAGTTGAAAATGATCCTATATTAATTGATCTAGTAAAGATAGATATGGGAATAACTAGGGAAGTTGAAACATCAATACTTTTTGAAATGGTTACCAAACAATCTTTACTATAAAGGATAAACAGTTCTTAGACCAATGATGATGAATTTCAAAAGAAGATTAATGGTGTGAATGATGGGAGATTGAGTGACTTTGTGTATGAAGATAGAATTTTGAAATTTGGGAATAGACGTTGTGTTCTAGATATACCTGATCTAAAAAGGGATTTTTCGGATGATGCTCATAGTTCCAATTTCTCTATACACCCTAGGAGCACCATAATGTATAGAGATTTGAAGGAACTTTTTTGGTGGGACAACATGAAGAGGAAGATTTCTGATTTTGTGTCAAGATGTTTGGTTTGTCAGCAATTGAAAGCTGGAAGGAAACATCCTGTAGGAGTCATGCAACCTCTTCCCACACCTGAGTGGAAATGGGATAATATTGCGATGGACTTTGTCATGGGGCTACCAAAGACTCCTAGAAGGAACGATCTAATATGGGTCATTGTTGATCATCTTACCAAGTCCGAACATTTTCTTTCTATAAGGGAAGATCTACCACCTGAACATCTAGCAAGACTATATATTAATGAAGTTGTGAGACATCATGCAGTACCCCAATCGATTGTTTCCTGATTGTGATCCCCGTTTTACTTTATGATTCTGGAAAATTCTTCAAACATCCCTGTATACTTATCTTCGTTTGAGCACTACCTACCACCCCCAAACTGATTGAAAATCAGAACGGACTATTCAAACCCAAGAAGACATGTTGAGGTCTTGCTCACTTGACTTTCAGGGTATGTGGGATCAATATTTACCTCTGGTGGAATTTTCCTATAATAATATCTTTCATTCAAGCATTCAGAAGGCACCATATGATGATTTATATGGAAAGAGATGTTGCACACCAACTTGTTGGGAAGATGTTGGTGAAAAAAACTCATAGACCCATAACTGGTGGAGGAAATGATGGAAAATGTTAAGGTAATCCAAAACCACATCTAAGCAGCTCAAAGTAGGTAGAAGAGTTATGCCAATAACCGAAGGAAGGATTTGGAATTTCAGGTAGGAGATCATGTTTTCTTGAAGGTATCTCCATGGAAGGGTGTTATACGTTTCAGTTAGAAGGGAAAATTGATTCCTAGGTACATCGGACCTTTCAAAATTCTAGAACGAATTGGGGTTGTAGATTACTAGTTGGCAATGCCACTAAGTCTCTCCAAAGTTCATGATGTGTTCCACATATCACTGTTGAGAAAACACAAGCCTGACCCAACGCATGTACCCAATTTTGAGAAATAAGAATTGGAACCCGATCTATCTTATTGCAAAGAACCCTTCATGATTCATGATACCATAGAACAAGTACTGAGAAACTAGATGACTCGTCTGCTAAAGGTTCTATGGAGAAACCATAAGATGGAAGAGACAATGTGGGAACCCGAGGAACTTATGATGAAGAACCACCTGAGTGTTTTTATGCAGTAATATTCTATACATTTTGAGGATAAAATTATTTTAGGGTGGAGAGAATGTAACACCCAAAGCTTCCATGTTACGCTTCTCTTTGAATAATAGATTTGTGTGTGTTCAACGCATCTTCGAGTTCTAAAAAACATCACAACTAATCAAACTATCCGTTATGAATAGTAATACCCTATTTATGAAATTTTATACATTATATCTTTCAAAATTAACTTCATTTTTGGATTTTTAATATCAAAGTTACTTTAGGGTGAATTTTTGGTACTTTTCTGATAACGTTCATATTTTGATGAATAGTGAAAATTAATAAAATTTAATTAAAAAAAATTATTTAATAAAAAGAATTCATAGTGATAAATTATGAATTTGAATGGTTTGGAAGTATAATTAGATAATTGTTTTACCATTTAATTCACTTTTGGTCGTTGGACGTAATTTCACATTTAAACTGGACATAAGTAAGTGTCAATATTTTAATAGTTATTATTTCTTAAAAACACGCTTTTTGTTTTGACAATAGGAATTAATTTTAAATTAATTTCTACCAATTCTATATTTTGAATTTATAAAAATGAATTCCATATTTGGAATCAGGAGGTCCAAATTGTTTAAATAGGTAACTTTTATTTTTATACATTTTGAATAATTACTTTGGAAAATATTTTAATTACCATGGTTAAAGGGGTAAATCCGGTAAATAAGGTTACAAAATAATATTATATAAATATTAAATTACCCTAAAACATGTCCTAACCCTATTTTATGATACATGTCCAACCATGGGAATCCTTGGGTCAATTTCAGGACCCCATGGAGCCACTTGGATGTGATAATGACATTGTATATTAAATTATTTAAAGTAGAGAAAAAATGACATAAACACATATCTTTTAGTAACAAACAATTTACAAGGTGTTATATAAGTTATCATTTTGACTATAAAAAATCATTATCAATCTAAAATAATTTCCTACATAATGGTATTTTATTTATAATTTTTAGACATTGAATAATTAATTTTATTTATGACACAATGATGATGCAGTGTTTTCCTTATTAACGAAAGAATCAAATAAATGGAATTATAAATGTTAAAATAAAGATAATTTGAATATTTTTATTCCGTAAAATAATTTTCTAGGTTAAAATGGAATATTAGTGTTGATTGAATAAATTTATTTTTAATTAATAATGTTTTTATGACTATAACAAAAATAAATTATTAAATAGTGTCAAAATTAACATAATAGAGTTTTTTAATAAATATTATATTATTATTTGATGTAATATTCCTAGAAATATAAGGTTCGGCCAAAGGACATATATGATGATAGGTATGTCATTAATTAACCACTTATGTTTCTCTTGGTAGTTTATTGTAAGTTTATTAACCAAATAATATAAACATACAAAGAGACATGGTAAATGTCAATCTGATTAACTAAAAGATAAATCTAAAAGATAAGATTAATATAGTAACAAAAACCTATCCAAAACCTATTGGATGGGTGGATTTAGACCCATCCCAACCTTAGACTCAAAATAAAAGGGAACTCCCCCCTTTTCTATAATTAAGACCTTCAAAGTCTTATTTATAGACCAACCACTACTGAAATACCCTCTCAACTGTCCTCCCTTCGTCCTAGAGGCCTTACTTTTGTCACAATGCCAACCTATTAAGTAATTTTGGTCAAATCAAAAGGAAGAACACGAAGAAGAGGTAAATATCTCATCACCTCTTTCATGTTCCTTTCTTCTTCCACTTCCTTTCTCATTCTTGTTTCCATTCTAAAATAATAACTCTAGTATCTTCTATATACTATTATGTTATTATAAATATTTTAAAACTAAATTCATTATTCTATCCATCCTTTGAATGACATGTCACCAAACGTGTGTATGTACAGCTAACTGTCTCCACATCGTGGTGTAATTGTTATTCAATACCTTATTATTTGGATGGGTATAATAATGATGTGTAGTCCATGTAAATAATAAATATAACATTATGATTATTCAGTATATATGAAATACCATCCAATTATATATTATTTTAATATCAAAATAATGATATTTTCACTTGTACGTACGTACGGATTAACATCTCCACGAACGTGATGTGATTCATTCCTCATCGTATCCATTCAAGACTAGTTTTTATTTTATGATTAAATTTAATTTTCCAATAATTGATATCGTTATAGATATGAATAATATACATCCCATCCATAACAAATATGACTCACAAAACAAAGAATATAAAGGAAAACGAATCTGTTAACACCCGAAACAACAATAATACTAAGATATTATTATGAAGGAATGTTAAAAGATAATATATGATATCATATTAATGTATATGATTATTTTATAATTTAATAACAATTATTTCACCATTATACAAGAGTTTAATCTACCATTGACCAAGGAAAAGTACATGTTAAGGGCTAATTTCACAATATCTTCATTATCCGAGGTTGTTTATATGTAATTGTCTACTAAGACCTCTTTATCATCCACATCCATGTTTCATAAAAATATATTTCAAAAAATTATTTTTATTTTATAGGCTATAGTTTAAATTTATTTATACCCTTGTTTGAATTTTTATAATATTTTTATAATGGAATCTTTCTGTCGTTTTGCAAACAATGTCCTTTTTAACCATTCTCAAAGAATTAAGGTAAGAATGTATTTTTTTAAATTATACGGTGGGTGCTTCTATTTTCCTATTTTATAAAATTACAAATGATTCCCTTATAAGTTTCTAAGATTATTTTCAAATTATCTTTTTTCTTTTATATTAGTGTGACTTTTAAATGATTTTAAAAAAGATACATTTCTCTCAAATAGTTTTGATTTCATCTATGTCAACATCCTTTGATGGATTTTAAGCTTATTTGAAGTTGATTTATTATGATACAAAACTTCCATATTGTATTGAATTTTTTGTGATATGATTGACTATGGATGTGTTATATTTATACCATTCATGGTTTACGGGGAAATTATTAAAATTTCTTATTTTATTTTTAATACGAATGTTTATGTTATGTTTAAACATGTTCATATGAGGAATGCATTGGACTTAGAATGTGACGGGTGGAGCCCGATATAGCCCCTCGATGCATCGGCAGTACTCATGAGACAAACTAGTGTCTTGGAACAAGGCCTTGACAAAATCTTATTTTTAGTCTTGGCACAAGGCCTTCAGTATGTGGTTATGATAGTATGACATTATGCATTCCTTCATTATGAAAGTTGTTATTAATATTCCATGTCATTATTTGACTAGTAGAATATCCATGTGAATAAGTAAATGACATTATTTCATTTTATTTTTTCTATAGTATGCTCATGTTCAAGTTTAAAAGGCTTTTGTTTTGGTCATACATTGCCTTAGACGTTTATGATTATTTATGAAAGTTTCCGCTATATTGTTTTCTTTACTGAGCATCTGAGCTCACCCCTTTGTTTTATTTTTCCCAGGATATGTAGAAGTATTTTATTGCTGACCTGTGGGGATAGTCTTAGGGGATATGAGTGTGGACTATGGAGACTATGTTATTGTAGGTTTTCACATTATTATGTAATGTAAGACTTATGAATGTATCTAGTGTCTTCAAGGCTACTAAACTAATCAGTCTTCTGAGACATGATCTTTTTTTATCATGCCAATGTTATGTAATAATGCACCGACTCTGGGTAACTGGGGTGTGGGTGTTACAATAATAAATTAATGAACCATCTATGGTATACTAGGGTCATGTTCATTACATTGAAAAATTATATATAATTATTTGAAAACCATTTTAAAATTATTTGAAATATATTTTTCTTTTAAAATTCATAAAATATCCTTTAAAATAGTATAAAAATATTTTATGGAATATTTTTTTGAAGGAACACAAATTTATGAACAAATAGAGAATAAATATACATGAATAATTTAATATAATTAAAATAAATTTAAAATCAAGCTAAATTGAATTATATACAACATGTAAATAAATATAGGTTCATTGCATACCATGTGTCTAAAAATAAAATATGGGACAAATTTTTCTTATCAATTTGTAACTTTTGAACCGTAAACCCCATAAAAAAGACAATAAAATGAATATGTTAACACCAATGAATTTTAATAATAATAATAATGATTGAATAAATTCAGTGAAATTACATAAACAACAAAATTAAACAATTAGTTATTAATTCATGTGTCTTATAGAAATCAATGTGAGACAGAAATCCCTTACCTTATATAATGACTCTCATCATACTTGTGAAAACCTCTTTTATAATAATTATAAATATATTATAAATATATTATAAATATATTACAGAATATTATTCAATTATTTAAAATCATATACTATTTATGTGTGGCCTTATATTACACATTTGTCAATAATTTTATTGTAAAGTTGTGTTTTGGGTAATAAATGCTTTTTTCACAAGTTTTTTTCATTGTTATATTTTTTTCCTCATACTTATATCATGTTTTCATATTTTATAGAATGAAAAAAGAAATAAATAAAATAAATATTCAGCGTATATGGAATTATAATAATCTATACAATATATTTAGAAAATGAAACACACCGTTTATTGAGATGGTAGGTCGTACATATGCATGAATGTTGTTTCCATTTTAATGTCATATTGAAAGAAATTAAATGAAATATATGTGTTTATATAATATAATTCCAGTATAATTATTATTTCATATTTATCATATACATTCACTAAACTCATCTTTAATACATTCCATATAATAAGGGAATGAATCACATCGTTTTGAGTAAGTGATAGTCTATACCTCCACAAATGAAATTATCATGTTTCCACAAAATGGAAATTATAAAAAGTGTGTTTTATATAAAACTAAATTAGGAATAAATAAATCATAAATACCATATATATCATATACAAATATATATTATATCATATTTTTCATGAATGATATGTGGTAAACAAAATAAAAAAACATTGTTTCACAAGGCAGTTGTTCACCGTACATAAAAACTGTAAGTTTGTTAACCATTTGGTGGAAGAATGTATGAGTGTAGGTAGAATCATTGAGATAAAAAAATATCACTATATTTATTATACATATTTTATCATACGCATGATAAAAATAATAATTTAAGGGTATTAATGAAGACATAATACAAAAATGTTTATTGATGTATGTTACCTCTTCTTTGGGTGTCTCTTTTTGATTTTCAAAAAAGGACATCATTGGTTGAATTTATACACAAATTAATACTTATATAATGAAAGGATGGAATTAGGGAGGATAAATGAAAAAAAAATGTTTTGAAATAAATTTGTTTTGACATGTGTGTAAAGGATATTAAGAGGTTCTCTTTTATAAGATATGGGCATGACACTATGGGAACTTCACTAATGATTAATTTATAATAAATTCAACATTAAAATGAATACATCTAGATATCCATTTATTTTAATATAAGATATTTTGAGGTTTTAATATCATCAACCAATATTTTTTATGTAATTATTATTATAATTTTAAAACTTATCATTTTGATTAACCCTTAGTTAATCCATTTTAAATTTAATTATTGTAACAAATATTTCAATATTTTGATAATGTAATTTTTACATAAGAAGTTTCAATTAGATCATAAATTTATAATTTAGGATATTTTGTAAAATATATCATCCCAATGTTCTTATTTAATACTTTTATGATTTTAATATAATTTAATAAAAAATTCAAAAATTATTATAATGGTCGATTTTGAAACTATTCATTACATTGACATTAAAAAACTCAATACAAAAATATTACTTAAATATTAATTTAATACAACCATAATGTTTCATATTAATTTATAAACTTATTTTATAACCTTAATTAATAAAAATTTATTCATTTTAATATTTATAATATATTTTAATTGATTTGTTCAATAATTTAACAGTTATTTAATCATTATGGTAAACTTATTTATGATTATTATTTATTCATAATAATATAAAACTAAATTTACATAATATATAAAATACTTTTCTATTTAATAATAATACGTATACTAGAGAAAATCATTTATTTAACTGTATATTAAAAATATTATACTTATTAAAAGTAAAAGTCAGACGTTTTCTCACTCCCTTTGTATTTTAATAATATCTAAATCATTTTTTTGAAATTTTTCTATTAAATAAATTAATTTAGATCACTTGGTGTCATGGTTTGAATTAACTTCATCCTCTGACATTTGGTCATGTTTTATGGTAGTCTTATTATATTTGAAATATTTTTTACCCTTAATTACTCGATTTACCCTTAACCATGGTAATAAAAATTACTAATGTTTCTATTCATATTGTTCAATAACCAAAGGGGATTAATAAAAAATATTTAATCTTATTATTCAAAATATGTAATCCATTTTACATAGTAATAATCACATAATTTTTTAAAATTAATTTAATATTAATCATGTTGGCGAAATAAGAAAATGGGTTTCTAATAGTGAAAAGGTATAAATGTTTGAAATGTTTTTATATCCAATTTAATTTTGAAATTGGTTCTAATGACATATATTGAATTAATATATGAAAAAATTTACTAACTGTACTTTAAAACAATTTAAAACATAATTTTATCATGTATACAAGTAACATTAAAAAATATCTTTCAATTTATGTTTTGTAATTTTCATTATTCAACTGGAAATAAATATTCTAAGGAAAAAACCAAAAATTAAAACAAAGTAAATTTTGATATTAATCTATCAAATAATAATTTGAATTTTTCAATTATTATTTGAAAAAAATTAAAAAACTATATTTAAAAAAATTCACTATTTAAAGGTGGACAAATAAGCTTCTAAAAAATTATTCTTTTATACATAAAATGGATTTATACATATATCATTTTTAGAAAAAAAATATTATAATGGTTAAAAATTATTGTTATTATCCTATATATATATATTTAATATAATCCAACAGTATTGTTTTTACTTTATTGGTATAAAACACACTTTAAAGCATCAAAATAGATTTTCAGAAAAAGATTTCCTTTTTATTTTAATTAGATTTTACATGTTTAAATCATACATTAATAAATATATTAATCTTTTTAATACCTAAAATTATAATGGATAGATTAAAATTTAATTTTTGAAATATTTAAAATTATAAAATTATGTTTTTTATAAACTTATTGTTGGGTGTAATGCATGTTAAGCTAGTAGTGTGTTTACTACAAGCTTAATATAATATAGCATTCAATACAAGGTATCAAAGAAATAAAATTATTTAAAAATATTTGGGTGTTATATTTTATACCCATTAAAATGAATTTTTCCATTCAAATTCACTAAGGTCACCATCGTTTTAATACACTATAATTACATTCATATAAACCTGCATCATAAAAATGAATATTAAAACTAGTTTTTAAAAAAAGAAGTTTAAAACAAAACCGTTTCCCAAATTAACTCATAACTAGGTGTCCACATAGGAGAAAATATTTTTAAATTGAAAAAATTGATATTGAATATAAATATAACTATCATGTAGTGATGGAGAGTGATGGATAACACTTTCAAGATATGATTAATAACCACAAAAAACCCAGAGCAATTTGTCTTGGAAAAGGTCATTGATATCATCAGAAATGATGATAATATGATAAAATTTCATACCAAAATAAATTTAGAATAAATAATTTATAGGTTCCAACTCATAAGTAAAATATTACTCTTGGTTTGGGCCTTGATCCATCTCTATAACATATATTACTCCAAGAAAAGATGAAGTTGAAATTGTAATATCTGATGTACTAGTGGATCATATGCACCATAATTAGATTATAATTCATTACTCTTTTCTCTAGTTTTTACCACAAAACATGGTTTGAACAAGTTATCCAATATAAATACAAATTTAAATTGTGAAACATAGGTCACTAAAGCCTCATCCAAAATTCAATGTAAACAACTTCATAAATGGTTACTCTTGGTAACTATAAAAAATAAAAGTCTAATACTTTAAAAAGAAGGTAACTGATATTCAAAAAAAATCATCATTAATATCCCAAAACACAAGATATATCTATTAATTGTCACACACCAAAAATTTGAATACAATTTTTATATATTCTATATAGAAATGGTATCAACATTAATTACCACAAAACATTGATGAAAATATGTAGGATTTCAAAAACAAATAACTCTTTCCTTGAACCGTAAATCCAAAAAATCATATAAACTCAATCCATGATATCATTAACCACATTTTGATTTTTTAATCCCCAAGGTTATCAATAATATTACATCATAATAAATCATTTTTGTACTTCATTATCCCAACATAATGCACATATTAATGGTTAACCTTCACTTAATAATATGTTTTACAAGAATATCACCTTACAACCTCAATCACTTTTCATGGTTACGAGAACCATTAAGCATGTGCTTTCAAATCCATAAATA
The DNA here is from genome assembly GCA_963277665.1 of Viscum album. Classification (NCBI taxonomy): domain Eukaryota; kingdom Viridiplantae; phylum Streptophyta; class Magnoliopsida; order Santalales; family Viscaceae; genus Viscum; species Viscum album. Next base: position 1,397,729,667 of record OY728119.1, read on the forward strand.
AAAACTAAATTGGACCAATACATAAATATTTCATTATTACATAATACAATAATTTTTCTTCTATAATATTTTTCTACAATTCCATTACATAATAACGTAAACATTTCAACACATTATTTTCATATTCTACATCACTAATAGTGTTCTCATGAGATTTTCCTTTTTCTTTGGCATTAAGATATTTCTATCATCGAACATATTTGATAATAAATATATTATTGTTTGAAAAATCCCTTTTTTTCCTCTCAGTTAAAAAAACTATGTTTTCGAAGGTACATTAAGTGTTTTATTTTCTCTATATGAATCATTGGATATCTTTTCCCTATCACATTAGTAATAAATTTCTTATGACCATCATTATCACACATAAACCATTTACTAATCCCATTATGATAATTTCCCCTATGTTTCATTCAAAACTTTTAGAATAAAGGATATGTTATATTATTTTTTCACAAGTTTTTATATTTTCCTTTTATATTAATGTAATAATTCATATCAAAACAATGGCATTGGTATATAACGTGAACCTCAATTATTACTTTGATAGTATAACACACAATCTCTTCATAGCTATTTAATTCGATTATGGTGAACTCCCTTTCACAAATTCTTTTGAAGCCACTAATAAATCTATCAAACGTACTTTTAGGTAGGATTCTAATACTAAAAGTGTACCTCACATGTGTTCTAAAATTTTATTCATAGGTTGTAATAGATTCAACATCCATTTTCTTATGTTTGATGAAATCCTTCTCTATCTTCCATAAAATGACACATGGAAAGTACTTTTTGAAAAATATGTTCATATACTTTTCCAATTACATGGAGTCAAATTCTTATATCTACCTTGTATTCTTTGTTACATCCCACCTCTAGTCTACTTCACATTCTAAAAGGAAAATTGTCAAAATGGATTTTTAGGTTTTGAACACTAAATGATTGGAAAAATATTTTTGATTATATCAATGCATTTTTTAAGAAATAATGGATACATACACCCACTAAAAGAAGGTGTGAATTTCTATATAAATTACTTGATATAAATATTTTTACTCCCCTCGTCATTTGGAATTACAGCATGATTCATATCTTTAATGAGTATAGTAATAAAAATTTTCATTTCAGATTCCAGGATATTTGTTTTCCCAGTATGAAAATAATTAAATTTCTCATTGCATTCATCCTTAATATTGTTTCTTTTCGTTCCATTCATTTACTAGAACAAACAAATAATAGTGTGAGAAACAGAAACCATAGTAGGAAAACCATAAAATCATGGTAAATTATATCCATTCTATAATATCATAGGTTTAATATTCAGGTATAAATAAAAATTACTAAAATTCAAATATTGTAACATATACTTTTACTTATTCTCAAGTATGTTACTAATATTTTATTATCCTTATTTCAAAATGATAACTAAACATTTACTCAGATGAAAATTATAAGGACCAAATCATAACATATATTGCCATTATATAATTATTTTGGAACATTTCATACATTACACAAACACAAACACAAAGAAAGAAATAGTTCTGAGAATTTTGAATATTGGAAACAGAATAAACAAGTTTATAACAGATCTACCTCTTATCCCTCCTATGTATTCATAACTATAACCCTTTTTGACATATCAAACTCAATACATTTCTTCGTATCTTAAGGGAAAACATAATAAAGGTTGGTATCATATGTTCAGTATGGGTAATCAAGGTAAAATAAATAATAACACAATTAAAAATAATATGTTAATAAAATACACTTTACAATTATATATTATATATCAATGATCTAGATATTTTGTTTTTTAATAAATCATAAAACTTCATAAATAACCAATGAACTTATTCTATGAGTGAAAAACATAAGACATGGTATTGTGGAATACACAAAATCATATAAAATTATTTCTATTGTAGTCAATGAATAAATTCCAATGATATATTACTAGTATGAGTTCACTCCCATATACAATCTTGGTAGTCATGGGTCACTCCCATGACTATCTTATTAGTCAAGGATAACTCCTAAAACCATCTTATCAAATATAGTCCTATACTAAACCAAGTTCACCACTTATTATAGCTTTGTCTATCTTAGGAGATATAAATATTTTCCTAATACATTGGTGAGAGATATCGGTCCCACCCATCACATAATATAATCATACCTACATGTTCCACAAGAACTTAAATCGTATTTTAATCCATAAAAAGAAACATGTTTCATAAATATTCCACTAAAGAAATACTCATGGAAAAGAATGAAAATTCATAAGTACCAATCCATCATAAACACAAAATATGTTGAGAAATAAGAAGGTTAGAATCATTGTATCATATCCCTAATAAAACATGAGTAATATTAATCAATGATTTCATAAAAGGATTTTTTTTTGAAATATTATTTGAAATAATTCTTGAGGAAAATTTAAGTACCTTTATGAAAAATAATTTTTCAATCATAAAACATTTATAAAAAAAATTTCAATAAACATATCCTTGAAAATTTATAAATTACTTTTCTAAACTCATTTTAGACATCTTTCAAGTACATTATCTATTAAAATTCATAAAATATCATTTGTAAAACTTTTTAAAAAATTGAAAACATTATTTTGACGTAACCAAAATTTCAAACCAAAGGGAGAATAAATTTACCTGAATCTATTAATATCATAAAATGAATTATATTAATGATAAATACTTTCAATGTTCATTATATACACCACGTAGTAAATTATAGGAGCATAATATAACATGTGTCTTAATGAAGGAAAATTGAGACAAAATTCCCTTACATATTTTTATAACGATAGAATTGTAAAACCCTTGAAAAAGATATAATCAAATGGATATTTAAATACCCAAAACATTTACATAATAGAAACATAATAAAAATTAATATAATTTATATAAACCACAAAAATATTTTTTTTAGTGTATAAGGCATGTATCCCACGGAAATAAAAGTTAGAGACAACTCTCTTAGAATATAGATTAACTCTTGTTGTGCCTGTGAAAACCACATGTATAATAAATATAAATATATTATAAATATATTCGTTTACTTTATTAAAAAAATTCATATCATATATAGAATACATATCTACTTTTTTACCCTTTTATCTTCAATTCTATGTTAATTCTATGTTTTAGGTAATAACCTCTTTAGTTTGTTGCATGTGTTTTGATTTCATAAATTTTTTGTTCTCATACTGATATAATGATTTAATCATTTTAAAAATGATTAAATTGACATAAATATCATATATATTCAGTATATATTTATTTATAACAATACATAAAATATAGAAATATAAATTTAAGTACACAAATAATTTAGATAGATTGTCATATGTACACATGAATGTTGTTAACATTTTCTTATCCTATTGAAAGAAATAAATTAAATGAAATATAGATGTATATATATATATATTATAATTCTTATTGGATTTATTTTTTCACATATATAATACTTTTTCACTCTAACCATCATTAATAAATTTCATGTAATGATTGAACAAATCGCAACTCCTTTAAGAGGTGGTAGTCCAGACGTCCACAGAAAGAGTTATCATATTTCCAAAAAATGGAATGTATGACGAACTATGTTATATAATAATTACATAGGAAAAAATACATCATCAATACCATATATATTATATAAAACATTTTCCCCATCATTATTCTAGATCATAATAGGTGGTGAAGGAAAAACGTAAAACATTGTTTTGTGAGGTGGTAGTTCACCGTACATAGGAACATAATGTTTGTTACCCATTTTCAGGAAGTGTGTGTGAGTGTGGTTAGAAATTTAATATATAAAAATATAATTATATTTTGGATAATGGGGGTATTATAAAAAATGAATTAAAAAATATCTTTTTAATGGTGAATGAGAATAAAAATGTTTGTTGATGAACATTACCTCTTCTTTGGGGTTCCCTTTTTTATTTTTACAAAATGAATTCATTAATATTATTTATGAAAAAAGTAACAATTATATGATTAAAGTATATACGTTTTGAGGATATTTGGATATAATTTTTCCTAACCCACTATGTTTTGATGTGTGTGTAAAAAATTGAAGAGGTGTCCTTTTTTAAGAGAGGGATAGGGCACTTTTGGAATTTCACAATAAATTAAATTATAGTAAATTAAATCTAACAAAATACCGAAAAATGGACCATTACAAGAATATAAGATGGGAAAAAAATTAATTTGATAAGCCAATACAATTTTTACATGTTTTGGAATTTTTTTAGACCTTATTATTTTGATTAACCCTTAGTTAAGAAATTTTGATTTAAACTATTATAAAAAAAATCAATATAAAGAGGATTAAATTTTTACATATAAAATTTCCATAATACCATTAATTGAAAAGTTAACAAATATTTGAAAATATCTCTTCCCCTTTTAATTATTTTATATTTTTTGTTTTTTAATTAATTTAATAATATAATATTCTCATAAAATACCATAACAATCAATTTTTTAAGTATTCAATAACATGACTTTAAGAAACACAACAAGACAGTATAAAAACGAACCAAATAAATCAATACACCCCAAAAATGTTATATTTTTTAATAAAATTCTTGGGTCATCTCAATTCATTCGAATTGTATTTCATTTAATATTTATAATATCATTTAATTTATTTTTTCATTATTTCTATAATTATTACATCATCATTGTGTAATTATTTATGATTATTATTTCTTCTCTAAAATTAAATATTAATTTACATGATGTAGATAAAATTTTATAATTTATAATAATATATATTCAATCATATATTTTATTTTACCATATATAAAAAATATTATACTTATTAAAAATATGTGTGTGAAATTTTGTCAGGACCTTTTGATATTTATAATATAGAAGTTATTATTATTGAAAGGTTCTAATTTGATAATTGAATTTCTGAACACACATCTGTTAATTATAGAATTAAAATCTTTCAATAAATTTTTTTAAAGTCGTATGGTTGTTTTATAATATTTAAAATATTATATTCACCATTAATTACCAATTTTTCCCTTTATCCTTTGTTATAAAAATTACTATAGTAACTATCCATATTTTCAAAATATAAAGGTATAATGTCCCGACCCAAGTTACCCTCAAACCGGTAGCCGGATTGGTCATCACACGACCTCAAGCACATCTCCCCATATGCCACATGTTGCTGAATAGCAGCGATGGTCTATGGATAGACGGTGGGAAGACTATACCCTCATATTTAGATTTCATAGCATAAATAGATAATAAACTTAGAAAATAGTGGAAGTATATGTAAAACAATAATCAATTGAATAATGAAAATGGAGAACTCTTGTTTATACAATGCATGCAATTCATGGTGGTACATATCAGAATGAAGAAAACAAAACAGCATGCTTTTCAATCCAATACAGAAATAAAAAAAAAGACTTAAAGCCCCAATGGAGATCACCATGAGTATGCCAAGCTACTAGTTGGTCCTTTGCCCCTAAATCCTAAGTATAAGTAACCGCTATAAGAAAAGGTTTGTCGCCCAACAAATTAGAAAGTCTATATGGGTACCCCGGCGTAATGGCATCCCAAATAGCGTGTGAGATATACATTTAGTAGGTCGGAACCACTGTTTGTCTAGCTCAGTATAGGCTATACAATATAACAAATGGTGTGTAGAAATAATAAGGAAATAATAGAACTAAATAAATAACCAAAAACCATCCAGGTTCCAAAGGGACACTTGATAGTGATACCTACTTTAGCTCATAGCTGAAGTAAGAGTCTGAACAATAATATTACAATAACATTTATCAAGAATAAATAACATTAAAAAAATTTCCAATTATTTAGTATTTAATCATTTATTTTCTCCAAAATTCCCATGGTTACTCGTATCTGAATACTAACTTCATCTCGTATTGGAATTATAATAATTCTTAACATTTTATTTTTTAATCAAATTTTACATGGGTTGGACCCACATCTCTCATTTATTTAATAATTAAATATTTTCATTCATTTGGTGTTGAACGCCATGTCATACACCCCAATTTTCATTCACTATAGATCGCTATGTCTATCACCCCAAATCCAGTTCATTTGTTTATCATTGGTGTCGAACACCATGTCTAACACCCAAAAATCTCATCGATGTAGAACTCCATGTCTATCAACTACAATACATTTTTAATTATTTATCATTGGTCTATAATTCCATGTCTAACACCCCGAAAACATGTCAATACAGATAGATCTAGTAGTAGTGTAGATAGCCATGTCTAAAACCGAAAACACCATTGGTAAAGAATTCCCAGTCTAACACCCAAAATCTCGTTCATTTATATATATTATTGGTGTATAATGCAAGGTCAAACACCCCAAATATCATCCATTAATTAATTTATAAATTATTAAATCAAGAATGATAATTAGTTCAAAAACAAATTAATTACATCAATTTCTTGTCAATTAATTCTATAATTAATTAACCATTAATCATCTAAAAATAAAATAATTAATTATTCTTTACCCCAATCAAGATAACTATATAATTAAATCAACTAATTATCCCAATTCCTTGGCTAAAAACATTATAATTAACTCAACAAATTAATTATCCTTATTACCTTACTAATCCAATCAATTAATTAAAAATACCAAATCCATTAGTTAACCCAACCATGATCTAAGTACATAAATCCATTAATTAATCCATAAATTGATTAATCTTATAAAAAATCACATTTCATAATTAATTTTTCCAGAAATAGTAATCCAATATAAATCTCAACTCATTATAATTAGTCTCAAAAATAATTATCTTGAACAACTTCAAGTCATATAATTAATTCACCATTAATTATTTCTATTCAACCCAAATGACATATCATAATTAATATCCCAATTAATTATCTCAACTAGGAAAGTCTATATATTGTAATTAATCCCCAGATTAATTACATATTTTAAAAAATCTCAATGTGTACAATTAGTTCATGATTAATTATCTCAATTAGCCAATTCAATGTCTTAAAATTAATCTCCCTATTAATTATCTATATTATAATATGAAATCACCTAATTAATTCACAAATTAATTATCTCAACTAACCCTACTCAAAATTAATAATTAATCCCCTGATTAATTATCTATATTTCAATCTCATCACATTTAAATAATCCTCTATTAATTATGTTAACTTATCTGTATAAAATATCATTAATAATTCATTTATTAATTATCTCATCTTATCCATCCCAATATTATTTATTTCCAATTAACCTAAGTGCTTCACCATCAAAAGGGAAGAAATAGAAAATCACATAAATATTAGCTAAAAGAAAATATCAATCTAAACATAATGTTTTTGTCTTGAAAGAAGCGCACGTTATTTGGACAGGTATTATTATAAATACATGATTATGAAATCTATCAAATCATTTTATACCAATAAACCAATCATTCAATATTTACAGTCAAAATTTTCTATAACAATAACTAAACAAATATTATTTTTAATAATAAAGAAAATTTGAGGACCCTAACTCAAGGAATTGGATGAGAAAAAACTTTATAACTTTAAATGAAATCTTTCCACACACATGCACAACCACAAAAGAGTTCGCGCACTCGGAATTCGTCTCTACACCTAACAACAATTAACTTGCGCTCATAAATTGGGTGACGGGGACCAATGCTCTCCCAATTAATTAACTGCATCACATTTAAACCATAAGCACCTTATTTAATAGATGAAACCCCCATTAATGGGTATTTATCCATACCTAGCTTTTATGGAAGTGAATTTTATCGAGATGAAATTCCATGCCTTCAGTGGTGGTTGTCAAAATATTGACCAATGGGTCCCGATACAACATCCTCACAACATATAATTGAAAGAGGAGAAAAAATCGTATCACAACCTCGCTTAAGGTTTCGCCTCAACAAATATTGGTTGAAAAAGTGCCCAAATGGGAGATGTGAATAGAAAAACTCATATTTAAGGACTCACCTCACCGAGACAAACATGATTCATGAAGACATCAAAAGGAGATAACTGCACAACAAGGAGTTGGAATAGGGGGTGGTGTGCCTCACATAGGGTGATCTGATGGGGTGTCTCACCTCACCTGTTGTGTGCCTCTCCATCCTTTTTTCTCTCTCTCAAATAAATTAAATCCTTATTTTAGTTATAATAATTAATATAAAAATAATAATAAGAAATTACATGATATTATTATTATTATCCATTAATTTACTCTCATCTTATGTGAACACCAACACCTCGTTTTCACCTTATTTTAAACCATTTAAATAAATTCTATCTCATGGATTTCATTTCAAAAAAACTCCTTCTTACCTCTTTTAATTAAATTCACCTTAATGAATTTAATTAATACAACTCCAAATTGTTGTTATTTAATTAAATTCTGTCGAAATAATTAAATTAAAACACTTATTCCACAACAATTTTTTTAAATTTTCACAACCTTCACTTTAATTAACATAAAACCCATGTTCCACATCAAATCATTAAATTCAACATAACATTGATTTTAATTAAAAAACATATTTCACAAAATATAATTAAATTCTGTTTAATATAATTTAATTAAATAAATTCTCCAACACATAATTATTTTACTGACTTCTCTCAATACAATTTAATTAAATAAAACCCCAATTTTTCATCAAATAATTAAATTCATCTTAACCATGAATTTAATTAGATAAAACCCAAACTCCACATTTAAAACTTTATTTAGATAAATTCCTTCCCAACCAAATTTCATTAAAAAATTCTACACTAAATATTATTTAATTATATTCTCTCAATACAATTTAATTAAATATATCCTTGACACCTCATTAATCATCATTTAGATAATTTCATTCAAACTGGATTATTTAAATAATTTCTCTAATTCATGTTATTTAATTAAATTCTCTAAACACAATTTAATTAAATTAGAAGCTCTAACTTTTCAAAATTATTTATTATTATTATGTCAAAATCAATTTAATTAAATAATAATCCCCCATTTCAAAATAAATAGTTATATTCTTCTTAACTATGAATTTAATTAAATAAATCCTTAATTTTGTATTAATTAATTAAATTATTTTTTGTGTTGAATTTAATTATATGAATTTTTAACTCTATATTTTCATGTCATTTAAATTTTATCATTTAATATTTCACTTCCTCGATAACCTCCAACTCCTCACTTAATTAGTTTCCTTTTAAACATTAATTTAATTAAATTAAATTTTACCTGAGTATAAAAACAGGATAGACTGCATGGTTTGACTCACAAATTATAATAAACTATGAGAAGACTATGTGTCCACTACTAGACATTGCCTATATTATGAACAACTAACCCACACAGTGTTGACTAACAATGTGCACCTCATATGAACATCAGTGTCTGGTCCAGTTCTCCTAAGACTCATCCTACCATCTGAGAAACTCCTCGAGCCTTTACCCAAGCATGTTATCAAAAAATTAAAAGAATCCAACACATGAATCTATTTTTTATCCTTCATTTTTTAACTGAACCATGCAGTAAACAAAAAAGTTCAATAACTTTTGTATTTTAGCATAGTCCGAAAACACGGGACATTACAATTTACCCACCATAAAAACATCTATTCCTCGAGCATCCAATGAGAGATACTACAACACTACCTAGCCCAACAAGGTCAATAAGTATCATTTTAATGATCGTGTAGCATTCACAAATACTCAACGCACCTTTAAGGAACCCATACACCGTAGCACTGGTATTTGTCTCCCACTAGTCACCTCAAATTTTAATTTATCCATTTAACATTAAAATCTATTTTTTAATTGTTTTAAAACACATAATATCATTTTCTTAGTTATAAGGCACTCATACACCTAACAACTAAAACTAGGAACCGTTATAACACAACCAGACATTTTTCCACTCATGCAGCCATTTATAAATCAAAACATCTCTAGCATTTTTTCATAAGTAGTAACAAGGTAGAATATTATAACATAGAATCAAGGAACAAAAACAAAACATGATAAAAAATAGGTCTAATGTCATATAAATACCCAATCATATTATATCTATCACCGAAACATGCAATCTAAAGTATCATGTAAAATAAAATGAAAGCATGGAATTTCACTTAAGCCAGGCAATCAAAATTCGTAAGAATCCAACTAATACCTCTACATGGTATGTTATATGAATGGCTAGTGATTCTCTATGTTCCTATGATAATTCATGTAATGAAATTTTCCTTTCGTATTAGGCCCAGGGAAATTTGAAAAAAATTCAAGATTAATAAGTAGTATATAATAGACCAATCACCCATGTTGAAATAACATCATCTATAATCTCAATCATTATAAACATTAATTCTCATCCCTTGACACTTGGTTATTTCCCAAACATGGGGTTATTAGTCCCAAGAACGACTATTGGCCAAGTGCCTACACTTTCCTAGTCTCTTGTCTACCATACCAAAATTGAATGACAAAGGAAAAAAGATACAAATCCTGAACCTATGAAACCACTTGGTAATGTCCTAACCTGGCTTACCCACAAACCTGTAGTTGGACCAGTAACCACATGATCTCAAGCACATCACCCCATACCCCAGAAGTTACTAAATAGAATCAAGCTTCTATGGATTTTTGGTCGGGATAATATACCATAATATTTAGAGTGCACTACTAAAATAGATAATAAACTCATAAAACAACAGAAGCGAATGTAAAACAATAATCAGCTAAAAAATGAAAATGGTTAATTCTAGTTTATAAAATCCATTCATGTCATAGTGATACATATCAGAAACTAGTAAACAAAACAACATGCTTTACATTCAAATATAGAAATAAAAAAAGACTCAAAGCCCCAAGGAAGATCTCTATGAGAATCCTGAGCTCCCTCTCAGTCATTTTCTCCTAACTCTGATGTATATGTAACTGCCACAAGAAACGTTCTACAGTCCCGCAAGAATTATAGTCAACATGGGTACCCTTATGCAATGGCGGACTGAATAGGGTGTGAAATATACATCTTAGATGGCGAGGACCACCAATTGTCTAGATCAATCTAGACAATTCAATATGAGAAACAATGTACAAATATAATAATGAAATAACAGAACTGAATAAATAACCAAAAACCCATCTACGTTCCAAAGGGAAACCTGATGGTGATACCTGAATCGGCCCGTATCTAAAACAAGAGACCTCACAAAAATCATGCAAGAATTCTTATCTTGCATAAATACCTTTTAACACTTTACAATTTATTCATAATTTAATCAATTATTATCTCCAACATTCCCATGGTTGCTTGTATCTAAATTCTAACTTCAAATCATGTCGTAATTCTAATAATTCTTAACCATTCTTTGTTTAATCACATTTAAATCGAGTTTGACCCATATATCTCATCAATTTCATAATTAATTATTGTCATTCATTTGGTGTTGAACGTCATGTCAAACACCCTAATTCTCATTTGATGAATATCGCCATTTCTAAGACACCAAATCCTATTCATTTATTTATCATTGTCGTCGAACGCCATTTCTAACACCCCAAAATCTTATCGATGCAGAACGTCATGTCAAACACCCAAAAATTCATTTATCATTATTTATCATTGGGGTATAAATCCATGTCTAACTCCCCAAAAACAAAAAAATACTGATAGATCTATCAGTGGTGTAGATCTCCATGTCTAATACCTAGAATCCCATTGGTGAAGAACATCATTTCTAACATCCCAAATACCATTCATTTATTTATATATTTGGGGTAGAATTCCATTTCTAACACCCTAAATATCATTGATTAATTAATTCATGAATTAATTAATCAAGTTCGATAATTAATTAAACAACTAATTAACAAGATCAAATACCATTCAATTAATTCTATAATTAATTAACTATTCAATATATAAAAAGGAAATAATTAATTATTCTTAACCCCAATAAAGTAAACTAGATAATTAACTCAACTAATTATCCCAATTCCTTGAACCAAAAAATGATAATTAATTAACCAAATTGATTATCCTCATTCCCTTGATAATCAAATTGATTAATTAAATATACCAAATCGATTAGTTAAACCAATAATTAACTAATTACTAAAATCCATTAATTACTCCATAAATTAATTAATCTACTATAAAAATGACATTCCATAATTAATTTTTCCAAAATAGTTATCAAATATTAATTCAACTCATTATAATTAATCTCAAAAATAATGATCTTTAACAACATCAAGGAACACCATGAATTCTCCATAAATTATTTCAATTCCACCCAAACGACATATCAAAACTAATATCCCTATTAATTATCACAGTTAGTCAATTAATATCTTGTAATTATACACCCAATTAATTTCCTATTCTAAAAAATCTCAAATTATACAATTAATTCACGATTAATTATCTCAATTAGCCACTTAAATATCTTGTAATTATTCTCCTGATAAATTATCTATATTTCAATATCAGAGCACATAATTAATTGAAAAATTAATTACCTCAACTTATCTTAGTCAAAATTTAAAATTAATCCCCTAAATAATTATCTATATTTCAATCTAAAGGCGTGTAACTAATCCACCATTAATTATATTAAATTATCCAATTAAAATCTCATAATTAATTCCCTGATTATTTATCTCAACTTATCTTACCCAATACTCCAAAATTAAACTTCACCCAGGTGCTTTAACAAATAAAATGTGGAATTTGAAAATCACATAACAAAAGCCAAACAAACATATCAATCTAAACATTATGTTCTAATCTTGAAGGCAGGTCACCTCTGTTGGAGGGGTTTTATTATAAAAATGTGATTCTTTAATTTCTCAAATAATTTTGTAGCAATTAATCATTAAGTCAGTATTTAAAGTAAAACTTATCAATAATAATAATAATAAAAATATAGTGTTTTATTAATTAAGAAAATTTGAGGTCCCTACATCAAGGAATTGGAAAATCCAACACTTGATAACAAAAAATGCAATATGCCCATGCACAAGAACCTCAACAAATGTGTTCATGCACTACGAACCCATCGTCATGCCTAACGATAATTAACCACCAATCATGAATAGTGATACAACGACTAAATAACATCCAAATAATTAGCCGCAACCAATTTTGACCATAAGAACCTTATTTAAGGGGTGAAACCCCCATTAACATTTATTGATCCCTACCCGAAGTTGACGGTGGTGAACCGAATTGAGAAGAACCATTGTTCCATCATTAGTGGTCGTCAAAATATGGATCAACATGTCCCGAGACATCTTTCACACCACCTAGAATTGGAAGATAAGAATAAACTGAATCAAACCCTTAATTAGGGTTTTGGCCGAACAAATTTTGGAGGACAGAGAGATGAAATGGCCAATACGAATAAAAAACTCATGAAGAAAAATCACCCCACCGAGATAGACATGATTCATGAAGACATTGACAGGAGAAGGTAGCATGAAGAAGAGTTGGAGGAGGTGGTGAACATAACATAAGGACAACATAAGGGAGGGGATCACCCCTCACCTACTGTGCACCAATCCCACCTTTTCTCTCTTTTAAATCAACTAAAACCCTTATTGTAATTATAAGAATTAATGTAATATTAATTATAAACCATGTAATATTATTATTATTATCCATTACTTAACTCTTATATTAGATAAACCCCAACACCCCGTTTATATCTCATTTAACACGATTTAATTAAATTCTATCCTACATATTTAATTACAAACAAACTCCTTCTTACCTAATTTAATTATATTATCTTCAATGAATTTAATTAATACAACTCCAACTCATCGTTATTTTACCAAATTAAATCAACCAAATCTAATTAAATAAAACACTTCTTTTGTAACAATTTATTATATTCTATCAACCATCACCTTAATTAAAATAAAACCTATGTTTCAGATCAAATCATTAATGTTAACTTAACCTTGAATTTAATTAAAAACCCCCATTTTGCAACATAGAATTCAATTCCATTTAAAATAATTTAATTTATTAAATTCTCCAACACATCATTATTTTATTAAATTCACCTAATACAATTTAATTAAATAAAACCCATATTTTTCATCAAATATTTAAATTCATAGTAACCTTGAATTTATTTAGATTAAACCCCAACTACAAATTTAGCACATCATTTAACTATGTTTCTATCCAACTGAAATTCAGTAAAACAAACATCCAACTAATTTTTATTTAATTAAATTCTCTCAATAAAATTTAATTAAAAAATCCCACACACCCCAGTAATCAATATTTGATTAAATTTGTTCGAATAATATTTATTTAAATAATTCCTCAAATTATTTTTATTTAATTAAATTATCTGAACACAATTTAATTAAATTAAAAACATCAAATAATAAATAATATTTTGTTAAATTCTCTCAATGTGAATTTAATTTAAAAATAATCCCCCATTTCAAAAATTATAATTAAATTCTTCTTAATCATTAATTTAATTAAATAAAACTTTTATTTGATATTAATTAATTAAATTATTTATTTTTTTGAATTTAATTAAATAGAATCCCAAATCCTCATTTGTACATCATTTAAATTTTATTATTTAATATTTCTTTTCATTGATAACCCTCAACTCCACGTTTAATTAAATCCCATTCAACCATGAATTTTATAAAATAAAACTAAACCCAAAACTCAAAACTGGGTAGACCACATGGTGTGACTCGCATAGTCTAATAGATTGTGCATAGACTGTGTGTCCACTATTGGACACCCATTTTATTATGCACGGATAACCCAAATAGTTTTGACTGACTGTGTACAGCCCATGCGAATGTCACTTCTTGGTTTGTTTCTCCTGAAACAGATCTTAGCATCTGGGAAACTCCTCAAACTTTTACCCAAGACCGTTATCAACACTTTAAAATAACCAAATTCTTGAATCTTAATTTCGATGCTTGGTATTAAAATTGAGTTGTGCAGTAAATGAAAAAGCTCAAATGCATTCATATTTTATCCTGGTTCAAAAGCACTAGAATTTAAAAAAGGGGTCCCAATTACAAAATATATAACTTATGACTAAAAATTTGGAATCAATTTTCCAAACTTATAAAAATATAATTGGATAAAGTTATTTTCAAATTAATATCATTGATAAAATTTGAAAACAAGTTTATAAACAAAAAATTCCCAAATTTTGAAATATTTTTTTATCCAATATAAATATAAATATTATCAAAATGACCTAAATTTTGATTATTGATATGAATTTTGACATCTTATACATTTAATCCAATTTAATACTTTATTTAACTATATAATTATGTTAGATGAAAATTCTATGTTTAATTGAAATTCTATATTGTTCACATTTCATCAAAACATGAAACATCTAAGAAAAATAACAAATAATAAACCAATGTAAATTTTAATATTATAATCTCAAATAAGAAGCTTAATATTTTTAAATATAATTTTTTTAACTTTAAAACTATACTTAAAACATGTTCACCATTAAAAGGTCGCAAAAATTCCTTTTTAGAAAAATAATTCTTTCATACGTCAAATAATATTTTTTCAATATGATGTCTAGAAATTTCTTAATATTAATGTTAAGCATTATATTTAATATTATGTATATATATATCTTTAATATAATCTAATAAGTGTGAATTTTTTATTTTTTTGGTATAAAAAAAATTTTGTGCATTAAAATATTCTTCCAAAAAAATATTTCCTTTTTAATTTTGAAGGGTTTTACATATGTAAATCACACTTTATTAATTTTTTTAGTTATTTTCATACCAGAAAATCTAATAGATGGGTTACAATGGTACAATTTAAATTATTAAAATAATAAAATTATGTTACATAGAAACTAAGTGTTTTGTGTAACAAAAGCTAAGTTGGTTTTATGTCTAACATAAGCTTCATATGGCGTCACGTTCAATGAAAGATAACAACGAAGTTAAATTTTTAAAAAATATATTTCCTTAAAATATCTGGGTTTTATATTTATTCCTCTTTTATAATGAAGGATTGAAATTTTGTTTCCTATAACTACATAGAAATTACAATCCTCGATACTTTGGTAGCCACTTAACACTTGGGTTTATGAGAAAATATCAATGGATGCAACAATGAAACTAGAATAACACTTCCAACTCACACTATTATGGTTGAAGATAAATTTGAAGAAGTCGTAAACTAAATTTTAATTTCAGAGTTCCAACCCCAAATTTTCTCAGTGATATTTTTATAGCTAATATGAGGAAAAAGAATATCTGAGTTATTAATGACTTATGGTATCTCAACCAGAATTTCCTAAGAGATGATTTCACATTTTTAATTAAAGTACTTATAATTAATTCATCTATTATCTATTTATACCTATCGTTTATAGATGGATATTCAAAATATAACTAATTCTATATGGAGCCTAAATAATGAAATTCCACTATATTTAAGAAACCCCATGTAATATATTAATAACAAGTGATGCCTTCTAGTTTAAAAAATATTCTCACTATATACCAACATGCCTTGCATCCCATTTTCAACGTCTTCTAGGAAATTTCAAGAATTTTAAATTGATGATTTAGCGATGTAATACTAGAAAATTGATAATAATATTTTTTATCATGGGATAATTTTTAATATGTTATGTTAGTATAAATATTTTAGATTGATGAAATAGAGGATATGCGATGAAACTGAAAAGGAATGGACAAATTGGTATATATGTTTTTTTAAGATACATAATACATCTACAATTATTTTGAATATTAATATTATTTAAGAAGAATAAATGGAATTTGACTACATTTAGGAAATAAGATCTATGTTTTGGGGAATAGAGTAAAAGAGACAAATGATTTACTAATATTATAAAAGTTTAATTTTAATAGATAACACTTGTAATGTTATTTATAAGAACTTTTTTGAGACTCCTTAATTATAAAAAGTCACATTGATTTCATATCACTTGGAGATTTAGTTTAATAAATAATCAGGGATTCTAATATGAACACATATTGAATTTTCTTCATTTAAGACCTATTTATTGTAGAATAATACCTCATCAATTTTACATGGTGAAATCTAGAGAAGGAGGAAGATATGATTCAAGGAGTTCCATGGTGAAATTTAGAGATGATTGTTTTTTATTATAAAAAATGTTATCATTATTATAGGTAGATTAAAGGTATTTTTGGTAAGTTCCAACTAACACCAAGTTACATTGAGTATTAGATGAAACAATCCCACCACTTATGTTTAATGAGAAAAAAATTTCATATGTGTATGATTCCTAACTATCAAATATATGACATTATAACTCAAAGTTTATCACATAGTTGTTAGTATTGATAATATATGTCTTTATGTGAGTCAGAAATGAAAAAACTTAGGATTCCTCAATAGAACCAAATATCAAAATGACCATGGGGTTTCTATATTTATATTATTCATTCAATGAAATTCATGCAGGGCATGGGAGAAAAGTTATAGATTTAAATGTCTTAATAAAGGAAAACTGTAAAAGTGTAGACATTATATCATATTATCATACAGGAAATATGGTGATTAGGTTGTTTTTACTATGTCACATGGTGTTTGTGGGAGTAAGGGAGAAGTTTAAAGGTTTCTAAGGAGAAGTGGGTTTTTTAAATTGATTTTACCACCGTCTAGTATCACACTAATATAGGCACCTGACAGCAATACATGGGTTATACACCCTGATGGTAAAAAATAATGGTATATTATTGGTGGTATCCCAAGATATTGGAATACTTGTTGTAGCACTATGTGGAAGAACATGATGTTAGAACATGGGTAATGGAAGCACCACAAAGTAGCACGCTGGTGGAATAACCTGAGTATATGACACAATTAATAATGAAAACATGAATATAAGTGGGATGTTTAGTATAATATTTAATTATTACATATGATATATTGGTATATAAATACAAATAAATTGGTTCTTGATATATAATTAGTTGGTAAATTTGAAATCTTGAAAATAAATTTCTAATGAATTGGTGGAATGTGAAATGTGATGTGTGGCATGTTTGTGGGGTGTTTTTATTTGGGGGTAATTTTTTATATCAATTCTGTGATGATAAGAGTTTGTTGGTGCTCTTTTATGAATCTATATGTTGGGATTGTGTGTAGATATATGTATATATATCATGTACTATTCTATGTGATTTTATATACATACAATGAAAAGTTCGAGTACCATGTTCTGAAAACCATATATATATGCATGGAATTTTTCTTAACATCCTAATGATGAAGATGGATAGCTAGATACCTTATCATTCCCACATTCTCTTCCAATCACCGATCACAGGCAAGTATTTTGATGGACATAAGTAAAAAATGCAATGTTGAGATGATGAAAAGGCTATCAGTGTATGTAACACCCTGATATTTTAAAATATGGACATAATGTTCAATATTTCATATGAAATTCTCCAACATTTTTTGAAGATAATTTACCAACTTTAGAATTTATGATATATTTATTTTTAAATAAAATTAATCCCTTTCATAGATGGTGATGCACGAAACATAGGGTTTAAAAAATGAGGGATACTAAATTAGGATATAAATATTTAAATATGAGTAAGACAACCAAGTCATTAAGTTGATGGGAATGTAAATGGAAAACTAAATAGTGAAAATTATTTTTTAAATTCAGTGGTTATAATAAGATTAGATATAAATAAAAATAATGTTAATGAAAAATGAATGATTTAGGGAAAACTATATTTGTCATTAATTTTGTTTAGTGTCTCATTTTGAATTAATTTAAAATTACTTTTTTACAGTTCTATAAAATTTATTTTAAAATATTTCAAATAAATTTATTTCCAAATTAATTTGTTTTTTTATAGTTTTAATATGATTTTCAAAGTGTAATATTTATTTTCCTTAAGAATTTCCTTTATATTTTTAATGGTATTTATATTCATCAATGAAAATAACCTTAACTATTATGTAATGATTATAAATTATTTATATATTTCCCTCACAAGTATACCTAGAATAATCAAAAATCCTATAATTTGGTTATAATTTTATTATATTCTTTTATCAAATTCCTTCAATATGTAATTTTCATTAATTTTGAAATGGAAAAAGTTTATGTAGCCCATTTTCATTCCATGTGTAATTCTTATGTTCATTAGTTTTTAATGATATAATTATGAGGAACACATATATATGTGCATGAAATTAATGTGATCAGTGGTATCAAAATTATATATCCCTCCAATGTATTTCGTAATTTTTTGGACTCATGAGACTTTTGTATGTGATTAAAGAGTGAACATAATCTATTATGGGACAATTTACACTATGTTATATTGACGTTTTAGTTAGATGTGACCTGTTTTCATGTACTTTTGTATGTTTTTTCCAATTTTATATGATACCATTATCATCAGATTACATGTTCCTTATGATATACTTTCTTGAAATTGCTCATAATACTTCTCATTTTCTATATATTGTTATATGTTTTAATCACATGTTATTTATCCTTAATAGGTTTATTCCCTTGTAAGGATTTTTAACACAACCCTTTAATTATGTATTTCTCAATTATTCTATGATTTTTTAAGATATTAGATATATTTTAGGATCACACTCTAGAGAATAAATTTATTATTTCATGGATTTTTTTCATTTTTTATTTACAACCTAGCCTTCCAAATAAAATATGAATTTTAAATACTCTTTATTTTTAATGGATTTATAATTTAAAATCATATAATATTATGTTTAAACAAATTGGGTCACTATATTGGTGGTTATGAATGGTAGTATAAGGGTTTTAGGTTGATGTTCCAAATGAAAATGATACCCGAATTCTTTGGTTAAGTTATGGCCCATGTGTCTTTATGAGAAAAAAAATTATGTGATAACCATGTTCTGATGATGTTATAAGTGATGTGATAACCATGTTGTGGGTAGTGAGTGGTGATGTGATAGACCATGTGACTTCAGGAGAAATTTTTTGTTGTGGCTATGATGTTGGGTATTGTGATGTAGTTGTAACACAGAAGAGATGGAAGCTCCATGATAAATGACATTGGGGTGGGAATGTTCTAAATTGGTGGCAAAGAAGTGTGAGGTATAGTACATTGACATGATTTATATAATTTTATTATAATTTATTTTTTATTTGGTTAGTTTTTCATGGTGAGGATGATCCTGGGATGACATGTTTAGGTGATGTTGATTTTCCATGTTTTCTCATAAGAGAAATTATATACATCATTCACATGTACATGATAGCCTTTGGATGTCATATTAAGAATAGTTATATGGTGCCCAGTGATTATAAACTATTTTTTAGATTTCCAAGTGGATTACACATATCATTCTAGGAATTGCTAGTAGGGAATATTGGATATTTTTTAGGTCACTACCTAAGCATTTATTTTGGTTTTGGTTTTTAGATACTTTTATATGTATCTATTTTACTAACCATTTATAGTGGGATGATTTTGTGCCTACATATATTATGTATTGGAATTTCATGTATTTTATCCATTCACTATCCTAATATTGTATTATTAGATAGGGTAATGCCTCCAATATCTTAATTCTTTTATAACCCTGGTGTTAGCCACCGACCCAAGGCCTACTTGAGGAGGGACTTGGGGAGTCATTATCTTGATTTCTTCATTATCGTCCCAAGAGGGATGTATTTTGAGAGAGGGATCATGAAATATGGTTATCATAGGTGATGGTTTAGACATATAATAGAGTTTTGTATTACTATCTATGAGGATTTCATGGGTAGGTAAGGAAACAATGTTATTCGATCTTGGTATAACTTTCATTGGTGAGAAAAGTCATCTAGTAGGTGGTATATATCTGGATCTCAATAATTTTTTTGCAGTCGATATGCATATGGAATCATCTTAGGCATGGAATGTATATTTTTAAAATGATTGTTTGGGATTTTCTTATTGTATTTCAAAGGAGGCTGTGAAACTAACCCCTCAATGTGATTTTGTTCTCAGGGTAAATCGGCATCCTGATGCTACTACCGCTTCAATGGATCCCTATCGAATGGAACCCATAGAGTTACAATATTTTATACAATATAAATCAAAAAGGTTTCATCTTTAATAGCCTTCCCCATGGGGTTCATCAGTTTTTTCCACTAAGAAGGTGGTGGGTAGTTTGAGGTTGTACATAAACTTACAGTTGTTGTACCCACTGACCACTATGAAATGTTACTATCATCTAACTATTGATGCTATTTTTGACCAGTTGAGGGGATATATCTGGTTCTATAAGATCCATCAATGGTCTGGATTTCCCTAGTGTAGGATGAAGGAGGATAATTCCCTGATGGCTTCCTTCCAATACAGGTATGTGAACGTTGAAATTTTGGTCAAGTTGTTTGGTGTAATTAGCACTCGGGATATGATCATTAGACTCAAATACTTTATATTCCATGAACTTATAGACCTATTTGTACTAATGTTTATCAATGACATATTAATCTACATGAAGTCACATTAGGAGCATGCCAATCATACTAGATCCATCATATGTGTTCTTCTACACAAACCGCTCTATGGAATGTAACTCAAGTGTATATTTTGGACATGATAGGTGTAACTCCTTAGGCACAAGGTGTACAGGGATCATTTATTCATGGACATATCAATGGTCAAGGTGGTGTTTTCTTGTGTGGTACAAATATTGTGGCATTTTAGAGACCCTAATTTTGACATACATAGATATTACATTACTTTTGCGGAATACTTAATACATAACAAAAACAGCCACACAAGGAGCGTAATAGTTTAGTGTCTTTGGAAACTTGGAACGTAATCTTCTAATCGTGGTGAAAGATCTTCAACATCTCCCATAAAGATCTTCCACTTTTTGTTTCCTTAACTAAAACCTTTCTATTAATCCTGGGGAAAGATAAAACATAAAAAGGGTGAGCTAAAATTCTCAGTAAGGGTAAGCATGGATAAAATAAAACACACCATATACATTTTAACTTAAAAACATGAACATTGTGTTTAAACATTAAAATCTTGAGCAATGACTTAAAACATGAAAGCACATAAGGCATAGATCATAATGGAACATAAATCATGATAACATAGCATAGAAATAAAGTATGTAATTGTGCAATCCATTAAGCACATGTAATGATTTCCATAGTAGCCAAGGCATTGCTGCCAAGACCATCTTAGTGGAAAAAGTCCCATTCTGAATCGAGTTCACTCCTCGTTTCAGTCCAGTAACACAGAACTGAATTAACTTACCGTTCCAGCCATGTCTATCTCATGAGATATAAAATCTTTACCCAATGAATTAGAGGGAGATATAGGTCCCACCCATCTCATAAATAAATCATTCATACTTGTGCCACAAAATAAACTTAAAACATTCATCACAAACCAAAGAATAAAATGGGTTTCATAAACATCATCCAATCATTTCATAATCCATATAAAACAAATGGGAATTTCATCATAAGAAAATTTAACCATGTAAATCATAGAGACATTAAACTTGAAACATACACATATCAAATATTGTCATCTTAGATGGAAAATGGTTTTGATAAAACATTTGAAATGAATTCTTGAGGAAAATATCCTTTCTTCGTCAAAATAATTTTCTTTTCAAAAAATGCCATGCACTTTTAAAATAAAATTATTTTGTTGAAAATAATAATAAAATAATGTAGAGTAAGCTTCATGAAAATGAGGCATTATGAAACAGTAAAAATCTATTCATGCCGTATAAGTTAAAAATAACATTATCCTCATACTTTTGTCAGAAAAGTCAAAAAGTACCTCGTAATGTAAAAAAAATAAAGATTCCTTACATACCATATAGTAAAAGTCAAAAATGGGTAAGAATGACTTTAAACATAAATAAAAACACTTTTATAAAACATGGACATGGATGATATAAATAACCACAGTAAATACTTACGAATAAGCAATCTCGGATAAAAATGAGATTTGTGAAATTATCCCTCACCTTATGTCTGATATGCTTCGTATGTATCCGAACCTCCAGTATAATTATTTAAATAATTGAATTGACTTATTACAGAATCATATTCATTGTTATGATATCATATATGGTTCACTTATGACTTTATATTACCCTTTCTTTTGTAAATTCCATGTTAAAGAGTGTTTTGGGTAAAATTGTTTCATTTGTTGTCCGTGTTTTGACTTGTAATTATTCATATGATTACTTAGATCATGATTAATTAATTCCAGAATATAAAACATGATTTATATATAATATATATTCAGAATATACATATATATAATAGATCGATAAATGGAAAGAAATACACCGTTCATGGAGACGGTAGGCCGTACGTATGCATGAACACTATTTTCGTTTCCTTATTGAGTTGAATGGAATTATGTAGATGAAATACATATATAAATAAATCTAGCAGATTTATAATTTCCTCTATTTCATTATTATTGATTATATATACTTTATAATCATTCTTAAATGGTTAACATGGAGAATGAATCTCATCGCGTCGTGGAGATGGTAGTCCATACATACGCACAAGCGATGATATCGTTTCCATAATTATTGAATTGAATTGGAGTGGATAATACAATATATAATAATCAGTATGATATTATAATAACTATGTATAGTTATTCTTTACTCCATTATACCCATCCATGTAAGGTGTTGGTGGAAAAACAGATTACACCACAGCGTGGAGATGGTATTCCGTACGTACGCACGCGCTGTGATTTTGTTTTCCATAGGATGGATAGAAGGTGAAATGGGGTTGTTTCATATTTATAATAACAAATCAGTATATTAGTGATACTGATGTTATTAGTTTATAATGAAAAAAATAAAGAAGAAGAAGTTGAAGGAGAATGAAGCATGAAAGAATTGGGAAAAGAAATTACCTCTTCTTCGATACGCCTCTTTGAAACCTCCCCTTAGGGCACTAAGATAGGTCTTTAAAGTAGACCAGAACCTCTATGATGTTTTGAGGGAAGTGGAGAAGATATTTTGTTAGGGGTTTTCCGAGCATGAAGGCTCAAATTTGTGTGAGGAGGAGAGTGAGGAGGTGCCCTTTTATAGGGGAGGAGAGGGGCACCTTTGGAATTATTAAAAATATTAATTTATAATAAATCTAACCCCACATAAAAACCTCAAAAAATGACTCATATCCGAATATTAGATGGGATAGGGTTGTAATCCCATCAACCAATAAAATTTAGACATGTTAGGAATTTATTTTAAACATTATCAACTTGATTTATCCTTATTTAATCAATTTTATTTTATTTATGGTAATAACATTCTAAATTTTAAATTATAACAAACAATTACTTATTTTTTTTGAATTTCCCATAATTGGATACTTTACAAAATTTAATATTATATGAATTTAAATTTATAATTTTTTTTTATTTTTGTGATTTTTAACCAATTTTATAATATCTTATTTTTATAAAATAACAATAGTATCAATTTCGACACTATTCATTTATTTGAATTTAAATAAAATATATACAGAAGATATGTTCGATATATAATATTTAATAGATTTATAAATGGTCATATGTATCTAGAAAATTAGTGGAGTACATTAAATAGTTCATATCATAGTTATTTTATTATTTTTAAAACCCGTTTATTTTGTTTATCTCTTAATAAAATAATTACTACATCATTTTTGTATAATTATTTAATATACTTATTTGTTGAAAAAAAATTGAAAATAAAATCCTATGATGAAGATAAATATATTACCTTTCACAATAAAACTTTTACTCGAATTTATAATCTTAAAATCGCAATATTTAAATTGTTATATTTATTAAATTATGAAGGTGACAACTTTGGCAGCATTTAAAATAAAATAATATAAGTGTCATAATCTCTTTTATAAGGCTCCAAACAGTTATATTTTAGGTCATTGGATGATTAAGGTTTAGATATACACTACCAATAAGGTTTGGTCAGGTTTGTGGTCCTTTTAATGGGTATTATTATTTCAATAAAAACTATATTACTTATGTTTCTCTTAATAAATAATTTCTGTATCATTAATGTATCACCATTAATGACAATTATTTAATCCCTAAAAATTATAAATAAATTATCATGATGTAGATATTTTTAGTATCTTTCCTGAGACTATTCATGTTCGATGTTTTATGTTGTTTATCACTCAATTAAAATTATTATACTTATAAGATTTAAGAGAGTGATAGGTTGTCACTTTCTTTGGTTTTAATAATAATTAAATTATTTTCATGGTCAAAAGTCCATAAAATGAATCTAATCCGACCCTTAGGTTATATGGGTCTACTTTTAGCCATCCAATAGAATTTTGGCACGTGTTAGGGTAATTTTATAATATTATATTTATCCTTAATTACCTGATTTACCTTTAACTATGGTAAATAAAATTTACCGTAGTTACTATTCATAATTCCCAAAAAATAAAGAGTAGCATATTAACATAATTTGGACACACTGATTCCAAATATGTAATCGATTTTTTCAAATTCAATACACAAAAGTTGCTTAAATTAAATTAAAATTAATCCCGTTGTTGAAAGAAAACAGGTTTTTCTTTAAAACATTGCAAAAGATTGAATTGATTTAACCTACGAATTTAATGTAAAATCAAGGCTAATGACATACATTATATTAAATGGTAAAAATATATTCTATTTATACTTTAAAACCATTCAATATTATAATTTAACAATATAAATTATTGCGATGAAAAAAGTCGTTTTTAATTAAAATATAGCGTGTTTTTATTATTCATCAAAATATGAAAGTTACCACAATAATATGAAAAATTTATCCAAAGTAAATTTTTATTTCCTGATTCCAAATAAGAATTTTATTTTGTCAAATTGAACTTATAAACATTTCAAAAACTAGATTTAAAGTGGGTGCGCCATCAAAAGGCGGCAAAACTGCATTTTTCGAAAAATACTTATTTTACCCGAAAAAATTATTTTGTTCTTATACCATGTTCTAGAAAATGTGTAAGATGAATAATAATGTTATAAAATTAAAAATTATTTAATAATATTCATAACGGCTACTTCATAATAATATTATAATAATATATCGTTGTTTAGTAATACCCGGTATTTCGTACAACACACGCTATCGAGGAAGGTCGTGATTGTGTGTAATGCAAGCCAAGTCAGGGTTGCGTGTTGTGCAAGAATCCTTCGTTGTTTTGTATAACACAATCCAACCATATTTCATTTATACATTGAATATATATATATATATATACTCAATGTTGCGTAGAATAACTATTATCAAAATTGTGTATAACACGATCCAAGAATAGTGTTACGTATACTGCAAGCAAATACGGTGTTGCGTATAGCGCAAGGTAATCCTAGTGTAGCATAAAACACAATATATTAATGAAATTAAAAGAATATTTTTCATATATTCTCTGGGTGTTACATTCTACCCCCCTTAAAATGAATTTCCCCCTCGAAATTCATCGAGGTTATAAATAGTTTACTACTCGAATGTTTGTTTAATAGAAACCCACATCATAAAAAGCAATACCAAAACATGGCTTTAAAAACTAAAGTATGAAATGTAATGGTTACCCAAATTAACTCATCACTGGGTTTCCACGTAGGAGAACATAGGTGAAAATTTGGATATGGAAGATAAATCTAACTGTCATGTTCTGATGGAGAGTGGTAGAGAACATGGCTATGAAAAATCCAACAATCACAAAGCCATAAATTTGTGATGATATATGGTGCCATCTGATTCATCGGATATAAGGGAACTATGAAAACATTTTTTGTTTTCAAGATCATTTCCCTAAAGTTGAAGAATTTGAATTAGAATAAATACTTACTTTATTTTGGTACAATCTTACTGTTTTTCGTGCTTTGAACAATTTCCACTTCATCTCTTAAAGAAATGAAGTTGAATTTGTCATTTGTGATGTGTTAGCAAATCATGTGATAGAATGATGGGTCATTCCATCTGTCTCAAACAAAAGGTTATAAAAGTTATCAAAAAATACATAAGTCCATCTATAGTGAGATTAATCATATGTGGTTCCTAAAATGGACTTATACTTCATATATCATACTGCTTAATATAATAAAACTAGTTTCTACTAAATAGGGACTTCCTGTAGGCCAGTGGTAGGCGATAAAGGCCAGTCGCACTTCGGTTGCGGGTTTGATTCTCACAGCCTTGTCTAACACGATGGGTTTTCGCCCATCCTGCAGGTTGTCCTTTTTCTAAAACTATATTACTATAAAATCCCATCAATAATATCGAAAAAACTTCTATCCTTAAACAATACTAACTTATGTCCAACATAATCCATTCCAATCTTTAGGCTTATCCATAATACTGTAGTCCACTCTCATAATATAGTTAAAACAATTACCAGAGATTTAATACCATCGTTGATCCCCATATATCCTAAGATATGTCTTGTTGGTCACATTCCAAACATTCGAATGCCTTAATCATGTATTCCCATGAAAAATGAATACCCATTGAACCTTACTGAAAACATGAATGCAGTTAAAAGTTAACACTTTCCACATACCAAAATCTATGATATCACTCAATCCTTATATCAATCATGAGCTCATGAATACTATCAAACATTTCATTTTCTCCTTATCCCTTCATTATGTGAATATCATCTACATTCCAAAAATATATGAATAACCTTTCATGGATACTGGTACCATTAATCATACACTTTCAAAACTCAAGGAAAGACAATAGTGTAACAATCCATAGATGTCTCTTTATTCCATAGTACCATGAGATTACTTATACAACATTACACTTGATAAACATGTAATCATTCCACTACCTTCTTAAACCATTGACCGAGCTTCAACAATTATTTCATCTCACATATCACTTGTAGTCTCTTCATCATCATCAACATAAATACTACCCATAAGACCGTACTGATTCTCTTCATGAGACTTCCCCTTAGGGCATTGGTTTGCATAATTCTCGTACATTCCACATTTAAAACATTTAACCATTGTTGATGTCGTAGCAATACCATTATCCTCATCCATGGTGTTAACTGAACCTTTTCCTTTGCACTTACTGGATTTATGTCCTTCTTTTCCACACCCAAAGCATCTTCCAGTTCCTTTGAAACATTCTCCCTGATTCCTCTTCCCACATGATTTACATAGGGGAAATTGAACTTTATTTCCTCTATGATCATCATGAAACTCTATCTTTCTCTTATTAGTCGAGTCAGGAAACTTAACAAATTTGAGTTTATTGATCATATTATGAGATTGCTGATTCGGAAAAATAATGATGTTTGGACTTCCAAATTCCATTTCATTTGGTTTCTCATGAAGAATATCATTCCATTGTCCATCATATCCTCCGTTATCTTGAATCATCTTGTTTCCAGCCATTTTCTAAAACCCAAAAAGACTAGTGTGAGAGGAAAAAATAATGCTAGGGAAACCAACATAGTAAAGGGCAGCACCCTCAATATCTAACATCTTGGGTTAAATTCTAAGATCGTTACCGTAGTTCTAGGACTATATCCTATACATATACTTATCCTTAGGTACATCCTTAGACATACCTTAGAAATATCTCTAGGGATCTCACTTATGTTTTCGCATCCTAGTTTCCAAAGGATGACTAAACCTTTCCTCTGATACCAACTGTAGATACCCTAAGCTTGACATACATAGATATTACATTACTTTTGCGGAATACTTAATACATAACAAAAACAGACACACAAGGACCGTAATAGTTTAGTGTCTTTGGAAACTTGGAACGTAATCTTCTAATCGTGGTGAAAGATCTTCAACATCTCCCATAAAGATCTTCCACTTTTTGTTTCCTTAACTAAAAACATTCTTTTAATCCTGGGGAAAGATAAAACATAAAAAGGGTGAGCTCGAATTCTCAGTAAGGGTAAGCATGGATAAAATAAAACACACCATATAAATTTGAACTTAAAAACATGAACATTATGTTTAAACATAAAAATCTTGAGCAATGACTTAAAACATGGAAGCACATAAGGCATAGATCATAATGGTACATAAATCATGATAACATAGCATAGGAATAAAGCATCTAATTTTGGCATCAATTAATCACATGTAATGATTTCAATAGTATCCAAAGCATTGCTTCCAAGACCATCTTAGTGGACAAAGTCCCATTCTGAATCGAGTTCACTCCTCGTTTCAGTCATCTAACACTGAACCAGATTAACTTACCGTTCCAGCCATGTCTATGTCATGAGATATAAAATATTTACCCAATGTATTGGAGGGAGATATAGGTCCCACCCATCTCATAATGAAATCATTCATACTTGTTCCACAAAATAAACTTAAAACATTCATCATAACCCAAAGAATAAAATGAGTTTCATAAACATCATCCCATCATTTCATAATCCATATAAATCAAATGGGCATTTCATCATAAGAAAATTGAACCATGTAAATCATAGAGACATTAAACTCAAAACATACACATATGAAATAATGTCATCTTAGATGGAAAATGGTTTTGATAAAACATTTGAAATGAATTCTTGAGGAACATATACTTTCTTCGTCAAAATAATTTTCTTTTCAAAAAATGCCATGCACTTTTAAAATAAAAGTATTTTTTTGAAAATATTAATAAAATCATGTAGAGTAAGCTTCATGAAAATTAGGCGTTATGAAACCGTAAAAATCTATTCATGCCGTATAAGTTAAAAATAACATTCTCCTCGTACTTTTGTCAGAAAAGTCAAAAAGTACCTCGTAACATAAACAAAAGAAAGATTCCTTACATACCATGTAGTAAAAGTCAAAAATGGGTAATAAGGACTTTAAACATACATAAAAACACTTTTATAAAACATGGACATGGATGATATAAATAACCACAGTAAATACTTACGAATAAGCAATCTCGGATAAAAATGAGATTTGCGAAATTATCCCTTACCATATGTCCGATATGCTTCGTATGTATCCGAACCTCCTGTATAATGATTTAAATAATGTCATTGACTTATTACAGAATCATATTCATTGTTATGATATCATATATGTTTCACCTATGACTTTATATTACCCTTTCTTTTGTAAATTCCATGTTAAAGAGTGTTTTGGGTAAAATCGTTTCATTTGTCATCTGTGTTTTGACTTGTAATTATTCATATGATTACTTAGATCATGATTACTTAATTCCAGAATATAAAACATGATTTATATATAATATATATTCAGAGTATACATATATATAATAGATCGATAAATGGAAAGAAATACACCGTTCATGGGGACGGTAGGTCGTACGTACGCATGAACGCTGTTTTCGTTTCCTTATTGAGTTGAATGGAATTAAATAGATGACATACATATATACATAAATCCAGAAGCTTTATAATGTCATATATTTCATTATTATTTCTTATATATACTTTATAATCATTCTTAAATGGTTAACATAGAGAATGAATCTCATCACG
This sequence comes from Viscum album, assembly GCA_963277665.1. Taxonomy (NCBI): domain Eukaryota; kingdom Viridiplantae; phylum Streptophyta; class Magnoliopsida; order Santalales; family Viscaceae; genus Viscum; species Viscum album. The sequence goes on from OY728119.1 coordinate 1,397,760,288, forward strand.
TCGTGGAGATGGTAGTCCGTACGTACGCACAAGCGATGATATCGTTTCCATAATTATTGAATTGAATTGGAGTGGATAATACAATATATAAGAATAAGTATGATGTTATAATAACTATGTATAGTTATTCTTTACACCATTATACCCATCCATGTAAGGTGTTGGTGGAAAAACAGATTACACCACAATGTGGAGACGGTATTCCGTACGTACGCACGTGAGGTGATTTTGTTTTCCGTAGAATGGATAGAAATTGAAATGGGATTGTTTCATATTTATAATAACAAATCAGTATATTAGTGATGCTTATGATATTACTTTATAATGAAACAACTAAAGAAGAATAAGTTGAAGAAGAAAGAAGCTTGAAGGAATCGGGAGAAGAAATTACCTCTTCTTCGATACGCCTCTTTGAAACATCATCTTAGGGCACTAAGATTGGTCTTTAAAGTTGAACAAAACCACTATGATGTTTCTAGGGAAGTGTAGAAGTTAATTTGGCAGGGTTTGGCCGATCTTGAAGGCTCAAATTGGTGTGATGAGGAGAGTGAGGAAGTGCCCTTTTATAAGGGAGGAGAGGGGCACCTTTGGAATTCTTAAAAATATTAATTTATAATAAATCTAACCCCACTTAAAAACCTCCAAAAATGACTCATATCCTAATATTAGATGGGATAGGGTTTTAATCCCATCAACCAATCAAATTTAGACATGTTATGAATTTATTTTAAACATTATCATATTGATTTATACTTATTTAATCAATTTAATTTTATTTATGTTAATAACATTCTAAATTTTAAATTATAACAAACAATTACTTATTTGTTGTGAATTGTCTATAATTGGATAATTTACAAATTTTCTACCATATAAATTTAAATTTATAATTTTTTTATATTTTTGTGATTTTTAAACAATTTTATAATATGTTATTTTTATAAAATAACAATAGTGTCAATTCTGACACTATTCATTTATTTGAATTTAAATAAAATATATACAAAAGATATGTTTGATATAAAATATTTAATAGACTCATAAATGGTCATACATATCTATAAAATTAGTGAATAACATTAAATAGTTCATATAATAGTTATTTTATTATTTTTAAAAACCATTTATTTGGTTTATCTCTTAATAAAATAATTACTACATCATTTTTGTATAATTATTTAATATACTTATTTGTTGCAAACAAATTACAAATAAAATCCTATGATGAATTTAAATCTATTTCCTTTCACAATAATACTTTTACATGAATTTATCATCTTAAAATCACAATATTTAAATTTTTATATTTATTAAATTATGAAGGTAACAACTTTTGTATCATTTAAAATAAAATAATATAAGTGTCATAATCTCTTTTCTAAGGATCCAAACGGTTATTTATTAGGTAATTGGATGATTAAGGTGTATATATACACTACCAATAAGGTTTGGTCAGGTTTTTGGGACTTTTAATGAGTATTATTATTTCAATAAAAACTATATTACTTATTTTTCACTTAATAAATGATTTCTGTATCATTAATGTATCACCATTAATGACAATTATTTAATCCCTAAAAATTCTAAATAAATTATCATGATGTAGATAATATTATTAGATTTCTGGAGACTATTCATGTTCGAAGTTTTATGATGTTTATCACTCAATTAAAATTATTATACTTATACGATTTAAGAGAGTGACATGTTGTCACTTTCTTTGGTTTTAATAATAATTAAATTATTTTCACGGTCAAAAGTCCATAAAATGAATCTAATCCGACCCTTAGGTTATATGGGTCTACTTTTAGCCATCAAATATAATTTTGGCATGTGTTAGGGTAATTTTATAATATTATATTTATCATTAATTACCCGATTTACCTTTAAATATGGTTAATAAAATTTACCGTAGTTACTATTCATAATTCCAAAAAAATAAAAAGTAGCTTATTAACATAATTTAGACCCACTGATTCCAAATATGGAATCCATTTTTCCAAATTCAATACAAAAAAGTTGCAGAAATCAAATTAAAATTTATACCGTTGTCGAAAGAAAACGGGGTTTTCTTTAAAACATTGCAAAAGATTGAATTGATTTAACCTACGAATTTAATGTAAAATCAATTCTAATGACATAAATTATATTAAATGGTAAAAATATATTATATTTATACTTTAAAACCATTAAATATTATAATTTAACCATATAAATTATTTTGAGGAAAAAAGTTGTTTTTAATTAAAATATAGTGTGTTTTTACAATTCATCAAAATTTGAAAGTTACCGAAATAATATGAAAAATTAATCCAAAGTAAATTTCTATTTCATGATTCCAAAGAAGAATTTTATTTTTTCAAATTGACCTTATAAACATGTGAAAAACTAGATTTAATGTGGGTGTTCCATCAAAAGGCGGCAACACTGCATTTTTTTAAAAATACTTATTTTACCCGAATTTTTTTTTGTTCTTATACCATGTTATAGAAAATGTGTAAGATGAATAATAATGTTATAAAATTCAAAATTTAGTTAATACTATTCATAACGGCTAGTTCATAAAAATATTATAATAATATATCATTGTTTAGTAATACTCGGTATTGCATACAACACACGCTATCGAGGAAGGTCGCGATTGTGTGTAATGGAAGCCAAGTCAGGGTTTCGTGTTGTGCAAGAATCCTTAGTTGTTTTGTATAACAGAATCCAAACATATTTCATTTATACATTGAATATATATATATATATATACTCAATTTTGCGTAGAATAACTATTATCAAAATTGTGTATAACACGATCGGAGAATAGTGTTACGTATACTGCAAGCTAATACGGTGTTGTGTATAGCACAAGGTAATCTTGGTGTAGCATAAAACACAAGACATTAATGAAATAAAAAGAATATTTTTCATATAATCTCGGGGTGTTACAGGCATGGTTTCATAGTTTTTTTGGTCACACATTCTATTACGAGAGGCTTGTTTCTAATTTCTCATAGATTATAGATATGTTAATAGCATTAACTAGAAAAGATATGGATATTGTATTGGAAAAGAAATTCTGAATGTAATTAGAATACATGAATTGGATTGTTTCATCTAATACATTGATTCAATTTTTAGAGGATGTGGTGTTGTTTGATAGGTTCTGGGAGACATCTCATCTTGGATTGTGATGTGTCTTGATGGAATAAAAGGAAGTGATATATTTTGTGTCTTAAACGTTACATCCCTACAAAAGTAACTATGCCACACATCTTCGGTAGCTATTATAGTTCGTTTTTGTGAAAACAATGTAGTGAAATAACACCACTCTTGAGATATTTATGGTATTCACAAAACATAATAGTTTGATATTTATCATTTATCATCATGGAATGAATATTATAAAATATTTATAGATGGGGTTTATTTAGTAATATGATATCGATATATTCTATTCCATGACAATGAGGAATGTTGTGGCATTATATTTGAGGTATGATGTGTAATCAAGTTATGGGTATGATTGATAATAAATGGATGTGTTTGAAGCCTAAAAATTATATGTGGGGGTCATTGATAGAGGATGTTTCTGGTTTTATAAATTAGTGGAATCATATCTAATAAGGTTTTTAGAGGAGTCTCATTGGGGATACTTATATATGGAGGTGATTCATGATCTTGTTGGATATGGTTATACATTAATTGGATAATTGAAGGATACTCATAATGAGATTTTGTTTTAAGAGAATCTATTTTTTTCTGTGGGGATGTAAGAAGGAGTCCACTAGAAAATACATATATAACCTTTAGTGGTACAAAAATAAGTTTCATTGATGTATTAGGGTCTAAGGGAACTAATTCAGTGCACCATGATTAAATGTGTGGTTGTATATTTTATATCATGATTTATTTTATATGATAATTTGATGGATGATGATCATGTTCACTAAGGTTTTATACAGCCCTTGGGTATTCCTAAGTGGAAATGTGATGACATATAAATGGCCATTCTCGATGAATTACCCCGATCATTGAGATTTTTAAATCGTAAATGGTTAATCATGGATTCGTTGATCAAATTAGATCACTTAATAATGATCAATAATAGGGTACATTGGATTTTTTCTCAAATAGTTATATGGATGAGGTGGTGCAGCGGCATGGAGACACATGGTACATTGTCTTAGACCAGGATTCCCATTTTACAACACAATTCTAGAAAGGATTGTAACATGATTTTGGATCTTAATTACACAACCTCATTTATTTCAACCCTTATATGGATGGAGAAATGGAGTGTAATATTCAGACACTAAATGATATTCAACAAGAATGTATCCTAGACTTTGGTAGTTCTTGGGAAAATAGTTTTCAAATGGTTGCATTTATCTACAAAAAAAATTCCAATCGTCTATCAACGTGACATCATTTGATGAATTATATGAGAATTAATTCATTTATACATTGTGTCGGATGATAATGGGGACTTTTGTAGTTCACAAACATAACTGGTACATAACGTGATAGAGAACGTCAGCTTGGTATGATATAGGATGAAATTAGTGTATGATAGGAAAAATAGTTATACTGATTGTAGGATAAGTTCCTTGATATAGAGGTTAGAGACCATGTGCTATTTAAGTATTTCCCTTAATATGGGAATTATAATTTCTTGTAAAGGGATTAAGTTATTTCCCTAGATTGTTTTTATGTTGACATGCTGGGGCACATTGGTGAAGTGGCTTACCTATTTGAAATTCACCCATAATGTGACTAGATCAAAAATATCATAAAAATATATTAGATATGTCTATACCATCATGATGGATCCCATGTCATTGACAAGGTATAGGTGGATATAGAAGATGATATGACATTTGGGGAGTGGAAGGTAGATATCTAGAATCATTGGAACAATATAGTGTTGGAAAACCCATTACCTTACTTCATGTGTTTGTAGAGGCACTGTGTCTTGATGTCAAGAATTTTGGATCATGAGACATATATGTGTCACCAGTTCCCCAAGGTTTTTCATGTTGTTTTTATATTTTTATTGCATTATTGCACTTAAATGTTTTATTTTGATATTATTTTTTAATGTGATATGTGATTTATCCTTGTTGGTTTGATGTGTAATTAAGACATCAATGCATATTAATTAAGGAAAACATATCTCATAATAAATATTTGTCATTATTTGAAATAATTAAATATATTTGGGATTGTAATTGCAGACCCAAGGGTATCTTATCTAGACATGATTGAATTTAATGATTTATGTTCTTGGGGAACTATTATGGGACAATTTTTGGAATTTCTGTCTTATACCATATAGAGGATGAGAGGTAATGTGGTGGTTATGTGAGGTTTTGTGAATGTTTTCATATTTTTTTGTGAGTTTTTTAATTTTATTCTTTCAGATTTAATGAAATACTTTTGATTCATCTCTATGAATTGATATTTATTCATCTTCCCTATTTCATTCTGAGTTGGGTTTGATTATTGAGGGTGATAGTAGTTTAAAAAATATATGATCCCCTAGATTGAACCTTCCATCCAGTTACATTGTGGTAGATAATGTGATTGAGGTGTTATGGAGAAGGAAATCGGTGTTTGGACGATTATGTGATGATTTCGGAGTTAGTTTGGATGAAACAATGCATTTTGGATACTGACCGAAGAACCTAATGGTAGAACCCAGGTAGTAGTACCTAAAAATAGCACATTCATTTAAGTACCTAATGATGGAACATGATGGTAGTGCACTATTGATATCACCTAATGGCTACCCCCTAGATGTTGCACACAGATGTAGACTCTTATAGTAGTACACTGGATGTAGAACATGATGGTATCACACTAGCAGTTGCATCTGATAGAATTTCACTAGTAGTAGCACCAAATAATATCACACTGATGGTATAAACTGACTTTAGTATTCAAGTGGTAGAACCTAATATTATAACAATATAATAGTTTCAAATGATATCTCCTAATAGTAGAACCCAGTAGTATCATGTTCTATATTTTCCTCTTGATCTAGTTGATTAATTTTGATGTAGTTTTTTGAAGAAATTGTTTGTGAAAATCCATAATTAATGGGATTAAAAACATCTTAATGTAGTATAATTATTTATTACATTTTTTTAAAAATCTAGTCCCTTTTAAATTTTTATATTGCATGGATTTGATGAGATCAAACATTAGTGGTCCATAATAACCATGTCAAATATATCTTGTTTTGGTTATGTTTTTTCAAAATTAATTATCATTCATTCCCACATTTCAGATTCTTTTATCATTATATGGGAGGTTCCATAGAATTTTCCCTTGGAGTAATGTAACTCTATTGGTGGAATTAATTTGAGCTTCATGTATGTGGTTTCCTCTTAATCACATTCTATCTTTTATGGGCCTATAAAATTATGTAAATTTACTTTCTTCAAGGTATTTGATAAATTCTTGTCTCTTTGCTTATATCTTTGGGGGGGGGGGGTTATACTGTTGTTTTATTTTGTAAAAATGATATCATTTTAAAAAAAATATAATTTAATCTATTATATTCAATTAAAGTATATGGGGAATGAAATCATGTTTTTTAAAGCATTGATATTATTATTTGAAATTGTTTAATGTGAGAGATAATACCCCATTAAATATCACTATCATTGGGGGTATTTATGGGTTTTTATGAGTAGATAGATGTGGTTGTATTGGTTTTTTGGTGGGATTTTTGTTATGAGGAAAATATATTTTTCAATTTTTTAATGTTTGGTGTTGTGATAGTTTCCTAAGTAGTAATGGGACTAAATAAAAGGGAAGGTTGAAATTGAAATTTCATAGGCTGGTTGAGAAAATCATATTAATTGAATAATGGGAAGTTGAATCGAAGTGGGATGTGTAGTTTAAATGGTTAATTCCAACATATAAAATTATTGGCTGAAAATTTAATTAAATGGGTTATTTAAGGTTAATTTGTTTCTAAAATGAGAAATATATAAAATAAAAAGAAGTATCTAATTGGTGGAATGGTAAAGGTTAGTGTGTCTTGTTTATATAGTGTTTACATTTAGTGGTGGAAGAAAATGTGGTGACTATGTGAGTGTAGGCGTTGATGTTGGGTGTGGGTTAGTGATTCATTTTAATTCTAATGGTTTTTATTCTATATAGATATATGTCTCTATATATATCATCTATGGTCCTTGAGATTTTCAATATGAAACCAACTTTCATCAAGAATCATTTTAAAAAAACTATATCTGTGTATTCAATGTGGTTTTCCAACTTCATGGTGATGATTTAGGATGGATGGATAACCACTATTTTAAACTCTCTCCTCAATGGATTGATGACATGCTCAGGCTGTGATGTCCAAAAGTCAAAAGTGGACTTCAAAAAACATGTGATTCCTTATGTTGGGGGCTATTCATGGTAGGATGTGTACATGAGGTTTTATTTACATCATGTTCATGATACAATACTACTCTGTTTATTAAATGGACCAAGTTTTATTGTTTGAGATGTCATGTGATGAGAATGTTGGGGGAGATGAGAGGTGATGTGATGATTGTACTATGGGGAGGAGAGTGGGGAATTTTTTATCATTGTTTCATTGGGAGAGATGTTATGTAATAACAGTATTGTGGTGTGGTGTGGTGAAGTTGTGGTAAGAATGATATAGAAGCACCATTATATTCAATGTTAGTGTGTGAGAGTGTAAAATAAGTGGGAATGTTGTGTGGGGTACCCAATATCAACATGCGTCATATTATATTAGTATACATGGATGTGTAACTTGGGAATTTTTTATAGTGGGGAATGGATTTGTTTGTTGACCATTTTAGCTATTGTTTTTTATGTTTGATCACTAGAGAATTCATATTATTCTTTCACATGTACATGGGAGAATTTGGATACTGAACTGAGTATAATTTAACTATCACCCTACATATATAAAAAAATCTTGATTCCAGGATTATTACAAAGATCATGTTTGGAAATAATTGCTCAGAAATATGGGGAGTGGTTATGTCACAACCTTATCTTTTGATTTATTTAAAAATTTTAGATTGTTATATATATTTATTTTTTAATTACACATGAATTGTGGGACGACAATGGGTTAATTTATGTTATTTCACTATGATTCTTGGGGTTGATTCGTCATATCACCTGGTATTTTTTTTCTTACAGTGGATACTGCATCCTATATCATGATATATTTATACCCCATGTTTTAGTCACCGTCCTTGGGAAAAATATATATGGGGCTCTGGGGGTCATTTCCTCCCATTCATCATTTCTGCTCCAGGAGGGGTACCTTTAGTGGCAGGGGGTCTTGACACAAAGGTTTGTGAGTTAAGAAGGGATTACTAAAATAATAAGTTATACACGGAGAAATAGGTGGGCAACGATCCCCTTACCCTCAGTGTTTTTGAATGATCCATATTTTGCATCATGATCCCAATAGTTCTATTAGTGTCCATATTTATTAACATCTATATTTGTACAAATAAATTAACATTAAATGGATATTTTGAGTTAAAATTTGATTTTATTGACTTTTTTATGAGTAATGGGATTTTGATAAAAAAAATTGAATATTTGGTAACTGTATCCTAAAATTATAATTCTTTTAGTATAATTTTTCTTTTAGATAATTCTCTCATTTTGTAATGTGTTGACCCTAGTTACCTATTGTCAGTGCATTATTACATAACATTGGAATGATCACAGGAGATCATGTCCCGAAATAAATATAAGTTTAGTAGCGTTAGATGTACTAGAAATATGAATAAGTTTTAAATTACATTAAAAAATGAAAAAAACAAGATTTTGTTCCATTTGGACACAGTCATATCCCTTTTCTTATCCCTGCATGACAATCATAATATACTTCTTCATATCCTGGGAAAAATAAATCATAAGAAATGGGTGATATCAGATGCTCAGTAAGGATAAAAACATAGCGAAAACTATCGTAAATAAGCATAAACATTTAAGGCAATGTATAAGACTAAAAAGAATCCTTTTAATCATAAACATTAGCTAATATGGAAAATATAATTCAAATAATTATATTTAATTATTCACATGGATATTCTACTAGTCGAATAATCACATCTAACATCAATTGTTAATTTCATAATGACGAAATGCATAATACTGGACATCGTAACCACATAGTTCGGACCTTGTGCCATGACTACAAATAAATATTTTTTCAAGGCCTTATGCACAGACATTAGTTTTTCTTGTGAGACCTACAGATGCATCTTGATTCTATAGAGGTCCATGCTCGTCACTTACTTTTTCCAATGCATTCCTTGTATGAAAAGGTTGAAACATAACATAAACATTTGTATTAAAACTAGAATATGAAATTTTAATACATTAACTATAAACAATGAATGGTATAAAACTATGACATCAACTGTCAAACATATCAAGAAACCTTCAATACAATATAAAAGATTTTATCATAATAAATTAGCTTTAAACAAGCGTAAAATCTAACAAAGGATATTTACTAATAACAAATCAATCCATAAACTATTTGAATGAAATATATCATTCTACTTTGAAAACATTTAAAAGTAATGAAAACATTTATTTAGAAGATATTCTTATTAATTTATAAGGTAAGCTTCTAAACTGTTATATTGGTGGAAAATAGTCGCACGTGCCGTATAAGTTAAAAAAACATACTTTCCTTAATTTTTTAAAATGGTCACAATGTACCTTGTTTCGGAAACGATGTAAAGATTCCTTTCAAAACATTTTGTAAAAAGTAAAACAAGGGTATAAATTAATTTAACACATATTATATAAAATAATAAATATTCTTTGATTTATTTTTTAAAAAACACGGAGGTGGATGATAAATAAGTCTCAGTATATACATACATATAAAAAACCATAGAAAATGAAGAGATTGTAAAATTAAACTTTACCTTGTACTTTTTCTTAGTATATGGTACATTAACCTTCTATATAATGGTTAAATAATTGTTATTAAATTATAAAAAAACTAAACACCTAAATATGATATCATATATGTTCCTTTAATATTTCTTGTTAATAATATTTCATAATTATCCCTGTTTCGGTTGTTAACTAATTCATTTTCCTTTATATGTTTTTTACGTAAGTCTTGTTTTTTAGGGATGGGATGTATTTGATTCGAATCCCGAATCATATTTATTTATTAAAAAAAATTTAATCATAAAATGAATATTATTCTTGAATGGTTATGATGGGGAATAAAATCTCATCACGTTGTAGAGACGGTAAGCCATACGTACGCATGAGCGATTATATCATTCTATAGATGGAGTAATCGTATGAAATTGGATGATATGTTATATATACAAAACTATTAGCTTGTAATATTTGTTATTTACATAAATTATACTCATTATTATACTCATCCAAATAATTATACAAATATTCAAATAGAAAATTTAATATGGCATCAAAAGGTTCAATTTATATATATTTCAATATTTATAACATCAATTATTTTTATCTTTCATTAATAAGGAAATTATTTCATCACCATTCATTCATAAATAAATTTATGTATTTAATGTATAAAAATTATAAATAAAATACCATGATTTAGTAAATCTTTTTTCTTTCTAATTAATATTTATAGTCAAAGTTATCTTATGTGTTACTTTATACTAGAAATATTTTAGTTATAAAACATTGAATTTAGAACTTTTATCTCTTCTTTAATTAAATTATAATAAATGTTTTATTTTAATCCAAGTGGATCAAAAGGATCATATTTTATTTCTATGTTTGATTTTGGTTGAAACAAACTTATTGAATAGAATTAGGACATCTTTTGGGGTAATTATACTATCATTTTTACCTTTAATTACCCTATTTACATTTAACCGCGGTAAATAAAATTCAAAAGTAACTATTCCCCAAAAATTATTTTCCTCTAATTCAACCAAAATGTACTTACTGATGAAAACCATGTCTATCAAATTTTTTATATTCAACTCACAGAAGTGGGAAAATTACGTTTTATGAAATTTTTCAAATGTTCCTAGAAGGTACGTAAAAGACAATAAAAAGTTCAATAAAATTGTATATGTTTAATATCATTATAAAATGACTCCGATGAATTACATTGGACTAATATATGTATTTTTTTATCTTATTTGAAATTAAAATAAATTTAATTTAAAAATAATTATTTAAATTAAAAGTAGGTTTTAAACAATAACACAGTGTTTTTAAATATTCATTAAAAATTAAATGTTTCCATAAAAATACCAAAAAGTGGGTATTACTATTCATAACATCTTTCTAAAATGGCTTGTTTTATTAGTATTGGTGTTCCAGAACTCGAAGTTGCATATAGTACAAGATATTGTATTGTTCATTGAGAGGATTATTATAGAACCTTAGGGTGTTACATTCTTCCCTCCTTCAAATTATTTCATCCTTGAAATTTCTAGAATATTACTTCATAACAATATTCAGGTGGTTCTTCACCATAAGTTCCTTGGTTCCCATGTTGCCTCTCCCATTTTATGGTATCTCCAAAAAACATTTACCAGAGGAGTCGTCCAGTTTCTCAACACGTGTTCTCTTGTTTCAAGATTCATGATTGGATCCTCACAATAAGACAGATCTAGTTCTAGTTCTATTTTTTCATAGGTGACTACATATGTTGGGTTAGGCCTGTATTTTCTCATCAGTGATACATGGAACCCATCATGAAGCTTCGAGGGACTTGGAAAAATTTCAAAACAACAATATTAAACTCTAATTTGTACTAGAATTTCAAAAGGTCTGATGTACCTAGGACTAAATTTATCCTTCTTACTAAAACTTATAAAACCCTTCCATAGAGATACCTTCAAAAAAACATGATGTCCTACTTGAAATTAAAAGTACATAATTCAGTTATCATCATATCTCTTCTTCTTACATAGAGATTATTTGATGTGGCTTTGGATAATCTTCACCTTTTCCATGGTTTCCTCAACAAGTTCTGGGCCTACGAGTTTTCATTCACCAACATCATCCTAACAAGTTGGTGTGCAAAATCTCATTCAATATAATCCTTCATATGGTGACATCTGAATACATGAATGGAATATATTGTTATATAAAAATTCTACCATAGGAAAATACTAATTGTCCATCTATTTGAAGGTGGTAGATAGTGCTAAAACGAAGTTCAGTATCTAGGAACTTCTGAAGTGTTTTCCATAATCATGATGCAAAATTGGGAACATGATCAGAAACAATCAATAGGGGTACACTATGAAGTCTTAAAACTCCATTAATATATATTCTTTCTAAACTTTCAAGTGATAACTCTTCCATTATAGCAAGAAATTGTGTTGTCTTGGTAAGACTATTGACAATGAGCCATATTTCATCATTCCTTCTAGGAGTATTTGTTCACGCCATGATAATGTCCTTCATAATATCATCCTATTTCCACTCAAGTATGTGAAGAGGGTTCCTGAATCCTCTAGGATGTTGTCTTCCAACCTTCGCTAGTAGACAAATGATATATATTCACACATAATCTGATATCTCCCTCTTCATGTTTTCTCACCAAAAATGTTCTTTAAAATCTCTATACATCTTAGAGCTACTATGGTGTTTTGAGAAATTTAAGATGTAAACATCATCCAAAAATTCCCTTTTTAGATCAGGTAATTTGGCAACAGAGATCCTCCTCCCAATTTGCATAATTCCATCTTCATATAAGAAGTCAATCAATCTCCCGTCATTCACAACTCTAATTTTCTTTAAATACTCCTCAACATCAATCTGAGAACATTTTATTCATTATAGTAAAGATGGTTTGGAAACCATTTGAAAAGGATTATATTTTTCACCTTCCATTATTATTCCCATATCCATATTTTCTATATGCATGAACATAGGATCCCTTTAAACCCTCATCTTATTCAAAACTCCATGAACCTTTCTTCTCAAAGCGTCTTCTACCTTATTTTCCTTCCTCGGGTGGTAGTGTATAGTGAAATCATAATCCTTGAGTAGTTTAAGCTATGGCCTTTACCTCGTGTTGAGTTCTTTCTGTGAGAAAATATACTTCAAACTCTTGTGATTAGTATATACCTCCCATTATTTCACAATAGAGATAGTATATCTATATCTTCAGAGAAAATATGATAGTTGATAGATCAATATCATGAGTGGGATAGTTTTGATAATGAATTGTTAACTGTTGTGAAGCATTGGAAATAACTATATCATTCTGCATAAAGACATAACCAAGTCCTTTCACTAAAGAATCAATATAAATAACAAACCCTTTCCCCAATGGTAGAGTCAATATTTTTTCATTGAATAGTATTCTCTTAAATTCTTCAAAACATTTTTCCCTCTCTTTTTTCCAAACAAATACAACCCATTTACGTGTGATCTTGGTTAATGTGTTAGTCGATCATGAATTATTCTAGACAAAACCTGGATAGTAACCTTCTAAACCAATAAAATGGTGTACCTCATTTACACTCGTCAGTGTAGGACATTCTTGGATTTCCCTTGTCTTCGAAGGATCAATAGAGATTCCATCCTTAGACACAATATTCCCAAGAAAAGAGATTTCCTGAATTCAGAATTCACACTTTCTAGACATCCCATATAATATAGTTCATCAAAGAGTCATTAGAATAGTGTGCGAGTGAATTTCATGATCTTTGTAGATTTAAGAGTATAACAATATATCATCAATAAATACCACTAAAATTTCATCAATATATTCCTTAAAATCTCTATCCATTAATTTCATGAATACCGAGGATGAATTTGTAATTCCAAAATGCATTAATGTAAACTCATAATGCCCATACCTGGATTGAAATGTTGTCTTACAAATTTCATTCTTCTTCATACACAACTAATTGTATCCAGATCGAGGGTCACTATTTGAAAAAAAAACTGAGCTTCATGAAGTTGATCAAATAAATCATCAATGTGAGGTAATCGATAGATATTCATTATTGTTATAGCATTTATCTCCCTGTAGTCAATGCACAACCTCATATATCCATCTTTCTTCTTAACAAAAAGAACATGGGATCCCTATAGATAAACACTAGGGAAAATAAATCCTTTATTACTTAATTACTATAGTTCTTTATTTAGTTCCACGAATTCTTTAGTGTCCATTCAATAAGGGGTATTTGTTATGGGCCTTGAACTAGAAATTAATTCAATGGAATATTGAATTTCTCGTTCTTGAGGATGTCCTAGTAAATCATAAGGAAACACGTAAAAATATTCTTGAAGAGTAGGTACAAACTCTATTTGAACATTACATTACTCTCTCAACGTTATTTCACTCAATTCTTCCCCAACAATTGAATTTAGTAGAGCTATAGGGGGAGGATCTAGATGAGAATCAAATAGTTATGTTACTGCTATGAAGATAAGGTATTCTGTATCTTCAAAAAAATTGTAGCCGCCTTCTACTTACAATAAATTATCGCATCATGGTTTGAAATCCAATACATACAGAGAATTATGTCAAATTCAAAAATGGGTATGAAAGTAATATCATCAGATAAAGCACGTTTATAAGCCATTATGGTAACTGATTGACAAAGCATTGTTGCTATGATACCTCCCTTAAGTGTTCTGATTGAAATCTCCCTTGTTAAATAAAATTGGAAATATATAATTTTCTCATCAAACTAGAAAGATATGAAATAAAGAGATGATCCAGATTCAAATAAATCATTAGCTAATTTTGAGGAAACGATTAAAGTATCTTCCATGGCGTTATTTGGAACTTCAACCTAAGCAGTTGTGATTACATGATCTTTTCCTTTACCCCTTGGCCTTTTCTGAGGTAATTTTCCATGATGTTTAAGACATTCATTTTCATAATTCCACATTTTCATACAATGGTAGCATTCAACATTGAAATCCTCTTTATTTCCATTGAAATCACGAGCTTGGTGTCTTTTTTCTCCACACTTGTAACAAATTCTCTTCCCCTTTAGGCATGTACCAAGATGTTTCTTCCCAAAATTAGGGTAGGATAGATATTTAGCTTTTCCCTTCTTACCCTTATTTTCTTTTTCAGAGAGTTCAACAGATTGCTTCTTCTCTTGCTTCACGTTAATGTCATATGAACTAGAGTATTACTTTTCTGTCTTGATAAAGCACGAGACTACATCTTTATACAATGAGATGGATTTTGAGACTAAATCTCAATATAGAAATGTTTTTAACCCATAAAATAACCTATCAATCTTACTTCTTGGGTTATATATATAATTTTTAGCATGCCTTGATAACCTTGTAATGTTAGCCTCATACTTTGGGACTTTATCATCCTCCTTTTTCCACAGACTTAGAAATTTCCATTCCATATTAGATCAATGTTCACTAGGAAAGTATTTTTCTGTGAAAAGATACATAAACTCCCTTCATTCCATATTTGATACTTCTTTATCATCCTTTGTGTTCTGAACCAATGACCACCATAAATATACATCTCCTATAAGGTGATAAACTGACATGATAACTTTTCCCATTTCGCTACTCCCTAAAGAATGAATATTTTCTCTAAGGAACTTTCCCACTGCTCATATACAAGCGGATTTGTAGTCCCATTGAATGTTGGTGGTTGATTCCTCGTGAAGGTGTCTAACATTGATCCTCCACATTGCGGATCTGTGTTCTCCATATGGGTAAGGTTATTATTCATAACCTGAGTGAGTTATCCCGGAATGGTTATAAGTTGTTCATCACCAGTTGCATCACCGGCTCTACTATAATTATCTTGAGTAGAAGAGAAGTCCCTAAATGGATTATGTGCGTTGATACGGTTTACATTCCTTCCACTTGGGATCATTTCTAAACAATAGAATACATTAGACAATTTTATGAATCGCAATGAATAATTCCAATCTTGTAAAATACTTAACATAAATTGAAAATGTTATGCATATAATCCATAATCATAAAAATGCTTTCTTTGGGTATGTATTTACTCATGAATCCATCATAATGATTTGTAATGGAAATGAGGTTTATCCTAAGAATATCCCCTTAGTGTATCGAACCAAGTGCGCAGTAGGGCTCATTGTCATGTACCAGGATACCCCAATTCAAGACCGAAACTCCTTGTCGGAGTTTTCACTCCTTGGTACATCTGTGTCAGAACCACTTCCCCATGTGGTATCTAGACAAGGATTTTTGTCTTGGAAACCCCATATAATATCTAAATTACCTCAATTTTGGGATGTTCTTCTATACTAATCCTCAGATTATATATTTGTGTAATGTTCTCTAATAAGACATTTTTTAAATATAGTTTCTGATAATTGTACTAAACATTCTCTAATACCAATTGTAATGCCCTAACCAAGTCACGAAGAGTCGGTGCATTATTATATAACATTTTCCTGATCCCGAGAGATCATGTCTCGAAAGACCATTCAATTTAGTATTCATGGAAGTAATAGATACATATATAAGTTTTACATTACATTATGAAATGAAAAAAAACATGTTTGTGTCTCTATTGGAAACACTCCTATCCCTTAGCATATCCATGCTTGTAAATCAAAATATACTTCTTATCATCCTAGGAAAAATGAAATATAAGAAAGGAGTGAGCGCAGATGCTCAGAAAGGATAACAACATAGTAGAAACTATCATCAATAAGGATAAAAATGCAAGGAAATGTATAATACAGAAAGACAATCCTTTTAAACATAAACATCAATATAATATGGAAAATATAAATAAAATAATGCCATTTTCATATTTCCATGGATATTTTACTAGTTGAATAATCACATTGGATATCAATAACTAATTTCATAATGATGAAATACATAATTCCGGACGTCATAAAAACATAGTCAAGGCCTTGTTCCATGACTACCAACGATGATTTTTTCAATTCCTTGTTCCAAGACACTAGTTTCTCTCATGAGACCTATCTATTCATAAAGGGGCAATAGCGGGCCCTGCTCATCACTTACTACCTCTAATGCATTCATCATATGAAAAGGTTGAAACATAACATAAACCTTTGCATTAAAACTAGAATAATAATTTTTAATACATTAAACAAAACCCATGAATGGTTTAAAAAGAGCACATTTCTAGTGAAACACATCAAAAAACCTTCAATACCATATAGAAGATTATATAATAATAATTCAACTTCAAAAAATTATAAAATACAATAAAGGATGTTGACATAGATGAAATGTATCCAAAAACTATTGGAGTGAAATATCTCTTTTAACATTGAAATCAATTAAAAGTAAAGAAAAAGTTTATTTTTAATATATTATTATATGCTTGTAAGGGAATATTAAAAGGTGTTATAGTAAAACAAAATATATGCACCCTCCATATATGATAAAAAACATTCTTTCCTTATTTTGTTGAAAATGTAATAAAGTAACTTGTTTAGAAAATGATGGAAAGATTCCTTTAAATAAATTGTACAAATTCAAAAAATGGTATAAATTGATTTAAACCGTAGTCTTAGAAATAGTAAAAATGTATTTAAATACATTTTTACGAAACAAAAATGTTGATGATAATTATGTCCCAATAGATCCTTACGTAGAAACAACTTGCGAAAATGAAGAGATTGTAAAATTAACCCTTACCTTGTACTTTTTCTTTGTAGATGGTATGTTAACCTCCTGTATAATGGTTAAAAAATTATTACTAAATTATAAAATAACCACACATATAAATATGATATCACATATGATCCTTTAATATTTCTTGTTAATAATATTTCATTATTATCATTGTTTCAGTTGTTAACTGATACATTTTTCTTTATATATTTTGTTACGTAAGTCATGTTTTTTATGGATAGGATGTATTTGATCCAAATACAGAATTATATTATTTCTTAAACATTATCTTTAATAATCAAATTAATATAATTCTTGAATGATTACGATGGGGAATGAAATCCCATCACGTCGTGGATAAGGTAAGTTGTACGTACGCACAGGCGATAATATAATTCTATTAATGGAGAAATTGTATGAAATTTGATGGTATATTATATCTAAAAAAACATTAACATGTTATATTTACTATTTACATAAATTATACTCATTATTATACCCATCCAAAAAATGAACTTTTGAATAACAAACTACACCACGACCTGGAGACAGTAAGTCATACGTTCACATGTATAGTGACTTTTCATTCATAGGATGGATACAATGATGGTTGTACCATATTTATAATAACATCACAGTATTTAGAAGGTACTAGAGTTATTAATTTGGTATGGAAACAATAAAGAAATAAAAAGTTGAATAAGAAAAGAACTTTTAAAGAGGTGATGAAATAATTACTTATTCTTTAGGTGGTTGTTTTTTTATTGGGGAAAAAGGATTTCATAGGTTGGATTTCTAATAAAATTGAGCCATATATGTTAAATTTATGATAGTTGGGAGGGGATTTGAGTAGGTTTTGTCTGAACTAAATGGTTTTTCAGGTGTGAATTTAAGATAATGGGAAGTGACGTTCTATAAGAGAGGTGAGTGTCACTTTTGGAAAATATTGAAATATTAATTTATTATAAAATCATTTTCGGTTTCTAATATCTCAAAATATATATTTTTCATTTATATGATGGGGATGAGTCTAAATACTCTCAACCAATTTGTTTTAGACAAGTCAAGTCACTATATTTACCCTATCGATTAGATTTAACACTTAATTAAATAGTTTAACATTTACCATGTCTTTGGGTATTTTTATATTACACGGTTTACATACTATAAAATGAAAACCGAACGTCATGTTGTTCATTAATGAAATGTATAATCTGATCAAATCCCCTTGAACAAACCTTATATTTTTAAAAATATAATATCAATTAATTAAATAGTATTTGTTTTAAAAACACATATATGTCAGTTTTGACACAATTTAGTATTTTTTTAAGTCATAAAAACATTATTACATAGAAAAATATACATTTAATCAACCCTAACATGTCATATTCACCTATAAAATTTGTGGATGGCATCAAAAATTTCAATTTACATTTATTCTAATGTTTATAACATCAATTGTTTTAATCATTCGTTAATAAGGAAATTATTGTATCATCATTGTGTCATAAATATATTTAATTATCAAATGTCTAAAATTTATAAATAAAATACCATGACTTAGGAAATCATTTTATATTTTTAATGAATTCTTATAGTCTAATTTATCATATGTGTAACCCTATATTAAATAAGTTTTTTGTTATTAAACATTGAATTTAACACTTTTATCTCTTCTTTAAATAAAATATAATAAATGTCCTAATATAAACCAAGTGGGTAAAAAGGATCATAGTTTTTTCCTAAGTTTGATTTTGGTTGAAATACACTTATCTAATATAATTAAGACATGTGTTGGTGTAATTATAATATAAATTTTACCTTTAATTATGTTATTTACCTTTTAATGTGATAAATAAAATGCCAAAGTTACTATTCACCAAAAATTATTTTCATCCTATTGAACTACATTTTTCATACTAATGACAACTTTGTATGTCATATATTTGTAATTAAATTCACAGAAGTGGTAAAATTACATTTAATGCAATTTTGAAAATGTGCCTAGATGGTGTGTAAAAGATGTTAAAAGGTTCAATAAAATTTTATATGTCTAATCTTATAATAAAATGACTCCAATTAATTAAAATAGACTAATATATATATTATGTATCTATTTAGATAGTAAAATAAATTTAAATTAAAAATATTTATTTATACCAAAAGTCGGTTTTATACAATAACGCAGTGTTTTTAACTATTAATCAAAAATTGATTTTTTTAAAGAATACCAAAAAATATCCCTAAGATAATTTTGATATTACTATCCCACAAATTAATTTTATTTTTTAAAATAAATTTTATAAAATTTCAAATATTGGGTATTATTATTCATAACAGATTTTTAAATGGCTAGTTTGATTAGTCACCGTGTGCTGGAACACAAAGTTGCGTACAACGAATGCTATTGTATTATTCAAAGAGAAGAGTACCATGGATGTTTGGGGTGTTACACATTTTTTAATGATAAAAAATGTAAATTGACCATATATTCCGTTCAATTTTTAATAAATTGGGTTCATTGCATTTTCATCATTATTGGAAGTACTTTTGATTGTAGGAATTTTAATGTAATTAAAAAGATATGTTAATCCCCTTCTAATTAAATAAAAAAATCGAGGTTTGTAATGATTTATAAGCCATTAGAAATGATATATTCCATAATAAAACCATCACATTCGACTCTCATGCTTAAACATGATGGAGTAAAATGAACATTATAAATTCATCGTGGTACTTGATTTGTATTCCTTAAAAGGTTCATTAAAATTGATATTAAAATTTAATATTTTCATTTTTAGGTGAAGAAATCAACAGTCCACTAAAATTTTCATTGGTCAAATTTTGATTTTATAGAAAAATTATGTCGTCTGTAGGGTTTGGTGTATTAGGGTTTCTGAGAAACTATAGAGGAGGGGTGGTTGGGGGATATACACCCTAGAAATTTGATCAACTATAGGTGGTTGATATATGCATTATGGGGTAGGTGATATCCTTTTTATATGTGGTAGGTAGTATTCTGCAAATTATGAAAATTGGGGGGGGGGACTTGTTCTTATGTAATGGTTCAAGAAATCAGATAGAACTTTTGGACTATTTTCAATATTTCACAATGAAAATATTTATATATGAGGAAACTATGTCATATTAGGAATAACATTACCCATTAGATGTGTCAATATGCTAGGGATGTGTGCTACATTTTTAGACCCTTACATCCATCTAACATAAGTTCTTATATAATTCTTAGATAGATACCACATTCATCCTAATATATTAAAATATAACTACATTTTCAATTTTTATCCCATGCCTCTTTGGAACAAAAATAGTTTTCCTCTCTCATGAATCTATAAAATTATAAATAGTGTGAATATTAAAATAATTGGATATATTTTATATAGCATGTCTAGAATTTTAAATTCATGAAAACTATTGTTAACATTTTTTAGATTAAGAAATGTATGAATTAACTATTATATTTTTTTAATATTAAAACATTATATTGCGGGGAATTTGTTCCATTATAGCTCATAAGATGGTGTTTTTTCAAAACATTTTGTAATACATGTATAAAAATTCTAACCATCAACCAATAATTAAAAAATAAATTACACAAATTTATCCCTAAGTGGAGAACATGAATTTGGATAATACTATTGTGTGGTATAGTGGTCAGTAATATAGACTGAAATAATGTTTTAGTGAAATTTTCATTATTATTGACGGTTTTATTATGAATATCAGATAATATATGTTATTTTATAATGATTTATTATTTAGACTATTAATCACCAATTATTTTAATTCTCCAATTTTATAAGTTATCAGTTTAGGTAAAGAATGATTATATGATATATAGGGTTATCTATGGTTACCTATTCCACTATGTATTAATGACTGAACTAAAACCAATATCAGATTAACCTCCCATCCTATTGAACAGATCTTTTGATTCTCATTGTTCATTTCCACTTAATATTTTGACTTAAATTTTAAGTCAATATATTGTTATAATTTGCAACATATAGTGGAGAATCCTAAATAATGTAAATCTTGATCTATTTTATCAAAATTGTGATTTTTTCACTTCATGAGTTGCAGTTTTGGGTGATAATGATACTATATAATTATTCCATATAAATTATGTATGTTTTTGGATAAAATATATTTTACATTATCATTTTATATTACATTAAAAACATTAAAAGCATACCACTTCTTAAAATTATCATTAGCATGATCATAATGTCAAATAAGGGTCTTTATATGTAAATACAATTAATTTAGGGTCCATATCATGTCAGTTAATCCCCCGATAGATATCCTTCTTTGTATGGTGTTAGTTTTCTTATTGGTTATATTGTTTATCAACCATTTTATTTGAATTACTATAAAAACACGGTCCCCCATAAAATAGATCTGATCATGTACCCTTAATCCATAGGCTATAGTATATTCATTAATAGAATATTAAACTCCCTTGAACAATATATTTCCTTTAATGAGGCATAGGTAATATACTATGGATTTCTCAATATAATGAATGATTTTAGATATATAATTGATGATTTCTCAAGGATATTGATGTTTTCTATAAAAACTAATTTTCATGTGTTTATGTGTAACTTCTTAAAATATTTTATTTGGGTAGTTGTTTTTGTGGTGATACATGATATTGAACCATAAGATTAAGAATATTCAATTGCCTGACTCATCTAGGTTTTATCCAATGTGTTCATTTGATGAATGAGGTCAAGTAATCATTTTTTTAGTTCCATTATTTCATAACTATCTGTATTTCAGTGTGAATATTGTTGTTATCATATACAAATGGTGTCCAACTTTGTAATTTTATATTCAACATTGCATGTTTACTTATGACCATTCTTATTTTTTTGTATCCATAAGACTATCAATTCATTGGTGATCATGGTGTTAATGAATTAAGAGTCGATGATTTACAAAGTCCATCGATGATTATTTTTTTGGAAATTTATGCTTGGAGTTATTGGGACCGTATAAGTAATTTATCATTATATATTTTATGAATTGTACTTTTTATTTATTTTCTTTTGAAATATTGTATTAGCTAGACTATCTATTTATTTAATGTAAGAACACAAATTCATGAATTTTTTCATTTATCTTGGGATTTTTTATTATAACAACAAGTGGATATATATTAGTGATTTATTAAATAATATTTCATTTATTATACTATATATGTTTAATACTATTAATGAACTATTATAATGTAAAGTAGGTTAATATCAAGGTGGGTTACTTACCACTCACTAATTCTCAATGGTCACTTATTTATTATTCATGACTTATAATATATAAAAGATAATTTGAAATAATGGGTTCCTTAAATCAAAACATATATTTCTATTTATGAGTATGATATTTCAATATGATATATTAAATTAATCCAAGTCATCAACACGAAGGACTAAACTCGCCATACTAGTATCGATTAACCCCATCATCACATAAAAAAATTCTTCAGTGATATTATCCTATGTGCATAGAAAATAATAATTAACCATACAACTCACTTTGATAAATTATGATAACTCCTAATTGAAATAATTTTCAGTGAAAAAAATTAGAAAGATGTCCAATAATTTCATTCATCAATGAACATACATAAATATTCAATAAATAACACACTATGAATATATATCATAATTACGAAATGAAATTACAAATATTGATTGAAAAAAATTTTCATTAATCCCCTCCAAAAATAAATTAATTCATTCAATTTTGAGTTTAATAACTATAAGGGAAACAAATTTTTCTCTCATCCAAGAAATGAAAAATTCTAGAAAAAAATATTCATAATTATTGATAATGTTAAATCATGATGGATCAATAGTACAAAAAATGAAATTATTTAAATGAATGCAATATCATAAGTATCAGATATATGTAAAAACATATTAAATCAAGGGGGTTGAATTGTTAACCTTCTA
Organism: Viscum album; assembly: GCA_963277665.1. NCBI lineage: Eukaryota > Viridiplantae > Streptophyta > Magnoliopsida > Santalales > Viscaceae > Viscum > Viscum album. The sequence goes on from OY728119.1 coordinate 1,397,783,891, forward strand.
TTGAAATTTAAACTATATAAAAGATAAAATTGAGAACTAAAATCATCACATTTACTAAGTTCATGATATTTGTATTGAAAATACTTGGAGATAAGATATATAGTTTTAAAACTATGAGTAGGATATCAGTAAAACTCAAACATTTTACTTAAAAAAATAGTAAAATTCCTCTACAACACTAACCCAAATTATCTTATGGTATCTCTCAAAGTAGATTTGGATAACTACTTTATTCATTATTATCAAATTTTTAATTTTTCTCAAGCATGAAATTCAACTAACTTCTGCTTCAATTATTCAGTAATTAACACTAGTTTAATTAAACAAATTTAATATATTCTAGGAAGTGAATTCAACCAAAACAAGGATTTATTTGATCCTATATATCCTTATTGTATTACATAATATTCAATAAATAATATTTTTTGAAGCTGTAATATTCAGTCATATATTATCATTTAAGAATGTAATCCCTCAAATATCCATTTGAAAATATTTTGGTAAAAAACAAATCTAACATCAACATCTTGCCTCCCCCTAGGGACTAAGACAACAAAAAGTTAACCTAGAAAAAAACAATGGTAAAACTATTTACACACATCTAGAACTATAAAAATATTTAATACATATCAATGTTACTCCAAATACTCATTTAACATTATTCAACAATGAAGCCGAATGAAAATAGACATCACAAAACACCACTAAATAAACATTCGACGTCCCTATTTTCTGACTCTATACATAGTGACCATCAAATAAAATTATTATAGAATTAAATTTTGAACCAAAGTATCCATATATAATCCTTCAATTTTATTAAATAAACCAAACATTTAATGGAATAAAACACATGATATTTTTTATTTAGTTTCTTGGTAATTAGGGACATAACACATGAAAACAAAGAATATTTTCTAATGCACATAAAAAAATTCATTTCCCCCCAAAAGTTACTATGACTACATATCACATCTTGGAAGTATATGTCAAATTAAAGTGGTGAACATGACGCCTAGAAATGAAATAAGCAAGATATACATATGTATTGTGACAATGATTTATGTAAATTAGAACTTGAGGAATAGAAATAAAGATTAAACAATAGAAAATGAGGTATCTTATAATAAAAAGAACATTTATCATTATATGTAAATGTTTATATTACATAAAAATGATACATTCATAATAATATCAGCATGGATGATCACAAAGGTGTTATAAAATAAAATTACTAAGGTTATTGACCACGGTTTCATAAATAATTTCATATCATGTGAATATTTTTCAATAAAATAATAATAGAACACAAAAAGATTTAAATTAAAATTTATTAATTCATGTGACACGCATTGATCAAAATAAATCATTTTTCCAAAAAGTCTTGTAGAATACAATATGGAATTCATGTATAAGCATTGAGTATACAAGTGCATAAAGGATTTTCTGTAACATCATTTTTGACCCACCAATAGAGAATGTGGGTTTTTTATATTTAAAATAGTAGATACATGATATGTATTTACATATAAGTAAATATCCATAGAATATGATTGTTCAGATTATTAAAGATATGATAATTTCTCATGAATAAGATATAAATTCATGAAATGATTTCTGCATTATGAATGGTGTAAATGTGGTTTAATGAATGTGAAAAATGAGTGTAAATGAATGTGTACCATTTATTAAAGAGTATTTTTCAGTAATATTATGATATAATTTATTTTAAAATAATGTAGATTGAAATTTTTTTACATATCATAATGAAGGTAACTTGAATGGAAAATGGAAGTGGAGGACTCCCTTACCATGAAGAGTTGCTCCTAAAATGTGATTATTGCACCATAGGCGAATAAAGACACCTTGGGGGAAACTTTTGGGATAAAAAGATCCTAAAATCATATAGTATGGTTTTTTACTGATGTGGAAGGGTTATATTTGTTCATACATATAGTAAAAGTGGAGGATATGTTTAATAATTTCCAAATATAGTTCACAAAAATCGAAGATGTGGAAAATGAAATTTCATTGGCATAAAAAAGGTAATTTCTCTCAATTTGGGACATTTTATTCTTATTTCATGATATTTTAACAGATTATAAATGAACCTCATTTTTAATTAAAACTATCATCTGGGATATTTACATTTTCTAAAAAAATAATGTTTTCAAAATAAATTGTCCATTTTATGCTTTGAATCATCACTTCAATAATTAGAAGTTGATTAAATTTTTTTAAAATGATAAATATTTTTAAAATGACATATTTTAGGTTATAGATTCTAGTTAATTTATTATTAAATAGTTATTTCATAAATATGAAGTCAAGATACATACGGACAACCCAAACCTAAATATTTACTATTCATTGAAAATAAAGTGTTTTTGAAAATTCTAAAAAAATAAACAATAACCAACTTTTAGAGTGATAATTCAAAATATAATATATATTTTATAAAAATAATTCTATATTTAAGATAATTTTAACTTTTATTTATAATTATTTGTATTTATTAAAAAATGGAAGTTTGTTTGACAATGTTGAACTCCAAACACTCATAAAACATTTCAAGTTAATTATAAGATAATTTTATAATTTATTTTTACGATTTTGTGTAATAAAATAATATATATTTAAAAACATAATATTTAGAATACCAATGTTTATTATGAAACTGTCTATATTTTCTGAAAATAAATATGTTTTTTATTAATATATAAAAAAGAATTTTTCATATTTGACTTACTTAAAAATATATTTTATTAAAAAAAATATCTCAAATGGGATTTATCGAATAATAACTTTATTTAAAAAAATGAAATCATACATTACGAAAAACAATTTATAGATATTTAACCCCTTTTTACACTCACAAAACCCTTTTGGTAATTTCTATGATTATGGTATTTCCATAGTGTGGATCAGAAAACTTTGATCGAGTGGTAATATCCACTAACATAAACTTATCCCACGTAAAATTACATATAAAAATCACTTATTAATTTTCGTGTTTAGATAAATCATTGGACCCCCGCCCCCAATAATACCTCCCTCCCATGTTATAACAAATGGGATTCAAACGAAATCGATCTACAGGATGAGACTGATGTTTCTCTTTTATTCTTTAATTATCCTTTAAAATTTATACTTATAAATATTAATTTAAAATTTAATATTATTACTAATGGTTAAAGTTTCTGAAAATCAAATTCTACAATGGTTATATTGATCAACAGTTATATTTTACCAATGATCAAATAATGGTTGAATACTAATGGTCACATTTCCTTTTATAGCCAATATATTCTTGACAATCATCAATATTTACAACTTTATTCCAAATGGTTATTACAATTCCATTGATAATTTCAATTTTATTCTTAATGTTTTTTTATCTAAATAATTTTCATGGTAGGTTTAATAATATTTTCATAGTTTGAACCTGTGTATTATAACATTAAGTGAGTTATGTTCTTTGGTTTTTATATTCATAATCAATTCTTAGATATATTAATTTGAATCACTACATTTCATTTAATATTTATGATCTAATATTATTTATATTTACACTTATTGTGAGAAAACATTAAATTATAAATTTTGAACAAAATGTTAATTTATTAATGTTAAAAATAATTTTTTTGTCTTTAAAATACCTTAGTTCGGAAAATAAGTCAATATTTCCAAAAACGTAACCAACACCAATTCTCACTCAACATTGTAGTTTTTTGGATACTAATTTGAATCATCATTTACAGACATATTAATAATACCATTGACAGATCTCGTACCTTATTTGGAATATGATATCAATTTGAATAGATCATTGTATGAGTGATCGACAGTTGATAATACATGGGTTGGTCAATTTGTTGCTTATAGATCGTAAGATAAATTTATGGCCTATATTCTTATCCTACCCAATTCATAATTTTCATCACAAGGTTAAAATTTATTTATTATAATATCAAAAATAAAATAACATTTTTAGTAATATAAAAATGTATAATTTTTACAACATCTATAGTTTCTAATCGATATAAATAATAAAAATTATTACAAACATATGGATAATATGTCTATTTTTAATACAAATATTCAATTAAAATTCCATATATATTTCCTTTATTTTTGAAATTAATTTAAAATAGTATTTTCAATTAAAAAATATATGTTTTTGGAAAATAATATCAAGGAATTAATGATGAAATTGGAAAAACTCATACTTTATAAATCCCCTATAATAATATTTTTCACTATTGGTAAAAATATATAATAAATCAAAAACATGGAATCAAATATTAATTGTAGAAATGGGATATTTTTTAATAGTTCCTTCTATATGATTTATATATGTTGAATCATTTTTTAAATTTATTCAAAATGATTCTTCTCAGTATAATGTTTTACCTTCGAGATATGACACTTAACTAACAAAATTGTTTTCTTATATACTCATTGAGAAATTAAAAAGAACTTTTTTTGACATATTGACAACATAGTAACACATTTCACAAGCTTTCTAATTTAATTAATCCTCCAATAATGTGATAAATAAAATGAAAATCAATAAAACTATTCAAATATTTTTCTTGACATTATTTTTTTCTCTTTAATTCCAATAGGTATTTTAATTAATGATGAGTTAATCACAATAAAAATTTCATTATAAAATTTTTACCTCAAGGAGGATTCTCTACAAAGAAATAACATAATTTACTAAACTTAAACTAGTAATATTCAATTAATATTTTTCATAAAACAAGACAGTGATAGTATATTGATTTAATCTTATTGATGTTTTTGTCTTCTTATATATTCATCATATTTTCAAAAAAAAAAATTTGTAATCAGGTTATCTAATAAAATATAAAGATTTTTTGAACTCACATACCATTCATTATGTAATCCACCATAACTTTTCTATTTCTCGAGCTCTATTTCAAAATGAACATTATATATAACATTCTACTTTTTACTTTTATCACTTTGTGAATATTTTATATTATTGAAGTGTTAGGTGATATTTCAATTTTATACTATGATGTGGATCATTTATGAGAATTCATGGTCTTTAGGTCTTCAAAACGAGAAAATTTAAGGTTCTATTTTAATATACAAATGGGATCATTCAAAACCCCAATAACCATTATCAATTTAATAATCTCTACCTCCCATAGTGCTAAATAATAATCCTAAATTTATAATATATTGTCTAAAATAGAATACATTATTATAATACCAAAAGATAATATCTTAGGAATATATAACCAATGTTTATAAATCTATTGATCCTGATAAAATTTCTATTAGATAATCATATAAGTCCAAGTTTTCAAACAAGATAAAATCTCATATAACTAAGAAAATTGTTCTAAAGAATAAAATTTTTAAAGAAACATGAATATATTAATAGAATATAAAGAAAATTATTCCAAATTAAATTGGAATTAAATCATTCTATGGTGTTAATTTTTTTCTTAACATAAGGTATCATATACAAAATAAACAAAAATATTAAAAAAGATAGATTTGAAACCATCCACTACACCAAAAATCTATAAATTACTCAATGTGAGCTATATATAATTTTTTATATAACACTTCATCAAATATGAATATTTTTAAATGGATGATAGAAAACTAAAACCTATGGAAATTTTTTTATATTGAACAAAAATAGTAACATTTGATTAACATAATAATTTTTATTATCCTTCAACCATTCCTTATAAAACATTTTCCTTATTAATTTAGATTGAGATATTAATATATTTTTAATAAAAGAAAATTAATTTTATTATTATCATTATTATGGTTTATATAAGATACAAACCATCCAAATTTTAGATTTCAATTTTATGCATCAGGTAACTGCAACATGTTTTAAAACAATTATCTTCCTTATCGAAAGATTTCCAAATAAAATATGTTTAAAATAAGTGATTTAGGAATTTATAAGGCATATAAGAAATTTTTAAATCATTCAAGACTTTTTTTTATTTATTAAGTAAAAAACCTAATAGAAATATTAAATTGTAGTTTTTATTGAAACCCTTATTATTCAACGTTGAATATCACTCCCCCAAAATCCATAGTAAATTAGTGTTATGAAGGAAAATTTAATTTTTGTCTCTAAAATTATAATATTTTTTAGCCTTTGATAGAAATCACATTATTATTATATGAAATTAATAGACTAATTCATAAGTATTTATTTCTTCTATACTGTATTATACTGACATAGAACCACTACAAAATCTACAAAATTATTTATCATTCTATTTAAATGTGATATAACTTGATGTTTCAAATTATTCTCTATTATTAAAGCTACTGTAGAAACCCATATATGGGTGGGGGATTTATTATATTGAGTGACTGGTTGGGGTTAATCCATACACAGTAGGGGTCACCAGAGTGTGAGTAATTAGAATCAATAAGGACACAATTTCTGAGTTAGGGTCATTGATAGATTATTTTGTGTTTAGTATTTAAAGGGTTTAATATGTAAGAGTCATGAGTGTCATGACAAAGCCCAATATTTCACTTATTAATCATAACCCATTTGTATTTGTATTTTTGGTAATGGAATGAATCATACATATCATAACACATCGTTATGGGGGTACTCCCACCATGATGATTATTATTTCATATGGTACCTTGCGAACCACATGTATTACAATTCTGAAATTTCATAATGAATAATAGACATGTAATCAACCCTAGGCCCTATCTGGAGGGATTTCCTAGGGGGTTATTATGGCATTAATTGTGGTCACATCTTGAGGTGGGGAATACATCGAGTAGAAATGAATTGTTATCCCTCATGTCACATCATGATATGACCCCTATTTGGGGATTCATGCCATTATAGATAAGGTTACTACAGCATGCAAATTTGTTTCATGTTTTTTATAAATGGGGTAGGTCGTACATTTCCATGTCATCACCTTCAATATTTATGTAAAACATTTTATAAAAAGAGAGAAATTTAATGAAATATTCCCCTCCTCAGCCTTCCCTTATGTCCTCTTATGATGAGGGGTCGTTCTTCAAGATTTCCAATATTGATTAAAAATAATTTTTTCTCTATTTTATTGATTATTATTCACAAAATATATCCAGAAAACTAGTATATTTGTTACAGGATTTGGTGATGATTCCACCACGGTCTTAGGTAAATTATCATTCTTGATTGAGAATTTTTTCATCATGGATATTGTGAATTAATAGAGGATAAAACCACAAGATTTTTTTATATTTTGAAAAAAACATTATTTATCATTGGATTTTTGTTATATTATACCTCTTGGGAATCTGTTTTCTTGATATTTGTATAACATGTTGAGTTGTTTGACTGGTTAAAAGGGTTGTGCTTATGTTAATTGGGTATATGTTGGCTTCTAGTCAAACAAATTCCTTATAGAGATGGAAATATTTATAAATTCTCAATTAAAATTGTAGATGAGGTCTAACAATTCATTCTGTGTGGATAATAAAATGATGTAATCAGTGGAATACATGTCTTCATGGTATCTTAATGATTGACTATAGTGGGAAGTTTTACTTTTCATGTATGAGGTAATGTCGAAGGTGGCTCATAGAATTATGGTATGATTGATAAATGTTTGGCATTTACCAATGCTCTTTTGATATAGGGTGATTAAAAGTAAGAAAGAGTTATAGTCATGTGGTAAAAATATTTACTTATCTATATTCATGTTTTGTAGCGTGAGTGAGCCCATAGGATAAAGAGATAAGTTCTAACTAATTGAGTAAATGACCCTATTTTTGAGAAATGCTTGAAAAATATATTTTTGTAAGTCCTAATAATCTTGGAATGGGTTGTGATTGGTGTTCTCAGTTGGTTATTACAAATAATAGGATTAATCATATCTAATTATTATGTTTTGTAATGGATGTATCTTGGGCCTTTGAGATTGAAACATGTGTGTTAACAAGGGGGTTTTTATGTTACTCATAGGGTAAGAAGAATCGATTTTTTCACATATTAATGAGCCTAGTGTAGAGAGGGTGCTGGATACAGTGAGGCTGATTAGAGGATAGTTATGATTGAACCATGAATTATGTTTGTATATAGATAATTTTTATCATTTTACCATATATAATTCCATTTTTAGGACTCGGTTATTATTTCAGATGGTCTCTATGTGTTGAAACCTATCTTAGGATAGAATATGGGTGCAGTTTTACAGTGAGTTAGATTTATGATGTCTCGGTTCTCATGGGTAAAATGTGGTGGTGGGTATGGATTTATAAGGATCCAATTGTGGTAATACATATGTTTTTGTGTTTATAATTAAATATTTGTGTTTACATAATTCAAACATTAATTTGGTAAATTATGAAATGTGATCAGGGGATGTGTTGGTGAGTTTATGGTAGATGATATGTATTTTCAATTAATGTTGTGTAGAGAAATATAAATTGGTGTTTCTGATCGTAATTATATATAGTGAAATTGAAACTACATCATTTTTGTCTTATTAAGAGTGAAGAATGCTTTTCAATGACCAAAATAGACTTATTGGGAAATGATAGTGTATCTTTTCTTATTCAAAAGATTGGTCAAACATATCCGAATTAGTTTAAAAATTTAATCTAGGTGTAGTGAATTATTTCAAACAAGGAATTATGTATTTGGATATGTTTTTAGGATCTAATTAGGGACAAATATCCATATAGTTTTCCATTTATAGTGATTCTAAAATTTAAGGGTTGTTTATTTCTCGAGAATTTTGAGTTTTTTGTTTTGTAGATTGTATCAATATGATAACTTGGTTTTGTATCTAAATATGGATGCTTATACAACATCAATAATATGTTTTGAGTTGTTTTTAGAGTTCCAAGATTTGTTTCTGTTTCTTGAGAGAGTGTTTAAGTTTGGTTTATGTGAAATTATAATGGATTTCATATAAGATATTCCCTTCTGAAAACATTTGGTGATGGACACACCATAAGCAGGGGTTGGTTATGGTATCCCTATATCCAAAGTTTCTTGGAATAATATAATGATGTAAGAGAGGTAATTTTTTCACTCTGTTACTTGTCGGTGTCACGGTGAGGCATATTTTTTATTTTTGTTATCAAAGTGATTAAATATGTATGGACTAGAAGATTCATGATGGGGATAAATAAGTCAAACTATAATTTTGTATTTTTTATTTAGAAAAGGAATGAATCATACATATGATATCATAAATTGGTGGATGGAATCACAACATAAAGGTTACTCAAATGTGTGGATTCTAGGAACTATTATATATTTGTGTAGTGAAATTTTCATGGCGAAGAAAACGCATGACGTAAAACCTTGGCTAGGAAATTACGTTTTCCCTGTAGTATAATCCATAGTGTGAGTTAAAATTTTCACATCATGAGCGGCTGATGGGTGTTTTTTATGTTAATCCATTGGTCATGTTGTGACATGACCCCTTGATCTTTCATAATGACATAATATCAACATTCATGCCATAAGTGACCTTTTTTGTTATTATTAGAAATATATGATGGATAATATAGTATAGGTCACCATCTCAATGGTTTAGGATAAACGGATTTTGGGGGAGCCTTTTATCCATCTACTCTACTTTATATTCCTCTATTTTTTCTCCCATTGAGGATAGGTTTTCACAAATATTTTCATGGAGATTCAATGTAATGGTTTCTCTATTTTTCATCATTGTTATTGTCCCTTTCTAGCATCAATATTTTTTCTACTATATATGTATTGATGAATATTATATTAAATAATGTTATAAATCAACACAACTGATTATTGTTTCCTCATAATTTCTTGAGGGGATCTAGGTAAGATAAAAAAACTGGGTTTCCTGTAGTTTCAGTGAATCGATGTCACCTAGTGCGGTTTTTGTGATTAGCCCTCATAAGATTAAAATAAATAAATATTTATAAATTATGTTACTTTTATTAATTTGGATATTATTAAATGATATTGGGGACCAGGTGAGTGGTCAAGGAATGGAATTGTGGGGTTGATAATTAGTATAGTGTTTTAGTGAAGGAAGCATTGATTCAGAGGTTTTGGTCCCATTAATAGTAAACTATTATATTTTTTATACAACATTGGATTTTCTGGAATAAAAGTATGTTTTTTAACAATATGGATATGGAATAAGGGTTCCCTATTAAAATATATATATATTATTTTTCATCATTATAGAATTTATAAAAACTATTACCTTTTATTTAAAAAATTTAATATTTCTTGGGGATCGTGTCGTATTAAGAGAAGTGTTGTTAGTTGGGTTTGCAAGGATACAATATTTCACTTTGTGATCAAAATGATATATAGATTACATTGGTTTGTTTTATAGGGTTGGTTTGGAATGGATAAAATTCTCGGTCCAATTTTGGAGTGTGAGACAATTGTACATCGCATGCATAATTGGGAATATGAACATAAGGGTAGAATGGATTCTTTGTATGTGTAATGACTAGTAAATTTACCAAAATTACCAACATAGTGGTAAGAATATGGTTTCCTTTATATGGATGTTCTAAAATATCTTCCATTGATATACAGTATGGATCAATATATATGGTATTGGGTATTGGATAAGGATTTAGAAAAAATATTTTTTCTTATGCTTTGTTCAGACCTACAGGAAATGTGATCACTGTATATTGACATGATTGGTCATTACTGGGGAATAATGATTTAGTTGGGTATTTTTATCAACATGGATGCCTTCATGGTTGAGATCAATGTTCCAACAAGTTCTGTATGTCATACCTGGTGTGATAGGCTCTCATATATGAAGACAATATTTTATTTCTAAATATATTATGGGACACGATTTGGGTTTTGAGGCTAGGAATATAGTGACTAGTACTAGTATGTGACTTAATGATCATGTGTGAGAGGATTCGGTTAATTTTTATTGCATGATTCATGTGCTCAACTATCTGTATAGTGTATATTGTCTCCAGATATATAACCCCCCCATGGATGAGAAGGTGCTGAAAGGGAATTTCCATGAGTGATATTTTTGTGGTTTGCACGTACATATATTGGATCACATTTTTTAGAAGTTATTTTGTAGAATCTTAATTATGCTAAAATCTAGGTGTAAGGATTTAGATGCTTGGACTCACATTAGGTTAGAAAGTTTTTTTAAGGGTAAATATTGAGTGAGAAGGTATAGTCTAGGATCTGATATGTAATGAGATTTGGTTTCCTATGTTTACACTGACAGTTCTTATTTGTTTTATTAATTTGATAAATTTAAATTACATATTTAAAATTTTATTATTTTCATATTAATAAAATATAATTAAATTGTCAAATATATAATTATTGTATTAAAATTTTATTTATGAAAAAAAAAGTATATTTTATTTTATCCCTTACTTATTTTTATTTTATTTTTTGTATTTTATTTAAATGTTTTCTGACATTATAAGTCAAAGGGGCTATCAAACTAATCCACATATGGGAACCAAGGTGAACCTTGTGGGAGATTCTATCCAAGGTAGCCTTCAAGGCTATAGTAGTAGAACATATGTCATGTATAGGTTCAAGGGAGCATCCCTTAAAGCACATGTGTATGGTCTAGTCTAGTGGGAATTAATGAAAATGCCCTTTCCCATAAATCATGTGTGTGCATAGGTGTGTGACCAGAGTTAATCCCCCATAGTTAGGACAAACCAAAAGTAACAGTAGTTTATTATTATATCCGAGGATTAATTGAAAATATCTATGACACGGGACATAGAAAAGCAAAGTACTATTAATATGAAATTTGATGGAATTCATATTTCTTGCATTGTCTAGTCTGCTAAATCAAATCTATTCAATTTAACACACCAAATGAATTTTAAACGATCCGGTATTCCTCTTCGAAAACTCGATATTGTCACATTATGCGGATGTTATTTCAAAACTATAATGATCAAATTTGAGATGGCAATATTAAGTCTATAATCAATTTTATGATTTTTCTGGGTGTACGATATCATGCAAGAAAGTTCATTTTAATTCATGTCAATATTTATATTGTTATTAATTCTCATTAATAAGAATGGACTGGCATGTATTTTTCCGATTATAGAGAATATTGAGCTTTATTTTTTTATATTATTCTTATTGAAATCATGAGATTTAAACATAGTTTTGATCATCCATGGAGGCTATATAGTGGAATTGTATATCATATTCTCATGGATGATGGTATCTATTCTCAGTAAAAGAACCACTATCATACATTAATGCTAGTATCAATAGTATATAATACCTCCTCTATGCTAGCTTCCATTATCATTGATGGTTGATCCATTGTCCGAGGATAGAATGCATCAAACATTAATTGTAAATCTACTAGATGATGATTTCATTCCATGATTAAATAGAATCCATCTCATCATTATTCACATTATCTCAATTTCTAATCCAATGACAGTACTTTGACTGTATAATTTTTTCTATCCACGGAGGTAGCAGCAATATCTTCAGTAATAGTATCTCATCTATATCTATAAAACATTAATGTCACAACACACTAAACTGTAGTTAATTCCAAATCGGGGATCACACAAAATGATAGATCTTAAAGAATATTAGTTTAACGTGTTGGTATATCATGCGAATGATTAAATATATTACTACATCCTTATGTATTTTTCCTCTACTCTTAGTTAAAAAAATATTTTTCCAAATTAAAATTGATAGTAATTTAATTTATTAATTGAAATAAAATTATTTTTATTTAGTACTTTATAGATTTTATTTCAATATAATACATTTACATTTTTTTTAAAATGTTATGAGAAAAAAATTCAAATATACAAATTAGTTTCATATTTATAACACTCGGTTTTTTGGAATTTCATATATTCCAACAAACAACATGTTTATTCTTTTTATTTAAAATTTTTAAATTTTTTTTTTATATATGTCTGTTTTAAATTCATGATGGAAGTTATATGATATTATTGAATGTATACCTAAGGGGTGAAAACAATCTAATATTTTTATAATATTCTCTAATAATTGTAAAATATATATATTTGATATAATTATTTTTCTAATGTGACATTATGTGTTTATCCAATAAGACACTATAAGATATTTGGGGTTTCTAACATGCACTTTTATGAAAATATTCGAATCAGGGAATGTGACAAAAGATTATTGAACCTGATTTACAATGATGAATTATATAATTAAAGAGGAAAAAATACCACTTTTATATAAGCTTTCCAATGTACTATTTTTCAAATAATACATCTTCCCAATTACTATGATCATGAAGGAATTTATCATTTTCATCATCCACTACTAAGGAAATATAATTTATTCAGCTGTAAAAATAATAATAATTATCTTCACTGCAATTAATCTTATGATCTTTGTTTCTTTATTGTGTGTGTATTTACTTTAATCATTTACTTGTATCCAACAGTCAGTATATGCCTTTCTCAAAAAAATCATCCAAATAGGTTATTCCTCAAATCAAAAACATTTTCCAATTTGTAACTCCAAAGAAAAAGTTATGTAGGATTTAGATCCTTCAAAAGTTAGGGATTATACTATAAGGTGAGAAAACTTTAGTTCAATATGTAATTGGGCTCTCACTCTTCATCAAAATTGTGAAAAAAATAACTATTACCATAATAGAAAAGATGATATTGAACTATAGTATAGGATCTTAGTTTTCTGATCCACTATAGAAAAAATTATTTCACATTTGATTAATATCAATCTACACATATAAAAATTTTTATTACTCTAATAGTCCTTTTTTATTGCAAAAATGTTAAAATAAATATTTGCATACCCCCACCATATACTCAATATTTCCATATATTGTGACCTAAAAATTATTAATATAGCATGGTTCCTTCATAATTTTACAAACCATTATCCTATATAAAAAATTCAATAGAAAATATCAATTACCTTATTTATGAAATTCAAGGATTTGAGATGCTAAATCTCATCCGGAAACCACAGTTCAATGTAAGAATATTTTTTTACTAGAATGATCATACAACGGTATTTTTGAAATATATACTCCTTTAATTATGGACTATTATTTCAAAAACTTTATAATATTCTTGATGTATATTTAGAAACAAAAACAACAATTTATGATACTAAATGCGATATAAAAAAAATTAATGAATTGAGTAAATTTTCCTGTAGGTAGAAAATATTATATCCATATTTCTTTATGTAAAACTACATCTAATATCTTGAGGAAGTTAAATATAAATCCTCAGGAACTATGAATTTTTAAGTAACCATTATTGGTATTCACAGATATGAAATTCATGAATTCATAATGAAATATCAAGAGATCGTCAATGATATGTACAAAATATTCATAAAAATTTTAAACAATATGGTTTCACACCAGGACACGGTGATGTTTAAATTCTGAAATGACAAAATACTGCAAGATATAAAATAGATATAGCACTAAAATAAAGATTAATTAAAGAGAGTAATTATTTTATTGATTATTCAATGGATGATCTGATAGGATCACTTCATTAAATACAATATGGAAAAAAAGTTGGATACTTTCAATGATCCTGATAAAAGGAAGGGTATTGAATTCCAATTTAATATAACTGGTATTTTTAATTCCTATGATTTCCAATTACAGTAATGCTGAAAAGATGAAATTATACATTTCTCAAAGAAATTTTACATATACATGAATAGAAATATAATATTTAATAAGTTTACTAGAAGATATCACTAATGATATGAAACAAAAATATGTAATATTGATAAAATCATTAAATATAATGTTTGAAATTAAATTCTATCACTGTAAGAAAAATGGACTAGTAGATCAAACTATCCTAAATTTAAATATTAAAGGATAGATAAGAAATACAATAATGATTTAATTAATCATATCATACTACATTGAGTTTTATAGAAGATTCAAACTCCCATAGTGATAGTTTAGATAGTGAAAAAGAATCATCCAATCATTTGTTGATAAAATATAGGTTAAATAATTAAATAAAAAATTAAAATATTAGAATTGATATTTTCAGAGTATATTATCTTTAAAGATAAATAAAAATTTAAAATATGAAATTTATGCATGAAAACAATAATACTGATTCTAAAAAAAAGTTAAAATATTAAAATAAAACAATCAATGGAATTATACCAAAACCTGATGAAAGTCAAGACATAGGATGTGAATTTTTTTATGATGATTTAAATAAAAATTTAAATAGATATAAGAATATAAAAATGAAATTAAGAAACTGAGAAGTATAGGATCATGTTTTACTATTTAATTTATTGATAACCTAAAATTCATTAAAAATGATAATTAAAGTCGTGAATGGTAAATAAATTACATAAAATAAAACACATATATATATATATTTAAATAAAATAAATATTTTAAAAGGGAATGTCTCTGGTTAAATATAATAAACATAAAACTATCATTGGGTATAAAATACTTATTTATAATATATATATAACTACTTTTTTAGAAAGAAGTAATAAAATATTTTCATCTAAAACGAGATTGATATGTAATTTGAAATGGAATTATGAAAACTAATTTTTATTCTGATTTACTCAATCAATATCCTCTAAGAAAAATATAATTTTTATGTATATATAATTTTTTTTCCCTATAATAAATTTGTTAAATTATTATTGGAACCAAATTGTTTTATTTTTAATCTTGTTGAACCCAAAATAGATTGGGAACCAAAAACATCACCTACATAATATATTTTATTGAAGACATGGATAAATAGTTATTAAGATACATGGTAGTTATATCTCAGGTTTAATGGGTACATGACTAGGGACATCACTAAAATTTTATCTTCAAATTATGGTAATATTAATACTATTACATTCTGTAAAAATAAAATGGAATATTCATAGGTTTTAGAAATGTAGTTATATAAGAATATATTATAATTTTTTAATTATTATACATATAAGGATTAAAACACAATTTAATTAGCATATCAAAAATATTTTATGATGATATGAGTGAAAGTATTGAAGATAACTAATGTATTATATAAAAAGATTATAATTTTTTTATGTTATGTCGATATAAAACAATTTACTCACTGGAATTTCTTAACATGCATATCAAAATGTGATGTTCCTAAAATTTATAGAAACATTCAACATTCCTTGACACAAAAAGATGTGACATGAATATTTTCAATAACTATACATGTTGGAAAAATAGAGACATGTTCTAGATCATCACAAATTAAAGAACATACGTATATTATATATGGTTTTGGACTAAAGTGTAAGAAATAAAAAGTTTTTATTTAATCTATTAATATGGATTACTCTGATTGATTCTTAGGATAGCTTCATCTCGACTAATTATACCCATGAGAATAGTTAGTTTAGGGTGTAAGAGATATGTGTTTGTAATTCTAGATTATTTTAGTAGATTTACATATATTTTTTTTCAGAATTAATAAAAATGAATCCTTATTCAAGTTAATTATAATTCGTAAGTAATTTAAAAATATAAAATTAAATTTAATATACTCAATTATAATTGATGAAGGGGATAATTTTTTAACATAATTTCTGATAACTTTTTTTAAGATAAAATATATTTCGATAATTTTTCTTCCCATAGATCAACACAAAAAATGTAATATAGGGAGTAAAAATCACTTTATGAAATAGAAATGAAAATTATTAATGAATTAAACGTACCATTTTTTTGGCTAAATCATTTAACACTAAATTCTAAATCTAAAATAGAGTTTTCATAGGACCATTATTAAAGAATACCATTTATTAATTGTTTATATAATTGAAACAAAAAATCATTTAGATTCAATTATTTAGATAATGTGTTTTCCTTTAAAATAATAAAAAAAATATGGAGAAATGTGATTCTAAAAGTGAGAATGTAGTTTTTCTAACATATTAATATAATAGTAAATTTTATATATTATATACCAGTAATGAAATGTTAGTGGAGTAATCTATTCAAGCGAAGTTCATTAGAAATAATAAAAAATATATTATATATTTTTTTGATTATATTGGGGAAGTATTTTAATTTAATTTTAGTGATGATAAACCTAAAATTGATAATTCATTAGTCGAGGGGAGTGTATCTCATCTCAGTATGATCTTATTAATTAAAACCAATTATATAAATAATTGGAATATGTTATTGATAATGTTGAATATTTAATAAGAAATCAAAAATATTCATTTTATTTTTCATCTAAATCTCCCAAGGTTAATGTTTTTAAACATGATAACATAAAAGAAGATTTTAAATATTTAAAGTGCATACATTATTTACATGATTAAATTGTCTATTTTGGTTGATTTTAAATCTAGAATCTAGGTGAGTGACATAAATATTTGAAATCTATTAGAAAAAAATTTATTTTTTAAAATAAAATGGATAATTATAGTAAAATATTTAGAAATAAGTATTTATTAGTTTCCCTAAGGTTTTTAAAATAAGAAGGAATAATGATTGGATATTCAATTTTACAAGCTACTACTAGAGAATTAATAATGATTTTATTATTTTATACAACATAACAAAATTTAAATATTTTATAAATGGATGAAAAATTAATATTTATGATTGATTAATTTTTGAGAAGGTAGATGATAATAAACTATCCAGATTCAAAGATGATAAACTTATAAATCTGGTTTCCATAGTATCTAAATAATTGTATTGTCTATATTATGCTCTAAGATTTAGGTATGATAGACTAACAATATTTTTGTTAAAAAATGACTTAAATAAAGTAATGTTCGACCCAACCTTATTTAAAAGTATATTTATACAAATTTTTAGAAATAAAAATATATAATGATAATATTGTATTTTATCTTCAAATGATATTATAAGTAATTAATTTTCAAAATTAAGGACTAATTACTTTAATATGATCCAAATGGGATAATTAAAAAAATCTTGACCTTCAAATTTTACCAATAAAAGATACTATTTTTTGAAATAAAAATTAAATATATTAAATATTTATTTAATAAAAAAATCTCCATTCTGGTAAAACAATTAGATCCCCATTGTTAATTAATTCCAATCATGACAAGGAATGATAAAAATAATAGAATATTTAACTTCATCAAAGGAATATGTTATGTTTTTATCTATATATGTGCTAGATATCAATATATTCCAAAATATATATATTTAATGTATTTGAAAACAATTATTACTTATTTACAAGTAAGTATTAAAACTATTTTATTTTAATTCATTTATAATAGTATTGATTTGTTATCTTCTACTGATTTTGAATTTGGTGGCTGTAGAATTGGTAGTAAAATGATATCTGGTATGTGTCACTTATTATGTACATATTTAATGTCATGGAGTTTTAAAATGTAATTTTCTATTGAATTATCCATAAAAAAGGCTGAGAACATTTATACTACTAACTATTCTTCTAAAATATTCAAGTTAAATAAAACTATATGATATTTCAATGTTTACTAAGAAACATTTTCCATATTTTGAGACAACACTTGATCCATTTCTAGATCTTAAACCACTTTTAGAATTCTAAGAATAACTATATTGACATTTGATTTCACTTTTGAAGAAATCATGTTAATAAAAGTGATATTTATTCAAAATACATTCCATCCAACAACCAACTTGTGGAAATAATTACTAAAGAATTATATTTTGTGAGGACTGAAAAATCAAATCCCAAATTGGGCCTAATGAAAATTTAATTTTTGGGAGAACATTAATCTTTTTTTTATTTTTTTATATCTTATATTAAAATATAATGAATTAAGGCGTATTTTTCCTTGATTGATATTTTTATACTTTTCTTATTTTATTATTTCCTAGGTATTTTTGAAAAAGTTCAATTATGGTGAGAAAATTAGATATTTCTTAAAATTAAAAATTTGTTTTTTGGTTTTACAATTTACAAAAGGGGAAAATATATTCTAAAAGGTGTTCCTATTTGTTTATATATTTTGAGGTGTAGAAATTACCCAATTTTATTTTATTTTTAATATTTTTATATCATTTTCCATTAATAATTTTTTTAAACAAAAAATATATAGTTTTAATGTTTAATTATTTTTATGAAATACCATTTTTTATTTTATACTTATGTTTAATTTTTTATAATGGGATTTCAATAAAAAAAACAATGACAAGATAATAAGCCACGTGGGATAGCCAACTCAACCGTATAGGGAAACCAAGGTCATCGCCATGGGAGTGTAATCCCAAGGGTGCAGGAAATGAGGGAAGAGTAACATGTGGGATATGTATTGTCTTGTAGGACTATTCAGTATATCACTTGTCGATGTCTAGGGCTGGTGGGAAAATATGAGGAGCTTCCATCCAATGAATATTGTGTGTTCATAGGTTTGTAACGGGTGCTGATCATCGATTTCTATCTTAAACCAGTATATTAAATGATTGATTGTTATAGTGGGGGATCGATTTTAGTTATATCTGATATGGGACTCCTTGATGATGGTTATTATTCATCCTTTATTTTATGATATTCATTTTTCATGAATTGTCCAATCCACTGAACCTGAAACATCTAATCTCCCATGTCATGTCAGTTTTTGATGAAATTTTCTTATTCCTCACATCCCCCCATAGTGTTCTAGTATGTTAGAGTTCATTCAAACCTCCACTGATCAAACACGATCCTGTCATATTAAATTAGTGATCAAGTTTATGAGATAATGAGGCTATAACATCAATATTTCATCTAGGTTTGGATTAATTTGAATATATTATTATTTTTTAATTTGGATGAATAAAAAGGCCATTGCAGAACTATTTGAAAATATGTAGAGGCTCCAAATTTAATGTTTTTTGTGATTATTATCACATGGAGGATAGTTTATTATAGTTAAATTATCCTAGGTGATACATTGTGTTATGATAGATCTTCCTTCGCTGAATGATGATAGATAGTATCAATGGAAGAAAAGTTATCCTTCATATATGGTAGAATTAATGCTTGATCTTTTACCCATCTTGATAGCTTCTTTTTTCAATGGTATCTCTTCTTTATAAAGCATCAGGCTTCAAACGTTCACTGCATCTTTATTTTATGAAGGTTTCATACATCTATTCAATGGGATATCTTCCAATATTATTCACTATAGCTCTATTTCTATGTTGATCGTAGTTCATTAATTGTATATTATCCATTAACTGTGATGTTAGTAATAAGATATTCTGTATTCTTAGCTCATTAATTGTTACCAATATTCAGTGGTAGATCACACCAAATGGTATAGCATACCAATGTACATATCATTGAAAATATTTTATGACACTAAAGGGTATATTTCATTCAATGGTTGACCAATGTGATGTTAGCTTGTGCACTAGTTTAAACCACTTTCTGACTCTAGGTAAATGTGTTAACTACCATTAGTTTAAAAAATAATTTTTCATATATTCATAGATATAATTTTAATTACATAAATAGAAAATAAATTAGTATTAATTATATTTAATGTATTTTATTATGATATAATACAATTACATGATGTTTATAAAATTATATAGAAAAATCTATTCACATATACACATGAATTATCTTATTTATGAGACTTTATAATTGAAAATTTCCAATATTCCAATAAATTGAATGTTTGTTCTTTTTATTTAAAATGTATTATAAACCTAAATTATATATGTTACTTCTAACATTCCAATTGGTGTTTTATGATATTATTTTATCCATAAATTACAAGGTCCAAGAATATGTTATTTACTATAGTATTTTTGAATATATTTAATAGATATATTTTAGATGTAAATTATTTTCCTAACATTTCATTATGTGATAAGAAAACAAGGAACTCCAAGATCATTTGTGTTAATGACCAGAAATTATCCATTTATATTTAAATCAAAGAAAGTATTATATGTTCATTAATCTTGACTGAAGATGATTACTAATAGATTTACAATCATGAAATTACCGAATGAGTCTTGGCCCATGGGCACTCCAATTCCTCCTCCAATATTCCTTGAGATGGAACCTAGTATCGATTACACATATCACACACATGGGAGGCCTTATCCTACGATACTTGTATGCACACAAACCACAAGAATATCTATAAAATAGTTTAGATATAATATAAAATGAAAACAAAATGCATGCATGCAACTATCCAACTACCCTAGTACAACAAAGGTACTGAAATTGTAAAAGGGATTAATACAAGCCCCTAAAAAACTGAAATGTTTCCTACCTGATAATATTGTGTGGATTTCTGTCAAATTCATATTCCAAAAATATTCCCAACAAAGATCCAATAAACACCTCTGTTATCATATCTCAATGTTCTCCACTTGATCTATATCCTCCTACAAATCTGTCAAAATTCAGGTGGTCCCCACAAGACACAACATGTGTGTGAAAAGCCTATACAAGGGTGAGTGTAAACATACCCAGTAGATTCTTAAAAACCCAAAAAAATTACATAATCTAAATGGAAAATTTCCACTCACCCCAAATATAGGGAACCCCAAATAGTAGAAATACTCCATCTCAAACCCATCCTGGGATATACATGTCTAGTTTTCTCAGTTTACATGGGATTCAACCAAGATAATTGGAAACATTGTAAGGACTCCTAAAATCACTCAGATATTCTCTTTCTAGACTCTATATCTCAGGTGGTTTTGAACTCATATTTTCCCAAAGGATTATACTCGATGAACAATGGTAATTCCTAACTATTAGAACACACACCATGAGTTCTTCAAACCCATATTTAACTCATCTTTTTAACACCCTATGCTTCCAGGGTACGTTTCCCTTTGAATAATGTAATAGTTTTCATTGTATGCAACTTCGAGATTCTAACACACCACAAGCAATCAAACTAGACATTATGAATAGTAATACCAACTTTTTGAAATTTTATAACTTTTATTTTGCAAAATGGACTTCAATTTTTAATTTGGAATAACAAAATTTTCTTATGGTTAATTTTTTGTATTTTTCTGAAAACATTCATTTTTTGATGAATAGTGACAAGCACTGCCTTATTGGTTAAAACCGAAAATTTTATTTAAATGGTTTTTTATTTTATTTAAATTTATATTAGGTAAATAAATATATATAATACCAATATATGTTCAATTTAACTCATTGTAGTCGTTTTATAATAAGATTAAATATATAATGATTTTATTGAACTTTTTACCGTCTTTTACCCACCTCCATGGAGCATTTCAGAATTTGCATAAAACAAAATTTTACCACTTCTGTGAGTTGAATTTCAAAAATCCAAGAGACACGGCTGGCATGAGTAAGTAAAATGTGGTTCAATGAGTGAAAATATTTTTTTGGTGAATTGTAACTTTTTACTTTCATTTACCACAGCTAAAAGTAAAAAAAAGTAATTAAGGGTAAAATTGATAATATATTTACCCTAACACATGTATAGCTCTATTGGATAAGTTTAATTAGACCAAAAACAGCCTTAGGAATATTATATGATCCCCTTTGGTCCACTTGGATTAGATTAGGATATTTATTATTATTTTATTTAAAGAAGAGTAAAAAGAGTTAAATTCAAGTTTAATAACTAAAACATTTTCAATATATGGTTATAAATGAGATAAATTAGGCTATAAATATTAATTATAAATCTAAATATATTTCCTACATAACGATATTTTATTTATTATTTTTAGAAATTAAATAATTTTATTTATTTATGTCACAATGATTATGCTGTAATAACCTTATTAATGAAATATTAAAATAATTGATATTATAAAAATCGAAATAAATTTTATTTGAGAATTTTGATGAATTAAACTACTTTTATAGGTTAATATGACATTTTAAGTTTGATTAAATAATTTTTTTTTCGAATTAATCATGCTGTTAAGATTAAAAAACAAATACTAAATAGTTTCAAAATTGACATAATTGAGTTTGTAAAACAGATACTATATTATTAATTGATATAATATTCATAAAAATATAAGGATCGGAAAAAGGACTTATTCGATGTTATATATATTAATAATGAACCACATGGGGTTTTTTTGCCTTTTTATAGTATGTTTATTAACTATATAATATAGAAATAGAAAGAGACATGGTAAATAACAAACTATTTAACTAAGAGATAAATCTAATTCATAAGTTTAATATGGTGACCAAAACTGGTCTAAAACCTATTGGTAGAGTGGTGTGTGACCCATCCCCATCATAGATTCTAAATAAATCATTTTTAATCCATTAGAAACCGAAAATTATGTTATTATAATATAATATTTCAAGTTTTTCAAAAAGTGACCCTCACCTCTCTTATAAAAGGGTACTTCCCCTTCTATTAATTTCACACCTCCAAGGCCATTTGGCTCAGCCAAACCCAGCACAAATACCCTCCCAAATTTCATACATTTATTCGATAGGCCTACCTTTGGTCATAAATCCAACCTATGTAGCCCTTTTGATCAAATCGAAAGGAAGAACCCGAAGAAGAGGTAAATATTTCCTCACCTTTTTCATGTTCTTTTCTTCTTACACTTCCTCTTTCTTTGTCATTTCCATTCAAAAATAAAAACTCCAGTGTCTTCTATATAATCTGATGTTATTATAAATATGTTACAACCATGTTATTTATTCTATCTATCCTATAAATGACAAAGTCACCATTCGTGTGTACGTACGGCTTGCCGTCTCCACGTTGTGGTGTAGTTTGTTATTTAAACTCTTGATTATTTCAGATGGGTATAATAATGAATATAACTGATTTATATAAGAAAAATAACATGTAAACTATTCTTTATATATGACATACCATAAAATTACATACGATTTCTCCATCAATATAATGATATTGTTGCTCATGCGTATGTACGGATTACAGTCTCCACGAATGCGATGAGATTCATTCCACGTCATAATCAATCAAGAATAATTTTTATTTTATGATTAAAAATAATTTTTATGAACATAATATCATTCTGTATATGATTCAAGTACATCCTATCCATAACAAACATGTCTTACGAAACCAATCATATAAAGGAAAACGAATCAGTTAACATCTGAAACGATGAAAATACTAAAATATTATTATCAAAGCAATATTATGGGATCATATATGATATCATATTTATGTATATGGTTATTTTATAATTTAATATCAATGTTCAAACAATTATACAATAATTTAAAATACCATCGACTAATAAAATGTACAAGGTAAGAGTTAATTCTGCAATCACTGCATTATCCATGGTTGTTTTTACGTGAAAATCTACTGGGACCTCTTTATCATCCACATCCATGTTTCATAAAAATATTTAAAAATAATATTATTTTGAAATTTTATGGAAGGTAATCCTTAACTAGATCATCATTTTAAGTGGTTCAAATATTTATTCTTCTAAATCATTCTCATTAATTTCCATGTTATCAAAACGGTTTTTATGGATTTATTTATATAAACATGAATGTTTTTAAGAAGTTAATTCCTTTAAAAAGATTCAAAGTGGTGTGGGACACTTTGATTTAAAAATATATTTAAATTTATTAACTTATAAATTGTGTGAAATTTAAATTTTTTCACAAAAAAGTGATATTTCTCTCAATGAGCTTGACAAATCATTTTTATCTATGTCAACATCCCTTGATTTATTTTAAACTTGTTTGAAGTTCATTTATTATGATACAAATTTTCCATATTTTATTGAAGTTTATGTGATATGATTGATTGTGGATGAATTATTTTTATACAATTCATTTTTTATGAATAATTTATTGACATTTCATATGCTAGTTTTAATACTAATGATTATGTTATGTTTAAGAATTTTCATATGAGTAATGCATTGGACTTAGTAAGTGACGTGTGGAGCCCGCTACAACTTCTCGATGTGTTTGTAGTTTTCATGAGACCAACTAGTGTTTTGTTACAAGGCCTTGAGATAATTTTATTTGTAGTCTTGGAATAATTCCTTTACTATGTGGTTATTAAGTCTACCATTATACATTCCATTATTATGAAATTGGCTATTGATATTTCATGTGATTATTCAAGAAGTAAAATATACATGTTAATAAGTAAATGGAATTTTTTTATTAATATTGGCCATACTATGAGTAAGGTTATGTTTAAAAGGATTATGTTTAATCTTATACATTTCCTTAAATGTTTATGCTTATTTATGAAAGTTTCGGCTATATTGGTATCCTTAAATAGCATCTGAGCTCACCCATTTCTATGTTTTATTTTTCCCAGGATGTGGGGAAGTATATTATGATTGACCTATAAGGATAGTCTAAGAGATAGTCTAAGAGAAATGAATGTGGTCAATAGATAATTTTTTTTTTGTTTTCATTTCCTAATGTAATGTAAAACTTATGAATGTATCTATTAATTCCAAATCTACTGAACTGATCCGTCTTTTGGGATTTGATCATTTATGATCATGCCCATGTTATTTAATAATGTAGTGACTCTGGATAACTGGGGTCAGGGTGTTACCATCTAAGTGATAGCAGCCCATTAGAATCAATACTACCATCCCTGATGGTACATCTGGGAGACACTCTCTATTGAGAAAAGATCTTCCATCCCTAATGGGAAATCCAAGAGATAGCTCTACATCGAGTATCACAAATCAGATAGCACATCCCTACCATCCGGAGTCTAATATATCCAAGAGAAAATGATCATATGAACTAAATATAAATGGATTCATGCAAAACCCCAAAAAATTATATACATATATGTGGCATCCCACCCATCCTATATGTGGGGCAATACTAACCCTATTGCGACGATGAGAACCACACCTCCTTAGATAGGGAATCACTCCCATTACTACTAGGGGACACCAAGGACCAAAATGTGGTAACTCAAAGATATCTCATAATGGTGATCACACCAAGTACCGATGGGGGATACCACAACCTAATCTGGAAGCACTAAGATCATAACACTTAGATATGAGATCATTTCCCATGTAGTGTTGTTTAGAATTATTCCCCAAACCACACATGGTACAACTCTTGAAGTTGGAGATCATACTCTCAAGGAAACCACATAACATATATAAGTCATATAATGAGTAGGGTATCATATACCAGATTATTCAATGACCCTATAGAGCCCACTCTCTCCATAGGGGAATATATAACTAATGTTTCCAAACCCCATCTGGTTTATCCTGCTAGATAGCGGTTCACCACCCATGTAGTATTGGTCACAATGATACCATGAAACCGATCAAGGGAAAATGATATGATATAGGATCAAACCCCATCCACTATATAGGGATTCTACAACTCTATCCAAGCTCATCCTGTTTATGGGATCACAATATTATACTAAGTAGGTAATTCAACGTTGTACCCTCATAGGAATCAATGAAGGGAATCGCTTAACAACTATTATTCAAAAAATTTCCAAATAAATAGAGCAAAATCATTGCCTATCAGCATATTTATAATGTAAAAAAATTCCCACCGTCATTTTGTTCATTGGAAACACCTTCAGATAGGCTAGACATAGGGCTGAATACAATCCATGAAGAAGAAGATATGCTAGGAAGATGTCTTAATGAAGTAGTAAAAAACGATTAAGGGGGTCCACATGGAATGTATGGATGCTTAAACACCTAGTTGTGTCCTATACTATATGTATTTTCTGTCCATGTGGACACACATGGTTTGTAACTACAGTATATGGCATGTTTATACTCACCCAATCTCCCAGTCGGGCCTTTCCACACACATTTTCCAACATTATAACCCATATGGCATGTCCTAGATAACTGAACACTTTCCTGGGTCTCTTTACAATTCATGTATCTAGAACCAAATTTTATATGTACTTGTGTTCTGTACTTCCAAATTACCATGTCTCTTGACATGAATTTTTTATCCACATCCCTTAGACACATGACATGTGGAAACTACATGACATTTAACCTTGGTACATAGTGTGTAGTCCTTATAAGTAATATTCCATTAATGGGAATAACAAATCGTATTTATACCTTCACTAAATGGTATGTGATTATGAATTATTAATGGTAATTCCCTATAAGCATTCAAATTATCTCTAGTTTCCACATGAACCCATAAATCAACAATCATGGGGTCTCTTACAATTGTCTAATGGCTCTAAAACCATAAAACAATTATGAAAAATCATATCATGATATAAACTGACATCCTCCTACCTCATGGACAAATGATAGTGCTTTTGGGTCATATTAATGCTACAATGCTACTGCACCAAGTTCCATGACTGATTTTCATGAAGATCGAAGGTTGGTGGGACCTCTTCTCCTTGGCTTTACCCAGGATCATTGGTTTCTTTAAAGGGGGAAGGGAGTTTCTCTTATAGCCTTCAAGAATGGTCATCAAAGGGTAAGGGTAGGGATATTCATTTATTTTTTTATTTAACAAATATTATTATCTTAACAACCTCCATGTGACTTTCTTCTGACCCAAAACCCAGTAATAAAAATAATTATGTCGGTCTAGGGTAAAAACAATTTTCTAAACTAATCCACAACATCAATATTATGATCTAAGACTCCAATGATGATTTTAACCACATATCTAAAAAAATACAGAACACGTGAAATAATATATTTAATATTTCTATCATTAAGGCATTGGGGCTCTTAGATCCCCAGAATCCAACAAAACCTCAGCACTAGGATTTGGAAATATTCCAAAAAATATTACAAATACTTACAGTTCAAAAAACTAGTCACTACATCCTCCCCAAAAAAATATTTTTTCCAAAAAATGGAAATTGCATGCCTAAGGAGAAAATATGAGCTCTCAACTATGACTCAGACACCAATAAGATCAACAGGGATCCTGTGTTTCTCATAAGAACACACTCTAGGTAAAGAAAGGGGCCAAACCACACCCAATTCTAGATCAAAAACGATTTACACTGTGCAATAGAATATCACATGTCTCCTCAACTGTGGTTGGTGTAAAAAACACAAAGTACCATGGTCTACCTCTAGCAATAGGGTCTATCTATAAACCATCTCAGTAACATGATGAAAATAACAATATAACCCTATCCAGAACACAAATTTGAAAGGAAATCATCCACCAAACCTTGAAAGACTCTACTATTGGTTGAACTGTCATACATGCATGGTTTTATTTTGCATCTCAAGAATGTATCTTTTTTGGGGGAAGTGCCCATAATTCATGTGAGTTCAAAAATGATTCAAACCATACCACACCCTCCTCATGTGTCTAATTTACAACTAACATTCTAATAACCCAATAGTTCAAAAGAACAATAATGTGATTCACATGTGTGAACGCTAGTCCTTATAGGGCCCTCATCACAAACCGTTAACATGAAACCTCACACTGAACACAAAAGTCAAAGGCGCTCATCTGACACACCATAAAACTATACTATTTTGGTGGAAGTGGCTCAATATCATGGTTTTACTCACACCACATAAATGTTTCTCGGTGTTAAAATCATTCATCTTCCATTTTCATTTGATGCTATATCATAAAACATCAACAAGGGGATCTTCTGATGCATATCATCATAATGGAAAACATCAATCAATATGGGGAAAAAGGTTACCTAACAACATTGTCAATAAATAATACTAATTAATGAAGAAAGGAAACAGAGCATACATCAAATCATCCTTGGATCCCCAAGGATGATGCCTCTGTGAACTTCAACTATCCTCACCCCAATCCTCCAGCTCCTTGAGCCATCATAGGATACATGGAGGTGGTGGTGGAAATTTGAAATGTCATCCACCTCCTCCTTCCCTCCATGCTCCTCTTTTCTTTTCTCCATGATGAAGAAATCCAAACTCAAATTCCTACATATACTAGGGTGGTTTATCAAACTTATCCCTCTCAATATCATGGTGGGTCATACAATCTCAGGAAAGATATACCTATCCATAGAAAGTATAACACTACACCTCCTATGGTTGACAAGAACTATCCTCAAAGCCCTGAGCTTTATACCATCCATCCTGCTATCATCTTCTAAAGCACCTTGCATTCCATGATCATTGATCCTATCATCAGATACTAGCATCCATTGGCTCATCACCTACGTTGCCTTCCCTTTCAATTGGAATTTTCTCATACATAATGATCTAAAAGAGTCTCACTCATGCACTCTAATATAGGTTGGATGGAAGAAAAATTTCACTAATGACCTAATATCTTAGTGAAATCCTTGCTTGATGGTCTGTGATTTGGATAATGGATCTCGAACCATATTCATAGATTATCATGATAGGGGTTTAATCCTCACCAAGTACTCTACCACAGACATGCATCCCCACCAAAGCTACAGAGGCTCCTAGATACACCCAAATCTCAACATTTCTGGGTAAGATATTCAAAAACACCACCAATGTGAGTGTTCCAACATTGTGGGTCTATGTTACCAAAAACCAAAATATCCTTTCCAAAACCTGTAAAAGGATCACTGCTATGACCACTATATGATTGAGAGATTTCATAAATGGGCATCAAACATGGGTGACTGCAATGATCTATAAAATATATTCATGGAGACCCGAATCACACTAATACCTCAAAGGTCACATTCTATGGAACTCATTTAGTTCACTCATCCTAACTATAACCTCAGCCTAAACTATCTGCATGGCCATCTACTCGACGAGTAGTGGATCAACTGGTAGACTACCCAAACATATAGCCTATAGACCAATTCCCTACACTAAATCCTTAACTTGGGGTGGGTATTGATCATATTATTTCAATGAAATATTGTATAGATATCATCATGGTTTAATCCTGAAATATAATAAATATATTCCATGATCAAAGAGTATATCTAGGGAGAAGAATCCATAATGATAGGAAAAACCAAAACTCATTCATGTATTATCCATGTACTATAATTTCTTGGAGACTAGTTGCCAAATGTACCGATTCAACAAGATGGTTATAAGAGTCCTGGTGAATGGATATGTCTGCCGCTAAACTATCAATGTAGTCCCCATCATGAAATATGACATCAAAACATTATAAAACTATCTTTATTCAAACCAAAACAAGCTCAAGAAACTATAGCCCCAAATTAGAACATGTTATGATACCACTCTATCATAACCTGACCCAATAGAGCTCGAGTCGTGACCACCATAATACAACCTTAAACATTTTAGGGGATAGTTTCTAGAACTGAGAAGTAATATAACACACATGGAAGGCATTATCCAATAATACCTATAAGAACTCACCCACAAACATCTCCATGAAAATTGTAGAGATAATGTAAACTGAAAAACATATTAATTTATAAATCTAATCAACATATAGAGTAAAACATAAGAACTGAATGATGAAAAGCGAATAATATAATCCCACCAAAAACCATAAAGAATCCAACCATTGTAGATGAATATGATCACTATCAAATGAAACTACCAAAAAAGCATCATGTACAAGATTCGATAAACACCTCGGTTGGTCTATCTCACCAGTCTAGGACAACCCTAATTCAACCTAGAAATCTTATTAAAGTCGGGTGGCCTGCAAAAAAAGAAGAAGTTTGGGTGAAAGCATGTTCTATAGTGAGTATAGCAATACTCAGTAGCCTCCCCAAAACCCAAAAGGAAAAGGAAAACTAAAAGGAAATAGTCTTCTTGACTTAACCATATGGAACCTAAATTGAGATAGATACTAAACCTTGAACCCATCTTGATATATATATGACTAGTTTGCTTAGGTCACATAGGTAGTTGACCAAGACTAGTGGAAACACAACATGGAGTCCCAAAATCACCCATATATTCTCATCACAGACTCTTGGTCTGATAAATTTTGGAGATTTTAGCCCTCCAAAAGATTATAATTAAGGCTTCTAGATAACTATTCACTATAACAACACACTCCAATAGTCATTCAATCCTAGATGGTGCTCATTTGATATATAGAACTCCATCAGAACCAAACCTACCATCCCAGATTGTGTGTCTAAGATACACTCTCTATTCGGAAGAACCCTTCTATCCTGGATAGAACATCCTGGAGATAAAACCAACTTATTTATCACAAATATGTAAGTGCACCCCTTTAATCCTATTTGGAATTCATCTGATAGAATATGTTCATAGGATCATTCTATAAATGGACTCATGATGATATATAGTAGGACTTATAGTCAGATAGGGTATCCCTCACATTATATGTGGCAGATGCTATTAAACCTCTTAAAATAATGAATTCCACACCACCTCAGATAAGGGATCAGCCCATGAGTTCTTGGGGACACCACACACCCAATCTGGTAACTCTTTGATATCTCATAATGGGGATCAAACCCATTACTACTGGGGGACACCACAACCCAATATGACATTACAGAGATAATATATCTCCGATAAGGGATCATTTCCCATGTATTTTTATTCATGAAGAATCCAAAATTCTTGACTAGTACAACTCATGAAGTAGGGGATTGTACTCCTAATGATACAAAAACCCTACCTAATACTTCTACTAGGTAGGGGATTATTTACTACAGAATTACATGACCCAATTGATATCACATGTAGCTTATGGGATTATATAACGGTGGATTTCACAAACCACACTGGGATATCCTGGAAGATTGGGGATCATCACCTGAGTAATGATAGTCATGATGATACTAGGAATCTAATCTAGGGGAAATTATATGATGGAGGATACCAACCTATATTTATTCTAAAAGTCTATCCAAAATCATCATATCGAGTGAATCACAATTCAATACAGACGATGTGATGCTACAATGTACATTTCTAGGGATATACTAATGGTATCCCTTAGCAACTTTTATTCAAAAAAATTCCATCCAAATAAAACAACAATGTCACCTCTCGTCATATTTTTATGGGAGAATATAAGGACACCATCATGATATACATGGAAAACAAATCAGGATATGGAACTCACGAGCCAGATTCTGATCCTTGAATTGGTTGATATGCTAGTCAGAAGACTCAAAGAAAAATAACACTAGTTCTATGGGGGTACATATGGTTGTTGACCCCACTTGAACACCCAGACACATCCTCTTATGATGGTATTGGCTATCGAAGTGAGCATAAATGGCGTGTACTTATGATACATTGTGTGTATCACCTCACCCGAGTCCTGACCGTCCCATTCCCCACGTGGCACAAAAATCCATCTCTCGAACACGGAGTCTACCCACAAGTACATGACATGTTCCAGCTAACCATCCACTTGAAAATATATTTTACCCGTATATATGTCAAGATCCCTGTTTTTTTTGTAGTTAGGTCATGTACATTCACAGAACCATGTCTCAGGACATGGTTTCTCGAGCCATTTATCTTGGACACACAACATTTGTTCAATACATGGTGTGTATCTTAAGTACATGATGTATATTCCCCAAAATTCATCTTCCCAAAACTGAATTAACAGAAGCGGTGTGACTGGGAATTAAGAACATGAATTCCCTACGAGTATCTCAATATAGAATAGGTTTCCTTCAAAATCCATGGATCAACCCTCAAGGGATCCCTAACAATTGTCTAAGAGCTCTAAGACCTTAGAAAATTATATAAAATTATATCAATACTCTAAGCATAATTCCTCTTACCACATGAATAAACAAAAATGCATTGGGGTCTAATCCATGATTTAAAGTCTCGTCACCATGATCTGAGAGTGATTTCCACCAATATATGGGGTCGGCGCTCTTCTTCGACTTAGTTTCACCTAGTATAGACATCAATCTAAAGGGGGGTGGTAGTTTTACCTCTCCTCTTATGCCATGATAACCAAATAGGAAGGGTATGGATATTCATTTAACTATTTGTTGAATGTGAATTCTTCTCTTAATACCCTATATGTGACTCACCACCAATCTAACACCCAGTGTTGAAAAATATTTTGTTGCACCTAGGATATAAATGGTGTTCTGAACTCAACTGTAATCTCAAATTTTTATTATGTGATTCCCCTGGTGAATGGTTCCACATTTACATGGAAACAACATGTGTGGGATATAATATTTTTAATATCATTGCACTAAGGATCTTTAGGCCCTAGAATCCTACATCGACTCAACACCTACCTTTAGAAATATTTTATAATTATTCAAATGTCTTACAGGTTAAATCCCATGTCACTAAAATTAAATTTATAAAACTAAATATATTAAAGGATAATTGGGATGTAATTTTCTCTACGATTAGAAATTTTAAATTTCCCTAACCATAAAGTACATCATCATTTATATCATCCACTATAAAATTGATGAAAATTCATGAGCTCCATCGATATTCCAGATTTTTAGCTCTTCTATTGTTCTTAATTTCTTCTTATTTTTTATCATTTTTTTACTATCTATCCTATATATATCGTAGATTTGATTTATTATTTTCCCATCCTAACATATTGAATAGGTTATTCCTCTAATCGAAAAGGTGGGTTGTAATTAGGTTATAACTCTATATCAAAATTCATGAACTAGTAATAACAAGTATACTAATAATGTATACAGGATTCATGATTGTACTATGAGATTTGTGATCCAAAATGCTATAAAAGAATCATATATTATTTTATTTATTTATCATTAAAACTCTAACCCTTCTTATCACTCTAATAATCATATTTGATTGAATAAATATTAAAATGACTATTCACTCCCTCTAGTCAATATTTTCATATACATTGACCTAACAGAAAGGACAATCATTGAGCAAGAATTTTGGTTTAGGGATCATTTTGATAGGGAAGTTATTGTTCCATGTGGTGATGTATTATGTGATATGAATATATGGTCTCTCCAAGTGAGAGGGGGACCTCAAATGGAAATAAACAATAATTAAAAGGTAGTGTTCTAGCTATGATATATGTTATGGTACAATATATGATATATAGAATCCAATTGAGTGAGATGTTAGTGGAATAGACAATATTGTTCTTGAGAAGGTAGGGGACTTATTTTTATTTAGACCCCTTACTTGATAAGTGGGAAGAGGTTCAGACACTATTTGATATGGAACTAAACCTGTGAAGTAAAGATAGAAATTGGGACATGTTATAGAACACTAACCTTCATCCCTCACTATGATTCAGAATCTATGGAATGAGATGACTAATCCATGAAAGGAACTGATTCATGTATTGGTTTGATACATGATGGCCTAGTTACAAAATTATGAATGGACACACAAACTTATACATTTCACATTATTTTTATTAATATTCCATTTGAATTAAAATGATTACAATGCCTTATAAGAGGGGATCTGTGTGATACCACACTAATATTTGTTTCTCATACCATAAATAGGAATCCATGTGAATTTATAGACTTCATATTTTTATATAGTTCTTATCATAGGTTGTGTATTGGATCAGGTTAGAGTATCTATGTCTGTATTATTGGTGCATTATGGTGAGGATTGGGGTATTTTAATGCCACCTTGTACATTTTATTCATTTTTACTATTTATAAATGATTGACACTATAGATGATCAGTTGAGTTATATTATTATTTGGGTAAATTAAAAAAATTTACGTAATGAAATATCATTGATAATGGGCACTTTTATTATTAGTTGAATATAATGTTTGGTTAGTAATTATTTTTAATGTTTGTTACATAATGTGAATAGTTTACCCAAAATATTATTTTATCCTTGACCATAACTACAAATCCTATCATATATAATTTTTTTGAATAAATCCTTATGAAACTCTAAGTTGGAGAACGTTGAGTTAGTTTAATTAATACATTACAAAAATGATGAATTTTTGGGATGTACACTAAGATTGGATAGTGGGAGAACAAATTCAATCTGATTATATTTTTTTTACATGTCAACCAATAGATGACCTAGGATCAATTTTTTTAAAGAAAAATTAGTCACATGTAATCCTCAATTACATTTTCATCTAATGTTCCTTAGTAATCACTTAGATACCCTAAAATTAAAATTTTTATTTACCATTGGATTTTTTAAGTGGTAATTCACAAAAATTCTTGTTTTACATCATTAAGATATTTATATTATTTTATTAATGTTTCATCAGGTTTTAAAGTATGTGTGATAGAAAATAGGATAGTTTTTGGATTGGTTGACAGGGATTATTAGTCCCATATAAACTTACAAATGGTGTTGAAAGGTTGGACACTATAGTTTGCTTATTCTATATTTTGAGGCCCTTATAGGGGTTCACCAGTCTAGAGTTTAAGTATTAAAATTTTATAAATTTGGAATTACATGTTTTAATAGAGATTATAGAAGTTCAATATAGGTATTCTAAAATTGTTTTTTTAGAACATGAGATTCACATCCTTTACCCTAATATGATATGTTAGAGAAATGTGTAATGGAATATATGTTTGGGGAGAGAATATTGTTTCTAAATATGTACAATGGAAAGGAATTTAAATTCTACAATATGTAGGTTAAAGACTCCTTGTTAGAAAAGGAACATTATCTCTTATTGATTAACAAAAAGTAGTTCCAAATGGATCATGTACATACATTGAGAATGTAGTGAATCATTGTACAATCATTTTATTGACCCATTTTTTAATATAAATTTTACCACCCTTATATCTAAACCACAACACCTAAACACATTGATATTACTATTTTTGAAACCATGTAGTAGGTATCCACTATTTCCCTATGAAAATAACTATATCCTTATAGATTCTTTATACTACCACCTAGTTGTTTTTAGAATTCTGACTAGTTCATAAATAAAATATTCTCCAGTAATCACCTATAGGCCTCATTCTAAATAATATATTTAGTTATAAAATCAATTTATTTTTATCATAAAGAAAAATATTCTTCCTCAATAGTATCACATTGCATTAAATTGTGTCAATATAATCAAATACATTCTTTTCAACCATCTACTCTTTAATATATTTAGAACGATTAACTCAAGATTCTAAAAGAATTTATATATATTTTTTCTTCCATAGGTTTTTGAAAAATTATATGTTTTGTTTTTATATTTATATGACATATTTTATGTAAACTAAAATTAAGACCTAATGAATGATTAAAAATATTGACCATTCTTACTAGAATTATTACTTCATTAATTTATGGTTATTTATCATTGTGTTATTTAAATTCCATAGTATCGCCAATTACCTAATGTTATTTTTTGTTATAAACTAATGTATTATTTCTAAAAAATCATATATATTTTTGAGATAATGATTATGAAATAAATGTTTCCAACAGGTTGATTCTTTAAAATTTCTTCCACGTGACAAATTCCATTTGTAATTTATAATCTTAATAATAAAAATGATGAAATCAGTAATTATTATATTTACAAAAATATTTAAATTATATATAGACATTAAAATCAAATAAAATCCTTACACATGTTTTGGATCATTAGAGAAGAATCTGGAAGAAACAAAAAAGGAAGACTAATAAATATTCCTTAGAAACACACTAGGTGTCGTATGGATGATTGTTTCCATGAACACCATCATCATCATCCATGATATAATGATAAATTCAAAATTACTGAAGGTAAATAAATTTGAAAATGGTAATTATTACTAACATATATGAGACAATTTCGTTAATGAAGATAGTTTTCACCTTGAATAAATATTTCATATTATCATTTCATCATAATACTACGAGGTAAATCATGTTGATGAAATTAATTTCTATTGGAGTATTCAAAATTAATGAAGGCAGAGTCTACTAAATTTATATCATAATTAATTATTATATTATCATTTTATGAATACTATTGTGTAATGGTATCTTCAATTTATGAATAATTATGTTAAAACGTATAAGACATTGAGTAAAATAACGATTTGAAAATATATAAGGAGATAATGAATTATTTTTCTCCCTTTAATAGCTTCAAAACCCAAATACTTTATTCTATAATGAAATATATTTTCCCATCCTTATCATATTTGTTCTTGAGCTTTTCCATTTTTGGTTAAATTAATTAGGAATTTTATAATATTTTAGATACATCACTGTGTTAATGGAAGTATTACTATGAAAGAAGGGTACCATGAAATGGATTAGATTGTAGTGACACATAATTATCGGGAAGGTAAGGTCATGTCAAAGGGGATGAATTTGGGATATATTGTTGATGTTTGATGGAGTATTCAATATAGAATTATCCATGTAGCGGTATTTCATAGATTTTTCTCATTTGTACCATTGGCTAGGTCATATACCTTCTTAATTTTAGTTATTAATAGTGGTTTAGGTAGTGTTTCCTTATAGAATATAAAATATTAATAGTATATTAAAAAAATGATTTTAGGGGTCATTTTTAGATTTAATGATGATATATTAATAGTGGTTTTCTAAACAAGAAGAAGTAATTTTCAAAACCCCTTATGTATAAATGAATTTCCTCCTAATTGAATGATGATGATCCAGGGCTCAGAACCTCTATAGATGTGACTCTATGCCATAGTTACTAGACAAATAATGGAGTATCTTAGAACACAATTTGTTACTATGTCACAATATACCTCACTACATCATGATGTTCATTCTTCAGTAACTTCCATGCATCAATTTCTCATTATGTGATGTGATGGTTCATTTTGGTTCACCTCGGCATCGTGGTAGATTACTATATTCTATGGTAGTGGTCTATTGTACAAGGCCATTCCACATTACCTTTCATCCCTTATGGCCTATTAGTTTTTTAGAGAGACTTACACAAGCCATATTAGGCTTATTTTTCAATACACTCCTATGGATGAATGGCCATGGGATTCATTGTTGTGAAACCCTTTTCTGATTATTGTGTGAATTTGGTTTAGGTTACAATGCCTTCGATGAACATTTATATTGGTAATGAAAATATATGGTAGGATATTCCATAACTATTATCCTATCATTAAGATATCTAACCATGATATAATTTATTTATTGGAATAAATTATTAACATTATTGATTGTGACCACATGTAAGTGTATGTGTTTATCACTAGATATTTTTTCTGATGTCTGAATCCATGAGTGATACTAGTGTATCTTGATTGTTTGTTTTATTATGATCTAATTTTGTTTCATTTCACTATACTTTTTTCATGATTATATTAATTCCATGTATTCTCCACATTGAAAATATGTTACCATTCATTGATTTATTATTCATGGTTCTTGGAATAGGTTGGTTATTGGTAACTATTTAACCCATGGAGGGAGATTTTTATCACATTGTAATGATGGTGGTGAGGGGATAGTGCATAGGGTTGAGATACAAGGACTCGATTGAGTCTTTGTTAAGGATACAGTCAAGGTATCATAATGAAATGAGGTTGTATTACTACTGTTTTACTAGCCTTATGGCTAGGTTTCTTCTTTTTGATAACTTTCATTATCTTTTTTGCAAGGAGTAATATAAGTAATGTTCTAGGGTCTTTAGAATCATGGTTAGTACATGACCACTCATTCTTGGATAGTGTTTTTATTCCCATTTCACATTTCCTATCATTATGCCATATAATATTTTTAATTGGGATCACTTGGTTATGGTTCCTTAATGATGTTGTAACAACTGGGAGCCACTGACACCATATACTCTCTTCCTTAACATGGTCATCGGGTCATTCCCTTCAAAGAACCACCGGTTTCTATGTAGACATATGTTCCCCTACCAAAGTCCAACCAATATTCTTGAATGGTTGATCAAACTAATTATTATCCCCACAAGGCAACTCTTGTTCTTTCAGTGTGCTTCTTCACACTCACAAACGTCCTTGGAATATTTAAAACAGATTACACATCATGATCGCTACTCCATTCCAAGAATGCCTAATTGTGGAGTTCTAATCAGGAAGGCTTCAAGAAATAAATTTACACCATGTTAACTTGACCCATTTAATTTACTCATTTTACCCTTTATCTTTCTTAGGGTGATATATTACCCCCCCCCCCAAAGAACAATATTTTTTTTGGTACAAAAATATCAACCCATGAATTATCATTGCAGTAAAGTCTGGGTTCCTCCTATGATACCAATGTAACAATAAGGCCTTGCAGATAAGATAGACACCCCACCTTAACATACCCATCTGAACTTATCCCTCCAAGTAGTCCACTACCTGGGACCCACCCACACGCCTAGACAAATATTCAGACTAATAAATGTCCCCAAATACCAAAAATGGTTCCTTAAATGTGATTGTTCCTTACAAACACACCCTTTGAAACATTTGAGGAGGTCTCTCATCTTGATCACTACTCCAGGCCAAGCACTTTTAATTGTGGACTTCTAATAAGTCATAATACCGAGAAACAAGCTTCATAATGTTTAAATGATTCATATCATCTAGCCATTTTCCCCTTATCATTATGGGGTGTTAAAAGTGTCTTGCAGAATCATATAATCAAATTCTACTTATAGATTTTTTTCACTTGTAGATATAATGATTAGAGACTTGGGGAATAGAATTTTTCTTGTGGTAGAAAATTTTTGGGAGGATCATTGATAACCAATTGACTTTTACAGAATCTAGAGGGCCCAATATTTATTTCATATTTAAATACTTCTTTATTAAATATATTGGGTTTTCATGATGAGATAAATTTTTATTTTTTGAACCTAAATTCCATTTATCAATTTCTACATGATAACTAAATTATTTTGTTATATTTCTTATTATTTTTTATTCATCTTATTACATGATACTGAGGGTATAGATTCCCCATTTAAGAACTTATAATTTCAATTCTATTTAGAATCCTATTTTATATGTGTCGGTACAGATGATGTTATCTTGAATTCTGACTCAGACCTAGTTGTTCAAGTTAGAGTGACACTCAATGGTATTAGTGGACTGGGGTTCACTAACTTGTTTCTTCTATTTTCCATCATTTATAATTTGGGAGATGTGACATGGGATTGTGGATAATAATTTTGGGAAACTCTGAGAGTGATTGGGTCACACAATATAAAGGACTTCCAAAATACCATAATTTTGGGGAAATAATGTATTAATGTTTTGGTTAGTTAAATTTGCCTTGGGTGATGAAAACAATGTTAATTTATGATTTACAATATTGTTGATACAATCATGTATCATTAATTGTCATATCCTACAAATCGGTAATGATTTTATCATGCTCTTAATATTGCCTGTGTTATTGAAGATTATGACTCAGAGATATTTTATGAAACCACCAATTGATTTAGCTACTCCCTAGTATGTTCACAAACCTTCCTTGGTGGTGATGGAATTTTTCCCATACAAATCATCATTGTGATCCATGGTAGACTATGGCTTTAATTTATAAATCTTGATTCCTCTAGTATATTTGGGAATCAGAGGACACCAATATACTAATGATTGGGTGGAAAATGGTATCTCAAGAATTGTTGATACAGTCATGTAAATAATGCTGAATCTTGTTGTGTTCCAACTATAGGAACCCACCATGCATTAGTGAGAATTTCTAGTTAAGGAAATACCTCTTGATGGAATTTTATGGGAGGCCTTCAAGGACTCATTTTTCATAATTCTTTCCGAGAACACTAATTATCAACTAAGCACTATAGTTAATGGAACTACAAAAGGGATCCATGATAGTATTTTCATTATTCACTCATTTTACTTAGCTCCTCCAATTTTGTCATATTCTTTCTAGTAATGAGGCTAATAAAGATATGAATTTTGAAATAATATTTTTACCTAACATTATATAGAATTTCCACATATTCAACTAACCTTTGTACTCAAATGATCTAAGGAAGTCCCTAACCATTAAGAGGTTTTTTAGGTATCAATGAGTGCTAGACTATTTCTACCTTTCACTACACAGATGAATGGATGTATTATAGCTTCTATAAGTATATTATTTGAGGGTAATATGAGTAAGGCCATGGACATGCATTAGAGTAGTGGTGTACAAGCATAACACTATTAATATACATCATTTCATAATAGTTTTGACCCAAAGTGCATCTATTATGGAATGTTTAGAAGCTAAAATCTTGTTTTCTCATCACACCAAATCCAATGATGAGAATATGAAATGATAAGAAATCTAGAATAGTTTTTCATTAGGGAATCATCTAGGTGTTCAAGATATACATGACTAGGAAGAATTTTTTGGGGTAGTGTCATCTATTAAAGACTTGAACTATTCATACCAAATAGGAAAAAAGTTGTAGGTTTGAGTCATATCACATATATGGAGTGGAACATACTTTAGTAGATGGGGTAGAAGAACCATATACATTTTTAGGTATGATACTTTTTACATTCACAATGTCTACTATTATTATCAATACCAGTGTATCTCATGGTTTTATCATTAAAATCAGTTATTGTACTAGATCTACTAGTCAACATTTACTTTGAGTTATTCAATCCTTACACGGAGTTGGGATGTAAATTGGACCATCTTCTATGATTTTTATAGTTTCATAAATATTTATCAGGTAATTGAAATATTTAGGGATTCATGATATGTATCATTTCATGGTTAGTTTTTATTCTCAACATGGAATGGATGACCATCAATTAATCTCACATTGATTTCAATCATATATGTGTGTAATTACCTTCACCCAATGGGGAGAAAATCTTGATTATTGGACTTTGTGAACATGGATCATGAAATTTTGGACAAGACTTGATCTATCTTTGGTTGATTAATAAATAGATTAAATTCATTTTTATTTAATTAGGATTAGTGAAAATACCCTTGAAACATTTTCTAGTCATGATAGAGTTCAAGTTGAAGATGGATGACACGGATTATAAGGGACTTCTTAAGATAAGTACATAACCATCAGGTGAGCCTCTATTGTTTCCCATGAAGGTGATTGGTATTCATAAATAATGAATTGATTAATGAAGTCCCAACCATGTGATAGATACTAATCAATATCTATTTATAAATATAGATGGCCATTATAATCAATTATGGATAGCTCAATGGTTCATAAAAATTGATTTATAAGGGGGATATAACTAGTTGTTCGTTATAGAATGTAACATTATGAAGAAATTGTTTTTAAAATGATATGGGTTGTATGAGTTATAAGTAACTCCATTAAGATTATCAAAAAAATTGGGAGTGTTTGTGGGACTCATGAACATGATTATACTCCAATATATATTATATTTTTGTGTAGTTTTCATTGATGAGATCCTCATCTTTTCATTCACACAAGTTTAAAATTATAGGAATTTGGGAAATTACAATGTTTTTCTTTAGTAAAATAAAATTATTCCATGTTTTCCAAGTGTGGAATAAATATAAAAGAGTAGATTTTCTCAGGACATGTGTTGTCTAATATTAGAAATTATATGTACCCATAGAAGTTTGAATATGTAATGTCCTAGACATGTCCCCAAAACATAATTAAGATCAAAATCTATCTTGAATTAACATGGTATTACTAAATATTTATTTTGGATATATCCTCAATATCAGAACTAATTACAGAACTTATGAAGACTGAAGTGAAATCAAAGTGAGGGCTAGTGTGAAGAGTTATTCCTTAATCTGAATTCATGGTTGATTAAAACTCTAGTACTGACACTCTATTAGCCTCGGATTGGTTGTGTAGTGTAGTATGAAGCATCATAAGATGGTATGGGAGTAGTAATGATGTTGAGAGAGAAGGTAGTTGATTTTTTTTCATGAATTTTATATCCCAATTAGTAAAGATACACTACTCATGGTCAAGATCATGTTATTGTGGTCCATTCTCTTTTTTTTTGGAAACACTATCTCTTTGGAGAAAGTTGGGTTATATAAATGGGCCCCACAATCCATATATATATATTTAAATAGTGGTAAATGAAAATATAGAAGATGAATTGGGTGGATAATATGTAGGTGTTTTAATTCAATATGGATTTTTCACTAGATAATTGTGATTTTTTATATTCTCTTACAGGTAGGACACAAGATGAGATGGGGATCAATGAGTTACATTCAATGGATCTGTGGATATTCATGATATTGTCTATTGATTAGATAGTGGATTCTTTAAAATATTATATATCAATTTCATATTCCATTTCAGTAATCATTTCCTCACTTTTAGATAAGGTAAACACTAATTAGGATTTATGAAAATGGTGTGATGTGATAAGGGAACCACTCATTAGAGGGGATCTAATAATTTGAGGGTCAATAGAGGACGAAAATGTGATCATGGTACAAGAAAGATTATTATTCCAAACTTATATCTGAGAAAATATGATGAGATTTCACCATACCTATTGAGGGGAAGTACACCTTGGGGAGACCAAGATGTATCACAACTTCGTAGAAATGTTCTTATGGCTACTAATGAGGAGGTACATTGTTGGGTTCAGCTCTTGATTCCCTACATGTTATGGGTTGAAGTCCAAGATTTCGAGACCTAGTGGTCCTCTCCAACTACCCCTAATACATATTTTGAGTTGAGATAATGTAATAATATAATATTTTATGAGCGTAACCTTGACCCTAATGAATTTCATTGTAATATTAGGGATG
This sequence comes from Viscum album, assembly GCA_963277665.1. Classification (NCBI taxonomy): domain Eukaryota; kingdom Viridiplantae; phylum Streptophyta; class Magnoliopsida; order Santalales; family Viscaceae; genus Viscum; species Viscum album. The sequence continues at coordinate 1,397,827,454 of OY728119.1, forward strand.
TTTTATTAGATAATGAAAGTTTACCACATCTACTGATCTCATAGACACCCTCAATAGATGTTATGGAAATTATATATATCCATTAGATTATAATATTTGATATAGTTTCATGGATCATTAAATCAAAAATTATGTATACATTTTTTGATAATTTAGAAGGTCTTTAGAATTCCCAAGGGCATAAACAGAGATTGTCAATAGTGTATCATCTATAGATAAATTGATAGTTTGAGTGGACTACAAACATATTAAAAGATATTATGTTATATATTTACCATGAATGTTTTTGATAATAGGATGATAAATTATATTTGGTAGAGTTTTAATACTACAATAGTTATTGTGCTTAAAATCAAATGTAACCATGTAAGGATATTTATGGGAGGTCATTTTATTCACTTTTATGTCTGTGTGTGTTAGGAGAGGTAATAGTTTTTTCCCAAATATGGTTGATAAGACATGTGAGATAGTAAAATTGATTTATAAGAGGATTTTAATCACTTAGAGATTGGAAAATAGGATTATAATAGGATTATCATCACTCAAAATGAACATTTATCATATGATGACTATAGCAGGAGACCATAAAAATTTTTTTTGGGTAAATGGTTTTTCTTGATAGTTTATCCTCAGTTAGTAAACAAACATCTAAGAAAGTACAAAATTCTATACCCATGTCTTTTTGGACTCTTTGATATCACCTTGAAGGTTGGAGAAATGAAATATCATGTGAATCAGCCTTCTAGTTACATAGGTATGCATGTTGGGTTTTATGTGTCAATCTTCTATGGTATATGGAAGATCCTACTTATGTTATTGACTACAAAGATGTTGAGATAGATCCTAATGTACCATAATAGGAATATTTTATAATGATAATATATTGGAGAAATAAATTCCTTCAAGGGAATACATTGACACATATCTGGATTCTGTGATTGAATAGGAAGATCAGGGAGGATGCTTTGGAGTTATAGGTTGTTGTATTAGATCAATGGCTTATGTTGTTTGATAAGGAACAATATAGATGCCTCCTAGGAGAGAAAACATTTTTAAATGGGAATAATTTTAAAACCATGAAAAATATTACATAATGAAATCCTCATACCCCCATGCTACTATTATTTTTAGATTCTCATGTGAGGAAAAAGGCATGAGAAATTAGAGAATATTTTAGACATTTATGTGTGCTACGAGTATGTTTAGTTCCAAAAAAAATACTTGCCGTAATGTTTTCTCAATGGATTCTTTGAAACAATGCTATCAAGATAAGGGAATGTAGTAGAGAACGGGGTTGGACCATATTGATGCCATTTTAGGTGTTTGTGTCATGTTGTTCATCATAATGGTTTTCTTCATAGAGGATTCATTAGCTTTTCCTAAACATTGATGATGGACTTCTCCATGTCATCCATAGATATAAGGTCCAACCATTTGATATTCTGGTTTTATACCTTCTTAATAGGATTTCAATAAATTCATTTAGGTAATCCATTTCAGAATTCATATGTAGGTTGTAGGATGGGACATCACTTGAATTGGATTCCAATCAGCCCCTTTCTAATACTTGTATTTCAATCAAATTGAATGATGTATATCAAACTATTTAAATAGATAAAAAACTAAATCAACATTGTATTTCTAATCATTTCTCCATTGTATCTCAAGAAATAGCGTAGTTATATCACACAATCCTCATCACTGTGTCATGGAACTCATTCTATAGTTACTTCCACACCACACTTCCTCCCTCTAGGTCTTTGTGGTTCTTCCCAAATAACCTCTACAATGTGGTGGATGAATCAGCACCATGGTGGTTGTATCTTATACAATGCAACCCAATAATAACTTTATCGAACCGTGGAGAATCAAAATATTTCATATATCCTTCATCCTCCAGTTTTTGATGAGTTTTAGGACCCTCTTTATGCTGAATCACCTCAAGATTCCTTGGTGTTCCTTTGTTTTTATATTGTTGTGGGAACATTGATTTGGTGATGCCATCCGAAACAAAAATTGATATTGAAATTAAAAAACCATATGGATGGATATTCCATGCCTATTGGGATCTCATTCACACATGTAACCAAGATATAACTTATGTGCTGGCATAACCGATAACCAACCATGATTTTAATCACATTTGGGTGAGTGTGTAGCATGTGATACCCACTGTGATGATTTATTTCTTAAGAGTTACTAGAGTGTATTTTTTACATTTTTTAATTTATAACATATTATTTATTTTTGATACTATTTTATCATATTGATTTTTTGTTCACGCAACTTTTAAATTTTATATATTCTTCCTTTATTGGTCATATTGATCATGGTTTTAAAAATATGTGGGACATAATATGTTATTTACCCCTTAAAGGGGGGGACTGAATTTTGACATGTGAGGTTTATGATGAGGAAACTGGTCACATGGTACATATATGGGGACACCATTGAGTAAGTTTGGAGGATTAAATTGGTGTATCTTTTTTGATTATTGAGTATCATGTATATTTAGGTAGCCTGGGAAATTCTAAATGATGTTTAGTAGCATTATTTATTTTATGACAATATGATGTCATGTAGCATGTTCAAACAATGCCATAATGATTCTATAAAATTATTTTATCATCCACGTAGCTATTCTGGATACTTATAATATCTATTATTATACATTTATAATTGAGAGGAAGTACATATGAAAGGGTATTTTTTGTGGATTGGTTTGTGAATGACAACTTTTTTTTGGAATTATGCTTTTTCTCTTAACAAATTTATTAATATTATAGAATACACTTGTAACACTTGAGAACACCTCATTAAGGTAACATTTCTGGTGTCCCACTGAGTGTTGTACTCAAAATACACTCAAATAATTCATTCCACTCATGGATCTGATAACTAGTTTCCCAGCAATGGGAAAGTACCTTGTGGTGGATGAATGAGTGAACAATAATGAAGCTACAAGTAGGACATGATAGACTGCATAGGACCCAAAATTTATTTCTTAATTGCCTGCAACATTATACACTAGATAGACCTACCTCTTTTGGATCCATTTTTATTTGTATGGATTTTATTCCATTTATCTATTTCTACATGTTCGTTCTTGGTATTTATTATAGAGTTTATGCATCATTATTGTTCTTGAGAAATGATACAGAGGTGATACTGTCCACATTGAAGAACTGGGTCTCTCTCTACTAGTCAATAACGTATTTCATAATGGTAGGTTCACATGAGGACATGTGGAATTTTTTCTTGGAAAATGAGGTTCATATCGGGATGTTATACCACCGATAGTATATTATGAATTAAATAAAAGTGAGTCCCCACCTAAATAATTCTGATGTGGAGAAGGGGAAAACTAATAGATATAAGATAATATAATCCATCTGGTCTTGGTGAATTCAAAAATTAGAATAGTAAAAATAAGGAAAATAGGAATAAGGATTTATGAGAGATGAAAATTAACTATAAAAATAATTATTCTGGTTCAAATACAAACTCCTATAATGAAAATGTTGAGGAAGCATTTATTATATATGTCACTAGATAAATATCATGATATTCATTATTCTTAAGAATTATTTATTTCAATATAAAAAAGTGAATATATGGATGACATTGTGTTCTAATCTATAAAATTATTCACTATAATGATGAAAAATAATTTGAGGTTGTCGACAATTGATTTTGGAAAATTAAATTAATTAAAATCGTAACTACATAATTATAAAGGCATCAAGAACATTACATGGTTCTAAAAGAATATAATTTTTCATTTATATATTTGTGATGTAGGATTATATACTTTCATTGTAGGTATATTGTGTAAAATCATACAAAGATAAACAATTCTTATTGTGGGGTGAAAAACAGAACATTATACCTCACCATGGTTCCAGAACCAAAACATTCATTCAATAATTAAAACTTTAAAAAATTTAAATATGTATAATAAATATTTTTCTCAAAATAGTGAGAAATGATTACAAGAAATTCCTACTAAGGTATTTGTAAAAATTATCACATGGTGTATATAACATGGGAGGGATTTATCTAATGTACTCCCTAGAAGGTTCCACTAAAAACTGATATAATTTCACTAGCAAATCATGTTTTTGAGTTTATATTTATAGATGCATGGGGACCTGAACTAGTAAGGTCTAATAGGATCTTGTTGTACTATGTTACCTTCATCAATGATTCTTTAATGAAAGTATTGGTTTTCCTTAACATAATGTTTTATTTCATATGTAATTTTACTGTACATAAATATATAGTCTATGATAATGGATGGGTAAACTAAAACTATCAACTATTTCATAACCTGTGTGTGTTTGGAGAGTAAATTTTAGAATTTTTTTAGATGAATGAACTTTTTAGGGATAATATTGTTTCTAAAATATATTGGAAAATTATATAGTGGTAAGGATAAATTATATTGTGAATGAGATTCCTAGGATTATGATGTTATGTTAAAGATTCCTTAAGGTGTTTTGCAGTGACATAGTCAATTTTCCATCTTATCTCCTGAATTGAATCACTTCGGAATAGTTGAGGAAAAAAATTCCTAATGAACAATATTTTTTATGAATTTTTTCCTTATCTCAACAAAATTATTTTAGTGATTTAAACATACCATGATTTTAGATATATGTTAATTTATAAATTTAACATCATTGATAGCAGAGGAATTTAGACAAATGATTAAATATTATAACATTATTGTGATAGTTGTCATTGAGAATTTGAAATGGTGAGAATGAAGAATATTATATGAATAATGAAAATATAATTTAAAAATATTTATAAAATTAATTTCATGGTAACTAATTAATTATAAATGAGAATAAAATCTAGTTAAACATATAAATGTTTTGTATAAAAACAATATTTATGACCACAATGGAATTTTATCTTCAAGAATTAAATTAATAACTATTAGAAAAATATATTAATGGATTTTATATATTATAAATTCAATAAAAATGTTTACAATAATCCAATATATATTAATGTAATCAAATATGAACAAATCCATTTTTATGCATAAAAGCTATATTTTTCTAAATAATGTTTTACCACCTTTTAAGGGCACATTTGTTTAAAACTAAATCTTCAGAATTTAATATTTTATACTAAAAAATAAACTTAATTTTTATATATATAATTTAAAAATTATCATAGGATGAATTTAATTTATTTTTCTGAAAAAATATTTATTTTCCACTAAATAGTGAAAAATAGTGATTTTTGTTAAACTATTAATTTATCTGTATTAATAGTTTATTTATGATTTGAATTTGATATAAATGTAACTTAGAAACTATTTATATATAAATAACATAATTTATATTATTTTAGTCATCATTATACAATATTTAGGTGTAAGTACATTTTTGGGCTTAAAAATACAATTTTCAATAAAAATCATTTTCGATGCATTTTTCAGAATTAATTTTAAAAAGAATTTGAAAATTAAATGTTTTTAATATTGAACAAATTATTTAATATTTTTATTTATAATTTAAAAAACTATATTAAATATTTCTCTATTACTTTCTAACAGTATAAATAGAAACATTGGTAATTTGTTTACCACAATTAAAGTTATATTTCGTAATTTAGTTCATAAAAAATGATAAGAACTATAAAATTACCCAGAAACATTGATAATTATAATTTTAGGATTTATATTCATACCTTAATACCTAAGGTTCTCATTTGTGTAATTTAATTGACATTTTTCTATTAAAATGACATAGATATTATCTAAATTAATGATAATCACCAAATGTCATATTCATATTTTAATGACTATATTATATTCAATATGGTGTCATTCCGAAGATATCTTATATTATATATATTGTTTCTAAATTTAAAAATTTATATACATTGTTTTATTTTATTTTAAAATTTTAATCGATAAATAATGACTATAAATAATTATACAATGATAATGGAGTAATTATTTTATTATTGGACCAATCAAATAAATGATGATTTTATTTAAAAATTAAATTTATCATATTTATAAAATAATTATCATAAATGGAATCCATTTTATATATATATAATTCAAAAAAAAGTGATACTCAAAATTTTTGGTAATTTTCTAAAATATCTGAATTTTTAGGAAATAGTGAAAGCTGCTAATGTATTGTATTTAACAAAATTAGTAAATAAATGAATTATTGAGTCAGGGAAGGTGTATAGATGATTAATTACATATTTTTTGAATTATCAATCTCTATTTTTTTGTAATTATAAAATTGGACCAAAAAATTTGATAGTTTTCAGGCAAAATAGTATACTAATGAATAAAATAATCAAAAGCACACCTCTCATACCACTATAAATAACACCCTTTCTCATTACTCATTATAAGGCATTAATATTTTCCAAATTCATACCAATTACCTAAACAATCCTCTTCCCCAATTCCAGGACCAAAAGGTCATAATGAAAGACCAAATCCAAGTGTCTTAAGGAGGTTCCCAAGGAGATGATATTCAAAAGGTAAAATCCTAATTTCCCATTAATTTTCATTTATTTTATAATTATCTCATTACCACCAATTATATAATATGGAAGGGTAACTTAATTATAATATATATACAGAAATATTATTTTTCTAATTGTATATCCATTATCCAATCCCTTCTATTCTCTTGTTATTTTAAAATGAATACATCATCTGGGATGTGTCGATTCATCGACAACATGGATAGTGATTTTTAATTTTCCATTACCTAATTCAAGGATATTTATAAAACCGTAATTATAGTTAAATAATATTTTTATATAAATATGATATATTATACCATGTTTTGTATCCAACATATATATATAATATTAAATAAAATGTTACAAGTTCGTGATAGTTGTAAAAACTGCCAAAATAAATTAAAACATTTTCATCAATGTTTTGTGTAATTAATATTCCTAATAACATATAAAATGATATATGAGAACATATAAACTTATAGAATTTTATAATTAATAAATTTTTCTACTTTTACAGTTTTTCAACCATTTGAAATGAACACCCATAATTATATATAAGGGGATTGATCATTAAACCATGAAACGAACACCCCCAAAACAAGGAAATTATACATTAGAACTCATTAGAGTGGGGAAAAATGAGATTAATTAAATTATAATAAATAAAATATATTTTTACGGGATTTTAATTATATAATTAATGAATCTAATTGTATTATCCAAGACATTAATCACAAGAGTAGAGAACTTCCGTACATAAGGTAAGGGTTTTCTAAACTCACTTTTATTTCTATGAGATGTGCCTTATTCACCACTTATTCCTTCCGTATGTATATTATCCTTAGATATATATATGACAATTAGATTATATTCATATTATTTAATTTTTTATTTTTAAATTAACACTTACATGGGGAATACATCTTGACTATTTTAAAAGTGGTAAGTGATTTCTTAACTCAATTTTCATTCAGTGGGATAAACTTCAATTTTATTAATTAATTAATTCTATGGTTTTTTGTAAAATGAATTATTATTATATTATGTTTTAAAAACTATTTTTTAAATATGGATGTAATGAAAACACACAAAATCTATTTGGTTCATTAATGATATGATCCTTATAAGGGATATTATCCCAATTTTCTTATTTTGAGGCACATTTTTTTTGTCATGCACCAATTTTTGTTTCTATAATGTATATAATAACCATTATATTAATTATCATAAATCATTGAATATTTCTCTAAATTTTATTATTTATAGTAATATGCATATTATTATTACTTAACCATTATACCATTTCTTCACACATTGTTTACCCTAATAGTTATTTGATTAAATATGGAAATTTTGATAAATCAGTATCAATGATTTAATAATAATATTGAAGATAATGAAATTTATTTATTAATTAAATAGTGTATTCTACATATAAAGAATGATTTGTACTAATATAAAATGGGTTATGGACTGGTTAATGCAAGCCGTATGGGTCAGGGACCAGTTAATGCAAGCCCTATGGGTTGGGGACTTGTTAATGAAAGCCCCTTGATTCATTGGCAGTGTCATGGGAATAAATCTTTCTATGGAAAACAATATGGATTTATCTATAAGAATAGTAAAATGTGTTTCTTCCCACATACAAAAATTGTCCTATTTAATTATTATTGGTATTCGGGTTTATTTTCAAGAATCATTATATCTAATGATTAAATTTCCCATGCATTTAAAATTCTATTATTATTATCCAAAATAATTTCAATATATCCCAATATATGGATGCATTTTCATTCTCATATTATTTATTGGATTGTGTTTTTCAACTATTTTACATTTTATTTTGATTATACTTATTTATTAAGGTTATCTGATGTTGTACCTAACCCTAACTGATCATTTGGTCCCACTAATTTATTTATTATTCCTCAACAAGGATTTAAATATAGAATATTTGAATAATTATAAAGAAATAAATTAATTATACATTGTTTTGTTCTATTTTAAATTACCAATGTAATAAGGGTACCGTGTATGTATTTTGTATTTCAAAACTTCTAAACTGATCGATCCGGGGTGATGTGATCTCTTGAATATATTCCATTATAATAAAATAACCACTAGGTCCTGGCTACAGGGGTCATTGTTGTTACAATTTTTATCATAGCATGTTTCTTCGAACCCTTGGGATCTAGATTTAGGAAAACATAGATTAGGGAACAAAACCATACGATATAATTTTGAAATATTCATAATTAAATTAAACATATGGTATATATAGTAGTTTTACCTAAATATTCAATATAGGATTGTGTGATTCACAAGTTGTGAGTTTATGAATTATCCTTCATCATGTTATGATATAATTTAGTGTATTAAATTTTTTAGAAATGGGTCTTACAGAAGGAATGGAAACCTCAAAAATGCAGATGATACATAGAGTATGGAGGATCAAATCATTTATTGTTTTATTCTAATCTTTTTATGGGTAACAAGTAGCCCAAAAATAATTATCATATAAAGAAATAATATCAAGTGTAAATGATACAAAGAATGAATTATCCCAGTATTATGTCTTTAAAGGAATCATAAGAATAGTATTATCACAAGGGAAAAGTTGAATAAAGGAAATAAGTGAAGAATTATTTTACCACATGTGATAATTGTGGGAAGAAACAACAAGGTACTTTCTAAAAAGGAATCGGAGTTTGATACAATTATGTAGATAGAATCCACCATTCTAGTGATTTCAAATGTAGGAAAAATGATTCTAGTTTACAATTATTCACTTGTAAGGATATGGGACACTAAGAAAATAAATTTATAAAGAGTTAAAGTAATAAACACAAAAAGCGGATAATGGATCATAGTTAAACTTTGGAAACTAAAAAAATGAATTGGAATGATTAATATTAATGAATTATGCTATTTGAGTATTTTTTCAATAATTATCTGGTCATAAGGATAATGATATATATAAGGATTGTACTATAGTAAATATTCATTAATGAATTGGGGTCATGTTTTAAATAGAACCATTATTCAAGAATAGTGGTTATGTTGTAAGTAGATCTTTTTAAAAACAAAATACATGGAAAAGATAACCCAAAATATTTGCTTTATGTTTAGAAAATAAGAAATAGATGTTTATGTGTTTGTATTGTTGGCCATGAATTTTTTACTTATCTAATGGTTTGTGTTATACTATAACTATTAGATGTCTGGATTTATAGAATATACTCGATAACCTAAAATTATACTCTTGGAAGCATGGATGTTTCATAAAAGATTAAATGATATTAAAGTATTATTATTTTTGGAATGTGAAAATAAGGGAAACATTATTTGGGGAGATATTATGTAAAGTTGATTTTTGAAATTTGGTGACCATTCTTCTAAATTATTTGTCTTTGAATTTGGAAGGATATATTTGGGATGAAAATTAAAGATAAATACTTATAGATTACATTAATTATATTATTGATTAATATTTAATCATGATAAATAGTATTGGATTTATTTTTCAAACCATACTAGATTTAGTATACATTTTATGTCTAGAGGAATGACTTATTGATCATTTGATTCATTAAATGTAGTTCATACATGAAAATTGTTTCTTCAATATGCTTCTCTAGGTGTATGAAATGAAGTGGAAATAGATAAAATAACATTAAAATGATGACATTATGAAAATAAAATGGAAATAAATTAAGCAATATTATTTTATAAAGTACCTACATATATATTAAAATAATCCCCTAACACAATGAAAAAGATTTTTGAACCAAAACATTATCCATTGATTTTATTACAAAGAAATCACCGGCATTATTACGAATCACATATTTAATGTTTTGTGATGGTATAAATTATAATGACCACATTCAAATTCAATCCACATCAGACCATAATATTTTGGATTTTCTTCAAAGCCCATGATTTCATGTCCCACTAATGTTATCCTATCCGAAATCCTAACATTGTTGGTGACCTCCACATTTCCATTTTCCTCTTATTAAGATGATATATTATTAACCCTATTTTAAATTTGGGTTTATGAAGACTAAATTTTCAAGAAAAAACTTTTCAATTTTTAAGTAAAATTTAAAATTGAGAGGACACAACTTATTTATGCAGGGAGGAATGTGACAACTGAAGATTTTAATGTATGTCTATTATTAAAATTTAACTTCTTTAATAGCGTACGAGATTAAACAAATGATTAAATATTATTATTTAACTATTCTAGATATAACATAACCATTAGAATGGAGGGAATGAATTAAATTAACTAAGCTATGAAAATATATTTTACACAAGTTTATAAAATGTATTCAATGGTTACCGATTAATTAGAAATGAAAATAAAAACTATTGTAATGTAATTGATGTATTTTATAAAAAAGATATTTTAACCAACAATGAAATTTTATCATAATATGTTAAATTAATCAATATTATTGAAGCATATAGATCAGTTTTTAATATTATATACTCATAAAAATGTTTTTAAAATCATCTAATAAACATTATAAGAATAATAAAAAAAGAAATCCAATTTTATTAATAAAAATATGTATTTTTAAAATACAGTTTTGTTTCCAATCCTGGTGCACTTAATTTAAAAAAGAACGGTTACATTTTTATTGATTCAATTGAACCAAATAAAACTAATTTTTCAAATCATAATTTTAAAATATTCAATAGATGAATTATTTGTATTATTCTGAAAATATGTTTTCCAATAAACAGTAAAAAATATAGATTTTTAAAAAACTACTAATTTCATTATGTTAATGTATATTTATGATTTGAATTTGATCTCAATTTAACATAAATTAAATTTATATATAAATAACATAATTAATTTTATTTTAACTTTAATTATAGAACATACGTGTATAGGTACATTTTTGGGCTTCAAAATAAATTTTTTAACAAAATGATTTTTCATTGCGTTTTAAGGATAAATTTTATATTTAATTATAAAAACTATATGTTATTAATATTTGAAAATTTATTTCATATAGGGATTCATAATTTTAAAATTTATTAAATATGTATATTTTAGTTTTTTTCCAATATGAATAGTGACCTTGATAATATTTATTACCACAGTAAAGGGTAAATTGGGTAATTTATGATAAAAATAAAATCATAATATCTATAAATTTACTCTAAATAATTATCAAATATTATTTGATGATTTATATTATACCCTTAACACCTATTTTTTAATTTCAGTTATTTAATGCACACTTTTCCATGTAAATGACGTTGATATTGTTTAAATTAAAGAAAAAGACAAAATGTCACATTCATATTTTTTATAAATACAATAATTTTAATATGGTTCTCTTCTATATATATATATATATATATATTATTCTTATCAATAAAATATTTATCTATATCATGGCATTTTATATTTAATTTTTAATGAAGAAACAATTTTTATAAATATTTATACAAAGGTGATGTAGTGAATATTTTATTAATAAAACTATGAAATAAATGATGTTTTCAATTAAAAATTATATCAATCATATTTAGAAAATTATTTTAATAAAATGGATTCAGTTTTATAAATATACTCATCAATAAGTTTTATAGTGAACTTTTTTAATTTTTCTAGAAAAAGATGTTTTTTTGTGAATAGTGAAATACAGTACTTTATGCTATTTAACATTATAAGTAAATAAATGAATAATTGATTCATGTATGATGTATCTATAAGGTAAGAACACATCGGTTTGAACTCAATTTTTCAAGTTTCAATATTTATTCATGGTAATCAACACTCATGATAGTCTGGATCCACAATAATAAATTAATGGATAAAATAATCAAAAAAACACCCCTTTCATTCACCTTATATTTACCACCCATTATCCTCACAACATATAATCTGTTAAGACTGTCTAAATTATACTCATTTACATTTCCAAGACTCTTAAGCACATCTATGTCCTTCTGTTATTACAATAAGTCCAAATCCAAATGTCTTATTGAGGTTCCCAAGAAGTCGATATTCGAGAGATAAAATCCTTCTTCATTTTATTTTATTTTATTTTATTTTCTTAATCTCTCCATGTATTCCCTTATACATTTTTTTTGGTGGCTAAAATATAATATTTATACAAAAATTTTATTTTTATAATGGAATATTCATCATTGAATCTCTTATCTTATCGATTTTTTTAGAATGAAAATATAATACATGATGTGTTGATTCACTACCTTCATGGTTGATGAGTTTTTATTTTACATTACTACCTTGAAGGATGGTTATAAAAAAATTATTAGAGTTAAATAATATTTTCATAGACATATTTTATGTTATATCATGTTCTGGAACATACCAATAAAAATTATATTAAATAAAATGACACAGGTTTCTGATGGTTGTAAAAACCACCAAAATTAATTAAAACATTTTCATCATTGTTTTATCTAATGAATCATCATCATACTATTTAAAAGATTGTTATATAAAACAATTTATACTTTTTAATGTTCATAAATTGTAAATAATATTATTCCTAGATATTTTCTTCCATTTGAATAGAATTCCAATATCTGTGCATAGAGAAATCTACTATAAATCCATGAAACGAACGCTCCAATAATTATGAAATTGAACATTATAACTCATTGGAATGGAAATTAATGAACATAATAAATTTATAATAAATATAATTTATGTTTAATAAGGTTTTAATTAAGTATATAATGATTCTAATTTGATTTTCCAAGACATTATATACATGCACATAAGCCTCAGCCTAGTTGTTGAGGTATCATTATGTGCATCCACGAGACCCAGGTTCGAAACCTAATAGAGGCATATTTATAGGTAATGTAGCAGTACTGTAGCAGGCATTGTGTGGTACTATAGTAGGTACTGTAGAAAGTATTGTTCGGTACTGTAGCACCCAATAACTATTCAACATGGGCCACCTGGTTGGGATTGAAGTCTTTATGGCCTTCGAGCCACCTAGGCCTTTAGGTCAGTTGGGATTTCAGGCCACCAAAAGGCCTTCGGGACAAATGAAGTTTCCCCATATAGACTCTACAAAAAAGGTGAATCCCCATAGGATGACTCAGAGCAAGCGCACTCACCAGAGAAAAACCCAAATAGATTGTGAAAAAAATGAGAGGGTATTGCTATGCCATCAGAATCAGCTTGTACTTTTATGGGATACTTAGCCAGATGGACATGTGATTGTGGGGAGCTACCAACTTGATGCAGAAGCTAGGATGGTTTAGTTCCTTGTATTCATAGTCTTGTTGAATTCTCTAAGACTTTTGGATCATGTAATGTATCTCAACCCTACATGCAATGTAATCACCTAAGCCTACTGTCCTTCTAAGGGTTCCCCCTCATCCTTTGAAAGGGGGGTTATCGAAAATCCATAAAACAAAAGAGTCCTTCGGGCCATTAGAGCCTGACATTATATGAAATATCTGAATGATTTCAAAAATAAGTTATGGGTTTTCCCATCTCGCTTTTATTTTTATGAGACATACCTTATTCACAACTTATTCCTTAAGTACATATACAGACCATTGATATATCATATCATTAATTTCATTATATTTATGGAATTGAATGTTTAATTTGATATGTATTACTTTCATGGGGCATACAATTCAAGTATTTATAATGTGGTAAGGGATTTCTTATCAAAATTTTCATAAATTTGGTTAAACTAATATATCATTGATTAGGTATTTCTAGGGTTATGCGTCAAATTACATTTGATTATATTTTGTAGTATTTACACTTTTTTATGTTTTTTATAATGAATAAACCTAATCTATTCATTTGAATAATGATATTATACAAGTAAGTGGATTTGTCTAAATTTTATTTTGTTGAGGTATATTTAAGAAGTCATTTGCCAATTTTTTTCTATGATTTTTATACTATTAATTTTTTTAGTCATCATTAATCACTAAATATTTATATAAATATCGATATCTCGTGTATAATTGATGTTATTTATTTATATTCTATATAGCAATTTTACAAATTGTATTTTCATTTTTAGTTATTTGATTAAGTGTGTAAATATTGATAAATATATATCTTTTTTTAGAATGATGTTCAATGATAAATAACATTACTTATAAATTAAATTGGTTATTTGATATATTTTGAATGCTTTTTACAATTATGTAATATTTAGGGGAGAATTTAAGGAAATCCCTAATGGTTGGGGACTGGTTAATACAAGACCAACGGGGTGGGGACTGATTAATTAAAGCCCCTAGATATAATGGTAGTCTCATGATATGAAATATCTTGGTCAAAACCCCTTCTTGATTGTTTCCAAGAAGAAACAAATGGGATTATACCCATATATATAAATTGTCCTGTGAAATTTATTGATGGTATAATGCTTTATATACCAATTACATGATGTCTAACAATTAACCATTCCTACATTTAGAATTTAGTTATTATTCTTTAGTGGTTTTCACTATGCCATAATCTATGGAAGCATTTTAATTCTCATATTATTGAATTTCATGTGTTTTTGGTTGTTTACCTTTCCTTTTATATTATACATATTTATTAAAGTTATATTCTATTGTACCTAAACCTTACTGAGCATTTAATCTCAATCTTTTATTGGTTTTCTTTCTCCAGGTTAAGAAGATTATTAATTTGAAAATTGTCTTGGAAGTAGGTTATTTTCCACTATTATATTCTATGTCTATTTACTAATTCCTTAAAGTAACCATCTCTGTATCTATTTCATTAAGACTGGTCAACTGATCAATCCTTACTGATGTGATCTATTATATATATAACATTTTACGAAAATAATTATTTGATATAGGCTACGAGGGTAGGGGTTGATATAGTAACAGTCAATATTCATATCTTAATTCCAATGAAAATGAAATGTTTTATGCTATGCACTAAAAGTTTTTAATTTGGTATATTAAGAAGAAGAAAATTTAAACAAACAAAATAATCGATGAAATGATATCAATGTCTAGAACATCCTTTTCAAGGATGATATCATTCATATTGATTGGAAACATGGAAACGATTCAAATAATATAAAAGAACATATAGAGTGTGTTTAGATGATGTGGTATAACATAGTTATAAGACAATAGAAATGATTGATTTTGATATTGACGATGAATATCATTTAAAATGGGGACCACTGGATCCTTACTGAGTTGGGATTCTTATATGAAATATTAAAAGAAGGTAATTTTGATTCAAGATATTGATTCTTTAAATGTTGCTGATACATCAGAGCTAATGTAATTAGTTCAATTCAATTGTAAAATCTATGATAAGAAAGTTTATCACATTATCTAGGATGTGTATGATAGAGTTATGTATTAAACATTTCCTATTTTAAATTTATTTAAATAGTTTTTTGGTGTGTAAATTTGTTAAATATTTTCAAATATTATTAAGAAGATAAAATGTAGATGGTTACCAAATGGAATGATTCATTCTTATAAAACACGTTTCTATTTTCATTTTAATTTATAGGATCAAATATACATGTAGAAACTAGAAGGATTCATAGAAAAAAATAATTAGGACACAGTGTTTAATCTCAAGAATCATATTAACGGGATTATGTAAGAAAAAAGGTATTTGAATTAGATATTTTAAAAATATACAAATATAATGGATGATTATATAGATAAATTGTGATTTTTATTTTTAGTAAATGGTTTATGTGAATGATAGTTTCATCATTGTTCTTCCCAATATGGGAGACATATTGGAAGCTTGAATTTTCATTAAAGGTCAAGAAGAGATAAAATGAGAATTAATCAAAATTTTATAGAAGAATAATCATGGATCCAAAAATGGGATGTGTGGAATATAGATTTAATGGGATTTATGATCTATAACATTTTTCATTTCATCATTAGAGTATATTTTGATGGTTTTGGTGACATTGATAATGAGAGATCTGAGCCCATTCAACGTTCCCCTATTCGAACTCCTAAATCATTCAAAGGAGAAGAAATCTAAAATATATTTTGATTCTATATAAATAATGAAGGATTTACATCTACTATAATAATTGGAATATATTATATGGTTTTTACAATGAATTATATCTCTAAAGATGGCGTGTAAACCTAGATGGTTTATTGAAAATGTAGAAAGTATGCTCAAAGATGATATTAAGTGTATCTTTTGATATCATGAAGGAGTAGATAATATATTTCTATATGTTAAAATATATTATCTAAGAATATTTTTAACAGATTCTGATTTTGGATTATTTAAAAATACATAGGATAAAACTATAAAAAAATATTACATTAATATGATCTTCCATGAGTTATAATACTTGGTTATAAATTGTTGTTTAACTTTGAAACATTGGAGTCGAGTACATTTCAATAAAAAACATGAGAAAGATTTTGTATGGTTAAAAATTATATCCAAGGAAATGAAAATGGAGGAAAGAAATCAACATATTCTACTATGATATCCCAAAGGTGAATCACAAGGACATAACCTAAATATTTTATTCTGGGTTGATGCTTATTCAATTGAATTAAAACATCATCCATGTAACAACCACCAATAATATTGTTGTCAAAATATATAGAAATTTTTATTTTTATCTTTGTAATACAGTAATTATTTGTAATCAGAAGAAAAATAAAAATTAGGATAGTAGGAAAATATCTTGTTGATGATTTTGGATGTAATTATAATCCCTCAAGATGTTTCATGTGCTTATGGGAATGCATGAATAGGTTCTGGGTGTTCCTCAATGAAATTTCATTTTATAGGAAGCACATCAAGCCTTGATTGGTTTATGTCATGAAATAAAGTGGATTTAATGATATGTTTCACACCATAACTTTTTATACAATTTTTTTGAGTGTGTGTGATGGTTTTTTCTAATAAAGAAACTATATTACATATGGGTGTCACACTATTACCACATGTAACATCACACAACTGTGACTATAAAAAATACATAAAATAAATAAATTATTTGATTTGAATACATTCCCATGTTCATTTATGTTAATATTTTTAGATTAATAGGAAAAAATAAACTAAAAAATACATTCCTATCTAAAATAATTCAATGATTTTCCACTAGATACGAAATTACATTATTAAAAAAAATTCTTCATGATCTTCGAATAATTTTCCATAATACATAATCATCTAGAAACTATATAAATTTTATTTCCCTCATGACATAGTGAAACTTTAACTTATGAAATAAGTTACTCCAAATTCAAAATAAGGGTAAACATTAGTGATAACAATAAAGGATCTATAGTTTTCATAAGAAGTAAATATGGGTAAAATCAATATATATAAGTAATTATACCAAAAAATAATAGAAATTAAATCATTTTATATCATAAGATATGACATAAAAATCTATCATGAAATTTTCACCTATGAAATAGGAACAACTGAGATAACATGAAATAGGT
Source organism: Viscum album (assembly GCA_963277665.1). Lineage (NCBI taxonomy): Eukaryota > Viridiplantae > Streptophyta > Magnoliopsida > Santalales > Viscaceae > Viscum > Viscum album. The sequence goes on from OY728119.1 coordinate 1,397,845,433, forward strand.
TTATAAAAATTATAAATTATCTGAGAATAACATGAAAGTGTGTAATATCATAGGAATGATAAATAAAAGTGGAATGTATCATTTCCATAAAAAATATTTGAATAGTGACATACTCAAATTCATATAAAACCATCGTGATAAAACTAATTCTTCCCTTTATGTATTAATAAAATCTTTATATCAACAGATTAAATTGGGAGAAAAATCAATATCCCTAATCCATTGAAAAGAAACTAATTTTTTTCATTTCATATCTCATGAGATATCAAAAATTACCAATGAATTACAGGGATATATCGGACCCCTAACATCCTAATATATAAATATGTATTCCACTTGAATTGAATTATTCATCATACTAAAAACCCTATGGAAATAAAATGAGTTTCAGATCCCTTTGAAATGGATTATTATAAGAAAATAAGTCATAAATGCAACAACATATATTAAATAACCATGGAAATAATTTTTATTTTAATTAAAAAAACTCATTCCATGAAGACTTGTTTTAATGAATTATATGGTATTTACACCACATAGAAAAATAGTATACTATTAGTCCATAATTTTCCCTCATCAACCGATTTATGATATGTATGTGAAACCCAACAAATGATGAAATTAAAAATATTTTATTCATAGAGGAAATATATAGGAATTTAAATATATTTTGGTTCATAGATGTTGGGTAGGTGAGGTAGTAGTAGTAATGGATTTCAATCGGTATAATCACCCAAAATAGTTAAGATGATTTTTTAAGTTAATTCATGAATAAGAAATCCCATGTAAATAAAAACATTTTAACATATTTAAGAAAATGGATGAGATGTCCTAATTGTTTTTTAAATATCTATAAAAATTATATGAAAAATAATTAAATATTAATTTAAATTTAAATTTTTAAATTTGTAATGTAAACAAATTAAAAAAAATTAATTTTAAAATAATATTGAACAATTTTCTTTGAAAAATAAATAATTTTTTTCTAAATTAAATGATGACTGTAAAATAACAATTCAAACATGAAAGAGAAATCCTTTTTGAAGTTTCCAAAAAATCATTTTCAAACCCCCTTCATAAAAGAGGATAAAAACATTCGTTTGAAAAGAGTAAGAATTAAAATGTTATACCCACATGAGATAAAACATAATTGGGATCCCAAGTATAAAGAAGATCATTTGTGGGAATGGTTTATATGGACAAGAAGGGGAAACTGTTTTTAAATGAGATGAGGATTATTCTAAAAAACAAAATATTTTTTTTAAAATAATATAATTTTCGTAAAATATTAGAATTTCAAACGAATTACCCATAAATGGGAAGTAAAAGAAAAAAAAAATTAAATCCTGTAATGGGAGAAGTCAAGAATAGAGAAAAAAACTTGATTAATGAGCATTAGAAAACAAAGGAGTTTTTAGTCACAAACATCCCATATATCATTAATAACACATGGAATATAAATATATTTATATGAAGAAAGTTTAATCTTTTTTAAATACTATTAATTATATAGTTAAAGGCTGGTATGGGTTATAAAATAGAATAACACATTATAAAAGGAAACAAGGGGATGAAAATATGAGATATCACATGATTTAGGATTAAAAACAAGAAAATCCATAAAATTATAGTAGACTTTTAATAATAAACCCTTTATAAAGGGAGAATGAAATTAATCTTGAAAGAATATTAATAAAATATAATTCTCGATATAAAATCTCAAATAGGTATTATATACACCATATTAAATAGAAATTTTTTAGTCAATAAACCATGTCTCAAGAATATGAAAATGAGATAAATAAACCCATATCTTCTTTCATTACTTACACTAATCTCTATGAATCACCATTATAACCAAAATAACTTTACTAATTAACCATTTTAGAATCTTATTCATATATATTTCTATCTCACCCCAAAAATATAGAACCCTTTTTGGAGAATATTTATTGATTTTATTTTTAGTTTTGAATGTGTTATGGGTGAACAATAGAATAAAATTTGATTTCTGGGTATTATTATGTAAAATAGATAAGGCCATGGTCATGGTGGTCTTTAGGGTGTTCTTACGTGTCACCGATATGAAACTGATATTCCAAAAATATCCAACACTATTTGTTTCCTAGGGTAGATCAAGATGGTGGTCTCTCTATCCTCCAAATAAAACCATCCTCACCATAGGCATGGTGAAATTCATGGAATGACCATAATCGTCTAAGTTCTTGGTCTAGGGCATGGATAGTGCCGAATGATGGTAACCTATGAAAGGACACTACATAATGGTGGTAAGAACTATATATTTGTGTTATCAGTATCACATTTGTTAACAGATCATTGGTAGATATATCTTTTGGGGTTTGTCACCTAAACAACATGAAGGCTTAATTTGGATGTTTAATTGACCCCATGGCTTAGTTTTCATTAGTTGAAATGGTCATTATTCTCCACTTATTATGAATTCTATATCTTCCCTTCTATAAAGGATTTCATGGTAATATTATCCATTTAACAATAATTTTGGGTTCCTCCCTTCTTTATTGTCCATCTCCATGAATATTTTTGTACATGAAGACCAGATCTGTGAATTACCAAACACCAATCTAGAAGTATATATTGTTTTCAATGAAGATCCTGGAATTCCTAGATGGGGGTTTTTGAATATAGATGTTCGGGATCCTAGATTATGCCCCATGGATATTGAGCTTATTGGTTGGATTATATATTATTGAATTTTTTTTATAGTTGTGTTAAAACTTATGTCAAGATTATCCAATTAATTCATTATGGATAAAATAAGATCATTGTTATTAGGAATTTATAATATCTAATTTAATGTGGATAATTATTCTTAAAACCGGTTAATTTCATCTTCCTATTCTACATGGGTATATTCTATTTCATATTGATTTGTGTATTTGAATATGTAATGTTTTAAATATAAACAAGGATGAATTTGTAGGGAAATTTTTTTTATTTTAAAAATTTAATAAAGTGTTTTTAAGTGAGGAAAATTCTATTCATGTGGGTAAAAAGTTTAAAGACCCTTATTTTTATCATACCGAAATTCATTACTATCACTCTAAAAACTCAGTTGTCAATTTTCTTCTTAGATTTTATGAAATAGTTAAATGGATGAGAATAATGTAGGGTTGAACTCTCCAGGATAATGTTTCTTTTTAGGTCAGTTTGGATGGTGGGGAAATAGTGTCATATAATGATGGAAACATGGGTTTTTATATATTCCATATTGGTGGTCTATGAGTTTCATCATTCAAAACCTGTTATCAGTTTTAGGATGTTACATTTATAGTGTGGTTGTCTTGATATATAAGTTATATTAGGATATAATTAATGATATTTTTTATATGTTTCCATATCAATGGTATGAGTTAAATACATGCATCATTTCATTGTATGATACCTTGGTTTCTATGGCTAACCCATGGTAACTGGGAACTTGTTTTCTGCCATGTGGTGGGCCAATTTAGGTTACATTATAGGTAAAACAATGTTGGTATGTAAAAATTGGTATTAAAGAGAATTTTTGGTTAAGGAATCTATGGCTGAGGTAGATATAGTTGGATTGACTAGGCTCTATGATGCATCAATGAAAGAAAAACATAGTGAGATTTTGACTTTTAGAATGAATAATAAGTGTGGTTGATAAAGATAAGGTTTTGGAATTAGTTCCCATCATACATTAGGGTCAACTCAGATAGTTGGATAACAATTTTAGAAAAATGGGAACTTCATACCTAATTATAATTCAAAATATAGGGTATGAAAGATATGTTAGAAATATGGTCATCTTCAATGTTTCTGTTAGAGATAATACAAGGTAGGTATACCAATATCCACCTTCACAAAGGCCACTTAGATAAGATCTAAAGAAAAAAATTGTTTGGTCTCCACCGCATGACAAGGGTGAAGCTTAGTTTATAAAGAAACAGTAGGATTAATTTGATGTTTTTATACTGTGAAGTGTTCATTAAAAGAGTCAGATGTAGTTTTGGTTACCATAAGTTCTAAGGTGTTTTTTTCGTCTTCTATTTATTTGTACATATTTGACAACATTACATGTCATTAAATTATATCTATGAAGATCATTGATTTCATACCACTATAATCATAGATTATTCATTTAAGGAATACTCATTCCACACCCTTATTAATAATGTGAGGTTAGGGTTCTAAATTTCAAGACAACCATGTAATGATCACAGACCATGAAACATTATGAAATATTTTAGTTAATGATATTCACAACATTGATCTCACTATCTTCATATATTCAATGAATATATCAAAATACCATATATATTTCTATCTTAATCACGTTTAATTAATTTCTTATGATGAATTTTTTCATGTGTTTTAAGATGATTTATGTAATGATATGTGAGTGTAAGTTCCATTTCTCCTAGAACTATCATGATATCATTCCTTTTTTAATAATGTTTCAGGATGATTTTGGTCCTCATCATAGTGGGCCTATTCCTATGATTGTTATTGAGTACTATGAAAATTTTTTAGATTTTGTATCCATGTTACTACCTCATAAATAAATCATGTTTCCTATATAATGGATTCCAGGGATGATGTCTATATATGTACCTTCATGTTTTATTTCACTTTCTAAATTGAAAGTGGTAAAGGTTTTGTTTGGGAATTGTGTGGCTAATGGATTTAATCACTATACCATTTCACCTTAGGAATCCCCATTAGTCTTTTAATATAATGGAGATAGAAGTATTTTTTATATTTTGGATTACCAAAAACTCTACTATGAGGATGTTTTGAAAAAATATACATTTCCAGTGATTGAGAACCACTTTGATATACTCAATGGTTCCTAAAAGGTTTCAGTGGTTAACCTTTTATTTGGGTACCATCAAAAATGATTTGTAGTGAATCATATTCCTAAAAATATGTTAAGGATAAGATATATAAATTTTGAGAAACTAGTCATGTTTTTTGGCCATACCAATTCATAAGAAGTTTTTAGGGATTTGATAAACCAAATAATCCAGTAGCTCCTGAATTATTTTTAGGTTGTATTTGTAGAAAATGTTCATGTTTATTCTAGATCCTAACATACACATTATAAGAGTATGAATATCATCATTGGGATATTAAATTATTATAATATATATAGATATAAATTATAGTTTATGTTTTGGATTAAATATGTAAAATTTATTATCCATGTGATTTTTTATAATTGGTCTTTAATGGATCACAAAATAATTTTGTCTATAATGTTGTATGAATATCCAAAAAAATTATTTTAGACCCATAGTTTCATGGACTATCTTTTTATTATGTATTTTTTAATTGATTCATCTCCTAAAAGTAATATTCTTTGAAAATTTTAACCCATAATGGAATGAAATGTTTTTCATCTATTAGTAGTAGAGCTAATTTGAGCAGTTGAATGTGAGATTGACTTCAACCCTAGTCTTGATTTTTCCAAATAAAGGTTTATATTACGATGTATACTATGATGCATCATGTATGATTATTTATTGAGATATAATTTTATAGAAATAGGTAATAGTCTATTTTTATTTATGTTGTATCATAATGATAATAATTATCTCATTCATGATTCTGAGTTGATAGTAGTGATGTAAAATCATAATAGTTTGAAGAACTACCTCTTCAAGAGTTTTTTACAATGTTTATCGTCTATAAGACTCTAATGTGTATCATAAATTAGAGGGATATGATATTTCAAATAATATAATTGGGGTATTACCTTAGATCATATGATTTTGATATTACATACATATATCATAAAGTTTATATAGTCACATATTCATTGATTAGAAAATTACTAACACAGGTAGTAAGGGAATTAGAGGAATAGTGGTGCTTGATGGGATTGATTGATGAAATTCACTTGGAATAATGGAGGTAAGAATAATATGTATGCGTAGCCTATCATCCACATTTTACACATACGGGTGATAAGATTCTACATAAAATGTATTATCATGGAGAGTGATAGTTCTTTAGTATAGATCATTATTGTGTGGAGACCGAGAATGGTTTATCTGAGTCTCTTGATAAAGTGTTTCACTCCTTATATAGAATGGTTATTCTGATAGACCTAATACATAAGTTGTTGTATGAGGTATATATATCAAATTATTTTATGTGCCCAAGTGCTATGAAGATGTATCATGGCCTGATATTTCATTACTGTTAGTTTGGAATGATGTGGTCGATTGGGGGTTTTGTGTGTTAGTTCCCTTTATATCATTGAATTATTATGGATCATTATTGATATGGTAGTTGTTTAAAACCATTTACCATTACAATATTTAAATGGGATGAGATACCCATGTATATTGTGATTGAGCTACCATTGACTCATTGATCCAAGGATTTGATATTGTTGGTCATGGATTGACTCACAAATGTAGATCATTTACTCCATATCAAGGAGTCAGTAAAGTTAGAGGATTTTTTGACCGTATATGGGAAGGATATTTTTAGGGTTCAGTTTTTGAAAATGGATATCATTTTGGATTGGGACCCTAAAATTAAATTATGTTTTTGTAGTGTTTTAGAAGAAGTAATTGGTTCTCATTTTAATTTTTCTATATCTTATCGTCCGTAAGCATATGGAAAGACTGATTGAACTATATATATTATTGATGACATTTTTTGGGGGAACATTCTTGAATTAATTGGATTTTTGGATAAATATATTATTTTAAAATAGTTTTCCTATAATAATTGTTATTAGGATTTAAATATGATCAATCTATTTGAGGCATTGTGTGGGTGTCCTTGTTGATCAACTCTATATTTCGAAGAGTTTGTATAATGGTCCTTGGTTAGACTATGTATCATTCAAGATATGTTTTATATAATGTTTCTGAATGAGAAAACAATAGAAATAAGATAATTTCACCATCAATATTATGTTTCTCTTCATTATTATTTGTGGAATTTTAACTTTGGCTATCTAATTTATCTCTGAGTTTTACTTTCATTTTTACATATATGTTTGGGGGGAAAGGTATACTAACACATCATAATATCATTCCATTTTAAATTGGGGTGGGAATCTAGAAATCATCTTATTTGTTATAATTACCTTCTCATTTGACTTATATCTGTGAGATGTTCCAAGTTTCCAATATGATTAAATACTATCCAGATCTTTCCCACATGATCTTGGGATAGGATTATGAGATTGACCTTGAAACTTCTATGGATAAAAGGAATATTAAAATATAGGTCTGAGATGATAAGGTGTTTTTTAATATATGATCACATCAGTTTATGTGAGATGGATGTATTGTAGGGAAATATATAAAACATGGGAGTGTGAGTCCATGATTATGTAGTCATCATATTATCTCCTTTTGGCTCTTGATCCTTTTTCCTTTGAGAATAATATCATTATTATAATAGTATACTAGTATTATTTTGATATTTCAATTCTATTGAATCTTATTTTATGATGTTTTAATAATTAATAATGGATGTAAATTCAAATCGAGAGAATTGTTTTCATTGGAGCCAGTAATCTAAAAAAATAACAAAATTCCATTTTCTTTTTTCATAATAGAGAATCGGAATGTTGGTTTATGGATATTCTGATAATTTAAAAAAATCATTAATCGTTAAATACATAATTATTTAAATAATGTCAAATAAATATACCTTAAAGGGAAATATAGAATATAAATATGTTTATACGAACATGATAATACAGAGCTTCCATTGGAGGATTACATATAATGTGAGAACATAAGAAAAAATATTCTATCAATAATATTTACAAAGTGAAATTTTATAATAGGAGATGTAAATAGGTAATATTATCAATATGAAACCTAAAACAGGGAGTGGTATTGAAGGGCTGGTGAGTTTCAACTGTAATTGGTTGTGGGAATCACATTATTGTAAATATTTATTTTAATATTAATATAGAACATTTTACATGCGTAAATAAGACTCCATTATGGAAAATAATTGACCACAGATATGTTTTGTGCAACAAAAATATCAACTAGTCAATTAGAATCATTTTTTAAACAACTTATCCCTATTGCCAATTTGGATATCTTTTTTAACCCATTGCATTCAGAGCCACTATAACTAGTATTGACCTAAGGGGTTCAATTTGAATGAATAAAATTTAAACTTTCCTTACTACATAATGTAAACATCATAATCCTGACTTTGAAATCCATTTTTCTATATTTAGTTTATAAAATTGAAAAAAATATACTAATTTTATAATTTATTAAGGCAGTTTGAGAGAATTCTATAACAAATTTTCTAAAATAACATTCAATGGTTTATAAAATAAAAAATTTAAATTAAATTATCAATTATAATATAAATATTTTCCCATAAATGGGTTTGAAAAATATCAAATCCATACATTTATTCTAATAGATTCATAAAATTATATATATATATATATATAAACACTACATATCTTGCCATTTTTTTAAATATCAAAATATTCCGGAAAAAACACAAAAATTTATCCTATGGAAATATTCATATTATATATAAAAAATGATTTTTTTTGAAAAATTAATATTTTTAGATATTTTAATATAATGTTTTCCTAGAAATACAAAGAAATTTTTTTTGAAGGTACATAACATTATAAAAATATAATTGTTCTTATTCTTATATTCTATGAATTTAAAATTAGATTGCTGTTAATAAAAAATTTAAATTAAATTATCAATTATAATAAATATATTTTTCCATAAATGGGATTGAAAATTTTCAAATCCATACATTTATTCTAATATAGTTGTAAGGTCCACAGTAGGAAGGAAGGTCCGTAGCGGCTTAATGGTTGAGCCTCTACAGTTAATCCTATGACGTCTCGGCCTGGGGCAGCTCAGGATGTTGATGTGTGGACTGTCGCACAGAAGTTCGGTGCGATGAACCCCAGTGACTGCACGCACTCGGAGGACAGCGTTGTACAGGAGCGTGCTGTCCGAGGTCGGCTCGATGGTGGATTGCGGGATCGCGCTGCCGGCGTTGACCTCAGATCCCAGAATTTGGCTTTAACCTTTCTCGGGGATGAAGATGTGCGGGGTCGGGGTACCAAGTCTGATCCAAAGTTTCCACTGAAGAACTCTTCGGATGTTTTTGATGGATCCAACAAATTGGCTTCTTCAGATGTTTGTGATGGATCTAGAAAATTAGCTTTTGTAATGTTTCCTTCTGATTCATTTTTTTCTGCTTCGCAGAGGATCAATCCAAATGATGTGCTGAAGTCTGCATCTGGGTCTTTCACTGACTCGCATTCTCGATGAATTATTCGAAAAGCTTCATTGTCACATGTTGAGGCCAGTCCTGAAGTCTTTTCTGAAAGTATTGCAATTGGTAGAGTCTCTCTGATTGCACGTTTTGTTCTGCCCAAGGGTCAGAAATCATGGCGGTTTGATGAATTGGTCCGACAGATCTCTTTTTTTGTGGGGTTTCTCTGATTGGAGGTGTGTTTCTCTTGGATGTGTTTTTTTTTCACTGCATTTTTCATTCAGATGATTCTAAAATGCATGCGTGGAGCACTGTATCTCTCTACATGAATCTAGGTTGGCTCCACCTTCATGAATTGTCTCTGGACTTCAATTCCTCGCTTGCACGAAATGCTTTTTCCCAGGTATGGGTTCGTCTTCATGGTATTAATTGGGTTCTTTGGCACCCAAAGATTCTGTGTGATATTGGCATGGCAATTGGGACTCCTATACAACTTGAAAAGGAGACAGACAATGTTCGGTTTGGACACTTTGCCAGGATGTTGGTGGAGGTTGATCTTAGCTCCACCCTGATTGACAAGGTAACTCTCTCATCTCCGACAGATGAAATTCAAATTGATGTTGAGTATGAAAGAAAGCCACTTTTTGTAATGAATGTATGGATATTGGGAATTCATTATAACTATGTCAGAGATGTATTTCTTGTGAGAACTGTGGGATTAAGGGTTATTCATCCAACCTTGGTAGAAGGAAATCAAAGAGGAATGATGTGGATGTGTCACAGCCCCTTGATCATAACATCAATCCCTCTTCCAATAATGATGATGTGTTGGATTCTACAGAAGAACATCAGTTGCCTTCGAAATGGAAGGGACTTATGGTCGACTTGTCACCATTGAGGGCCAATAGTGGTCCTTCTAATTTTCAGCAAACCTCTACATCCCCGATGAGTGGTCCTTCTATTGCGCGGGTTGGTGTTTCCAAGGGGATTATATCCACATATGGTTGTGCAATTACTCCCTCTGGCTTTGTTGGGACTGGGAAAAATATTACTATCTATGCTGCAGGGTATCCTTCTTGAACTGACCCATCAAATACATGCATGAATTATAGCCCTGGTGCAGGTTTGTTACGTGATGAGAATGTTGAGATTACTTATAAATCTGGTCAACAGGTTGATTGTCATCAGGAGATTCAGAATCTCCTGAAATCCTCTAGGATATCTGAGAAGTGGGGTAACGTCTCAGAGGTAGAAGAGGTTTCAGTAGGTAGCGGTGGGCATATTTTGTTCAAAGATGCACTCATGTATGGTAAAGGGGAGGTTGATCACACTCCTACTCCCTTGAGGCGAAGGCCAAGGAATTATTACTCTAAAACACCTCATATTGTGTGTACTCGATCTTCATAACTATCAGGCAAGTTTAATTCTGATATTTTTTAGATCCTTAATCAGGGTAAGTCCTAATCTGAATGGGAAACTGCTGATGAATCTAATTATGGAAATGATATGTCTTATTATGATCTTTAATTTTGTACTTTGACGGATGAGGGAAAATCCCTTTTTTTGACCCTGCTCGTCTCCTCTGTACTATTTTCTTCTTTTTTTAATAAATAGTCAAAAGCATTGCTTCTAGCTGAGATTTCTGGTTATAATTGTTTTTATTCATATATTCTATGAATTTAAAATTATATGTGTTAATGATCTTGTTAATTTTCACAATGTGTTAGTAAATAAGCATTAATTATCTTTATAAGTAAGAAATGAAAAATATATAAAAGAAATATGACATATAACTAATTAAATAAATAATTTCTCATTTATATCAACATAAATTAACATTATATTAACCATCATGATCTCTATGTAAGATCTATGCCTAAGGAAGGTCTTTTAGAAATTGAGGTTTGACATGGATAGTCTCGATATAAGATCTCTATGTAATATATATCATTATTATTCCTCAAGAAAATCTCTTGCGGCCATTTACATGAGATAGATCATTGCTTATATTCTATTATGATCATATACTAATCATGTATATTCTTATTAGGCTTCAACTATGGTAAACCCCAGAGGAGATTCCTATTTTCTTTTCCCAAATGAATAAGCTTCATAATGTATAGAGAGACTACCTGATTCCAGTTCTTTTCTCATGGTCTATGCCGTGACTACCCCAAGCCCTCCTCCCAAAGGCCAGGGGACGGAAACAAGTGTTGAATGCATCGAACTGCAAGTGGGAGGAATTTTATTGAGTAAATGTATAGACACACATGCCCAACTACATCCCAACACACTAAAAGGGGGAAAATAAGGAAATCACTAAAACAATGTAGAGTCAAAGTACAACTGAAAGTAAGTGGGCCAGAAAATAAACCCAATAAGAACTAAAAATAAAAAGTATAAAAAAAAAAATATTGACTGTAATCCTTAGGAAACCCTGCCTGATCATGAGAGTTGTGAAATACTGGAACCCGAAGTAGTATATCAGGTCCACCCAGTCCTACTTTGCCCCGCCTGGTCCTACACGACCATGTCCGTTGTTGTAGTGTTCATGAGTCCCATATCCCTGAGCACCCCTATCCAAACCTCTTTCATCTTCACCATACACGACACATGTGGGAAAAGACCATACAGGGGGAGTAACACAGTACGCAGTAGGGACCCAAAAACATAAAGGAAAGGTCACACAACATTCGATAGGCTGGTGTGGATATTGGTGTCCTCCTGGGGTATAGTTCGATACAGAAGTCTAACTATCTATAAGGAGGTATCCCTGAAATGTAAATACATTGAAATTACATGTAATGTGTTTTAAATTATATGGGATTATTACGTGTCTATGTAATTCTATGGAACTTGATTTTGAGGCCCGGTGAGCCCATAATGAATTTATAAACTTTTTTATGTTAATTTTAGTAAACACACGGGTGGCGTTTTATAACCATTGAACCTATTAATTGGAATTAAAATCTGAAAGAATCATTGAATCTACAGCACTGGGATTCTCTTAAGATAAGATTCAATTCAACTGCATGGCTCATGACTACCAAAACTGTCATACCAAAGATCATTAGATGGGAGATGAACTACCAAGGTAGTGGCCAAGGATCAAGCGAGGAGTTATATGGGGTGGAAGATGAGGAAGTGGAGCATGTCATGCAGCAAGTGGTGGATGACGGTTTCAGGTTCTACCACCACCGCCCCTAGGTGTTCCACCCCAACCATAGGGAGCAGGTTGACCGGGGCAATCTTAGCTACAGGAAGCAGAGGCCTACAACCACGATGCTTCAGTGATTATTATAGGTACTATTTATGCCTATTCCACCCTTGCTTCAATACTTATAGACAAATGTTTCAGTCACTTTTTCATTTCTAGGGCACTTATTCGGAGCTCAAAGATTCAGATGGATCTATTGGCTCTATCCTTACGATTAAAGACTCCAACATGAGAGGATTCGATGATTATGCACGGGTGTAGATTTTATGAGCTCACTCTTGGAGGTAAGATCTTAGGCTAGGATATCCTAGTAGCAGTTTCAAGGCCATATGATGTAATTTGGTTATGGACTAGTTATCCATAGTCCATGCTCATGTTGATTGTTTTAGGAACAATGTGCAGTGTGTCAGTAAGGATGGGATCAGGTTTACCTTCCCTGGTGAAGAGGATACCTTTGCAGCACAGGATGACCTTCCTTAGAGCACGGAGCATCCAATAACTCGCCAGTTGGCTAGCCTCACCCTTGGAGCAGTTGATGTGAGGAGTCCGAGATATCCTGAAGTGGTGGACTAGTATGATGATGTCTTCCCTGCTGATGTTCTGGGACTACCTCCTTGCAGGGAGGTAGAATTTCACATCGACCTATACCCCAGTACGGATCCAATATCTATGCGAGCATATTGGATGGATCCCATAGAGCTTCATGAGTTGAGGGAACAGTTAGAGGACTTTTAGAGAAAGGGTTTGGTAAGGCTCAGTTTGTCTCCATGGGTATCCCAGATCTTTTTCTCTAAGAAAGATGAGTTTCCAGGAGCTGAGGTAGAGGCAAGAAAGTGCCCCCATCTTCAAGATACCAGAAAAGGGCATTGGGTATGTAGTCTATTATGACATATTATGTATTGGAATAGATTTTGTCTTAATTTTGGAGCGAGTAGTGATTGCCTACAGTTCATGGAAGTAGAGACAGCATGACCAGAACTATGCTACCCATGACCTGGAGTTAGTAGTAGTGGACTTTGCACTAAAGATGTGACAACACTACATGATGGGTGAACAGCTTACAGTTTACTCTGTTCACAAGAGTCTCAAGTATATCTTCTCTCAAAAGGACCTCATCCTGAGACAACGACAATGGGTAGAGTTCCTCCAGGACTACGACTTTGAGGTAGTCTACACTCCTAGGAAGGGGAACGTAGAAGCATACGAACTTAGTAGGAGGTATCTTCTATACCTCTTGAGTGAAGAAATATTCCAGATATTTTCATTGAATATATCCATCATGGATAGATATAGAGTATCTTACCTCTAGTCTATCACTGTCACTCCCCCACTTCTTCATCGAGTTCAGGAGGTTCAACTTGGGGACCTAGACGATGAGACCCGACATGCCCAAATATCATTAGGATAGTCTCCTAATAGATTTTATGATGTTGGGGAGTACGTTATCCCCTTCAGAGGGCACAGCATGGTACCATCGACTCTACGGGAGGAGGTGTTGAGGGAGTTCCATACATCCCCTTTAGCCGTAATCCTGGTGTGGGTAAGATTTACCCGGACCTCCAGCGTATGTACTGGTGTCCAGGGATGAAAGCAGTGGTAGAGCATGTATATTGATCCCTCAATTGTCATCAAGTGAAGGCCGAGCATCAGGTACCATCTAGATTAGCTCAACCACTTGAGGTACCAGAGTGGAAGTGGGATAATATATCCACAGACTTCGTGAAAGAGCTTCCATGTACCACTATGGTCCACAATTCCATCTCGTTGATCGTTGACCAACTCACCAAGTCAACCCACTTCCTACCCATCTCAGAGCGGGGATCAGTATAGAGCTTGGGACCTCTCTACATACAAGAGACAGTACGACTTCACAAGATTCCATTGATGATCGACTCTGATCAAAATGTTTATTTAACTTCTCGCTTGTGGAAGGGATTGTAGGAGGCATTTAGGACTCAGTTATGCTTGAGCACTGCCTTCCATCCTCGGACAGATGATCAGATAGATTGGACCATACAGACACACGAGGACATGCTTTTATCTTGTGTCCTTGATTTTGGCTTCCGTTGGGAGGACCACTATACCCTGGTGGGGTTCTCATAAAACAACAGTCACTACTCTACTATTAGCATGGCTCCATTTGAGGTTTTTTACGGGTAACCATGTAAATCACCTCTCTTCTAGAAAAATCATGGGGAGTCAGCACTTATGCATCCAGTGTTGGTTTAGGCTACCATAGAGAAGGTACAGATCATCCTAGAGTGGATGAAGACTGCACAAAGCTGGAAAAAGTCATATTCCAACACAGATGGAGGGCAATGGAGTTTGAGGATGGAGACCATGTCTTCCTATGGGTCTCACCCTGACGAGGATTACGGAGGTTTGGCTGGGGCGGCAAGCTATCTTTGAGGTTCGTCGAACTCTTTCAGGTCCTTAGCAGAGTAGGTGAGTTGGCGTACCATCTATCTCTTCCCCCACTGATGCATCAGGTGCATAATGTATTCAATGTGTTGCAGATGAGGAGATACATGTATGATCCATCGCATGATATCCACTGGAGCGAACTAGACATCGACGATGGGGTGAAATTTGCAGAGTTATTGTTGAAGGTAGGGGATCAAAAAAAGCGGGTCCTTTATTAGTGGTCAATCCCTCTGGTGTGTCTTCATTGGGAGCATGAGAACCTCTAGACGGAGTGTGAGGATCATATATGTGCTCAGTACCCCCATTTGTTTCCCTAGTTTTGTTGTACCTTTCAGGGAAGAAAATCGCTAAGGTGGGGAGAGTGTGAAGACCCATAAATTCAATGTAATTTTTTTTAATTATTTGGGTTTTATGAGTTTTTGAAGTTTTACAGTTCTTGATTCTGAGACCTAGTGTGCCCGGAACGAATTTCTAAACTTTTCTAAGGTACGTTAAGAAAACACATAGGAATCATTTTTTATCTTTTAAACCAGTTCTCAGAATTGAAATCTGAGAGCACCATTGAATCTGTAGCACTTGGATTATCTTATGAGAAGCATCACTTCGACCATAGTAGGTCAAGAAGAAATATATTTTTTCAGACTTTTAATGAATTAATAAAATAAAAAAGTTATTATTTTATTTTATCCTACCACCTATTGAGCTGCGGTGGTGGTGACCATGGAGGTAATTAGTAATTTAATATGAGATATTAAATGACTTGTTACTCTTTTTTTAGTACCCACCCCTCGTATAATTAATGTGGAACATTAATAACATCAATTAACATGGCACATTAATTACGTCAATTAATGAACCTCATTAATTCCTCGGTGCGTTACTCACCTAGTCCCCCTATTTAAATGGGGCTCGAGGTATAGTTTTTGGCTTGGCATAATCAAGTGAGGAACCTTTGGAAAGTGACGTGACACCTTCCACTAATTGTGATGGATGCTCAGGGGGCAATGAACTAGGATCGATGAATGCTGGTGGCTTCATCGAACACAAAATCTTCTTCCACCACCTCGATGTCTCCAAAGAATGTCGAAGTAGGGGTAGTCTTTTAATTCATGAAATTCACAAATTTCTTCTCCTCATTCTTGAATTTGCGGGTGGTTGTTGTAGGGGATTTAAAATGGGGTTTATCATTATTTTAATGTGATGTATAAATTACTCCCACTTGTTATAATGCTAACATGGAGGGAGCAGACCAAGCTAACAAGGAAAGGACCCACATCTGCTTGATTTTTATTGCATTCTATGGAGGGAGATTATCCGAACATGAAGGAGTTGTGAAACCAAGTGGCGCACAATGACGGAGACATCCCATGAGGACTATAGGTGTGTCCGGAAGGAAGAACGGCCCATCAGATCTAATCGGGTGGCCCATAGAAGATTCATAGGTGCGGCACCAGACACCAGTGATAGCGTCCAAGGCGGCGGCCAGAGCTCCCCAACCGAGGAAGAGGGCAGCCCCACTTGGTGCAGTGGTGGACTGGAAGGGGCGGCTGGCAAGCAGCCCGTCGTGTGGGCGAGGCGGCACGCTGTCGCACGCCGCTGTGAAGGAGTTGCAGCAGGAGGGGGACCCGCACCCTACATGCCCCATGAACCAAGTTGAGGGGCATATTGAAGAGATGAATGCCAATTCTTGAGCTGTTTGGGGAGATGGCGGCCACACGTCTGGTCATCCACTCAAGCACACTGGGCCGTGTCACCCAGCGGGTCGCACCCAACCAGTGGGTTGGTCCGTTCCATACCCCAGCGGGTCGAGGCTACCATGGAGCCAACTAACCTTCAAGATTTGGGACTACCTAAACTGGGTTGGACCGGCCTCAGACCCCTCTCGGGCCCAGAAATGCTTAATGGGTCGTATCTTCTAAACCAGACTTCCGTTTGAAGAACCTTCTGTGGCACTGGGATCCTTGGAAAGAGACGGACCTTTTGAGATACTCCATGAGAGTTTTGTATAATGTTGGAGTATGGACGGGTTGGATCAACCCCGAATCGAACCTGGATTTCAGCACTAAAATTACAATAACTCATAGACCGGGCGTCAGGTTCGTGCGCCTTCTGTTTCATTGAAACCCTTATGAAATGGTGGTTTATCGAGTTACTTCTTCATAGGATATCCTCCGAAATGAAATACAATCGATGGCTTGAGGAGCAGTTTCTCCCAGAGACAAGCATACTATGAGCCGGAATCCTCTTTCTAGATCACATGTGATGAATTAAGAGAGATTCTGTATGAATCAGCACCCAGTGATTTTTGTGCGAATTAGCACCCAGCGATTCCATGTGAATTAGCACCCAACAATTTTGTGTGAATCAGAACCCAAATACTTTGTATGAATCAACAACTATCGATCATGTGTGGGACTTATGGGGGTTATTACCTATAAATTTTACATGGGTTTTGTTGGGGCTAGTACATATTGATCTGGTGTGGGTCAACAGCAATGACTATTGAAAGATTAAGATGATCAAGCCTTACGTATAATCATATGTAATGATGTACTCAGTTATACCATGTTTGACCTATGTCTTTTGTTTTGTGCTTTGTGATTGAGATCATGCTTGTGGTTTTCCTTTGTGGAATTATAAGAGACCATTGGGGGTATCAATGTCCCTATTGGGTATTGTTATACTCACCCCTACATGTGCTTCGCCAGCACCTTGTTGTGCCTTGTGCAGACGACGGGTGGCCTTGACTGGGAATCTGGAAGCTAGGACCTGACGGTGGACAGTGGTGATGGCTGACGTGGAGAGCTATGGAGACGAGTTGTACCTACCCTTCTAGTAGAATCCTCGGTGGATGATCTCATGAGATGTTTATCTGTTTTCAGTTGTAGCTTTACCTTTTCAATTGTGCTTCTATTTTAGTTCCCTTTACTTTCAATACACACTTTTACTACATCAGTTTTACTACGGGTTTTCATCTTGTTGTGTTATGGGGCTATGTGTTTTTACATGTTTAATGACAATTCCTTCATGATTTAAGGACATGACTTTCCGATGCTAGTCACAAACCCCTTGCTTATAGAAGGCGGGATTGGGGTAGTCATGCATGAACCCTGTGGGATGGGTAATGACATGGAACATCATTAGGAAAAACATCATCATACACGTCGACCACTACAGGGAAGCTCGGACTCCTCTCCTCCACTACACCAAGGGAGAGGCTAGCCAACTAGTGATTGATCGGTTGCACCCTCCTCTAAGATAGTATGTCCTTAACTACATGGCTTTCCTTCTCACCAGTGAAGGAAAAACGGGTTCCATATCCAAATACACACCTCATTGTACACCTAAAACATTTGATCTGAGCATGGAATATGGATAACTAGTCCATACATAAGATGATGATGTATGTCCTCAACGATGCTACTAGGAGATCCCAATAAAGGTTATTGCCTTCTAGAGTAAGCTCACACTACCAGAACCTATGTGTAATCATAAAATCCCCTCCAGTAAAAGTATATGTCCATAAGGATTGAGCCAAAGGCTCCTCCATAACTTATGAGATCCGAACGAGTGTTGTGGAAAGGAAGAGTGACTTGAACATGTGTCTATAAGTATTGCAAAAAGCGTCAGGAAGACATAGATCATACCTCAGATCATCTCTGGAAAACCGTGGTCATAAGACTCAACTACCTAGAGTTGAGATCACCCTTGTCTACCTGCTAATTGAGGTAATGGTGGACAACCTGGGGGTGGTGGGGGTAACACCCCAAACCGTCGCACACCGCATACCACGAGGCCAACTCCCCTACCACATCCACCGCCCTGCATAAATCCTCATTTGAACCACTTCCACTATCTCATCGGCCCCTTTACCATCTACTAGTCATCTATATGGTGGGTCGGGAGTCACATTCCATGTGTCCCTGTCTGCCACACAAGTAGAAAAGCATGTCTCCCAGCCGAATCACTCTGGCATGTGGATTATGGTGCCACAAGTTTGTTATCATCTTCCTACCAAAGACTATACTTCCTAGGGTCTGCTGAAATCCCTAGATCTCAGTGCCTACTTCACCAGGAATCTATCCATTTTAAGGTCTCACTCTAGCACCCCATCCTGGGTAGGGAAGCTGAGACACACCACTTAAGCCCTAATCTCCCTACTGATCCACTGCTCAATGGCTATATCCCTCAAGAAAGGGTCTCACAACATATCTGTGGAGTAGAGGGAATGATCTGTGAACATTTTTGAGTACTCAGAAATCATCATGTTGACATTTTGTCAATGAATGATCTCCTGGATGTGCACATATAGCAAGGTCATGGTGAAAATAGTATTGGAAATGCCACTCTAAGTCAACCCAAGTGAGGTTCACCTCATCATGACTCTGGATGGTCAAAATACACTATCTCCCTATTGAGCCCTATAGAATGCTTTTTGTCAAGATCACAATCTGTTCAGGCAGTTGCCTCACTTAGAGGAGACCCACATCACAGCCTCCAACCAGTCCTCAGTGACCAGAGTATCTGCCTCTCCCCTAAACCTGGGAGGTATCTATCTCTAAAATGTATGCAAGGCACTGATAATTTAAATGTCCTCTATCAGAACCTCCAATAGCAGATGCTTACCATTAGGTGGTGGTAGCACTGGTGAACCACCCAGTGGGTCCATCTCTAGAAGTGGTCCATGAACAGAAACCTCTTCGCTAGGAAGGTTACCCTCACGATCTCGTATCGGGATCCTACCCGGTCGTCTATGTGGATCCATCCTGAGATAGATCACGATGTACCATGGTTAGAATTCTATACTTGGTGAGGTGACTCTTATTAAAAAACGGAGACACTTATGCAACAAGTGTTTTCATGTATTGAGCCAAAAACATAACTCATGGTTGTTGTGTATGGATATGTCGGTGGCTACACCAAGAATAGACTCCCTGAATCTGAATGTAAAACTGGCAACACTTAACACTATTACCCTAAAGAAAAACAGAAGACTCCTGATTTTTGTCGTAGGACCGAATTCCCTGTCATACTACTTTGTCAGTACCCATCCCTCGGGGCCCATGCTGTGGCTACCCCAAGCCTGCCTCATAAATGCTAGGGGCTAGTGAATAGTGTTGAAGGTGTCAACCTACAAGTGGGAGGCATTTTCCTAAGTACCTGTATGAACATACATTCCCAACAACATTCCAGGACACTAAAAAAGGGGAAAAGGATATCACTAAAACAAATATTACTGCAAGTACAACTGAGTGTAAGTGGGCCAGAATACAAACCCAACAAGAACTAAAAACAACAAGTAAAAAAAGGAAACTCTAATGGCCATCCATAGGAAACCCCACCTGATCATGAGAGTACTGAACTACTGGAAGACAAAGTAGTATGTCATTTCCGCTCAGTCCTACTACGCCCCACCATGTCTCGTGCCACCAAGCCCACCGTCGTAGCATTCGTTTGTCCAAACTCCTTGAGCACCCCTATTGAAAAATATGTTTTCTTCACCATATACAACATGTGCGGATGAATCCTGTGCATGGGTGAGTAATACAATACTCATTAGGGACCCCAAAACATAAAGGAAACTCTACACAAGAATTCCTCAATGTAAATGAACAAACAAAAGATATCTAACATCTGGTATATTCTAGGGTAATAATAATAGCATCATCAGTCACATCAACAAACACCTGGACTACTAGAGAACTCCTCATCTAGCGGGTATAGTGGGCCTTCCATGTCACGAAGAAGTACTTCCCACTATCCTTGGACTGCATAGGTACTCCTCCCCATCGTGTATTGTGGGACTAAAAAGACACAGAGTGGTGCTTCCCCCTATTCTTGGCCCACATAGAAGCTCCTATCATCACGTACCATGGGCCTAAAAAGTCATAGAGAGGTTCTTCCCATCGTGGGACAACAAAGTCATATATAGATGCTTCCCCCTAGACAAAAATTCAGCAGTATTTAGGTCTCAGCCAGTCGTAGGTTTCTGTACGTAGCGCACTTCGGAAAGCTGCACCTCAATCCCTTGGTTTCATATCAACTTCCACGAAAGATGCCATATATTGTTCCAAAAAATCCACCTTGTCGAGAGGGTCCCCACCCCAAAACAGAATCATCAATCGGATGCACGATTTACCAGATACATGTGTTTTAGTAATCGGAGGGACCGATTGTGACGAGGCATGGTCCGACCCAGTCAGACTGACCCGACCACCCGGCTCGGGGGTCCCGCATACCCCGATTAATTTCGATGGACTCAACCCAACCTGGTGCAGGTCATGGTCGGTTAGGTCCAGCCATGGTAGTTGGCCCAGACCAACAGGCCTCGCTGGACCCATCAGGCATGGCCAAGGATACAGCTCGGCAGGCCGCCCTATGACCTGGTCTAGCTCGAACCAGCCCAAAGAGGGCCTGGCTCAAAAAATTTGGTGCAGTTCTAGCCTCCTGGGAGTGGGTTTGACCCATCGGTGTGGGTCCGGCCTGTCGGTGTGGGTCCAGCCCATGGGGAGCATGGCCCGCCTACTGGGGACTGGCCATGTGGTTTGTACGATGGTGCCGACTAGCCGGGACGTGGCATTCCTGTTGCATTCAAAACCCCCTAGACCCATGGGCATGAGGCCCTTCTACTATATGTGGTCGATGGATCACGGCTTCACCATATGTGCGGATGGACTGAAAGCGTGTTTTCCCACTACGTGGAGCCCCACTTGGTGTCGCATCCTCCATCATGTTGTTGTGGCTTCCCAGTGAACGTGACCTGCTAGTGCAGGTCACCTCCTCCACGCGGCCTGTTAGGTCAGCTGTCACTGCTACCTTCATCAGTGTTGGCGTGCCGGCATTGTGTTTAGAATACCATCGGACATTCTCTGGGGGTCCGTTCTATGAGTCATCTACATCTGTGGCCTCCAGTGTGAACCCTCTTCACCACAATAATCCCAAACCTACCTTCCAATCATTTCGAGGGTATAACCACCGAGAACACACATGTGGAGGCACTCGGGCCTTGTTCGGGTTAGCTCGAGGCCTCTATGTTAGAGGTTTGAAGACGGGGGAGGTATATAGATTTTCCATTCAATCATTCCACGCCTAGATTTGAAGCCCAAAAAATTTACCTCAAG
This sequence comes from Viscum album, assembly GCA_963277665.1. NCBI lineage: Eukaryota > Viridiplantae > Streptophyta > Magnoliopsida > Santalales > Viscaceae > Viscum > Viscum album. The sequence continues at coordinate 1,397,867,447 of OY728119.1, forward strand.
AACAAAGTGGCCTCCCATATAATGCACAAATCGCGAATTGACCAGTTCATGGGTTGATCTGTGTTTTTTGTTTTAAGAAATGGATAGGAAATAACATAAAATCTAAACCACTACCCCTTATTATTTCTTTTTTCACGGTGTTCATCCGTGAGGGATTAAGATGTCGATGTTGCTTCCTAGAACTTATTTTCGAAATGCATCGAAGATGATGAAGTTCCTGGTATACCGGAATATTCTATTTTTCATAACCAATTAGGATTTATGTCATAATCATTTAATAATATGAGATTTACCTGAAAACAAAATTTCATAACCAATGGTATTATATCAAAGATTATTTAACATTAATAATTTTGGATCCCATATGGATAGATCATAGGATATTTTAATTATTAATATGTTGTTATTTTGAGAATTACCTTGTCTTGTAGTTATTTATTCATTGAGGAATTAGTGGACCACTATAACTATGTATTAATTAAGATGGAGGATCTAAGGATGGAATCTCTCTAGGGATTACCCATGTGTACTTTAATATCATATAATGTCACCATAGAATCATCAGGTTATAGCATGGTCAATTTTTATAACTTGATTCTTTTTTTAGTGATTGAAACCAATATTTCAATATTAATTCTATAGTTTTCTTTTAAATTGTTGAGAGTATTTTCACTATTTATTGAGGTAATTCCCTTATTGTCTTTTATTCACGACAACTGGCACACCCATGATTGTGATATAACTGTGTATTTATAAACTAAGGCTATAGTTTGACATTTCACATATGCCCTTAGCCAATCTCTTATTCCCTAGAAAACCCCATTTCAAATGGTAATAATTTTATTATTGTTATATTCCTAACGTTTATAATACAAGATGATAAAAAAGAATCATTTTTAGATAAATAATTTAAAATTTATATGGTATTTGATATATCATTTCGAGCCTAAAAATGTATCCTTGTCTACAACACTTCTCAATGTTAATCAGACCTTAAATAATGAAAATTTATCTCTGAAATTATATCACTACATAAATTTTTAATAAATAATTTTAATATTATATTAAATAAATCATGGGATAATTTTTTTCATTAATATTATTCATATATGTATTATTCTGAATAACATGTAGTTAAATCAGGGATATTAACAAATGTTTAATAATTATGAAAAAAAGTATGAATAATATTTTTTTATGTTATTATATTTTAAATTTATTTTTTATGATATTTATTACAGACATGGAGCATCACCCTCTATACCTAAACCTATTTGGAATTAGAAAGAACTTTTTAATGTCCATGGTTAAAATATAGAAACTTTATGAGGAACCCATAGTGATGTTTTATAATTACAATACTAAATTATTCCACATATGAACACTTAGTAATATAATTGAAGTTACAAATCAAGTTGACTTCATGTAAGTGTCGTCAACTAATGTTCTAGATAACCCTTTCTTTAAAATTACAGAATTTGTCATTCAAACATAAAATTGTTGTCATAGATTTACTGATGTGGTTCTATTACTATAAATTTTATTGAGATAACTACTACCATTATATAATATATGATTCAATTGTGTTCTAAAATTACTCATCAATTATGTATAACTTAGGATACACCAAATATATAATACCTCACTAAATATATATATCATCATTGTTTTCTTTAATACCTAAATAAATGTGACTAATGATATCTATTAATGATAATCTCAACATATAAAGATAATCACCCAAAGCAATATATAAGAACATTTAATAACATAAATAAATGGTTATTTCTTTTAAGCGGGTTTTATTTTGTTAATCACATACACCTGAAATTGTTAAGGGTGGACACCCTGAGAATGTTCCCCAAAGCACTATTATTCTCCACCCACGATACCCCTTATTTTTTTCATTAAAACAATGTCATAAAGTTATATGATATATATGTAATAATTGTATCAATCCCATTACAAGTTCTCAACATAGTGTGGAACTACCATGTACTTTTAGTAAAACAATTAGAATTATGACATTATCACATACTACATCATGTTTAAGAACAATCACGATGTGACAAAAAGGAAATTAATTTTCCAAAAAATTAATACATTTAATAATTTTGTTTCTAGTAAAAAACCTCTAATTCCCACCGAAAAAATCTGGATCTAATTTATAATAACCATCAGTTTAATTATTCTCGCATGATACTAATTAAAATACTAAGATACTGCATTATTAATGTTTTTTATCACATTATCTTTCAAGAAAAATCAGCACTCTGTAATATCACCACTCTGAGAGAAATACCACAAGGTATGATTCATCAATTATCTGTTATTGTAACCATGGATTATTTTCTAGATCCACCTGTGTAGTGTTATGAAAATATGATGTAATGTAGACTTTACATCATAGAACCACATCATATTTCTGGAAAAAGTTTTGTATTCAAACAAACAACATTTTATACACAAATATATAATATTTATTCATAATTCATTACAGGTTAAAAGATAATTTGATAATTATTACTCTTATAGATCAATGAGTCTCAATTGGGATTGAACAGATATCTACACTAAGACTTCAAGTTATTTTTATCTCTTTGAAAGTTAACATATGTGTAATTATTAAGGACTATATATTAATTATATCCCTATATCAAGAACATATCCTTAGTTATCCTCATATTCTAATTGATATTAATATTTTCAACAAAATTTGGTTCACCTATATTAGGATAATATCTGAAAAACATGCTCAAAGAAAAGGAAAATTCAATCATATTAAATAAAATAAAATACCTTAGAGATCTTATCACATAAGTTTATTTGACATTACTCATAAAATATCTTTTATTTTGGGATAGAGTAATAATTTCCCTTTAATTATATATTCCATGTGAAAAATTAACCAATATACTCTTGGATTTATTCATACCAATTCTCATAATTATCATTTCTATATCAATAGTTTGGAATTTTCTAATCTTGTTATTGGATATATTTTAAAGCATATTGATCCCCATAATGTATGATTACTAACCCAAGCTCGTCATTTATAATCACTAGTTCAATAAGTCATTAACCGATATTATGATATATAATATATATATATATATATGTTTTCAAATAATTAATACATCATTGTCATATACTACTCATATATTGACCCCAAATCCACTAAACAACTTATATACAAATGAATAACATTTTTTCGTATTGAAAAAATATTTTCATCATAACTTCTTTGAAATGAATATTCCAGGACATCAATGATTTATTTAGACCATAGATAGACCTAAAAAACAAGAATAACCTTTTTTCAATTACATATAGTTGAAAACTCTTTTTTTCATGTTGACATTTTCTTGAGGGTTCCCATTATTATAGGTTATTTTCACAAAAATCTCCTAAATTTTATTTTCATGGAATGTAGAAAAAGAATATAAAATTATGACAGATTTAAACAACAAAAAGGGATAAAAGGATTAATAATTATCAATAAATTGATGTTTTTTAAATAATTTAAAAAACTTTTATACTCTATAGGTATTCTTCTTGCCTTTAATGTCCTTTTTTTCCATACCCATTTTCCCTGAGCATGTTTTACTTCCAATGTAGGATTGAGAAATACCTAATAATTGTTCTAATTCAAGGAAATTTGTGGCTTCTTTCCATATTTTGACTTCTATTTTATTAATTTCATTAACGTATTAACAAATATATTAATTTTCCTTCACTAATTATTCACCTTCATCAATGAATATAAAACCACATAAATCTAGTTTTATAACATATCTTATGCTGTTTTGGAGAACTTATTTTTTTAGAATAAAATCTTCCATGGGTACTTGTAGACTATTTTCTTATATTAACACTTCTGAGACATAAAAACCAACTCCATAAAATCCAATATGACACCCATTATCCTTCTAGATGATGCTCCCCCTATCTATGAAAATATATTCTATTGTAAGAATAACCTTCATGTCAGAGGGGTTAATTAATGAATTGTCTCAATTTTTGTAAGTGGATGGACTTATATCACATCATGTAGATATTAACAAATCAACTGAATTCATACATAAAGGTTATGAAGTAAAAAAATTCAACCTCTAGGATTTAATATAAAAGGTAAACCCACATCTGTGTGTATTAATTGTAGATACTTTGCGGCCCTTTCACCATACCAATTAAAGGTGGTTTGGTCATATTTATTTATAAAGACACATGTTATTATTCATGTGGTTTATAATAAATTATTCTAAACATAAAAATTGATTGTGCTTTTTCAGATCCATATTCATTTATGTGACCATGATTGTTTTGATACAACAATGTGTTAAATGAGATATGATAACATGATTAGTTATCAATTTGAAAAACATAGCTCCCTCTATTTAACACATAAATACAATTTTCTAAATGATATATCTAATAACATATGTTTTCCCTATATAATAAGTAATAGTCATTTTCCCATAAGAATATTAAACCGTCTATATCTAAAAAGGATATAGAAATTATGTTCTCGATAATCATTCTTAGATGATAAAAATATATTCAAATAAAAAGAATACCTATTAAAAATATGAGGTGCTTATATCCTCTATAGGTTGGGAAAATCAACATTCCTTTAGACTCTTGAAGATCAACTAAACATGATGAAATTTTCTTGAATCTACACATTTCCAAGATTTTAATTTAGATGTGAGCACCACAATTATAATAAAATTACTAACTAGTATATATAGAAATACTTTTATTAATAATAAGCATATATAAAGGTTCTTTCTGCTTCATCTTGGTATATCTCTTCTTTATATACCTTACAAGGACACATGTAAAAAACTACGTTTTATTTTTTTTCTAAATCCTATATCTGCACAACCACTGAAAGGTAGTGCTCATAATCATTAGTCTTCCAGAGATTATTGGGACCCCTTGGGGGTTCCTCCATTATTTATTCACAATATAGAGGAATCATTTATCATGCATTATGTCCATTATAATAAAATTAATAATTTCATATTGGGTTTTCATGTTATTTAACTAGTTGTGATTCAATATTAAACTATATAATCTTTCAGTAATTGAGGATAGAATGATATTTTTTGGATATCATCAGGTATTTTAACAACAAAGATTGATATAAACTCGATGTAGAAAGTCATCACGACTATAAATGGCCCACCTATCACTAAATCTCTATGATATCACAAGAATTTTTTTAGATGTCATATCTCCCTTCAATTTTCTTTTCGTTATAAATATCATAAAGGTGATACATGATACAATATACATTCATATCCTTGTGTTTTATTAAAAGATCACAAGAACTACATGATAATAAGTAACATTAAACAACAATAAAACTATCTACATGTTTTAGATCAAGAGATAATTAAAACTCAATATCCTCCTTAGTTAACCTCTTGGGAAGTGGGGGTCCCATTACATATGATTTATTTTAAATAAATAGTATACACCGGTAGTGCCTATGTCATACTTACAAATTTGAGCTTCAAATATGGTTACCCTTATTGATTATGGATAATATTGATATAGTTGAAGTTGTGTTATATCCCATTTCTATAATAATTAAAATCAAAATTTGACTACATTATCTAGATTATTAAATCCAATAAATAATTAAATTATTATATCCATCTGCCAATTTTTTTTGAAAACAGCATCCCACACCATTTGTTTAGGAATATAATATTTCATGAAATTAAATTAAAAAGGATCCATCTGTCCTTTATTATTACTAAAACAGATGATTTCCATGTTATTTGACACTATTTAGGTTAATGTAACATTCCAATCCCACTATATCATAGATCAATGATTTTTTAGTGTTCTCCATTATGATAAAATTCAACAAACGGATTTCCACAACTTTTTCCTACAAGTTTCATCATGTATCATAGTGGTGATGTACCCTTAAAGAAGAAATGGTTATTTTAAACCAAAAAACAAGTTATAAATTCCTTAATAAATAAAAGGGTATAAACTGAGGTTGGTGAACCACATTTAACAAAGGTTATATTTCAAAAAAATTAATGGAAGGCTATATCAAAAAATTAATTAAGTTTATGGATATTTTCATTATACATAAAACAAAATTTTTCATTATAACATTCTTTATAATATTAGGTGGAAATAATTATTTACTAAACCATGTCATTGTCAAATTATGAATAATTTTATTATTTAATTGTATATTCTATGCTTTTTTAATTCACAATTTTTAGATGAATTTTTTCCATTTTAATAAATAAAAAACTATGAAACTAATAATAATAAAACAACAATGGTGTATGATAATGATATTTATCTAATAGTTGTATAACTATAAAATTATTCATATAATATTAACCTAAGTAAATAACTCCTTAAACCAACGTTGGTTTTGGCTGTATCACTCCATATCTATTATTATGAATCACTTAGATTGATTTCACCAATATTCTAAACTTGATCTTCCTATACTCAATAGGGTATCCATCCATTACATATTCATTCATTAATATAATATTGGATAAAAAATATTAACAGTTTAAGTGGTTTTTGAAAAAGAAATAGTGGGAACACAAGACCATGCATAATTAGAAGAGGGGATGACAAAAAAATATTTCTATTTAATTTAAAAATAATAATTAATAAAAAGAAACTAGTCTGATACATAGGCCTAGTCTAAGACTATTATCACCCAAATAATTGAATGAAATATAAATTTTTAATCTATATACAAATTACGTCAAATCATTATTTAAACAAGCTAATGGCCTTGAATTAGTACAATTATTTATCAAATTAATTAACTGATTAAATTTATCTTATTCCAATCCAACCCATCCTAAAATTTCCATCATCCATAATTAAAAATAAATTTTGTAATGTAGTTTTATTTAAAATTTACAATGTTCATTATTTTACATGAATGAAGCACCAATTACTATTAAATACTTATTATTATGGTACTAATACTATTTAATCATATAGAAAAAAATAAATAAATCAAGGACCATAATTAGAGGTTATGGATTTTTTATCATGGATTCAAAATTATATATAAATTATAGAGATTGTGAAATTATTAATACACATTGTGTACATTACATGTAAATAATTTAATCAGGTTATAGTTCATAATTTAACATAGAATATATTTAATAGATATTTAATAATCTTGTCTCATATCATGCATTGTCAATTAAATGAAACATATAACACATGTGAATTGCTTTAATTATATCATTAATTGTTTTATATCTGCATAAATTTACTCACTATATGGACAAAATAATACACAGAATGTACTTGGGATACATCAAGTGGATTATCTTCTTCCCTTGTCTTTCAAACATTCATTGGGACTTGGAGTATTATTCATATGGGGACATCTATGAGGTATATGATTAGTATGATAGTCATACATGTGTGTCCTGTCAGTTTCATAGTGTTCTTGTCGTAGTTCTTTATTATGAACACATAAAACTTCGTGGAACATCCATGTTTTGAAATGGTAAATCATGTACACTACATTCAATCAGGGTAGGGTCCACATGTGGTGTTCATAAAATTAATTTTGAATATATTTAAGGATCAACACCTCTCCTTTTATAAAGATTCATAACAGACCACTGATTATAGGAACACAACATTTAACTTAAAACTACTCATCATATACTCTTGTGTTCTATGAAAATAACTCTTGGTATATATGGATAGGTTATTCAATTTTTTATCATGATAAATTTTAATTTTCTTGGATTTATGAAAAATTATTATATAGGAAAGATATTATTTAGATGTTTGGATATAAATAAAAAATATTTGAGAAAAAAATTAGAACATATGAATATAAGGAATCTAATATTATTAAATTGTTATAAATCAATTTTTTTAGCCCTTTAATAAAACATTAATGTTATAACTATAGAGGAAGCATCTATTTTGAATAGTTAACTCATTATTTTTTATAACAGTTTAATTATGTTAGATGTAAATGAATAAGAACATCATTACAAAAATTATTATATCATAGATTGACTAACTTTAAAAAATATGGAACCAAGAAGGAAGGATTGTGACATGTAATTTATAATTAATTTAGACATAGTTTGACCTTTAATTTTTCTTTTAATTATTTCTTTTTTGATGAATCAATAGAACACACACACTATACCAACATTGGATTTCTGGATCCTAGAGTAAAATCTTTGTTGTGGTGATCCACACATGATCTAAAATAACAAAACATCTCTTTATAATCATCAATTTTTAGCATAATCAATTCTAATAAAATTCATTATTTATCCTTGATAATAGAATATATCTCTTCATGGGAAAAGGATCCTTTTCCTAAACATAGATTTCAAAGAAAATAGGATGTTCAATTATCTATAGGTTTATCAATATTTTGAGATTTTTATCTCTAGTGGTTGAGAGAATTAAATCTCAGATTGTTTTGCACAACAAGTGTCTCACCCTAGAACACGATATAACTGGGTAAATGTAATGTAATGATAGGGTTGGTAATTACAAATATTACCATTTCTAATAATATATTATTTTGATCATCACATTTTTTAGAATATTAAAAATATTATTATTATTATTTCACAGGCATAACACTTATGGAAAAAAATATTATTTGATTTATAAATAAATTAACATATATTTAAATTATATTTAGTATTTATTTTATATAAGGACCATTCATCTATGTCCATGATCTTGCTAAATATTAATTTTGTCTTTAAAATGATTATTTATTTAATAAATCAATATCAATACATTATTTTCGGATACATATAATATATATTTTATTCATTAAAGTTTATAAAAAAAATATTATTATTTAATTCTAATATTTAGTGTTTTGAATAACTCGTGATTAAATATTGTAGATGAACTGATAAAAAATAATTGTTAATCCAAAAAAATAAAAAAAAATTATTATAAATTTTTTAATTAAAGTTAAAATTTAATAGATATTTTAGACACATTTGGTGATTAACCCTCTAGAACTCTCCCTTAATAGAATTTAGTGGAACCAGTAAAAGTTCATCATTAGTTTTAAGCATAATTATAAAAAACATGTATAAGAATATGATTATTTTACAGCATCATAAAACCATAAAAATACACATTACAATATAACATCAAAATCATTATATGTATAAACTGGGATGTTGCATAGTAAATTCATTAACCAACATTCACGATTAGTCATTTATTAACATTCTGAAATAAATACTACCTATAAAACACTATAGAATGCATTTTATTTATGATTTTCCATTCCAATAAATGGCTTGAGTAATCTACTTCAGATAAAAAACCAAAGGGAAACAATCCATTACCACACTATTCATTAATGAAATATTACTTCTGATGTATCTATTGTATCGTACCTCACCACGACCACATGTCATCACAGTTATTTTCAATACATAAAATCTAACATAAAATTATTTACAAAAATAAAAATCATAATATGTATTAGTACCCACATCATCTTAATAAAACATCTAGTTACACATATAAATGTTTACTTCCTACTAACTAGTCAAGTTATCATACTCTCCTACATGTGAAATTACCAACAACATACATAATGAGAATGTTCCTCAAATTCCAACATGTCTCCATCCATAATATAATATATCACATTTACCCCATAAAAATATATCATATGGAGATACAACAAATATTTAACAAAAAAATGGCACCTTTCAACTCTCATAATAGTGGGGAACTGCAATAACCTTTCAGTTTGATAATTACTCTTTGAAAATTATCAGGTACTATGTCATCCCAAAGAACAATCATGATGTGATAGTAAGATTATTATAATTATAAAAATGAATACATGTAAATATAACATACATAAAATTTGATTCTATGGGACCAAGGCCACGAGAATATAACACTTATTTTTCTTGTCTTAGTGATCATTTCTCCTCATGCCATATAATTTTTTGAACCCACTTTTTTAATTTTCATTCTGTGTGACTTACATTGTATGAAAAATTATTAATTCATATCATCTGTTAAATTCCTTTGATTTGGGTATTTACTTGGATAATTTTCAACTTCTACACATTTATGTCAATAAAATATTAGTGGCTAATTTTAAAAAACTCTATTTCATTTCTCCTTTCCCATTGGTCACATCACATTAACTCAATAATTTGTTTCTCTTTTACCTTTCTTTTTAAAAATTAAACAATTCCAAGTTCCACTATTTCATTTCACAACATGATCATTTTCACATTTTTAACATGAATAAAATTGAATAATCATTTTTTATACATCTATATCACATGAACATCTATGAGACTTTATACATAACTCTATTAGTGGGTCTGGAAAATAAACTACATACATAATGTTAATCATATTTCAGATATTAAATATTGAATAATCACATTATTTCTCACTCCATATCTTATCTTATTTTTTTTCTAAGTTGGAAAATCTCAACCATATTAACAAAATCCATTTTTATGTTACTTTTGTTATTATTAAACTATTAGTAAACTAAAATTGGTTTTTATCATGATTCATAGAAAATTAACACCATACTACAATTGTTGTAATATATTTAGGTGAAAAAATAAATATTAATATTTTTTACTCTTTGAAATAATTACATTATCCATAGATTTAAACGAAATCACTCTCGCTTAAACATGGGATTATTTATATTGGGTTCTATCATATTCCATATATAAATTCATTATCATGATATATTCTTCAAAATTATTTATAATTTGAATATGATTAACTAAATAATATATCCCATGAATGTATAATTGTAAAGACCCGTAAAATTCAAGGGAAATTTTTTTTCTTAATTTTCTTTAGAATTTTACAGGAGAGCGGTTTCAGACGGCACCTGATTCCGAGGCCCAGAGTGCCCGGAATTAATTTCTGAAGTTTGGCTCGGGTACGTTCAGTGAACGAACGAGCGGGAATTCCTAACTTTTGATCCGGTGCTCGGAATTGAAATCTGAGGGCACCGATGAACTCGCAGCGCCGATATTCGCTTAAAGAGACCTTTTCGGGAGTTGCGTTTATTGCGGGTTGAAAGTTAGTTTTGGGGATTAAAAGATAAGTAAAATAAAATTTTGTTTGAATTTTATTTTATTCGTGGTGGTTAGACTCTCTCATGGGAAGTTGTTGGTGGGGCCCACAACCACCCAACTTCCCATGTGTGGTTATGAGGGAGGTGGGGCCCACACGAGCCCCCACCTTTTCAAATTCCCTAACCCCTCTAAACCCCCTCTTAAATTATGTGACACTCCCCTACTTTAATTCTTGCCAACTTAACTCTTCATTTAATTTTTGACAACTCTAGATTTAATTAATGTAATGAATTCAACTTTTGAATTTTTGAAAAGTTGGCAAAGTGAAAATAAAATAAGGTGTAGCTTATTTTATTTTGGGAGTTGTTGTGTTGTGTGGAGATTTGAGAGAAGAAGAGTTCTACACTTTGAAGAACTTCATCTTCCTCCTTGAAGAACGCGAAGAACATCGAAACGCCGTTCTATCTTCTCTCCACGTCAAAGAAAGGGAGACACCGCTTCCTCCTCGGTTTTCCTTCGTCGACTTGAGAAGTTTCGCCAACGACGTATCGCCTCGGACGCATCCCTTCGTCAACGGATTTGACGAACGACGACCGCGACGCCCGACCTCCGCGACGTCGTCTTCCGCGGAACGTAGACAAATCTTCGAACCTTATACCCGAGGTAGGGGTTGTTGATCTCTTTTTGGTTTAATTATTTTATTCTTGATCGTGATTTTAACAAGTCTAACGTGTGGCTTGAATTATTTAAAGTTGCGTTATTATTTTAACGTGAGGGGGCCGGACCGCACGAACACGGCCGAACCCCCTCCATCGATATTGTTGTTTATTCTTGCGGTGGAAGCAAAGTGGCGTGGTGCCGTCGCACCACGCGGATAATCGTACAATTATTTTACGCGGCGCCGTTGCGCCACGCCGAGGAAGAATCTTCAAGAACGCGACGCTGTCGCGCCGCGTTGAAAGGAATCAAGGAACGGCGAAGGGGCGCGGTGCCGTCGCACCGCGCCGGATGACGAACACCGCGGCCGGTTCCGGGCCACGGCGGGACGAGGAGACCGTGGCCGGATCCGGGCCGCGGCGGGAAGAGAAGACCGGCGGCCGGGCCGCCGGCGTCGGATGCCGAAGGGGGGGACCGGAATTTTCCGGTCCGTTGGAGAAAACCGGCCGGCCAGCTGGCCGGCCGGAAGGCATTAAACCGGGGGAATTAATTCCCCCGGCCAACACACAAAACCCCCCTCTTTATGAGGGGGGCGGTTCTTTGAAGAGAGGGGGGCAGCCGGCCCCCCGGTTTGATTCCAGCCGGCCCCCACGTGCGGGGGTCGTTATCTGCGAATGGTGCGGCACAAAGGCCGCGCCGCTTCCCAATCAGCCGGGGCTTGCCCCCCGCGTGCCGACCATGTGCGGCGCCAGCCGCCGCGGCTCCCCGCGCCGCCGCGCCGCCCCAGGGGGGGGGGGGGGGTCGGGCCGGGTCGGCCCGGACCCGGACCCCCCCGTTTCGAACCAGTTCTGGTTTTTGGGCCATATCTTGAGTCTCAGACCTCCGAATGACGAACCGTCTACGGAAACACGATCCTTGGATCGAGACGGTCGTTTCGGTATATCGCACTCAAGGTTTCGGTTTACTTTGAGTTCGGCCGGGTTGGTTCGTTCACGAAACCAACCGGGCCTTCAGAGCGGAAATGCTCATATCTTGAGCTTCGAACGTCCGATTGACGCGCCGTCAGTCGCGTTGTGTTCCTCTTAGTGAGACGGATCTTTTGGCATAATCCGCCCGAGGTTTGGACGCAGGTGGAGTACGGTCGGGTTGGTTTTTCCTTAAAAACCAACCGGGCCCCGGAGACCAAAATGCCAATAACTCTCAGACCGGGCGTCCAATCGACGCGCCGTCTGTTGCGTTGAGTTCCTGTTAACGATACGGAACTTTTGGATACATCAACTCTAGTCTTTGTGACAGTTGATGTATCAGCCTCTCGGCTCGTGGAGCAGACCCTCCGAACGAGCTTGTTGTGTGCGGGAACCCTAGTGCTGGCTGCGACTGTTACTGCTACTACTACTGCTACTGTGACTGCGACGACGAAAGTACAGAGATCCTGTGTGGATTTGACGACGACAACTTCAGCACTCAGCGATCCTACGTGGATCAGTGCTACAGGTCCTGTGTGGGCCCGATCCTGTGTGGGTCCTTGCGCTCAGCGGTTCTGTGTCAGCCAGCGCCTACAGGTCCTGTGTGGGCCCGATCCTGTGTGGGTCATTGCGGGGGTTAGTTACCTATCGATCCTTCGTGGGTCCGACGACTTAGATGGATCAGGGATCATCTTTATCGTCCTCTTAAGAAGTTTACCTGTGTGAGCTGAATCCTTTTGCTTTCCTGTGTGGATTGTGTTGAGCAATCCTGTGTGGATTACGTTTTGCTTTCCTGTGTGGAATACGTTTACTATCCTGTGTGGACTGAGTTGTACTTGGGCTCGGAGGTTGGAGCGTTTTTGAATTGATGACTTAGGTATATGTATGGGCATATACCTAAGCAGTGTCGGTTGTTACTTTGTGATTGTACTTTTCTTCATGGTTTATCCTTTGTGGATTTGAGAGACCTTCAGGGGTCTCGGGGTCTCTACTGAGTAGCTTATACTCACCCCTGCACGGGCTTTGCCCGCACTACGTTGTGTTGGTTGTAGACGACGGACAGCGTTGACCTTAGCTGAGGCTTGCAGAGCGGGACGGTACCCGGAGGTGGACCACTGGGCGGGACGTGCACGGAGCGGACGGCGGGACCCGTGGAGCAGAGGAGCTATATGTACCCACCCTTCAGGTGGGATTTCCAGTGGACAGCTCGGTGTAGCGGCTTTTACTTTTCCGTTGCTGTTTTCCCTTTCGAGTTGTACTTTACTTTTAGTTTGGGTTTGTATTCTGGCCCATTTACTTTTCCGCACATTCAGTTGTACTCTTCTTTGTTTAGTGTTTACTTTCCGCTTGCTTACTCTGTGGTGTTTGTTACTTTTCAAAGGCAATGCCTTCCCTTTTTACCGGGATTTACGCCTTGGTGCTAGTCACCAGCCCCTGGCCTATGGAAGGCGGGCTTGGGGTAGTCACGGCACGGACCCCGAGGGCGGGTCGTGACAAATTGGTATCAGAGGAGTTCGGTTCTACCGCGAACTCTGATCTTTTCTATGTGAAGCAATAATGTTTAGCGTATTGAGTGTGGTTATCAGTCCATGGAGTCTAGTGTTGGTGCGGCGGCCGACGTATCCGTACACCAGGACCCTGACTTCTGATTTCCGACTTAATGCACGAAAATATTGATTGCGTGTGTGTTTTAAAGTTTTCTTTGTGATTACTTATATCAGCTCACCAGGTATACTGTTCTAACCGTGGCGCACCTGTTTCCTTTTCAGGATGGCCCCACGACGGCAGCCAGCTAGGGTTCTGAGAGTCGAGCGAGACGACAGCCCACCGAGCGACGAGGCCTCGGTGCAGGGCCCTTTTCCAGTAGTGGCACCGGCGGTAGCTTTACCCGCCGATTCCCCGATGCTTCCAGCAGCAGCTGCTGACGATGCACGTCGCCTCAGCGCACTACATGAGTTTCAGCGCCAGCGACCGCCCAGATTTCACGGGGAGAAGGATCCCCAGGCAGCAGAGGACTGGCTGGAGGCAGTGGTTCGAGTGTTTAGGCTAGTGAGGACACCAGCAGACCTCATGGTGATCCTCGTTGCGAGCCTACTACACGCAGCAGCAGGACGATGGTGGAGCTTGATGCTCCAGGTGCACGATGAGGCATCCCTACTTTGGACGGACTTTGAGAGCCTCTTCTCTCGGAGTTCGTCCCAGCCACCCTTCGTGCGGTGCGTATCCAGGAGCTTCTTCAGCTGCGGAAGGGAAGCATGACGGTCGCTCAGTACTCGGCGAGATTTACCGATCTCTCGCGCTACTCGACCGACATGGTACGGGACCCATTCTTCCGGGCCCGGACCTTCGAGCAGGGTTTGAGACACGAGATCAGGGCATCGCTGATCTCCCTCAGCATACCGACTCAGACAGGAGTACTGGAGTGGGCCCTTCAGATCGAGAGCTTCCTTGCTGAGTCTACACCAGCACAGAGACCCACCGCAGGGCGGCACGTGGCAGAGTCATCTGCAGTAGGCAGTCGACGGATGACTCAGGGGTCCAGGCAGACCAGACCTTCGGGCAGACGATCTCAGGGCACTGGCTCAGCAGTGCGGGGCACACAGCGCGGAGCCAGTCTTACGAGAGGCAGACAGTGCTACTCGTGCGGCGGGCAGGGCCACATGGCTCGCGACTGCCCGACCCGCCGTGCCGAGGAGCAGCAGTCAGTTGATGGACCACCGAGGCAGAGGCAGAGGGTCGACCGTGGCGGTCCGCAGGGAGGAGGCGGACGAGGCAGAGGAGCTGGACGAGCAGCCGGTGGAGGGCGACGCTTTGAGGCTCTGCCACCACCACCACCAGGAGGTCCACCCCGACCACAGGGAGCTGGCGGGCAGCGACAGGCACAGCTCCAGGCAGCAGAGGCCTATGACCACGGCACACCCAAGATGATTAGAGGTATTATCTGTGTCTATTCCACCCTTGCTGCAGTTCTTATAGACACAGGAGCGAGTCACTCTTTCATAGCCGCTGCCCTTGTTCGGAGCTCGGAGATTCCGACAGAGCCGTTGGCTCGATCCTTACGGCTAGAGACTCCTACGGGAGCAGACTGGACGATTACGCAATGGTGCCGGCAGTGTGAGCTTACTCTAGGAGACGAGAGCTTCGGCTGGGATCTTCTTGTAGCAGCGTCGAGGCCTTACGACGTCATCTTGGGCATGGATTGGCTATCTACGGTCCGTGCACAGATTGACTGTTTTAGGCGCAAGGTGCGATGTGTACGCACCGACGGGAGCATGTTCACCTTCACCGGCGAGAAGGGAGCCTTAGCAGCACAGGATGGACTTCCGCGGAGGAGAGGACAGGCCATCACTCATCAGTTGGCTAGCCTCATCCTTGGAGCAGTTGACGTGCGGAGTCCTGGTTTTCCTGCAGTGGTGGATCAGTTTACGGACGTTTTTCCCGACGACGTTCCAGGGCTACCTCCTCGCAGAGAGGTAGACTTTTATATTGACTTGTACCCCGGGACAGCCCCGATATCCACTCCAGCATATCGGATGGCCCCCGCCGAGTTTCGAGAGCTACGGGTACAGTTGGAGGACTTGCAGGACAAGGGGTTCATCCGACCCAGTGTTTCACCCTGGGCTTCCCCGATATTGTTCGCCAAGAAGGCGGACGGGAGCTTGCGACTTTGTGTTGACTATCGTCGCCTGAACCAGGTGACAGTGAGGAACAAGTATCCGCTACCGAGGATTGATGACCTCTTTGATCAGCTCAAGGGAGCACGGTGGTTCTCGAAGATAGACCTCAGGTCAGGCTATCATCAGCTCAGAGTCAGAGACGAGGATGTGCAGAAGACGGCTTTCAGATGTCGGTATGGCCACTATGAGTTCTTGGTTATGCCTTTCGGTGTAACCAATGCCCCAGCAGTGTTCATGGCTCTCATGAACAGGATCTTTCAGCCATACCTCGATCGGTTTGTCGTGGTCTTCATCGACGACATTCTGGTTTACTCTACGACAGAGGAGGAGCACGCCTATCACTTGCGAGTTGTTCTTGACACACTCCGAGAGCACCAGCTTTATGGTAAGCTCTCAAAGTGCCAGTTCTGGATACGTGAGGTCCACTTTTTGGGACACGTTATCTCTGAGGCGGGAGTTGCAGTGGATCCCGCGAAGATTGAGGCTGTGTTAGCCTGGGAGCCACCCAGGAGCGTGACTGAGGTTCGGAGTTTCTTGGGACTAGCTGGATACTATCGGAGATTCGTGCCAGACTTCTCTAGAGTCGCGGCATCACTCACAGCTTTGACAAAGAATGGGAAACCCTTCGTATGGACAGACAGATGTCAGCAGAGCTTCCAGGAGCTGAGGCAGAGATTGACTAGCGCACCTATCTTGAGGTTGCCTGAGGAGGGAGTAGGGTACGTAGTCTAATGCGATGCATCAGGGACCGGACTCAGATGTGTTCTGATGCAGGAGCGGGCCGTGATCGCCTATGGATCACGTCAGTTGAGGCCGCATGAGCAGAACTACGCTACCCATGACCTAGAGTTAGCAGCAGTGGTCTTCGCTCTGAAGACATGGCGACACTATCTGATGGGCGAGCGCTTTACAGTCTTTTCCGATCATCAGAGTCTCAGGTATATCTTCTCGCAGAAGGACCTAAACCTGAGACAGCGGCGATGGCTCGAGTTCCTCCAGGACTATGACTTTGAGATAGTCTATACTCCTGGGAAGGGAAACGTAGTAGCTGATGCCCTCAGCAGGAGGACGGGCATTCAGCTACTTGAGGAGGCGACGGAGCAGCTAGCCTCTTTGCAGATATCCTTCGTGGATAGAGATGGAGCAGCCTTCCTCCAGTCTCTCACAGTCACCCCTCCACTACTGCAGCGAGTCAGGGAGGCACAGCATGGGGATGTTGACTGTGAGACGCAACGTGCACAGATATCCTCGGGACAGGCACCTGATGGTTTCTCCCTTGGAGCAGAGCACGACATCCTTTTCAGAGGACGTACCATGGTACCAGTCACTTTGCGAGAGGAAGTGCTGAGGGAGTTTCACACTTCTCCTTTAGCGGTACATCCTGGAGTGGAGAAGATGTACCGGGACATCAGACGACAGCACTGGTGGCCGGGCATGAAGAAGGCAGTAGCGGAGTTCGTTTCTCGATGCCTTACCTGCCAGCAGGTGAAGGCAGAGCATCAGGTACCCGCAGGCTTGGTACAGCCCTTGGAGGTTCCGGAGTGGAAGTGGGACGACATATCTATGGACTTCGTGACTGGACTTCCACGCACTTCCAGAGGTTACGATTCCATCTGGGTGATTGTTGACCGACTCACCAAATCGGCACACTTCTTACCCATCAGAGAGCAGGGCTCAGTAGAGAGCTTGGGACGTCTCTACGTTCAGGAGATTGTGCGGCTCCAAGGTGTGCCATCATCTATCGTCTCCGATCGAGATGCCCGCTTTACTTCCCGGCTTTGGAAGGGGAAACAGGAGGCGTTCGGGACGTAGCTACGTCTTAGCACCGCTTTTCACCCTCAGACGGATGGTCAGACGGAGAGGACCATTCAGACGCTCGAGGACATGCTCCGCGCATGTGTCCTCGACTTTGGTCGAAGATGGGAGGACCACCTACCCTTGGTGGAGTTTGCGTACAACAATAGCTACCACTCCACCATCGGGATGGCACCGTATGAGGCGTTGTACGGCCGACCTTGTAGATCTCCTTTGTGCTGGACAGACCCTGGAGAGTCAGCACTGGTGGGACCGGAGATGGTCCAGGCCATGACAGATAAGGTCCAGGTCATCCAGGAGCGGATGAGGACAGCTCAGAGCCGGCAGAAGTCATATGCTGACAGGAGGCGGAGGCCACTGGAGTTCGAGGATGGCGACCACGTCTTCTTGCGGGTCTCACCTCGATGTGGTATTCGGAGATTTGGCCGAGGCGGCAAGTTATCTTCGCGCTTCATCGGACCCTTCCAGGTCCTCAGCAGGGTTGGCGAGGTGGCTTATCGCCTGGCTCTACCACCTCAGTTGCACCGGGTGCACGACGTCTTCCACGTATCCCAGCTGAGGAGATACGTGCACGACCCGACGCACATCATTGATCATGGGGAGCTTGACGTTGACGATGGGGCGACTTTTACGGAGGTCCCGGTGGAGATAGAGGATCGACAGGAGAGGGTCCTGCGTGGGCGATCGATTCCTCTCGTGCGCATCAGATGGCAGCACGGGAATCTCCAGGAGAGCACATGGGAGCGGGAGGCTCAGATGCGTGCTCAGTACCCTCATTTTTTTCCCTAGTTTTTGATGTATCTTTACGGGGACGTAAAGCCCTGAGGTGGGAGTAATGTAAAGACCCGTAAAATTCAAGGGAAACTTTTTTTCTTAATTTTCTTTAGAATTTTACAAGAGCGCGGTTTCAGACGGCACCTGATTCTGAGGCCCAGAGTGCCCGGAATTAATTTCTGAAGTTTGGCTCGGGTACGTTCAGTGAACGAACGAGCGGGAATTCCTAACTTTTGATCCGGTGCTCGGAATCGAAATCCGAGGGCACCGATGAACTCGCAGCGCCGATATTCGCTTAAAGAGACCTTTTCGGGAGTTGTGTTTGTTGTGGGTTGAAAGTTAGTTTTGGGGATTAAAAGATAAGTAAAATAAAATTTTGTTTGAATTTTATTTTATTCGTGGTGGTTAGACTCTCTCATGGGAAGTTGTTGGTGGGGCCCACAGCCACCCAACTTCCCATGTGTGGTTATGAGGGAGGTGGGTCCCACACGAGCCCCCACCTTTTCAAATTCCCTAACCCCTCTAAACCCCCTCTTAAATTATGTGACACTCCCCTACTTTAATTCTTGCCAACTTAACTCTTCATTTAATTTTTGACAACTCTAGATTTAATTAATGTAATGAATTCAACTTTTGAATTTTTGAAAAGTTGGCAAAGTGAAAATAAAATAAGGTGTAGCTTATTTTATTTTGGGAGTTGCTGTGTTGTGTGGAGATTTGAGAGAAGAAGAGTTCTACACTTTGAAGAACTTCATCTTCCTCCTTGAAGAACGCGAAGAACACCGACACGCCGTTCTATCTTCTCTCCACGTCAAAGAAAGTGAGACACCGCTTCCTCCTCGGTTTTCCTTCGTCGACTTGAGAAGTTTCTCCAACGACGTATCGCATCGGACACATCCCTTCGTCAACGGATTTGACGAACGACGACCGCGACGCCCGAACTCCGCGACGTCGTCTTCCGCGGAACGTAGACAAATCTTCGAACCTTATACCTGAGGTAGGGGTTGTTGATCTCTTTTTGGTTTAATTATTTTATTCTTGATCGTGATTTTAACAAGTCTAACGTGTGGCTTGAATTATTTAAAGTTGCGTTATTATTTTAACGTGAGGGGGCCGGACCGCACGAACACGGCTGAACCCCCTCCATCGATCTTGTTGTTTATTCTTGCGGTGGAAGCAAAGTGGCGTGGTGCCGTCGCACCACGCGGATAATCGTGAAATTATTTTACGCGGCGCCGTTGCGCCACGCCGAGGAAGAATCTTCAAGAACGCGACGCCGTCGCGCCGTGTTGAAAGGAATCAAGGCACGGCGAAGGGGCGCGGTGCCGTCGCACCGTGCCGGATGACGAACACCGCGGCCGGTTCCGGGCCGCGGCGGGACGAGGAGACCGCGGCCGGATCCGGGCCGCGGCGGGAAGAGAAGACCGGCGGCCGGGCCGCCGGCGTCGGAAGCCGAAGGGGGGGGGACCGGAATTTTCCGGTCCGCTGGAGAAAACCGGTCGGCCAGCTGGCCGGCCGGAAGGCATTAAACCGGGGGAATTAATTCCCCCGGCCAACACACAAAACCCCCCTCTTTATGAGGGGGGCGGTTCTTTGAAGAGAGGGGGGCAGCCGGCCCCCCGGTTTGTTTCCAGTCGGCCCCCACGTGCGGGGGCCGTTATCTGCGAATGGCGCGGCACAAAGGCCGCGCCGCTTCCCAATCAGCGGGGGCTTGCCCCCCGCGTGCCGACCATGTGCAGCGCCAGCCGCCGCGGCTCCCCGCGCCGCCGCGCCGCCGCGCCGCCCCAGGGGGGGGGGGGTCGGGCCGGGTCGGCCCGGACCCGGACCCCCCCGTTTCGAACCAGTTCTGGTTTTTGGGCCATATCTTGAGCCTCAAACCTCCGAATGACGAACCGTCTGCGGCAACGCGATCCTTGGATCGAGACGGTCGTTTCGGTATATCGCACTCAAGGTTTCGGTTTACTTTGAGTTCGGCCGGGTTGGTTCGTTCATGAAACCAACCGGGCCTTCAGAGCGGAAACACTCATATCTTGAGCTTCGAACGTCCGATTGACGCGCCGTCAGTCGCGTTGTGTTCCTATTAGTGAGACGGATCTTTTGGCATACTCCGCCCGAGGTTTGGACGCAGGTGGAGTACGGTCGGGTTGGTTTTTCCTTAAAAACCAACCGGGCCCCGGAGACGAAAATGCCAATAACTCTCAGACCGGGCGTCCGATCGACGTGCCGTCTGTTGCGTTGAGTTCCTGTTGACGATACGGAACTTTTGGATACATCAACTCTGGTATTTGTGACAGTTGATGTATCAGCCTCTCGGCTCATGGAGCGGACCCTCCGAACGAGCTTGCTGTGTGCGGGAACCCTAGTGCTGGCTGCGACTGTTACTGCTACTACTACTGCTACTGTGACTGCGACAACGACAGTACAAAGATCCTGTGTGGATTCGACGACGACGACTTCAGCACTCAGCGATCCTACGTGGATCAGTGCTACAGGTCCTGTGTGGGCCCGATCCTGTGTGGGTCCTTGCGCTCAGCGGTTCTGTATGAGCCAGCGCCTACAGGTCCTGTGTGGGCCCGATCCTGTGTGGGTCATTGCGGGGGTTAGTTACCTATCGATCCTTCGTGGGTCCGACGACTTAGATGGATCAATGATCATCTTTATCGTCCTCTGAAGAAGTTTACCTGTGTGAGCTGAATCCTTTTGCTTTCCTGTGTGGATTGTGTTGAGCAATCTTGTGTGGATTACGTTTTTCTTTCCTGTGTGGAATACGTTTACTATCCTGTGTGGACTGAGTTGTACTTGGGCTCGGAGGTTGGAGCGTTTTTGAATTGATGACTTAGGTATATGTATGGGCATATACCTAAGCAGTGTCGGTTGTTACTTCGTGATTGTACTTTTCTTCATGGTTTATCCTTTGTGGATTTGAGAGACCTTCAGGGGTCTCGGGGTCTCTACTGAGTAGCTTATACTCACCCCTGCACGGGCTTTTCCCGCACTACGTTGTGTTGGTTGCAGACGACGGACAGTGTTGACCTTAGCTGAGGCTTGCAGAGCGGGACGGTACCCGGAGGTGGACCACTGGGCGGGACGTGCACGGAGCGGACGGCAGGACCCGTGGAGCAGAGGAGCTATCTGTACCCACCCTTCAGGTGGGATTTCCAGTGGACAGCTCGGTGTAGCGGCTTTTACTTTTCAGTTTATGTTTTCCCTTTCGAGTTGTACTTTACTTTTAGTTTGGGTTTGTATTCTGGCCCATTTACTTTTCCGCACTTTCATTTGTACTCTGCTTTGTTTAGTGTTTACTTTCCGCTTGATTAATCTGTGGTGTTTGTTACTTTTCAAAGGCAATTCCTTCCCTTTTTACCGGGATTTACGCCTTGGTGCTAGTCGCCAGCCCCTGGCCTATGGAAGGCGGGCTTGGGGTAGTCACGGCACGGACCCCGAGGGCGGGTCGTTACAATAATAATATTTCTAATCTTAATACCCCTCTTCGTGCACTAGATTGATGATTGAGTTAATAAACAACAAAAAATTTCATATTTATTAATATTATGTGAATTTGTGTTGCAGTCGCATCCACAATCCAGTATCCTAACAAGGATATATTTTCTAGATGAACCATATTATATTTTATTTACTAAATAATTATTATGTTATCTAATATTCAAATTTATCCCATAAACATATCCCCGGTCTAATGAAGAATCATTACAATAATGTTATTATTTCAAGAGAATGTTTACAATCACAAAAAAAGTGACTTTTGATATTCATTTTTATCACATTTGAAATAAAATCTCTTTAAAAGAAATAATAGAGACTGAATCATAAGAAACCATGAATAATGAATTATTCATGTTATTACATTTCAAATTATTTTTATATACCCTACATGAAATTCAATTTGTGCATAACAAAAAGTAATCCCCAATTGAATTAAAATTGAGACAAAATCTATTACTACTTTAGTAACTTTTTAATTGTGATCCATCTGAGAGAATAAAATAAATTTAATATTTTAATATACTTAAATAATAAAAAATAATGATATAACATTTCATAAAGTAGTATATAATCTACAAAAAAAATCAAGGGGTGAATATGGAATAAGTATTGCAGAAATAAAATGAGACTAGAAATACACTTACATTGATTTTGACTTGTCATAAGTTTATATATCTTTTGGAATAACAAATTTTGGTTAGTTATTTACTTGTTTGAGAACATTTTTCATATTTATTACTAATTTTATTTCCCCAATTATAAAGTTACATAAAATTACTTAACCACAATCTTAGAATTCTATTATATAATTCATCAAGAGATTGTTTCCACATTTACTTGGAAAAATTTTTTATGTAATTTAATATTTGTAATATCATTGAACTGTGTATATTTAGGCCCAAGAATCTAGCATCGACTCATCACCTACCTTCGAAAATTTTCTAGAAGTATTCTAATGTCTTATAGGTTAAATACCACTTCACTAAAATTAAATAGAGAAAAACAAATATTTTAAATTTAAATTGTGATGTAAGGTTCTAAACTATTACAACTATTCAATATCTCTAGTTATAAAGGACTTCATCATTTTCATCATCCACTACTGGTGTGATCTAATTTCATAAGCTACATCAATATTTTGTATTTTTTTCTCTTCTGTTGTTCTTAATTTCAACCAATTTTTTATCATTTTATTACTATCTACCCTATTTATACTATTGATTTGATTTATTATATTCCCTTCAAAAATTATTTAATGGTTTATTACTCCAATTTAATAGGTGGGTTGTAACTAAATTGTGAATCTTTATCAAAATTAACGAACTAGTAATTATAAGTATCCTCAAAAAGAAGAGTTGACGGATGACTATACAAGGATATTTGTGATCCAAAATTCTAAAAAAAATCATCTATTATTATTTTTATCTATCGATTAATATAAGACCAGGTTTAAAACTCTGATAATCATATTTGATTGAATAAATATGAAAAGTTCTAGTCACCCCCCTAGTCAATATTTTCATACAATTTGAACAAATGAAAAGGACTGTCATTGAGTGAGAAATTGTTTTTTGGATTCATGTTGATAGGGAATGTATTGGTAAATGTTGTGATATAGTATGTGATGTGAATATATAACCAATCCATGAGATAGGAGGTTGTCAAATGGGACTAAAATTAGATAAAAGGTACTGGTGAGGCTCTGATATCTATTGTGGTATAGTACATGATTGATGTACACCCATTGAGTGAGATGTTTTTGGAATGGACAATATTGTGACTGAGATGGTAGGAGACTTATAGTGATGTATAACCATTACATTATAAGAGGGTATTGGTTCATACACTATTTGATATGGAACCAATCCTGTGAAGTGAGGGTAGTAATTGGGAGATGTTATGGAAAACAAACCTTCATCCCTATCTATGAGTTAGAATCTATGGATTGCGATTACTAATCCCTAGAAGGTCCTGAAGCATATATTGTTAGGATGCATGATGTCATGGTTACCACATGATGAATGGACGCCCCAACTTATACATTTCACATTATTTTTACTAATATTCCACTTGAATTCAAATGGATATAATTTCCTATAAGAGGGGATCTATGTGAGACGATATTGATATTTTTTTCTCATAACATTTATTGGAATCCAGGATCATTTTTAGAACTTGTATTTGTTATATACTTTTTATCATAGTTTATTAATTAGATTGAGATAGAGTAGCTCTATAAGTATTTGTGGTGGGTTAAGGAGAGGATTGGGGTGTTTGAGTGCCTCCTTGAAATTTTGTTTTTCTTATTTACTTTTTATAAATGATTGACACTATATTTGATCAGTTGGGTTGTAAAATTATTTGACTAAGTGCAAACAAAATAAAGAATTATATATCTTTTATTATGTAAACATTTATTATCAGCTGCATATCATGTTTCATTACAAATATTCTTTATCTTTGTCACATTATGTGTATAGTTTTATCAAAAATTGTTTATCCTTGAATGTGTTTAACAAGTATATTACAAAAATGATAAAGATGTGGGTTGTACACTAAGATTGGATAATGTGGGAACCAACTCTATTGAATTATATTTAGTTTACATGACCACAAATAGATGGCCTCATTTCATTTATTTCAAATAAAAAATAGTCTCACGTAATCCTCAATTACCTTGTCCATTGTTGTTCATTAGCAATCTCTTAGATACCCTAAAATTAAAACTTTTATTTCCCATTTATTTTACATAATATTTAAACAAAAAAAAATCATGTTTTACTTCATTATGTGATTATATTTTATTTCATTAATGTTTCATCTGGTCTTCCACTATGTGTGATTAATAATTTGATGGTTTTGGGATTGGGTGATAGGGATTATTAGTCGTAGATAAATATATAAATGTTGTTGATAGTTTAGACAATATATTTTTCGTATTCTATATTTGAGGCCCTTAACAGGTTTCACCTGTCTAGAGGTTTGGTATTAAAATTTTATATATTTGGAATTAGATGTTTTACTAGAGATTGGTTAATCACTCCATGGGAATTCTAAAATATTTTTGTTTAGAATAAGAGGTACTTATCCTATACCCTAGTATGATATATTGGAGAAATGTGTTATGCAATATTGGTTTAGAGAGAGAATATTCTCTCGAATGATGTTCAATGGTTATGAATTTTAATTCTAGAATATATAGTTTAAAGACTCCTTGTTATTAAAATGATCACTATATTATATTGATTTAGAATGAAGTTTCCAAAAGTTCCTGCCCTTACACTGAGAATATAGTGAATCTTTGTAAAAACATTTTATTGAACACTTTTTAAATATAACTTTACCACCATTTACATCTAAACCAATACACATAAACACTTTGATATTAATCTTTATGAAACCTAATGGTAGGTATCCACAATTTCCCGGTTTAAATCGCTATATCCTTGTGGGTTATTTATACTGCCACCTAGTTGTTTTCATCATTATCACTGGATCATAGATAAATTATTATCCTGTAATCATATATAGGCCTCCTTCTATATGTTATATTCAGTTAAACATCAATTTATTTTTATTATAAAGAAAAATATTCTTCCCCAATAGTATCCCATTGTATGAAATTGTGTCAATATATTCATCTACATTCATTTCGAACATCTACACTTTTGTATATTCAAGAATAATTAACTCAAGATTTTGTAGGAATTTATATATTTTCTTATTAAATAATTTTATGAAGAATTATATGTAAGATTTGTTATTTATCCCAATATATTTTATGTGATATAATATTCTGACCTTATAAAAGATAAAAAATATTGGTCATTCTTACTATAATTATTAGTTCATAATTTTATGGTTATTTATCATTGTGTTCATTAAATTCCATAGTATCACCAATTACCTAATGTTCTTCATTATTATAAAATAATGTATTCGTCAAAAAAAATTTCATCACACATAGTAACTAGTCGGGTTCGTATATTTTTTCCAAAATAATACATCAAAAATTAAACTTCATATTTTTTTAGTTCATTATCTAAAACAATATTTAGAACTAATGTGGACAACTTCTCTACTAGTCAAAAATTTATTTTTCATTAATTATTAACATAATAATCATCTAAATTCTCAAGAAAAATAATATATCTAATAACATTAATATGATATATATAAAGGTATCATTGATCCTATACCCATCCCTTTGAGGTTTTAAAAAATATAAATCCTCTTGTTCACCTATGGATCATTACGTTAACAAAAGGAGCATATTTTCCCAATAATAGTGTAACAATGTTTGACCCACATACAAAATTGCATTCATCTTCATGTGAACTGTTATTCTATTCTTGTACCTTATCATATATACCATCATGTTTTAGATACATACACATTCTATGTGAATCATTTTCCCAATTTATAAGATTCTAAACATAAAAATTATTCATTTTAAAATGATTTCTAGGAAACTCATCCTTCACTTATATAAATCTAGTGATGATTAATTCTAGTAATATTGAGAAATAGATAATAATTTTATTATTCCAACTCATAGTTATTATATGGATAAATATTGTGAACCTTATGGACTTATCTACCTTCTATTCATCCTATTATATACCTCACATTCAAAAATTCATTTCTCTATACTGGTAATGAACACAACTATTGATATTATTCTTATGAACATATTAACTACCCCGATATTATTTTTGGTTATAACTCACATCGTAAAACTTTTCCAACATTAAAACCATGGGGAATCTGACATCTATCCACTGGAACCAAAAAACATCCATATAAATAGCTTGTAAATATTTATTTATTACATGAGGCCTCAAAATAATCATTATTTTTATTTCTTTATATTCCAAAATCTTTTTCTGGTGACTCATAAGAAATCCTATAAAAATTAGAATAATAATCATCCAATAAATTATTAATTTTAGTTAAATTTATCTTCTAAACTTATCAAATTGATAGTTTTTTATCTTCTCATATATTCAAAAATTGTAACATTTCAAAAACCTAATCATAAAAAATCCAATATTATAATGAATCCCAATTTAATTTTTAGGATAATTATTTTAGATACATCAAAATACATGATTTTTATTATCATCTTTTGCTTCCAAAATGCCTTCCAAAACATATTATGTATGTTATATGGTTTTTCTATTATCAAAATTCCATTATTAGGCACGGAAAATTTATTATTGGTGACAATGATCCTTTCTATTTTCCTTGTCTTCACAGAATGAATCATTCAAATGAAAAAAATCTTAGTAATATAAGATTCATTATAAATTAATCATAAAGTTCTCATGTTCTTTTAACATAAATAAATATCATACATTATTATTATTCTAGATACACATAGATTATATCATCAACTTCTTCTAGTATTTCATATTCTAAAAATATAACATCAAAGTTATTAAAAAGTAAAAATATACCAACTTCAAGATGTACATAGTATTTTTATTTATTATAAATATTCTAAATGTTCTTATTGAAACTACTTCAAAAAAATTCACCTAGAAAATAATATATATTTTCTAATTGTAGTTCTTTTAGATTGATTATATTATCCCATGAATGGATTCATTCACTGTTCATCCAATTGAGACTTTCATTCCATGCATATTTATGAAAACTAATAATTACAAGGCTAAGCCTCTACCACCATATTTTGGATCTCATATTAACATACATCATACACTTAAAAAATAAAATCATGAAAATACCTTTGTTTCATTAATCATCACCTTTATAACTGTTTTTAATAACATAAAATACAATTTCTTGGAATATAAATGTATTTTTTCTCTATTTTTTTTGAAAATAAATTAAAGGAATGTTCTACATCATTATTTTAGGATTTTTTGAGTAATGCTCAGTGAATTTATTATAAAACATCAATCATGAAATGGATTTTTTATCTTCTCTGATACATTATCCATTATATTTATTGTAAAACCCAATTCACTTCAGAGATTTATGGTATCACATTTCTTATTTTAATGAGTCATACATCAATAACAATATTTCTATGTGATAAATTCTCAATTTAGAACTAATATAAGATTAAAATGGACCTCAATTTCATATATAATATATTTACAATGTGAAATATTCACAAAAATATCAAAATATGAATAATTAATACTATTTTTATTCATCCTTTTTTCTTGAATCTATCTAAAAAAATAAATTATGAACTTTCAAACAATACAGGTTTCCCGCTTTTATGTTTTCTCATATCATCATATAGTAAATGGTTCCCCAAGAATTTTATAATATATTTTAGGTATGAAGATATGTGAATATAGTCATCCAACATCATTAATGGTTATAAGATAGTTAAAACCTACCATAATTATAGATTTTTATGGAGATCAATATATTTTAAAACTATTCAACTCAACATCCCCTCATGGGGTGAAATCCACCCATAATTTGTGATATAAAAATTGAATTAAACATCAAGAATATATTTTTTTATTACTTGAAGTGTTTTAGGAGTAGAAAAATATAATTTGATGTATCTCATACTAGATAAAATCATGGTTTCTTTATAACTTTCACAACATTAAATACATGAGGAGTCCTCCAAAATTGCATCACCTACAATTCACTTTATAGATAAACATAATTAAAAAATATGGGAACAATGTAGGAAATAATAGTAACAAAATGATATTAATAGAGAAAAATATTTTATCTGAACTAAAAATCAATTTTCTCTTCATCTCTAGTATACTCATATATTTTTATTATTGCACCACTATTTACATTATAGACATGTGATTTGATTTGGGGAATGATCTTCTTCCTTTTTTAAAAATTAATACTCTATAAAATGTAATCTTCAAATCTGGTTGAAATGAAAATTCATTATTTTTAACATTCTCTGTTTTCTTATATTTTTACAGTTTTGTTTTCTAATAAATAATTCATTTTTTAAATATTCGAAAATTTTTCTTCTATGATGAATCCTTATTCAAAGAAACATTTTATTAAAATGAATTTCCTAGTGTTTTTATATAAATTAAATCATATATTTATATTTAGGTATCCATGTTTGTAATTTTTTCAATCTATTTTAAATATCCATAAAAAACCAGCTTGGTTAACTTCTAGGAAGATTTTCTAATTTCTTGAATGTGATATCTTCAATAGAACCCATCATATTACTTCATTATTCGATTGATTAATTTTTTGAATAAATAAATTCTTATTCCAAAATTAAATATATAATTTTTTAATATCCACTTTATGGAATTTTCTTCAACAATAGAATCATTTTCTCCTAGGTGGAGTATCATTTTCAGCATTCTTCAGGGGTGATTACTTCTTCAAAAGTATTTTATATTTGTACGTCATGGAACACTCATTTACAATACTCAATTAATTAATAATTTCATTTTTTATAGTATTATAAATATATGAATTATAATTAATATTATTACTCAATATCATAGTTTAAATTAAACTATATTCTTCCTAGAATATCTAGAGACATTTAATTTTTCTATATTTGAAAATTTTATCATTTTTAAGAAATTTTTTACATTTCAAAATGAAATTTCTTTAATAAATATGTTATACCATATAATAATTTGTTCTATATAAATATGTGATATATAAAATATTCAATATTGAAATTGCGTTTTGTCAAAATCATTCAAACTATAAATAATCTCAAGTTTCCCTTATTCATTTATCCTTAACTACAGTCTAAAATGATTTGACATATTTTTATTTTTTCAAAAAACAATTAATACTTTGATAATTAATCTAGGATAAAAATTTCACTATTATTTATACACATAGTTGATGATGTAGAGGATTTGTTTGAATTTACCTTCGCCAAAGTCTGTTAGTCCATATTTTTAGGGCATGTACTTAATATACAGTTAAATTTTGTAAAAATAGATCATTTTTACCAAGGGTTACCTTTTCCAATGATGTTAACATATAATTATTATTTCATGATAAAAACCCCTTAGTTATAGTAATTTTATATTCTTAGAAATTATAATATTATCCAAATTTATCTTGGTTGTGGATCTCTTTTTATCAATAGCTTGTGGAAGTTCCAACCTATGTTACATCTTGAATTTTTTGTTATAATTCATTCTCATTAGTTGTAAATACGAGAGTGGGGTTTTCAACATCAATTAATCTATTCAATTATTCCCATTTAATTTTCATATTCATAACTCTATCCTCATAGTTTTTCTACAATAATGAAAATATAATTAAATCTAAATTATTCTTTTTTCATTTATTTCTAGTAGGCAGTTTTTGACACCAAAAGAAGATTTGTGACTTTCTTAATCAAAATTAATCTTTATTTTATAATTTTTTTTCATATCACATCCTTCAAATTAATATTTTTCAAAATTATTCTCTATATAGGTGGGTATTTTTTATTTTTTAAAAAACATGTATTTTTCTTGCTTCCACTACATTGATGAGTGTGTTTCACTCAAGAAACATCATTTCAAATTATTTTTAATAGTTTATTCATCTAGTATAATCTATTTATTCTCATAATTTTCATTCGTTATGAACACAAATATCTAAATAAAAGCATTAATATGAAAATCAATCAAGTAACAGTTAACCTTTGAGTAGTCATCATCAACTGATTCAGTGGACTCATTCTCATCACATTCATTATAAACTAAAAATAAATTTTCTCAGAAGTATTTCTTTATAGATACAAAAGATGGACCCCCACTCCAACTAAAAATAGTTATTTCTTAATCACTTAAACCATTGAAATATATCTCAACTTATTTTATACTTTGGTTTTTTCACATCATGAAGGATTTACCTGAAGCCTCTATATTGGATGAGATAATATTTTGGAAAATATTTTACATCAGTGGAAAATATTGATTTTCATAGTATATAAACATCATATATGACTAATAAAAAAGAAAAATAAATATAACTAATTTGATGGGTATCCTTTTCATTGATAAAAAATTATGTTCCTAGAGGAATTCACATTTACACTGGGAGGGAGTGAATCAGTGTTGACATTATTTATTAAAATCCCCTTAATTTTTACATTTACCCACTTTTCTATTAGAACCAGTATATAAGTACTATATAATTATAATATTAAGGAAAACATTAAAAAATTATCATCCACTTCCAATAAAAAATCTAAATCTCTAAATATGTTTTTTATAATACCACATAATAAGATTCAATTTTTTGACATGTTCTTCTAAATACTAGATCCCACAAGTATTATTTTTTATTAAATATAGAGAATATATTCATTTATCTCATGGATTTCTTCTAATACTAATGTATGTTTTTATTCCTAGGTTGTATTTCTTAAACAACCACCATATCAACATCCTCAACCCGATGCACATTGAACATATACTTTTTTGATATTGGGAATGATTAAATATATATTTAAAAAGTTCATACATGTTATATTGTTCCTTAGTCATATGGATTATTAAAATACGTAACTATAGATTAATATCAAATTTGATTAATTCATGTTTTTTAGCAATCTATAGTCTCCCCTTTTTATTATGTTATTCAATGATTGGAATATTTAAAGGGAAATATATAAAATTAATTGTATTTCATTACCACATGTTTATTTACTATTTGATTCTAAATTAATATTTTATAACAATCTATTCATGTTTATTTAATTATTTGGGAAAAATATCATGAACTAATGTTTTTGGATTCGCTAATAACATGAAAAAATATATTCATTTATATTCATTACACATCATCCTTATGAATTATCAATTTCAAACACACACACACATATATATATATTACTAGGATCAGTTTTTACTTATGTTCATCACTATTTCGATAAACAACCCTATGTGGTTTAACATAATTAGCATCCAAAAAATTTTCATATGCGGGTATGCCTATTAAGAAACAATAATTAGTTTTCTAAAATGATTTATGTATATATTAACTTGATCCAAATATTCAATTCAATTATAAGAGAACATATACATATAAAAAAATAAATTTTTTTCCCAATACATCACACTTATAGAACTAACATTTTCTAAATCCACAATACTTGTGACTTACAACACTATAGTCTTAGATATATATTCATATTGAAATAATATTTAAAGAAATTATCACCCACATTTTTATATAATTCAATATTCACTTCCTATCATCAATAAAAAAAATAATTAGAAATGAATTACTTAAATAATATTATATTGGCATTTAACCATATTATCAGTATCACTGATTACTTTAAATTCTAGATATATTATTCTAGAACTCACTATTAAATTTTCATTCCTTTTTTATTTTTATCTTCTTTACATCTAATCATCAACGTCCACACAATAAAACTTATTGGTCTTAAGTTATTGGTATAACTCTTTCATTTTTATTTTTCTTGGACCTAGAAATAGTAACCTTTATTGACTACCCTTTATATGATTTTAATATCCTTGTCATCGACTTTTGCACATCCAATCAAATAAATTTTTCAAAAATTCAATCCAAAATTTCCATTCCTTTTTCTCAATGTTTCACCTTTGGGATACTGAAGATATTAATTTCAACTGATACAATGTTAATCTTCCCAAGCTTAATAATATGTTATTAACCTTTTCCAACATAGTTTTTAGACTATTAATTGGTAAACATTTCTCCTTATCTAGAATGGAGACATAAAAACATTCAGATTTTATAACTTATTAGTTCAAAACAAATCCATACATACATTTAATGATCGTGATGTTTTTCACATTAAGTTATCATTTTAGAATCATATGATTTGTCTTCTTAAAAACTTTCCCAAATATCGGAGACACAACAAAATGAATTTTCATTTTCAATATATTTGTATAATGATTCAATAATATAGTGTATATCAAAATGAAACCAAGGATTTTCCAAACCTATAAACAATGTATCATGCATATGAAAAATTAAAAATTATAGCATGAAATTTTATTCCATTTTTGAATGAATGATTTACATATTCTGTTTTTATAACATCTAATAATATATTTTCTAATTATTCTCCACGTTTACCAAAGTCTATATCTGTATCTTATTCTTGTAGTACATCTATCTTACATAAATCATCATGATTGTTCATAATTATAATTCTTCTATCATTATACTACACTTAGTCCTTATATATTCTACTCATATTTCTGATGTTCATCTAGTATGTTTCAAAATAATTCATATTAAAAATAATCTCTATCTTTTGGAGATAATTATTATGAAATAAATGTGTCCAATCTATCTATTCTTTAAATTTTCTTCCCTGAGATTCACTCGATTCCTAATTCATCATGTAAATAATTGGAAGAATGAATTTAATCATTATTAAATTTAAATACTTATTTAAATTCCCTATACACATTGAAATCAAATAAAATACTCAAACATGTTTAGGATCATCAGGGAAGAAGTTAGAAGAAATATAAAAGGTAGAATGATAAATATAACTTAGAAATACACTCGGTGTGGTATCGAATATTTTTTCCTAGAACATCATCATCAACATCTATGATCTAACGATAAATTAAAAGTTTCTAACTGTAAATAAATACTAGAAAATTAATTATTAATAACATATATGAGAAAATATCCTTAATAGAGATAGGATTCTATCATGAATGAATATTTCATATTATTGTCTCAGAATAATACTACGAGGCATATCTTATTGATGACATTAATTTTTATTGGAGTAAAAAAATTATTGAAGGTGCGGTTCACTAAATTTATATCAGACATAATTATTCTATAATCATTTTATGAATACTAGGATGTGATGTTGAATTCTTTGTATGAATAATGTTGTAAAAATGACTTTTCCATTGAGTAAAATAATAACATGATAATTAATAAGGAGATCCTAATTTATGTTGCTTCTATTACCATCTTTAAAACCCGACTACTTTATTCCATAAGGCAATACCTTTTTCCATCCTTCACATATTTTTTCTTGATTGTTTCCTTGTTAAGTAAATTTTTTGAGGACTTTGATATTATTTTAGGCACATCATTGTGTTATTGGTACCATTACTATGAAAAAAGGGGTACTATTCCATGGCATAAATAGTAGTTCCATCCTATTATTAGGAAGGTAAGGTCATGCTGAAGGGGGTGAATTTGGGCTATAGTGATTTTGTTTGATGGAGGATTCAATTTAGAATTATCTCTGGTGGGTTATTTCATAGGTTTTTCTCAATGGTATCATTGACCTTGCCATATGCCTTAATAATATTAGTTATAAACATCATGTTAAATTTTTTTGTTCTGGTGGTGTTATAAAATCTTCCTAGTATATTAAATAAATAATATGAGGAGTCAATTTTGAATTTCATGAGGATTTATTAATAGTGGATTTTTGAAGAAGAATGAACTTAAAAAACTCCCTTATGTGTACATGGACTTCCTCATAATTGAATGACTAAGATCCATAGCTCCAAACCTCTAAAGATGTGACTCCATTCCATAGTTCTTAGGCTTATAATTGAGTATCTTACGACACAATGTAGTTCTATGTAACAATATCCCTGAATACATCATGAAGGTAATTCTTTAGTGAATTCCATGGTGGATTTCCTCATTCTGTGATGTGATGGTCCATTTTAGCGCACCTCGGTAACATGCTAGATGACTCTAGGCCATGGTAGTGGTCTGTTATAGAAGCCCATGCCACATAAAATATCATTCTTTGTATGGCCTCCCAGTTTTTTATAGAGCCTTCCAAAGGCCTTTTTAGGATGATTTTTCAATGCTCTCTTAAGGATGAATGACCATGGGATTCGTTGTTGTGAAAACATTTTCCTATTAGTGTGTGAATTTCTTTTAGGTGATGATGCCTTCGATGAACATTGATATTTTCAATGATAACATATGGTAGGATATTCCATACCTATTTAACTCTTATTCATACATGTCACTATGATATAATTTATGTTCTAGAATAAATGATTACCATTATTGATTTTCATCACATGTAGGTTTATGTGTCTATCCCTTGATATTTTTTCTGACGTTTGAATCTGTGAGTTATACTAGAGTATCCTGAGTCCATATTTGATTATGATCTCTTATTTTTTATTTTAAATTGATTTTTCCCCCAATTGTTTTCATTTCATATATTCTCTATATTGAAAATATGTTACCTTTTACAGAGATTTTTTCTTGGTTCTTGGAATAGGTGGGTTGTTAGGATATACTTAACCCATGGAGGGAGTGTTTTTTCAAATTGTAATGATAGAGATGAAGGGATAGAATATATAGTTGAGATATAAAAACAATGTGAAGTTTTTATTGAGCATTCACCTGAGTTATCCAATAACTAATCGATTATAATATATCATGAGGTAGGATAGTGTAATGTAAAGGATTTTAGGAATCACGAATAAATTAATGATAAGGGAGACTGGTTGAAATGATCTCATAATAAAGTATGGATGCCATGCTACTTGTTTACTAAACTTATTGATTGTTTTCTTACTTTTGATATCATTCAATATCTTTTTCGTATGGAGTCAAATAATTTATGGTCTGGGGTCTTTGGAATCATGGTTAACACATGACCTCTTAGTTCGGGATAACATTCTTATTCCCATTTCACATTTACTATCATTATTCCAAACAATTTTTATAAAATTGAGAAAACTGGGTTATGGATGCTTTGGTGGTGTTGTAATAACCGAGACCCAATGAAAACATATACTCCCTTATTTATCATGGTACCCAGGTCCTTCCCTACCAAGTACCACCATTTTTCATAAAGACCTATAGTCCTCAACCTAGAGCCCACAAATATTCATGAATGGTTCATCGAACAAATCACTATCCCCACATGCCAACACTTGTTCTATCAGTGCCCTTTTTTGACACACATAGACACCCTAGGAAACATCAAATGAGGTTACACATCCTGTTCACTACTATATTCCAAGCATGATTAATTTATGAGTTGTAATATGGAAGGTTCCTAGAAAGAAAGTCGGACCTTGTTAACAAGAGTCATTTCAGTTACTCATTTAACCATTTATCATTCTTGGGTGATACATTCCCCCCCACCTCTTATAGAAAAATATCCTCATTGTGGTACATACATCTCCATCCATGAATAACCAACACACTAAAGGATGGGTTCCTCCTCTGATACACATGTAATAATCGGGCCCTACCAATAAGGCATACACCCTACCTTAACAAAGAAATTTTTACATATACCTCTAGGTGCCACTAGTTTCCCAGTATACATGTGGTCCACTACCTAGGACCCACTAACATGATTGAACAAATCTTCAGAACAATTATTTTCCCCACATACCAAAAACTTGTTCATTCGGTGTGATTTTTCCACACGAACACACCCATGGAAGCATTTTAGGAGGTCTCTTATCTTGATCACTAATCCAGGCCAAGAACTTTTAACAATGGATTTCTAATAAGGAATGATACTGAAAATAGTGTTCCCCATGTATAAATGATTTATATCACCCAATCATTTAACCCTTATCATCATGGGGTGTTACAAGTGTCCCACTAAATCTTATATTCACATCCTACTAAGGAATGTTTTCCACTTATAGATTTTATTAATAGAGACTTGGGGAATGGAAGGTGTCATATGGTAGAATATTTTTGAGAGATCATTGATAACCAATGGACTATTATGAACTTCAGAGGACCCACTATTTATTTCATATTGAAATACTTCTTTATAAAATAGATTGGTATTCCACATTGGGAGAATTTTTATATTTAGGACAAGTATTCTATTTATCAGTTTCTAAATATAAACTAATATTTTTATTTATATTGTTTATTATATTTATTTCATCTTATAACATGATACTGAGGGTATAGATTCCCCATTAAGAACATAGAATGTCAGTTCTAGTAAGAAGCATCTTCCCAATGTGCAGGCATAAATGATGTTATGTAACACCCTGAGATTTTATGAAAAATATTCTTTTAATTTCATTAATGTCTTGTGTTGTATGCTACACCATGATTACCTTTCACTATATGCAACACCATATTAGCTTGCAGTATACGCAACACTATTCTTGGATCGTGTTATACAAAATTTTGATAATAGTTATTCTACGCAACATTGAATATATATATATATATATATATATATATATATTTAATTTATAAATGAAATATGGTTGGATTATGTTATACGAAACAACGAAGGATTCTTTCACAGCACACAACCCTGACTTGGCATGCATTACACGCAATCGCGACCTTCCTTGATAGCGTGTGTTGTACGCAATACCGAGTTTTACTAAACAATGATATATTATTATAATATTGTTAGGAACTATCCGTTATGAATAGTGTTAACTAAATTTTGAATTTTATAACATTATTATTCATCTTACACATTTCTAGAACATGGTATAAGAACAAAATAAATTTTTCAGGTAAAATAAGTATTTTTTAAAAAATGCAGTTTTGCCGCCTTTTGAAGGCGCATCCACTTTAAATCTAGTTTTTGACATGTTTAAAAGTTCAATTTGACAAAATAAAATTATTCTTTGGAATCATGAAATAAAAATTTACTTTGGATAAATTTTTCATATTATTCTAGTAACGTTCATATTTTGATAAATAGTAAAAACACGCTATAATTTAATTAAAAACAAATTTTTTCATCGCAATAGTTTATATGGTTAAATTATAATATTGAATGGTTTTAAAGTATAAATATAATATATTTTTACCATTTAATATAATTTATGTCATTATCATTGATTCTACCTTGAATTCGTAGGATAAATCAATTCAATATTTTGCAATGTTTTGAAGAAAAACCCATTTTCTTTCGACAACGGGAATTATTTTAATATAATTTCTGAAACTTTTGTGTATTGAATTTGGCTAAATTGATTCCATATTTGGAATCAGTGGATCTAAATTATGTTAATAAGCTACTTTTTATTTTTGGGAATTATGAATAGTAACTACCGTAAATTTTATTTACGATAGTTAAAGGTAAATCGAGTAATTAAGGGTAAATATAATATTATAAAATTACCCTAACACATTTCAAAACCCTATTGGATGACTAAAAGTCTACCCATATCACCCAAGGGTCGGATTAGATTCAATTAATGTACTTTGGTCCATGAAAATAATTTAATTATTATTAAAATCAAAGAATGTGACAACATGTCACTTTCTTAAATCTTATAAGTATAATAATTTTAATTTAGTGATAAACTTCATTACACTTTTAAAATGAATAGTTTCCAGAACTTTAATACAATTATCTACATCATAGGAATTTATTTTGAATTCTTAGGGATTAAATAATTATCATTTATTATGACACAAAGATGATTTAGTAATTGTCTTAATAATGAAATATTGACATAATTGATGTTATAAATGACCAAATAAATGTAATTTGAGACTTTTTATGACTTAAATTAATTTTATAGGTTAATATGACATGTTATTGGTGATATAAGTAACTTGGTTCGAACTTATCATTCTTTTATGAATTTCATAAAAATCATGTACCAAATAGTGTCAAAATAGACATAAATTAGTTTTTAAAATAAATATTATATTATTAATTGTTATTTAATTACTAAAAAACTAAGGTTCGGCCAAATGACTTAGATAAGGTTATATATATTAATAATAAACAAATTGGGGTTATTTTGGCTGCTTATAGTAAGTTTATTAATGTTATAGTTTAAGAACACAAGAAGCCACGGTATAAGTAAAATTATTTAACTTAATGTTAAATATAAGTGATAAGGTTAAAATTGGAACCTAAACTTGTCTAAATTCTATTTTATGAGTTTATTTAGACCCATACCCACCTTAGCTTCGAAATAAACTAATTTGGAGCTATTTAAAACCAAACTTGACTTTATAATAAAATAATATGTTTAGTTATTCCAAAGGTGCCCCTCTCCTCCCTTATAAAAGGGCACCTCCTCCCTCTCTTCCTCACACCACATAGAGCCTTCAAGCTCGGAAAACCCTGCCCCTTTCCCCTCTCTAATTCCCTATAGACATCCTAGAGGTCCTGGTCTTCTTCAAAGACCAATTTTATTGCCCTAAAAGAAGGTCTCAAAGAAGCACTTCAAAGAAGAGGTAATGTCTGTTACTGATTCTTTCATCTTTATTTCTTCTTCCACTTATTCTTCTTTAGTTGTTTAATTATGAAGTAATAACATCATTATCACTCATATACTGATATGTTATTAGAAGTATGAAACAACCCTATTTCACCATCTATCCATCCTACGGAAAAAGAAATCACCACGCGTGCGTACTTACGGAATACCGTCTCCACGCCGTGGTGTAATCTATTTTCCACCACCACCTTACATGGATGGATATAATGGTGTAAATAATGACTATTTATTACTATTATAAATTTATACTATTT
Organism: Viscum album; assembly: GCA_963277665.1. NCBI lineage: Eukaryota > Viridiplantae > Streptophyta > Magnoliopsida > Santalales > Viscaceae > Viscum > Viscum album. The sequence continues at coordinate 1,397,907,387 of OY728119.1, forward strand.
CTGAAATAGTATACATACACTCCAATAAAATTCCACGATCATAGGAACGATATCATCACTCGTGCGTACGTACGGAATACCGTCTCCACGAAGTGCTGTGACTCGTTCTACATGATCTTCATTTCATAATGATTATATAAATGAATTTAATGAATGAATATGATATATATTACACTAATACCATTCTAGAAATGAGGTATTTATAACCTAAAGAGAAGAATAAGAATTTATTCGACAAAACACGCATAAGAACAAAAAGTTATAAACACCCGAATAACTAGTAGCAATGAAATATTACTAATAAGAAGATAAGAATATGACCATATATGATATCATAAAAGTAAGTATGATTCTTTAATAAGTCAATAACATTATTTAAATCATTATACCATATGTTCGGAGACTTACGAAGTAAAACGGACCTAAGGTAAGGGAAATATCACAATCTCATTTTTATCCGAGATTGTTTGTACTTTGGTATTTACTGGAGTGTATTTTATCATCCACAACCATGTTTCCTCAATATGTGATATTAATATACTTCTACAATAGTTAATATCCAATTTTACCTTTCGGTGAGTTTTTAGTAGAAGATATGATAGGAATATTTTGTCGTTTTTCGTACGAGGTACTTTTTGTCTTTTCCGACAAAAGTACGAGAAGAGTGTTTTTTTAACTTATACGGCATGAATTGATTTTTAAAACATTATTTCCAAGAAGATTCCTTTACAAGTTTTCAAGTTTATTTTTAATCAACTTCTTTTAGTTTAAAATTGTATGACATGTTAAGAAAGGAAAAATGTTTTTGAAGTAGAAAGGTTATTTTCCTCAAGAATGGATTTCAAGTGTTTTATCAAAATTATTTTCCATCTAAGATAATAAAGGGTTATGTTTTTATCCCTATTATTACATTGATATGATTATGTTGTGATGGAATTATTTTTATGAATTCCTTTATATTATATGAATTGTTTTATGATGTCACAGTGTTTAAGATTCCCATTTTTATTACATGGGTTATGCTATGATGTATGGTTTATGATTTTGTGGAACACATAAGAATGGTATCATTATGAGATGGATGGGACCTATATATCCCTCCAATGAATTGGTTAATGATTTTATATCTCATGAGATAGACATGCCTAGAACGGTAGGTTATACCGGTTCAGTGAAACAGGACTGAAACGAGGAGTGATCTCTGTTCAGAAATGGACTTTGTCCATTAAGATAGTATTGGCAATGAGTCTTGACTAATAAGAAATTATTCTATATTATTATGTGTGTATGACACAAAGTTTCATGTTTTATGTTATGATTATTGGGATTCCATTTCACTACTATGATTTATCCCATGTTATGAAATTATGCTCTTTTTCAGGTTAATATTTCAAAAAGTTATGTTCTTGTGAATATGATGTGATTGATATTTCTTTTGTTTACCCTTACTGAGAATTTGATCACACCCTTTTGTATATTTGCTTTCCCCAGGTCAGGAATAAGGTTATTAAGTAAGATATGACAAAAGGGACTATAGATATGATGAAATAAATGGGAGATAGTGTAGATGCTTTATGAACCAGTTGTTTATGTTTCCCAGTTTCTAAAGACACTATACCTATATGGTCCTTTCGTGGTTTTGTTATATGTTGTAATAAGTATGCTTCAATTTTGAAGTATTAACAATGTATGTAAAGTATGGGTCTCTACAGTTGGTATCAGAGGAAAGGTTTAGTCAACCTTTGGAAACTAAGATGCGAAAACGTTAGTGAGATCCCTAGAGATATTACTAAGGTATGTCTAGGGATGCCCCAAAGGATAAGTATACGTATAGGATATAGTCCTAGAACTATGGTAACGATATTAGATTAAAACAAATATGTTAGATATTGAAGTTACTCCCCCATTATTATGATTTTTTCCTCCCACACAATTCTTTTTGGGTTTTAGAAAATGGCTGGAAATAAGATGATTCATGATAATGGAGGATATGATGGACAATGGAATGATATTATTCATGAGCAACCAAATGAAATGGGATTTGGAAGTCCAAACATCATTATTATGTCGAATCAGCAATCTCATAATATGATCAATAAAGTAAAATTTGGTAAGTTTCCTGACTCGTCTAATAAGAGAAAGATGGAGTTTCATGATGATCATAGAGGGAAAAAAGTTCAATTACCCCTATGTAAATCATGTGGGAAGAGGCATCAAAGAGAATGTTTCGAAGGAACTGGAAGATGCTTTGGGTGTGGAAAAGAAGGACACAATGCCAGTAAGTGCAAAAGAAAAGGTTCAGTTAACACTAGGGATGAGGATAATGGTATTGCTACGACATCAACAATAGTTAAATGTTTTAAATGTGGAATGTACAGGCATTATAAAAACCAATTCCCTAAGGTAAAGTCTCATGAATAGAATCAGTATGGTTGTATGGGTAGTATTTATGTGGATGATGATGAAGATACTACAAACGATATGTGAGATGAAAGAATTGTTGAAGATCGGTCAATGGTTTAAGAATGTAGTGGAATGATTACATGTTTATCATGTGTAATGTTGTATAAGTAATCTCATGGTACTATGAAATAAAGAGACATCTAAGGATTGTTACATTGTTGTCTTTCCTTGAGTTTTGAAAGTGTATGATTAATGGTACCAGTATCTATGAAAGGTTATTCAGATATTTTTGGAATGTAGATGATATGTTCATAATGAAGGGATAAGGAGAAAATTAAATGTTTGATAGTATTCATGAGCTCATGATTGATATAAGGAGAAGGTTATATCATGGTTTGAGTATATAGAATTTTTGTATTTTGGTATGTGGAAAGAGTTGACTTTTGACAGCATTCATGTTTTCACTAAGGTTTAATGGGTATTCATTTTTCAAGAGAATACATGATTAAGGTATTCACAGGATTGGAATGTGACCAACAAGATATATGGGGGATAAATGATGGCATTCAAGTGATTGTTATGTGACATTTCAAGTAATCATTTTCTTTATACTATGAGCTTGGACGGAATTATTTTAGATAATCCTAAAGATTGGAATGGATTATGTTGGAAAAAAGTTAGGATAGAACTTTTTCGATATTATTGATGGGATTTTATAGTAATATAGTTATAGAAAAATGACAAACTGCAGGACGGGCGACAGCCCATCGTGTCGGACAAGGCTGTCGGAATCGAAGCCACAACTGAAGTGCGACTGGCCTTTATCTCCTACCACTGGCCTACAAGAAGTCCCTATTTTGTATAAACTAGTTTTATTATATTAAGTAGTATGATATATGAAGTATAAGTCCATTTTAGGAACCATATATGATTAATCTCACTATATATGGACTTATGTATTTTTTGATAACTTTTATAACCTTTTGTCTTAGACAGATGGAATGAACCATCATTCTATCACATGATCTGCTATCACATCACGAATGACAAATTCAACTTCATTTATTTAAGCGATGAATTGGAAATTTTCCAAAGAACGACCAACTGTGAGACTATACCGAAATCACGAAAGTATTTATTCTAATTTCAATTTCATCAAATTTAGGGAAACGATCTTGAAAACCAAAAATGTCGTCCTAGTGCTCTTGTATCTGATGAATCAGATGGTACCTTAGATCGTCACAAATTTATGGCTTTGTGATTGCTAGCTTTTCCATAGCCATGTTCTCTACCACTCTCCATCGGAACTTGATGGTTAGATTTCACTTCCATATCCATATTTCTACCTATGTGGATTCCCAGTGATTAGTTTATTTGGGTAACCATTACATTTCATACTTTTGTTTTAATGATTGGTTTTGGTATTCCTTTTTATTATGTGGGTTTTTATCAAAGAATCTTTAGAATAGTAAACCATTTATTACCCCGACGAATTTCGAGGGCGAAATTCATTTTAAGGGTGGTAGAATGTAACACCCCGAGATTGTATGAAAAATATTATTTTAATTTCATTAATGTCTTGTGTTGTATGCTACACCAAGAATACCTTGCACTATACGCAACACCGTATTAGCTTGTAGTATACGCAACACTATTCTTGGATCCTGTTACACACAATTTTGATAATAGTTATTCTACGCAACATTGAGTGTATATATATATATTTATTCAATGTATAAATGAAATATGGTTGGATTATGTTATACGAAACAGTGAAGGATTCTTGCACAGCACGCAACCCTGACTTGGCTTGCATTACATGCAATCGCGACCTTCCTTGATAGCGTGTGTTGTACGCAATATCGGGTTTTACTAAACAACGATATATTATTATAATATTGTTAGGAACTAGCCGTTATGAATAGTGTTAACTAAATTTTGAATTTTATAACATTATTATTCATGTTACACATTTCTAGAACATGGTATAAGAACAAAATAAATTTTTCGGGTAAAATAAGTATTTTTCAAAAAATGCAGTTTTGCCGCCTTTTGATGGTGCACCCAATTTAAATCTAATTTTTGACATTTTTATAAGTTCAATTTGACAAAATAAAATTCTTCTTTGGAATCATGAAATAAAAAATTTGCTTTGGATAAATTTTTCATATTATTTTGGTAACTTTCATATTTTGATGAATAGTAAAAACACGCTATATTTTAATTAAAAACAACTTTTTTCATTGAAATAATTTATATGGTTAAATTATAATATTGAATGATTTTAAATTATAAATAGAATATATTTTTACCATTTAATATAATTTATGTCATTATCATTGATTCTACGTTTAATTCGTAGGATAAATCAATTCAATATTTTGCAATGGTTTAAAGAAAAACATGTTTTCTTTCGACAACGGGATTAATTTTAATTTAATTTCTGAAACTTTTGTGTATTGAATTTGGAAAAATGGATTCCATATTTGGAATCAGTGGATCTAAATTATGTTAATAAGATACTTTTTATTTTTGGGAATTATGAATCGTAACTATGGTAAATTTTATTTACCATAGTTAAAGGTAAATCGGGTAATTAAGGGTAAATATAATATTATAAAATTACCCTAACACATGTCAAAATCTTATTGGATGACTAAAAGTCTACCCATATCACCTATGATTCGGATTAGATTCATTTAATGGACTTTTGTCCATGAAAATAATTTAATTATTATAAAAACCAAAGAATGTGACAACATGTCACTTTCTTAAATCTTATAAGTATAATAATTTTAATTTAGTGATAAACATCATGAAACTTTAAAAATGAATAGTATCCAGAAATATAATACAATTACCTACGTCATAGGAATTTATTTATAATTTTTAGGGATTAAATAATTATCATTTATTGTGACACAAAGATGATGCAGTAATTGTCTTATTAATGAAATATTGACATAATTGATGTTATAAATTCCCAAATAAATGTAATTTGAGGCTTTTTATGACTTAAATTAATTTTATAGGTTAATATGACATGTTATTGTTGATATAAGTAACTTTTTTAGAACTTATCATTCTGTTATGAATTTCATAAAAATCATGTACCAAATAGTGTCAAAATTGACATAAATTAGTTTTTAAAAGAAATATTATATTATTAATTGTTATTTAATTCCTAAAAATCTACGGTTCGGCCAAATGACTTATATAAGGTTATATATATTAATAATAAACAACTTGGGGTTCTTTTGGCTGCTTATAGTATGTTTATTAACCTTATATTTAAGAACACAAGAAGACACGGTAAAAGTAAAATTATTTAACTTAATGTTAAATCTAAATGATAAGGTTAAAATAGGACCCTAAACTTGTCTAAATACTATTTTATGATAGGTTTTCGACCCATCCCCACCTTAGATTATAAATAAATTAATTTGGAGCTATTTAAAACCGAACTTGACTTTATAATAAAATAATATTTTTAGTTATTCCAAAGGCGCCCCTCTCTTCCCTTATAAAAGGGCACCTCCTCCCTCTCTTCCTCACACCACTTTGAGCCTTCATTCTCGGCCAACCCCTGCCACGTTCTCCTCTCTACTACCCTAGAGACATCCTAGATGTCCTGGTCTTCTTCAAACACCAATTTTAGTGCCCTAAAAGAAGGCCTCAAAGAATCACTTCAAAGAAGAGGTAATGTTTGTTACCGATTCTTTCATCTTTATTTCTTCTTCCAATTATTCTTCTTTAGTTGTTTCATTATGAAGTAATAACATAAGTATCACTCATATAATGATATGTTATTATAAGTATTAAACAACCCTATTTCACCATCTATCCATCCTATGGAAAAAGAAATCACCGCGCGTGTGTACGTACAGAATACCGTCTCCACGCCGTCGTGTAATCTATTTTCCACCACCACCTTACTTGGATGGGTATAATGGTGTAAATAATGACTATATATGACTATTATAAAGTGATAATAATTCTGAAACAGTATAAATACACTCCATTGCAATTCCACGATCATAGGAACGATATCATCACTCGTGCGTACGTACGGAATACCGTCTCCACGATGTGATGCGACTCGTTCTACGTGATCTTCATTTCATAATGAATATATAAATGAATTGAATGAATTAATATGATATATAATACACTAATACCATTCTGGAAATGAGGTATCTATAAACTAAATAGAAGAATAAGAATTTATTCGACAAAACAAGCATAAGAACAAAAAGATATAAACACTCGAATAACAAGTAGAAATAAAATATTACTAATAAGAAGCTAATAATATGACCATATATGATATAATAAAAATAATTATGATTCTGTAATAAGTCAATAACATTATTTAAATCATTATACAGGAGGTTTGGACACTTACGAAGCAAAACGGACCTATGGTAAGGGAAATATCACAATCTCATTTTTATTCGAGATTGTTTGTACTTTGGTATTTACTGGGGTGTATTTTATCATCCACATCCATGTTTCCTCAATATGTGATATTAATAGACTTCTAAAATAGTTAAAATCCAATTTTACCCTTCGGTGAGTTTTTAGTAAAAGATATTAAAGGAATCTTTTGTCGATTTCTGTACGAGGTACTTTTTGACTTTTCCAACAAAAGTACGAGAAGAATGTTTTTTTAACTTATACGACATGAATGGATTTTTAAAACATTATTTCCAAGAAGCTTCCTTTACAAGTTTTCATGTTTATTTTTAATCAACTTCTTTTAGTTTAAAATTGTATGACCTGTTAAGAAAGGAAAAATGTTTTTGAAGTAGAAAGGATATTTTCCTCAAGAATGGAGTTCAAGTGTTTTATCAAAATTATTTTCCATATAAGATAATAAATGGTTATGTTTTTATCCCTATTATTACATTGGTTTGATTATGTTGTGATAGAATTATTTTTATGAATTCCTTTATATTATATGAATTGTTTTATGATGTCACATTGTTTAAGATTCCCATTTTTATTACATGGGTTATGCTATGATGTATGGTTTATGATTTTGTGGCACACATAAGAATGGTATCATTATGAGATGGGTGGGACCTATATCTCCCTCCAATGCATTGGGTAAAGATTTTATATCTCATGTGATAGACATGGCTGGAATGGTAGGTTATACGGGTTAAGTGAAACAGGACTGAAACGAGGAGTGAACTCGGTTCAGAAATGGACTTTGTCCACTAAGATAGTCTTGGCAATGATTCTTGACTAATAAGAAATGATTATCTATGATTATGTGTGTATTCCAAAAAGATTCATGTTTTATGTTATGATTATTTGGATTCCATTTTACTACTATGATTTATCCCATGTTATGAAATTATGCTCTCTTTTACTGATTAAGATTTCCAAAATTTATGTTCTTGTGAATATGATGTGATTGATATTTCTTTTGTTTACCCTTACTGAGCATTTGAGCTCACCCTTTTGTATGTTTTCTTTCCCCAGGTCAGGAAGAAGGTTATTATGTAAGATATTCCAAACAGGACTATAGATATGATGAAATAAATGGGAGAGAGTGTAGATGCTTTATGAACCTGTTGTTTATGTTTCCCAGTTTCTAAAGACACTATACCTATAGGGTCCTTTCGTGGTTTTGTTATATGTTGTAATAAGTTTGCTTCAATTTTGAAGTATTAACAATGTATGTAAAGTATGGGTCATTATATGTTATGTGGAATTTGGACTCAGACCTAGTGGTTCAGGTAAGAGTGAAACACAGTGGTACTAGTATACTAGGGTTTAATAACTTGTTTCTTCTATTTTCCATGTTTTTAAATTATGTAGAAGTGATATAGCATTGTTTCCACTCATTTTGGGGAACTATGGGAGGGATTGGGAAACACAATATAAAGGAATTCCAAGATACCATAATTTTGGGGAAATAATATCTTAATGTTGGGATTGATTATATTTACCTTGGGTGATGAAAATGATATTTATTTCTAATTTACAAGATTTTTGGAACAATCATATATCATTACTAGGAATATCCTATAAATTGCTTATGATTTTTTCATGTTCCAAATATTCCATGTGTTTTTGAAGATTCTGCCACACAGATATTTCATGAAAACACCAATTGATTCAGCTTCTCCTTAGAATGTTCTCACACCTTCCTTAGTGGTAAAGGAATTATTCCAATACCAATATTCATTGATATCCATGGTAGACTATTACTTGAATTTCTATCTCAAGATTCCTCTAGTATATTTAGGAACCGGAGGACAACAATATACTAACAATTTGGTGGATATAATATAGGGTATCTCTGACATTATTGGCACAAGGATGTAAATAATGGTAAATATTTTTGTGTTCCTACTATAGGAAACCTCCATGCATTAGTGAGAATTTTTTGGTTATGAAATAGAAATTTAGGTACTATCATGGCAGGCCTCCAAGGACTCGTTTTTTCATAATTCTTTCCTAAAATACTAATTACAAACTAAGAACTGTTGTTCATAGAACATAAAAAAGGGTTCCATGAAAGTATTTACATTCTTCCTACATCTAACTGAGCTCCTCTAATTTTCTCCATTTCTTTCTAGTAATAAGTCTCATAATGATTGGAATTTGGAAGTCATATTTTTAAGTAAATTTATATAGAAGGTCTATAGATTCAATTAAACTTTGTACTCAAATTTTCTAAGGTAGACCCTAACCATCGAGAGGCTTTTGAAGTATGGATGATTAACTAGACTATTTCTACCTTTCACCACATAGATGAATGGATCTATTATTGGTTCCATAAGTATATTATATATGGGTAATATGATTAAGGCCATGGAAAATCATCAGAGTAGTGGTGTGAAAGTATAACAATCTTGACACACTTCATTTCATACTAGTGTTGACCCAAAGTTCTTCTACTATGTAATTTTCGTAAGTTAAATTCCTGAATTCTCATCACACTAGATCCAATATTGAGAATATGAAATTATAAGACATATAAAATATTATGTAAATTGGGAATCATCTAGTTGTTCAAGTCGGACACAACCAAGAAGCATCGTTTAGGGTAGTGTCATCTATAACAGACTTTAACTAGTCATACCCAATTGGGAAAATGACGTACGGTTGAGTCAGATCACATATATATAGTTGATTATACTCTAGTAGATCGTGGATATGTACAATATATAGTTTGAGGTATGATATTTATCACATCCATTTTCTCTACTATTATTATCAATACTGCTGTATCTCATTATTCTATATCACAAAAAATATTTATTAGGCTACATCTACTAGTCAACATTTTTTTGAGTTAGGCAAGATTTACACACAGTTTCGGTGGAAATTGGACCATATCCCATGATTTCTTTTGTTTTATATAATTTTTTAAGGTTAGGGAAATCTATGGGGGTTCAGGATTTGTATCATTTCATTATTAGTTGTGATTCACATCTTGGAAGGGATGTATATCTGTTGATCTCACATTGATTTCAATCATATATATGTGTTATTACCTTCAAAAAATGTGGAGAAGACCATGATGAATGGACATTAAAAACTGGGATTAGGATGTTATGTAAAAGACTTAAGATATCTTAGTGATATTAAGAAATATATTGAAATATTTTCTATTTTAGTAGAATTGGTGAAAATCCCCTCGACTCTTTTTCTAGTCATGATAGAGTTTAAGTAGAACATGGATGACATGGATTATAAGGGACTTATTTTTTCAAGTACATAACCACAGGGTGAATTTATATTATTATCCAAGAAGATAAATGGTTTTACTAAATATTTTATTGATAAACAGAATCCCAACCATGTGATGGGGATAATAAAAATCCATTTTTCAATACATATGACCATTATAATCAATTCTGGAGAGATATGTGGTTCATCAAAATTGATCTCTGTTGGAGATAAAAATATTTTTTAGATATAGAATATAAAAATATGAAGAATTTTTTTCAAAAAATATATGGGTTTTATGATTTCTTATTCTTTCCATTTAGATTATGGAAAATTTTGGGAGTGTTCATGGGACTCATGAACATGATTTTACTCGAATATATAATCAAGTTTTTTTGGTGTTCATTGATGATATCATCATCTTCTCATCCACACCAGTGCAGTGTTATAGGCATCTAGAGATAGTCTTATGTATATTTTGATCACTTTAATTTATTACATGTTTTCCAAGCATGGAATACATATCCAAAAGTTTGTGTTCAGGGGACATATGGTGTATGAGATCGGTATTTCAATTTACCAATAGAAGGATGAAGAAGTGATATCCTAGACATGTCCTCAAAACATAATTGAGATAAAAAGTAATTTGGGATTATTATGGTATTACTGAAAATTTATTTTTCATATATCCCAACTATCTACACTAATGACGGAACTAATGAAGAATTTATTGAAATCACAGTGGGGTGACTAGAGTTAAGAGTCATTCCTCAAGATGAATTCACGGTTTATTAAAACTCTAGTACTGACACCCCATGAGCCTGATATTGGTTATGTAGTGTGGTATGAAAATTGAGCAGTTGGTATGGGAGGACTAATTAAGTTGAGAGAGTAGGTAGTAGAATATGTGTCATGAATTATATAGATGAATTTTTAGAACTACAAAACTCATAGTTAGGACCTAGTGGATTTGGTCCATCATATTATTTTTTGGAAACACTATCTCTTTGGATAAAATATTTTAATATAAATGGGCCACACGATCTATGGATATATCTTCACATAGTAGGAAATGAAATAATGGTTGAGGCATTGGGTGGGTAATTTTTATATTTGTTCATTAAAAATGGATTATGAACTAGAGAATGGTAATTTCTTATATTATCTTAGATTTAAGACATGTTTTTAGAATGGGATCATAGAGTGACCTTTAATGGACCTATGGAGCTTCATGATATTTCTTGATGATTGGATGGTGAATTTTTTTAAAGGTCAGATATCTAGGTCATGTTCTCCTTTCTTAATCATTTCCTCACTTTTAGACAAAGAATACAATAATTAGGATTTATACCCATGGTGTGATGTGGTAAGGGAACCAATGATTAGAGGGGTTTTGAAACTTGGAGGGTCAATAGATAAAGACAATTTGATCATGGTACAAGGAATATTAGTAGGCCCTACTTATTTACAAAAATAGATGATGCAATATTACCATACCTCTAGATGGTAAGTGCATCTTGGTGAGACTAAGATGTATCACAACTTCATAGGTCAGTTCTAGTGGCTAGTGATGAAGAGGTACATTTTTGGGGTTTCTGGATTCCTTACATGTTAGAGGTTGAAGGCCAAAATTTTGAGACATAGTTTTCTTCTCAAGCCACCTCCAATACACATGTTGAATTGAGGGAATCTAATGAGGGGATTTTTTTGAGTTTAAACTTAACCCTAATGAATTTTTATATAATATTAGTGATTATTGATTAGATAATGGAAGGTTACAACTTATTCTGATCTCATAGACACACTCAATGGATTTCATGGAAATTATTTTTTTCTATTAGATAATAATATTTAATATAGTTACTTGGATCAGTATATCAATAAAATACATATACATTATGTTTATGTTTTATAGGGACTTTAAAATTCCTTAGGGATTAAAATGAGACTGTCAATAGTGTACCATAAAAATATAACATCACAGTTCAAGTAGACTACACACATATTAGAATCTATTATTTTATCTTCTTTTATTTAATTTTGTTGAGATTGAGATGATCAAGTATCTTTGTTTTATTTCTCATACAACAATTGGTACGAGGATCCAATTCAAATAGAACCACACAAGGATATTTATTGAAGGTCATTTCAATCACTTCTATTTTTGTGTGAGGTAGTAGAAGTAGAAGATTTTTCACTAATATGGATGAGAAGACCTTTGAGATAGTACAATAGATTCAGAAGTTGTTTATCATCCCTCAGAACAAAAATTTATCATATTTTGACTATAGTAGGAGACCATGAATTATTTTTTTGGGTGAAATAGTTCTCTTGATAGTTTCTCCATGGTTAGGGAACTAACATCTAAGAAAGTATCAAATAATATCACCTTGTATTTTGGGATCCTTTGATTTCACTATGTAGGGGAAATGAAATAACATATGGATCATCATTCTAGTTACATAGGTATTCTTGTTGGGTATTATGGGTCAAATCTTCTATGGAATATGGATAATCCTACACATGTCATTGACAAGAAGGATGTTGAGTTAGGGACTAATGTATCATACAAGGAACATTTGATGAAGATTATATATTGAAGAAATAAATTCCTTCAAGGGAATACATTTACACATATATGAATTATTTGATATTGTGGGAATATCGAGGGGGATACTTTGGAGTGATAGGTTATTATTTTAGATCAATGACTTACGTTGTTTGATAAGGAACAACAAAGTTGCCTGTTGGTGGAGAAAACATTTTTAACAGGTTATAATTTTAAAACCAAGATACATATTTTTTAATGAAATCCTAAAACTCCCATGCTACTATTGTTTTAAATTTCCCATGTAATGGAAAAGGAATGAGCACATTGAGAATATTTTAGACAATTATGTGTGAAACTTGTATGTTTAGTTCCAAAAAATAGTCTTTGTAATGTGGTCCAGATGGATGCACTAAAACAATGCTATCAATATAATGGAATAGTATAGAGGATGGGGTTGGATCGTAGTGATTCTAGTTGATGGTGGTTGTGTCATTTCGTTCATAATAAATGTTTTCATCAAAGAGGATACAGAATGGATTCTTAGACAATGATTAATGACTTCTACAAGTTATCCATAGATAGAAAGTCCAACCATTTGAGATTCTAGTTTTATTACTTATTAATAAGATTTCAATAAATTCAATTTAGTAATATATTTCATAATTTATTAGTAGGTTTTATGTAGGTATTTACATGAATGGGACTCAAAACAATCAATTTATTATACTCATATTTCGATCAAATTGAATGATAAATATTAAAATCTATGAATAGCTCTAGATGGGACACCACATCATATTACATAGCCTTACTCCATTTTAGATCATCAAATAGTGTAATTATATGATATAGTCCCCCTCACTACACTATAGAACTCATTCTCCAATTACTTTCACACCACACTTCCTCACTCTATGCCTTTTTTCCCAATTAACCTCTAGAATGTAACGGATGATTCTACACCAGGGTGGTTGTATCTTATAAAATTATACCTATTAACACGTTTATTTCACCATAGAGAATCCAAATATTTCATATATCCTTCGTCCTCTATTTTAAGATGAATTTTATGACCCTCATTATGATGAATCACCTCAGGATTCCTTGATGGTATTTCATTTTCCTGTTGTTGTGGGAATGTGGTTTGGGGGATGTAATCCCAAAAAACATTGATATTGAAATTAAAAACCATATGGTTGGACATTCCATGCATATTGGGATATCATTCACACATATAACCATGATATAATTTATGTGTTGGCATAATCGATGACCAATGATGATTTTAATGACATGTGGGTGAGTTTTTAGCTTGTGATGCCCTTTTTTATGGTTTATTTCATGAGTGTTACTGGAGTTTATTTTTTCCATGTTTTATAGTTATAAAATGTTATTTCATTTTGCTACTATTTTATCATATTGATTTTTTATCCATGTATCCTTTACATTTTATATATGTAAACTTTATTAGTGTTATTGTTTATTTTTTCATAAAAAGTGGGCCATCTTTTCTTATTTACCCCTAAAAGGGTGGACTGAATATGACATGTGATGTTTTTAACGAGGAAACTAGTCACATGATAGAGATATGATGACATCATTGAGGCATTTTTGAGGATTCACTTGGAGTATCCTTTTGGTTATTGAGTAACATGTATATTTAGGTAGCCGAAAAAAACTAGATGATGCCCAGTAGCATTATTTAATTGATGACAATATTATGTAGTGTATCGTGTTCGTACAATGCCATAATGATGTTATAAAACTCATTTATTATCCAGGTATCTAGTTAGGTTATATATAATATCAATTATTATACTCCAAGAACGGAGATGAAGTACGTATGAATGGGGATTTTTTCTGGATGGGTTTTTGAAAGAGAACTTGGTTTTGGGGGTTCTGTTTATGCTCTTTACACATTTATTATTGTTATGGAATACACTTGTTACACTTGAGAACACCTCCTTAAGGTAAAATTTCTAGTTTCCTATTATGTCTTATACCAAAATACACTCTAATAATTCATTCCATTCATGGGTATGATTACTAATGTCCCAGCAATGGGAAAGGTCCTTATGGTGGTTAAATGAGTTGAGGATCGTGAAGCTATAAGAAGACCATGATAGACTCTATAGGAACCAGAATTTATTTCTAAATTACTTGTAACTTTATACACTGGATAGACCTACATATTTTAGATTCATTTTTATTTGTATATATATTTTATCATTTATCTATTACCACATGTTTACGATTAGTAGTTATTATATAGTTTATGCATCATTATTTTTCTTAGGAAATAATATAGAGGTTATAATGTCTACATTGGAGAACTCATACCCTCACTACTAGTAAATAACTTATTTCATAATGAGAGGTGCACATGAGGACATGTGGTTGTTTTTCTTGGACACTACATTTCATATCAGGATGTTATACCAACAATTGTGAATTATTAATTAGAGAAAAAGGAATCCCCACCTAAAGAAGTCTAATGAGGAGAGGGGGAATAATAATTGATATAAACTAACATAAGTCATCTTTGCTTGGTGAATTATCATATTAGAACTATAAAAACAAGGGAAACAGGAATAAGTAGTTATGGGAGAGGAAAATTATCTATAAAAAATAATGATTTTGTTTCATCTACAAACTCCTATGATGAACTCTAAGAGGAAACATTTATTCTATATGACACTAGATAAATATCATGACTAATTTAGGACCCTTAATAATTATTTATTTCAATATATAAAAGTGAATACATGGATTTTATTGTGTGGGAATCTATATAATGGTTCACAATAATGATGAAAAATAATTTGAGGTTATTGTCAATGGATTTTGGAATATTAAATTAATAAAAAACAAAACTACTTAATTGAAAAGGAATCAAGAACATCCCATGGTGATGAAAGAACATAATTTTTTCTTTATACCTTTGTGATGTAGAATTCTATACATTCATTGTACATATTGTGTGTAAAATCATATGATTATCCATAGTTGATGTTGTGGGGTGAAAAATGAAGCATTATATCTCATAGTGGTTCCATAACCATAAAAATAATTTTATATTAACAACCTTAAATATTTGAAATATGTGGCATAACTATTTTGGTCACAATGGTGAGAAAATATTATAGAACATTCCAAATATTGTATTTATAATAATTATCACATGATGATTATAACTTGTAAGGGATTTATCCAATGTAATTCATGGAAGGTTCTATTAAACCCTAATATAATGGCACTAGAAAATCATGTATTTGATTTGTTTTTATAGATGTGTGGGTACATGAACTAGTAATAATATAATCAATCAACGATTTCATAATATATGTGTGTTGGGATTAGAAATTTCAGAATGTGTTTTTTGGATGAATAAATTTTATTGGTATAATATCAATCCTATAATATCTTGTAATAATTATATAGTGGTAAGTTATAATTATATTAGGAATGACATTCCTAGGAGTATGATGTTATGTAAAGGATTCTTCAAGGTGTTTTGGGGTGACATGGCCAATTTTTCCTCTTGTCCCAAGAACTAAATCCCTTCTGAATAGAGGGGGAATAAAATTCAGGATAAACACTAGTTTAGATGAAATGTTTCCTTATCTCAACATAATTATTTTATTGATTTCAACACACTGTAATTTTAGGATATCTATATTTCTAAATTTATCTTTATTGATAGCTGACGAGTTTACCCAAATGATTAAATATTATAATTTTATTTTGATAGGTATCACCTATCCTTTGAAATGGAGGGAATGAATAAAATTATATATATTATCAAAACATAGTTTATACATCTTTATGAAATGAATTTCCTGGTTACCAATTAATTATAAATGAAAATAAAACCATGTTAAACATAGAAAAAATAATTAAAAACTATATTTATGCCCACAATGAAATTTTATCTTAATGAATTAAATTAATCACTATTACAAAAATATCAGAATTAAATTTATGTATTATACATTATATTAAAAAATTTATAAACATCTTTTATATTTTAAAGGAAACATATCAGAACAAATCCATTTTTATGCATAAAAAGATATATTTTTCTGAATGATGTGTTACTGTAACACCACAAGCTTCCACGGTACGCTTCTATTTAAATAATATAGTAGTGTGTGTTGTACGCAACTTCGAGTTCTAACACACACCACAAGCAATCAAACTAGCCGTTATGAATAGTAATACCTACTTTTTGAAATTATATATATATATATATTATATTTCAAAATAGACTTTATTTTTTGGATTCGGAATATCGAATTTAGCCTAGGGTGAAATTTTGGAACTTTTCGGATAACACTTATATTTTGATGAATTGTGAAAATTACTATGTTTTAATTAAAAAGAACTTTTTCAATCGAAATAATTTATATTGATAAATTATGAATTTGAGTGATTTTAAAGTATATTTATAATATATTTTTACCATTTAATATAATTTTGGTCATTGTACATAATTTTACAATTAAACCAGACATAAACAAGTGTCAATCTTTTGATAGTTATTATCTCTTAAAAACACGCTTTTTGTTTAAACAACAGGAATTAATTTTATATTAATTTCTGCCAATTCTGTGTTTTGAATTTGGAGAAATGGATTCCATATTTGGAATTAGGATGTTCATATTGTGTAAATAGATAACTTTTATTTTTAGACATTTTGAATAATTATTGTGGTAAATATTTTATTTACTATGGTTAAGGGTAAATCCGGTAAATAAGGGTTAAAAAATAATATTATAATAATACTAAATTAATCTAAAACGTGTCCTAACCTTATTGGTGGATACATGTACGACCATGGGCAGCTTTGGGTGGATTTGGGGACCCCATGGAGCCACTTGTAGGTGATAGGGACACATTATTTTAATTAAGTTAAAATAAGTACAAAAATTACATAAGCATATACCTTTTAGAAAAACAATTTTTACATAGGGTTTTATATGTTGGATTTTCAACAAAAATATTCATTAGAACGATAAAAAATATTTCATACATAAGGATATTTTATTTATAATTTTTAGATATTAAATATTATAGTTTATATATGACACAATGATGATGCAGTAATTACCATGATAGTGAAAAATTAAAATAATTGATATTATAAGTACCTAAATAAATATAATTTGAGACTTTTATTGAATTACAATAATTTTCTAGGTTAATATGACATATTAGGATTGCTTTAATTTACTTTTTTAGAAGTAATCATTCTGTTATGAGTTTCACAAAAATCAATTATTGAATAGTGTCAAAATTGACATAAAAGATTTTTTAGAACAAATATTATATTATTAATTGATATTAAATTCCTAAAAATATAAGGATCGTCCAATAGACTTATATCATGATAGTTGTATCATTAATGGACAACTTGAGGGTCTCTTGGATGTATATAGTATGTTTATTAACCATATAATATAAAAATACAAAGAGACATTGTAAAAGTGAAACTAATTAACTTAGAGTTAATACTTATAGATAAGGTTAATATAGTAACACAAACCTGTCTAAATTCTATTGGATGAATGGTTTTAGACCCATACCCACTTTAACATTTAAATAATAAACTTTGGAGACATTAGAAACCGAAAATGAATTTATTATAAATTAATATTTCTAGCTTTTCCAAAGGTGCCCCTCACCCCTCTTATAAAAGGGCACTCCCCCTTCTCATTACTTGACACCTTCAAAGCCTTTTGGTTTGAACAACCCCTGCCAAAATACTCTCTCAACTTCCCTCACTACAACCTAGAGGTCTTAGTATGATCAGAAAGCCAACCGAAGGAGCCCTTTTGATCAAATCAAAAGGAAGAACCCGAAGAAGAGGAGGTTAAACGTACCCTCGGCTAAAGGAAAGTGCAAGGTAAGGGGTTTTCATCTCAGTCCTTATTCCCGTGAGATTCATGCCATATTTCCACCATTACCTTTTTTGGTGTATGTACTACCCATAATTATATTCTTTGTGTAATACACTTTAATTTATGTGTATTTACATATTCATTGTATGATACCTCTTTCATGGGTTGTATATTTCGTAAATTACCAAATTGGTAAGGGTTTATTTCACAATCTCTTCATTATCCGTGGTTGTTTATAGGTAATAATCTACTGGGATTTCTTTGTCATCCAAATCCATGTTTCTTAAAAATGAATTTCAAAAAATTTTACTATTTACTAGAATATGGGTTAAAGTCATTTATACCCTTGTTGACTTTTATAAGTGGTTTATAAAGGAATCTTTCCGTCGTTTTCCAAACAAGGTCCTTTTTAACCTTTTTGACAAAACTAAGCTAAGAATGTTTTTTTAACTTATACGGTGGGTGTGTTTATTCTCCACCGTTATTACACCTTTGAAGCTTCCTTCACAAGATTATAAAGATATTTTCAAAATAAAGGTTTTCTCTATAATTATGCGACTTTTAAAATGATTTAAAAAAAGAGATATTTCTGTCAAATAGTATTGATTTCATATATGTCAACATCCTTTGATAAATTTTAAACTTGTTTCAAGCTAATTTATTATGATACAAATCATCCATATTGTATTTAAGGTTTTGTGATACTTTTGACTATGGATGAGTTATTTTTATGCCATTAATGGTTTATGATTAATGTTTTGACATTTTGTATGTTAGTTGTAATACAAATGTTTATGTTATATTTCATCCTCTTCTTAAGATGAATGTGTTGGACTAGTATGTTCCCGGTTGGGGACCAGTAAAAGTAAGCCCCCTGGGTTGGTGTCCGGTTATTAGAGGCACTCCGGGTTGGTGTTCGGTTATTAAAGGCACTCCAGGATGGAGTCTGGTTACAGAGGTTCTCCGGGTTGGGTTCCGGTTATAGTTATCCCATAGCTCTTGGCACGAGGCCTCGACACAGAAATTAATGTTCGGTATCATGCATTCCATCATTATGAAAGTGTTTAGTGATATTTCATGTGATTATTCGATTAGTTTAATATCCATGTGAATAAGTAAATGGAATTATTTCATTTTATTTCTGCCATATTATGCTGAAGTTCAATTTTAAAAGGCTTTTGTTTTAGTTTTATACATTGCCTTAAATGTTTATGCTTATTTATGAAAGTTACTTTTGTATTGCTTACCCTTACTGAGCATTTGATCTCACCCCTTTCTATGTTTTATTTTTTCCAGGGTATGAATAAGTAAAGTATGAATGACCTGCAGGGATAGTATGTGGGGATATGAGTGTAAAATATGAAGAAAAGATGTTGTTGTAGTTTTCATTTTTATGATGTAATGTAAGACTTATGAATATATCTAGTATTTCCAAGACTGCTAAACTGATCGGTCCTTCGGGACTTGATTCCTTGTAATCATGCCAATGTCATGTAATAATGCACCGACTCTAGGTAACTGGGGTTGGGGCGTTATAGTTGGTATCAGAGGAAGTTTAGCAATAACCTTGGAAACTAGAATTAGATAAACTCTGATTAGAGCACATAGCCCTATGATAGACTTTGAGGATTAGTATAGAAGAAATTCCTAGAATTTTGGTATTGTAGAGATTTTGTGAGTTTTTCGAGCAATACATACCTGTTTGGATATGAGTAGGTAGAGGCAGCTCTGGCACAGATGTACCTAGGGGTAAAACCCGAAAACACCACTTTGAGCTAGACTCGAACGGGAACTGGTGCACGACAACGGGCCTTGCTGCACTCTTGGTTACGACACTCCTGGGGGATATGCTTAGGATAATTCTCATCTTCTTTACAAACCATTATTAAGGGCTTATGAGTATATACTTACTCAAAGAAAACATTTTTATGATTATGGATTATATCCATAAACTGTTCAATTTGTGTTAGGTATTTTACAAGTTTGGTAATTATTCATTGCAATTCATAAACTAAACTAGTTTATGCTATTGTATAGAAACGGCGCCCAGTAGAAGGAATATGAAATCCCATAATACATATGATCCAAAGAGTAAGAAGGATCATATCTTTCATGGTCCTTTGCCAGAATTTATAAGGGAAATAGTTTCCAACGTATTATCATCATATGAAGAAATAGTATCATGTGTTGATAAAATGGGTAAAGAATTCTCGGAGTCCTATTTATTTGAAGGGAATCAAGATAATAAAAGGATGGAAGAGAGAAATATGGGTAAAGGGAAGATGGAAAAGAAGAATTTTCCCATATGTGATAACTGTGGGAAGAAACACCCTAAAACTTGCCTGAAAGGAATGGGAGTTTGTTATAAGTGTGGAGGAAAATGGCACAAAGTACGTGACTGCAAGGGTAAGAAAATGGTTTCAAATATACAATGCTTCATTTTCAAGTAGTTTGGACACTATATGAACCAATGTCCCAGTCATCATACTATGCCAGAAATGATGCTATTGGATAATAATCAAGTTATGATATTGCCACAGATGAAGAGGAATGACTAGTGTTCTTATGTTGTCATTTTAGAATTATTTCATTTAAGTGTTGTATCAATGATGTTCTTTAAATGAAAAGGATTGTACTGCAGTACTATTTAATTAAGGATTTGAGATTTTATGGTTCTATTAAAAGTGACTCCACAACGATTTAACTTTTTTTTGGAAATTAGATGGTCGAAGGAAAGATAAACCTTAATATTGTCCTAATATTGAGGTAGTGATTTTGGAATAAGAGATGGTTGATTTTGGTAATTCAGGATGTTGCGGTGTTTTAAAATAATATATGAGGAAGGAAGTCACATGTTATTACCTGGAAAAAAGGATCCTCATTATGTTTAACTTCCTTTTAAATTTTGGACTGTGATTTTGGATAATATTATTTTGGATAAGTCTAATGGTTGGAATGGATTAAGTTTGAAAGGTAAGTTTTTTTGGATTTTTATAAATGGACAACACACAGACTGTGTGACGACCCGTCGTGTTAGACAAAGCTATGGGAATCAAATCCACAACCATAGTGCAATTGGGATTTATCACCCACCATTGTGCTACATGATGTTCCTGGATGGTATAATGTAGTTTCTTTACATAAAGGGAATGAAATGTGAAATATAAATTTATTATATTTGGAACCCTATACGATTAGGATAAATAGAGTATTTTTGAGTTGTATTATGTTTTGGGGTGAAAGATGAGTTTTTGGTAGAAATTTATTAATGGATAAAACTCTATTTATAAAGTAATTATATCTCTTTATGATCTTAGCAAATCTCATAAATAAATTCCTCAACATTAAGAAAAATAACTTAGAACAAAAATGTTGTCCTAGATGGTACCTTATATCATCACTAATTTGTGGTTTTGGGATTGTTTTCCTTTTCATAGCCATGTTATCTACCACTCTCCATCAGATAATTGATGGTTAGATTTCTCTTCCATATCCATATTTCCCTACATGGAACCCTAGTATGTGTTATTTTCGGTAATCTTCATACTTTACACTCTTTATTTTAAATAGAGGCCTCGTTAATACATTTTTCGATATGGGATTTCAACTAAGATATTTTGAAACGTCAAAAATGTGTTATCCTAATACATTATGTTTTGTTGAACCGATGGTATTTTAAATCATCATAGATTGATGAATTTAAGGACCTCAATTTTAAACTTGTTTGTGATTGATGACCTCAATCGCTACCTATAAATATTTACGTTTTTCCTCCAGTTATATGTCTACAATTTCCACCAATGTCCTTCTAATCGAGATCATAATTTTTTGGTGACCCTTTCATTTCTCTTTTCATCTTGTTAAGACTAAAATTTTATTAACCAAATTTCTGATGTGGGTTTTTTCCACAAAGATATTTTCTATTTTCAACCTTTATTTTCAAAGAACAATATCAAATTGCGAGGAAGCAATTTGTTTAAGGAGGGGAGAATGTAACACCCCGATCTTCCAAGGTACGCTTCTCTTTGAATAATACAGTAGCATGTGTTGTACGTAACATCGAGTTCTAACACACAACACAACCATTCAAACTAGCCGTTATGAATAGTAATACCTACTTTTTGAAATTATATATATTTTATATTTCAAAATGGACTTCATTTTTTGATTCGGAATATCGAATTTAGCCTAGGGTGAAATTTTGGAACTTTTCGGATAACACTTATATTTTGATGAATAGTGAAAATTACTAAATTCTAATTAAAAAAAAATTTAATCGAAATAATTTATATTGATAAATTATGAATTTGAGTGGTTTTAAAGTATATTTAGAATATATTTTTACCATTTATTATAATTTTGGTCATTGTACATAATTTTACAATTAAACCAGACATGAACTAGTGTCAATCTTTTGATAGTTATTATCTCTTAATAACACGCTTTTTGTTTTAACAACGGGAATTAATTTTAAATTAATTTCTTCCAATTCAGTGTTTTGAATTTGGAAAAATGGATTCCATATTTGGAATCAGGATGTTCATATTGTGTAAATAGGTAACTTTTATTTTTAGACATTTTGAATAATTATTGTGGTAAACATTTTATTTACTATGGTTAAGGGTAAATCCGGTAAATAAGGGTTAAAAAATAATATTATAATAATAATAAATTACCCTAAAACATGTCCTAACCTTATTGGTAGATACATTTCTGAACATGGGCATCTTTGGGTTGATTTGGGGACCCCATGGATCCACTTGTAGGTGATAGGGACACTTTATTTTAATTAAGTTAAAATAAGTACAAAAATTACATAAGCAAATACCTTTTAGAAAAATACTTTTTACATAGGGTTATATATGTTGGATTTTCGACTATAAATATTCCTTATAAAGATAAAAAGATTTCCTACATAAGGATATTTTATTTATAATTGTTTGACATTAAATAATATAGTTTATTTATGACACAATGATGATGCAGCAATTACCATGATAGTGAACAATTAAAATAATTGATATTATAAATACCAAAATAAATATAATTTGAGACTTTTATTGAATTACACTAATTTTATACTTTAATATGACATATTAGGATTGATTTAATGGACTTTTTGAGAATTAATAACTCTGTTATGAGTTTCTCAAAAATCAATTAGTGAATAGTGTCAAAATTGACATAAAAGAGTTTTTAAAACAAATATTATATTATTAATTGATATTAAATTCCTAAAAATATAAGGATCGTCAACAAGACTTATATAATGATAGGTGTATCATAAATGGACCACTTGGGGGTCTCTGGGATGTATATAGTAAGTTTATTAACCATATAATATAAAAATACAAAGATACATTGTAAAAGTGAAACTAATTAACTTAGAGTTAATACTTAAGGAAAAGGTTAATATAGTAACCCAAACCTGTCTAAATTCTATTGGTTGAATTTTTTTCGACCCATACGCACCTTAAAATTTAAATAATCAACTTTGGAGCCATTATAATCCAAATATGAATTTATTATAAATTAATATTTCTAGCTTTTCCAAAGGTGCCCCTCACCCTCTTATAAAAGGTCACTCCCCCTTCTCATTACATGACACCATCAAACCCTTTTGGTTTGGCCAAACCCTGCCCAAATACTCTCTCAACATCCCTCACTACAACCTAGAGGTCGTAGTTTGATCAGAAATCCAACCTATGGAGCCCTTTTGATCAAATCAAAAGGAAGAACCCGAAGAAGAGGAGGTTAAACGAACCCTCGACTAATGGAAAGTGCAAGGTAAGGGTTTTTCATCTCACTCCTTATTCCCGTGATATTCATGCCATATTTCCACCATTAACTTTTGTGTGGTGTATTTACTGCCAATAATTATATTCTTTGTGTAATACACTTTAATTTATGTGTATTTACATATTCATTGTATGATACCTCTTTCTTGGGTTGTATGTTTCGTAAGTTACCAAATTGGTAAGGGTTTATTTTGAAATGTCTTCATTATCCGAGGTTGTTTATAGGTAATAATCTACTGGGATTTCTTTATCATTCAAATCCATGTTTCTTAAAATATTTTTACTATTTTCTTCAAAACATTTTTACTATTTACTAGAATATGGGTTAAAGTCATTTATACCCTTGTTGACTTTTATAAGTGGTTCATAAAGGAATCTTTCTGTTGTTTTCCAAACAAGTTCCTTTTTAACCTTTTTGACAAAATTAAGGTAAGAATGTTTTTTTAGCTTTTACGGCGGGTGCGGTTATTCTTCTCCGTTATTACACCTTTGAAGCTTCCTTAACAAGCATATAAAGATATTTTAAAAATAAAGGTTTTCTCTATAATTATGCGACTTTTAAAATGATTTAAAAAAAATATATTTCTCTCAAATAGTATTTATTTCATCTATGACAACATCCTTTGATAAATTTTAAACTTGTATCAAGTTAATTTATTATGATACAAATCATCCATATTTTATTTAGGTTTTTGTGATATTCTTGACTATGGATGAGTTATTTTTATGCCATTAATGGTTTATGATTAATGTTTTGACATTTTGTATGTTAGTTTTAATACAAATGTTTATGTTATATTTAATCCTCTTCTTAAGATGAATGTGTTGGACTAGTATGTTCCGGGTTGGGGACCGGTAAAAGTAAGCCCTCCGGTTTGGTGTCCGGTTATTAGAGGCACTCCGGGTTGGTGTCCGGTTAATAGAGGCACTCCGGGTTGGTTTCCGATTATTAGAGGCACTTTGGGTTGGTGTCCAGTTATTAGAGGCACTCCGGGATGGAGTCCGGTTACAGAGGCTCTCCGGGTTGGGTTCCGCTTACAATTATCCCTTAGGTCTTGGCACGAGGCCTCGACACAGAAATTAAAGTTCGGCATCATGCATTCCATCATTATGAAAGAGGTTAGTGATATTGCATGTGATTATTAGATTAGTAGAATATCCATGTGAATAAGTAAATAGAATTATTTCATTTTATTTATGCTATATTATGCTGAAGTTCAATTTTAAAAGGTGTTTGTTTTAGTTTTATACATTGCCTTAAATGTTTATGGTTAGTTATGAAAGTTACCGCTGTATTGCCTACCCTTACTGAGCATTTGAGCTCACCCCTTTCTATGTTTTATTTTTTCCAGGGTATGAAGAAGTATATTATGAATGACCTGTAGGGATAGTATGTGGGGATATGATTGTGGAATATGAAGAAAATATTTTGTTGTAGTTTAAATTTTTATGATGTAATGTAAGACTTAGGAATATATCTAGTATTTCCAAGACTGCTAAATGGATCGGTCCTTCGGGACTTGATTCATTGTAATCATGCCAATGTTATGTAATAATGCACTGACTCTGGGTAACTGGGGTCGAGGCGTTACATTTACTGCCTCTTAAGGGGGAATTTGTTTAAAACTAAAGCTTTAAAATTTAATATATTATATAGAAAAAAAATAAATAAAATTTTAAAATTTATAATTTAAAATTTATAATATGATGAGGTTAATGAATTTTTCTAAAAAATATTTATTTTTCAGTAAATAATGAAAAATAGTGATTTTTATAAAACTACTAATTTATTTATATTAATATTTATTAATGAATTTAATTTGATATCAATGTAACTTAAACAATATTTATATATAAATAAGCTAATTGTTTTTATTTTAACCATCATTTTACCATATTTAGTAATAAGTACATTTTTTGGCTTAAAATACATTTTTTCTTAAAATTGTTTTCTTTTGTGTTTTAAGGGATTAATTTTAAATAAAATATTAAAAATAATATGTTTTTAAATTTAAAAAATTGATTTCATATTTTTATTTAGAGTTTAAAAAATGTAGTAAATATTTTTCTTTTATTTTTAAAAATATGAATAGTAAGCATAGTAATTTTTTTTACCATGATTAAGGGTTAATTGAGTAATTTAGTTCATAAAATAAAATGATAAGAACTATAAAATTACACTGAAACATTGAAAATTTATATTTGATGATTTATATTTTTACCTTAACACCTAAGGTTCACATTTATGTTATATAATGTACAATTTTCCAATAAAATGACATAGATATTATTTAAATTAATGAAAATCAAAAAAAATCACATTCGTATTTTTAAGAAATATATCATATTCAATATGGTGTCATTAAATATATATCTTATAATATATATTTTTTTAATTTAAAATATTTTCCTATATCATGGTATATTATTTGAAATTTTTAATCAATAAATAATGACCAAGAATTTTTATACAATGAGAATGCAGTAAATATTTTATTATTAAAACAGTCAATTAATAGATGATTTTATTTAAAAATTAAATTTATCATATTTACAAAATTATTTTCATAAAACGGATTCCGTTTAATATATAAAAACCTCAATAAAATTGATATGTGGAATTTTTGTTATTTTACTAAAATAGTTGACTTTTTTTATGAATAATGAAAGATGTTAACGTATAATATCTATCAATATAGGTAAATATATGAATTATTGAGCCATGGATGATGTATTTATGAGGTAATTAGACACTTGTTTGAACTATTATTCTCTATTTCATGTAATTATACATTTGAATTAAAACTATTCATATTAGGGAGCCAGAATAAAAAACATAAGAATAAAATAATTAAAACACTCCTCTCCTCCCCTAAAAATACCAACCCTTGTCATCGCACCTTATAAGCCATTAAATTTTTTTAAATTCACCCCAATTATATTCTCAATCCCCTAACCCACATCTAAGGCCTAATAATCATAATGAAAGACAAAACCCAAGTGTCTTAAGGAGGTTCCCAAAGAGTTAATATTCGAAAGGTAAAATCCACATTTCCCATTTATTTTCATTTATTTTATAATTATCTCATCACCACCAGTTATATAATGTGGAATTATAAGTTAAGTATCATATATATACTGAAAATGTATTAAGCTAATTGTATGTCCATTATCATATCTTTTATATTTTTCTTTTATATTAAAAATGAAAACATTATCGTTGTTTTTCCGATTCATCGACTTCATGGATGGAAAATTTTCATTTTCCATTACCTCCTTAAAGGATAGTTATATGGTATTATTATAGTTAAATAATATTTTTATATAAATATAATAAATTATATCATGTTCTTGAACTAATAGATAAACAAAATATTAAATAAAATGATACAAGTTCTCGATAGTCATAAAAACACACAAAATAAATTATATAATTTCCATAAATGTTTTGTGTAATTAATCTTCCTCATAACATATAAAAAATGATATATGAGAACATATAAGGTTATTGAATTTTATTAATAAAAAATTCTTTTACTTTTATAGTTTTTCTTCCATTTGACAAGAACACCCATTATTGTACACAAGGGAATCGACCATTAAACCATAAAACGAATACCCCCAAAATAATGAAATTAATCATTTTAACTCATCAGAATCGACATAAATAAGATTAATTAATTTATAATAAATCAAATATACTTTTAAGATGTTTTAAATTATATAATTAATGAATCTAATTTGATTATCTAGGACATTAAGCACAAAAGCAGAAAACTTTCAGACATAAAGGTAAGGGTTTTCTAATCTCACTTTTATTTCTATGAGATATTCCTTATTAACCAATTATTCCTTATATATATATACTTTTCTTTTATTTATCATATCATGAATTATATTACATTCATGTTATTCAATTTTTATTTGTTAATTATTATTTTCATATGGAATACAGTTTGATTGTATACAAAGTGGAAAGTAATTTCTTAACTCAATTTTCACTCATTGGGTTAAACTCTAATTTTATTAATTACATAATATTATGGATTTATGTAAAATTACTTATTATTATATTATGATTTAGTTACCCATTTTTTAATTTGGATTTATAGTAAACACATAAAATTTACTCATGTGATTAATGGCATGATCCTTTTAAAGGACATCATCTCAATTTTCATTCCTTGAGGAATATTTTTTATGTCTTGCACCTGTTTTATTTTGTATAATGTATACAATTACCCTTCAATTAATTATCATAAATCGTTGAATATTTCATTATATGTTATTACTTAGTGTGTCATCGATATGATAATTTATTTATCTGTATAAAATTTTTTGTGTGTTGTTTACCCTAATAATTATTTGATTAAATGGGGAAATTTTGATAAATTGGTATCTATTATTTAATTGTGATATTTTAAGATAAAGACTATTGTTTATTAATTAAATCTATTATTCAAAATATGAGGAATATCTTTTTCTGGTATGAAATGGGTTACAGGACAGTTAATTCGAGCCATATGGATCAGGGACCAGTTAATGCATGCCCTAGAGGTTGTGGACTTGTTAATGAAAGCCAATTGATTCATTGACAGTCTCATGCGAAGAAAGTAGTTTGTGACAAATTATTTAGGTTTATCTATAAGAAAAATAAAATGTGTTTCTTCCCATAAACATAAACTGTCTTGTGAAATTATTGACGGTATAATGGTTTACGTTCAAGAAACATGATGTCTGATACATAAAATTTTCATGCATTTAAAATTTATTTATTTTTATCCAGAAGATTTTCACTCGGGAAAAATATATAGATGCATTTCAATTCTCATATTATTTATTGGATTGTGTTTTTAAATTATTTTATATTCCATTTTAATTATTCTAATTTATTCATGTTATCTTTCTTTGTATTTAACCCTTACAAATCATTTGAGCTCTCCAATTTATTTTTTCTCATTGACTAGGTTATAAAGATAAAATATTTTAATAATTGTAAAGGAAATAGTTAATTCTACATTTTTATATTCAATATTAAATTACTCATATAATAAGGGTACCATTTATGTATCTAGTTCTTCAGGACAACAAAACTGATCTCTCTTTGTTAATGTAATCTTTTATATTTATTTCATTATAATAAAATAAAACCATATGTTAGAAATTTTAAATATTCCAAAAGAAACCAAAATTATTATTTATATATTAGTTACACTGATATTTTCAATTTAGGTTTATGTGATTAACTATCTATTAGATTATAAATTATCCTTAATAATGTTATTAACTAATTTACTGTATTAAATTTTTTATAAATGTATCCTTAAAGAAGGAATGGCAACATCACAAATTAAAATGATACAAAGTGTAAGGAGAATCAAATATTTTATTGTCTTACTCTAATGTTTTGATGGAAAAATGGATCCCAAAAATTCTTATCAAATAACGACATAGTGTCATGTGATAATGATACAATGAAATAATTCTCCAAGTATTATGTCTTTAAGGGAATCATGAGAACAATATTATAACATGGAAATAGTTGGGTAAGGTAAAGAAGAGAAGAATTATTTTCCCACACATGATAATTATGTAAAATAACAACCTTGTACCTTCTGAAAATGAATGGGAGTTTACTACAAGTTTGGAGAGAGAGTCAACCATTATAGTGATTTCAAAGGTAAGAAAAAGGTTTCTTGTTTATAGTTCTTCAATTTTAGAGGATGTGAGACATTATGGAAATATATTTTTCAAGAGTTAAGTTAATATTCTCAAGAAGAGGATCATGGATCTTATTCAAACTTGGGAAACTACTACAAATGAAGTGGAATGGTTAAAATTCATGAATTAGGTTATTTGAGTATTTTTAAAATAATTATCTGGTAATAATAATCATAAGATATATAAGTATTGTTCTATATTACTTCTTCTTTATGGAATTTAATGCATGATATAAATAGAACCGCTATTCAAGAGAAGTGATTCTGTTGTAAGTAGTTATTTTTTAAAACACAATTCAAGGGAAAGATAACCCAAAATATGTGATTTATATTGGGAAAATAATAAATTGATTCTTATATGAGTGTATTGGTGTCCATGAAATTTTTTATTGATCTGATGGTTTTGAATATACTTGAATTATTAAATTTTTGGATTTGTGGAATATATTTAATTACATAAGATTTTACCCGTGGAAAAATGAATGTTTCATAAATGGTTAACTGAGATTAATGTATTCAAATATTTTGTATGGGAAAATAAGAGCTACATTATTTGGGGAAATATTATGTTGTGTTTATTTTGGAAATTTTGTGACCTTCCATCTAAAGTTTTTTTCTTTGAATTTAGATGGATATATAATGGATAACAATAAATGGTAAATAATTATAGATTGGATTAAGTATATTATTGATTAATATTAATTCATGATTAATAATATTGGATAAATTTATCTGGCTATATTGGTTTTAGTAAAAATTTAAAGGGTGATGGAATGACTTTTAGATCGTCTGATTCATTAAAAGTACTTCAGGCATGAAACATTTGTTTGAATATCGATATCTAGGTGTATGCAATGAAGTGGAAATAGATCCAATAACATCAAAATTAAGATATTGTGACTATAACCACGAAATAAAAAAATTAAGTTTTCTTTATAAAGTACCTATTTGTATAGTAAATGTAACACCCCAAAATTTCATAGTGTGTTATTTCTTCAAAATAATTCAATGACTTGCACTACACGCAACACTGAGTTCAAGTGCACCATGACTTACCAAACAAGCCGTTCAAAAGAGGTTATGAATAGTATTAACTAAATTTTAAACTTTATATAATCCTAATAATTTTAGAATCCATTTTATGAGTTTCTTAGACATAATATAAGAACAAATTCATTTTCAGTATTTCACTTTTACTAACTTTTAATAGAGAACCCTTTTTAAATACAATATTTTAAACTTTTCGACTAAATGGGGACATCAAAAATTTAAAATTAAACACCCAAGCTTCCCCAATACGCATCTCTTTGAATAATACAGCAGCGTGTGTTGTACGCAACTTCGAGTTCTAACACACACCACAACCAATCAAACTAGCCGTTATGAATAGTAATACCTACCTTTTGAAATTATATATATTTTATATTTCAAAATGGACTTCATTTTTGGATTCGAAATATCGAATTTAGCCTAGGTTGAAATTTTGAAACTTTTCGGATAACACTTATATTTTGATGAATAGTGAAAATTACTAAATTTTAATTAAAAACAACTTTTTTAATCGAAATACTTTATATTGATAAATTATGAATTTGAGTGGTTTTAAATTATATTTAGAATATATGTTTACCATTTAATATAATGTCAGTCATTGTATATAGTTTTACAATTAAAGCGGACATAAACAAGTGTCAATCTTTTGATAGTTATTATCTCTTAAAAACGCGCTTTTTGTTTTAACAACGGGAATTAATTTTAAATGAATTTCTGCCACTTCTGTGTTTTGAATTTGGAAAAATGGATTCCATATTTGGAATCAGGATGTTCAAATTGTGTAAATAGGTAACTTTTATTTTTAGACATTTTGAATAATTACTTCGGTAAATATTTTATTTACCATGGTTAAGGGTAAATCCAGTAAATAAGGGTTAAAAAATAATATTATAATAATAATAAATTACCCTAAAACGTGTCCTATCCTTATTTGTTTATACATTTTCAACCATAGACATATTTGGGTCAATTTTGTGACCCCATGGAGCCACTTGTAGGTGGTAGGGACACTTAATTTTAATTAAGTTAAAATAAGTACTAAAATGACATAAGCATATATCTTCTAGAAATACAATTTTTACATTGGGTTATATATGTTGGATTTTCTAATATAAATATTCATTATAAAACTAAAAATATTTCCTACATAATTATATTTTATTTATAATTTTTAAAGATTACATAAGTTAATTTATTTATGACACAATGATGAAACAGTAATTACCATAATAGTGAAATTTTAAAATAATTGATATTATAAATACCCAAATAAATATAATTTGAGACTTTTAATGAATTAAAATAATTTTATAGGAGCATATGACATATTAGGATTTATTTAAATAACTTTTTTCGAAGTAATAATTCTGTTATGAGTTTCACAAAAATCAACTATTGAATAGTGTCAAAATTGACATAAAAGAGTTTTTAAAACAAATATTATATTATTAATTGATATTAAATTCCTAAAAGTCTATGGTTCGGGCAAGAGACTTATATCATGATATTTGTATCCTTAATGGACCACTTGGGGGTCTCTTAGATGTATATAGTATGTTTATTAACTATATAATATAAAAATACAAAGAGACATTGTAAAAGTGAAACTAATTAACTTAGAGTTAATACTTAACTATAAGGTTAATATAAGTACCCAACCCTTATAAATTCTTTTGGTTGAGTGGTTTTCGACCCATACCCACCTTAAAATTTAAATAATCCACTTTGGAGCCATTTGAATCCGAATATGAATTTATTATAAATTAATATTTCTAGATTTTCCAAAGGTGCCCCTCACCTCTCTTATAAAAGGGCACTCATCCTTCTCATTTATTCACACCTTAAAAGCCTTTTGGTTCGGCCAAAATATGCCCAAATACTCTCCCAACTTCCCTCACTACATCCTAGAGGCCTTAGTTTTTTCAGAAATCCAACCTAAGGATCCCTTTTGATCAAATCAAAAGGATGAACCCGAAGAATAGGTAATGATTTCACCACCCTTTTCCAAGTTCCTTTCTTCTTCCACTTCTTCTTCCTTTGTTATTACCATTATTAAATAATATCACCATTATCATATATATACTGTTATGTTATTATAAATATGTTACAACCATATTCAGTATTCTATCCACCCTTTGAATAACATGTCACCATAAGTGTGTATGTACGGCTTACCGTCTCCACGTTGTGGTGTAATTGTTATTCAATATATTATTATTTGGATGGGAAAAATAATGATGTGTAACTCATTTAAATAATCAATATAACATAATAATGATTCTTTATATATTATATAATATACAATTATATATTATTTTAATATCAAAAGAATGATATTGTCGCTCATGCATACGTACGGACTACTGTCTCCACGAACGCGATGAGATTCATTCTCTATCGTATCCATTCAAGTATAATTCTCATTTTATGATTAATAATAGTATCTAAAGACTTGATATCATTCTGGATATGATTAATATACAACCTTTCCATTACAAACATGGCTTACTTAACAAAACAGATAAAAGGAAACGAGTAAGTTAACACCTGAAACAACGATAATACTAAGATATTATTAACAAATCAATGTTAAAAGATCATATATGATATCATATTAATGTATATGATTCTTGTATAATTTTATAACAGTTATTTCACCATTATACAAGAGGTTAACCTACACCAACCATGGAAAAGTACAAGGTAAGGGTTTATTTCACAATCTCTTCATTATCTGAGGTTGTTTATAAGTAATAATCTACTGGGATTTCTTTATCATCCACATCCATGTTTCTTAGAAATGTATTTCAAAAAGATTTTACTATTTAAAATAATATGGGTTAAAATCATTTATACCCTTGTTTGACTTTTTATAAGAGGTTTATAAAGGAATCTTTGAGTCGTTTTCCAAACAAGGTGCTTTTAAACTTTTCGACAGAATTAAGGTAAGAATGTTTTTTTAACTTATACGGCGGGTGTGGTTATTTTATGCTATTATAAAATCGTCGAAGCTTCCCTTACAAGCTTATAAGAATATTTTCAAAGAAAATGTTTTATTTTATAAATATATGACTCTTAAATGATTTCAAAATATAAAGAGATATTTCTCTAAAAAAAGTTTTGATTTCATTTATGTCAATATCCTTTGATGGTTTTTATGCTTATTTGAAGTTTATTTATTATTATACAAAACTTCTATATTGTATTAAAGGTTTTGTGATATGTTTGATAGTGGATGTGATATTTTTATACCATTCATGGTTTAGGGTGAAAGTATTGACATTTCGTATGCTATTTTTAATACAAATGTGTATGTTATGTTTAAACCTTTTCATATGGAAATGCATTGGACTTAATATGTGACGGGTGGAGTCCGCTATAGCCCCTCGATGCATCGGTAGGTCTCATGAGACAAACTAGTGTCTTGCCACAAGGCCTTGACAAAATATTATTTGTAGTCTTGGCATGAGGCCCTGGCTATGTGGTTATGATAGTCTGGCATTATTCATTCCATCATTATGAAAGTGGTAATTGATATTGCATGAGATTATTCGATTAGTAGAATATCCTTGGGAATAATTAAATGGAATTATTACATTTTATTTTTTCCATACTATGTTGAAATTCGAGTTTAAAAGGCTTTTGTTTTATGTTATACATTGACTTAAATGTTTAATCTTATTTATGAAAGTTTCTCCAATATTGTTATCCTTACTAGGCATTTCAGCTCACCCCTTTTCTATGTTTTATTTTTCCCAGGAAGTGAAGAAGTAAATTATGAATGACCTGCAGGGATATTATGAGGGGATAATAGTGTGGATTATGGAGACAATATGTTTTTGTAGTAGTTTTTCACTTCATGATGTAATTTAAAACTTTATGAATATATCTAGTGTTTCCAAGGCTACTAAACCAATCGGTCTTTCGAGATTTGATCTTTCTTGTGATCATGCCAATGTTAAGTAATAATGCACCGACTCTGGGTAATTGGGGTCGGGGTGTTACAGTTGGTATCAGAGGAAGTTTAGTACAAACCTTGGAATCTAGATTTAGATAAACTCTGATTAGAGCACGTAGACCTAAGATGAACTTTGAGGATTAGTATAGAAGAACTTCCTAGAATTTGGTATTGTAGTGATTTTGTGAGTTTTCTGACCAATACATCCATGTCTCGATACGAGCAGGTAGAGGCGGCTCTGGAATAGATGTACCTAGGGGTAAAACCTGAGCACACCACTTTGAGCTAGACTCGAACGGGAATTGGTGCACGACAACGGGCATTTCTGCACTCTTGGTTACGACACTCCCGGGGGATATGCTTAGGATAATTCTCATTTTATTTACAAACCATTATGAAGGGTATATGAGTATATACTTCCTCAAAAGAGAAATTTTTATGATTATGGATTATATCCATAAACTATTTAATTTATGTTATGTGTTTTACTAGTTTTGGATTAGGTATTGTTATTCATAAACTAATCTAGTGTATGATATTTTTTAGAAATGGCACCCAGTAGAAGGAATGAGAACTCCAGTAATGCACATGATCCCAAGAGAAGAAGGATCATATATTTCATAGTCTTAAGCCATAATTTATAAGAGAAATAGTCTCCCATGTATTATCATCATATGAAGAAATAATATCATGTGTTGATATGATAAGTAAAGATTTTACTGAGTCCTGTGGCTTTGAAGGGAAGCAAGCTAAGAAAAGGATGGAAGAGAGAAAGATGGATAAAGGGAAGAGGGGAAAAAATAATTTTCCCATATGTGATAACTATGGGAAGAAACACCCTGGAACTTGCCTGAAAGGAATGGGAGTTTGCTATAAGTGTGGAGGAAAATGGCACAAATTGCGTGACTGAAAGGGTAAGAAAATGGTTTCAAATGTACAATGCTTCATTTGGAAGGAGTTTGGACACTACGCGAACCTATGTCCCAGTCATCAGACTATGCCGCAAATGATGCTATTGGATAATAATCAAGTTATGATACTACCACAGATGAAGAGGAATTATTAGATTTCTTGTGTTGATTATGTCATTTGAGTGTTGTATAAATAATGTACTTGTTATAATAATTATGGAGTATATAAGGATTGTACTGCAGTACTATTTCATTAAGGACTTGAGATTATGTGGAACAAAGAAAAGTGACTCAATAGTAGGATAAAATTTTGGAAAATATATGGTTGAGAGAATTATAAACCATAATATAGTTCTGATACCGAGGTAGTGATTTTGGAATAATACATGATTGATTTGGATAAATTATATTGGATATTCTTGACTACCTTGAAACTGATTAATGATTTGTAGAATCCATCATTGTTGGGGTTTAAAACATTTTTGGATTGAAGGAGTATATCTATTATTCTTTAAGGAATAATAAATCATGAATGTAATCAATATGGTTTTATGGTAATTCAGGATGTTGCAGTGTTTTAAAAGAATACATGATGAAGGTTTTCACATGTTATTACGCAGAAAAAAAGATCTTTATTGTGTTTACCTTCCTTATAAATTTTGGACTGAAGTATTTTTGATACGTCTAGTATGTATTATTTTGGATTTCCAAAAAAGGACAAACCAGAGGTCGGGTGGCAACCCGTCGCGTCCGGCAAGGCCGCGAGACTTGAACCCACAACCGAAGGGCGACAAGGGTGTATCACCTACCACTAACCCACATGATGTCCTGGATTGAATAATGTCATTTTTTTAATGGTTCTTCTAGATGATTTATAAATTCATTTTTTTAACCCTATACGAATAGGAAAAATAGAATATTATTTTTAAGTTCTATTATCTTTTTGAGTGAAATATGAGTCTGTGGTAGAAATTAGTTAAAGTATGGAACTCTACTTGTCAAGAATATATTTTTCTTCTTCTCTTATTCTATGAAGAAATTAATTCTTATATTATATTTAAGTAATCCTAAAACCAAAAATGTGTTATCCAAATACCCTATGTTTTGTTGAACCGATGGTATTTCAAATCATCATAGTTTGATGAATTTAAGGACCTCAATTTTACACTTGTTTGTGATTGATGACCTCAATCACTACCTATAAATATTTATGTTTTCCTCTAATTATATATCTCTAATTGCCACCAATGTTCTCCTAATTGAGATCATAATTTGGTGGTGACCCTTTCATTTCTCTTTTCCTCATATTAAGACTAAATTTTAGTAACCCAATTTCCGATGTGGGTTTTCCCACAAAGATATTTTCTATTTTCAACCTTTTATTTTCGAAGAACAATTTCAAATTGCGAGGACGTAATTTATTGAAGGAGGGGAGAATGTAACACTGCAAGATTTCATAGTGTGTTATTTCTTCAAAATAATTCAATGTCTTGCACTACACACAACATTGAGATCAAGAGCACCATGACTTACCAAACAAGCTGTTCAAAAGAGGTTATGAATATTATTAACTAAATTATAAACTTTATATAATCGTAATAATTTTTGAATCCATTTTATGTGTTTCTTAGACATAATTCAAGAACAAATTAATTTTCAGTATTGCACTTTTACCAACTTTTAATAGTGAACCCTCTTTAAATACAATATTTTAAACTTTTCGACTAAATGGGGACATCAAAAATTTAAAATGAAACACCCCAAGCTTCCCCGATATGCTTCTCTTTGAATAATACAGTAGTGTGTGTTGTACGCAACTTCGAGTTCTAACACACACCACAACCAATCAAACTAGTCGTTATGAATAGTAATATCTAACATTTGAAATTATATATATTTTATATTTCAAAATGGAATTCATTTTTGGATTCGGAATATCGAATTTAGCCTAGGGTGAAATTTTGGAACTTTTCGGATAACACTTATATTTTGATGAATAGTGAAAATTACTAAATTTTAATTAAAAACAACTTTTTTAATAGAAATACTTTATATTGATAAATTATGAATTTGAGTGGTTTTAAAGTATATTTAGAATATATTTTTACCATTTAATATAATGTAGGTCATTGTACATAGTTTTGCAATTAAATCGGACATAAACAAGTGTCGATCTTTTGATAGTTATTATCTCTTAAAAACACGCTTTTTGTTTTAACAATGGGAATTAATTTTAAATTAATTTCTTCCACTTCTGTGTTTTGAAATTGGAAAAGTGGATTCCATATTTAGAATCAGGATTTTCAAGTTTTCTAAATAGGTAACTTTTATTTTTAGACATTTTGAATAATTACTTCAGTAAATATTTTATTTATAATGGTTAAGGGTAAATCTGGTAAATAAGGGTTAAAAAATAATATTATAATAATACTAAATTACCCTAAAACGTGTCCTAGCCTTATCGGTTGATACATTTTCGACCATAGGCATCTTTGGGTCGATTTTGGGACCCCATGGAGCCACTTGTAGGTGATAGGGAGACTTAATTTTAATTAAGTTAAAATAAGTACAAAAATGACATAAGCATATATCTTTTAGAAAAACAATTTTTACATAGGGTTATATATGTTGGAGTTTCAACTATAAATATTAATTAGAAATATAAAGATATTTCATACATAATGGTAGTTTATTTATAATTTTTAGATATTACATAAGTTAATTTATTTATGACACAATGATGATGCAGTAATTACCATAATAGTGAAAAGTTAAAATAATTGATATTATAAATACCAAAATAAATATAATTTGAGACTTTTAATGAATTACAATAATTTTATAGGATAATATGACATATTAGGATTGATTCATATAACTTTTTGTGAATTAATAATTCTATTATGAGTTTCAAAAAAATCAACTATTGAATAGTGTCAAAATTGACATAAAAGAGTTTTTAAAAATAATATTATATTATTAATTGATATAAAATTCCTAAAAATCTAAGGTTCAGCCAAGAGACTTATATCATGATAGGAGTATAATTAATGGACTACTTGGGGGTCTCTTGGATGTGTATAGTAAGTTTATTAACTATATAATATTAAAATACAAAGAGACATTGTAAAAGTGAAACTAATTAACTTAGAGTTTATACATAAAGATAAGGTTAATATAAGTACCCAACCCAGTATAAATTCTATTGGTTGAGTGGTTTCCGACCCCTACCCACCTTAACATTTAAATAATCCACTTTTGAGCCATTAGAAACCGAATATGAATTTATTATAAATTAATATTTCTAGATTTTCAAAAGGTGCCCCTCACCCCTCTTATAAAAGGGCACTCATCCTTCTCATTTCTTCACACCTTCAAAGCCTTTTGGCTCGGCCAAACAATGCCCAAATACTCTCCCAACGTCCCCCAATAAAACCTAGAGGCCTTAGTTTTATCATAAAGCCAACCTAAGGAGCCCTTTTGATCAAATCAAAAGAAAGAACCCGAAGAAGAGGCAATGATTTCACCACCCTTTTCCAAGTTCCTTTCTTCTTCCACTTCTTCTTCCTTTGTTATTACCATTATAAAATAATAACTCTAGTGTAATATATATACTGTGATGTTATTATAAATATGGTAAAACCATATTCAGTATTCTATCCACCCTTTGAATAACATGTCACCATACGTGCGTACGTACGGCTTACCGTCTCCACGTCGTGGTGTAATTGCTATTCAATATATTATTATTTGGATGGGTATAATAATGATGTGTAACTCATGTAAATAATAAATATAACATGATAATGATTCTTTATATATTATATACTATCCAATTATATATTATTTTAATATCAAAAGAATGATATTGTCGCTCGTGTGTACGTACGGACTACCGTCTTCACGAACGTGATGAGATTCAATCTCTATCGTATCCATTCAAGTATAATTCTCATTTTATGATTAATAATACTATCTAAAGACTTGATATCATTCTGGATATGATTAAGATACATCCTATCTATTACAAACATGGCTTATTCAACAAAACATATAAAAGGAAATGAGAAAGTTAACACCCGAAACAACGATAATACTAAGATATTATTAACAAATCAATGTTAAAAGATCATATATGATATCATATTAATGTATATGATTCTTTTATAATTTAATAACAGTTATTTCACCATTATTCAGGAGGTTAACCTACCCCAACCAAGGAAAAGTACAAGGTAAGGGTTTATTTCACAATCTCTTCATTATCCGAGGTTGTTTATACGTAATAATCTACTGGGATTTCTTTATCATCCACATCGATGTTTCTTCGAAATGTATCTTAAAAAGATTTTACTACTTAAAATAATATGGGTTAAAGTCATTTATACCCTTGTTTGACTTTTTATAAAAATATTATAAATTAATCTTTCCGTCATTTTCCAAACAAGGTTCTTTTAACCTTTTCGACAGAATTAAGGTAATATTTTTTTTTTAATTTATACGGCGGGTGCGGTTATTTTACGCCGTTATAAAATCGTCGAAGCTTCCCTTACAATCTTAAAAGAATATTTTCAAAGAAAATGTTTTATTTTATAAATATATGACTCTTAAATGATTTCAAAATATAAAGACATATTTCTCTAAAAAGAGTTTTGATTTCATCTATGTCAATAACCTTTGATGGTTTTTATGATTATTTGAAGTTGATTTATTATGATACAAAACTTCTATATTGTATTTAAGGTTTTGTGATATGTTTGACTGTGGATGTGCTATTTTTATACCATTCATGGTTTAGGGTGAAAGTATTGACATTTCGTATTCTATTTTTAATACAAATGTGTATGTTATGTTTAAACCATTTCATATGGGAATGAATTGGACTTAATATGTGATGGGTGGAGCCCATTATAGCTCCTCGATGCATCGGTAGGTCTCATGAGACAAAATAGTGTCTTGGAACAAGGCCTTGACAAAATCGTATTTGTAGTCTTGCAACGATGCCTTGGATATGTGGTTATGATAGTCTGTCATTATGCATTCCATCATTATGAAATTGGTAATTGATATTGCATGTGATTATTCGATTAGTATAATATCCATGTGAATAATTAAATGGAATTATTACATTTTATTTTTTCCATACTATGTTGATGTTTAAGTTTAAAAGGATTTTGTTTTAAGTTATACATTTCCTTAAATGTTTATTCTTATTTATGAAAGTTTTCGCTATATTATTATCCTTACTGGGTATTTGAGCTCACCCATTTTCTATGTTTTATTTTTCCTAGGAAGTGAAAAGTAAATTATGAATGACTTGCAGAGATATTACGAGGGGATAATAGTGTGGATTATGGAGAAAATATGGTGTTGTAGTAGTTTTTCACTTCATGATGTAATGTAAAACTTTATGAATATGTCTAGTGTTTTCAAGGCTACTAAACCAATTGGTCTTTCATTATTTGATCTTTCTTGTGATCATGCCAATTTTATGTAATAATGCACCAACTCTAGGTAACTGTGGTCAGGGGGTTACAGAAAAATAATCCCCCAACTATATGAAAAAGATTTTAGAACAGGGACGTTATCCATTTATTTTATTAAAAAGAAATCACTGGCCTTTTATCCAATCACAAATTTAATGTTTTTTTGATGGTATAAAATATAATTACCATGTTCCCTTTCACTCCCCATTATAACATCATATTTAGGACAATTTTCCAGGCCTATGATTTCACATCCCACTAATTTTATCCAATTTGAAATCCTAATTTTTTTTGGTGACCTCCACATTTTTATTTTCCTCTTATTAAGATGATGTTTTATTAACACAATTTTTAATTGGGGTTTCCAACAATAAATTATCAAGTACCATCCATTCAATTTTTATGTAAAATTTCAAATTGTGAGGAAACAATTTATTGATGGAGGGGACAATGTGGTACCTCATGATTTTAATGTATGTCAATTTTTAAATTTAACTTCATTGATAGCTTACAATATTAAAAAAATGATTAAATATTATTATTTAACTATTATAGTTATAACCTAACCATTAGAATGGAGTTAATGAATGAAATTAACTAAATTATGAAAATATATTTTACACATGTTTATAAAATGAATTCATTGGTTAAAAATTAATTAAAAATGAAAATAAAAACCATTTTACATGATAAATGTTTTTTATAAAAACTATATTTATTCACACAATGATATTGTATCAAAATATATTAAATTAATCCCTGTTATTGAAAAATATTAATGAAATTTTAATATTTCAAACTCATCGTTTTTTTGAAAATCATCCAATAAACATGATAGGAATAATATAAGAAGAAATACAATTTTATGAATAAAAAGATGTCTTTTTCTAAATATGGTTTTACTACCATTTCATGGTGTAGCTCTTTCAAAAGAAAATGTTGACATATTTATATATTCAACTAAAAAAATAAAAAAAAAATTTAGATCTTAATTTTGAAATTTTCTAGAGATGAATTTTTGGTATTATTATGAAAATATTTTTCCAATGAAAAGTGAAAAATATCGATTTTAATAAAACATATAATTTCATTATAATAATTTATATTTATGATTTTTTTATCTTAGTTTATCATAAATGAAATTTATATATAAATAATATAATTTATTTTATTTTAACTATAATGACACTTTTTATGGGTATACGTACATTTTTGTGCATAAAAATACATTTTCCAATAAAATGGTTTTTCGTTACCTTTTACAGGATTAATTTTAAATTTAATTTTGGAACACATATATTCTTAATATTGGAAAATGGATTTAACATAGGGATTCATAATTTCCAAATTTATTAAATTTGTCTATTTTATTTTTTTCCTTTATGAATAATAACGTTGATAATCTCTATTCCCATAGTATATGGTAAATTGGGTAATTTATGTTAAATATAAACTGATAAGAACAAAAAATTTACCCAAAAAAATCCCAACTATTATTTGATGATTTATATTCTACCTGTAATAGATATTTTTTTAGCTATTTAATGGACACTATTACAAAAAAATGACTTTGATATTGTTTAAATTAAAGAAAATCACAATATGTACCATTCATATTTTTTATAACTATGTTACTTTTAATCTTGTTTTCTTTAGAATATATATTCATCAATATATATTGTTTTGATCAATATAATATTTATATACATAATTGTATTTTTTTTAATTCTTAATGATTAAATAACTATCTTAAATATTTTTATAATGATGATGTAGTAATTATTTTATTAATGAAACAATAAAATAAATGATGAATTTAATTAAAAATTAATATATCATATTTATAAAATTATAATCATTAAATGAAGTAAAATTTTTAGATCTACACGTAATAAAATTTTATGGTGAAATTTTTTAATTTTTATAGAAAAGTTAAATTTTTTGAATAGTGAAATATTGTAATTTTTTAGTATTTAATATTGTAAGTAAATAAATGAATAATTGATACATGGATGATGTATTTATGAAGTAATCACGGATTAGTTTGAACTCAATATCTCTAGTTACAATACTTATTCATGGTAATCAATACTATTAATAGTCTTGATCCACAATAATAAACTAATGAATAAAATAATCAAAAAAACACCTCTCTTATTCCCCTTATATTTACCACCCCTCACCACCCATTCTTCTCACAATATTTAATCAGTTAAGACTATCTAAATTATACCAAATTCCATTTCCAAGCCTCTTACGCACATCTTAGACCTTCTAATATTACCAAAATACCAAATCCAAATGCCTTAAAGAGCATCTCAAGAAGATGATATTCGAGAGATAAAATACTCTTTCACTCCCATTTATTTTCTTTTATTTTCTTAATCTCTCATCTGATTACCTTGAAAAATGTTTTTGGATAATAACAATATCATATATATACTATTGGTTTATTTTTATAATGGATTCTCCATCATTGAATCTCTTCTCTTTTATATTTATTTTGTAAATAAAAAAAATCATCAATTGTGTGTTGATTCACTACCTTCCTGCATAATGAGTTTTCATTTTCCATTACCACCTTTAAGGATAGTTATAAAACCATTTTTATGGATAAATAATATTTTCATATACATATTACAAGTTATATCCGGTTCTGGAACAAACATATAAACATAATATTAAATAAAATGATACAAGTTCATGATGGTCGTAAAAACCACTAAAATAAATTAAAACATTTTAATCAGTATTTTATTTAATGGATCGTCCTCATACCATATAACCAATTGATATATTAGACCATTTAAACTATATAAAGTCCAAAAATTGTAAATAATTTTACATCTGTGTTTTTTTTATCTTAAATAGAATTCTAATAATTGTGTACAACGGAATCTACTATAAATTCAAGTAAGCGACTTCGTCTCAATTTTATTTGGTTGAGGCATATTTTTTATGTGATTCACCAATTTTTTCTATGATGTATAAAATGTAAATTTTATTTATGGTCATCAATCAATGATTATATTTATATAAATATCCATATTTTGTTAATCATGATATTATTTTTTTCTATTCATTATACAATTTTTAAATAAATTATTTTCCATGTTAGTTGTTTGATTAACTGCAGAATTATTGATAAATATATATATTTTATTTAATATGATGTTAAATAAAAAAATTATTTATTAATTAAATTGGCTATTTGGAATAATTGGATTTATTTGGACTATTATTACATGGTTTGGGGATATTTAATGCAATCCTTATTGTTAGGGGACTGGTTAATGCAATCCCTACCAGTTGCGGATAGGTTTATGAAAGCCCCAAGATGCATTGGAAGCCTCGT
Organism: Viscum album; assembly: GCA_963277665.1. Taxonomy (NCBI): domain Eukaryota; kingdom Viridiplantae; phylum Streptophyta; class Magnoliopsida; order Santalales; family Viscaceae; genus Viscum; species Viscum album. Next base: position 1,397,952,211 of record OY728119.1, read on the forward strand.
GATATTAAATATGTTGGTTAAAACCCCTTTATGTCTGTTTCAATGAAGAACCAAATGGGTTTATACCTTGAGACATAAACCATCTTGTGAAATGTATAGATGGTATAATGGTTTATATTCCTGACACTTGATGTTAAATAATTAACCATTTCCTAAATTTAGAATTCAGTTATTATTAGCTAGAGGGTTTTCACTATGTCATATGCATTTTAATTCTCTTATTAATGAATTTTATGTTATTTTAGTTATTTACCTTTTGATTTTTATTATACATCTTTATTCATGTTGTATTATTTTGTACCTTACACTCACTGATCATTTGGGACAACTCTTTTTTGGTTTTCCTTCCCTGGGATATGAAGATTAAATATTCAAAAAAATTCCATGGTATTAGTTTTTTCCATTGTTATGTTTTATGCCTCTTTACCAATTTAATAAGTGACCAAACTATGTATCTATTTATTTAATACTGATCAACTGATCAATCCTTGGTGATTTGTTCACTTGTATACGTAAATTATTTTTAAAATAATCACTGTATATATTCTATTAGGATCAGGGTTTTTATCGTAATTTTCTATATTCCTATTTTAATTCCATATAAAACGAAAAGTTTTATATTATTCCCTAAAACATTTCCATTCTATCTATGGGGAAAACTTTTGGTAATGAAACTAGGAAAATAATCAATGAAATGACAACAATGTCTGGAACAACCTTTTCAATGATGATATATTTTAGATTTATTAGAACCATGCATTACACGCAAATAGTATAAAAGAACAAGTATAGTGAGTTGAGATTTACTTGATTACGAGATGGGTGGATAAAATCCCTTCAAACGGCATGAATGAATATGTTCAATATGAATAATAATTTTCAGAATAGATTTTGTTAATAATTTTATATAATTATCATATCGTAATATACTAGAATTCTAATTCATAGTGATAAAATATTGAAAAGTTTTATATATGTGATTTATTGATTGTGAAAATATCTAAGAGTTAGGGTGATATAACATAGTTATAAGACAATATAAAATGATTGATTTTGATATTGCCTATAAATCTCATGGAAAATAGGGAACACCGTATCCTTATTGGTGTGGGACTTTAATGTGGCATATTAAAAGGGAGATAGAATTGAATCAAGAGATTGATTCTTTAAATGTTTCTGATTTATCCGAGATAATGGAATTAGTTCAAGTTAGTGGTAAAATCTATGATATATTGGTTAATCACCTGATCAAGGATGTTCATGATAGATTTATGTATTAGTAATTTCCTATTGTAAATTTATTTAGATAATATTATGGTTTTTACATAGGATAAATATTTTCAAATACTGTTAATAATATAAAAATGTAGTGGTTCCCAGATTGGATACTATGAAATGTTTCATTCTTATAAAACATGATGTTAAGAACACATTTTTTCATTGTGATTTAGGGGATCAAAAATACATGTAGAAACTAGAAGGATTCATATATATAGAGAATGTGGAAAAAATGTACAATCTCAGGAATCGTATTTATTGACTTATGTAAGGAAAAAGGAAGTTGAATTTGATATTTGAATAAAAAATATAAATATAATTGAAGTTTGTATAGATAAATTGTGATTATTATTTTTAGTAAAAATTTTATGTGAATGATAGTATCATTATTGTTATTCCCATTTGGGGAAACATATTGGAAGCTAAACTTGTCATTACAGGTTAAGAATATATAAAGTGTGAAGTAATCTAAATTTTATAAAATATAAATAATTGATCCAAAAAGACGAGGTATGGAATGTAGATCGAATGGGATTTCAGATCCAAAAAAAATCCATTATTTATTCGAGTATATTTGGATGGTTTTGGTGAAATACATAATGAGAGATATGAGCCTTTTCAACACTCCCCTTGTCAAACACTTAAATCTATCAAATGATAAGAAATATAAAATATATTTGGATTCTATGTAAATAATGAAGTACTTAGATCCACAATAGTAATTGGAATATATTCCATGGTTTTTACAATGGATTATATCTCAAAATTACATGGTTATACCTAGGAGGTTGGTTGGAAATATGGAAAGTATTCACATAGAGGATATTAAGTGTTTCTTTTGATATCTTGAATGAGTATTTTATCTTATGCTATATATTAAAATTTATTTTCTATGAGTATTATTTATTGATTCTTAATTGGGTGGATTTATAATCTCATAAAATATAATGATATTAGTTTTTTCTTACTTTAATAGAATCATCCATGAGTTATATGTCTTGGTTGTAAACAGTTGTAGCACTATAAACCATTATAATCATGAAAATTTTAATAATAGAACATGAGAAGGATTTTTTTGTGGATAAAAATTATATCAAAGGAAATAAAAATGGAAAAAAGAAATCAATATATTCTAATATGATTGCCCACAAGTGAATCACAAGGCAAAAAACTAATCATTTTAATCTTGGTTGATGCTACTTAAATTGAAGTGCAATATCATCCATGTAACAACAAAAATAATTATTATTGTCAAATTATAAGAAATTTTTGTCTTCTATCCCTAGAACATAGGAATTTTTTATAATAATAATGAAAATAAATATTTAGATTGTTGGTACATCACTTTTTGAATATTGTGGGTGTAATTATAATCCCTCAGGATGTATTATGTGCTTAAGGGAATGCATGAATAAGTCTAGGGGGTTGCTTTATGAAATTTTTTATTGTAGGAAGCACATAAATCCATGATAGGTTTAGGTATTTAAATGAAGAGTATCTAATCATAGGGGTCTCACCAAAACTTGTTATAAAATTTTCTGAGTGGGTGTGATTTTTTTTTCTGATAATGGAAATATATTACATATGGGAGACACACCATGAACATGTGGGGTATATCACAGTTGTGACTATAAAAAAACATAATATAAAAAAACTATATCATTTAAATACATTCAAATGTTCATTTATGTTTATATTTTTAGATAAATATGAAATAATAAACTTATAAATATATTCTGTTATTAAATACTTCAATTATTTCCCAATAAATTAGAAACTACATCATCAAAAAAATGTCTTCATGAGATTTGAATAATTTCCCAAGATAGATAATCATCTAGAAACTACATATATATTATTTTCTCTCATTAAATAGGGAAATTTTAACTTAAGAAATTGGTAATCCCAATTTCAATGTAAGGGTAAACATTAGCGATAACAATCAAGGGTCAATAATGTTCATAAGAAGTAAATATGGTTAAATTCAATATATATAAGAAATTTATACCCAAAAAATAATATATAATAAATCATTATATATAAAAATATAGGACATGTAAATATATCAGGAAATTTTTACCTTATAAAGATGAACAAAAAATATGTCATGGCAAAGATGTATAAAAAATAATAAATTATGGGATCATAACATGAAAGTGTATAATATCATAGGAAAGAGGAATAAAAATACAATGTAACATATCTATAAAATAATATTATAATTTTTCCATACTCATATTCCTAGACAACCCTAATGATAAAACTCATTATTCTGTGGCATTTATTAATAAACTCTTTATGTAAAAAGATTAAAATGTGAGAAAACTCAATATCCCCAAGACATTGAGAAGAAAATAATTATTTTCATATCATATATCATGAGATATCAAACATTACTAATGATTTTCAGGGCGATATAGGACCCCTGACATCGTTATCCAAAAATATGTGTTCCACTAGAAATCAATTATTCCGCATATCAAAAAGCACCTATGGAAATAAAATGACTTTCATAACACTTTCAAATAGAATCTTATATGTAAATAATTCATCAATCCATCAACATTAATTATATACCCATGGAAATAATTAGTCATATAATTAAAACAAATGTAATTCCTAGTAGACTTATACTAATATATTATATGGTTTTTACACCATATAGATAAATAGTATACTATTAAGTCTATAATTTTCTATCATCAATCTATTTATGATATCTAGGTGAAAATCCTCTAATGTTGAATTGAGAAATAGGTCATTCATAGTGGAAAAATATAGGAATTATAATATTTTTCTATTCATAGTATATGGTTAGGTGAGGTATTGGTGGTAATGGATTTCAATTAGTTTAATCACCAAAAATAGTAAGGTTTAATTTTTAAGTTAATCCACGAATCAGAACTCCAGATAAGATAAAAAATATTAACATATGTAATAAAATGGATGTGATACAATAAAATAGTTCTTTTAAATATTTATAAAAATGATAAAAAAATTAATTTTATATCAATTTAAAATTTTATTTTAAAATTGGTGATGTAAAAAAAATAAAAAAATTTTTTAAAAAGAATATTCACAACTTTTCCTTATAAAAGAAATAATGTTTTTCGAAATTAAATAATGAATATACAATAAAAATTCAAAATTCCAAGTGGAATCACTATTTAAAGTCTTAATAATAATATTTCATAACCCACATCATAAAATGGGATAAAACACTTTTTTGAAAATAGAAATAATTGAAATGTGATACCCACATGAGATTTCAGATATTCAGGATTATATATAAAAGGGATGTCATTATTTGTAAAGATAAATATAGATAAGAAGGGGAATATTTTGTTAAATAAGATGAAGATTATTCTGAATAATGGAATAATTTTTAGAAAGTATATATATGTTTTAAAATATTTGTATTTAAAAGAAATTACCCAGAAATGGGAAGTGAAATCATACAAAAATTAAATCCTATTATGGGAGAAGTCATGAATATAGTACAAAACATTATTAATGAGATTTATAAAATAATCAAATGAGTTCTGAGGCAGTAACATCCAAAATATCATAAATAACACATGAAATAGAAATATATGTAAATGAAGAAAGGTGAATTATATTTTATATAAAATTAATTTTATAGTAAAAGGATGGTATAGGTTGTAAAATAGAATAACACTATATAAAAGGAAAAAAAAGGTAATGAAAATATGACATATCCCAAGAGTTAGGATTGAGAAAAAACCCATATAATTTTAGTAACTTTTTAATAATAAACCCATTATAGAGGGATCATGAAATTAAACATGAAATACTATTAATGAAATATAATTCCTGATATAAAATATCAAATTGGTTTTGTATACACCCTATTAAAAAGACATTTTTCAAATAATAAAACATGTCTCATGAATATGAAAATGGGATAAATAAACACATATCTTTCTTCATTACTTCTACTAATCTGAATGAATCACCATTATAACCAAAATAACATTATTAATAAACTATTTTAGAACCATATTCTTATATATTTCTATCTCACCCTGACATGTAGAATCCTTTTTGGGGAATATTTATTTATTGTACTTTTAGTTTTGAATGGGTTAAGGGTTAAAATGGAACAAAATATGATTTCTGGGTATTATTATGTAAAATAGCCAACACCATGGTTGGGGTGGTCTCTATGGTGTTCCAACATGTAACCTATATGAAAATACTATTCTAAAAAATATCCAAAGCTATGTGTTTCCTACAATGGATCATGATGGTGGTCTCCCTATGCTCCATATAAAACAATCCTCACCACAAGAACAGTGAAATTCATGGAAGGTCCATAATAGTATGCGTTCTGGGGTTAGGGCATGGCCAGGGCTGAAGGATGGTCACCTTGGAAAGGCCACCACATAATGGTTGGAATAAATAGATCATGGTGTCATCGGCATCATATTTCTATAACAATTATTGGTAGATAGATCATTTTAGGGTTGTCACCCAAACCACATGAAGCTTTAATGTGGATGATTAATTTATCTCTTGGTTCTGTTTTCTTCAGTTGAAATGGTCATTATTCTCCCCTTATTATGAATTCAATAGATTACCTTCTATAAATGATTTTATGGTGATATTATTCCATTTACCAACAATTTTGTGTTACCCCCTTATTTCTTGTCTATCTCCATGTAGATTTAGGCTCATAATGACCTGATCTATGCATTCACCAACACCAATTGTCCGGACTTGTCCCCCAGGGGTTGTGCCATGGGTACCCCCAAGCCCTACTTCTATAGGCTAGGGGTTGGAGACTAGCACCGGAAAAAATATTCCTCAAATGGAAAGGAATTTCCTTTAAACCTACAAACACACACACTAGGTACACAACAAGAGAAAACCACAAAGTATAACTGTTGAAGGTAAATGTGTGAAATGAACTAGAATGAACCAGTATACAAATCCAACTAAAATAAAGTACAGAAAAAAGGAAAAACAACTCCTGAGGTCATCCTCCAAGGATCCTACCTGAAGGGTAGGTACATCTCATCACTACGGCTCTCTACATCAAAAAGTCACCTCCATTCACCATATAGTCATGGCTCCCAAATCTCGGTCAATGCTTTCCTTCGTTTGCACAAGACAAAACAAAGTGAAGGTGAATCTATTGAAGTGCTGAGTATAGAAATACCCAGTAAGGACCATGAGACTCCCGAAGGTATCCCATAATTTTAAAAATAAAAAAAACCATAAATCATGATATCCTTCACAAAGAACAAAGTAAAAGACATGTCACGAATCAGGATGGGTCTCCATCCAAACCGGTGCCCGACCCGGTCCACAACATGTATCAAAGGGTGTTCTCGATCCCCACGGGCTGGCACAAGTTCCCGGGTATCCAAACTAACACATGGGAACAATTTACACAAAATCGTGAACACAAAATCACTAACAAGATAAAATAAGTAAAACTGTGCACTGACAACCAAAGAGTCCCTCTAACTAAAAATCAAATTTAAAGGTTTACAACTTGAGCATACATCCAATGTTAAACGACAAAAATAGAAACTAAAACTCTAACTCAAACCTACAAACAATAACAATGGTTCAATGTACACACATCACAAACACCAACCTGCATGTGAAGACCATCAACAACCAAAACCACCATCACTGAGCTGGATTCCACAACCTGGAATACACAAAGAGTGAGGTCTACATTCACCAAAAGGTGTACGTAGGGTGTGATCACACTATAATTATTACCCAAGATTCGATTAGAACTCTATAATTAAATATAACAACTAGGTCCTAGTGATAGTAAAGACACCCCAACATAACATGGTCGTCGGCTCTGCGCCCTCCAGGTACCACCAGTTGCCCCGCAGACACATGGTCCCCACCCAATGGTCCACCCACATTCCTAAACGGGTTGGATGACTAATGACTGGCCCAATGTGCCAACACTTTTCCTTTCCAGTGTGTTTTTCCCTCACACAAACACACTCTGGGAAGCATCCTAGAAGGTCACCCAACTTGATCACTACTCTAGGCCAAACACCCATAACTGTGGAGTTCTAATCAGATAGGCTTCCAAAAAGAAAGGTTCACATTTTTGACATGAGTCATATCATTTATCCATTTAACCCTTTATTATTCAGGGGTGTTACATCACCCCCCCCCCTAGAGTACAACGATATCGTTGTGGGCCCTACATCTCAACCCAACCAGTGTGTTGCACTAAAGGTTGGGTACCACCTATGATACCAAATTTCACAACTGGGTGCTGGTGACAACACAGACACCCAGCCTTTGACACAGATGTCGGGTCTCGATCCTCTAGGTACCACCATTTTCCCTGCAGACACGTGGTCTCCACCCTGGGGCCCACCCACATGCTTGAAGAGGTTATTTGACTAATGACAGTCCCCACATGGCAACATATGTCCTTTTAAGTGTGCTTTGTCCTCACTCACACACACCATGTGTATCTTCCCATAAGGTCGCCCATCATGATCACTACTCCAGGCCAAGAACGCATAACTGTGGAGTTCTAATCGGGTAGGCTATTGAAAAGGAAGGTGCACCTTGTTGAAATAAGTCATATCATTTATCCATTTAACCCTTTATCATTCGAGGGTGTTTCAAGACATCTCGCACCAGGTATATAACTTAAAGAACAATAATAATGATGATTAGTCATAAAGGAAAATCATTTTATTTCATTGACAAATTGCACTACTTAACCATGAAGAAGTCGTTCAATTACCTATCTACACAGGGATGAAATTCTTCAATCCAGACAGGTTCATAATTCGTCGATCCACACAAGGTCGTAAGTCGTCGATCTACACAGGGACATAAGTCATCGATCCACACAGGGTTGTAATTCACCGATCCACGATGGGATGCTCTAAGATTAGTCATCGTCGGGTCACTATACTACATATCCACATAGGTCCATAAGTCATTGATCCAAATTGTTCTGTAAGTCATTGATTTGCGATGGCTCTCTATAAGGATGGTCCTCATTAAGTAGTGCTACCACTAATCCACACTAGGTCGCTCTGATTCCTACCAACAAAGAGGCACACTTCACTTGACATCCCGACACAGGATTGCCACACTTCATGCGCTTGAGTTCCTTATATTCTAGTCCTCAATCCATACTTTGTATGTAAACTACCACAAAGTCCCACGAATAAGTAACCTGAAGAACTGTCATGTCATTAGGGTTCCAATGCAATAGATGGCGTGTCAATCGGACGCCCAGTCTGTAAGTTATAGGCATTTTATTACCAAGGTCCCTGTTGGATATGAATTCGATCCAACCTGGACATACTCAAACATTCTCTAAAACACAATTGGAGTATATAAAAATGACTTCCTCATCCTAATTGTTTCATCACCATAGACAATTTGTCAAATGGATGTCTGATTTAGAAGTTATGGCCCTTTAAGCGAAACGGGGTCAAATTGGGTATGGGTCTGGTCCAACCCAGGCATGGCTAACCTGGTCCACTTGGGCCATACCAAAATGATTGGGCCCATCCCAATGGGCCATAAGATGGGACCGCTGAGCTGCAGAACCATCGTAGACCACCTGGATGGGCGTGGCCTACTGGTCCACCTTACCAGCCCGACCTGCTGGTTGGGAGCGGCCCTCTAGCTGGGCGGGGTTTTTTTCCACCCCTAGAACGGACAGAGTCCATTTGGGTCTTCAATCAGTGGTTCTAGGCAGGCACCGCCCCTCTACTTGATGGGTCTAGTGGATCGGTCTATGGTAGGACCTGCGGACGTGTGTCGGCCACCGCTGCAACCGGAGCTGTGGTGCCTTCTTTGTAGTGCACCACCATGGCGCGTCGCCCACCATCAATTTTGGTGGTGATGGCCAGCTACCTCCCTGGTTTCCATGGTTCATATAGGCACTTCCACTTCTTTACTGCCTCTAGTCACCGGCACCTTTGCACCGGTGGTGCCGCAATGGTGGTACTTCGGCGGGCCACCGGTGAACCGTCGGTGGTCCGATTTCTTTCCTACATGCGCCTATGGGCCTCCCAAGACACCACCTTCTCGGTGTGGCCCTCAATTGCTCCTTGCCTATATATTTCTCAATCATAAATGAAGAACTCAACAAACTCAATACGGGAGGAGGGTTTGGTCCTTGTTCAAGTTGGTTTGTAACCTATGCATTATCGTTTTGGCATGGGAAGAATTCAAACATCATCAAAATAAAGTTTAAAACCAAATCTCATCCCCACATACAATACCGGAAATAAGAAAATGAATGAACTGTGGATCAACCCGTTACTTGGTAGATCTGCATTCGTCATATTTTGACAAGAATAGAAAAATATGATTCATAAATCTCTTATAGTAATATCAAAACACCTACCTTGAACTTGTAGGAAAATTCTATGGATGAGGGAGAAGAATCCATGTTCGAAGGTGTTCGTCGGCATTCAATGATCCCAGATCGAATCCTCAGTGGCTTCGTTCATTCCCTGTTCTTCATTGGAGAGTTTTACCAATGGTGCTTCATCAAAAGATCTTTCACAGTTGTCTAATCCCTTTCATCCATGGTTTTAATTAAAATTTCAGAGTTAATATTTTAAATCCCCTCTCATGAATGTGGTTCAATAATGAATTAATTAATGAATCCATTAATTACGCAAAGGTATGGTTTCAAAAAAAGCATAAAAGGATATTAAATGACTTCATTTAATGACATGTCAACTCTGTGGTCCAACCACTATCGCTCAATGGTTTTAAATAAGCAATAAAATAACTTTTATTTATTTTATTATTTTTTTCTAGGAAGTACAAAAATTAACTTTTTCATATGTCCCTTTCTAGTCGCAGTTAAGCTTTTCCTGAGTGAATCTTGATGCTGAAAATTCAACGGTTCCCTCAAATTTTTTAACTGAGCACCATTTAAAAATATATAAATTTCTACCCACACGATTACTGAATGAACCTTAAAAAAAATTAAATTTCTATTCTGAGCTCTCCTGGCCTCAGAATGAAGGGTCGTCAATTTTCATAGTCCCGTAATAATTCAATATAATTAAAATACTATAAATAACTTATTGGTCTTTCAATTATCCTCACCTAAGGTCTTTACATCCCCAAAATCCATAACAATGTCTATGAAAATAAATGCGGGTACTAAGCCTCTTGCTCCCATGTTCTTTCCTGGATGTTCTCATGTTTCCACCGAATCTGCACCAAAGGAATCGACTGTCGACAAAGGATCAGGTCATTTCAATCCACTATCTCTATTGAGAACTCCATAAACATCTCCCCATCATCAATTTCCAGATCTCCCCAGTAGATGATGTGTGATGGATCATCCACATATCTCCTCAGCTATGAAACGTGGAAACTTTCATGCACCTAGTGCATCTATGGAAAAATATCTAGGTGCTATGCCACCTCTCCAACTCTACTAAGAATATGGAAAGGTCTGATAAACCTTGAAGATATCTTGTCACCCTTGCCAAATCTATATAATCCTTATCTAGGTGAGACTTGTTGGTACACATGGTATCCCTCCTCGAACTCCAAGGGTCTCCATCTTCTGTAAGCATACGACTTCTTCCTGCTCTATGTAGTCTTCATCCACTCCTGGATTATCTACACCTTCTCAGTGGTAGCTCATACCAACTCTGGACCCATAAGTGCTAACTCCCCTGGGTCTGTCTAGTATAGAGGTGATCTGCATGGTCACCCTTGCAAGGCCTCAAATGGTTCCATGCCGATGGTGGAGGGACAAATATTATTTTATGAAAACTCTACCAAGGTAAACAGATTCTCCCAACTACTTCCAAAATCAAGGACGCAAGTACATAGCATTTACTAAAGAATCTGTATGGCCTGCTCTGTCTGACCATCTATCTGAGGATGAAAGGTCGTGCTAAAATGTAGCTGTGTCCCAAAGGCCTCATGGAATCTCTTCCAGAACTGGGATTTAAAATGAGAGTCATGATCTGAGATGATCATTGATGGATCCCCGTGAGGCCTTAAAATATCCGGTATGTTGAGGTATCCCAATCCCTCTACTGATCCCTACTCTTAGAAGGGTATGAAGTGGGACAAATGGGTGAGTCAGTCAATAATCACCCAGATGGAATCGTGGCCCCTGGATGTATGTGGTAGCCTGGACATGAATTCCTTGGAGATGTCATCCCACTTCCATTCTGGCACCTCAAGCAGCTGTGTTAGACCTACTAGAACTTGATGTTCAGACTTCCCATGCTGACAAGTGAGGCATTGTGAAATGAATTATACCCCTACTCTCTTTATCCCTGGCCACCAGTACTGACATCAGAGGTCATTATACTTATTCACCACACCAGGATGTACCACCAAAGGGGGTGTGTATAACTCCCTCAACACCTCCCCTCGTAGCATCACTGGTACAATGGTGCATCATCTAGAAATGATAATGTGATACCCACCTTTAGAAAATTCTTTAGGATCATATCCTGAGGATATCTAAGCACATCGGGTCTCATAGTCAATGTCCCTAAGATGTGCCTCCCTGACTTACTAATGGAGTGAGGGGTGAATTTCATAGACTAGAGGTAAGCTAATCCATCGCTATCTATGAAGGATAACTACATCATGACTTGCTTATTTGTCCCATCACTCAGCAACTATAAACCAGGCCTCATGTTGAGTGTGGCTACCACAATGTTCTCCTTCCTAAGAGTGTAGACTATCTAATAGTCATAGTCTTGGGGGAACATCATACATCATCATTGTCTTAGGTTCATATCCCACTGTGAGAAGATATAAATGAGACTCTTGTGATTATAGTAGACAGTCAGTTGTTCACCCATCAAGTAGTGTCGCCACATCATCAAGGAAAAACTACTACTTCTAACTCTAGGTCAAGTGTAGAATTATTCTTATTGTGTTATCTCAGTAGACATTATCCACTGGAAATATTCACCCACTCCTACAGTAGGACACATCCTAATATGTCCCATGATGTTTTGTAGTAGACTACGTACACAAAAACATCTTCTGGTAGCCTCAAGATAGGGGCACTCATCAGTCTCTGCATTAGCTTCTGGAAACACTACCGGTATCTCTCTATCCACAAGAAAGTTTGTCCCATATTTTTCATAGATGAAAATGGTGATTCTACTCAAGAAAAGTCAATTACAAATATTTAGTAGTACCCCTCCAACCCCCGAAAACTCCGTACCTCAGTGACATTATTGGGTGGTTCCGAAAAAAGCACTGCCTCTATCTTCACTGGATCCACCACAAATCCAGCCTCTAAGATAACATGTCCCAAAAATTGGACCTTATGTATCCAGAACAGGTGCATTTTGAGATGAACGTAATGTTGGTGCTCTCAGATTGTATCCCGAATTATCTGCAGATTAGTGGCGTGCTCCTTCTCCGATACTGAGTACATCGAGATGTATTCAATGAAGACCACCATGAAGATATGGAGGTAAGGATGGATGATCCTATACATGAGTCACATGAACACTGCTAGGGAATTGGTCATGCTAAAAGCCATCACAAAGAACTCATAGTGGTCACACCAACATTTGAAGGCCATCTTCGGTACATCCTCATCTTGTACCTTGAGCTGATGATAGTCTGATCTGAGGTCTATCTTTGAAAACTACTTAGCTCCCTTAAACTGGTCTAAGATATCATCAATCCTCAAAAGTGGGTACTTTTTCTTCATAGTCACCTAGTTCAGGCATTGATAGTCCACACAAAGCCTCAAATGCTCATATTCCTTCTTAATGAAAAAAAATTGGTCTGCCCATGGAGAAAGATAGGGCTTTATTAACCCCTAATTTAATGTACTCCAGTAGTACCCTCATCTCATGAAGTTCTTCTAGAGCCATCCGAAATGTTGGTGTATATATCAGTGTTTTCAGAGAGTACAGTTCGATTTAGAAGACTAAATATTTGTGAGGAGGTAGTCCCAGAATATCCATAGGAAAGACATCAGTATATTAGTCCAACATTACATGATATCTCAGTCTCCTCTCATCAATAACTATGAGGGTAAGGCTAGCCAACTGATGAGTGATCAGTTGCACCCTCCTCTGAGAAAGTATATCCTGAGCTTCAAATTTTCCCTTCTTTCCAGTAAAGTAAAACATGGTCCCATCATCATAGATACACTACATTTTGTTCCTAAAACAGTTGATTTGAGCATGGACCATGGATAACTAGTCCATACCCAAGATAACAACATAAGTCCTTGATGCTGCTACTAAGAGATATTTGCCAAAGATATCACCTCCTAGAGTAAGATCACAGTGCCAGCACTAGTTTGTAATAATTGAATCCACCCCCATAGGACTCTCTCATAATAAGGATCAATCCAACGGCTCCATCGTAATCTTTGAGCTCTGAACGAGAGCTGTGGAAATAAAAGAGTGACTACCACCTTTGTCTATAATAACACCAGATATGGTGGAGTAGACACATAATGTACCTCCAAACATATCTGGAGCATCGTGGTCATAGGACTAAGCTGCCTAAAGCTGAGCTCATCCATGTCCACCTACTCCCTGAGGTCGGGGTGGACCACCTAGCGGTGGTGGTGGTAGAACCTCAAATCACCGCATGCCATCTATCACATAGCCAGATCCTCTGCCACGTCTTCTGCCCTACTAACCTCCCCGCTCGAATCTCCTCCTCTACCTCAGCGGTCCTTCGACCATCTGCTGATCATCAGTATGGCGGGTCAAAAAATCATGATCCATGTGACCCTACACACTACACGAGAAGCACATTCTGCTCCTCTTCTGAACTCTTATATCCTGTGAGCTCCACACCTCCAACCCTAAATTCCGAGGTCATCCACGAGATGGTTTTTCCCCTGGGTCATTTCTTTCATCTGCCTACAACCTGCTACAGATGAATCAAACTACATTTCTTCTGATTGTGGATCTTGCTGTCAGTGCCTGCTCAGCTAGCATGCTCTCCACCAAAAGTTCTTGCCCTAGCAATCTGGCCTATATCAGTATATTGAGTGATATCATTGACACTTTAATCTCCCAACAAACACCCTGCTCAAAGGTCTGGGCCATTAATAAAGGGTCTCGTACCATGTAGGTGGATTAGCAGGAGAGGTCAGTAAATCTCTCCATGTAATGGGATACTATTAGGCTTCCATGTTATAACTTCAAGAGCTCTTGAATACGCACAGAGCATAGTGTTGCTGGGATGAACTCCAACCTAAAGAGTCCCTAGAATTGCAACCAAGTTAGGGTTTCCTCATCGTGAAACAAGATCATTAGGCTTCACTATATCCATGTTGTGCCTTGAAAGAGACTAGAAGCTACGATCACCATCTGGTCTATTGTTGTCTCGACCAAACGAAAAACCCTTTCCACAGCCTCCTTCTAGTCCTCAGCATCCTATGGATATAACTTGACTCGAAACATTAGAGGCCTCTATCTCTGGAACTCCTGCAACATGCTTAGACGGCGTGTGTGGTCCGCTTGTGGGGCTGCGGCAACATCTACCCTATGGGTGGTGGTGCTACTTGTGCACCACCAGAATATGTTATCATTGTAAGAGGGCCCCAAACCGACCCCTCATCTCTCTGTGGGTCGTCATGGAAAACTCTCTCAGGAATCTAGGATGGATATATTTGTGGAGGAATCCTGAAATGAAACATATGTTCCATGATCAATAATATTTACCTGGTGAGATGACTCAAAAGTGATCAACAAAAAAACATTTCAAAAACACATGTAATCAGTCTTTTTGTGTAACGATTCAGAATTCAGAATTCAGGGTCCTAGTTTATGGATATGTCGGTCGCTATACCAATGCTGGACTCCCCAAACAAAAAACTATACTCAAAACACTTAACAATATTGACCTATTGAAAACATCAAAGTCTTAGTTCTTCTGTATAATTGACCACCTCTGATACCACCTTGTCACCACCCGTTCCCCAGGGCCCATTTTGTGACTACCCCAAACCAGCCTTCCTTAGTCTAGGGGTTGGTGGCTATCACCAGAAAGGCATATCTCAAAAATGTTAAGGCATTTAATTTAAAACTACAAACACAAAAACTAGGTACACAACAATAGAAAACCATGTTGTATACCTACTGAAAGTAAATGTGTGAACTGAATCAGAATGGGCTAGTATACAAACCTATCTACATGAAATTACATCAAAAAGTAAAAAACAGCTAATGTGGTCATCCACCAAAGATCCTACCTAATTGGTAGGTACATCTCATCACTACAGCTCTCCATGTCAATCGATCACCTTAGTGCTCTATCTAGTCCTGGCTTCCAAATCTCGGTCAAAGTGGTCGGTCATTTGCACAAGACACAATAAGATGCGATTAAATACCGTGCATTGGTGAGTATTGAAATACTCAGTAAGGACCCTGAGACCCCAACAGGTCTCCCAGAATTCAACAAAGGAAAACCCAATAATCATGATATCAAATAAAAATCACATAATTAAACACAACTCACACCACGTATATAACATAAAGAACATGAATAATGATGATTATCTATAAAGCTGAATCATCTTATTCCATTGGTAAATTCCACTACTGATCCAAAAAGATGTTTCTCAATTATAGATCCACACAGGGTCGTAAGTCATCGATCCACAAAGGGTCGTAATTCATCAATCCACATAGGTTCCTAAGTCCTTGATCCACACAATTTTGTAAGTCGTCGATCCACATAGGGTCGTAAGTCATTAATCCATGATGAGCCTCTCTAAGGATGGTCCACATCGGGTCATGCTACTAATGATCCACACAGGGTCATAATTCATTGTTCCACAAAGGGTCAGAAGTCACTGATATATGATGGGCCACTCTAAGGCTGGTCCTAATCAGGTCGTGCTACTGTTGATCCACATATGGTTTCTCTGATGTCGATCCATAAAGAGTCTCTCTTCACTTTATAGCCAGGCATAGGATTCCCGCACTTGGTTCACTTGAGCTCTGTAAATTTTACTCATCAAGACATCGATCATATCTTATCTTCCACGATGTCCCATGAAGAAGTAACTCGAATAACATCCATGTTATAAGAGTTCCAAATCAATAGATAGTGCATCAATTGGACACACGGTCTATAAATATTAGGAATTTTAGTACTGAAGGCCCGGTTGGATATGATTTCGATCCAACCCATTCGTACTCAGAATTTCTTCGAAACCTAATTTTAGTGTCTAAAAAGGACCTCCCTGTCCTAAGGGTTCCATCTCCATAGATAGTTCGTCAAAGAGAAGTCTGGTTTTGAAGTTATGGCCCTTTAAGTAAAACTTTTTCAAATTGGGTCCAGGTCTGATCCGACCCGATTAGGTCGTCCGGTTCGCACTGACCTGACCTGACCTGGTATGGACCAACCCATTCTTCTAGGTCCAACCCAAACCGGATATTATTTCCCCAGTCCAGCCTGCTAAATCGTGGGACAAGCCTGGCCCACTAGGCAATGTGTGGCCCGCTAGCTGGGCATTGCCCGCCAGTTGGGCGGGGTCCATTTCCACCCCACGAAAGGATAGAGTCCATTTGGGTCTTTAACTGGTGGAACCTGGCATAATCCACCCCAACAATAGTCTAGTTCAGTTGACCGATCTATGGTAGGACCCACAAACATAGGTTTTCCATCGACATGATGCCTCCTCTGTGGCGCGCAGCCCGCCATCAATATGGTCGGCAGTGGGAGGCCACCTTCAATGCAGCTGGAAATGGTTGGTCGCCACCCTATCCACCGTAGCACCTGTAGGTGCCTCCACTTCCTTAGCATCGCCAGTCGCTGGCACCGCCTTGTTGGTGAGGCTATGCTGGTGGTACTTCTGGGGCCACCGGTGGTACGATTTCCATCTCGTTTGTTCCTAATGGCCTCTTGGGACACCTACTTCACTGTGTGGCCCTCGGTTTCACCATCCCTCCATGTTGCTCGGTCTCCCACAAAGTACGAAATAAAACCAAGATAAGTAGAGGGTCTGGGCCTTATTCGAATCTACATGAACCCTTTGTGTTAGGGTTTTTTCATGGGAATAACTCAACCATCATCAGGATAACGATTAAACCCATATTTCAACCCCACGTCAACCACGTGCGGGAAGAAAAAGAAAGAACTTATGATAAACCCATTAGTCAGTTGATCTACATTCGTCATATTTTGACATTAATAGAAAATGATGATTCATAAATCTATTAGAATAAAATCAATATCTCTACCTTGAACTCATTGGAAAACATTGCAGATGAGGGAGAACAATCCACATTCAATGGTGTTCATTGGAATTCTTTGATCACAGATCGAATCCTCAATGGCATCGTTCATTCCTTGTTCTTCATTGGAGAGGGTTTCTGATGATTCTTCATCAAGATTCCTTCTGTTCTTTTCCAATAACTTTCACCCACGGTTTTAATTAACATTTTAATGTTAAAGAGTTTAACTATCTACTCATGAATGTGGTTCATTAATGCCTTAATTAATGAATCCACTAATTTCCCGAAGGTGTGGTTACACATTCAAGTGTAAGATGTTATTAAATGACTTTGTTTAATGACATGTTAACTCTATGGTCTTTCTACCCTCACTTAAAAAATTTAATGAAGGAATAAAATAACTTTTAGTTATTTTATTATTATATTTCTGGAAAGTACAAAAATAACTTTTCATCTGACCCTTTTGGTTGAATTTAAGATTAGCCTAAAGGAATCAAAGCACTGCAAATTCAACAGAGCCCTCAGATTTTTAATCTGAGCACTGATTAAAAATATATAAATTCTCGCCCGTGAGTTTATTGAACAAACCATAAAAAAGTTAAAAAAAAATCTGATCTCTCTGAGCCTCAGAATCATTTGCCGTCAATTTTTTCAGTCTTGTAATAATTCCATAAAATTTGAAAAGAAAATTATACTGAATTTCTGGGTCTTTTCACTGGTCTAGAAGGATGTATTGTTTTCATTTATATCCATTAGTGTGTCCCTGTAATATGGTTTATACCATGGTATTTTCAGTGTTGTAATTATTTTATTTTGAATTTGATTGATTAAATTAGATATTTCAAATCTAAGAGAGGTGTAATTATCTTTAATGGATATGGAAATGAATTCTATAAAAAATCATGTTGCATAATATTTTGATACACATGAAACTTTTTTGTAAAATTCATTAATGGTGGTTTTGAAATTAAAATTGTTAATATAGGCATTTTATTTAAAAGGATTTATTAACCCCATTTTACTGGAGATATTTATCTAGTATATTGTTCTCATCTAAGATCATGGCATTCTTAGATAGGGGTTTTTGGACATAGAAGTCTTGGAACCAGGATTATGGTCCATGGATATGGAGGTTTCTGGTTGGATTATATTACATTGAAAATTATTTTTTCGTTATAGTTGAGTTAACACTTATGTTGGGATTATCCCATTAGTTGTTTTTGGATAAAATAAGTTCATTATTTTTGTGTATTTCTCATATCTATTTTAATGTGTATATTGATTCTTGAAATTGTTTAATTTCATATTTCTATACCAAATAGGTATATTCTATTACATATTTATTGGCTAATTTGAATATGTAATGTTTTTAAATTAAAAAATGATGAATTTATAAGGATTTTTTTTATTTTTTAATGTATATGAAGTCTTTTTAAATGAGGAATAACATATACATGTGGGTAAAAAAATTATAGACACATGTTAAATCCATTAAAATTTTCATTGTATGATGCCCTGCTTCCTATGGCTAACCCATGGTGACTAGTAACATGTTCTACTTCATGTGGTGGGCCTATTCAGGTTACATTAAGGGTAAATATAGGTTGGTATGTTACAAAATGGTTTCAATGAGAGTTTCTGGTAAAGGAATATATGGATGAGGTAGGTATAGTTAGGATGACCAAACTCTGTAATGCATCAATAATATAAAGACAAAGTAAGAGATTGATTTTTGGAATGAATAAGTGTGGTGTCTAGTGTTAAGGATTCAGAACGAGTTCACATCATAAATTAGTGTAGAGTCAGATAGTTGGTTAACAGTGTTAGAAAAATGAGAACCTCATACTAGATTGTAATTAAAAACATATTGTATGTAACATATGTGTGAAATTTGGTCATCTATAATGTTTAAATGTGAGATAGTCCTAGGAAAGTATAGGTAGATCAACCTTCACTAAGGGCTCTCAGATTAGATCTAATGAAAAAAATTCTTTTGTCTCCACCACATAACATGGGTGATTCTCAGGTTATGATGAACGGGCATAACGAACTTGATGTTTTTATACTACAGAGTGTTCACAAGAAGATTCAGATATAGTTTTGGTTACCATAAGTGGTAAGGTGTTTATTTAATCTTCTATTGGTGTGAACATATTTGAAAACATTCCAATTCCTTCCATTATCTCTACGAAGATCATTGTTTTATTACCCTCATAATAATATAATATTCCTTTAATGATGACTCATTCCACAAAATTAGGAATGATGTCAGTTTAGGGTAGTAAATTTAAAGATTTTATTGTAATGTTCGAAGACCATGAAACCCTATAGAACATTTTAGTAAATGATATTGACATTTTTTGTCTCATTTTTTCATAGATTCGATGAATATCTCTAAATCCCATATAGATTTCTATCATCATAAAATAAAATTTATTTCTTATGATGAAGTTATTCATGTGTTTTAAGATGAGTTACGTAATGATATGTGAGTGTAAGTTCCATTACCCCTTGTCCTATGCTGATATCATTCTTTTTTCTTAAAGATGTTTCTTGATAATGTTAGTCCACGTCATAGTGCCCACATTACTATGGTTATTAGTGAGTATATAGAAATTATTTTAGATTATTTCTCCATGTTACTACCTCAGAATGAAATCTGGTTTCTTATAGAATGGATTATATGGATGATTTCCATGTATGTACCTCCATGTTTTGTTAAACTCGCTGAATTGAAAGTCCTAATGGATTAGTTTGGTAATTTTGTGGTTAAGGGATTTAATCATTATACTATTTCACCTTGGGAATCCTCATTTGTATTTTTTTATAAATTAATAGAAGTCATTAGTATATTTTTAATTATAGAAAACTCTATTATGTGGAAGTTTTGAAAAAATATAAATTTCCTATGATTGATAACCATTTTTTCATACTCAATGGTGCCTAAAGGATTTCAGTGATTAACCTATGATAAGGGTATTATCAATAATGATTTTTAGTGAATGAAATTCCTAATAAAATTATTAGGATAATATATATGAATTTTGAAAATCTATCCATGTTGTTTGTCCTAAACAATTCTTAGAAAATGTTTATAGATTTTAAAAATCAAATAATCCTATAGTTATTGAATTATTTTTTGGTTGTATCTGTTGAAAATGTCCATGTTTATTTTAGATCACATCATACTCATTCGGAGAATATGATTATCATAATTGGGATCTTGAAAGGGAATAATATGTATAGATCGAAATGACAGTTTATGTTTTGGATTCAACATGTGAATCCTATTATCCATTTGATTTTTTGTAATGGATCCTTAATGGATCACAAAATCATTTTTTAAATAATGTTTTCCGAGAATCCAAAAAATATATTTGAGACCCATAGTTTCATGGGACTATATTCTTATTATATATATTTCATTTGATAAATCACCTAGATGTCATATTTTATGAAAAAATTATCCCATAAGGGAGTGAAATGTTTTATACCTACCAGTTCTAGAGATCATTTGTGGGGTTGAATGTGAGATTGACTTCAACTCCAGTATTGATTTTTCCTGAGCCAGGTGTATGTTATGTTGTATACGACGAGGCATAATGTATTATTTTTGGTTGAGTTATAATTTAGTAGAAATAGGTAACAGCATATTCCTATTTATGTTGTCTCATAATTATAATAATAATCCCATTCATGATTTTGAGTTGGTAGTAGTGATGTATAGTCCTAATAGTTTTAACAACTACCTCTTATATGAGCTGTTTACGATGTATATAGACTCTAAGAATCTAATGAGTATCATCACTCAGAGGGATATAATATTGAAATATATATATATATATATACATGGTGAAGTACATTAGATCATATGATTTTGATATTACATACATATATAAAAGAGGAAATTTTGTCACATATTCATTGATTAGAAAATTACTAACTCTGGTAGTCAAGGAATTAGAAGAGTGGTACCTGATGGTCTTGGTTGCTGAGATTCACTTGAATGAATGGAGGGAATAAGAATATGTATTTATATCCTATGCTCCACATATATCACTTATAGATGATAAGATTCTACTTATAATTTATTAGCCTGAAGATTGATTGTGCTTTAGTAAGGATCATTGCGGTGTGGAGACCTCGAATGGTTTATCTGGGTATCTTGATAAAGTCTTTCACTCCTTATGTGGAATGTGTATTCTGATAGACCTATGACATAATTTGATGGATGATGTATATATATCAAATTATTTTACACACCCTAGTGCTACCAAGATATATCATGGACTCATATTTCATTACTTCTGGTTTGGTATGAGGTGATTGATTGGGGTTTTTGTGTCCCAGTTCCATTAATATCAAAGAATTATTGTGGTGAATTATTGGTTTGTTAGTTTTTTACATACATTTCCCATTAAAATATTTAAATGGGATGATATTCCCACATATACTGTTATTGGTAAACCACATACTCATAGTGGTAAGGATATGATATTGTTGGTCATGTATTGACTCGCAAATGTAGTTCATTTCCTCTCTATATAGGAATCAACGAAGGTAGAGTATTTTTTCATCATATATGGGGGGAGATTTTTAGAGTTTAGGGTGTGAAAATTTATATCATTTGGGATGGGGACACTAACATTAAATTCTATTTTTTTAGTATATTAGAATAATTAATTGATTATCATTTTAATATTTCTATATATTATCGTACAGAGACGAATCGAATGACTGACTGAACTTCCTATATTATTTATATGTCGTTGAATCATATATTTTTTGATATTTTAAAAAATAATAATGGAAGTAAATAAAAATTGAGATATATTGTTTATCAAGAACTTGTACTCTAAAGAAATCAAAAAAATTATTTTCATTTATCATAATGAAAATGTGGAATGTTTGTTTATGTTTATTCTCATAATATAAAAAATTCAGTAAACATTAAATAATTAATTAAATAAATAATATCAGGAAAAATATATTTTGATCGGAAATATAGAATATAAATCATGTTTGTACTATCATGAGAATACTGAGCTCCCCTAAGAGGATTCAATGGAAGGTAAGAACATAAGGAAATATATTCTATCAATAATATTAACAAAGAGAAATTTTATTCTAGGAGATGGAAATAGGTAATATTTTCAAGATAAAACATAAAACAGGGGGTGGTAACGAAGGGCTGACGTGTTTCACCAATTATAGGTGGCGAGTGTAATGCCCAGACCCTAGAAGCCCAGACTCGGTGCATTATTACTTATAATTGGCATGATCACAAAATATCAAGTCTCGATAGGCCAATTAGTTTAGTAGCCTTGAAAGTACTAGATAAATTCCTAAGGTATACATTAAATCATAAAATAGAAAAATACAACAACATTTTTTCCATAGAAAACACTGAGATCCCATAGACTATCCCTGGAGGTCAGTTATAATATACTTCTTCGCATCCTGTGAAAAATAAAACATAGAAAGGCGTGAGCCCAGATGCTCAGTAAGGATAACAATATAATGGAAACTTTCCTAAATAATCATAAACATTTAAGGCAATATATAGAACTAAAACTAAAGCTTTTTAAACATAAACTTAATCATAATATAGAAAATATAAATCAATATAATACCACTTACTTTCTCACATGGATATTCTACTAGTCTAATAACCACATTCAATATCACTATCCACTTTCATAATGATGGAATGCATAATTCCATACATTCATAACCACATAGTCAAGGCCTTGTACCAAGACTACAAATAAGATTCTGTCAAGGCCTTGTTCCAAGACACTAGTTTGTCTCATGAGACCTTCCGAGGAATCGAGGATCTTTAGTGGGCTCCACCCGTCGCTTACTAAGTCCAATGCATTCTTCATATTAAAAGGTTTAAACATAACTAAACATTAGTATTAAAACTGGCATAAAAAATGTCAATAGTTTATCGATAAACCATGAAGGGTATGAAATAACACATCAAAAGTCAAACATATCACAAAACCTTTAATACAATATGGAAGTTTTGTATCGTAATAAATCAACTTCAAACAAACTTAAAATCTATCAAAGGATGTTGACATAGATGAAATTAAAACGTTTTTAGAGAAATATCTCTTTCTGTTTTGAAATCATTTAAAAGCCACGTAATTATAAATGAAATCATTTATATTTTAAATTATTCTTATAGGATTTTTAGGGAAGCTTCGACAATGTTTTGATAGTGGAAAAAAGCTGCACCCACCATATAAGATAAAAAAACGTTCTTACCTTAATTTGTTCTAAAAGGTTATAAGATAACTTATTTGGAAAACGATGGAAAGATTCCTTTCAAAAAAATTTAAAAAAAGTAAAACAAGAATATAAATGAATTTAACTCATAGTATAGTAAATAGTAAAAATGTTTTGGAATATATTTTTAAAAAATATGGATGTAGATGATAAAGAGGTCCCAGTAGATACATAGGTAAAAAACAACCTCGGATAATAAAGAGATTATGAAATCAACCCTTATAGTGTACTTTTCCTTGGTCGAGGGTTGGTTAAAATCCTGTATAAGGGTGAAATAATTGTTATTAAATTATACAGGAAACATATAAATTAATATGATATCATATATTATCTTTTAATATTTTTTTGTTAATAGTATTTTAGTATTATTGTCGTTTCTGGTGTTAACTGGTTCATTTTCCTTTATACGATTTGTTACGTAAGTAATGTTTTTTATGGATAGGAAGTATCTTAATCATATTAAAAATTATATTAAGTCTTTAAAAATTATTTTTAGTCATCTAATGAAAATTAGTCTTGAATGGATACGATGGGGAATGAATCTCTTCGCGTTCGTGGAGACAGTAATCCGTATGTAAGCACAAGAAAAAATATCATTCTTTTGATCTTAAAATAATTTATAATTGGATGTAATATAATATATACATAATCATTATCATGTTATATTTATTATATACATCAATTAAACATTATTATTATACCCATCCAAATAACAATGTATTTAATAAAAATTACACCTTGACGTGGAGACGGTAATCCGTACGTACGCACGTATGGTGACTTGTCATTCAAAGGATGGATAGAATAATGAATATGATTGTACCATATTTATAATCAGATAACAGTATATATAAGATACTGGAGTTTTTATTTTATAATGGAAACAACAAAGAAAGGGAAGTGGAAGAAGAAATGAACTTGAAAGAGGTGATGCAATATTTACCTCTTCTTCAGGTTCTTCCTTTTGATTTGATCAAAAGGGATCCTTAGGATGGATTTTTGACTAAAGAAAGGCCTCTAGGATTAATGTAGTAATGTTCAGAGGGTATTTTTGTAGGGTTTGGAAGATCCAAATGGCTTTAGAGGTGTGAATTATAGATAAGGGGGAGTTCCATTTTATAAGAGGGGTGAGGGGAACCTTAGGAAAAGCTAGAAATATTATTTTATAATAAAATAATTTTCAGTTTCTAATGGATAAAAAATAAATTATTAAAAGGATAAGGTGGTTTTGGGTCTAAAACCTCTCAACCAATATGTCTAGACAGGTTTTTGTCACTATATTAACCTTTTATTTTAGATTTAACTCTTAGTTATATAGTTTGACATTTATCATGTCTCTTTGTATTTTTATATTATATGGTAAATAGACATACTATAAACTATAAATATAACCCCAAGTGGTTCATTAATAATAAAAATATCATTATATAACTCTTTTGGATGAACCTTATATTTTTAGGATTATTATATCAACCAATAATATTGTATTTGTTTTAAAAACTCATTTATGTCAATTTTGATATTATTTAATAATTGATTTTTTTCAAAGTTCTAACAACATTATTACTTCTAAATAAATACATTTAATCAACACTAACATGTAATATTATCCTAAAAATTAGTTGAATTCACAAAAAGTCTAAAATTACATTTTTTTGATATTTATAATATCTATTATTTTAATATTTCATTAATTAAGAAATTACTGCATCATCATTGGGTCATAAATAAGTTATATTATTTAGTGTATAAAAAATATAAATAAAATAAAATTATTTAGGAATTAGTTTTATATTTATAATTAATATTTATAGTCGAATTTATATTTTCTGTAACCCTATATGAAAAATGGTTTAGTTATTAATATTTGAATTTAACTCTTTTAACTCTTCTTTAAATAAAATAATAATAAATGTCCTAATATAATACAAGTGGTCCTAAAGGATAAAATTGTATTCCGAAGTTTGTTTTAGGTCAAATTATACCTATCCAATAGAATTAGGACATGTGTTAGGGTAATTATAATATCATTTTTACCCTTAATTACCATATTTACTTTTAATCATGGTAAATAAAAGTTAAAAGTTACCATTCACAAAAAAAATTATTTTCATCTTATTGAACCAAATTTTACATATGGATATCAACCATGTTACTCAAATTTTTTTAATTCAACTCACAGAAGCGATAAAATTAAGTTTTATGAAAATATGCAATTACTCCTAGGAGGTGGGTAAAAGACGGTAAAAAGTTCAATAATATTTTTATATATCTAAAATTATTACAAACTGACTCCAATAAATTACATTGAACTTATATAGGGATTAGGTATCTATACTTCTCTAAAATAAATTTAAATAAAATAAATTATTATTTAAATAAAAAATCGGGTTTAAACAATAACTTAGTGTTTTTCACTATTCATCAAAAATTTAATGTTTTCATAAAAATACCAAAACTTCACCCTAAGATAATTTTGAGATTATGAATTGAAAAATTAATTCTACTTTACCAATTTCAAAACATAGAAGTTTCATTAATTAATTTAAAATTAATTCTCGTAGTCAAAACCAAAAAGCGTATTTTTAATAAATAATAACTATCAAAAGATTTACACTTGTGTGTGTCCAATTTCAAAGTGAAATTCCTTACAATGACAATCATATGATTAAATGGTAAAAATATAATCTAATTATATTTCTAAACCATTAAATGTATAATTCAACATTATAAATTATTTTTGATTAAAAAAGTTGTTTTCAGTTAAAATATAGTATTTTCACTATTCATCCAAATATGAATGTTATCTGAAAAACACCCAAAATTTATTGAAACTAAATTATTATGTCATGATTCTAAAGAAGATGTTTATTTTTTCAAATTTAATATATAAAAGTTTTAAATATTGGATATAAAAAGGGTTCTCCATTAAAAGGTGGTAAAATTGCATTTTTTCAAAAATACTTCTTTTATCGGACAAAAATGAATTTGTTCTTACATTATGTCTATGAAAATTAAAATATGGATTCTAAAACTATAAGGATTATATAATGTTCAAAATTCATTTAATACAATTCATAACTGCTTATGAACGACTAGTTTTATAAGTCGTGGTGTGCTTGAACTCAGTGTTGTGTGTGGTGCAACTTATTGAATTAATTTGAAGAAATAACATACTATGAAATCATGGGGTGTTAAATTCTTATTTCCTTCAATAAATTGAGTCCTTGCAATTTCAAATTGTTCTTTGAAAATAAAAGGTTGAAAATAGAAAATACATTTGTGGGAAATCCCACATCGGAAATTGGGTTAATAAAATTTAGTCTTAATAAGAGGAAAAGGGGAATGAATAAGTCACAACCAAATTATTATCATGATTAAGAGAATATTGGTGGAAGTTAAAGACACATAATTAGAGTAAAAACATAAATATTTTTAGGGAGTGATTAAGGTCATCAGTCACAAACAATTGTAGAATTGAGGGCCTCAAAGCCATCAATCCATTATGATTAAAAATATCATCGGTTCAATAAAACATACGGTTTTAGGATAACAAATTTTTAGTTTTAAGATCCCTTAATTAACGTTTAAGAATTAATTTCTTCATAGAATAAGAGAAGGAAAAAATATACATGACAAGTCGAATTCCATCCTTTAACTAATTTCTACCACAAACTTATCTTTTACACTAAAAGATAATAGAATTTAAAAAATATTCTATTTATCCTATACATATAAGGTTCTAAAAAAATGAATTTATAATTCATCTACCAGACCTTTTAAAAACAATTATTCAATCCAAGACATCAGGTGGGCCAGTGGTAGGTGATACATCTTTGTCTCCCTTCGTTTGCGGGTTCAAATCTCGCGGCCATACCGGGCACGATGGGTTACCGCCTGACCTCCAGGTTATCCTTTTTGTGGAAATCCAAAAATAATCTCAAACTATAATTACCCAAAATAATTTTTTCCAAATTCACAGTCCCAAATTTATAAGGAAGGTAAATACAATGAAGATCCTTTTTTCCAGGTAATAACATGTGAACACATTAATCATGTATTCTTTTTAATCACTACCACGTCATGTATTACCATAAAAACTTATTGATTACATTTATGCTCCCTAATTTATTATATAATATTTGATATACACATTCTATACAAAAATGATGTAAACTCCATAAATGATAAAATATACAATTATTAATCAGTTTCAAGGCGGTCAATAATATCCCATATAATTTATCCAAATCAATCATGTATTATTCCAAAATCCCTACCTCGATATCAGAACCATATTATGGTTTATCCTTCTCTCAACCATATATTTTCCAAAAATTTATCCTACTATTGAGTCACTTTTCTTGGTTCCACACAATCTCAAGTCCTTAATGAAATAGCACTGTAGTACAATCCTTATATACTCTATAATTATTATAACATATACATCATTAATACAATAATCAAATGACACAATACTTTAATAACAACGTAAGAAATCAAATCATTCCTCTTCATCTTCGGTATTATCATAACATTATTATTATCCAATAGCAGCATTTGGGGTATACTCTGATGATTTGGACATTGATTCGTGTAGTTTCCCAACTTCTTACAGATAAATTATTGTACATTTGAAGCTTTTTTGATACCCTTTCAATCATGTACATGGTGTCCTTTTTGTCCACAATTATAAAAAAACTCAAGCATTTACCAAGGTGATTCTTTCTACAATTATCACATATGGGAAAATCCATCATTTATCTCTTCCCTTTATCCCTCTTTCTCGCTTCCACCCTTTTCTTATCTTTCTTCCATTCAAATCAATAGGACTCAGAAAATTCATTACTTATCTTATTAACACATGATACTATTTCTTAATATGTTGAGAATACATGGGAGACTATTTCCCTTCTAAATTTTGTAATAATATCATGAATGATATGATCCTTCATACTCTTTGGATCATACGTATTGTTGGAGTTCACATTCCATCAACTAGGGGCCATTTCTATACAATGGAATACACTAGTTCTATTTATGAATTGCAAAGAATAATTCAAAACTTGTAAAATAGCTAATGTAAATTGAAAAGTTTATGGTTATAATCCATAATCATACAAATATTTTCATTGAGGAGGTTTATACTCAAAAATCCTTCATAATGATTTGTAAAGAAATTGAGAATTATCCTAAACATATCCCATGTGTGTGTCGTAACCAAGAGTGTAGCAAGGCCCATTGTCATGCAACAATTCACGTTTGAGTTTAGCTCAAAGTGGTGTTTTCACTTTTTACCCCTAGGTAAATCTGTGTCTGAGCCGCCTCTACCTGCTCGTATCCAGAAAAGAATTTTTTTTCTTGTAAACTCACAAAATCTCTATAGTCCCAAAATTCTAAGAAGTTCTTCTTTACTAATCCCCAAATTCTATCTTAGGGTTATGTGTTATAATTAGATTTTATCTAAATCTAGTATCCAAGGTTTGTACTAAACTTCCTCTAATACCAACTATAACACCACAACCCCAGAATCCCAGAGTCGGTGCATTATTACGTATCATTTGTGTGATCACAAAAGATCAAGTCTCGAAATACGGATTAGTTTAGTAGAGTTGGAAGTACTAGATACATTCATAAGGTTTACAATACATCATGAAATGGAGAACTACAATAACATTGTTTCCATAGCCAACCCTAAGATCCCATAGACTATCCCTATAGGTCAGTCATAATATACTTCTTCGCATCCTGGAAAAAATAAAACATAGAAAGGGGTGAGCTGAGATGCTCAGTAAGGATAACAATACAGCGCAAACTTTTTTAAATAATCATAAACATTTAAGGAAATGTATAAAACTAAAACAAAATCCTTTTAAACATAAACTTCATCATAATAAGGAAAATATAAATCAATATAATTCTATTTACTTACTCACTCAGATATTATACTAGTAGAATAATCACAAGCAATATCAATAGCCACTTTCATAATGATGGAATGTATCGTGCCAGACTTTCATAATCACATTGTCAAGGCCTTGTTCCGAGACTACAAATAAGATTTTGTCAAGGCCTTGTGCCAAGACACTAGTTTGTCTCTTGAAACCTACCGATGCATCGAGGAGCTCTAATGGGCTCCACCATCACATACCAAGTCCAATGCATTCCTCATATGAAAGGGTTTAAACAAAACAAAACATTCATATTAAAACTGTAATACAAAATATCAATACTTTATCCATAAACCATGAATGGTATGAAAAAATGCATCCAAATTCAAACATATCACAAAACATTCAATAAAATATGAATGTTTTGTATCATAATAAATCAACTTCAATGAAATTTAAAATCCATTATTGTATGTTGACATAGATGAAATCAAAACCTTTTTAGAGAAATATTTCTTTCTATTTTTAAATCATTTAAAACTCACGTAATTATAAAAGAAAAAATTTATATTTGAAAATTATCTTATAAGCTTGTAAGGGAAGATATGATGATATTATACTAGTGGAAAATAGCTACACTTGCTATATAAGTTAAAAAAACATTCTTAACTTAATGTTTTTGAAAAGGTCATAAGGTACCTTGTTTGGAAAACGGAATAAAGATTTCTTTCAAACCATTTTATAAAAATCCAAAAAAGGGTATAAATGACATTAACCCATAGTCTTATAAATAGGAAAAATGTTTTGGAATAAATTTTTAAGAAACATGGATATGAATGATAAAGAGGACCCAGTAGATTTTACGTCAAAAACAACCTCAGATAATAAAGAGATTGTGTAATTAACCCTAACATTGTAATTTTCCATGGTAGAGGGTATGTTAACCTCCTGTATAATGGTGAAATAATTGTCATTAAATTATACAAGAATAATATACATTACTATGATATCATATATGATATTTTAATAAATATTTCTTAATAATATTTTAGTATTATCGTCATTTCGGGTGTTAACTTGTAACACTCCAAGCTTCCACAGTATGTTTCCCTTTGAATAATGTAATAGCTTGAATTGTACACAATTTCGACATTATAACACACCACGACCAATCAAACTAGACATTATGAATAGTAATATGAAATTTTTGAAATGTTATAGATTTTATCTTTCAAAATGGACTTTATTTTTGGATTAAAAATATCGAAATTATCTTAGGGTGAATTTTTTGTATTTTTCTGAAACATTTCAAATTTTTATGAATAGTGAAAAACACGGAGTTATAGTTTAAAAAAAATTATTTAAATAATTAATTATTTTATTTAAATTTATTTTATGTCCAAATAGATACATAAGATAAAAATAATTTTTTTGAATAGCAACTTTTTACTTTTATTTACCACGGTTAAAAGTAAATAGGGTAATAATGGGTAAAAATGATATTATTATTACCCTAACACATTTCTTATTCTATTGGATAAGTTTAACGCAACTAACAACAATCGTAAGAATAAAATATGAACCTATTTGGTCCACATGGATTAGATTAGGACGTTTATTATTATTTAATTCAAAGAAGAGTTTAAATCAATGTTTAATTACTAAATCATTTTTAATATAGGGTTACACATAAATAAATTCAACTATAAATATTCATTATAAATCTAATATGATTTCCTAAATAATGGTATTTTATTTATATTGTTTAGAAATTTAATAATTTAATTTATTATTGACACAATGATGATGCAGTAATTACCTAATTAATGAAATATTAAACTAATTGATACTATAAATATCCAAATAAATGTGATTTGGGCATTTTTATTAATTAATCTAATTTTATAGTTAAATATGACATATTAGGATTAGTTAGATGAATTTTTTTCTATGTAATAATTCTTTTATGAATTTAGAAAAAACAAAATACCAAATTGTGTCAAAATTAACATAAAATATTTTTTAAAAAAAATATAATATTTCTAATTGATATTCTATTCCTAAAAACATAAGTTTTGTCCAAAAGACTTATATAATGATAGGTTTATCATTAATAAACCACTTGGGGTTCAATTTTAAGTATATAGTATGTTTATTATCCATATATTATAAAAATATAAAGAGACATGGTAAATGTCAAACTATTTAACTAAGAGTTAAATCTAAATGATAAGGTTAATATAGTAACTCAAACCTATATAAACCATATTGGTTGAGTGGATTTCTACCTATACCAACCTTATACTTTAAATAATTTATTTTTGAGCCATTAGAAATGGAAATTGATTTTATTATAAAATAATATTTCTAGTTTTTTCTATGGTTCCCTTCACCCCTCTTATAAAACGGCCCTCCACCTTCCCTCAAATTCACACCATAAAAGCCCTTTGGATCATCTAAACACTGCCCAAATACCCTATCAACTCTCATAAATTCATCTTAGAGGCCCTCATTTAGTCATAAATCCAACCTAAGGATCCCTTTTGATCAAATGAAAAGGAAGAACCCGAAGAAGTGGTAAATATCTCATCACCTCTTTGAAGATCCTTTCTTCTTCCACTTCCTCTTTCTTTGTTTTTTCCATTATAAAATAATAAATAAAGTGTATTATATATACTATGATTTTATTATAAATATGGTACAACCATACTCATTATTCTATCCATCCTTTGAATGACATGTCACCATACGTGCATACGTACGGCGTACCGTCTTAACGGCGTGTCATAATTGTTATTTATTACATTATTATTTGAATGGGTATAATAATGTTGTGTAATTGATGTAAATAATAAATATAACATGATAATGATTCTTCAAATATGATATACCATCCAATTATATATTATTTTAATATCAAAATAATGTTATTGCCGCTCGTGCGTACGTACAGATTACCGTCTCCACGAATGCGATGACATTCATTCCCCATCGTATCCATTCAAGAATAAATTTCATTTGATGATTAAATATAATGTTTAGAGACATGATATAATTCTGTATATGAATAATATAAATCCCCTCGATAACAAATATGACTCATATAAAAAAGAATATACAGGAAAATGAATCTGTTAACACCCGAAACGATGATAATACTAAGATATTATTAACAAATAAATGTTAAAAGATCATATATGATATCATATTAATTTATGTGATTCTTTTTTAATTTAATAACAATTATTTAACCATTATATAGGATTTTAACCTACCCTCAACCAAGGAAAAACTAAAATGTAAGGGGTTTCTTATCTAACTTTTAATTCCATGATATTTCCATTGATCACCACTTATTTATTGCATATGGTGTGTGTACTGCCCATGATTTTATTCGTTGTGTAATATACTTTAATTTTTGAATATTTACATCATCATTTTATGATCCATCTTTCATGGGATGTATGTTTCTTATGTTTCCAATTTGGTAAGAGAATTACAAATTTCAATTTCCACTCATTCGACTTTATGCACACTTCATCGATTATTTTACTCCAAGATTATGTGTGGAATCACTATTAATTGGATTATGTCAAAATTTCCTCTCCCCTTTCTATGTATATACTTTTTATACACATAATCACTCAATTGATAAATTCTCATGTCATCGATATGAACTTGATAAGAGTAATTTTAACTCAATCTTCATATTTTGAGTTAAATATCCAATTCATTGGTGTTGTTTTTACAAGAATATGTGTGAATTTACTCTTATTGATTTATACTAAATATCCAATCATATTGAGTGTTGTTATATTTTTCACACATAATTTTGTTGTTTATTTATCCTTAACCTAAGTATATGGTCTTTCTAAGAGATTTCACCTCAATTTACATTCCATTGAGACTTCTTTGTTGTTATACACCAAATCACTTTTATATGGTGTATATAATGTACTTTGACGTAGTATATCATGAATCCCTTTATTCTCATGATATTAAAAAGTTTTTATTACATCAATTATTTGTATTCAAGTGTCTCTTTTTTGGTTAGGAACTCTAACTAAAATATCATTTTAAAATGTTTTAATGATTAATTATTCTAAATCGTTCTAATTAATGTCCATGTTTTAAAAATGGTTTTAAGGATTTATTTATATGAACATTAAATTTTTTAAATTAAAATTCATTTTCAATGTTTCAAAGTGGTATGGGACACTTTGATTCAAAAATATATTTTAAACATCTTCTTGATAAATAGTGAGACACTTAAATGTTTTCAAGAAAAAGGGGGATATTTCTCTTAAATAGTTTTGATGATTATTTTCATCTATTTAAATATCATTCATTATTCTCTATTGAGGTTGATCTATTATA
The DNA here is from genome assembly GCA_963277665.1 of Viscum album. Taxonomy (NCBI): domain Eukaryota; kingdom Viridiplantae; phylum Streptophyta; class Magnoliopsida; order Santalales; family Viscaceae; genus Viscum; species Viscum album. The sequence goes on from OY728119.1 coordinate 1,397,986,256, forward strand.
ATGTATTCTTAAATATTGTTTTTAATGAGTTATTTTTTACTGTGGATGTGCTATTTTTATACCATTCATGTTTTGTGGTTAAAATATTGACATTTCGTATGCTAGTTTTAATATGAAGATTTATATTATTCTTCAACAATTTCATATAAGGAATGCATTGGACGTAGTAAGTGACAGTTGGATCCCACTACAGCTCCTCAATGTATCGGTAGGTTTCATGAGACAAACTAGTGTCATGGCACAAGGCCTTGACAAAATCTTATTTGTTGTCTTAGCAAAAGGCCTTGACTACATGGTTATGAAAGTCTGGCATTATGCATTCCATCATTATGAATGTGGCTACTGATATTGCATGTTATTTTTCGACTAGTAGAATATCCATGTGAATAAGAAAATGGAAATATTTGATTTTTTCTTTTCCATATTATTCTGATGTTATTTTTTAAAATTCTTTTGTTTTAGTCCTATATACTACTTTTAAGGTTTATGCTTATTTATGAAAGTTTCTGCTATACTGTTATCCTTACTGAGCATCTGAGCTCACCCCTTTTTATTGTGTATTTATATTGATTTTGGTTATTTATGGAAATGATTAACCAATAATAGAGAATACGTTATCAGGTTAATTACTTTTAAGTATGTGAATTTAAGAGTAGTCGATGTCCTTTAGAGATATAATTTAACGTGGAATACTAAATAACCATATTCTTCTACGTTTTGGATTTCAATATTATTTTGGATTGAATTGAAGGATTTTAAGGACAATTGTTTATTTAATGGTAATTATTTAACTCTGGGGTATTGTTGGTTAAATTTTAGAAATTAAGATAAGTGTTTTCTCTATAAAGGAATGTCCTTTTGGGGGATCATCTGATCTTGTACTAACCATTTTGGTTTTGATTAATCTCTAAAGACAAGGTATATATATAGTTTATCCTTTGTCGATCATGTGATTCTCAAGAAGTTGATTCTAGCTCTTCCAGTGTGACCAACTCATCCTGAATAATCATCATTTGAAAAAAAATGAGTTAGTGGTAGAAAGTTATTAAGGAATGAAACTCATCTTAAAAAGTAAGTATATCTCTTTATTTTATTATTCAATATCATAAATAAATTCCTCATATTTATGAAATGTAACTTAAAACATCAAAAAAAATGTTTTCCCTTTACTTTTCATGTTTGGAAACTAATGCTCGTTTGTCCCATAACAAGTTTGTGTTTTCCTTGTTGTTAACTTTCTCTTGATCATGTTTTCTATCCCTCTCCATCCGAACATGACACTTAGTTTATCTTCCATATCCATGTTTTCCTATACGGAATCCTAGAATGGGTTATATTGGGTGACCTTTGTACTTCTCTTTCTTTCTTTTAAAGTAATAATTTTATTGACTCCTTTTCTGATGTGGGACTTTCAATTATGTTCCCAAGCCCAATTTTGAAAATTTTGAGGAGGAAATTTCTAAAAAGGGGGGAAGAATGTAACACCCAAATCTTCCATGGTAAGTTTCCCTTTGAATAATGTAATAGCTTGCATTGTACGCAACTTCGAGATTCTAACACACCATGACCAATCAAACTAGCCATTATGAATAGTAATACCCACTTTTTTAAATTTTATAAATTTTATCATTCAAAATGGACTTCATTTTTGGATTCAGAATATTGAAATTAGCTTAGGGTGAATTTTTGGTATTTTTCGGAGAACATTCATTTTTTGATGAATAGTGCAAACACTGAGTTATAGTTTAAAACCAAATTTTTATTTAAATAATTAATTTTTTTAATTAGTTTTACTTTAGTTAAAAATAGATAAATAATACCTATATATGTTCAATGTAATTCATTGGAGTCATTTGATAATAATATGAGATATATAAAATTTTATTGAACTTTTCATCGTTTTTACCCACCTCCTAGGAGCATTGGAAAATTTACATAAAACATAATTTTTCCACTTATGTGAGTTTAATTTCAAAAATCTGAGAGACACAGTTAATATCAAGGAGTAAAATGTGGTTCAATAAGACAAAAATAAATTTCAGTGAATAGTAACTTTTTACTTTTATTTACCACTGTTAAAAGTAAATAGGGTAATTAAGGGTACAAATGATATTATTATTACCCTAACACATGTCCTAATTCTATTAGATAAGAATAATTCAACTAAAAAAACGTTAGGAATAAAATATTAACCTATTTGGTCCACTCGGATTAGATTTGGAAATTTATTTTTATTTAATTCAAAGAAGAGTTAAAAGAGTTTAAATCAATGTTTAATAACAAAAACATTTTTAATATTGGGATACACATAAGATAAATTCGACTATAAATATTCATTAGAAAGATAAAAATATTTCCTACATAATGGTATTTTATTTATAGTTTTTAGACATTAAATAATTTAATTTATCAATGACACAATGGTGATGCAGTAATTACCTAATTAATGAAATATTAAACTAATTGATACTATAAATATCAAAATAAATGTGATCTGAGTCTTTTAATGAATTGAAAAAATTTTATATGTTAATATTACATATTGGGGTTTGTTATATTAATTTGGTTCGAAGTAATAATTCTCTTTTAAATTTAGCAAAAATAAAATACCAAATAGTGTCCAAATTGACATAAATGAGTTTTTAAAACAAATATTATATTATTAATTGATATTATATTCCTAAAAATATATATGGTTCAACAAAAATACTTATATAATGATAATCGTATCATTAAGGAACCACTTGGGGTTCACATGGAAGTATATAGTTTGTTTTTTATCCATATAATATAAAAATATAAAGAGACATGGTAAATGCCAAACTATTTAACTGAGAGTTAAATCTAAAAGATATGGTTAATATAGTAACCCAAACCTGCCTTAAAGCTATTGGTTGAGTGGTTTTCGACCCATCCCTACCATATAATTTAAATAATCCATTTTGGATCCATTATAAATAGAAATGTATTTTATTATAAAATAATATTTTTAGTTTTTCCTAAGGTCCCCTCACCCCTCTTATAAAAGGGCACTCCCCCTTCCCTAAACTTCACAACTTAAAAGCATATTTTCTCGGCCAAACTCAGCCCAAATACCCTGTAAACTGTACTCCCTCCATCCTAGAGGCCCAGATTTAGTCATAATTCTAACCTATGGAGCCTTTTTGATCAAATCAAAAGGAAGAACCTGCAGGAGAGGTAAATACCTCATCACCTCTTTCAAGTTCCTTTATTCTTCACTTCCTCTTTCTTTAATTTTTCCATTATAAAATAATCACTCTGGTATCTTCTATATAATTTGATGTTATTATAAATATGGTACAACCATATTCATTATTCTATAAATCCTGTGAATGAAATTTCACCATACATGTGTACGTACGGCTTACCGTCTCCACATCATAGTGTAATTGTTATTCCATACATTATTATTTGGATGGTTATAATAACGATGTTTAATTGATGTAAATAATAAATATAACATGATAATTATTCTACATATATGATATACCATCCAATTATATATTATTTTAATATCAAAAGAATGATATCGCTGCTCATGTGTGCGTACGGATTACCGTCTCCACGAACAAGAAGAGATTCATTCCCCATCATTTCCATTCAAGACTAAATTTTATTTTCTGATTAAAAATAATTTTTAGAGACGTGATATAATTTTGTATATGAATAATATACATCCCATCCATAAAAAATATAACTCACATAACAAATAATATAAAGGAAAACGAATCTGTTAACACCCAAAACGACGAAAAATCTAAGTTATTGTTAACAAAGCAATGTTAAAAGATCATATATGATATCATATTAATTTATATGATTATTGTATAATTTAATAAAAATTATGTCACCATTATAAAGGAGGTTAACCTACCCTTGACCAAGGAAAAAGTACAAAGTAATGGGTTTCTTATCTCACTTTTAATTCAGTGAGATTTTCATTATTCACCACTTATTTATTGCATGTGATGTGTGTACTGCCCATGATTGTATTCATTGTGTAGTATAATTTAATTTATGGATATTTACATCATAATTTTATTATCCATATTTAATGGTATTTAAGTTTTGTATGTTACCAAATTCGTAAGGGAATTACAAATTTCAATTTCCACTCATTCGTCTTTACACAAACTTCATTGATTATTTTACTCCAAGATTATGTGTAGAATCACTATTCATTTGATTATGTCATAATTTCCACTCCCCTTTATTTGGATATACTTTTGATACAGATAATAACTCCATTGATAAATTCTCAAGTCATCAATATGAACTTGATAAGAGTAGTTTTAACTCAATCTCCATTTGTTGAGTTAAATGTCCAATTCATTAGTGTTGTTTTTACAAGAAAATGTGTGAATGTCCTATGATTGATTTACACTAAATATCAAATCATATTGACTGTATTTATATTTTTCACACATAATTATTTTGTTGATTTATCCATAACCTAAGGATACGTCTTTACAATTGATTTCATCTCAATTTACATTCCATTGAGACTTCATTGTTGTTATACACCAAATCACTTTTATAAGGTGTATATAATGTACTTTGACATAGTTTATCATGAATACCTTTATTCTCATGATATTACAAATTTTTTATCACCTCAATTATTTGTATTCAAGTTTCTCTCTTTTGGTTAGGAACTATAACTAAAATTCCATTTTAAATTTTTTTAAATATTTATTATTATAAATCATTCTCATTAATGTCCATGTTTTAAAAATGGTTTTAAGGATTTATTTATATGGACATTAATGTTTTAAAATTAAAATTACTTTTAAAAGTTTCAAAGTAGTATGGGACACTTTGATTCAAAAATCTATTTTAAACAACTTCTTGATAAATAGTGATACTCTTAAATGTTTTCAAGAAAAAGGGGGATATTTATCTTAAATAGTTTTGATGATTATTTTCATCTATTTCAGTATCATTAGTTATTCCCTATTTAGGTTGATCTATTATAATACAATCATCCATATAGTATTGAATGAGTTTTTTTTTCTATGGTTGTGCTATTTTTATACCATTCATGGTTTGTGGTTATAATATTTACATTTCGTATGCTAGATTTAATATGAATGTTAAGATTATACTTCAAACTTTTCATATGAGGAATTTATTGGCCTTAGTAAGTGACAGGTAGAGCCTTCTTTAACTCCTCGATGCATCGGAAGGTCTCATAAGACAAACTAGTGTCTTGGAACATGGCCTTGACAAAATATTATTTGTAGTCTTGGCACAATTCCTTGACTGCACGGTTATGAAAGTCTTGAATTATTCATTACATAATTATGAAAGTGGCTATTGATATTTCATGTGATTATTCAACTATTATAATATCCATGTGAATAATTAAATGGAATTATTTGATTTTATCTTTTCCATATGATGCTAAAGTTCCAGTTTAAAAGTATTTTGTTGTAGACTTATATACTTCCTTAAATGTTTGTGCTTATTTATGAATGTTTCCACTATAATTTTATCCTTAATAAGTAGTTGAGCTCACCCATTTCTATGTTTTACTTTTCCTAGGATGCAAAGAAGTATATTATGACTGACTTTTAGGGATAGTCTATGAGATCTCAGTGTTGTCTATGGAAAACATTTTGTTGAAGATTTCAATTTTATGATGCAATGTAAACATTATGAATGTATCTAGTACTTCCAAGGCTACTAAAGTAATTGGATTTTTGTGAATTGTTCTTTTATGATCATGCCAATGATACGTAATAATGCACAGACTCTGGGCTTCTGGGGTCGGGGCGTTACATGACTGATTTGTTTTCCTTTATACGATTTGTTACTTAAGTAATGTTTTTTATGGATAGGATTTATCTTATTAATATTCTGATTGATATTAAGTCTTTAAACATTATTTTTAATCATTTAATGAAAATTAGTCTTGAATGGATACGATGGGAATGAATCTCATGGCGTTCATGGAGATGATGATCTGTACGTACGCATGAGCGAGAATATCAATCTTTGGATATAAAAATAATATATAATTGGAGGGTATATTTTATATACAGAATCATTATCATGTTATATTTATTATTTACATCAATTAAACATTAATATTATACCCATCCAAATAATAATGTATTGAATAAAAATTACACCATGACGTGGAGACAGTATGTCGTACTTATGCACGTATGGTGACATGTCATTCAAAGGATGGATAGAATAATGAATATGGTTGTACCATATTTATAATCACATAACAGTATATATAAGATACTGGAGTTATTATTTTATAATGGAATCAAAAAAGAAAGTGGAAGTGTAAGAAGAAAGGATCTTGAAAGAGGTGATGAAATATTTACCTCTTCGTCGGGTTCTTCCTTTTTCTTTGATCAAAATGGGCTCATGGGTTGGCTTTCGGACAAAAGGAAGGCCTATAGGATGAATGGAGGACAGTTTAGAGGGTATTTGGTTAGGGATTTTCTGAGCCAAATGGATTTGAAGGTGTGAATTAGAGAAAAGGGGGATTTCCCCTTTATAAGGGGGGTGAGGGGCACCTTAGTAAAAGCTAGAAATATTATTTTATAATAAAATCATTTTCAGTTTCAAAAAGATCAAAAATGAATTATTAAAAGGCTAAGGTGGGGATGTGTCTAAAACCTCTCAACCAATAGCTTTTAGATAGGTTTGGATCACTATATTAACGTTATATTTTAGATTTAACTCTTAGTTAAATAGTTTGACATTTACCATATCTCTTTGTATTTTTATATTATATGGTTAATAAACATACCATAAACTTCCAAGATAACCCCAAGTGCCTCATTAATGATACACCTATCATTATATAATCCTCTTATCCAAAGCATGGATTTTTAGAATTATTATATCAACCAATAATATTGTATTTGTTTTAAAAAATCATTTATGTCAATTTTGACATTATTTAATAATTGATTTTTGTTAAAGTCCTAACAATGTTATTACTTCAAACTAAATATATTTAATCAACCATAACATTTCATATTAACCTATAAAATCATTGTAATTCATAAAAAGTATCAAATTACATTTATTTGGATATTTATAATATCAACTATTTTTATATTTAATTAATTAGGTAATTACTGCATCATCATGGTGTCGTAAAATAAATTAAATTATATAATGTCTAAAAAATATAAATAAAATACCATTATGTATTAAATAATTTTATATTTTTAATAAATATTTATAGTCGATTTTATATTGTTTGTAACTCTATATTAAAAATGGTATAGTTATTAAACTTTGAATTTTACTCTTTTAAATCTTCATTAAATAAAATAATAATAAATGTCCTTATCTAATAAAAGTGGTCCTAAAAGATCATATTTTATTCCTAAGGTTGTTTTTAGTCAAATTATACCTATCCAATAGAATTAATACTTGTGTTAGGATAACAATAATATCATTTTTACCCTTAATTACCCTATTTACTTTTAACCGTGGTAAATAAAAATAAAAGTTACTATTCATAAAAAAATTATTTTCATCTTATTGAACCGAATTTTTCTTGCTGATATCAACTGTGTCTCTCAGATTTTTGAAATCCAACTCACAGAAGTGGTGAAATAATGTATTATGTAAATTTTCTTATGCTCCTAGGAGGTGCGTAAAAGACGGTAAAAAGTTCAATAAAATTTTTATATATCTAAAATTATTATATACTAACTCCAATAATTACATTGAAATTATATAGGTATTATGTATCTATTTTTACCTAATATAAATTTAAATAAAATATATAATTATTTAAAAAATCCGGTTTTAAACAATAAGTGATTGTTTTTCACTATTCTTCAAAAATTTAAGGTTTTTAGAAAAATACCAAAAATTCACCCAAAGATAATCTTGATATTAAGAATTCAAAAATGATGTCTTTTTTACCAAATTAAAAACATAGAAATTTCATTTATTAATTTAAAATTAATTCATGTTGTCAAAACAAAAAGGCGTATTTTTTAGAAATAATAACTACCAAAAGACTGACAATTGTTTATATCCAATTTCAAAGTGAAATTACATCCAATGTAAAACATTTTATTAAATGGTAAAAATATAATATAATTATTATTTCAAGCCATTCATATGTATAGTTGAACACTATAAATTATTTTGATTAAAAAAAATTTTTTCAGTTAAAATATAGTATTTTTACTATTCACACAAATATGAAAGTTATCAGAAAAACACAAAAAAAAATTATTGAAACTAAATTATTATGTCCTGATTCAAAATAAAAATATTATTTTTCAAAATGAATATATAAAAGTTTCAAATATTGGATTTAAAAAGGGTTCACCGTTAAAAGGCAGTAAAATTGCATTTTTTGGAAAAATACTTCTTTTATCTGAGAAAAATATATTTGTTCTTAAATTATGTCTAAGAAACTCATAATATGGATTCTAAAATTATAAATATTATATAAAGTTCAAAATTTAGTTAATACTATTCATAACCGCTTTTGAACGGCATGTTTGGTAAGTCGTGGTGCGCTTGAACTAATTGTTACTTGTAGTGCTAGTTATTGGATTACTTTGAAGAAATAACGTACAATGAAATCTTGGGGTGTAACAGAAATAATGGAATTATTGTAAATATTTATTTTTATATTAATAGAGCACATGTTACATATGTAAACAAGACTCCAGAATAGAAAATAAGTGACCATAAACATGTTTTATGCAACAAAAATATCAATTAGTGAATTAGAAACATTATTTAAACATGTTATCCCTTTTACCACATTGGATAACTATTTTTACACTTTGGATTCACAACCACTATAACTAGTATGTACCTAAGGGATTCAATTTGTATGACTAAAAATTAACATTTCCCTAATATATAATATTAACATCCAAATCCTATATTTTAAATCAATTTTTCTATATTTACTTTATAAAATTGAAAAAATATAATAATTTTATCACTTATTAAGATAGTTTGAGAGTATACTATAACATATGTTTTAAAATATCATTCAATGGTTTATAAGCTAAAAATTAAAATTTTATTATCAATTATAATATATCTATTTTCCTATAAAATGTTTTCCAAAATTTCAAATCCATACATATTTTCTAATAGAATCTTAAAATTATAGATATATATAAACCCTACATATCTAACCATTAACCTAAATGTCAATATTTTCCAAAAAACCCAATATTTACCCTATGGTAATATTCATATTACATATATATATAAATGATTTTTTTTGGAAAAATTAAAATATTTAGATATTTTAGTTTAATATTTAGACACAAATACAATGAAATTTTTTTAAAGGTACTTGACATTATTAAAATAAAATTGTTTTTATTCTTCTATTCTATCAATTTACAATTATATTGGTGTTAATAAATTATTAATATATTTTTGTGTATGTGTGTGTGTTTGTGTGTGTGTGTGTTCTAAAATACATTTCTATGACTAAATTTATGTGTATAGAAAGTTAATTTAAGAAAAAATCATTCTTATGAGTGGAATGAACTTGATACATTTTTCAATGTGTTCGTAAGTAAGGGATAATTTTCTTTATAAGTAAAAAACAAAAAATATATAAAATAAATATGATATAAAACTTATTAAATAAATAATTTCTTGTTTATATCAACCTGAATTTACATTATATTAACCTTAATGATCTCTATGTAATATCTTTGCATAATCAAGATCTAGTGGAAATTGAGGATCTCCATAGGTGGTCTTGAAGTAATATTTCCTTCTAATATCTATCTTTATGATTCTTAAGGAAACTATCTTATGAACATTTACAAGAGATAGATCATTTCTCATATTCTATTGGGATAAAATACTAATCATTTATATTCTAATTAGGATTTAACTATGGTAATCCCTAGACAAGCTACCAATTTTCTTTTCCCAGATGAATAAGCTTTATATGGGATACATAGACTACCTGATTCCATTTCATTCATTTTTCATCAAAGATTTCATAATATGGTCACCATATATTATACCATATAATTTAATTAATAAATTACATTATTTAATTTCATTTTAATAGATCAAAATTTCATTTTAGTTTAGTGCATCCTGTATATCAAACTATTAACATGATATTTATTTGATAAAAATACACAGTTGAATTTTTGGTAGTCAAATTATCCAATATTAAATAAATTATATACTAATTAATTTTATTATATATTAATAATTAATTATTGTTGTTTTTTATAGGACATATATTTCATTAGTGGAAATATTCAATGAGGTTTCATCCTTACAATCCCTGATATGAATTGCGAACTCATGTTTTTACTAATGATAATAATATGAATAATATTTAATATTCAATTAAAATTTGATATAAATACCCTAATATAATGTTAGTAATTTTTTATAGGTAATTTATAGTAATAAATGTGTTAATTGGTGGTCATGGGTTCATTTTAGGATGTGAATTTATTGTCTTGGCGATTATTATGGATATTATGTCAAGAGAGACAACACCTTCATAATATCCCATAACACTACACAAAATTTTGTATAATAATATTTTATTAGAGGAAAATTGTTATAAAATTATATTATATATAAGTTATACACATGTGATACAAAAATTGTATTAGTATAAGTTTTTTTGAGGAATTATTCAACTAATAATTATAGTGATGAGTTAATAGTTTTTAAAAAAATCAAGATACAGAGGAGTAAGTTCAATAAGTTATATATATAAAGGTTCCTAGAATACCAAAAGATTCTATTTTTCATCACCAATTAAGATTTATGTCAAAATCATTTTTATAATATGAGATTTAAATGATAAGAAATTTTCTAACCAATGGTATTATATCCAATATTATTTAACATTATGAATTTAGGATCTAAGAAGGATGGGTCATAGTATATTATCTTCATTAATATTTTTTTATTTTTAAAATTAACTTGTAATCTAATTAGTTATTTATTTAATAATTAGTGGACCACTCTTACTATATATTCATTGAGTTGGTGGATCTAAGGGTGGAATATCTCCAGTGGTTACCAATGTGTGCTCCAATACCATATAATGTCACCATAGAATCATCAGGTTATACCATGGTCAATTTTGATAACAAGTTTCCTTTACAATTTATTGCAACCTTGATTTCAATATGACTTCTATATTTTACTATTATAGTCTTCAAATTATTTTCACTACTGATTTAGGTAATTCCTTCATGGTCTGTTATTCACAATAAGTGGATCACATTGGAATGTGATATAGCCATGTATTTATAAAGTAAGGATACTATTTGAAATTTCACATATACTCTTAGAAAATTCTTTATTCCTTAAAAAACTCCATTTCAAATAATAATTATAATAAGAATATTATTTTAGTTATGTTCATAAAACATTCTTACAAACAATCATCATTTTTTAGATAAATAAATTAATATTTATTTATATGATTTTTAATATATCATTTTTAGCCAAAAAATATATCATTTTTTGTAACACTTCTCAATAATAATCAGAACATATATAATGAAAATTTATTTAACAAATAATATCACTGCATAAATTTATAATAAATATATTTTTTATTATATTAATTAAAGAATGGGAATAGTTTTTTCCCATAATTTTATTCACATATGTATTATTCTGAATAACATGTGATTAAGTAGCGGATATCGACAAATCTTGAATGATTATGAAATAAAAAAGTATGAATAGTATTTAAATTACATTATTAAATTTGAAATTTATAAGTTATGATATTTTTTATGCAAATGGCGCGTCACCCTCTAGACTTAAATCACTTTGGAATTATAAGAAACTTCCTAATATCCCTGATTAAAATATAGAAACATTATAATGAACCCATAGTGAAGGATTATAATGTCATTACTAAACACTACCTCATATTAAATATTACTTAGAAATATAATTGATATTATTAATCTAGTCGACTTCGTACTAGCTCCGTCAACAAATGTTCTAGATAACTCTTTCTTTGAAATTATAGAATTGATAATTAAAATAGAACACTGTGGTAATGGATTTACCCATGTGGTTCTACTACTATCAATGTGATTGATATATCTATTCCCTTATATAATATAAGAATCAATTTTGTACTAAAATTTTTCATTAATGTAGTATAACTCATGACACCAAATGTGTCCTACCTCACTAAATATATATATCATCATTTTTTCATTAATATCTATAAGAATGTGACTAATGATGTCAATTAATAATAATATCAACATATACTAATAAACGACCATATAAATATATGAGAAAATTCAATGACATAAATAAATGGTCATTTACTACTAGGGTAATCTATTCAATTAATAACCTATACATGAAATTACCAAGGGTGGATATCCTGAGAATGTGCCTCAAAGTCCTATTATTATCCACCCATGATATCCCATATTATTTTTGTGATTTTAAATGATATCATATAGTTATAGGATATATATATATGTAATAATACTATCAATCCCAATGTAGTTTCGCAACATAGCGTGGAACTACCAATGTCCTTTTTCGAAAAAAATACAATTAAAACATTATCGCATATTTCATTATGTAAAATAAAAATCATGACTTGATAAGAACGTAATTAATATTCCAAAAAATTAATACATTTTATCATAAGTTAATAAGAATATAGTTCTAGTAAAACACCTCTAAATCACTACCAAATGAACTAGATCCAACTAATATAAACCATCAGTTTAATTACTCTCCCATGATATTGATGTTTATACTAAGATAATTCTTTTTTCATGGAGTCTATCATAGTTTTTATCAAGGAAAATTTTCGTTTTGGAATATCACCAATCTGAGAAAAATACCATAAGATATGATGCATTAATTTTCTATTTTTGTAACCACGGATTCTATTATAGAGTCACAATAACAGTGTCACGACAATATGATGTAATGTGGAATTTACATCTAGGAACCTCATCATGTTTCTAGAAAAAATTGTGTATCCATAAAAACATCATTTTCTACATAAATATTTATTATTTATTCATAATTCATTATAGGTTTATGTATAATTGGATAATTTTTACTCTTACAGATTAATGAGTCTCTATTTTTACTGAAAAAATATTTATACTATGACTTCAAATCATTTTGATCTATTTAAAAGTTGTCAAATGTGTAAACCCTGAAAACTTTCTCTTCGTCTTCTCCCTATATCAGGAATATATCCATATTTCTCCTCATATACACAAGGATATTATTATGTTCAAATAAATTTTGGTCACCAATATTAGCTTAATATTTACAAACCGTGATAGAAGAATGGAAAATATCAATCATAGTACATAAAATGGAATACCTTATAGATCTTATCACATTTGTTTATTTTATATAACTCATCCAATCTATTTCAATTTGTGTTATAGGAATCATTTCCCTTGAATGACTTATACCATGTGAAAAAATAATCAATATACTCTTGGATTTATCGATACAAATTTTCATAATTATCTATTCTATGTAGATAGACTGACATTTACTAATCTACCTATTGGATATATTGTAAATGATCTTGATCCCTATAATGTTGGATTACTAGCCCAAGCCCCTCATGTATAATAACATTTCAATATGTCACTAAACGAAATTAAGATATGTATATGGTTTGAAATAATTAACACATCATTGGCATATACTACTCATATATTGACCACACTATAACTAAACTACTTGTAAAAAATTGCATAACATTTGTTCTTATTGGAAAAATATTTCATCATAGCTTCATTGAAATGAATATTCTAGGATATCGATGATTTATTTTGACCCTAAATAGACCTCAACAACATGAATAACTTATTTTCATTACCTAGAGTTGCAAACTATTTTTGTTGTTTAATATGGACATCTTCTTGAAGGTTCTCATTATTATAAGTGATTTGGAATCAATGGCCTAAATTTAATTATCATGGAAAGTAGCTAAAGAATATAAAATTATGATGGATTTCAACATAAAAAATGGATAAAAGGTTTAATCTGTATCAATACATTCATGTTGTTTAAATCATTAAAAAACATTCCATACTATATAGGTATTCTCCTTGCCTTTAATATCCATTTTTATCTTCAATTCCATTTTCACTAAACATGTTTTACATCCAATGTCAGATTTACTAATACCTAATCATTTTTCTAATTCAAGTAAATTTATTGATTCTTTAAAAAATTTAACTTCTATTTTCTCAATTTCATTATCATAGGAATAGAGATATTCATTTCCCTACACTAATTATTCACCATAATCAATAAATATAAAACCATATATTTATGGTTTTATAACATCTCTTGTGATCCATTTTAGAACTTATTTTTTAGGAATTACATCTTCCATGGGGGATTACGGACCCTTTTCTTGTACTAACTCTTTTGTATCCTAAAAACAAACTATAAAAACCAATATCACTCTAATTATCCTTTTTTACAATGTTATCCCTCTCAATAAATATTTATTATCTTATGAAAATCACTTTATTATAAAAGAGGTTATATGTAAAATACCACAATGTTTCCTTGGGATACCTTATAATGAAAACCCGTTACCATGAGGATCTAGTTTGTTTCATGAGTGGGACATATAAAAATATTTCCATCCTCCTTCACACAAATTAAAACATATTTTCAATAAATACATTAAATCATATTGTGTTCCACTTTAAGCATTAGTTTGAACTTAGTTTAGTATTAATTTTATAGTGTGGAAGGCATATCCCTGAAAGGGTTATAGATTTCCTACATGAATCACAATCAACTATAACATGCCGCTCAAGTTATAATTTCATCTATCACTAGAACAATTCCACTATGGATAATAAGGTTGAGTGAGTTGAGCTAGAATCCAAAATTCCCATAAATATAGATAAAATAATGATTTAGGTATTCAACACATTGATCAAATAGAATATTATTTATCTTCCTTCCTTGTTCATTTTCTACTTAATTAATGAATTATTTTAATTTTTAGAAGTAGATGGACTTATAACCCATCATGTAAATTTAATACAGAAATTGAAGTCATAAGAAAATGTTATGATGTAACAATGTCAAACTATAGGTTTTACTGTAACAGGCCCACACACATCAATGTGTATTAAATTTAAATATTATGTGTTCCTTTCACCCTACCTATTAAAGGTGGGTTGATCCTATTTCTGTTTAAATAAACAAGATATCATTGAAGTGGTTTTAGATTAAATTATTATAAATAAGAAAATTTATTGAGCATTTTTGGGTCCCTCTAATTTATTTGACCATGACGGTTATGCTGAAACTAGGTGTCAAATGAGTTGTGGTAACATTATTAGTTATCAATTTTAAAAACATGGCTCTCATTATTTAATACATAAATAAAATTTAAAATGAGATATAAAATAACATATTTTTTCCCTATATAAGAAGTTATAGTCATTTTACAATATGAATATAAAACCATCTATATCTAAACCAGATATTGAAATTATGTTCTTGGTAATTTCTCATAGATGATGAAAATAAATTTCAATGAAAAATCTTATCTATTAAAAATATGAGGTGTTAATGTCCTCTATAAATTTTATAGGGGCACATACCTTCAGACTCTTGAAGATCCACCACACATGATAAAATTTTTAATAATCTACATAGTTCCTAAATTTGAATACAAATGTGAGTGCCACAATTATAATCTAATGACTAACTTTTTTATATGGAAACATTTTTATTGACCATGAACATATATAAAGATTCTTTATTCTTCATATTGGTAAATATCTTCTCCGGAATTTCAATACAACTGTGAGTTCCACAATTATAATCAAATTACTAAATTATGGATCTTCACATCCCTAGAAATATGGTTCTCAGAATCCTTGGTCATTGAGAGATTATTGGTTCCCCTTGGAGGTTCCTCCATTATTTATTCAAAATATGGAGAAAATTTTTATCATGCTCTTTGTAAATTCCAATAAAAAGAATAAAATTAATAATTTCATAATAGGTCTTCACGCTATTTACATTGTTCTGATTAAAATTATACAAGAGAATATTTTAGTAAGTGAGGATAGAATGAGATTTTTTGGATATCATCAGTATTTTAATTTCCAAGATTTTTATACACAAAATAAATAAATTCATCATGGCTATAAGAATCACACCTAATACTGAATCTCCACGATTTATCTAGATTTTTTTTAGATCTCATATCTTCTTTCAATTTTATTTTCATTATATAGCTCATGTAGGTGATACAAGATACTATATGAATTCATATATTTGTGTTATATTAAATGATTATAAGAACTGAATGATTATAAGTAAAATTAAACACCAATATAATTGTCTACATGTTTTAGGTGGAGATAAAATTCGTCCTAAATATCCTCTTTAGCTGACCACTAAGTAATAGGGGTTTCCATTACATATAATTTATATTAAATAAATACTATAAACTAATAATGTTATTAGAATACTCAAACAAATGAGCTTATGATAAGGTTACCCTTCTCTATCATAGATTAAAGTGATATAGATTATGTTTTGTTACATCCCATTTCTATAATAATTAAATAAAATTTTGATTTCATTATCTAGATTATTTAATCAGATAAATCATTAAATTAATAAATTTGTCTGGAAGATTTTTTTGAAAATAGTAACCCACACCATTTGTTTAGGAATATCATATTTCATGGCATTAAAATAAAAATGATCCATATGACCCTTATTATTATTAAGATGGAGGATTTCCATGTTATTTGAAATTATTTAGGTCATTGAAACATTCCACTCTCACTATGTTGTATCTCAATGACTTTTGTGTGTTCTTCATAGTGATAAAATTCAACATAAGGATTTACTAAACGTTTTTAACAAGGTTTACCATGTCTCATAGAGGTCATGTACCCTTAAATAAAACTAAAGTTATCAGTTCCTTAATAAAAAGAGGTTATAAACTAAGGTTGGTGAACCACATTGAACAAATTTTATGTTTTAAAGAATGTTGTGAAAGGATATATCAAAATATTATTTAATTTTATATATATTTACATTATACATAATTGAATTATTTTTTGTTAATTCATCGTAATATATTGTGAAAATATTTATTTAGTGAACCATTTATTAGTAAAATTATTATTAATTATATTATTTAATTATATCTTCCATTCTTTTTTAATTCATTTTTTTAAGATGAATTTTTTCCAGTTCAATAAATAAAAAACTATGAAACTAATATATATAACCAGTAATGGTGTAAGATAATGATCTTTATCTAATAGTTTTATACATATAAAGTTTTCCCTAGAATCTGAACCTAATGAAATATATCATTAAACCTATATTGGTATTGTTTGTATCACTCCCTCGCCATTATTCTGAATCACCTCGATTGATTCCACCAATACACTAAACTTGATCTGCCTCCACTTAGTAGTGTTATCCATCCATTCTTTAATCATTCCCCAATGAAATATGGGAGGAACAAAATTAAAAGTGTCGGTGGTTTTTTAAAAAGAAATTGTTGGTACACAAGCCCTTACATAATGAGAAGAGGGGATAACAAATAATCCTTCTTTTTAACTAAAAAAGAAACCAATCTAATACATGGGGCTTGTCTAAGATCATGATCTCCCAAATAAATGAAAGAAATATAAATTTTCAATATATCTACAAATTAATTCAAATCATTTTTTAAATAACATAATGTCCATGAATTAGTATAATTAATCATCAAATGAATTAATTTATTCAATTTATCCTATTCCAATCCAACCCATTATGAAATTTACATGAACCATAATTCAACCCAGGCATAGGGACTTGGTGTATGTTTCATATAGATACATCTATGAGGTATATGATGAGTATGATACCCATATATGTTTGTCCTCTCATTTTCGTAGTGTTATTATCATAGTGTTGTGTTTTGAACACGTGAAAATTCATGGACCTTCCATGTTTTCCACTTGTATGTTATGTAGACTACAGGGTATGTAATCTTGTTATAGGGTTTTAATTCTAATAAAAACACATGCAATCATTGCTGGGTCCACATTTGGTGTCATAAAATTCATTTTGAAAATATTTAAGGTAAAAAACCTTTCTTTTTAGAAAGGTTATTCTCAAACCATTGAATATAGGAACACAAAATTTACCTTCAAACTACATATCATGTACTCTTGTGTTCTATGAAAATAACTCTATGCATATCTTGATAGGTTACTCAAATGTTCATCCTGTTAAATCATATTTTTCTTGGTTATATAAAAAATAATTGTACAGGTAAGGTAGTATTTAGATGTTTTTATATAATTTAATAAATCATTGAGAATAAAAACTAGGAACAAATGAATATCATGACTCCAATTTTATTAAATTATTATAAATCGATTTTTTTAACCCTTTAATAACACATTAATGTTCCAGTTATAGAAGAAGCATCAATTTGGCATAGTTAACACAGTTTTTTCATTAATATTTGACTAATATGATATGTACAAAAATAATAAAATCATTTCAAAAATAATAATATCATATATTTATTTACTTTAACAAATATTGAAACAAGAAGGAAGGATCATGACATATAATTTAAAATTAATTTAGACTTATTTTTATCTTTACATTTTATTTTAATTATTTCTTTTTAATGAATCTAAAGAACATAATTATTGTACCATCATTGGATTTATAGATCCAAGAGTATAATATTTTTATTTTTGATCCACAAAAGATCTAAAATAACAAAACTCTTCTTTAGAATCATCTATTTTATTATAATCAATTCAAATAAAATGCACTATTTATCCTTGATAGTGGTATATATCACCTCATGGATGGAGGATCATTTTTCTTATAATAATTTTTTTAGAAAAAAGGATGGGGTTGAATTATCTATAGGCTTGTCATTATTTTGATATTATTCTCTTTTTTGGTTGAGAGAATAAATTTTATGTTTGTTTTGCACAACAAGTGTCTCACACCAGAACACGATATAGCTGGGTATTTATAAAGCAATGCTAGGGTTGGTAATTACACATATTACCTTTTCAAGTACCATATTATTTTGATAATACTATGTATTATAACAAAATAAATATTATTATTATTATTTTACATGCATAACACTCATAGAAAAAATATTATTTTATACATAAATAAATTAACATATATTTAAATTATATTTGGTATTTATTTTCTTGAAGGACCATTGAACTCTTTCCATAAGCGTCTTAAATGTTAATTTAGTCTTACATAATGACTATTTATTTAATAAATCATTATCAACAACATATTCTATGATAAATATAATATATATTTTATTCATTATATTTTAAAAATAAATTTTTCTTATTATTTAATTCTAATATTTAGTCTTTTGAATAATCATGATTAAATCTTAGATATTATCCAATAAAAAATAGTTATTTATCCAAAAAAAATTAAAACTATTTATTCTAATTTTTTTAATTCCAAATAATATTTAATTGATATTTTAGACACACTTGGTGAATGACCCTCTAGCCCTCTCTCTTAATATCATTTGGTGGAACCACTAAAAGTTCATCGTTAGTTTCTATCTTTATTCTAAGGAACATATATAAGAATATAATTATTTTAAAAAGGAAAAAAAATTAAATAACATTTTCAATATAACATATATATCATTATATATCTAATCTGGAAAGTTTCATAATACAGTCATTAATCAATGTTCTCAATTACTATTTTATTGAAATTTTGAATTAAAAAAAACCTATAAAACACTATAGAATGAGATTTATTTATGATTTTCCATTCCAATAAAATTCTATATATATCTACTTAATTAGATGAATATAAGGGATACAATTTATTATCACGCTATAAATTAATGAAATATCCCTTGTGATGCATCCAATGTATCTTACATCACTATAACTATATGTCATAATAGTTATTGTCAAAACATAAAATCTTATATCTAATATTTACAAAAATAATAATCATAATAATAATTCTAAATACCCACACAATCTTACTATAACATCTAGTTCCTCATATAAATTTTTATTTTCTACTATCTATTCATGGTCACCTAATCTCCTACACTTGAAATTACCAATAATATACAAAATAAGAATATTACTCAAAGTCCTATGAGTGTCCACCTATGATATAATATATGAGTTTTACCCCATAAAGTTATTTCATTTGGCTATATAACATATAATTGACAATATTTTTTGGTCACTTTTCAGCTCTCACCATAGTGGGGAACTAAGTTGACCTTTCAGTTTCATAGTTACTCTTTGAAATAAACACATACTATGTCACACTAAAGAATAATAATGATGTGATAATAAGATTATTAATATTTAAAAAACAAAAACTTGTAATTATAACATACATAAAATTTTATTCTAGGGGACCAAGGAAAACATAATATAACACTTAGTTTTCTTGTGCTGGTGATAAATTTCCCTCATTCCATATAATTTTATGAACCCACTTTTGTAATTTTGGTTGTGTGTGATTTACATTTTCTTTGAAGTTATTAATTACTATAATCCATTACATCCCTTTTATTTTGGTATTGACTTGGATAATTTTCAATTTCTACACATTTATGTTAATAAAATATTAGTGATTCATTTAAAAAAACTCTATTTCATTTCACCTTTCCCATTGGAAAATTCACATTAACTCAAAAATTTATTTCTTCTTCCTTTACTATTTACACATAAAATAATTCATACTTCCTATTATTCATTCCACTAGGTTATTATTTTCACATTTTTAACATGATGAAAATTGAATATTCATTATTTAAACATCTGTATCACTTGAAAATCCATGAGACTTTATACTTAACTTCACTAGTGTGTCTAGAAACTCAAATACCTATATACTGTTAATCATATTTCAGATATAATATATGGAATAATCACATTATTTCAAAATCAATATCTTTTCTTGTTTGGTTTCAAAGGGGGAAAACTCAACATCATTCACCAAATCCATTTTTATATTGGTTTTTTCATTCTTAAACTATTACGAATCCCAAAGGGTTTTATCATGATTGATGGAAAATTAATAGCATAACAGAATTATTTAAAACAATTTAGATGAAAAAATAAACATCAAATTTTTTTACACTTTGAAATAATTACATTATCCATAGATTTAAACTAAATCACTCTAGGTTCAACCTAGGATTATATATTTTGATTTCTATAATATTCCATATAGAAAGTCTCTATCATGATAAATTATTCAAAATTATTTATAATTTATATGCGATTTAATAAAGAATATTCCTAATGAATGTCTAATAATATATTCAATATTAATCCACCTTTATTCTACACTAGGGTAATTAATTATTTTAAACCCAACCAACCTTTTTCATTATAATTAGCATTATTTTAATTTTTGTTGTACCCACATATACATTCCAGTATCCTAATAGGGATATAGCTTCAAGATAAATGATGTTATATATTATTTACTAACTAGTTATGGTGTTATCCAATATTTTGATTTATCCCATCAACATATCCATAGTCTAATGAATAATCATTACTATAAAGTTATTATTTCAAAAGAAATTTTAAAACCACAAAAGAAAGTGGGTATTCATAATAACTTTTATTACATTTAAAATCAAAAATCATTTAATGAATTAATTAAAACTAAATCTTAAGAAACCATGAATAATGAATTGTTCATGATATTACATGTCAAGTAACTATATGTACACCACATGAAATTGAATTGGTGCATAATAACAAATAAACATCAATTGAATTTAAATTGAGATGAAATATATTACTACTTGAATAAATTTTTAATTGTGATCCGTGAGAGAGAATAAAATAAATTGAAACTTTTAATAACTTTAAATAAATAAAAATTAAGATATAACGTGTCATATGGAGGTATATACACAACAACAAAAAATAAACGTCTGAATATGGAATAGTCTTGTTGAAATAATAATAAGACTAGAAATAAATTTACATTGAGTCTAACTTGTCATGAGTTTGTGTAGCTTTTGGAATAATAAATTTAGGTTAGTTATTTAATTTTTTGAGAACAGTTTCCATGTTTATTATCAATTTTATATTCCCAATTAAGAAGTTACATACAATTACATAAACAATTTTGTCTATGTCAGATGTTTTGACTGTATTCGATTTATGTGACAAAAACTACATCGGTATGTTGACTATTATTAAATGGAAAATTATTTAAAAATACACAAAATAAAAATCATGACATAATTTTTAAATTTAAGCATAAATTATAATTTTAAACCCATTTATGTAAGCTGGTAATGAAATATTAATTAACATTATAATAAAGGTCCCAGTAGGTCATACGTACGCTTGAGTAACATTTCAATTTTACAATGGAAAGTATAGAAATTATGATAGTCACATTTGTATTTATATAGTGATAATTAAATCATAAATACCATATTATTTAATAAAATATACATTTATATAGATTTCATGTGATGAAATAATAATAACATCACTTTGAGGAGGTGTTAATATACATGTCCACTAATAACATTATCACTTTTTCTGTGTGTGAAAGTGTAATTATAAAAATGATATATTATATTATCAAAAAGGTAGTTAAGTCATGAATATCATAATTATATTTTTATATCTTATATATTCTGTATATATGTATTTATATTAATCCATAATATTTATTGGTAGGAAATGGAATACATTGTTTAAGGATACAGAAAGTCGTACGTGCACATGAACACTGTTTCTAATTTATTTTCATATTAAAATAAAAAACAGTAAATGATATATATGTATATTATAATTAGAATATCATTTTATTTAATATATATGACAAATTTTTATTAAATACATTCTTAATAAATTCCAAGTAAAGTATTAATGAATCACATTACTTTGAGGAGTCGACAGTCCACATGTCCACCAATGATGTTATTGTATCCCCACAAAATGTAAATCTTCAAGGTATGTGTTATGAAATAATTCAAGATACAAAAATAAATTATAAAATTCATATATATATAATATAAAAAATAAAAACATCATCATTCCCATCCTTTAATGATGAAAATGGAAGAATGAATGACATCAGTTGGCCACATAATATTAATTCTTAGGGTCATTTGGCCACATAATATTAATGTTTAACAACCAAGTAAACTCATTTTCAACTTCATCACTGTAATTAATTTTAATTTCTTTCAAAATTATTTTTTGCAAAAAAAAATTAAATTAATATAAATTATAAAATATTTAATACATTTTTCCAAATTTTTATCAATGAATTGACATAAGTTATTTTAAAATGAATCCTACAGACATCACGGGAAAGCATAATTTTAAAGAGGAAATGTTCAAAAGGTCACTAATTTTTTATGTCTAGATTCAATTTAAAAATTGATTCAAATGAACTAAATTAGATTAATATATGTATAATTGATATAATTATTGTTATAAAAAATTAATAATATAATTTATGACAATAAATTATTTATACAAAATATCAATTTTCAATTTAAATTCAGTATTTTCACTTTTCATCAAAATATGAATGTTCTTAGAAAAATACCAAAAATTCACCCAAAATAAATTTTTATATTATTAATTAAAATGATAATATTATTTCATAATATAAAATTATTAAAAGTTTTAAAATTAAATTTTAATACCAACCTTCAGTCCAAATGTGGAAACAAAGTCTTTGAAAAAATACTTCTTTTTATGCAAAAAAAAATGGATTTATCTTATCTTATATATATCAAATAGATTTAATGAATATAAAATTTATTTTATTGAATATAATATAATCTATATATATATCATTAATATCATTCACTGATATTATTTAATTTAATTAATTATGATAAACCACCTTTGGTGCATAAAAATAGTTTATTAACAAAAACCATTCCCTTAAATTATATTGGTTTTTATATTAATTTCAAATTTATTGGTAAGTAATGAATTTATATATATATATATTCCTAAGTTAGTTAATTCTATTCATAATTCCCGTTTAATGTGTAGGAGATACTTTTTGTTTCAAAAAATAATATTAATAGTATATTAAAGTTTGGTAAAGCTCTATCTTGCTTGTAACACATGATATTGAAGAAACATAGTATGGTGTATAACACAAGACATCATAGTGTTGTCTGGGCCCCAAGATAATCTCATTTTTGTGTGTAGAATATTTTAACTTATTTTTTTGTATAATGAAATCATGTAACAAAACAAACGTTATTCTAAAAGGAAAATATTGCAAAGTCTTAGGGTGTTAAATTATCACCACCACGATTAAACTATATCCTTGAAAATAAAAAATCATCTCAATAATAAAGGTTATATTATTTTAAAATACTATTTTTTAACAACCAAAATGTGAATAGGGCTAATAACACATCATTATTATTATAGGGGAACATAAATTTGAGGACCACAACAAAACTCGGTAATTGAATAACATAACATTAGTGATAAAATGGACAGGGAAGAGAAATCCAACTATCAAGTCATAACAGATTTTTATAGATAACATGCCCATAATAATGATATTGACTACAAATATACAAACTAGATGTTTGAAAAATTATCACTGATATCATCAAAAATTATGATAATAGGAAAATATTTTTTATTCAAGACCCTTTTTCTAGAGTTGATAAACACATTCACTCTCTAAAAATATAAGTTATAATACATACTTGATACATTTCTATTTCATAAACATAATATTATCATTTTTTCCCTTTAACTATAAATACTACATCTATTAGAGATGGTTTCATCACATGGTGAAGTAATACAATAACACCATGAACCTTTTCAAAAGATCAACAAAAACCATTTCATAAACTGTTAACCTTATGAACCTTCAAAAATATTATATACAAAACATTTGAAATATGGGAATTAAATTTTCCCAAATTATATTTTCATAGCTTCCTAAAATACATGAAATAATTATTAATCATCACATATCAACATGTGAATACATTCTTCGTGTATTCCATTGATTCATTTTTATAACTTTAATTCCCATTAAAACTTATTAAAACTTTACATTATTCCTTGTTCCTTTTCTACAACATATGATATTTGATAAATTACATAAATCTAAAAGTCATATTCACTCCATCAATTATATTATAGAAAATTAGACAATAAATTATTAATCATCTCTATGTTAGTCTGTAATATCAAATTGAATTTTTTGTATCAATCATCTCTTAATAAAACCATCATTATCTAAACATCAGGAACATATTAAGGGTTATATTTACCGAATTCATTTGTTTTCAAATAAGTTTTACTAGTAACATAATCATTATTTGTATTCATATGTACTATTTCTCATATGCTTTCAAATCCCTGATTAATATGTATTGCATTAAAATGCTTATATATTTCATAATTCATATAACCAAGACATCATTTATAATATCCTTATACAAAATTATTCATGGATCCAAATACCAAGGAAACCAATCTTTCCACTTTGGCTATATCAATAACATAATCTTAATCATTATCCATTGGATTATTCTAAGTTGTATTCCCTTGATAATTAAGGAATTAATTTTTTTTTGTGAACAATATACTTATATTGAAATAATTGAACATTTTAATTTTATCCCTTTCCCCTATAATAATGAAATTGCGGGCCTTTTATCAAAATTTACAGCAAACTCCCATTCCCTTCAAGAAAGTATTATGGTATTTTTCTAACAATTACCACATGCTGGAAAATCCTTAATTGTAATATTTCCCTTATCTATTTCTTATATACCATCATCTTCTACTATAGCTTTTTTTATAATCCATAGTACACAGAGAATTATTTCTCTATATTTTTATCACATGATATTATGTGTTGATATGATTATAATGTTTAGTATACCGTTTTATTATGAAATATTTTCTAAAGACAATAAAATATATGATCTGTGTTACTATTTGGATCTTGTGAATTGGTGTGGTTCCAATTAATTATTATAGGTTCCATTCCTAAATAATGATGTGAACTAGATTAGGTCATATAATTATTTTAAATAATTCATAATCCCAAAACTAGTAAAATAATTTACATAAATTGAATTTTTTATGTGGATCTAATCTCATCATCATAACTATTTTTTCTTCATGGTGTTGTCTTATAATTTTCCTCAAATACTATTATAGGGTTACATTATATATTGTCTTCCAAAATCTAGTTTCTATGTTTTATAATAAGTTTCCTTCGAGACTAACTGTAACGCCCAAACCCCTATAGCCGAGATTTGGTCCCTTACTTTATTACATTATCATGATTACATTGAATCAAATCTAGAAGGACTAATCATTTTAGTAGTTCTTGAAAATTATATTACATACATGAAACACATATTATATTATAAAAAATATATAAAGAATGAAAAAAAGTAAAAACTCATTATCCTTTAAACTCATCTTATGAATTCATCTATATATCCTAGTAAAACGATAAAAAATAAGGGTGATATCAATTACTCATTAAGGGTTATGTAAAATGGAAGTAATAATTATTTAATGAGAGTTATCATCATGGAAAATTAAACAACTAATCACACATGCCATTTATATAATCGGGTTTTTACAAATCAATATGTAAAGGTAAGTAACTAAATCACAAGCCAAATAATCAATAAACTGATAATGAAATTCTTTTATATTTTTCTTTAGTTAAAATATCTTGGATAATAATAAATGAAATAATGAAGGAATGTAATGATTAATTATGGGAATTTATGTTATAGTCACATGAAACCCAATACGATTAAGATGTTTTATAAGACGATTTGAATTTGTAGGTAGAAAGTCATTTAATTTGGACAACTACTTTGTCTCATGAGAACTTGTCAATGGATCAAGTGGATGTATAATTATCAAGAACAGCCCATCACTTATAGTCCTAATAATTCCTCATATACTGAATAATCTACTTAATTTATGAAAAAATAATTATTATCAATTATTTGTATTGATTAAAGGATATGGATTTATTAATATTTTCTCAGTTAATAAAATAATATTTAATGTAAGCACTGTGTGAAAAGATGGTAAATATTTTAGAAAATAATCATATCAATCACCCAATAACATGGATATATAAGAGAAATTAAAATTATATTGAAAAATGATTAAAATAAATTGATTTTAAAAAAATAGAGTTAACAACCATAAAAGAAAGAGTAATTTCATTATAAAATTTATCACATTTCAAATCAATTTCCCTTGAATGAAATAATTAAATTTTAATCTTAAAATACATTGAATAATAAAGTATAAAAGATATCACTTGTTAGAGGAGCAGTATATACAATAGATACAATTGAATTGGTGTATAATAACAAATAAGTCTCAATGGAATGTAAATTTAGATGAAACCCCAAACTACTTGAATAGCTTTTGAATCGTGTGACATTTGAGAGAAGAAAATCAATTAAAAATTTAAATATCATGAAATAAATTAAATTCATGATATAACATTTCATAGGGAAGTATATACATCAAACAAATTAAATTGGTCATGAATATAGAATAATACTCACAAAAAATTGAGACTATATATCCCCTTACAATGAGTTTGAATTGTCACACAAGTCTCTATCTTCCATAATAATAAAAATATGGTAATTTAAAACTTGTATGAAAAACTTCTTAAATTTTATTATTAATTTTTTTTAACATATTTTGAAGTTGCATTAATGTTCTTAATCAACTAATTTTATGAGTGATATTTAGACCCCAGTTGAATTATATGTCCAGAAAGACTCTATAGGTAGACTTTGGTCAAGGGCTCAATTATGTGTAAATATACCAAATAGAAAACATGAAATAGTGATTATATTTATAAATTAATAATAATTTTAAAGAAATCATAGATGTTTTTCATAAAAAATTAACTAATGTTATGATTATTGAGACGGTATGTTGTACGTACACATGAGTAATGCTTTCAATTTCTCAATAATCATTATGGAAAGAAGGAAAGTAACATTTGTCTTTCCAGTTTTATAATTAAATCTTAAATACAATATTATTTAATAATATAAACAACTATATATATATAATTCTTGTGATGAAAAAGGAATAGCATCTCCTTGAGGAGGCGTTAATCCACATGTCCAGGTATGACGATATCACTTTTTCAGTGTGTGAAAGGGTAATAATGAAAATTATATATTATATTATTAGAAACATGATTGTATAATTAATTTCATAAGTTTTAAATTTATATCATATATATTTAGTATATATATATATATATTAATCAATAATATTTATTGAAAGGAAATGGAATACATCATTTAGGGAGACCGTAGGGCGTACAATTGCATGAACGTTGTTTCCATTTTCTTATTATATTAAAAGAAAAGAAATTAAGTGATATTTAATTATATTATAATTAAATTATAATAATATTTATTTTATATAATATATTTTTATTAAATCCATCTTTAACACAATCCATGTATAGTGTGAATCAATCACAATTTTTTCTCTAGGAGGTAGTCCATACGTCCACAAACGATGTTATTGCATCACCACAAAATATAAATCATGAAGGTATGTGTTATTAAATAATTATAAAAAACAAAAAAATTATAAATATCATTTATATCACATATAGGAAATATATACATCATTATTGCAAACATTTAAAGTTGTAAATCCAATAACAAACAACATTAGTTCACAAGGTTGTAATCCACCGTACACATGAACAATCATTGTGTGTTGCATTTGATAGAAGTGCGTGTAGGTCTAGGTAGTACCCTTAAGATAAAAAATATCAGTATGTTTATGATATTGATAGTGTTATATACTCATGATATAAGAAGAATTTAAATGGTGGAGAATGAAATAAAACTAATGTCCTCATTGAAGAACTTTACCTATTCTACGGGTAACACCTTTTGTCTATACCAAAATCCATCCTTATATGGATTTCATTAAACATTAAGGATTATAGGATGGTGGTAGTGATTTTTAGTTCTTTTTTGGGTAGGTTTTTAATGAGAAAATCAGATGGAAATGTGTGACTAATTGTGGGTGAGGGGTGAGATCCCTTATATTGTTGAGGAGTGACGTGTATCTGAATGTAAAAAGGTAAACACTATTGGTAGGTATCACTTATATAATGTTCCATGAATAACAAACCTAATTTGATAAAAGGTATTATATGGTTTCAAAATTTACATCCAATATTTTTTTTAAAAGTGTATAGGTCATTTTACCACTTAATATAAATGTTTAACAACAAAGTAAACTATTATTCACCTTAATCACTGTAATTATTTTTTAATTACATTCACTAATGTATTTTGTAAACAAATATGCTCACATTAATAGAAATAAAAATTTTATGAGTAAAATTATGTAATTTATTTCTCTAAATTCCAATCACATAAGAGGAAGAATTTTATTTAAAATTAATCCCACATATTGGACGATTTAATGGGTTTTTAAAGTAGAAATGTTAAAAAGTTCACTATGTTTTTATATCAAAATTTAATGTTAAAATGACTAAAATGAAAAAACAAACTATATTAATTTATTTATAATTTATTTTATTTTACATTAAAACAAATTAAAAATATAATTTAACACTATAAATTATTTATATGAAAATATATTTTTTAATTTAAATTCTATATTTTTCACCATTCATAAAAATATAAAAGTTCTCATAAAAATTCCAAAAAATACACTCAAAGTATATATTGATATTACCATTTCAACAAAATATTATATAATTTATAAAAAAATTAATAAATGTGTCAAATTTTAGTTTTAAAATAGGTCTTTCCTTAAAATGAGGCAAAACTACCGTTAGAAAAATATAGATTTTTATGTATAAAATTAGATTTTTGCATATCTTATCCCAATAAAATTAATTAAATGAACGTAAAAAATATTTGTATAATTATTTAATATATATTTCATTAATATAATTCCCTAATAGTAATTATTTTAACTTATTATCGTAAAATACTGAATTTTTTAGAGGTACAGATCTTTTTTTTTGGTTAAATTCTTGTTAAACTTTAATTTTTGGTTTTGAACCTAAGTTTTGTCTTGGTCTAGTTGGTTGTTCTTTTGAAGTAAGAGGCTGGAAGGAGGTAGGTTTGATATAGGTGGATTACATGAATTGAAATGGGGATACATATCGTGTATTTTTATTTCACGACATTTAATGGTCTGGCGATGACCTTTCAAAACGTGTATGGGATTTTCATCAGGAATTGAAAATCGATAATCACACATGTTTTTATTCAATTAAAAGTATTGTAAGTTCCCAAAAGTATTTTTAAGAGGCATTGACCTCTCTTTTACACACATAACCATTTTCACCACTTTTTTAACCCCAGAAACCTTTTAATCTAGTTTTTCATATCTAGAGCATGTTTGATCTTTGATTCTTCCTCAATTGGTCATATTTGAACTGCATCGGTAATAAATAAATTTCTTTTCACCCACTCTTGATTTTTTGGAAATATGGTTGGGATATTTTTATTTAGGCTCATATGCCCTAATTTTTTATTCTTTTTTTTTACATATTTCACTTAAATGAAGGTGAATTTTGACTTGATACTGAATGATTACTCTACTAACGAGCTAAGGTAGAGGTATATACTTTTCTATTGGATTTTGGTTATTTTTAGGGTCATCATATATAATTACTCCCTTCATACTTTTTTGTGAGCCCCCATTTATGAGTGGGTTACTTTTAGTAGATGTTATAGGACCTGTGAGGGTGCCTATAGGTTTTGTTGTGGTGTGTTGGAACCTGTGACCCAAATCAAGGACACCCATGGGGTACACATTTTGACATGTCTTATTTATGCCATATTAAATCACCCAATGGGTACATTATTTTTCCTTACTAGTTAGAGGAAGAATGTTTATACTTAAATGGAATGTAATGGCATGCATAAGATATGTATTTCCTTCTTTCCTTGTGTTATCCTGACATTCCATGCTCATTTTGATTAAATGGATATAATGTAATTTGTTAAATGATTTGGTATACTTCTAGGTTGTTTTTTAATTTCTTTAGTCATTTATTGAGAAAAAATGTGATGAATGGGTGGGTACACCCATTTGACATGTTAAATGTGAAATGTAATACATTAATGTGTATACTCATGTGAGGTAATTGATGATGTGAGTTTGTATACTCACATTGAATTGAGATGTTTAAATTCTATGAATTAATTAATGGTTTCATGGATTCCATGGTTGGATCTCCATAGATCTAGAATTCAGTTGTAGACCCCTTAGGTTGATTATAACCCTTGGGGATTGATTCTATTATATGCCTTAGACCTTCATGCCCTGAGGATATAGCTTACTTGGAATCATATAGGACATGTCATACACATGCTCCTAGGACTCCAACTAGTTCCTATAATGAGATTCCACTAGGATTACCATGGGACTCGATGCGGAGGCCTTAGTCTTCTACACCTTGGATTCGTCCCATCGTGGTCTTAACTACACCATACGCCTATGATGTGGGTTTCAGTTACGGATTCACTATACGGCGTGGTTGTGGGTTTTTGAAACAAATCCTTATATAGTGTGGCTGCGGGTTTTTAATATTTATAGATGACTAGATAGGTTGTGTTTCATGTTTACTTTTCTTATATATTCCTTGTTATGAACTAACACTTGTTGTAAGGTGCCTTGAGAGGCAGTTTAGTACTACAAGTGGTAGTAGACTTATGCCAAGGGAATTTACAATTATAGTACTACATTACTTACACTTGATGTCATTTATAATATTTTTGTCAGAACTATATAGAAATTTGGGTGGAAACCTACAGAGATATTTATCTCACACCATTTTTGGGCTGCCTAGGGGACCCAAATATATTATATATATATATATATATTTGTTGAGAGGGGAAATAACCTAACATAGATACTATACTCTTTCTTTAGGTCAAGGGAGAATGAGACCAAGCTAAGGATTGTCTTTCTATGAGCACTTTTAGGTATTTTATCATTTTGTATACTTCTATTTTATTTTTTTACCATTTACTATTCTAGCTTCTTTCTTGATACATTTATCATATCCATCATTGTATATGAGACCTCATTGGCCTGTTTTTTTATACTTTTTTCATTATTTTCTACTTTATTTACCTTCATTAATGAATGTGTTTGACTTTTTATGTGATCAAATCTGGTATGGAAGGCTTTGTCTCCCCATTGATTTCTTGAGTCCCTCACTACTAGTCAGAATCCTCTGGAATTTGGGGAGATGTGCTTGAGGTTAATTGACCAACCAGTCTTGGGGAACTATTTGGTGGAATCTAGGTTCAGGATGATACAAAGTGGTATCATGGGGGTATTTTCTGGTTTAACTTACTATTTTTCATTGATTGACAGAGATAGGAAGTAAATGGGATTTGGTAATAAGATGTCTCTAAGAGTAGTTACCACGCGTAGAGTTAAAAGTCAAATTGCCTCAAATGGAATTTTGATTTTTAGGATATTAACTATTAAAATAGATTTAATTTCACCTATAGTTGATACAAATGATTGATGTTATTACTATTGATATGATTGGGTTCATTTTTTCTTTTCAACCTAATGAGATAATGGTACTCCATACCATGGATCATGTAGGCACGTTTTAGAGATCGCATTCCATGAACTGTCCCTTTACATTTAGGATGCATTACTTATTTCATGTTTTTGTGATATATGGTGTGATAATTTTTCTACTGTAGTGATAGGATTTTTGAAGAGGATATAGGAGTGACGTCATCATTCAATTAATAAGTATTATGGTCCCTTATGGATTGGGAATTGATGCACCAATGAAATGAAAATGCTAAATTGAATCTAAAATGTGTTGATTATATGGGAATTAAAAATTTTTTCATGAGGTGTTATCATCTCTCGTGGATCAGAACTTGGTGGACAATTGGTTAAATCAGTTGAAAATAGAATTCAAAATTAAATTTAATGAAATGTAAATAGAGACTTCACCTAGACCCAGTTTTGAGTGGGAAAGAGGAAGAGTTTCTAGTTTCTCTGTGATAGTTCCTCATACAGTCCAAGATTTAGAAGAATGTTGCGGGTTATGAAATTGTTTTATGAGGGTCTTGACATTTCCTATGATTTTGAGATTTGACACAATGATATAGTTATTTTCTGATGAATGTGTTTGAGCTTACAGATGCATGCTACCATGAAGACCTCCAGTGGTATGCCAGGAGGGTGGTGACGACCATACTCTAGAGGTGGTGGGCCACTAGCTACTAGTTTATCCTCCATCAGTTCTATCTGCAGCACCATAGGCTATTCCAGACACAGATGTTGAGTCCTAATTCTGTGAAGGATTCTTTCTCTATATTCTAACTTTTCAAAGAGCAAGGCATCCAACCCTGTCTATGGTGGAGCAGACACAGGTGTTCCCGCAGCAGCATCCTCCAACAATTTCAAGGGATGGTGGTACACAGGATGCATTGTTGTGTCTTGAGACTAGGTAGAAATTTTTTAGAATATGTAAATGACTCTAGAGGTAAGGGTAATGCTTTTAATTTATATGTTATGTGGATCAGTAAAGTGATGGTCGGATTTTCTGAAGCAAGGTGATAGGTTGCAAGATACGAGATAGACTATTTTCCAAACATGCATCTATGACTACTTTTAACTGAATAATATAATGGTATTATAGGCTAGTGAGTTCGTGTATCTATATCAGGGAATGATTAAGGGTTTAGAGTACTCGACGTGCTTTACAGAGTTACAACATTTTTTCCTAATGCACCTTGGTGATGATTTGTCTTCTACGAGATGCTTCGCGGAAGTTCTCTGAAATTATATCAAATTTATTATAAACTTATTTAGATTAACTTATATCACTGAGAATGTGTATTAGGCACTAATTATAAAGAATAACCTAAGGGAATTTTGGAGTCCCGAGTAGGGAAAAGATGTTTTCTGACCCTATGGATCTATTTATTAAGACATGAATCTTGATTTCGGATCTTCCCATGAGATGAGTTCTAGTCAATGTGTGAGTAATAATATCTTGGTTTATTTTTATCAGTGTGGTAGGAATGGCCAAATTAAGAATCAATGCAACTGTGATCCATTTGGGTGTCCATAATTTGGTAATATGGTGAACATTCAGTGATTTTGCAGGTACTTTCCTACTGTTTTGAGTTGTTGGAGGCTAGATTTGACATCGGGTTCAAGAGTAGGTACCTCAAATCTACATCAGGCATGGAGATGGATTTGTTCTATCTGGTCAGGTCGATGAAATGTTAGTCAGGGTAGAGGCATCTAGATACCAGTGGCACCAAGACTCTTGAGTGGGCATACTCTAGGCATTGTGGTTGTGTAATAGAGCCATGGTGCAGAAAATTTCTATTTTATTCCCCCCCCTAAGGACCAGGGTTCTGGGCCCTCAATGGTGAAAGGTATGATATTAGTTGCTTATCATATTTCTTATACTCGTTTTATATAAATGTATTGTTGAGTTTTATATCTACATCTATTGTAAAAATCTTTGGTCTTGTTGGGTGTTTTTCTAAGGGAGTTTTGATGTTAGACACACCATTGGGAATCATAACGAGTGATGTACACTAGGTAAGGAGTTTTTCCTTCAGGTTGGTGGGTATTAATTCGTTTTGGACCTTTATGTACTGGATATGAAAAGGTTTAATTTCGTTCTCAGTATAGACTGTCTTCTAGATTATTGATCTTACATTGAATGCTATCATCGTATGGTGACTATTACATCACCATAGGGTGTATTGTATACTCACAAAGGTGAGTGTGATGTCCATAAAAGAGGATATGAACCATAGAATCATGGGTTAGATGGGATGACAACCTAGATTTCTAGTTGTTATGGGGTTATCTGGGAGCGAGTCTGGAAGACATTACTCTAGTGGTGGAACATTTTAGGGGTATGTTCTCAGGTAACTTTTCTCATTTACCTCCGGAGAGTGAGGTGAAGTTCTCCATCAAACTAGATCCAGGAGAAACACTATTATATATTCCTCGTTATAGGATGTCTATTATGTAGTTGTAGAAACTCAAGTAGCTACTAGAGGATTTATAGGCGAAGGGGCTTATTTGAACAAGTACTTCTCCATGGGGTTCATCTGTCATTTTTTGAAAAAGGAAGAGATAAATATTAGGGTATGCATGGATTATGAAAAACTAAACCATATAATGGTTAAAAATTGATATCCCTTACCATGGATAGATGACCCCTTTGATCATCTTTAAGGAGCCCAAGTGTTCTAAAAAATCAACATGAGGTTAGGATATCACTAGTTTTATGTTTGACCATCAAACATACCTCATGCATATTTTTGTAGAAGGTATAGTCTATATGAGTATCAGGTTATGTCATTAGTTCTCATAACGGTTCTCATAGTTTTCATGGAACTAATTAACCTAGTGTTCCATCGTTACATGGATTATTTCATAGCAGTTTTCCTGGAAAATATCTTGGTGTATTATCAAAATTGACAAGACCAAGACAACCATATTGGGATCATTTTGGATACACTAAGAGAGAATTAGTTATATGATATGTTCACAAAGTGCCACTATTTGATGGACCATATTCACTACCTAGGTCGCATTATCTAAAATACAGGATAGTTAGTGGACCCAAAGAAGTCGAGAGCTGTAGGTTCCTTCGAACATCCCAAGAATGTTTTTGATATACGGAGTTTCTTTGGGCTAGCTGGTTAATAAATTGTTTTTATACAACACTTATCATAGTCAGTAGTGCCGCTTAAAATCATAACTAAGAAAGTTTTGAAGTATGTATTGTCAAATTCTTTTGAGACAACATTTCAAGAGCTTAATGGAAGGTTGATATCAACACCCATTTTGATACTAACATAGTAGGTAAAAATCTACCCAATCTTCTGTGACTCTTTGGGTATTGGAAAGGGGGTAATGCTTATGTAGGGAGATAGAGTTGTGTCTTATGGGTCACAATAGCTGATGCCTCGTGAAAGTAATTTCCTAACAACTAATCTTGAGTTGGATGTAGTTGTTTAAACATTATATCATTGGATACATTTATTACTAGGATAGACTTTTGTGGTGCACAAGAACCACAAGTTTGTTATGTATATTTTTACACAACACGGTGTAAATATGAGTAATTGGAGATGGGTGTAGTACTTATAGTCCTTTGACTTTGAGATTTCCTACCTACCTGGTAAAGGCAACGTAGTGGTCGATACACTAAGTAGGAGGACTCAAATATAGGTGGTACAACATTCCAGTAGATAATGTAAACTTATGGTTTTGTTCTCTCAGATGTATCTATAAGTGCATGAAAATTTTGAAAGACTTATCTATCATCCTTATCCATGAAATATACCCTACTGGATAGAGTTAGGATGAGGCATATATTGGATTCTGAGTGCCTAGTTCCACATGAGATTTTGGAAATTGAGGATCCACCTCCTAGTCAGATTGTAGGTGTGGATAAGATCATGTGTATCCATAGATGTGTTTGGGATCCAGCAGATATATGCGAGGAGCTGATGTAGGAGTTTCATGCTTCATCCTAGGTAGTGAACCCCATAGTCACCAATATGTACCATGATTTACAATGTCAATACTAGTGGCCAATTATAAATCATGAGGCTTTTGGTTTTGTTACGAGGTGGTCCACCTTTCATCAGGTGAGGGAAAAACATCAATGACTAGTTGAGATTTTACTGTAGTTACCTATTCTGGAGTAGAAATTAAATGATGTTGTGATGGATTTCATGACCGATTTTCCAAGGTTACCTTGAAGTAATGGTGTTGTGTGGGTTTTTACTAAAAAACTCATGAAGGTTTCTCGTTTGTTATCAATCAATTAGAAATTCAGTGTTGATGATATTTGAAAGTTGTATATCTGTGAGATAGAAATACTTCACAAGGTTTGATGCACTATCATTTCAGATAGGGACGCCCTCCTTATGTCTCATTTTTTGAAGATTTTTCATAGGGAACTGGGTACATAGGTTCTCCTAAGCAAAGAATGCAATGCTCATACTGATGTCCAGTTAAAGCGTACGATTTAGGTGCTTCATGACATGTTGTGAGAATGCGTCCTAGATTTTGGGTGATCTTGGGAGAATCACATTCTCCTTGTTGACATTGCTTATAATAACAGTTTCCATTTGATGATATGTATGGCACCTTATGAGGCTTAAATGGTAGGTCATGTTGATCATCCTTGTTCAAGTTAGTGGTAGGTGAGGCAACTTTGTTGGGACCACGTCTCGTGCATGATACTTTTGAGTGGGTCTAGTTGATTCAGAAGAAGATGGTTACACAACAGTGTTGTTAGAAATATAACATCGGTCGCCATAGATGACCTATAAATTTCTAGATTGACGATCAGATTTTATTTCATGTTTCACTAAGGTTGGGACAGAGACAGATCCAAAGAAAAGTTAAATTTTCAACGCTATATTTCAGGTCAATGAAAATTTTTGAGAGATTTAGTTCGATAGCCTATCAGTTGTAGTTACCTAAGAGGTACCAAGCCACGAAAAACGTATTCCATGTATAAAAATCGTGTGTCATTCATTCATATCCATAAAATGTTTTTTAGCCTGAGGAGTTTGAGTTATAGGTTGATGAAACCTTTGAAGAACATCTGATTCATATAGTTGATTAGATTGTGAAGGTTCTCTAAGGCTAGAAAGTTCCTCTAGTATGGGTTTTATGGAAGCATGACCATTTTTCAAGATGATTCTTGGGAGATAGATTTCGATGTACATGTTAACTGTCCAGATTATTTTTCAAACAAATCTTAACCACCATTGAGAGGTAAATTCATGGAAGTTTTCTTTAAGGGGGGAGATTTTAAGATCACGGGTTTCTCTTGAGTTACATATCCTTAATTTTCTAGTAAATCACTTGTTGAACTTTATTTTTTAACTTAAAACCTATGATCAGCCATGGGGTGGTGGGTTATTCCTTGTAAAGAAGAAGATGAAAGGAGGATATTTGGGTGTAGGGCTATTAGACAATGTGAAAGGGGGATACACATCATCTAATCATATTTCACAATGTGTAATGGTTTGATCAGGACCTTTCATGATGTGTATGGGATTTTCCTTAGAAAGTCTAAAATTAGTAATTACACACTGTGTAAGGCAATTATATGTCATATAATTTCCTGACAGTTTTTCTTAAAAAGAGGAATTAGCTACTCTTTTAAATAAAAAAAATCCCTTTACCCCTCTTTTTGAAACCCAAAAACCATATAATCTAGTTTTTTAGATCTAGTGCTGATCTAGTCTTCAATCCTTCCCTCATCGGTCATGTTGGAACCACATTGGAAAGTAATCAATTACTTGTTATTCATTCTCGATTATTTGGAACAATAGCTATATTTTTTGGATTTAGGTTCAAATTCCCTAATTTCTCATTCTTCATCTGTTATTTATATTTCTCCTAAACTGAGGAAAATTAGGGCTTGATACTAGACAAGTACTCTACAAGTGAGCTAAGGTAGGTGGTTTATGCATTTATTTTAGATTTTAGTTCTTTTTAGGTAGATCATTTTTTATACCACCCATCATACATTCCAGTGCATCCCCATTTTTAGTTGGTTACTTGTAGTAGATGAAATCATGCCAAGTCCGGATTCCCATAGGTTCTGTTGTGGTGAGTTGGAACCAATGACCCAAATAATGAAAACTCATGGGGTGCACCTTTTGGAAATGTTTTAATTATCCCTTGTTTAATCAAAAATGGGGTGTATTCTTATACGTTTCTAGTCAGAGGAATACTATTAATACTTAAACGGAATTTAATGGGATGCTTAGGAGATGTACTACCTCATTTCCTTGTGTTATCATGTCATTCCATGCTTATTTTGATTAATTAGATTAAATGGAATTAGTAAAATGTGTTGGTATACTTGTTAGTTATTTTTATGTTTCATGAATGGTTTATAGTGTTAATGGTGATGAATGGGTGGGTATACCCCTGTGACATGTTAAATGTGAAATAGAATATATGAGTGGGTGTAATCAAGTTAGGTAATTGATGATGTGAGTGAGTACACTCACAAGGAATTGAAATGTTTAAATTGTATAAATGAATGAATGGATTGATAGATGCCATAGAAGAATCTCCATGGATCTAGAATGTGGTAGTTGATGCCATGGGTTGATTATTACCCTTGGGTATTGATTCTATGGGATACCACGGTCATTTCTACCTCATGGATCTGGCTCATTTGGACTCACATATGAAATTTCGTACACATGCTCCTAGGACTTTAACAAGTTCATAGACTGAGTTTCCACTAGGATTACCATGTAACTCGTTGAGGATACCTCAATCTAATACACTTTGGATCAGGACCTTCATGGTATAAACTAAACTATATGTCCATTCTGTGGGTTTTATTTATGTTTTCATTATACAGTGTGGTCAGGGGTTACTGATACACTTCATTATAAGGTGTGGTCATGGGTTATTAATATTGACGAATGAATGGTGAGGTTGTGTTATTTGTTTACTTTCCTTATAGTTTCCTTTTTATAAGCTAACACTTTGGCAGGGATCCTTGAGAGGTTGTTTAGTATAACTTATTGTAGTGTACTTATGCCCTAGGCAATTACACTTATAGTACGTCTTTACATACACTTGTTAGCATATATCATATTATTATTCGAACTATATAGATCTTTGAGTGGAAATCTACTAGGATGGCTATCTTACACCCAGTTTGGGCCTCCATGGGGACCCAAACAGATTGCTTGGTTGTAGGTGTTGATAGGGGAAGGTGTTATAACACTGGTTGTTCACTGTTGGTTTAGATAATGGGAGTATAGAAACAAGCTAAGGCTTGTGATGCTACATGAAGTTTTGGGTCTTCTATTCATTTTTGGATACTTGTATTTTATTGTATTGGCATGTACTGTTCTGGATACATTCTAGATACATGTATTATCTGCATCATTGCATATGAGACCTTAATGGATTTTGGTATACTCTTGTCTTGCTTTCTTACATTATCTTCTTCTACTATTGGATGTGTTTTACTTCCATAATTATATTCTCTAGTAATGAGAGAATATTCTCCCCACTGACTCACCTAGGCTCTCACTACTATTCAGCAGCCTCTGGAATTTGTTGAGAAGCACTTGAGGCCATGTGACCAAAGAGGATCAAGGCACTGTTGGTTGACATCTGGGTCTGTGACATTACAATTCTGATAAATCACTTTTGACACATAAAACAATATATTATAGAAAATAGTTCCTTTATATTATATTAGTTTTTATATTAATTTATCACAAATTGGGAAACATTGAATTTAACCATATATTTTCTTAATTTTTTAATCAAATTCATAACTATACATTTCAATTCTATGTTATAATTTTCCTTTAAAATAATATTATTAATAGTGTATTGTAGATTGGTAAAACTCAGTATTGTGTGTAATGTTGGATATTAAAAGAACTTGGTATTGTGTGAAACCCATGCCAGCTTAGTGGTTCATGTGCCACAAGGTAATCTCAGTGTTGTGTGTAGCATGATTTTTACATGGTTTTTCAAA
This sequence comes from Viscum album, assembly GCA_963277665.1. NCBI lineage: Eukaryota > Viridiplantae > Streptophyta > Magnoliopsida > Santalales > Viscaceae > Viscum > Viscum album. Next base: position 1,398,026,918 of record OY728119.1, read on the forward strand.
TAAATGTGTCTTGCATCAAAAATAAATTTATTCTAAAAATAAAATATTTTAATGTATTATAAAGTTACATTATCTATACATAAAATATTACGACCCAACCTAACATATCACCAATTATTTGAATTTACATCCTCAATTAAAAAAATCCAAATTACTAATGTTATGTAAACACTACTCTAAAACAAGCTATGAGAGCCAAATATGTTAACATCCCCTAATTAAATGACTTTATGAAAATATTTCAAAATAGAACATTCTTATAATGTTTTATTATAATATTCATAGACAATAAGAGAAAAAATATATAGAAACTCACAAGTATTTTTCAACCAAAAGTGATTATATCATTATATAAATACAGATTAATCTATAATAAGTCTTAAATATATCTAAAAATATATCTATGTATGGTAATATTATATACACACAATACATATTACATTTCTCAAATACATAGAAAATTGATACAGAATAATTGTGTTAGATCATGTTCTTTTAAAGGGAAATCATAAGTGATAATAATAAAAGATCATAAGTGATACAAAGACAAGAATTTATGTATAATCGAAATTAATAATAATTTTATACTAAGAAATAAAAGATAATAACTCTTTTCATAAGTAATGGAAAGGAATGGATAAAAATCATGAAATTTTTACATAGCAATGTGGAACCACAATAATTACCAAGATTAGATAAATAAAATAATAAAAAAACATGGAAGTATAACATAAAATTAAAAAAAATTCATATAAATGAAGCGTAATCATGGAATATAAAATAAAATGAACTTTAATTAAACATATAAAGGATGCAAGATCATCTTTATTTGAAAATTGTGTGAGAAAACTCATTATAAAAACCCCACTGCAAACAAATTCATTATATCCGCGCATTAAAATGTTATCAAACACAATATGCACATTTACTTTAGAAAATTCTATTTATGTCATTGACAAACTATATCATGATATTTTAATCATAACCAAGGAAATATTGGGATATATAATTACCCACCCATAATTACCAATTTATTTGTGTGCTAATTGAAATAAATCATTGATCATATCATAAAGAAGTTATTTAAATAATGTGGGATATATAAAAAATTAAAATGTAATCATTTAAATAACACATTTATAATTACTTAAATAAATAATATAACACCATGGAATATAAATATCAATTCAATGATAAAAAATAACTTTATAGTTAGACATATTAATTGAAAAATATTGTAATTAAACTATATATATAAAGGAAATACAATTTTTTCAATACCTTTCCAAAATGAGTCAATTTATAAAATCAATCTTAACACCCTTAAATCAATTAATAAGATATATGTAAATCCAATAAGAAAGGTAATGGATGAAATTATAAGTCTTATTCATAATTTATGGATGGGTGAGGCAAATTAATTGATGGATTTTAAAGAGTTTAATACCTTTAAATAATTTTAAGGAATTTTGAAGGTAACCCATGAATCATAAAATCCATGTAGGTAAATAACATTCAATATAAAGAGTAAAATTTCATATAAAATTTCAAAATTGAAATTTTGAAAATGTTTTAAAAATTTCTTATAAGAATATTTTTTGGTCATATTCAAAATATATTTTCAAAAAGATAAACTACAACTATTAAAAAATAATTATGTATTTAAAAAATATTATTTATACAATAAAAATTAAAAACGTTCCCTTCTAAAAGTGATAATGATTTTACAAAATAAATTTGGAGTATAAAATTCCACTACAAAAATTAAAGGGAAATGCTTTTTAATGTCGTGGACATAAATTTTATTTAACAAATTCAAAAAAAATGGATACGAAAACCATATTTTAAATTTGGAAAGGGTAATATCCTAATCGCATGAGATATCACATAATTGTGTTTCAATATATAATGAAGAACATTGGATGAAAAATAAAATACGGACAAGGAGGGGAAACCATAGTTCAAGAGGGGGTAAGTTTTTATCAAATGCTATATAATTTTATGAGAAAAAAAAAATTCCGTGGAAAAATATTTAAATTAATAATTAATTATCCATATATAGGAAGTGTGAGTCCCATAAAATAAAATATTATGGTAGGAAAAAATTAAAACAAAAAAATATCATCATAAAGATCTGTTGTATCTCAAATAAGTTAAATTTTAATTACTGAGATCCCTTACTGATTACTAACTCATGAAATAAAAAAATAAGTAAGGAAAAAATTTGAGTTTTCATATACCATAAATTAAATATAAAATTCCATTTATTGAATTTAAATCAAAATAGAACCATATGGATTTATGTGTGGTGCAAAAAATATAATTTATATCAAGAGTAAGGATTTAGAACATGAAACTCTTAATGGTTTGAGTATCATTTTAATCAAAACTCTTTTATGGATAGATATTGAAAATTAATAGAAAAGGCCAAAAATAAAAGATAAATCAATATGTAACATCTCAAATGGTCATTCATAAACTATAGAAAAACATCAGAGTACAAAATCCAAAATATATTATTTATTTTAAAATGAGACAAAGAAACTCTTACATTAATTATTGACTTACACTAGCATAAGAATATAAAGTAAAAAATTCCATCATTAACAACCAATTTCAAAATTATATTAATATCTATAAACTTTTATAATATTAATCTATAAATATTATCTTCATTTATGTCATTTAGTTAATATTTATTATTTATATCAGTTGTGAGTAATATCATCAATTTTAACAGGTTTCGGTATAGTGCTATTGTTATTTGTTATCATAAAAATTTAAATGGTTCTCATATCATAAAATTTATATGAATAAGTGATTTATAATTATTCATAACAATAAAATTCATTTTTAATTTATTTTTTGTTATTATTTTTTATAACTAAATATGTAAAGAGATTCAATTTGGGATTTTTAACTAGTAGCAATTTGTATCTTATTTAATGAGATTAATATTATTGTTTTGATAACTAAACAAAAATAATATAATTATAAAATTAATTTTATAACATATTATCTGTTAGAATATTCTCCATGTCATCCATGATATTATTTCATAATATTTTTTTATTTGGTTATTAGATCGACCAAAATGTTAATGTACAATATTTAATAGATGAGTATTGTTATTAAAGTGGTTAATTTGGGAAGAATATAAATATTAAAAAAATATAATATTATTATTTAAACATATTTAAGGTGGAAAATAATTTTTTAAGATATTTTGAAGAATAAAAATAAACTAGATGAATACTAAGAGACAATACTTTGTGGAGGTTTCGTCCATACAAATGTCCGAATGGCGTTTTTTTATTTCTTAATGGAAAGTTGAAACGTAATTAATTTATATAACCAAAAATATAAAAAACATTAATAATATATTAAATACCTAATTAATCATAATTAAATGTTTAAAATAATATTAAAAAATTAATTATAGATATGAAAAATCATTTGGTAAAGTTATTAGTTATGTTGAGAACATTAAGATTCTCTTCGAGAAATCCTTATAAAGAAAGGATGTATGAAAAAAATTTAGTCTTTTATATCAATGAATTGAAATATTCTTCTATATGGATAAATAAGGTTTAGTGGTTCAATGGGAAACCAAAATTTGGGATTTTTCTTGAAGGGGTGGTGAGTGACCCTTTTTATAAGTTGTGAGAATGGCATTTAGGTAAATATATAATCTTAATATATAGACTAAACATTTTCCACATGTTAAGTGGACTCCAAAAATTGAAAATAATTCATTGGGGATATAGTTGTGTCAATTGAAACCACAAATGCGAAATTTGATTCATGTTTTCAAAATTTTAGACTTTCTATTACTATAAATTACATTCATTACTCCTTTGTCGTTTTACTATGAAAACTGGTCTTTGAAAAAAGTAATTCATTCTAAATGCCTAAAAATATAATCAACCTTACAAATTAATATGAAAATTTAAATTCCAAATATTAATCCCATCTTAATAAATTATCACTATAAAATAGATAAAAATGTTTTTTAGATAATAAATGTGTAATTCATTAAGAATAATTTTAGTGAATTCTGTATCATATGTTTTAAAATTAGAAAATGGTTTATGAAATAAAATAAATATATTTATGTTAAATACATAACATATAAAATATATTTTTTAACTAAATTATTTCATAAATTTATATGTAATAATTATGTAGTACTAAGGCCATAAAATTTAATATATATATAACAACAATATTTTACACAATCCAACTAAAAATAAATATCCTAAGAAAAAATGAAAATAAAATCATAAGAGAGTTTTTTATTACATATCAAAAAATTAAATTAATATTTTTTAAACTATAAATTCTAAAATTTGATATTTTAACTTTTAAATAAAAATATAATGAAATAAATTTTTCTAAATAACTAAAATTTTAAAATTTTAACATCTTTTGTTTATATTTCCTATAAATTACTAATTATATTTTTTTTAATAATTTATTCATATTATTAATGTATACTATCAATCATTTATTATTTATATTAAAATAAGTGAATCAAATGCAAAAAAAAGTTAAAAAATAGTTTTTATGTGTAAAATGATCATTTTAATTATATTAATGAGTTAGTAAGTCAATATTATTTTTTAAAAGTTGTGAATTTCAAATATATAATATACCTATGATAAATATCTAATTAACAAGAAAATTAATGTGTATGTCATCCTAATTTCTAGTTATGTAGCACCTAATGATATTTTCATAATATCACTTCATATTATAATCTCATGTGATAGTCTTAGTATGTGATTCACGTAATATGGAATTTATTCAATTTCCACAAGGAGGGTCTAAATAAGTGATACTGGGGAGACTATAACTTAATATGAGAGTTTCATAATGGTATAACAAAATATAATCAATAGATAGTTGTAGAAGTAGTAAATAATTGAATGCAAAGTACCAGAAGAATAATATTAACTTTAAATAAAAATTTTCTAATATGAGTTACAATAATACATGTATGTTCTGATATTGATAGATAGCTGAAAAAAGAAATATAGAGCATGATCAACATTTTAGAGCAAATAAAAGACTCAAATAAAGAAAAACTCAACCCTAAAGGTGATCTCCATGAGAATCCTAAGTTCAAGCTCAGTCATATGCTCCTAACATATTAGGTACAAGAAAATAAAAAATGCATTCAACATATTCCCTAAAAATATAAGGTCTACATAGGTACCCTAGTGAAATGGCATCCCAATTAGGGAGTCATACATAAATCTTAGTAGGCCGACACCACTAGTGTCTTAACCAATATAGTAATGACTATAACATTAAAACAATATTCCATATATAAAAATCATAGAATAAATAATAGATAAAAATTTAACACCTTGGTTTGGGTTTTAAAATGAAAACCCATCCCATAATAACTACCTTAGCCAAATCTAGGTTTCTGGATGAGGTACATGAGCAAGACATAATTTATATACACAGGTCAAAGTAATCATAGAAACCCAAAACTTCATACCCCTAATCTTATTCTATATCTTGGGGACTAATTTATTGGTTAAGAACTATACATGATAGAATCACAACAGAGGTATCACAATGTATAAGGAAACTCTATCCAATATCAATGAAATTATCTCAAAAGTGTATATCAAAACCATCAATTCCTTATGTAGAGTCTGATCCCATCTGTAACACCCCAAACTTCCACGGTACGTTTCCCTTCGAATAATCGATAGCGTGTGTTGTACGCAACCTCGAGTTCTAACACACACCACAACTAATTAAACTAGCCGTTATGAATAGTAATACCTACTTTTTGAAATCATATATATTTTATATTTCAAAATGGACTTCATTTTTGGATTCGGAATATTGAAATTAGCCTAGGGTGAAATTTTGGTACTTTTCTGATAACTTTTATATTTTGATGAATAGTGAAAATTACTAAATTTTAATTAAAAACAACTTTTTTAATCAAAATAATTAATAGTGATAAATTCTGAATTTGAGTGGTTTTAAAGTATATTTAGAATATATTTTTACCATTTAATATAATTTTGGTCATTGGACATAATTTTACAATTAAACCGAACATAAACAAGTGTCAATCTTTTTATAGTTATTATCTCTTAAAAACACGCTTTTTGTTTTGACAGCGGGAATTAATTTTAAATTAATTTCTGCCACTTCTGTGTTTTGAATTTAGGAAAATGGATTCCATATTTGGAATTAGTATGTTCAAATTGTGTAAATAGGTAACTTTTATTTTTAGACATTTTGAATAGTAACTGTGGTAAATATTTTATTTACCATGGTTAAAGGGTAAATCCGGTAAATAAGGGTTAAACAATAATATTATAATAATACAAAAATACCCTAAAACGTGTCCTAACCTTATTGGTGGACACATACCCGACCATGGGCATCCTTGGGTCAATTTGGGGACCCCTTGGAGCCACTTGTATGTGGTAGGGACACATTATATTAATAAAGTTAAAATAAAAATAAAAATGGCATAAGCTTACATCTTTTTGAAGAACAATTTTTACATAGGGTTATACATGTTGGATTTTCGATTATAAATATTCATTAGAAAGCTAAAAAGAGTTCCTACATGATGATATTTTATTTATAATTTTTAGACATCAAATAAGTTAAATTATTAATGACACAATAATGATGCAATGTTTACCCCATTAATAAATCATTGAAATAAATAATATTATAATGATTAAAATATTATCTAAAACCTGTTCAATTCTTATTGGTTGATGTTATTTAGAATATGAGTCATCTTATCTTCGACCTCAATGATTTTTGGACCATTATAAACCGAATATAATTATATTATAAAGTAATACTTTCACTCTTTCCTAAAGAGCCCCTCTTCTCCCTTATAAAAGGAGACCACTTATACTCATTCATCACACCTCTCAAGCCACTTGGCTCGTCCAAACTCTGCCCAAATAATCTCCCCACATCCCTCTCCTCCTCCTTGAAGCTTCCCCTTAGGCAGAAAGCATTTCAACAAGTCTTTTGGTTCTAACCAAAGTGAGTTACCTAAATTAAAGGTAACGATTTCTCTTAAATTATTTTCATTTATTTTGCCTCTCCAACCCCCAAACTCTTTTTATTTCCTTTCTTTTGTAACAACACCAGTATCCTAAATATACTAGGATGTTGTTATAATATGGATTCAAACTACACATACACACAACTCCATCTAATGGATGATGAACATAATGTTTCTGTGGATGGCAAACTAACGCCTCACGAAACGATGATTGTTCAAATACATCTTACCGCCTCTCATGGTGGCCATTATGATGGCACTATAATTAAATATGATATTAATGATATATATCTTATATATAATCTTCTGTAATTCCATTTTATTTCATACCATTATTCGTTTCATGTTGTATATACATACGATAATTTCATTTGAGGAAGTGCGGACTATCGCCCCCTTAAAATGATATGACTCGTTCATACCACACATGAAACGTATAAAGGATGGTGTTAATGAACTTAAGTAACATGTATAAAATATTATATTATACTGGAATAGTAATATACCTATGTATCATTGGTATTCGATTCTTTTAAAATAAAAATTAAATGGAAGTAGCGTTCGTGCGTACGTACGGACTACCGTCTCCACGAACGCGATGAGATTCATTTTCCATCGTATCCATTCAAGTATAATTATCATTTGATGATTTAAAAATGATGTTTAAAGACTTGATACCATTCTGGATTTGAATAATATACAACTTATCCTTTACAAACATGGCTTATGTAACAAAACATATAAAAGAAAATGAGTAAGTTAACACCCGAAACGACGATAATTTTAAGATATTATTATCAAATCAGTATTAAAAGATCATATATGATATCATATTAATGTATATGATAATTTTATAATTTAGTAACAATTATTTCACTATTATACAGGAGGTTAACCTACCCCAACCAAGGAAAAGTACAAGGTAAGGGTTATTTCACAATCTCTTCATTATCCGAGGTTGTTTATACGTAATAATCTACTGGGATATCTTTATCATCCACATCCATATTTCTTAAAAATGTATTTCAAAACATTTTTACTATTTACAAGAATATGGGTTAAAGTCATTTATACCCTTTTTTGACTTTTTATAAGAGGTTTATAAAGGAATCTTTCCGTCGTTTTCAAAACAAGGTCCTTTTTAACCTTTTCGACAGAATTGAGGTAAGAATGTTTTTTTTAACTTATACGGCGGGTGCGGTTATTTTACGCCGTTATAAAATCTTCAAATCTTTCCTTACAAGCTTATAAGAATATTTTCAAAGAAAATGTTTTATTTTATGTGGATCTTAAATGATTTCAAAATAAAAGGAGATATTTCTTTAAAAAGAATTTTGATTTCATCTACGTCAACATCCTTTGATGGATTTTAAGATTATTTGAAGTTGATTTATTATGATACAAAACTTATATATTGTATTGAAGGTTTTGTGATATGTTTGACTATGGATGTGCTATTTTTATACCATTCATAGTTTATGGTGAAATTATTGACATTTCGTATGCTAGTTTTAATACGAATGTTTATGTTATGTTTAAACCTTTTCATATGGGAATGCATTGGACTTAATAAGTGACGGGTGGAGCCCGCTATAGCTCCTCGATGCATCGGTAGGTCTCATGAGACAAACTAGTGTCTTGGCACAAGGCCTTGACAAAATCTTATTTGTAGTCTTGGCACGAGGCCTTGACTATGTGGTTATGACAGTCTGGCATTATGCATTCCAACATTATGAAAATGGTTATTGATTTTTGCATGTGATTATTCGATTAGTAGAATATCCATGTGAATAAGTAAATGGAATTATTTCATTTTACTTTTTCCATACTATGTTGAAGTTCAATTTTAAAAGGCTTTTGTTTTAGTAATTCATTGCCTTAAATGTTTATGCTTATTTTGAATGTTCCGCTATATTGTCATCCTTACTGGGCATTTGAGCTCACCCCTTTTCAATGTTTTATTTTTCCCAGGTAGTGAAGAAGTAAATTATGAATGACTTGCAGGGATATTATGAGGGGTTAATAGTGTGGATATGAAGACTTTGTTGTTGTAGTAGTTTTTCACTTTGAAATGTAATGTAAAACTTTATGATTATATCTAGTGTTTCCAAGGCTACTAAACCAATCGGTCTTTCGGGATTTGATCTTTCTTGTGATCATGCCAATGTTATGTAATAATGCACCGACTCTGGGTAGCTGGGGTCGGGGCGTTACAGTTGGTATCAGAGGAAATTTAGTACAAACCTTGGAAACTAGATTTAGATAAACTCTGATTAGAGCACGTAGACCTAAGATGAACTTTGAGGATTAGTATAGAAGAACTTCCTAGAATTTTGGTATTGTAGAGATTTTGTGAGTTTTCCGAGCAATACATCCCTGTCTGGATACGAGCAGGTATAGGCGGCTCTGGCACAGATGTACCTAGGGGTAAAACCCGAAAACACCGCTTTGAGCTAGACTCGAACGGGAACTGGTGCACGACAATGGGCCTTGCTGCACTCTTGGTTACGACACTCCCGGGGGATATGCTTAGGATAACTCTAATTTTCTTTACAAATCATTATAAAGGGTTTATGAGTATATACTTCCTCAAAGAAAACATTTTTATGATTATGGATTATATCCATAAATAGTTCAATTTATGTTAAGTGTTTTATAAGTATGGGATTATGTATTTTGATTCATAAACTGATCTAGTTTATGTCATTGTTTAGAAATGGAGCCTAGTGGAAGAAATGGAAACCATATCAATGCACGCACTCCATGTAGGGATTTCCCTCCTGCTCAAGATAATTATAGTGGGGCTGGTGATGCAACTGGTGCCGATCAGCTAATCACCATACTGGGACAACTTACTCAGGTTATGAATAATAACCTTACCCGTATGGAGCACCCTGATCCGCAGCGTGGAGGATCAATGTTAGATCGATTCATGAGGCAACAACCACCAACGTTCAATGGGAGTACAAATCCCTTAGTAGCTGAGCAATGGATAAATTCCCTAGAGAAAATATTTCAGGCTTTGGGGAGCAGTGAAAGGGAAAAAGTTATCATGGCAGTTTACCGCCTCACTGGAGATGCTGATCAATGGTGGTCATTGATTCAAAACATGAAGGAAGATGATGAAGTATCAAATATGGAATGGAGGGAATTCAAAGATCTGTTTTTAGAAAAATACTTCCCTCGCGACCATCGAGCGGATATGGAAAGGCAATTTCTGAGTCTGAGACAAAATGAGGATGAGAATGTCACAAAGTATGAGGCTAACTTTACAAGGTTAGCGAGGTATGCTGGAGATTATATTCGCAACCCAAGAAGTAAGATTGATCGTTTCTTTGATGGGTTAAAACCATTTCTCCGTCGAGCATTAGTCTCACAATCCTTTTCATCGTACGAAGACATTGTCTCATGTGCTATCAAGACCGAAAAGGAATTCTCTAAGTCTTATGACTTTAAAGAAAAGCAAGAGAAGAAGAGACCTGCTGATCAATCTGGTAATGGAAATAAGGGGAAGAAAGGAAAGGTTGAATATCCATCTTGTGGTAAATGCGGGAAGAAACACCCCGGTACTTGCTTGAAGGGAATGGGAGTCTGTTACAAGTGTGGTGAAAAAGGCCACCAAGCTCATGATTGCAAGGGGAAGAAGGAAGCTACCAACGTTCAGTGCTACAATTGCAGGGAGATGGGGCATTATGCAAATGCATGTCCTAAGCGTCAGGAGAACTTACCTCAGAAAAGGCCAAGGGATCAAGGCCAGGCTTATGCTATCACTACTGCTGAGGTAGAAGCTCCGAAAGACGTGGTGGCAGGTAATTTAATGGTTTCCTCAAGTTTAGAAAATGCATTATTTGATTCTGGATCATAGCATTGTTTCATATCTTCCCAGTTTGCTAAGAAAATTAGATATTTCCAATTTGATTTAATAAGGGAGTTGTCAGTTAAAACTCCTAAGGGAAGTATCGTTGCAACAAAGTTTTGTGAATCAGTCCCCATTAGAGCACATAAATTTTCTTTATCTGCTGATTTCATCGTCATACCTATGATTGAGTTTGATATAATCCTCGGTATGGACTGGCTTTCGGACTATGATGCGAAGATTTATTGTAAGAAGAAAGAGGTTACGATTCTTGATGATAATGATAAGGAGCACCTTATTTTTAGAGCAGAATCGTCACCACCTAATTCTTATTTAGATCCACCCCCAGTAGCTCAACTTAATTCAATTATTGGGGAGGAAGAGAATGAAATAACTGTCGGTGAGGAAAGGAATGTTCAAATAGAGGATGTACCTGTTGTGAAATAATTTGTAGATGTATTTCCGGAAGATTTACCTGGACATCCTCCAGAATGAGAAGTTGAGTTTTCCATTGATTTGATTCCTGGATCAAGGCCTATATCGAAGACCCCTTATAGAATGGCCACTGTAGAGTTAGTCGAATTAAAGAAACAACTAGAGGAATTGAGTAATAAGGGATTTATTCGCCCTAGTGTTTCTCCATGGGGAGCCCCTGTTCTTTTTGTTAAAAAGAAAGATGGATCTATGAGGTTATGTATTGACTACAGGGAGATCAATGCTATAACGATAAAGAACTAGTATCCCCTACCTCGTATTGATGATTTATTTGACCAACTGCATGGAGCTCAATACTTTTCAAAGATTGACCTTCGATCTGGATACCATCAGTTGTGTGTAAAGAAGGAAGACATTCCGAAGACAGCATTTCGAACCAGGTACGGGCATTACGAGTTTACTGTAATGCCGTTTGGATTGACTAATGCACCCTCTGTATTCATGGATCTGATGAATAGAGTTTTCAAGGAGTATCTCGATGAATTTGTGATATACTCCAAAACCTACGAAGATCATGAAAATCACTTGCGTATTATCTTGAAGACTCTGAGGAGGCATGAATTATATGGGAAGTTTAGCAAGTGTGAATTCTGGCTTCAGGAGATTTCTTTTCTTGGACATATTGTCTCAAAAGATGGAATCTCTGTTGATCCTTCTAAGACCAAGGCAATCCAAGAATGGCCAGCACCTACGAGTATAACTGAGGTACACAGTTTTATTGGTTTGGCAGGTTATTATCGACGTTTCGTCCAGAATTTTGCCCGATTGGCTAACCCATTAACGAAGCTCACACGTAAAGGGGTTAAATTTGTTTGGACAAAAGAGTGTGAAGAATGTTTCGAAGAACTGAAGAGAAGATTAGTCAATGCTCCTATATTGACTCTACCATCGGGGAATGATGGGTTCGTTATTTATAGTGATGCATCGAAGAAAGGACTTGGCTGTGTCCTTATGCAGAATGATAGAGTTATTGCCTATGCATCACGACAGTTGAAAATTCATGAACAAAACTATCCTACTCATGATCTTGAGTTAGAAGCAGTGATCTTTGCTTTGAAGATATGGAGGCACTACCTCTATGGTGAAAAATGTGAGATTTATACTGATCAAAAGAGTTTGAAGTATATTTTCTCACAAAAAGAACTCAACATGAGGCAAAGGAGATGGATTGAATTACTCAAGGACTATGATTGTACGATACACTACCACCCGGGGAAGGCAAACAAGGTGGCAGATGCTTTGAGTAGAAAAGACCATGGAGTTTTGAACAATATGAGAATTGAAAGGGATCCAATTTTCATGGATCTAGTGAAGATGGACATGGGAATAACCAGGGAAGGTGAAACATCAATGCTTTTTAAAATGGTTGCCAAACCATCTTTACTAGAAAGGATTAAGAGTTCTCAGACCAATGATGAAGAATTTCAGAAGAAGATTAAAGCTGTGAATGATGGGAGATTGAGAGACTTTGTGTATGAAGATGGAATTTTGAAATTCGGGAAGAGACTTTGTGTTCCTGATTTACCTGATCTAAAAAGGGAATTGCTGGATGATGCTCATAGTTCCAATTTCTCTATACACCCTGGGAGCACCAAAATGTATAGAGATTTGAAGGAACATTTTTGGTGGGATAACATGAAGAGGGAGATTGCTGATTTTGTGTCAAGATGTATGGTTTGTCAACAAGTGAAAGCTGGAAGGCAATAGCCTGGAGGAGTCATGCAACCTCTTCCCATACCGGAGTGGAAATGGGACAATATTACGATGGACTTTGTCATGGGGCTACCAAAGACTCCTAGAAGGAACGATGCAATATGGGTTATTGTTGATCGTCTTACCAAGTCAGCACATTTTCTTGCTATAAGAGAAGATCTACCCCTGGAACGTCTAGCAAGACTATACATTAATGAAGTTGTGAGACTTCATGGAGTACCCCTATCGATTGTTTCTGATCGTGATCCCCGTTTTACTTCAAGATTTTGGAAAAGTCTTCAGAAATCCCTGGATACTGAACTTCATTTGAGCACTGCTTACCACCCTCAGACAGACGGACAATCAGAACGGACTATTAAAACCTTAGAAAACATGTTGAGATCTTGCTCACTTGACTTTCAGGGTATGTGGGATCAATATTTACCACTAGTAGAATTTTCCTATAACAATAGCTTCCATTCGAGTATACAGATGGCACCATATGAAGCGTTATACGGAAAGAGATGTCGTACACCAACCTGTTGGGATGACGTTGGTGAAAGAAAACTTGTAGGCCCAGAGCTGGTGGAGGAAACGGTGGAAAAGGTGAAAGTAATCCAAAATCACATCAAAGCAGCTCAAAGTAGGCAGAAGAGCTATGCCGATAATCGAAGGAAGGATTTGGAATTTCAAGTCGGTAATCATGTTTTCCTAAAGGTATCTCCATGGAAGGGAGTCATACGTTTTGGAAAGAAAGGTAAATTGAGTCCCAGGTACATCGGACCTTTCGAAATTCTAGAACGAATTGGGGCTGTAGCTTACCGATTGGCAATGCTGCCAAGTCTCTCCAAAGTTCACGATGTGTTCCACGTATCTCTGTTAAGAAAATACATGCCTGACCCAACGCATTTACTCACCTATGAGGAATTAGAACTGGAACCCGATCTGTCTTATTGTGAAGTGCCCGTCAAGATTCTTGATACAAGAGAACAAGTACTGAGAAACCGGACGACGCGTCTGGTAAAAGTTTTGTGGAGAAATCATAAGATGGAAGAGGCAACGTGGGAACCCGAGGAACTTATGATAAAGAACCACCCGAGTATTTTTATGCAGTAATACCCTAGAAATTGCGAGGACACAATTATTTGAAGGAGGGGAGAATGTAACACCCCAAACTTGCACGGTACGTTTCCCTTCGAATAATCGATAGCGTGTGTTGTACGCAACCTCGAGTTCTAACACACACCACAACTAATTAAACTAGCTGTTGTGAATAGTAATACCTACTTTTTGAAATCATATATATTTTATATTTCAAAATGGACTTCATTTTTGGATTCGGAATATTGAAATTAGCCTAGGGTGAAATTTTGGTACTTTTCTGATAACTTTTATATTTTGATGAATAGTGAAAATTACTAAATTTTAATTAAAAACACCTTTTTTAATCAAAATAATTAATAGTGATAAATTGTGAATTTGAGTGGTTTTAAAGTATATTTAGAATATATTTTTACCATTTAATATAATGTTGGTCATTGGACATAATTTTACAATTAAACCGAACATAAACAAGTGTCAATCTTTTTATAGTTATTATCTCTTAAAAACACGCTTTTTGTTTTGACAGCGGGAATTAATTTTAAATTAATTTCTGCCACTTCTGTGTTTTGAATTTAGGAAAATGGATTCCATATTTGGAATCAGGATGTTCAAATTGTGTAAATAGGTAACTTTTATTTTTAGACATTTTGAATAGTTACTGTGGTAAATATTTTATTTACCATGGTTAAAGGGTAAATCTGGTAAATAAGGGTTAAAAAATAATATTATAATAATACAAAAATACCCTAAAACGTGTCCTAACCTTATTGGTGGACACATACCCGACCATGGGCATCCTTGGGTCAATTTGGGGACCCCTTTGAGCCACTTGTATGTGGTAAGGACACATTATATTAATAAAGTTAAAATAAAAATAAAAATGGCATAAGCTTACATCTTTTAGAAGAACAATTTTTACATAGGGTTATACATGTTGGATTTTAGATTATAAATATTCATTAGAAATATAAAAAGATTTCCTACATGATGATATTTTATTTATAATTTTTAGACATCAAATAAGTTAAATTATTAATGACACAATAATGATGCAATGTTTACCCCATTAATAAATCATTGAAATAAATAATATTATAATGATTAAAATATTATCTAAAACCTGTCCAATTATTATTGGTTGATGTTATTTAGAATATGAGTCATCTTATCTTCGACCTCAATGATTTTTGGACCATTATAAACCGAATATAATTATATTATAAAGTAATACTTTCACTCTTTCCTAAAGAGCCCCTCTTCTCCCTTATAAAAGGAGACCACTTCTACTCATTCCTCACACCTCTCAAGCCACTTGGCTCGTCCAAAATCTGCCCAACTAAGCTCCCCACATCCCTATCCTCCTCCTTGAAGCTTCCCCTTAGGCAGAAAGCATTTCAAAAAGTCCTTTGGTTCTAACCAAAGTGAGTTACCTAAATTAAAGGTAACGATTTCTCTTAAATTATTTTCATTTATTTTTCTTCTCCAACCCCCAAACTCTTTTTATTTCCTTTCTTTTGTAACAACACCAGTATCCTCAATATACTAGGATGTTGTTATAATATGGATTCAAACTACACATACACACAACTCCATCTAATGGATGATGAACATAATGTTTCTGTGGATGGCAAACTAACGCCTCACGAAACGATGATTGTTCAAATACATCTTACCGCCTCTCATGGTGGCCATTATGATGGCACTATAATTAAATATGATATTAATGATATATATTTTATATATAAGCTTCTGTAATTCCATTTTATTTCATACCATTATTCGTTTCATGTTGTATATACATACGATAATTTCATTTGAGGAAGTGCGGACTACCGCCCCCTTAAAATGATATGACTCGTTCATACCACACATGAAACGTATAAAGGATGGTGTTAATGAACTTAAGTAACATGTATAAAATATTATATTATACTGGAATAGTAATATACCTATGTATCATTGGTATTCGATTCTTTTAAAATAAAAATTAAATGGAAGTAGCGTTCGTGCGTACGTACGGACTACCGTCTCCACGAACGCGATGAGATTCATTTTCCATCGTATCCATTCAAGTATAATTATCATTTGATGATTTAAAAATGATGTTTAAAGACTTGATACCATTCTGGATTTGAATAATATACAACTTATCCTTTACAAACATGGCTTATGTAACAAAACATATAAAAGAAAATGAGTAAGTTAACACCTGAAACGACGATAATTTTAAGATATTATTATCAAATCAGTATTAAAAGATCATATATGATATCATATTAATGTATATGATTCTTGTATAATTTAGTAACAATTACTTCACTATTATACAGGAGGTTAACCTACCCCAACCAAGGAAAAGTACAAGGTAAGGGTTACTTCACAATCTCTTCATTATCCGAGGTTGTTTATACGTAATAATCTACTGGGATATCTTTATCATCCACATCCATGTTTCTTAAAAATGTATTTCAAAACATTTTTAATATTTACAAGAATATGGTTTAAAGTCATTTATACCCTTGTTTGACTTTTTATAAGAGGTTTATAAAGGAATCTTTCCGGCGTTTTCAAAACAAGGTCCTTTTTAACCTTTTCGACAGAATTGAGGTAAGAATGTTTTTTTTAACTTATACGGCGGGTGCGGTTATTTTACGCCGTTATAAAATCTTCAAAACTTTCCTTACAAGCTTATAAGAATATTTTCAAAGAAAATGTTTTATTTTATATGGATCTTAAATGATTTCAAAATAAAAGGAGATATTTCTTTAAAAAGAATTTTGATTTCATCTACGTCAACATCCTTTGATGGATTTTAAGATTATTTGAAGTTGATTTATTATGATACAAAACTTCTATATTGTATTGAAGGTTTTGTGATATGTTTGACTATGGATGTGCTATTTTTATACCATTCATAGTTTATGGTGAAATTATTGACATTTCGTATGCTAGTTTTAATACGAATGTTTATGTTATGTTTAAACCTTTTCATATGGGAATGCATTGGACTTAATAAGTGACGGGTGGAGCCCGCTATAGCTCCTCGATGCATCGGTAGGTCTCATGAGACAAACTAGTGTCTTGGCACAAGGCCTTGACAAAATCTTATTTGTAGTCTTGGCACGAGGCCTTGACTATGTGGTTATGATAGTCTGGCATTATGCATTCCAACATTATGAAAATGGTTATTGATTTTTGCATGTGATTATTCGATTAGTAGAATATCCATGTGAATAAGTAAATGGCATTATTTCATTTTACTTTTTCCATACTATGTTGAAGTTCAATTTTAAAAGGCTTTTGTTTTAGTAATTCATTGCCTTAAATGTTTATGCTTATTTTGAATGTTCCGCTATATTGTCATCCTTACTGGGCATTTGAGCTCACCCCTTTTCTATGTTTTATTTTTCCCAGGTAGTGAAGAAGTAAATTATGAATGACTTGCAGGGATATTATGAGGGGTTAATAGTGTGGATATGAAGACTTTGTTGTTGTAGTAGTTTTTCACTTTGAAATGTAATGTAAAACTTTATGATTATATCTAGTGTTTCCAAGGCTACTAAACCAATCGGTCTTTCGGGATTTGATCTTTCTTGTGATCATGCCAATGTTATGTAATAATGCACCGACTCTGGGTAGCTGGGGTCGGGGCGTTACACCATCCCTATGGTATCCCTATGGTATATTCATTTAAAGTCCAATGCCATTAATACCTCCATATGAAATCCTTTCAGAATCCCAAGTATCACTTGTGTTATGGTAACCTAGAGTCCATCCCAGTATCACACATAAGGTATTGAGTATCACCAGAGGCATAGCATAGAAATATTTACAATGTGTTCATCCCTGTTTTTCTCTTATGGAACCAGAATCACGCTATGGTATAATATATTTCTTGGGGAAGCCCTTGCGAGGAAATCCAAAATACCACTTCCCTAGTACATCATGTTGTATACCACCAGCGTTGAAAGTCAATCCATGATTATTTAATATAGGACCCAGGTTATCTTTCTATATTGTATTAAGTGATCCACACAATTACGGTGCAAATCAATTCATATAAGAAGTTTCAAAACATAATAAAAAGGAATGGCCTTTCACTCCTTATAAACCATTGTAAATGAGTCATTATATTTAATATACAATGAATAATGTACTACCTCTTATGAAATTCAATATCCATGATCAATTCCATTGAAACCCAAGCATTAAATTCAATTAAGGAAATTCATATCATCATGACCATGCCATTCTATTTGATTCAATTAATCTTGACAGTTCCCATTCAATTATATTAAGAGGCAAGGTCGTGCCACCTTATTCAAAACATTTAATTAAACTTATCTAATGAGTAATGTTCAATAACAAGAACCATTCATAAAAATATCACCTCATATGGTAACTCAATCCATTGAAGAACTTAGAAGTCTTCCCAATAATTTAACTCATGTGGTCCACAAGGTAATTTCCTACTTGGTAATTTCCAACTAAAAGAGGAAATAACACCTAAAAAGAGTTTTGATTGATTTAAAACTTGTATATAAAGAGAAAACATAATTTTGGAATAACTAAAGATGATATAATGAAAAAAATTACATAACTAACATTAAGATCAAGTGAATAAAATACCAATGAAATAATACCAGAATTTATCTAATTCTAACATTACTTTTTATAATGATGGGAACTCAACACTATTGGATGAGTTTTATTAGAAAACATGAAATTATTTATCAAAACTTCATTTGTACATATTTAAATATTTATTTTATAATTATAATTCATATCAAAGAGGTAAAATCATAATCTTCCATGTATCAATCAATGTAAGAAGAAAACCCAATGCAATATACACAACAAACATGATATAAATATATATTCTCTACTTTTTAGATTAAAGGCATCTCACCTCTATTAGAGGAGTTTTATTATTAAACAAAAATTATTCTTCAAACAATTCCATTTTCATCCTTAAACATTTTATTCAACGTTAGTATCTCAATTTATCAAAGTCATAACATAATTCGACTAAATTTAAAGAAACACATAAATGATTTATTTAATTAAAATGGGCTAATGAAGAGACACCTATCTAAAAATAAGAATCATGCCGAACATGTAGCGCTTGATATATTTATCAACGACCACTCATAACTACCCCAAACACACATACATACCTTCATATAAATATAAATATATCACTTAAACCAATTCACGTATCCCCTGCACCATGAAGGAATATGTAAATGGAAGATATATGTATATTATATATGCATACCTGATACATGCATGCGGGGACCTCCAAAGCTGATCAAAACTCCCTAAAAATTTTTTAGGCATCCTAAATCATCAATGGACACAAATTAATATGTATGAAACCAAAAAAAAGATATAAAACATTACTTTGGATGGTGGGGGAAAACCAAAATAACCTGAATAGCTTCGCCTTCGGTGGTAGTTGTCAGAAGTCACACCAATATGACCCAAGAGACCTTTTTCACACCCAATATAAATAAGAAACACAAAAAGTGAATCTAACCAAACCCTAATTTTTTTTCAAAGTACGAGTGATGAAGAGGAAACCAAATCACTACCAAAAATGAAGAAAAAATGAGTTCAGGGCCTTACCTCGATGGATTGAACAAGAAACGGGTGAAGATCCAGATGAAAACTACAATCAGAGGAGGCCGGAAGGGACAAATCATCACATGGTCAAGGAAATCCCTGTGGGGGTGGTTTAGCATTCTGGGGGAGAGGGAGAACCCAATTTGTGTTATCTAAATACTAAAATTAAATTACAATAATTTTTATTATTATTATTATTACAATTATATTATTATTATTAGAAAACTCACATATTTAATTTATTTCTATATAAATTTTAATTAATTTAATTCTATTTCATTAAAAGACACATAGCACTGTGAACTCTTGGAAAAAAAATTTATGACCCTCGGTTTTAAAAACACTCTTTCAGAAAAATGGAAAAAATTTCAATTCCCTAAGAATTTTTTTCAGGTTCAAAACACTGGACATTTCAACCTTCCCACCATAAAAATTATTATCCCTGATCAGCCTTAAGAAAGAACTAAAACATGAACCACCCTAGAGGGGTCATGATGTATCATTAAAATGGTCATGTTTCATTTCCCAAAACCCAACACACATTTCACCACTTATTAAACACATAACACTTATGTTTTGAAATCCCGAGGTAACACTAGTTTTCCAACAAAAATACATTGATTTCACTTACCTAATCCCAGTATCTAGAGGAGTGATCACATCATTGTCTCATTAAACATCATGTCAAAGTTACTTCCCACCTTAGGATTTAACATTAAAAAGTAGTAAATTCCAAGCCACAATACCATCCACCATCGGAATTTTCTAAAAACCACGCCCTTAAGTGTTCTGGTGATGCTTCTCATTTGATTTCTGAAACTGTTGAAATGGTCGATTCCCCATCAACCTCAAAGCCCATGTCAGGCCATACTTTTAGGAAAATTATTGTCTGACAGAAACTACACTCGTCACATCTAACAACATGTCAAAATTTATCATTCACTGATCACTCGATTGAACAAGAGTGACAAATAGTTGAGTCACACCAGCTGAATATTCAAAATGACACTTGTCTTAGACAACTATTGTTTTTATAAACTAAATTGTGATGTGTTATTTAAAGGTATATCACATTCATCACGTACAAGTCCAGTGAAATATATATACCTACCTTTTGGTGAAGTTCCTTTATATAAGAATCACTGAACCTAAAAAAAAGTTTAGGATAACTATATATTATAATGACTGGAGTGAAAAGAAGTAACACAATGTATTCCATACTCTATGTTTATCAGTGAGATGTTGGTAGAAGCAAAACATTACCACATCAGTACATTGAGCATTCCAAAAGCAACATCAGCTTAGTAGTTAAGTACGATGAAATGGTTGGTGTTCAAGAGTTCTTCTAAGGCATTCCTAAATAGGAATCCCAAGGTCAGTCAAGATTGACCAAGCCTTGATAAGAACCATTTGTTCAGTGTGCTGCACTAAGAGACCACTAAATCCTCCCAACAACTTATAAAGTGCAACATGTAATAAGACTAATTCTCTCTGACTTTATCATGGATGATGATAAGATAAGGACTATGATTATTTCTTAAGAATAGTACACTAAGTGGATTGAATGTCTTCCAGTCAAACACAACCAATTTCAGGAAAGAAGAATAGTCGAACCATAACTGGTTGACTTTCATTAAAAGAAATCCAACTTTATCTACCGACACATATTCATTAACCGCTCACCCATACTTTACCAACCAAGGTATCTCGTGATCATTCAAGATTAACAACTGAGGTCCACCCAGGAACAATAGCATTTCTCAAGGGTTTTATTCATTTCCAACCACACCATCATAGGGATGCCAAGAAATCATTAACATGGTTTCAAGTTCACAAAATTCATAGTCATTTAATTAAGACGAAACATCCTCTGTTGGTACTCTTTAGTTATATTCCCCATTACCTAGAGGAACATGTATTTAATAGAACTGACATGACAATTCCCACCATATGTGTGTCTCAATAAAAGAGAGAGAAGATACACTAGCCACTCACATTAATGCTTGATCAAAACTACCTTAAGTGTATGTATGAAATTTACCTTAGTCACACTCCCAATTTCAAGACATTAGATAAGAAGAGAAAAAATCAAATTGATCATCATCTCAAAATACCCGAGTCTCAAGAAATTACTCCTAAACATTGGGATGAACTTTTCTATTTAACACTCAAGTCACTCAACTTAATAGATGAACCTAGAATGCACTCAACAATACTATATTTTTCATCACTAAGTAAGAAGAAAGAGAATTATCCATCCTATGAAATAGGTGACCGTGGCCAAGGAATTTCTAA
Source organism: Viscum album (assembly GCA_963277665.1). NCBI lineage: Eukaryota > Viridiplantae > Streptophyta > Magnoliopsida > Santalales > Viscaceae > Viscum > Viscum album. Next base: position 1,398,049,051 of record OY728119.1, read on the forward strand.
CTAGCTCAAAATAAATATTACTCGACACTCACACTTATATCAAAGTCCAAGAAGGACATGACCACCAATCTGAAAAATGGAGTCTTTTTAAAAAAAATGGGTCCAACATGGGATGATAGGACCATATAATAGGACGGTCATGGTTTTTAGAAAGGAATTTCATATCTAAGGGTGCAACCTATAGTGGGATATCTCCTTACGAAAGTACAAGTGCAGACCCAATCACTAGGTAAAGATAACAAAAAAGTTACTAGGCTCAAGAGTCGACCATCTATGTAATTTATAAAAATAAAGATAAGCCATATAAAATTATCTTGATTTTGTTCCAAGGAAACTCAACAAGAAACCATAAACTACCCTTACAAGGGGGTTTAAACAAAGGACACAACCTATGGTTCCATTTTATTGATTCAAAATTTTCATTTTGAACTATTTAAAATAATTAACTAACAAATCAAGGATAATTTGGAAAGTATCAACAGAAATCATTTTTAAAAAAATTTACACTTATTGAAATTCAGCCATAATTTATCAATTTATCAAAATTAATTTTTTTTAATGGATAAGGTAGCCTATGATGGTCCCATTAAGACAACCTGGGTTTTTTGAAAACAAACCCAATAGAAATTTCTTAATTTTAGAAATTAAAAGCACCCAAATGGGTCATCCCTTAAGAAACAAGCCTCCAGCTAGCATATTCGCGCCCAGTAGTACATGTAGAAAGTTAACAAATTCATTTCCAATAAAAATTAAACATTAATTACATTTAAAACCATTTCACATTATAACACATGTTCATATATATATATATATATATAATGGTCATATTGGATGTCTTCCCCCAATTTATGAAGATCCCATACAATCCATAACTTGAAGACCGGATCCCATTAATCACAAGTTCTAAAATTAGCACATGTCATCAATTAAATTTTTAAAATAAAACTAGTATGTATTAAATTATTCTGAAATGGACATGAAATAGAAATATAAGAATGGAATATTAGCACATAATCATGTTATGTAAGTAATAATTCTAAAGAAAATAAAAACAAGGCATATCAATCAAGGAACACCATCCAAATCAGCAAGAAACCTATATATGCAACTACATGGGATGGAATATGCATTGAATGTGAATTCTCGATGTTCCTAATATGATGCATGAAATGCTTTATCCTTGTAATACCATACCAAGGGTTCAATACCATAAATCGCACAAATCAATAAGTATCATAAAAATACATCAATCAATCTAGCTGAAATCATATCAATAGTAACAGAAAAAAACATGAATAATAATCCTAGCCCTAGACACTTGGTCATTTCCTTATACATGGGGTAATCAGTCCCAAGCATAGATAATTTCCAATCATTGAAACATTTCTAATCTCTTATCTACTATCAAAAAATAGTAAGACAAAGGAGAAATAACCTATGACATCAATTTGTAACATAATGACCTGGATTACCACTAAACAAGTTGCCAGACAAGTGGGCCACATGGAATCAAGTGCACCTCCCCATATTCCAAAGGATGTAGGCTAGAAGAGAAGGTCTAAAAAGGTGATATTGGGGAGAATATACCCTCATATCAAAGTTACAAAATTGTATAGTAAAATATAAGCAACATATAGTAGTGGAACTACTAAATAATTGAACAAAAATTAGAAGAATAATAATATTAACTTTAAATAAAATGCGTCCAATGCTAGTTAAATAAATACATGTTTGAAAAGATTATGATAGATAGCTGAAAACTATAACACAGTGCATTCATTACAATTTAGAACAAATACAAGACATAAATAAAGAAAACACTCAAGTATGAAGGAAATATCTATGAGTATCCTAAGCCCCATCTCAATCTTATGCTCCTAACTCCTCAAGTACAATCAAAGAGAAAAGTCATTCAACCTAGTTCCTACAAATATAATGTCTAATCAGGTACCATTGGGCAATAATGGCCCGAGTTGGGTGTCAAACATAAATATCTGTTGGTCTGCACCACTGGTGTCTAACCCAATGTAGTAGTGATTATAAAATTCAAATATTGTTCCATATATAGAAATCATAAAACAAATAACAAATAACAAATAAACACCTTTGTTTGGGTTCCAAAACGAACATCAATCACATACCACCTGCTTCAGCCTAAGATGGGTGTCTAAAAGAGGTACCTATATAAAAAATAATATGAATACATGGGACAAATGAATCATGGAAACTGAAAATTTCATAACCTCCTTGATTATGATTTGTTATGGGGTCTCATTCATTTCTTAGAAACATAGAAATTTAGAAGAACAATAGATGTATCACAATGTATAAGGAAACTCTATGAAATATCAATAAATATATCTCAATCATTTATATCAAGACCATCAATTCCAAAGGTGGTGTATAAGACCATCCCTAAGGTATCTCTGTGATAAATCCATTTAAATTCCAATGCCACTGAGCCTATTCAAGGTGATCCTTTCAGAATCCCAAGTATTTTTTGTGGTATCGTAACCCTGAGTCCATCCCGATATCACATATAAGGGAACGAGTATCACCTGAGGCATGGGATGACCATCTTTCTAATGGTTCCATCATCAGTTTACCCATAGGGAACTAGTATCACACCAGGGTATAATAAATGTCATGGGGAAGCCCTTACCTAGAGAGCCAAAACACCACTACCTCGGCATGTCAGTTTGTAACCCAACAAAAAAGGAAAGTCCATCTGTGAGTCCTTAATATGGAACCCATGTTCTCTCATTTTCCCATAAAAAGTGGTCCGCACAAGTACGGCATGTATCAAATTACATTATTAATTTCGAAATATAAGAAAAAGGAGTGTCCTTATAACCCTTATAAGCCACTGTATATATGAGTCATTATATTTAATATACAATGCATAAGGCAATACATCTTATGAAATTAAAAAAACGATCAATTATATTATATCCAAAGTATTAAATTTAATTAAGAAAAATCATATCATCAAGACCATGCAATTCCAGTTTGTTATAATTTATCCTAACTGTTCCCATTCAATTATTTTAAGAGGTGTGTCTGAACGCCATATTCAAAATATTTAATCAAATTTATTTAAAAATTCAAGGTCAATACCAAGAACCATTCATAAATATCTCACCTCAGAAGGTAGCCCAAGCCATTGTCTGACTCAAAAGTCTTTCAATTAATTTTTCTCACATGGGAAACAAGGTAATTTCCAACTTTGTATTTCCAAATATAAGAGGACTTAATAACTAAATGGATTCTTGGTTCATATATAACTTATATAAGAAGTGAAGATATAATTTTGTAATAACCATATAAGATAAAATAAAAACAATTCCATAACTAACATTGAAATCAGGTGTAGAATAATACCACTATAATAAGACAAGAAAGTATGAAATTATATCATTACTTTTGAGCTTGAAGGCATCTCACCTCCGTTGGAGGTGTTTTATTAGAAAACATGACACAATTTATCAACACATCATTTATACATATTTAAAACATTTATTATAGAATTATAATTAATATAAAATAGGTAAAATACTAATCTTCAATGTTTCAATCAATACTTCATGAAAAAATAATGCAATAATCACAAATAATATGATATAAATATATATTCTCTACTTTTTAGATTGAAGGTAGCTCACATCCATTAGAGGAGTTTTATTATAAAATAGTAATTGTTATTTAAACAATTCCTTTTTCCTCTTTAAACATTTTACTCAATTTTGGCATCCCAACTTATCAAAAGCATAACATAATTCAACTTAATTTAAAGAAATACTTAAATTATATCTTTAATTGAAAAGGGAAGATGAAGAGACACCTTCCTTAAAAGAAGAACCAAGTCAAACACTCAACGCTTGATAGATTTTTCAGCGACCACTCAGAACTTCTCCACACACATGCACATACCTTCATATAAATATATATATATATATATCAATTAACCCAATTCATGTATTCCTTGAGCCATGACAGAATGCGTACATAAAGATATATGTATATTATATATATAAATACCTCATACATCCACGCACAGAACACAAAAGAAGATCAAAACACTCTAAAACAGTCACTTGGAATCATGAATCATCAATGGACCCAAAATAATAAGGTTGAAAGAAAAGAAGTGGGTTCAAATCATTACCTCAGATGGCTTTGGAAAATCAAAACAACCCCAACCATTTTTCTTTTAGTTGAAGTTTTTGGAACTTACACCAACATGACCAGAGAGACCATTCTAACAACCTACCAATGGATGAAACTGGGAAAATAAATCAACCCTAACCCTAGGGTTTTTGAATGAACATGAAGAGAGATATGGAGAACAAATCACATCTAAAAATGAAGAGAAATAGGAGTGTAGGGCCTTACCTTAGTGGATTGGACAAGAAACGGGACAAGATCCGAATGAAAATAGAGATCAAGGGAGGTTGGAAGGTGGTATTGTCACGTGGCCAAGGGAAGCCCTAGGGGGGTCATGTCGCATGCTGGGGGAGAGGGATAACCCTCTTTGGGTTCTCTAAAACCAACAAAAAATACTAATAATAATACTCATAATAATAAAATTAACAATTATATTATTATTCATAATAGAACATTCACTTATTTTACTTATTTATAAATATATATTAATTAATTTTATTAAATTTCTTTAGAAGACGCTTCATTGTGTTGGATCTCAAAAAAAATGTTTTGGTGCTCGATTTTAAAGATGCCATACCCAGCAAAAGAGAAACATTTAAATTCCATTAGTATTTTCCATCGAATTCAAAACACTGGACATGACATGAAGGTCTCATGATTACTTTTAACTTGGAGTTATATACGATCCATAAGGTCTATAAACCTTTTATTATTATTTTTTTGAAGTGAAAATAATACCCATATTCATGTTTTACTCCCATTGTGGATTTTCATATCCTAATTTGGAAGGGCTCAACAATGAGAAACAATTTCAGAGAGGGAATCCATTTCCCAAAATGTGATATGTTTTTGGGGTTTATTATTTTCCCCTAATAATTATATATGAGATGATATAACACTTTTAGATTTACCCTTGAGATTTTATATATGATATGTTTTTAGGGTGGGTCAAATTTTCCCAAAGTGTATATATAAGATATGATTTTATCTATGATAAATTTCCTATGAGAATAAAAATATGACATACTTTTTCATGATCCTATCCCTCCAAGATTGATTATATATTATATGGTTCTATTCTATGGTTCTTTCCCTATAAGGCTTTTATATGAGATTTATTTTTGAATTAGGTTATTTCCCCCTATTTTTATATGAAATATTCAGGGGAATATGATTATCTAAACCCCAATATATATTTTTTTAATTTTTATGAGATATCCCTCACTATCAAAATTAGCTATTTTCAAACTCAAAGGTAAATTTATTACTCAAGCATCGATGGTAAATATTTTACTTCACAATCACATTTTTTATTACAGATAATATCACAATATGAATTAATAGAATTTTTTTAGTCATGTTAGGGACACTATGAATGGTGTATGACTCTATTTTACTCAATCCCTACTCATATAATGTAATAGATTCAAACCCAAGAAGATCTCATGATTTTAGGTAAATATAAGGAACATTAAATTGATTGATGAAAATGCACAACAGACTAGTTAGGATCCAGGAACTAGGATTTGGTGACCCTCAATAAAGATTCTATAGTCTCATAATATATTATTTTCTATTTATTTATTATACTTTATTAGCATGGTGGATTATTGGTTCAAATATATAGTTGGATGATTACATATTCACTTAATATAGAATTTATTTGATATATTTATTTTGAATATTTTAATTATTGTAATCAATGATGTTTTGTTATCTCTATAGTATTATAATTTTATATGATGGTACATAAATCTTGGGATAACATAGTAAAACCTATATACTAGTTTACAGACACTGTTATATAGAGAGGAACACCATATGTCATGTAACATTCTGACTAGGAAAATAGTGTGTGGTTTTAGGCTAGGTTATCTTTATTGTGGTATCATAACATCATTGTTTCTTTATGTCACTATTTTTGATATGGTAATATATAACAAGATTATGTCGGAGATTTTATTTGACCTTTAACTTATGATTCATGAACACTTTTCCAGTCTAAATTACTTATTACAGGGGATATATTGTTGCAGGTTTTGGTTTTCCCCATTATTGTTGAGATATTTATTCTATCATGATGTGCTAATTTGGGATCGTTAAATGTGATTTTTACTTTTTTTTTAGATTCTATAGTCTCATGGAAATGCAATATATTAAACTCTAATGATTCACATGGAATATATGTTCTTTAATTTTGTTGATTTCCTTAAAAATTGAGGGTTTGGTTTTTTAATGTGTTCAAAATAACATATATAGTGTTCTCCAATATAACATGTTTTTGTTATTATATATATATAGTCCATGAATTTTTATATATAATTAATGTTTATTGGAATCTATCAAGGAATATTCCATAATAATAGATACATGTTTCCATCAAGAAAGGGATTTATAGACACTCATTATTGGTTTCCACAAGTTTTTCTTTCGATAATGTTTGTTAAAAATAGAAAATAATTCTAATTGTTAAAATTCTTGTAAAAGCATAAATAGTTTTTCCCAAGGAGCTTCTTGGATTAATTTTACTTAGCTCTACCAAATATTCAAGATTTTAATTTTATAATGTTTCTTGGGATATTTTATTTTCATGAAAAATTAATAAGATCTTGATATGTGAGGGGGTAGTTTGGTATATAGATTCAGGGTGAATATTGGTTACAAAGAGTGGAATATTGACTCAGCATATTCTATTATATATATATATATATGAGAGAAATTCTTGAGTGGGTGTATTGGTGTTTGTGTTCCCTTAAGTTTGTTCATAAAATCCAAAAATACCATGTGATGACTTATTTTTTGAGTACATGATTGGTTTTATATATAATTATATTAATTTTTGCTGGTTCATATGAAGATATCGGACCATGATACATGATATTTAAGTCACATATGTATAGATCATGTATAGATACTTGCTGTTTCAGAATGTTCCCTCAGTGGTATGTGATAATGTTATAGAACATCAGATGAGGGTGATACCAAAGGTTTGCTTGAATTAGGGCATCAAGGTATTCTTCCTTCTACATGAATATGACATGAAGTGGGTAATGGTCCATGTATTTTTTTTTTGAGCCTAGGATTAGTGAGATAAAACTCATTGGATAATGGGTTAGTTTGTACAATTAGGTTGTGTATGAGTGTAAAAATTTTGGACATCAATGGAGATTGAGTAAAATAATTTGTAATTGCTTATATTAGTGTTCTGCATAACATCATTCTATATAAAAAGTGGTTACTGAGTGTTGGTATGAATTATTAAGAAAAATATTGATGAATGAGGGATACTTTGTAATAACTCAGCCTTATATTTATTATGATATATTCTTCCCAATTATTATTTTTCCACAATTTGGAGTATAACATTGAAAAAACAAATGAATTAAATAATTAAGACACAAAAAATATTTCATTAATCCATTAAAATTCTTTTATAGAATAAATATATCCTTTAAAATTAAAAACTATAAAATTGGAACAAAAAATATGAAAATTAAAATGATAAAATTTGAATCATGTTGTTCTCCATATATTATCAAACTCATGAACAAAAATTTAAAGTGGATGAAATTATATTAAAATATAATAAAAATTAAAGAAATTAAACATGTATATCCTTCATAAGAATTTAGGTAAATTTAGAATAAATCAATTGATGGGTATAGGTGGTAATAAAACCATTTGAATAGTAAAATGACTATATGGAATAGGAACCTAGATGTTAGGAATTGTGACCGGACCACTAAAATATTTATTTAACTTAGAAACTGTAAAATTTCCTATACATAATATTTACAATTTATTATATAATTAAATATAAAAAATTAATTTAATAAACTATGTATCGTGATTAAAAGTATAAATAAATTACAACAACTTTTTAATAAACTAATTTTAATTTTTTTTATATTATTTTTGTTTCAAATTTTAATTACTAAAATTATCCATGTTGTGAAATTATCTTCATAGAATTAATTTTTTTTTCAAAATTAGTTTTTCAAAATTTTCTACGGTTCATTATTTTTTTATTATTTTTTGGGAAAGTATCAATTTTTTAAAATAGTAAAAATATAGTTCCTATGTAACCAGTATGTTATAATTATATTATTTAATATATAACAATGATCCAGTTTATTCTTTAATTTTATACTCAACCAAAAACATGTTTGACGAGTTAAATAATTCTAGATATTCAAATTACAATCAAAGATAGTGAACTCTAATGAAAAATGAATAATTTATTCCATTAGTGAAAATTTGTTTTTCCACTTCCCCTTTTCATAAAATAATTAATTAACTGTATGATCTTTTTAAAATTAATAAAAAAATATTTTTTAATCAAGTAAAATTATAAATATTTTTTTAACTATTATCTGGTTTACCTTGGAAATTATATTTTACATAATACGTTATCTTGAAAATACCCCTCTCCTTAGATATAAATAACCCACTCCCCCTACAAAACCACTTCATAACACATCCAAAAGACAAAACAATACCAAAATCCCCTATCAAACACAATAGAATCCTTATAGAAATTACAGTGTCATGGAATTCAATTATTTTAAAACATTTAGGGTTATCGAAAATGGATAACACAATGGCCAAATTAATATTCTTTCATGTTTTATTTACATTTTAAATTTTCTTCTTCAACGAATCTATTTTTTCCAAACTAGAATATCCTAAAAATAATTAAATATAATGTTAGAGTTACTTTAATGTTATTATCCAACTATAATTATTATATTTTTAATAATTTTATGTGGTATTCTTCTCTCACGTAGACCATTGATGTTGTCATATGAATGGTAGATTAACTTCCTTTGAGGAGAATTTCTACTCGATATGTATCACCATGATTTTGGATGGAAATGATAAAATATTGATAATTTCTACATATATATATAAATATGATTCTATGGTTGATTTTAAAAATGATTAATTAACCCAAAAAATCATGAAATTGAAATAAAGTGTGATATATTAATGAAAACTTAATATCAAAATGTCTCATGATTAACAATGAGAGTTAACATGAAATCCAATAACTATAACTGATCATGAGTGAAAAAAAAGAGCCTAATTTTCTTTTAATTTCATTTTTATATAAACATATGTTTATGATATAGGTGGAAAAGGGGTGATGAATTAAATCTGGATCTATATTAGGGGTAATCATGAATTCAAATCTTTATTTTTTGGGTAATATTATCTTTCTAATTAATTTTATTACGGGCACTTCTCAAAAGTCATAAAAATTTCATTTCACATTCCATACCCTCTTATTCCTAGGTATATACATTATCTAAGCTCATTTAATCTATTTCTATGATAATTATAAGTATTTTACAAAGGGGTTTTATTTTTAAAAACATCTCATTGAATCCTCTACAGGTTTTACTTCATTACTCAAAGAATGGTAAAATTGTATTTTTAGAATATTCTCTCCTTGGTTATTTTAGGAAGGCCAGTATTTTTTTATTAATATATTCTAAATGAAATATTTCAAAAACTCATTCATTTAATTAGGATTATTTACTAATTAAAACACTTATATGATTCCTTATAATAAGTAGTGCATGGTAATGATCATTTTATGATGTGATATGTGAGTGATGAATTTTATATCACACTAATGAAATAGGTAATGTTATATATCATAGGGGGTTATTTTTATTATGAATGAACATGATTCCAGAATTTTTCACTACTATGAAATAATGATTTATGAACATACCTTATACATGAACATGATTCTAGCTTTATTTATAAATTATATGTTTTATATAACCACTAGGTTTTGATGATTCATTATTCTCAATATTCTACATTCCATTACTTTATCTATTGATTTACTCATACTTATGATGATATTATACAAATATAATTTCATTACGATGATTAATTATTTCCAATTTATTAATCATTTTTTCTCTTATTCCATCCATTTTATTTCTATATTTAATGGGATTTTAGATCATTTTTATGTCTATCCTCACATTATTACAAGTAATATGGGGACCATGAGATAGTTATGGAGTATAATGAATAAATATTTAAATAATATTTGTGTATAATAATGTATTCATGGTTCATAAACATAATTTTTCTTAGAGATATAGTGTTTCTATTCTATAATGTATCTATATTTTTTTATTTATATTAAAAATGACTAAATGTTCATGTAATAAAAATGTCAGTTACTACATTTCATTCTAGATAAGGATATATATAATTTAAGAATCATGACTCAAAAATGTAGTTGAAACCCCAATAGATAAGTAAATATAATAAAATATCATCATGAATTTTGGTAAAGTATAGTGTGTGTGATCTCATTGTAATGACATACCAATAGAGATAATGATGGTTCATTCAAGGTTAGGTGTAAATGAACTTAGTGGTAACAACATTAAAAATGGATGGTTTCATATTAAGCAGATATTAACTCAATGAATGATAATTGAGCATAACATTGCACTGGTTTTCAAACTCCTTGGCGATAAAATTTGGTTGATCACATTCTCTTTACAAACAGTTTTGAATGATATATAGAAAAGGTAATATTTATTTTAATGCTAGAAAATAATTTGATAAAGTATTCTAAAAAATTATTTAGAAATTAGTTAACACAAAAATTTAGGTATCCCATATGATAGGAAAATATAATTTGTTTTCATGAGATAGTACATTATTTATTCATTCTTTACTGAAATTTTTTTTTATAACTTTTATTTTAAACAAGGCTTCAAACCAGGAAACCATACCACTAACCCAATTGATGGAAAATGCAACATATTCATGAATGACATTAGTAATTAAATGGGAAGAGAATTCCAAAAATCGATAGCGGTATATACCTCAAGATATGAAAAATTACTTAAATAGTGTGGAATGTTTTCCTTCATCCCAAAAGGAAAAATTATTTATCGTGTCCTTTAAGAACTGACGTCCACTAAAACTAAGTTCATCTACTAATCCACATGTCACCAAACATTATAAAAGCCTAATGGAAATGATCTGTACTATGATCCCCTATTTTTAGAATGATAATTTTGCTCTTGCAGTATATTAATTAGATAAATAAGTTGGTCAATGGAGGAAATTGACCTTGAATATATAGTCAATGGATGAATTGGAATAAATGGATTGGGAAGACTTTAAGAATACAATTACTAATAATTATTTACAATAAAATCTTCAAAAACATATTGAAATAGAATCTCATGATCTTAAGAAAATTCAAAATGATTACATTAAAATATAAATGAGAAAATTCAAAATACTTTCTTGGTATGCCTCGTATTTTTAGAAAGCTTCATGATTCGAGAGAGTTCTGCGGTGGGTGCGTGAAATATTTCATGTCCCCACCCCGTGTGTTTGACATTTCATGCCTCCGACCTCATCACACAATTATTTCACACAGACCTGTTTTTTGCACCGCCGAACACCTATAAAAAGAGGGAGACCCCTTTGACTTCTAGGCAGAAGAATATGAATCGGCTCTTGTGCGTGAAATTCTCCTTCCATGTGCGCAAATATGGCTTTCAGGTATGGTTCTTTTCATTCCAAGTCGCCACGGGGTCCTCCTTTGTGCAAGACCCCATTAGCTTAGACTGAATTCCAATCCCTTCGGGGTCCGCCCACTTGCGTGAAATCCCTTCCACTGGTGTGCAGGCTGTCCAATCACGTTCAGTCCCATTAAATTTCATGCAACCCAGTCATTCCTTACATCCTCTCTTAATTGTGCATAATTCCTACTCCTTTCACGCAATCCTTTCATTTAGCATGAAAAAACTCGTCTCTATTTCCACAGAATCCACAATGATTTCGTGCTAGCCTTGTGTTTTTTGCATAGGACTGATTATTTCCCACGTAAGCCTCAAAGGATGTGTGCAACCCTATAGGAACCCCATTCCTCATACTCCTTGGGCGTACCTCTTCACATGTGTCTGATGCTCTTCTTATGGTGCCATTCATAGGTGCCTCTCATGCCTTGGGCATCCACATCGTACACCATTTTTCTCATATGAAAATCTAGGCTTGTATGAAGTAACTTCAAAGTCCCTTGGACAGTTCTTACTATTGTGTTTCTTCGCCTCATGCTTCTTCCCATAGGTATGCTAACAGCTATTACTTCTTCGCATAGCCACACTAACGTGGACCCCTCGATGGTTCGCTCCATGACCCCCCTTGCAACAGCCTTGCATGTCCCCTATCATCACCAAGGAGCATAGGGTACCCGTTATATAAGTCCTAGGGGTGATGAGTGACACAACCTCATCCGAGCTTGAGGATGTTAAACTGCCAAGCACCATTGTCCTCAGCACATGACATTAAACTGTGACCTCACCCCGTGCCAAGCATGCAGGTCCCCCTGCCTTGAACATTCCCCACACCCACTTGTCTCCACGGGGATGGGAGCAACCCTTACAGGGGATGACATCCTCCTTATCAGAGTGGTGTTTGTCCGCGGGGAAAGAGAAGCCACCTTGGTGTAAGCCCTCATCTTTCCTTGTATGAGGCAGCATCCCTACTCCTCATTTCATCTTCGGTCCCTAGGGCCACCGAAGAGCATGGTAAGGAAAGGTTCTTGTATTTTCTTCGGTATGAAGTCCTTCTCCCGCTGCGCTTTGTCACCTCAAGCCTCCATCCTAGAGTAAGTCCCCACCACTTCCTGGGCTGCTAACCACACATAAGCCCTTGTTTTCTCTTTGGGCCGCTCCACACGTAATCCCCACCATACTTTCCACGGACGCACCTTTCGCGATGTGATCGCCAGGTCTCTCCCATCTCTTGTTTCACACACCGATCATGAGTCATGTGATCTTAGAGCAGGCACTGACCATGACCAACACCATGGGCCACCTCATAGTGTAATCCCCAACCATCATCCCGAACTATGAGGACATTGATCCATGTTAAGGCATGGTACGTAGGAAGCCTCCATGATGTTCAAGCCCAACACCTTGGGCTGCCTCAGAGTGTAAGCCCCAACCATCATCCCAAACTATGAGGATGTTGATCCATGTCAAGGCATGGTACGTTGGAAGCCTCCACGAGGTTAAGGCCCAAAACCTTGGGTTGCCTCAGAGTGTAAGCCCCAAACATAACCCGAACTATGAGAACTTTGATCCATGTCAAGGCATGGTACGTAGGAAGCCTCCATGAGGTTCATGCCCTACACCTTGGGCTGCCTTAGAGTGTAATCCCCATCCATTATCCTGAACTATGATGACTTTGATCCATGTCAAGGAATGGTACATAGGAAGCCTCCATGAGGTTCAATCCCAACACCTTGGGCTGCCTTAGAGTGTAATCCCCAACCATCATCCCGAACTATGATGACTTTGATCCATTTCAAGGCATGGTACGTATGAAGCCTCCACGAGGTTCAATCCCAACACCTTGGGTCGCCTTAGAGTGTAAGCCTCAACCATCATACTGAACTACGAGGACATTGATCCATGTCAGGGTATGGTATGTAGGAATCCTCCACAAGGATCAAGCCCAACACATTGGGTCGCCTCAGAGTGAAATCCCCAACCATCAACCCGAACTACATGGACTTTGATCCATGTCAAGTCATGGTACGTAGGAAGCCTCCACGACGTTCAATCCCAACACCTTGGGCTTCCTCAGAGTGTAATCCCCAACCATCAACCCAAACTATGAGGACTTTGATCCATGTCAAGGTATGGTACATAGGAAGCCTCCACAAGGTTCAAGCCCACCACCATGGGCCGCCTCAGAGTGTAATCCAAAACCATCATCCTGAACTACGAGGACATTGATCCATGTCAAGGCATGGTACGTAGGAAGCCTCCACGAGGTTCGAGCACAACACCATGGTCCACCTTAGAGTGTAAGCCCCAACCATCATCTTGAACTATGAGGACTTTGATCCATGTTAAGGCATGATACGTAGGAAACCTCCACGAGGTTCAAGCCCAACACCTTGGGCCATCTCAGAGTGTAATCCCCAACCATCATCCCAAACTATGAGGACATTGATCCATGTCAAGGCATGGTATGTAGGAAGCCTCCACGAGGTTCAATCCCAACACATTGGGTCGCCTCAGAGTGTAAGCCCCAACCATCATCCCAAACTATGAGGACTCTGATCCATGCCAAGGAATGGTATGTAGGAATCCTCCATGAGGTTCAAGCCGAACACCTTGGGCCGCCTCAGAGTGTAAGCCCCAACCATCATCCTGAACGTTGAGGATTTGATCCAGGTCAATTCATGGTATGTAGGAAGCCTCTATGAGGTTCAAGCTCAACACCTTGGTCTGCCTCAGAGTGTAATCCCCAACCATCATCCCGAACTATGAGGACATTGATCCATGTCAAGGCATGGTACGAAGGAAGCCTCCACGAGGTCCATTCCCAACACCTTGGGCCACCTCAGAGTGTAAGCCCCAACCACCATCCCGAACTATGAGGACTTTGATCCATTTCACGGCATGGTATATAGGAAGCCTCCACGAGGTTCAATCCCAACACCTTTGTCCATCTTAGAGTATAAGCCCCAACCATCATCCCAAACTATGAGGACTTTGATCCATGTCAAGGCATGGTACATAGGAAGCCTCCATGAGGTTCAATCCCAACACCTTGGGCCCCCTCAGAGTGTAATCCCCATCCATCATCCTTAACTACGAGGAAATTGATCCATATTAAGGCATGGTACGTAGGAAGACTCCATGAGGTTCAAACCCAACACCTTGGGCTGCCTCTGAGTGTAAGCCCCAACCATCATCCTCAACTACAAGGAATCTGATCCATGTCAAGGTATGATATGTAGGAATCCTCCATGAGGTTCAAGCCCAACACCTTGGGACCCCTAAATGTGTAAGCCCCAACCATCATCCCAAACTATGAGTACTTTGATCCATGTCAAGGTATGGTACGTAGGAAGCCTCCATGAGGTTCAAGCCCAACAACCCTTGGTTCCGACCGTCTCCATGTCAGTGTGCTAAGACCCTATCATCCCAAACTTTGAAGACTTTGATTCGTGTTAAGGAATTGTACCTAGGAAGCCTCCACGAGGTTCAAGCCCAATACCCATCAGTCCCGACAACCATCACCTCGATTCACAAACACCTCAGACCACCTCATAGTGTAAGCCCCAACTATCTTCCTGAACTACGTGTACTTTGATTCCCTGCCACGGGGATACGTAGGAAGCCTCTTTGAGGCTCAATCCCAACTTCATTGTCGCCCTTGCAATGGAAATAACTCATCCCTCCTTCACTTCATTACCCATACCGATCCTCACCCAGGCCTCCACATCCCGGTGGGATCATGCCACCCTACTCCCCATTCCATCAAACATATTTGGGAAGCCACACTCATGATGGCCCTAGTATCGGCGTTCCCTCCAGGGAGTTCCTCCATCTGAACCACTCGAATCAATGTTCCGATCAGTCTGATCCATCTTCACTGGATGTTAAACTTGCGGCATACCCTATGTCAAACATGGGAAGCTGAGGAAAAAATCAGATACTTGCCAATGGTATATGATTTTCCACGATCGATGTGGGATTCCTTGGGATTTCGCGCCCTCGAGAAGCCCTATAAAAGGGACAAAAGATAGATATGCAAATACCCTAGTGTCTAGACATGCCAGTGGGGCCCAACATGACCACTCCTCTAACTGAAGGTTGCTACTATGACTGGACCCCTTGGAATGTCTTGACAGAAGCAGTGTAATTAACTAGTGTCCACGAAGATATGGCACCGTGAAGAGTTTCATTAACAACATCTTAAATCTATGAGTGAGACCTATACTAGGTGACGAGATCCAAGGAGGAATCCACGGAAGGAAGAACCAGCATACCATCATCCCATTTCGATCAAGGAGCAGATGTCCTGGAATAAGGAGCGGATGTCACCCGCCTTTGGAAAGCGGGAATGCGGGGAAACAGCTGCGCTTCCTCCACCCGATGAATGTGCGCGCCCCGACAAAAGTGTGGGAAACAAAAATGGTGAACCCTATGTGAACGTCTTCCCCTAAATACAGATAATATTAGTGCTCAAGGAATCGGCAGATTATCATGTCACCAGACCCCGTCATTCGGCACGAAGTCCCACCAAGAAAACAGTGGGCCTACGTGAAACTCGCCAGAAGTTGGGGTAGTTTGGATGTTGAGCATCTCGTTCTCTGATGTTGTCAGTGTGGATCCCTCTTACCGAAAAAGGAAGATAGAACGAGGATGGGACACTAGTTGTCAATTTCTTTTCCTACCAGTATTAATGATTTCATCTCCCTGCTTTCAGGAACCTATTTGTTGCGTTCGGAACTTTATAACCTCCTACCCACTGGTGTAGAGGCCGGGGCAATATCGACGCGGCTACGACGCACGGTTCTACCTCTTCCATGACGGCCTCAACCACCACGAATGCTGGGCACCGGTTTCCCCTCTCCCCATTGTAAATTATCTAGCGAAGGGTAGTTAATTACCTTGAACACAGGTACGAAGAGAATGGGATCTTCCCCACCATGGATATGGCCCACCAAGATCTCGAGGTGGTTTCTCCTTGCCATCAACGTCTCCCTCGAGGGCCACGTAGGGAGCCGCTGGTCCCCACCTCGACATTCGTCTATTTCTAGAGCTTGTCCCCAGAACGCCTTGACAGCTCCCTGCCCTATGCCGATGATGTAGGGGATGTCCAGGTCGGCCTGATCAGAGGCCCTCTCTAAGGGATCCTATCAAGGGCTCCCACTAGGCTGCGTCAACACCGCCGCCCGGTTCCCCAAGCCAAGGAGCAGGTAGGCCATGCACCTGCACTACTGGCTCTAGTTCACCTGACCCGACGCCAGCTTCGGGCTCAAATGGAAGATGATGCCTACCGTGGGGAGTCAACATCAGCGACTACCATGGCCCGAGCCAATACTGACTCATATCCCAAACTCCTCTCATACGTTGAGAATGAAAAGTTATATGCTCGACCCGGATCAAGGCCCAAACCACCCCACGGGTAGGCTGGGTCGACTATGTCGGTCGCTGGCACAGGCGATGGCCACTGGGGACCAATCGGCAGCAATGCCACCCAGTGCAAAGGCCCACTCCGTACCACCACTACAGAAGGTGCAGCTCCTCCCTGCTTCCAAAATTCGCTTGGAGGTCTGCCCTGTGCCACCTTCAACCCAAGTGAGGTTCTTCCCCGTGACAGAAACACTCTGTATGGGGGTCTCTCCTGCACTCACTACACTGGGTATGGGGTCACTCCCCCTGCCACAGATCGCAGGTATGTGGACATTGCACGTCCGGTCACACGCCATCATGAAGGCCCTCCCCATGTCCTCATACTAGCCAGCAAAGGTCCTCCTCACCCCAGCGATCGGAGGGGTGGAATCCAACTTCACTTCACCAACGTCCAGCATGGAGGCCCTACCCGTGCTCAGATTTACCAATATGAGGACCTTCCTCACACTTATGTAGTCAGGGGAAATGAGAATGAAGGTCTTACCCATGCTCCTACCGGTCCTACCTCTTTTTCTATCTGCTCTAGCGAAGGTCATTCCTACTCCAGTGCTTCCTGTGGAGGTCCTCCCGATGTCCCTTTAGACATTTTCCCCGGTGCTCCTCGAACCACGGCCCACCCTGGCGGGAGCTCTCTCCACCCCAGCACCAGTATGGCCGAAGGAGCTCCTCGTGCCGAAAGTGGGCCTTGCCCCAAAGAGCCACCCAGGGGCAGGAGAGTAGGTGGTCTTCACCGTAAGAATAATCCTGGGGAGGGATGGACAAGAATTAGACCATTTTGCTCCTCGGACTCTGAGGTAGAGTATGACTCCATGCTAGAACCCTCCCCTCAGTCCTCCAAATCGAAGGTTGGGGTAGGAACGAGGTGCATCATACTCATACTCTTGGAATGTGAGGTACATAAGATCCATGTCTCCCTCTGATGATGTGTCAGGATCTTTGGTCGATGGTCCATCCTATCATGATATAGCATCCATTTCACTACAAAACTCAAATGACTACCCGAGAATCGGTGGCTAGTCAGCCTGCTCACAATACTCTCCCCCGGCCAGCCCGTCATCCCAGCGGTCTGCCTCAGTACCAATACCAGTTCCTCAGCCACCCCTAGTTGATGAGTTCAATAATCAGGGGCCAGATATTTAATCTAAGCTGAGGAGCTTCTGGAACATCCTCGCAGTAGACCACTTCCCTAAGAGGTTTTGTCTAGTCGCAGGACCAAATTTTTGTGCGCTGGAATCTTTCACCCCGGAGGAGTTTGAATGTTTCCGCCCGACCCTCAGGGCGAGTCACTTTAGTCTACACTACCAGAGAGTATAATATCTCAGGAGAAATGTGCCCCTTGAAGACATTGGCAAATAGTTTCATCTGGTTGACCTGGCCACACTCCCCGCGGTCCAGCACCCCGATTCACCTAGTCACCACAGGACCATCCAACAGCAATGTGTTCAGAGTTTCTAAGTACTCCGCGAGGTTATTACAAAGGTGACCCCCTATGAGCAAGTCTGTGGAAAGGGGAAGTATTCTTCCACACTCTTCAGTGTTATTCACCGGAATCCCGACTCACTAGGTGACATTGAGTACATGCCCTCAAGAAGAGTTGCGGTCAATATGACCGATCTCTCGGGAGGGGAAAACGAGCTGGAACTTCTTGATGGAAACTTCCTCCCTCATGATGTGCCACCACTAATGGACCCATCGGGAATGATTAATATTCAGCAGAGGAACCTCTTAGATCTCCCTCTACCCACCGAGGCATTGGTACTCAGTCGGAATTTTGGTAAGGGAAAAGAGCACATTGGAGCTGTCAAGCACTCCGACCTATCTGCTTCAGTGCAGAAAATGGAGGAGGACCCCGAAAAGGCCAAATTATTCCAAAAACATGTTGAGTAGAAGAGTTTGGTCGGAGAACTCCTGGATGAACGCACTGCAGAGCGACGGCACGACTACAGTGATCCTTGGCCGGGCCAGCAGGGGCAAGAACAACTAATCCTTGACGAGCTTCCCCCAGGAAACTCGGATCATGTCGCTCCCGCAGACAGGGCGGAAGTCGGAGCTCACATAAAGAGGTCATGGTATGTCCCACAAAACCATCTTTAACGGTGCGACAATCCAAGAAACCTAGCTCGGGCTCCCCCATCCACACCATGGGTCGCTCCACCAGCCACTCCACGAGCCGCTGAGCCTGCCTACCGCATTGAGGAACCCGGCAATGCGCTCGTCGTTAGGGATCCCCGTCAAGACATGGACCCCCATCCAGATGACCCGATAGAAGCACTCATCTCCCACCTAGAGGCATTGGAAATGCAACAAGTGGCAATCCCACCAGATGGCAAGCCATACCCAGCATGGGTGGATGATATATCGTCACCTCCGTGATACGGAAACCCCACCTTCTCCCCCTTTAATAGGACGTTGGACCCACTGCAGCACCGGGCCCACTTCAACTCAATGTGTGGGCCTATGATAGGTACTCCAGCATATCAGTAGGCTTCCATGCTCTGATTTTTTGTTCAGACACTGGAGGGGTTGGCATTTGTCTGGTATAGTCAGCTCCCTATCGGATCTGTGACTAGCTGGGAGGAACTTTGCTGGAAATTCCTTTACCACTTTAGCTCTAACACCCAAAAAACAAGCATCGCAGACCTCTTCAATTGAAAACAAAGGCCTGATGTGTGAGTCGCAGACATTATCACCTTGTGGAAGAGGCTCACATACTCCCTTGACATGCCACTGACTCCAGAGAAATTACTAACGTTGTGCATAGGGAATGACAAGACGGAGCTGGTTCCCTCGCTGATCACTCAGACCTATCCTGGAGGGTTCCGATACTTCTCATTTAAGGCCCAGAACCTCAAAGAATCCCTACAACATGCCATTAAGGCATGTCTGTTTCCCCCTGTAATCCCAGAAAAGAGGGCTCTCAAAGCCGACCCCGCTGTAGAGGCCCAGATAGAGGCCCCCAGACAGCTGGAGTTACTACCAGTGGAGCCAACTCTGCAGCCCCAGAGAGGTCCACCACCGTGGGCACAGCTTCCAGCCCAGCAGAAATCGCCTCAAAATTGGAAGGCGCCTCCACGTAAAGCACCTCCACCACCTAGTCGTGATAAGCAAGTTATGCCTTTTCAGTAGGCTCCTTCGGCCCCACAATAGGGTCAGGCCCCTAGATCCCCCTTTCCAGACAGAAGAAACCATACCTACTCATTCAATGAGGCTCAGGTCCCTAGTTACTTCCACAGATTCTTAGATCAGGGAATTGTACGCTTTCCTGAGTGCAGAAAACTAGAAAAGGCAAATCTCACCGATCGACCCAACTACTGCCCTTATCACCAGATCCTAGGGCACACCCTTAATAAATGATATGTGTTCAATTACTAGATCCAAGACGATATTGACAACAACATAGTCAGGTTGGGCCCATCCCTGGAATAAGTGGCGGGTGTCTTTGTAAGTCCATATAGTAGAAGAGACAGTGAAGGCAAGTGGTAGTAGGTTTCTAACCACGGATCTCGAAAGTATAATGAATGGATGGATCGCAAAGTGGTCTCCCACACCCATGGAATTATTCAGGCATACCTGAATCAGTTGGAGCCTTCAGAAGCTGTGGCCACCACTTATGTATCATCATCTCAGTCAGCCTCTTCCCATAAGAGCAGGTATCAGTGATGTAAGAAAAAGCAATGTGCCCCACCAATGTTGTCGTCATCCTACACTCTTGGCGAATTTATCCCCCAGAGATGGGGATTCCCCCTAGAATTCTCCTAGTGATGGATGACTCTTCAAGTGATAGTCAAGGGTATTCTTTTGGTTAACACTGTCGAGTTGGTAAACAACTATATGACTCCCGATGAGGGGGAGCATCAGAAGAACCTCCCCAATATCCCCAGTCGATGACAATGTCGGAAGAGCCGCATCCATATGGGTCACTGGGACACATCATTTGGCACCTCCATCCAGGCCATGCATGCCAGCAGGACCAGACAGTAGGCCGAGGGAAAAACAAAACATGTTCAGCCTCTTCATCTGATGTTGATTGGCCCGCCTCCACCCCCATTTGTGCTACTGGATCAGGCAGAACCACTTCGTTCATGCCGTAACTAGCTTCGCCCAGCTACAGGACAGTCTCAGTTGTATAGTCATCATCTGATAGCTACTCCTCAGGCTTCGACTAGTTAATAGAGGGATATACCCGGTACCAGTCAACTGTCGGTCCAGCTGGTAGGGCCCGCTATACCTCATATCACAGAACGGCATTCTGAAAGCAGAAGTTCGCTCCTGGCACGGAAGTATGATGTTCTCAAGCACCTCACCGGAACCCCAGCAAGGTTTTCCATCCATGAATCCATTCACTTTTCTCCAGATATGCGTGAAGCAATCGCCGAGGCTTTGATAATGTCCCTCTAGTTTGAAACGGAGGTATCAGCTGCAGAAACCATTCATGCTAAAATAGTTGAGAATGTCGAATGTCAGACCATCATTTTTTTCCCTGGATAGGATGAAGGCTCCCTCATATAGGGGAACATTCACCCGTTGTACATAAAAAGACAATTTAACAGCGTGGATATTCGCCACTGTCTCATTTACACCAGCTCCGGGATCAACCTTATCCTGACACAGACACTACGGAAGCTAGGGTTATTCGAAGTTGACCTGACTCCCTCTTATTTAAGAATCCATGGATATGACAGGATAGAGCATATCCCGGTCAGCAAGATCAAGTTAAAGACCTAGTTCGGCGGCCTAGTTTCCAGCACCGAGTTTATAGTTGTCTCCCAGGACACCGTGTTCAATTCATTGATGGGCAGGCCATGGCTCCACCTGCATGCAGCGGTCCCCTCATCGTATCACCAATGCCTCAAGTACTCCCTTAACGGTTGAGGGGGCATAATCCAAGGTGATTCATCTCCTTTCGCCTCTTGTGAAGCCCACTACTTAGATGGTGACTATTACATTAGCAAGGATAAACAAGTCCAAGCAAGTGAAGTTGATCCTGTCACCGTTTCAACCGACCCTTGGCAGGCCTAAATGATGCCTATGTCTTCCTAATCCACCAGTTGGAGGCCACGACCCCCAATATGAGGAAATGTTTTGTCATTTCCAGTACAAGGGGGAACCATGATCCCAAATCCAGGCAGTGTTGAAAGATCACTTCGTATTCTTATATGAATCAGGCCTAAGTGATTCTGAAGCCTCCCAATCCCATTAGGTATCCGGACGTCCAACTCATTGTAATGGCAATACGTCATACATGTCTATTTAAATAGGCAGGAATAAGCCGGCTCCAGTCGATGTGCCACCAACGCTTTGATCTTATCAAGCGTGACCCCTTGGGCTGGAGACCAGATGGGATCGAGACGACATCCTTCATTGTAATGGTATCTGTAGTGTTGGGGTTCTCCGATGCAATAACCACTATTGATCAAGCTGATACCAACCTTCCGTCAGGTTCTTCCAACCTAGAGGAAGCTTCCCCCACTAGAAATCCTTCCTCTGCAAGCAAAGAAGAGAATTTTTAGGATGCTACCCCCTCCTTTGAAGAATTTGTCTCCTCCACTGTCGATGAAATGGTACAGGTGAACCCTCACAGTAAGGCAGATCTGCAACCCACATTGATCAGTGCTGCCATGTCCCTCGAGGAGCAGCAACGGTACATAGATTTACTAAAATAGCACCATGATGTGTTCTCCAGGAGTTACGACGAGATTCCAGGACTATATCCTAGGGTAGCCATCCACTACCTCGGTCTCCTAAAAACCCATCGCAGGTTCAAGCAGCATCCCAAGAAGATGAACCCTTCTCACGGTGCCATGGTGGAGGCCAAAGTAGACAAGCTCATCAGAGCTAGCATCATCAAGGAGGTCTAGTAGCCCAATTGTCTAACAAACATTATTCCACTCAGAAAGAGGAACATACATATGAGAGTTTGTATGGACTTCCGTGATCTCAAATGCCATTGTTCGAAGGATGATTTTCCCCTTCCTGTGATGGAGCTCTTGATTGATGCCATGGACGGGTTCCAAGCCCTCTCCTTCATGGATGGTTACTCTGGATATAACTAGATCTGAATGGCCCCTGAGGACGAGGATTCTACAGCTTTCAATTCCCCCCAAGGTACTTTCTGTTACCAAGTTATGCCTTTCGGCCTGAAGATTGCAGGTTCCACCTATTAGCGGGAAACACACCTCCTATTCAAGCCAATCCTTGGGATATTGGTAGATTTCTATGTGGATGATATGGTGGACAAATCCCGCCAGCACCAGGACCATCTCAAGGATCTTCAGAAAGTGTTCGGCCTCCTCCATTCTTGCCACTTGAAGATGAACCCATTAAAGTGTGCTTTTGGGGTCACCTCTAGAATGTTCATTGGATTTTTTGTCAGGTATCGGGGCATCGAGATCGACCCGGAGAAGATTAAGGCAATATTTCAGATGCATCCCCCGAGTATTATTCGGTAGCTTCGAGGTTTCCAAGGCCACTTGTCCTACGTACACCGATTCACTGTGAATTCAGCAGGCAAGTGTAATCCCTTCTCTCAGATCATGAAGAATGGCCCCACTTATGAGTGGGATGAGGAGTGCCATACCACCTTTGATGAAATCTAGAAGTATCTGCTCCAGCCTCTGTTCTTAATGCCACCTGTATCTGGGAAGCCGTTGGTCCTCTACATCACCACCCTAGAATGGTACCTCAGTGCCCTTCTCGCCCATAAGAACAATGAGGGGACAGAAAACAACCTCTACTACCTCAGCTGCATGCTCCACGATACGGGGACCAGATATTCCCCCATAGAGAAGAGCTGCCTTTCACTCATGTTTGCCGTTCAGAAATTGCAACATTACCTGCAGCACCACGAGGTACATCTGCTTTCCAAAGTAGACCCATTGAAGTACATCCTAGGGCATACCATGTTGACTGGCCGACTACCGTGGTGGGTGGTAATCCTCCAACAGTTTAACATCAGTTTCGTTCCTCTGAAGGCTATCAAGGGACAGGCGTTGGCCGATTTCCTTGTTTCCCATCCAACACCCACAGACTGGTCCTTGGACCTGGATTTTCCCGATGAGGCAATCCTCTCAGTCGACCAAGCCAGACCTTGTTGGCAGATGCACTTTGATGGTTCCTCCCAGATCCCCACCGATAGGACGCTCAAAGATCCTTGACTCAACAGAGTAGGCATGGGTATAATTTTTATTACCCTAGTGAAATATATTCTTTCATTATCATTCCTGTTGTTAGAAGTCTGCACCAACAATGAGGCGGAGAATCATACCCTCATTATTGTCTTCGAGCTGGCCCTCAAGAACGATGTGCCCCATTTTCATGTGAAAGGGGACTCTGAGAAAGTCATTAAGAAGATCAATGCTAGCAATGTTTTAAGGAATCCAGAACTCATACCATTGTTGGAACGCACTCTCTATATAATGGCCCAGTTCCCTTCTCGAGCAGAGTTTACCCATGTCCCTCGGTCATAGAACAGTTGAGCAGATTCTTTGGCCAGTTAGCTGTCTCACTTGCAGAGCCCAAAAAGGATGATCTAATTATACATGTGGCACATCGGAGAGTCATAGCTCCTGTTACCTCGGATGGCGGTGACGGCCCATAGGTAATCCCTCTTACTTTCAGTGCCTCTGCGTCAGGACCCCCAGGTCATCTGGATGCAGTGATCAAAATGGTTGCCGATTGGAGGACACCTTTGGTTGGATACCTCCATCACGGTAATCTCTCGTCATACCGGAATTTGCGTGAGCAAATCTGGCTCCACGTGCTACATTTTACCCTCCAGAGTGGTCCTAGCATTGAGGCAATCCTCTACAAGTGCGATTTTGATGGTGTTCTCCTCCATTGCATTCAAGGGGTTGAGATTCCACAGGTCATGCAACAGGTTCACGCTGGTTCGTGCGCTGCCCATTAGGGTCGGCCAAAATTGTCTCACCAAATCCTAATATTAGGGTATTTTTGGCCCTCCATGACCCACGACTACATTCATTTTTCCAATAGGTGTCATGTGTTGCAGGTTCATGCTGACTTTGTGCATCGGCAACCGGAGCCTCTCCATACTACGACGTACTCTTGGCCCTTTGCAGTCTGGGAGATAGATGCCCTAGGACCAGATCCACCAACAAAAACTCGTCAATAGCAGTTCATTCTGACCATTATGGATTTCTTTTCCAAGTGGGGAGAGTCAATTTCACTAAAGGAATTGAAGGCCCGTTCTATCATTGACATCGTGAGTTCCAATATCATTCATCGGTTTGCAGTTCCTCACTCTATCCTCACCGATAACAGCACTAAATTCTGAGCAGCGGAGCTGAAAAAGTTGTACGCCAAGTACAGCATTCGCTCTAACCATAAATCTTGCTACCACGCGTAGTCAAATGGGTAGATCAATGCGTTCAACAAAACCCTCTATAACATCTAGCAGAAAATGGTTGTTCAGCACAAGAAGAGTTGGCTGGATAAGCTCCCAAACTCCCTTTGGTATTATCATATAACGAATTTTAATTCCACCCAAGTTACCCCATATTCTCTGGTGTACAGAACTGAGGTTGTCCTGCCCATCGAGATTCAGTTTCCCTCATTACGCACAGTGGTATATGACCAGCAAACGCTGGATAGAGTAGCTGAAATCCTTCTAGCTGAATTGGAGGCACTTAACTAGAATAGGCTTTGTGCACTGCAGAGTCTAGAAATTCATCAGAGCAGGATGGAATGAGCCTTCAATAAGAAGGTTCACCTCCGCTCTTTCCTACAAGGCGACTTGGTGCTGGATTTGAGAACACCATTGATACCTGGTAGGAAACCACCCAAGTTGGAGCCCAAATGGGAAGGACCTTTCATTGTTTATAAGGATTACCCCAATGGAGCATACGCCCTGGTGACCATGGATGGTGAGTGTATAACACATCCCACCAATGCAAAGTTCCTCAAGAAATACTTTTCCTAAGCATATGGTCCTGCATAACCCAAAACGGTGCGCTAGTCCAGCATGATGTTAAACTGCAGTGTCCTGCATGACGTTAAACTACACCTCCAAGAACTATGTGCAGCTTTATTTCCATCATTATGGGATACGTAGGACCACCCAAACCGTTAGGTTTTGGGTCCATCCCCATCTCTTAGAGATCTCCTAGTCACCTAGGCCCCTAGGCCTGTTCACTTCCAAGAATGGGATATATAGGTGTGGTACATTGTTATGCCCCCATTTGCATTGGGTTTTTGGAAACTATGGAATGCCCCATTAAGAGTTCACAATATCTTTGTTCTACACGCATCGGTGTGATTTGGTCCCCTCGACCCTTTGAAGTGGTTCGCCGATGATTCCAAGGGACTCTGGTCTAGGACCTGGAGTGTTAGATTCAACTTGGGCAAGTTCCATTCACTTGTCAGGATTTGTGTTCCCCTTCATTTGGGCTTCCATTATCTTTCACACATGAAGGGACCCCCAAAAATGCATTGATTATAGGATTAAGGGATCTCCTAGCATTAAGGACCAATGTCACCTAAGGGTTTTTTTGGACAACAGATCGATACAAGTCTCGTGTTGCGAACATGGTCAGCAGTCGATACTCATTTGTTTGTCCCCATTTTAGGCTAACGCGACATGGATGCTGTGTTGCAAACATGGTCAGCAGTAATCCTCAATCGCCACGCCAATCCCTTTATGCCCTAAATGTTGGTTACATGATTCACATTATGTTGCACCCAATCATGTCCAGGTAGAATTTGGACACCCTTGGCATTATCCCTCGTTGCACCTCCGCACATCAGGGGGAGAAAGCTGAAATACAGCTTTCATTGGGGCTCCCCCGGTCTGAGCTCTAATACCTTAAACTAATATATTCTATAAGATCTATGTGTGGCTCAATTATCATCCTCATGGGACACATAGGATCACCCAGACATTGCATTTTCAGGTCCAGCTCAGCTGTGAGCTAGCTTCTCCAGCCACTTATCCTCTAACCCTTACTGGCCTCTTGGCCCGAGGCTCCTTTCCTAAAGTTGTGCACGGTGATGATGTTGACCTCTTCCTCATTAACTTTAGGTATGCTTTATCACGTTATGTGAGTTCCCCCTTGTCCAAGCCATATGACTTTAAACTATGCTATCTTGTCCTATTGCATGACCCTAAACTATGATGATATCGTCCTGGCTGCACAACGAAAAATGGAACTACATTGTGACGACCTCATTATAGGGGACATCACGTTGGGTATCAGTCATCCAATATACCATTTTCTCAATGCTAGCATCTGTCTTGATTCCCCTGGTGATATCGGGATCCCTAGGTCCTTGACTTGTCGCTTCAAAAAAAGCATCATCTACACTAAAGGACAAACAAGATCTATCAAATACTGCTCATTTTTAGTTCAAGGGCCAAACCCACACACCCCTTTCATCCTTTTCACTGGTACCTTACCGTTCCACTTCTTAGAACCACATATGTCTTGATTCTCATCCTTATGGGATATGTGAGAATGCCCGTGCACCCAGATCCCAGGCCCAGCCTAACTTTTGTTTTCGGTCCCTCGACCTGAAACCTCTCTAGGGAACACATGATGATGTGGACCTCATCCTCATTCACGGGTTGCATGAGTTACATCGCCATGAGTCTCCCATATTTCCTACTATTCTGGTGTGAGTTCTAAGAAATTAAACTAAGACCCTTTCCATAAATACATATGTCTTGATTCCCATCCTTATCTGATATATAGGAATCCCCAGACATTTTGTCTCGGGTTCAGCCCCATGAAACACAAATCTCATCCCTTCCCACGGTCGGCCCCTTGGCCTGACCCCTCGAGGAGTTGTGTAACTGCAACATTTTCCTAGAAAAATTTTGGGATTCCCCATAATGATGTTGGGAAGCAACAACTCTATCACCAGAGAGGTCCTGTATGAAAGTAGGAATGATCCATGATCAGATTAATGTGCCCACCTAATGTGCTTCCACCACAGTGGCATAATTCCAAGAGTGTTGGATTCTGTCCAAACAAACCACCACTTCACTAACCACACTTTGCATGCCCTTTATTCAGACCCTTGCCCTCTTTCACGTCTAAAGGGACCCCCTAACAGTATGGATGCTCAGATCCGGGCCCGCCTGCTGTCCTGGGCCAACGTTATGGTAGACTGATGGACGATATTTTCAGTCAGTTCCCATGTTAAGAACATGGTCAGCGTTCGACCCTCATTTTTTCCCCATTTCAGGCTAAACCAATAGGGGTGTTGTCTTTCGAACATGTTCAACAGTTGTTCTTTATCACCACACCCCTCCCACAGTGTTCAGAATTTGGTGTAATGTGATTCACATTCTTCATTCTCCTATGTTCAAAATGACTATAATGCCCCTAGTATTGCCCCGCTCGTGTGCTAGAGGACATTGAGAAGACGATACATCGATTGGTCTAAGGTCCTCTTCCTTAGACACCTCCAATAAGTTCCATATCAGCATGGGGGTTCTTGATCTATCTCCCTAGGTGCTCATTGGTGGAAGGAATTCATCATATTGGTGGCCCTCCAAAGGGATAACCCTGATGTAGTGAATGTCTCAAAGACTAATACTAACTTCCCCATGATGAAGATGGATGGTATTGGTATCAGGGGACCACTGAGTGAACTGCTCTGGCCCAAGCTTGTGCTAGCGGTAGAAGTGAAATTGTGACATCCACACCGCTTCGAACAAGATATTGTGTCATAGATCAGCCCCATATTGGTCACATTTATGGCGAACCCAGTACGCCTAGGCCCATTCACTGGTGAAGTTTCCTCTAGACTGCAGGTCCCAGTCCTGAATCCAGCCTTTAGCCACGTAAGTGACTCTCTGACGGAAGGTGCTTGCGTAGAGGGTCGGGGAACTCTCTGCAACAGGGCCACTCCTTGAAATGGACCTAGTCCTATGATTCAGGACGTAAACGTCCATATGCCGACTTTCTCTGGAGGGATTACCAATATTGGTGATGTTTTATCAAGGGAGATCATCCTCGTGGGTCACCCATGACTGTGGTGTATCAACTTAAAAACCTGGTAAAGGGACATCCTCCTGGATACCGAAGTCCCATAGGGGCAGATTGTTAGACAGCGCGTACTCCTTTTGTGTGGGGGTAAGAATATTGAAAAGAGAATGGTTATTAGAGACAATTCTTTTGGCGCCATAAACCTCAGTGTTGGAGACCATTTCATCCCTCCGATCAGCAGCTTCTCCCTCATCAGTCTGATTTGCGTCCATCTTCCTCTGACAAGTGTTTGAGTAGCTGCCACAAAATATGAGTGGGTGGCATGAAAAATCAGTGGTCTTTGTAAAAATCCTAGGTTTTCACCTAAAAAGACATCTGATATCAGTGTGATAATGCACAACCAGATCAGTTTTTCGTACGGGGCCGGAGAAAGGTTCACGCACGAGAGCTCAGAGCTTGTCGCGCGAGGAAATTTGTACAGACCATGGGACCCACGGTAGCTTTTATAAGCAAAATATGGTTTACGCGTGCGAGCGAAAAGCGGTTTCCACACCCCCTTGGGTTTTTCATGCAGTTCTAGGATTTTAGCGTGCATAGACCCCACAGCATCCTGCATTTCAGTGTTTCCCTCAGAATCTGACCATTGCGGCCCCTGTCCGTTCCAATTCTGAGGAGGGAATTTTTAGAAGCTGAAAGACAATCAAGGACAGAAGAAGGTTTCAAAATGACAAAGTGAATTCATCTTCGGATACGGGGACCATGTTCGGGGGCGCGAAGGAGGTGCATGAAAAAAATACCAAAGTTCGCGAAAAAATATGCCCCGTGCGGTTGACATTTCATGCCTCCGACCTCATCGCACAATTATTTCATGCTGACTTGTTTTCCGTGCCACCAAAAGCCTATAAATAGAAGGCAACCCCTTCGACTTCTGGGAAGCAAAATTGGAACCGTCTCTTGTGCGTGAAATTCGCCTTCTGTACGAGAAAATATGGCTTTAAGGTACGGTTATTTTCATGCCATGTCGCCAGGGGGTCCACCTTCGCACGAGACCCCCTCGTCTTAGACTGAATCCCAATCCCTTTGTGGTCCGCCCCCTGTATCAAATACCTTCCACTTTCATGTAGTCCGACCAATCGCACGCAATCCCCTTCAATTGTACGTACCCCAGTCATTGCATGCATCCTCTCCTAATTGCCTGCAATTCTTACTACTTGTGCACAATCCTTTCGAGTTGCGCACAAAACCTTGGCTCCATTTCCATGCAATCCTCACTGATTTCACGCCAGCCTAGTGTTTTTTGCGCATTGCTGATTATTTTGGGCATAATCCTCAAAGGTTGTGTGCAACCCTATAGGAACCCTATTCCATGTACTCCTTGGGATTACCTCTATGCATGTGTTTGATGCTATTCTTATGGTTCCATTCATAGGTGCCTCTCACGCCTATGGCATCCACATCATACACCTTTTTCCCGTATGACCTTCTAGGATCGTACGAAGTAACTTCAAAGTCCCTTGGACGGTTCTTCCCATTGCGCTGCTTCACCTTATTCTTATTCGCATAGGTATGCTAATGGATATCGCTTCTTCACATAGCCACGCTAATGTAGACCCCTTAATGGTTCTCTCTGTGACCCCCCCTCCCCTGAAACGGCCTTGCCTATCCCCTCTCTTCACCAAGGAGCAGAGGGTACCAGTTATGTAAGTCCTAGGGGTGTGGGGTGAACCCACCTCATCTGAGCTACAAGATATTAAACTGCCAAGCACCATCTTCCTCAGCACATGACGTTAAATTGTGACCTCGACCCATGACATGCATCAAGGTCCCTCTGCCATGGACATTCTCCATGCCCACTCGTCTCCACAAGGATGGGATCACCCCTCACAGGGGATGATATCCTCCT
The DNA here is from genome assembly GCA_963277665.1 of Viscum album. Classification (NCBI taxonomy): domain Eukaryota; kingdom Viridiplantae; phylum Streptophyta; class Magnoliopsida; order Santalales; family Viscaceae; genus Viscum; species Viscum album. The sequence goes on from OY728119.1 coordinate 1,398,080,061, forward strand.
TATCGGAGTGGCATTTTTCCACAGGGAAAGGGCATCCACCTTGGTTTACACCCCCAGATTTCCTTGTAGGAGGTAGAATCCCTGCTCCTCCTTTCATCTTAGGTCCCCAGGTCCAGCGAAGAGCATGGTAGGGAAAGGTGATTATCTTTTCTTTGGTACCAAGCCCCTCTCCTGTTGCACTTTTTCACCTCGGGCCTCCATCCTTGAGTAAGTCCCAACCACTTCCCTGGGCTGCTAACCACGCATAATCCCTTGTTTCCTCTTTTGGCCGCTCCACGCGTAATCCCCACCCCACTTCCCAAGAATTCACCTTTCATGATGTGATCATCAGGTCTCTAATATCTCTTGTTTCTCACATCGAGCATGACTCATGTGAGCTTAGAGGAGGCACCTTCCATGACCAACACTTTGGGACGCCTCAAACTGTAAGCCCCAACCATCATCCTGGACCACGAGGAATTTCATCCACGTCAAGGCATGGTACATAGGAATCCTCTATGAGGTTCAAGACCAACACCTTCGGCCACCTCAGAGTGTAAGCCCCAACCATCATCCCGAACTATGAGGACTTTGATCCATCTCAAGGCATGGTGCAGAGGAAGAACCCATGAGTTTCAAGCCCAACAACTTAGGCCGCCTCAAAGTATAAGACACAAACATCATCCCAATCTACGAGGACTTTGATCCTTGATAAGTCATGGTATGTAGGAAGCCTCTACAAGGTTCAAGCCCAACACCTTGGGCTACCTCAGAGTGTAATCCCAAACCATCATCCCGAACTATGAGGACTTTGATCCATGTCAAGGCATGGTATGTAGGAAGCCTCCACGGGGTTCAAGCCCAAGACCTTGGGATGCCTCAGAGTGTAAGCCCCAACCATCATTTCAAACTATAAATACTTTGATCCATGTCAACACATGGTACATAGGAAGCCTCCACGATGTTCAAGCCCAACACCTTGTTCCGCCTCAGAGTGTAAGCCTCAACCATCATCCCGAACTATGAGGACTTTGATCCATGTCAAGGCATTGTATGTAGGAAGCCTTCACGAGGTTCAAGCCAAACACCTTGGGCCGCCTCATAGTATAAGCCCCAACCATCATGCCAAACTACGAGTACATTGATCAATGTCAAGGCATGGTACGTAGGAAACCTCCACGAGGTTCAATCCCAACACCTTCGGTTTCCTCAGAGTGTAAGCCCCAACCATCAACCCAAACTACGAGGACCTTGATCCATGTCAAGGCATGGTACGTAGGAAGCCTCCACGGGTTTCAAGCCCAACACCTTGGGACACCTAAAAGTGTAAGCCGCAACCATCATCCCAAACTACAAGGACTTTGATCAGTGTCAAGGCATGGTACGTAGGAATCCCCCCCAAGGTTCAATCCCAACACCTTGGTCCGCCTCAGAGTGTAAGCCCCAACCATCATCCCGAACTATGAGGACTTTGATCTATTTCAAGGAATGGTATGTAGGAAGCCTCCATGAGTTTCAACCCCAACACCTTGGGCCACCTCAGAGTGTAAGCCCCAACCATCATCCCGAACTATGAGGACATTGATCCATGTCAAGGCATCGTATGTAGGAAGACTCCACGAGGTTCAAGACCAACACCTCAGGCCGCCTCAGAGTGTAAGACTCAGCCATCATCCCGAACTACAAGGACATTGATCCATGTCATTGAATGATATGTAGGAATCCTCAATGAGGATCAAGCCCAACACCTTGGTCCGACTCATAGTGTAATCCCCAACCAACAATCTGAACTACGAGGACTTTGATCAATGTCAAGGCATGGTACGTAGGAAGCCTCCAGGAGGTTCAATCCCAACACATTAAACCGCCTCAGAATGTAAGCCCCAACCATTATCCCAAACTATGAGGACTTTGATCCATGTCAAGGCAGGGTACATAGGAAGCCTCCACGAGGTTCAAGCCCAACACCTTGGGCCAGCTCAGAGTGCAATCCCCAACCATCATCCCAAACTATGAGGACTTTGATCCATGTCAATGCATGGTACACAAGAAGCATCCATGTGGTTCAAGCCTAACACCTTGGGCCGCCTCAGAGTGTAAGCCCTAACCATCATTTGGAACAATGAGGACTCTGATCCATGTCAAGGCATGGTATGTAGGAAGCCACCACGTGGTTCAAGCCCAACATCTTGGGCTGCCTCAGAGTGTAATCCCCAACCATCATCCCGATCTACGACGACTTTGATCCATGTCACGGCATGGTACATAGGAAGCCTCCACGAGGTTCAAGCCCAACACTTTGGGCCTCCTCAGAGTGTAAGAACCAACCATCATCCCGAACTACGAGGACTTTGATCCATGTCAAGGCTTGGTACGTAGGAGGCCTTCACGAGGTTCTAGACCAATACCTTGGGCTGCCTCAGATTGTGAGACCCACCATCATCCTGAACTATGAGGAATTTGGTCCATGTCAAGGCATGGTATGTAGGAAGCCTTCACGAGGTTCATGCCTAGCAACCCTTTGGTCCCAACCCTCTTTGTGTCAGTGTGCCAAGCCCCTATCATCCCGAACTATGAGGAATTTGATCCAGGTCAAGGCATGGTACGTAGGAAGACTCTAAGAGGTTCAAGCCCAACACCCATCTGTCCCGACCACCTTTGTATTGGTTCACCAACACCTTGGGCCACCTCAGAGTGTAAGCCCCAACCATCATTTAGAACTACATGGACATTCATTCCATACCACAGGGATATGTAGGAAGCCTCTTTGATGCTCAATCCCAACTTTATTGTCTCCCTTGTGATGGCCATATCTCATCCCCCCTTCACTTCATTACCCATCCTGATCCTCACCCGGGCCACCACATCAAGGTGGGATCATTCCACCATACTCCCCAATCCATCAAACATATTCGAAAATCCACACGCATGATGGCCCCAGTATCGGCGTTCCATCCAGGGGGTTCCTCCATCTGATCCACTCTAATCAGTGTTCCGATCTTTCTGATCCTTCTCCACTCAATGTTAAACTTGTGGCATACCTTTTTTCAAACATGGGAAGCTGAGGAAAACTTTATATACATTCTAATGACATATGATTCCCCGCATTGGATGTGGGATACCTCAGGCTTATGTGCGCTCAAGAAGCCCGTTAATAAGGGATAGAAGATAGAAATTCCAGTCACCCAGTGTCCAGACACGCTAGTGATTCCCAACGTGACTACTCCTCCTACAGAAGGCTCCTACCCTAACCAGAACCCTTAGAATGTCCTGATAGAAGCATTGTAATTAACTGGTTTCTATGAAGATATGTTGTCGGGAAGGGTTTTGCGAACAACGTCTTAAATCTATGAGGGAGACCCAGACTAGGTGACGAGCGCTGAGGAATCCACAGATTGAAAAAATGAAATCCCATCATCCCATTTCAATCAAGGAGCATACGTCCCTGAATGCCTTTGGAAAGTGATAATGCAGGGCAACAGCTGTGCATCCTCCACACGACAGATGTGTGCGCCCCGGAAAAAGCGTGAGAAATATATGTTATCTCATTTTAGATATGGAATTTGTAAAATGGTCCCATAAATATGTAGATTAGAGGAGAAGGAATCAGTTTCAAGTTAAATGATCGATTGATATTGGTGGAATAAAGATTTAACTATGCTCTTATTGAAAAAGTAAAATAAAAAAAACAGAAAATTACTAACAAGAACAAAAAAATATTTTTGGTATATAAGGTTATCAAGATCAAAAATACCGAAGAGTCTTGATGAATCTTGAAAACATGTTGGTGGAATAGAAGGCTTTGTAAAATTCACCACCCATGTATAAATGATTCCATAGTATGTATTCGAGGAAATTTGAAATCATGTACACTAAAACCATGTGTCCTTTTGGGTGAACATAACTATATACCACTTAAGCTAACAAATAAAATGTAATCTTATTCAATCATCACCACTATGGTGGACCAAAAAAATAGTGAATAAACTGTACACTACCTATACACTTATTAATGGATTCTTCTTCATTTATAAATAGTTATATACATTCCATTATATCATGCATTTCTTTATAATTAATATATCACATCCCTGGTTTCTTAATGTAATGATATCCATCAAAAAATACTAGTCATGTTACCATTTAAACTCATGTGTTTTAATATTCTATAAGTAAAATCTATTGGATTATTCTTATAGTGACATTATTAATCCATCCCTCATGGAAATTAGATATTATAATAAAAATAGATTCAAACCCATTATATATTGATGAACCAAATTATCTTGAAAAGAAAATGTTTTTCTATAGCATATACCATCCCATGATCTCATAGTAATTCTACAGTGGTCATGAATCACCTTTATAAAAATTCAATAATGTGTGGAAGTTCATACCCAGGGAAGAATCATTTAATTCAAAAAAAATTCTTTCAATTGAAAACATAAACCATGATAAAATTCCCATTATGAGGGAGAATATTGATGTATTTCTCAAATATATCCATATACTTCCCCAGGACTATGAGAAAGTGTTCTTAATTGAACTTAATCTCATAGACACTCCAATATAAAAACTCTATTATAGGATAGCCCTGATGGAACTACATGAGTTAATGAATTTGATACATGATTACGATATCCTTCCTTTTATTACATAACTTTTCATTACATGGTATAAACATGGGATCTTTTAATGTATATTTTCTTGGAAATAAGGAGTATATTACATGAAAAAATAAAAACTATTCTAAAACCACTATAGATAAATCCTCATCGGTTCACTATAGTTTATTTTCAAAATATCTCTTATCAAGGGGACACACATCATAGGAAAAAGGGGTGACCAAGAATCCCAGTAATGGAATAATCAATAGAGACATATAGCATGTGATCTTGAGGAAAATCAATAAACAGTTAAGTAATACCAATAATAAATAACAAAGAGTAAAATAATAATAATAATAACATGAATCGTAACATGGAAATGTGGCTACAAAATTTAAGTTATACATTATTAAATATCCCACCAAGGTTTATCACCAAGGTGTCATAAATGAGAATTACCAATGTTTTTCACCAAGGTATCATAAAACATGTCATCACTAGAAATTAAATTCTTTACCCAATTCTTTGGAGTTCTATTAGGGAACTCCCTTAATATATATATATTAATTTCATGTGATCCACATATATCATAGTAATTCAATTCCTTAATAATATATGGAGAATAAAAAATGGGTTTCTCATCAAAAATCCTGGCATACGAAAGAGTTTAAAGACAATATCATTATATCATTTTTAACCCATGAAAGGAAATATGGGTTACATATATGTAAATCCCAGAATCAAAAGGTCCTTTTTTAATCAATTTGAATACATATTGATAGGAAATCGGTATTGGGTATTCAATGTAAAAGTAAAATATAATTTCAATTTTAAAATATCAAAATTTGATAAGTAAATTCTTCATCATGATGGGTATAAAAAATGGTTTTGTAAAATGTTTAAAAGAGAGGGGAAAGGGTATATGATTTATAAAATATTCTATTAAAGTAATGGGATAAAATAAAGAGGAAAAAATAACTTTTCTTGGAGATTAGAATATATAGAAAATGAAAAGGGAACTTGAATGGAAAGTAGAAGTGGTGATTTCTATTTCCCTGAAGAGTGGTACCTCAAAAAGAGAGGATGGATACTTGGTGGATTGGAGAAAAATTAAAGAGATACTTCGGATGAAAAATCTCCATAACATCATGGTGTATGTATTTGGAGTGAATGTAAATTGGGAAATGGATGGGTATTTAGAGAAAATATGGAAGAATTGTTTAATAATTTCTAAATATAGGTCCTAGATATCTAGGTTGTTGGAAATGAAAATCCATTAATATACCCAGGGTTTGTTCTCATGGTTTTGGACATATAAGAAAAATTTCATGATATTCTAATCAACTAAAACTGAACATAATTATTTTTAAATGGAAACGTAATGTTTCCACAATGTGAGGTTTTAAAAATAAATTTTTCCTTTTCTTAGACTTTGAAAAGTTACTCACAATTTAAAAAATAGATTAAATTCAATAAAAATAATAATTTAAATAAAATAACATGTCTTTGATTGTGTAATTTTTTTAATTAATAATTAAATCATTATTACATATATATGTGTGTGTTTGTGTGTTTATGATTTCATAAAATATACTGAAATCCTAAAACTGTGTTTTTTACTATTCATGACAAAATAAGGTATTTTAGAAAAAACATATAAATTCACACGATCCTAATATTGATTTGAAAATTTCAAAAATGATGTTTATTTTATCAGAGAAATTATATAAATATTATAATTTTAAATTTTAAATATAAAATATATATATATATATATATACATTATAGTTTTTAAGGCACAGTCAGATTTCTGACACTTGTAAAAAATTTCCCAGTCCATTATAAAATTATTTCATCATTTATTATTTAAATATAAGTTTTGTAAAATACTATTCAGAACAACTTGGTTTATTATGATAATTTAATTTTTTTTCTACAAAAATAAAATTATGTTTTATTTGCGTCCAAAAATAAAATTATCAGTTTTTTATAAATTAAGAATATATTTTATAAAGAAAAAATTTTATTAAGAAGAATTGATGGAATAAAAATTTTATTTATACAAAATAATTTACAGTTTATGTATCTATCGTCTGGACATGTGTCCCCTTATAACACTAGCATTCACCTTATGGGTAAAGTGTGTGATGGCGGTAGTTTTGTGTGGTGCCTCAGCTGACATCGACCAAGGGATAATCTCTGGTGATTAGAAATTCCCATATAGGTGATTCTATTCAAGATTTACTACTTGAACACTAGATTGGGATTCGTTAAGGGAAACCCCTGATGATGATAACTCCCTCTCATGTTAGGACAAATAGGCTTGAAACGTTATGCCTCTACTAGTTAAGGCCATTGATTCCCCTTTATGTATCAATAATATTTTATAACTATTACTTGTAAACACTGATTATAATAGTAAAATTGTCATCTATGGGTATCATTTTAAATGGTTATGTTGACCAATGGTTATATTGACCAATTGTCATATTGACTAATGGTTATATTGAACAATGGTCATATTTACTAGTGGTCATATTGTCCAATTGTCATATTAACCAATGGTCATATAATGAATAAATATCAACAATCACATTTCCCTTTATAACCTATAAATACCTCTTCATTATTTTACTCAAAATTCACTAAAATTTATCTAAAGGTTATATTTTCATTTCCATTATATTTTTATTGGTTTATTAGTATTTTGTTTTATTTATATATAATTTTTAGTAGGGGATAGGATTCTACTAGTTTCGTTCAATCCATACTTTCCCATTTTAGCTATTCTATTTCATATTTTTGTCCAACTGGAATATTTTTCATTTTAATTGGTTTTATAACTCGCTAATGTTATATTTACTAACAATATAAAAATATATTGTTTTATCTTTATTTTATATGGGTATAATATTATATAACATGTAACAAACATTTATTTAGGAAAACAATATCATTTAAACTGTCTCGGTTGTTACAATGTTTCCCTTAAGAAATATCATCCCTAAAATTTCAACTCATTTTCCCAGTTGAGAAAAGGTGAGGGTAGTTATTTTTCACTCTCACCTATGGTTCCCTTTACTCTTCTATATATTTATAGTTTCTCAACAACACTTTGAAAATGTGGATAGTCTTGTTGCATTGAACCTTGTCTCTATTGTCCATGATCTCCACTGAATGCTCCTCACAAGAGAGTTCATGTTCCAGTTGTAACACCTCAAGATTTTTTACCTGTTATAGATCAAGTATGTACTTCCTTAATAGAACACATGGAATACATCATACACTTCAGTTAGATTTTTTTGATGTTCTATCGGACAATCAACTGCTCATATGCAATCAAGGATCTCAAAGGGGCTAATGTACCTAGTGATAAACTTATATTTCCTTCCAAATAGAATAAATCTCTAACATTGAGATCTCTGGAGGAAAACAAAGTCTCTAACATAAAACTCCAAGTCCATTTAATGATTGTCAACATATTTATTCTTGAAACTCTAAGAAGTAATTATATGTTTTTGGATGGTATAAACCTTTTCCATAATCTCTAGAACAATATTTGGCCCATGAAATTTTATCTCACAAACATCAACCCAACATGTGTGAGTTATAAATATTTTTCTATATAAAAAATCATGTGGTTCAATTAGAATACTCGAGTATAATATATTGTTGTATGTGAACTAAACTAACAGAAGTTGTTGATCCCATCCACCTATAAATTCCATTGATCCTATTCTCAATATTCCCTCAAGTGTCTGAATAGTCCTTTCAGATTAGACATCAGTTTGGGGTGATTTTCCACACTAAAATTCCATCCAATATTCAGATTATGTAAAAGTATTATCTATAATTTAAATTTGAACCTTGGATCACAGTCAAAAATAATAGAAAGTTCCACTCCAGGAATCAGCACCACTTCCTTTTCCTATGTCATGGAAAATTGCTCAAGTGATAAATCTTCCCGAATTGCGATGAAATGAGCAGTCTTGGTGAGATGATCCACTAAAAACCATATCACATTATTTTTATGGGATATTCATGGGAGGACAATGTCAAGGTATATTGGGATATTTTCCCACTTCCATGTTATTTTGGGTAGTGGTTTCAATACCCCATTTGGAAGTAGTCTCTTTGCCTTTACTAACTAATATACCATGTGCCCTGTAGTGTAGTTCAAAATATCTCTTTTTAAAGTTTTCAAAAAATAATGATCATGAAGTTCACTATAAATTTAATTTCTTCCAGGATGTAAAGATAATATTGATTTTGGATCTTTATCCATCAACTAATTCATTATCTCTAGGATATATTCGAAATAATGCCTTGTATGAAATTTTAGTAAAACTTATTAATCAATATTGAACCATTATCTTCTTTCATAACAAAGGATCTAATATTTGATATTTCTTGATCTTATCTTGTAATGATGGTTGATAAATCATTTGCAAAAGGTTTGATTATATCCCTTCCCTTACGTTTCCAATTTCCAATTTTATTAGGTCATTGATCAATGGATATCCTTGATTCCTTATCATTTCTAGCACAATAGGGTATTTCCTGCTTAATGAGACAATAACTATGTATTCTCTTCCTGGGTGCAATGAATTGAATAGTTGTAGTCTTTAAAAAGTTCCAACTATCGAATTTGTCTCGAATTCAATTCATTTTTTAGGAAAATATACTTCAAACTTTGGGGGTATTTGTTTATTCCACATTTCTCCCCATAAAGATAGTTCTTCCATATTTTTAAAGCTAAAATAATTTCATCTATAACTAGTCCTTGTGTAGGATAATTATTCTTATGAGGCTTGAACTATCAAGGTGCATTAGAAATAACCTTTACATTTTGTATAAGGATATACCCAATCCCTTTCAATGGTGTATTGATATAAATTAGGAATCCTTCTCAAATAAAGGGTCGAGTAAATGTGGGTGAGGTGTAATGATCGAAACATTTATTAATAAAAATTTCTCATGATCGAATTAAATGTCTTATTATGTAAAATAGTTATGTAACATATGAACTTCCTTGGTTTTATGTTTTTTGATTTTAAAATACCATTAATAATTATGATCGTTTCTAATATAGTCGTTGAACAGTGATCATGTGATTAGTATAAATATAAGACTTTAACAATTCCAATTTACTCAGACAAAGGAAAATATGGCCTCATCCAGTAGAATTTATCTATACAAAGCCTATTTTTTGGAACTCAAAAAGGAGGTAGTTTCACTGCGCTTCACTCTTGACCAAGCCCAAGGTGAGCTTCAACACATTAAGCATGAATGGAACCGCCTAAAGGAGATGTCGAAGTTGATAGAGATTACCACCCAGGTGATGTTGTCTGAGCCACCCCATGAGTATTTCACCATCACAAAAGCCTTCATAAATAAACATTAACATTTAAGGCAATGTATAACTAAAACAAAAGCCTTTTAAACATGAACTTCAACATAATATGGCAAAAGTAAAATGAGATAATGCCATTTACTTATTCACATGGATATTCTACTGGTCGAATAATCATATGCAATATCAATAACCACTTTCATAATGATGGAATGCATAATGCCAAACTATCATAACCACGTAGCCAAGGCCTCGTGCTAAGTCCACAAATTAGATTTTGTCAAGGCCTCATGCCAAGACACTAGTTTGTCTCATGAGACCTTCCGATGCATCGAGGAGCTATAGCAGGCTCCACCGGTCACTTATTAAGTCCAATGCATTCCTCATATGAATAGGTTTATACATATCATAAACCATAACATAATCGTATCACATAAAACATGCATAAAGGAAACATAACATTTCCACATTTCAATCACAAGATATCAATACAACACATTGATATAATAAAAACGCTTTCAAAACCATTTTCAATACCAAAATAAAAGAAATTTAAAACTTTGTATTTATTTTTCATTAAAAAAATGATGGCTTGTAGAGGAAGCCGAAACTCAAATAATGGTCACGGCGGTGTAGAAGTCGTTGTCGCCGCATAAGTACGGAAAGAAAAACATTCCCTTTTTGTCGTTTAGTAAAATGATTCATATAAAAAAGATTCCTTTTGAATAAACATAACAGTCAACGGGGTTTACACATCGTATAAAAGAAAATTGTGTATAAAACCAAATATGCCTCAATGAAAGGAGATTGAGACAAAGTCCTTAAAAGATCATTTTTAAAATAAAATATATCTATTATGTGTATTCACTATAGGTACACATAAATAATGTAAAAATACAAAATAGGACATAATAATATCATGACATAATTTGAAAGTAGGAGATTAACCCAAAGAACGGTAATTGGGTTAAGAAGTTCCCTTACCTCGTGTCTGACTTGACTCAACCGTTCTTTAACCTCCTGAATAAAAAACTAGAGTTAATATATACCTTATTAAGAACCATTTTTAATTTCATTATCCTTTTTAAATCACTTATTACAATGTTATGAACATTATGTAATTATTTAAGTTAATAACGGTCGTTTTGTCGATCTTTGGTACTTGAGTCAACAATAAACTTCTTATAATTACAATTTGTTTATGTGGTAGAATATCCATTATCTCCAGAATTATATTCATGATTTAGATGTCATATATATCTTATATATCCAGTATATACATTCATTTATAATATTACGTAACATTTAGAGGTAAGAAATGAAATTCACCGTTCATGGAGACGGTAAGCCGTACGTACGCATGAACGCTACTTTCATTTCAATTTCATATTTAATGGAACGAAATCATAATGATATAAATGTATAATATAATTCCAGTATAACATAGTGTATAATACCATTTACTCCATCCTTTATACATCCCACATATGGCATTAACGATTCAAATCACTTTGAGGGGGCGGTAGTCCGCACTTCCTAAAATGAAATTATCGCATTTTACCCATAATGGAAATCATAAAGTATGCCATAAATGAGAAATACAGAAGCATAAGTAAAACATAAACATATTATATATCATATATAAAAATAGTGACATCTTAATGGCCACCTTTGAAGGTGTTATATGAGTGTTGAACAATCATCGTTTCGTGAGGCAGAAATTCGCCATCCACAGAAACCGTATGTTCTTTAACCATTAGATGTAGGTGTGTGTAAGTGTAGCTAGATTACTTCTTATAAAAACATCCTAGTATATTTAGGATACTGGTTTTGTTACAAAATAAATGAATTAAAAGAGTTTAGGGGGTTGGAGAAGAAAAATAAAACAAAACAACATTAGAGAAGACATTACCTCAAAATCGGGTAACTCTTTTTGATTTGAGCCAAAGGCTTCCTTGGGAAGCTTTCTTCCCAATGTGAGGCTTCTAGGAGTAATAGGGGGAAGTTGGGAGAGTATTTGGTCAGAGTTTGGCCGAGACAAATGGCTTGAAGGTGTGAATAAGGTGGGAGAGGTGGGGGCCTTTTATAAGTGGAGAGGAGGGGCACTTTTGGAAAGTAATGAAATGTTATTCTATTATACAATGATTTTAGGATTCTAAAGGTCCCAAACTTGTATAATTAGAGGATACGGTGATAAGGGTTCGAAATATACTCATAAAATAGGCTTTGGACAAGTGTAAGCTTTGGATTTTACATTATCTTCTCATTTTATTTAAATCGTTAAATAATGAGGTCATCGCTGCATCATCATGATGTCATAAATAATTTAATTTATTTAAGGTCTAAAAATTATACAAAAAATACTATGATGTAGGAAATCGTTTTAGCTTTCTAATGAATATTTATAATCAAAATTTGGACTTTTTTAACCCCACTTAAAAACCGTTTTAGTAAAACAACTCATGTTTGTGTCAATTTAATTTTAACATTAAATAAAAGGTATTTATGTCATTTTCCAACTAAAGTGGCTCCATGGGGTCCCCAAGTTGACCCATGGATTGACTTGGTCGTCCATGACTCATCCAATAGGAGTAGGACAAGTTTCAAGCCCATCTCATATTATTAAAACATTATTTTTACATTAAACTACACTAATTACCTCTAATTGCGATTAAGAACTTAAAAGTTACTATTCACCAAAAATTATTTTAATCTCATTGAACCAAATTTTACTTCTTAATGACAACCATGTATGTCAGATTTTTGAAAATCAAATCACAGAGGTGGTAATATTTCATTTAAATGAAAATCAGTTATTTAACTACCACTTAGTGGTTTCACTATTCATCAAAAATTGAAGTTTTTCCGAACAATGCCAAAATTTCACCCTAAGCTATAATTGATATTCCGAATTCAAAAATGATGTCTATTTTACAAAATTCCAAACATATAAGTTTCATTAATTAGTTTTATAATTAATTCCCGCTGTCACAACAAATAGTGTGTTTTTAAGAAACAATTTATATAAAAAGAAAGGCAATTGTTTATGTCCAATTTCAATGTTAAATTAATTCTAATGACCACCATTGGATAAAATGGTAAAAATATATTCTAATTATACTTTAAAACCACTAAATATTATAACTATAAATAATTTTGATTAAAAAAGTTGTTTTTAAGTATTTTTCACTATTCATAAAAAAGTAGAAGTTCTCAGAAAATTACCAAAAATTCAACATAGGCTAATTTCGATATTTCGAATCCAAAAATGAAGTCCATTTTGAAATATAAAATTTCTATAATTTTTAAAAGTGGTTATTACTATTCATAACGGCTACTATGATTAGTCGCGGTGTTTTAGAACTCGAAGTTGCGTACAATGCAAGCTATTGCATTATTGAAAGAGAGGCGTATCGTGAAAGCTTGGGGTGTTACATTCTCCCCTCCTTCAATAAATTGCGTCCTCGCAATTTAAAATTTTTCTTTGAAAATAAATGGTTGAAAATAGAAAATACCTTTGTGGAAAACCCACATCAGAAATAAGGTTAATAAAATTTATCCTTAATAAGACGGAAAAGGAAATGAAAAAGTCACCACCCAATTATGATCTTGATTAGGAGAACATTGGTGGAAATTAAAGGCATATAATTGGAGGAAAAACGTAAATATTTGTAGAAAGTGATTGAGGTCATCAATCACAATCAACTGTCAAATTGAGGGCCTCAAAGCCTTCAATCTATGTTGATTTAAAATATCATCAGTTCAACAAGACATAAGGTATTAGGATAACACATTTTTTGTTTTAATATCCCTTTACTAAAGTTTAAGAATTAATTCATTCATTGAATAAGAGATAGGTATATATATATTTATGCTTCACAATTAGAGTTTCAACCTTCAACTCATCTTTCACTCAAAAGATAATAGAACTCAAAAATATTATACTTATCCTAATTATATAAGGTTCCAAATGTTAACACATACCATTTAGATTAGTAAAAATTTTATGTAGAAACCAGGGACTTCCTGTAGGCTAGTGGTAGGAAATAAAGGCATGTCGCACTATGATTGTGGGTTCGATTCCTGCAGCTTTGTCCGACGCGACGGGTTATGCCCCACCCTGCAGGTTGTCCTTTTCCTAAAACTATAGTATCATAATATTCCAAAAATAATCTTCATAAATTTTTTAACCTTAAACAATACTATCCAAAGGTCAACTTAATCCACTCGAAACTTTATAATTATCCAATATACCTTTGTCCAGACTTTCTCTAAAAGGTCTCTTAATTCCAAAATCAATTTATCAGATTCCCCAAACGAAGTAAAGTTTCTCTTATTGTCACATACTAAAAATATAATTACCTTCATCATATTAAAACCTTAATGAAATCAATAAGTACTGCAGTACAATCCTTATATATATATCACATTATTCTAATAACCAGAATATAATCCATGAGTCCAAAAGCACCAATACATTATTATTCCGCTTCAACTGTAGTCACAGCATAAGATTGGCCTTGATCCCTTGGCCTTTTCTGAGGTAAGTTTCCTTGATGCTTAGGTTATTCATTTTCATAATGCCCCATTTCCCTACAATTGTAGCATTCAACTTTGACAGCCTCTTTCTTTCCCTTGCAATCACGAGCCTGGTGACCCTTTTCTCCACATTTATAACAAACTCCCATTCCTTTTAGGCACGTACCAGGGTGATTCTTCCCACAATTATCACATAATGGAAAATCCTTCTTTCCCTTTTTCCCTTTATCTGTCTCTTGTTCCCCCGTTCTCTTCTTCTCTTTCTTTACTTTGTTGTCATAAGACTTAGAGAATTCCTTTTCTGTCTTGATAGCACACGAGACAATATCTTCGTATGATGAGAAGGATTGTGATACTAAATCTCGATGGAGAAATGGTTTTAACCCATCAAAGAAACGATCAATCTTACTCATTGGGTTACGTATATAATCGGAAGCATGCCTCGCTAACCTTGTAAAGTTAGCCTCATACTTTGCGACATTCTCATCCTCCTTCTGCCTCAAACTCAGAAATTGCCTTTCCATATCTGCTCGATGGTCACGAGGAAAGTATTTTTATAAGAAAAGCTCTTTGAACTCCCTCCATTCTATATTCGATACGTCATCATCTTCCTTTGTGTTTTGAATCAGCAACCACCACTGATCGGCATCTCCAGTGAGGTGGTGAACTGCCATGACAACCTTCTCCCTTTCGCTACTCCCCAAGGCATGGAATATTTTCTCTAAGGAGTTTATCCATTGCTAAGCTACTAATGGATTTGTACCCCCATTAAATGTTGGTGGTTGTTGCCTCATGAAGCGGTCTAACATTGATCCTCCACGTTGCGGATCAGGGTGCTCCATACGAGTAAGGTTATTATTCATAACCTGAGTGAGTTGTCCCAGTATGGTAATAAGTTGATCAGCACCAGTTGTATCTCCAGATCCACAATAATAATCTTGAGCAGGAGGGAAATCCCTACACGGAGTTCGTGCATTGATACTGTTTCCATTCCTTCCACTAGGCTCCATTTCTATACAATGGCATAAACTAGATTAGTTTATGAATCAAAATACATAATTCCATACTTATAAAATACTTAACATAAGTTGAACTATTTATGGATATAATCCATAATAATAAAAAAGTTTTAATTGAGGAAGTATATACTCATAACCGTTCATAGTGGTTTGTAAAGAAAATGAGAATTATCCTAAGAATATCCCCCGGGAGTGTCGTAACCAAGAGTGCAGCAAGGCCCATTGTCGTGCACCAGTTCCCATTCGAGTCTAGCTCAAAGCGGTGTTTTCAGGTTTTACCCCGAGGTACATCTGTGCCAGAGCCGCCTCTACCAGCTCGTATCCATACAGGGATGTATTTCTCGAAAAACTCATAACATCTCTATAATACCAAAATTCTAGGAAGTTCTTCTATACTAATCCTCAAAGTTCATCTTAGGTCTACGTGCTCTAATCAGAGTTTGTCTAAATCTAGCTTCCAAGGTTAGTACTAAAATACCTCTGATACCAACTGTAACGCCCCGACCCCAGCTACCCAGAGCCGGTGCGTTACTTCGTAACATTGGCATGATCACAAAAGATCAAGTCTCGAAAGACCGATTAGTTTAGTAGCCTTGGAAACACTAGATACATTCGTAAATGTTACATTAAATTATAAAGTGAAAAACTACAATAAAAAAGTCTCCATAGTCCACACTCATATCCTCTTCTGACTATCCCTGCAGGTCATTCATAAAATACTTCTTCACATCCTGGAAAATATTAAAACATTGAAAGGGGTGAGCTCAGATGCTCAGTAAGGTTAACAATAATGCGGAAGCTTTCATAAATAAACATTAACATTTAAGGCAATGTATAACTAAAACAAAAGCCTTTTAAACATAAACTTAAACATAATATGGAAAAAGTAAAATGAGATAATGCCATTTACTTATTCACATGGATATTCTACTGGTCGAATAATCACATGCAATATCAATAACCACTTTCATAATGATGGAATGCATAATTCCAGACTATCATAACCACGTAGCCAAGGCCTCGTGCCAAGTCCACAAATTAGATTTTGTCAAGGCCTCGTGCCAAGACACTAGTTTGTCTCATGAGACCTGCCGATGCATCGAGGAGCTATAGTGGGCTCCACCCATCACTTATTAAGTCCAATGCATTCCTCATATGAATAGGTTTAGACATATCATAAACCATAACATAATCGTATCACATAAAACATGCATAAAGGAAACATAAAATTTCCACATTTCAATCACAAGATATCAATACAACACATTGATATAATAAAAACGCTTTCAAAACCATTTTCAATACCAAAATAAAAGAAAGTTAAAACTCTGTATTTATTTTTCATTAAAAAAATGATGGCTTGTAGAGGAAGCCGAAACTCAAATAATGGTCACGGCGGCGGAGAAGTCGTTGTTGCCACATAAGTACGGAAAGAAAAACATTCCCTTTTTGTCGTTTAGTAAAACACTTCGTATAAAAAAGATTCCTTTTGAATAAACATAAAATTCAACGGGGTTTATACACCGTATAAAAGAAAATTGTGTATAAAACCAAATATACCTCAATGAAAGGAGATTGAGACGAAGTCCTTAAAAGATCATTTTTAAAATAAAATATATCTATTATGTGTATTCACTATAGGTACACATAAAGAATGTAAAAATACAAAATAGGACATAATAATATCATGACATAATTTGAAAGTATGAGATTAACCCAAAGAATGGTAATTGGGTTAAGAAGTTCCCTTACCTCGTGTCTGACTTGACTCAACCGTTCTTTAACCTCCTGAATAATAAACTAGAGTTAATATATACCTTATTAAGAACCATTTTTAATTTCATTATCCTTTTTAAATCACTTATTACAATGTTATGAACATTATGTAATTATTTAAATTAATAACGGTCGTTTTGTCGATCTTTGGTACTTGAGTCAACAATAAACTTCTTATAATTACAAGTTGTTTATGTGGTAGAATATCCATTATCTCCATAATTATATTCATGATTTAGATGTCATATATATCTTATATATCCAGTATATACATTCATTTATAATATTACGTAACATTTAGAGGTAAGAAATGAAATGCACCGTTCATGGAGACGATAAGTCGTACGTACGCATGAACGCTACTTTCATTTCAATTTCATATTTAATGGAACGAAATCATAATGATATAAATGTATAATATAATTCCAGTATAACATAGTGTATAATACCATTTACTCCATCCTTTATACATCCCACATATGGCATTAACGATTCAAATCACTTTCAGGGGGTGGTAGTCCGCACTTCCTAAAATGAAATTATCGCATTTTACCCATAATGGAAATCCTAAAGTATACCATAAATGAGAAATACATAAGCATAAGTAAAACATAAACATATTATATATCATATATAAAAATAGTGACATCTTAATGGCCACCTTTGAAGATGTTATATGAGTGTTGAACAATCTTCGTTTCGTGAGGTAGAAATTCGCCATCCACAGAAACCATATGTTCTTTAACCATTAGATGTAGGTGTGTGTAAGTGTAGCTCGAATACTTCTTATAAAAACATCCTAGTATATTGAGGATACTGGTGTTGTTACAAAAGAAATGAATAAAAAGATTTTAGGGGGTTGTAGAAGAAAAATAAAACAATACAACATTAGAGAAGACATTACCTCAAAATCGGGTAACTCTTTTTGATTTGAGACAAAGGCTTCCTTGGGAAGAGTTCTGCCCAAAGTGAGGCTTCTAGGAGTAAGAGGGGGAAGTTGGGAGAGTATTTGGCTAGAGGTCGGCCGAGCCAAATGGCTTGAAGGTGTGAATAAGGTGGGAGAGTTGGGGGCCTTTTATAAGTGGAGAGGAGGGCACTTTTGGAAAGTAATGAAATGTTATTCTATTATACAATGCTTTTCGGATTCTAAAGGTCCCAAACTTGTATAATTCGAGGCTAAGGTGATAAGGGTTCGAAATCTCCTCATCCAATAGGCTTTGTACAAGTGTAAGCCTTGTATTTTACATTATCTTTCATTTTATTTAAATTGTTAAAAACTGTTTTAGTAAAACAACTCATGTTTGTGTCAATTTAATTTTAACATTAAATAAAAGGTATTTATGTCATTTTCCAACTAAAGTGGCTCCATGGGGTCCCCAAGTTGACCCATGGATTGTCTTGGTCGGCCATGACTCATCCAATAGGAGTAGGAAAAGTGTCAAACCCATCTCATATTATTAAAACATTATTTTTACCTTAAACTACACTAATTACCTCTAATCGCGATTAAGAACTTAAAAGTTACTATTCACCAAAAATTATTTTAATCTCATTGAACCACATTTTACTTATTAATGAAAACCATGTATGTCGGATTTTTGAAAATCAAATCACAGAGGTGGTAATATTTCGTTTAAACGAAAAATCAGTTATTTAACTACCACTTAGTGGTTTCACTATTCATCAAAAATTGAAGTTTTTCAGAACAATGCCAAAATTTCACCCTAAGCTATAATTGATATTTCGAATTCAAAAATTATGTCTATTTTAAAAAATTCCAAACATATAATTTGCATTAATTAATTTTATAATTAGTTCCCACTGTCACAACAAATAGCATGTTTTTAAGAAACAATTTATATCAAAAGATTGGCAATTGTTTATGTCCAATTTCAATGTAAAATTAATTCTAATCACCGCCATTGGATAAAATGGTAAAAATATATTCTAATTATACTTTAAAACCACTAAATATTATAATTTATCACTATAAATTATTTTGATTAAAAAAGTTGTTTTTAAGTATTTTTCACTATTCATAAAAAAGTAGAAGTTCTCAGAAAAATACCAAAAATTCAACATAGGCTAATTTCGATATTCCGAATCCAAAAATGAAGTCCATTTTGAAATATATAATTTCTATAATTTTAAAAAGTGGTTATTACTATTCATAACGGCTACTATGATTAGTCGCGGTGTTTTAGAACTCGAAGTTGTGTACAATGCAAGCTATTGCATTATTGAAAGAGAGGTGTATCGTGAAAGCTCGGGGTGTTACAATTTTTGAATTAAATAATATTTTAATGAAATATTATTAATAAATTTCTTTTTATTAAATTTAAATGATCATATAATTTTTAAGAATACAATTGTAATTTTTATTATGATTTGGAAGGTGTTTTTTTCAGAACCCAATAATTTTTGATAAATATCAGTTTTTATTTAAAAATTAAAACATCACATATTTAGAAAATTATTTAGATTTATTTTTTGAATTAGAATGTCTAAATTTTCCAAAAGTGAATTTCTCATAATTTTCTAAGACAGTCGAATTTTTGAGTAAAAATTAAATATCATTTATATATATAATGTGTTTTATGACATCATAATAAACCGATAGTGATGTAAAAAAATAATATAAACATGATTTTCAATAAAATATATGTTTTACCTTTAAAATAATTTGATTTTATATTTGTTTGATTAATTTTATGGTGCCTTAGTTGACCCTCCAAGACTTGTAAAACATTTTAACTTTTAAAATGATTTCCTTGAGAGTGTGCCTCACCTCTAAATAATCAAGCCTAATATTTTAAGAAGTTAGACCATTGGCCTTATAAAATAACTTTTTTCAATCCCCTTTTTCAAATATGATTGGAAAAAACTATGGGTTGTTTTGTGGTTTTGATTATTTTAATGTGTGGTGTCCAAAACCTAAATAATAAAAAATTCCATATATTTTCCTATAAAAACCCAACCAATATCCAACTTCACATCACTAAAAACCCGTTTATCATGTCCCTACCCATCCCTAATCACTCTAAAATCATCCCATGGTTCCCCAATCTCCCAAGAAGCCTCTCTCAATCCCCTCCCAAACCTTTGGGAACACACTTCCAAGTAAGGGATTTCTTCCTTTCTCATTTTTGTCCAAATTTCATTATGTTGTTATACCATTTTATTTTCAATTATAAATTTTGGGGTATAATTTTTCAAATCTCCCATAATTCCCTCATTATTTTTCATTAATGAGAAACCTCTTTCTATCTCATTAATTCTTCCAATGTACACTCATTACCATGCCAAAATTCTGTTAGAAATTTCTATCTCCTCATTTATATTCAAGAAATTATTTTATATTATGAATATAAATTCAATTAAATTTGTTGCGATATAATGTTCCATGGCCCCCTCATTATCCATTTCATATATAAATTATGAGATACCCATTTCCCTCTCATCAACCCGTTTTACTATTTCTATTTGACATCATTATGTTGACGAAGTTACATCAAAATTTCGATGCCAAAATCATCATGTAAGTGAATACTATACCCACTTCTCTATCAAAGGTATTCAAATTTATGCACATGTACTTTTTTATTGAGGAATTTCATTTATTTATTCCACATCTCTTATTCGTGGAATAAATTATGATGTTTAATGAATCCATATTTTATAATCCATGTGGCACACTTATGCATGAAATAAAATATTTATAAAGGGTGTACCCGAAGAGCGATCCAATGCATTGGTTAAAGATTAGTATCATGATAAGTCAAGTGAAATGAGGGTTTACTCATGATAATTCAATTTCAATAAGGGCTTACCCAGGCTCCATGTGTAATGAGCCTTGGTTGAGGCTAATATCATGTAAAATGTTGTTTCCACATTTCCACATTATGATAATCATGCTATATCATGAATTTATGTTCATGTTTCTCTTGTTGTCCATTGATATGACTATTTTATAACATGTACTGTATTCTTCATGTTATTCCTTTTTTACCCCCATACTGGGCTTTATATATCACCCTTTTCTTATGCATGTATGCGGGTTATCCCATGCAATGCTAAGTATGAAGGAATGATGTCATGTAAAAGAAGTTTTCAATAAAGATATTGGGAATTATGTTTTAAATTTTACTTTATTGTTTATAATTTAAAAATAAAAAAGACCTCTCAATCCTAAAAGTTTTCTTAAGTTTAGGTTTATGTAATAAATCGTCTTTAAGTGTGTAATAAAGAGCAGGGTTATTGTAGTTGGAATTAGAGGATAGTTTTAGTTATTTTAGGGATTTGGATTAGAAAACCCTATTAAAAGCCTTAGGAATAATACTAGGTATAATAAAAACATCCCTAAATTTTGGTGAGGATTGAATAAGTTATTTATCAATAAAATACATCCATGTCAAGATATGATCAAGTAGAGGCGGCTCTGAAATATATGTATCTATGGGTAAAACCCAAAAACACTACTTTGAGCTAGACTCAAACAAAAAACCATGCTTTAAAACTGGCCTTGCTACACTCCTGGTTATGACACTCCCAGGGGATATTCTTTGATAAATTCATAATCTTAGTATGATCCATTATTAAGGGAATTAAAAAAAATCCCTTAAGAATATATGTTGGGAAGTTAATCATGGATAACATAAATTGATGCCTATAAATTCCTTAGTTAAGGAAATAAAATTAATTTATAAGTTTTCCATTATTGTATTTGGATTCCCCTTTATGTGTTACCCCTAACTTTCCATTAATTCTATCCAATGGTTGGTAATAGGAGGACTCGGGCTAATAACTAATGTGAAGATTAATGTGATGACTATAGTAATGAGATGCCTAATCTGATGGGAGCAGGAATCGCAAACTTTGTCACAATACTATCTCATTTCACTCAAGTGTTGAATTGAAAAATGGGTCAAGAGGAACACTCAACATCCTAATAAAGAACAAGTCACAATCTAGAGCTCCATGAGATAAAGTCCCCCAACGATTAATGGATCATCTGGTCCCCCAATTGTCGAACAATGTATCAACTCCATTGAGAAGATCTTCTCTATCCTTCAATGTTATAAAAATGAAAAGGTATTTTGTCTTGTTATTGTATGGAGGCTGAACCTGATCAACGGTGGACATTGATTAAAAATGCAAACCCTGATAAAGAGATTGAGGTGTTGGAATGGAAGGATTTCTGGAAAATGTTTTTAGATAAATATATTCTTTGCACCCTCTGACTTAATATAGAAAGGGACTTCCTTTCCCTCAAGAAAAAATTATGATGAATCCATCAGAGCATACATGCAAAACTTCACAATGCTTGAATGATACACCTTTTGCTTTTCTGTTTCCCCTAAATGGAAGGTTTACCATATATTTAGTGGGATAAAACCTATCCTATGGAAATATCTGTTGATTTGTGACTTTGATAGCTATGAGTAAATTGTTCAATGTTCCCTCAATGTCAAAATGGAGATCAGAGAATCTTAGGGGTATCATAGAGACAAGATTCATAAAGTTGACTTTAATTTTAGTGGTCCTATAGATAAATCCAATGGTGCTAAGAGAATCCAGAACCCCACTTTCCAAAGGTATAGAAAGAAGTAACATAGAAATTTATTGAAGGTGAGGAGGAAATTCTTTTGGTGTAGAAGAGAAGGTCACCTGGCTACTAACTGCTGACAAGAAAAACCCACAGCTGTGAAAGAGGAGAAGAATTCCCCATTCGACCCTCTATGTGTTTTTCATTGATTCAACAGCTAAGAACCAGGGAAATTTGCAAACCAGTTCCCTATGACAAGGGTTATCATATGAAACCAACAACCTACAAGGAATCAAGGGAGAGATTTTTTCATCACAATCACCAAAGTGAACCCTGAGAATGAAGTGGCGATAAATACACTAGTTATTCATACAATAATAGAAAACTTATTTTGATTCTGGTTCTACGCATTCTTTTATATCCTAAAAGTTTAGTAGAAAAATCCCAACACCATCACAAATTATAGTAGTAAATATGTCAGTGAGAATATAGAATGGGGAAATCATTGTGACCCCTGAATTTAACTCCTCCCCTATCACAATTTGTGGATCGAACCTATTTGTGAACTATGTCATACTTCCTCTGGTGTAATTTTATGAAATTATTGGCATGGATTGGATTTACCGATATAAAGAGAACATAAATTTCTGTGAGATAGAAATCACTCTCCATATGAAGAATTGACCCTCAATTCTGCACAGGTTCAAGGAGGAGGATAAATATAATTTATCACCATCATCTCAAGTTTGGATATTAATTCCCAATGAGAATTTGTATCTTACTCATATTATTGAGTCTAAGGAAGCAACCATACCTAAAGACATGCCTATTTTGAGGGAATTCATCGAAGTGTTTCCTGAGGAATTGTTTTTTCTTCCTCCCAGAAGAGATATTGAATTCTCAATTGATCTTATACCTATGGCATTGAAAATATACAAGACTCTATATAGAATGGAGGTTGTAGAGATTGAGGAGTTGAAGAAACAACAACATAATAATCTCGATAAAGGGATTATACAACCAAGTGCTTCACCATGGGGTGCACCAGTACTCTTCATCAAGAAGAATGATGGGTCAATGCATCTTTGCATTGATTATTTTCATCTCAACAAAATCACGATAAAGAGAAAGTATCCTCTACTACAAATTAATGACTTGTTCGATAAGCTACATGGAGCACAATACTTATCCAAGGTGGATTTTTGGTTTGGATATTATCAATTAAGGATAAAGAATGAGGATTTCCCCAAGACTACTTTTTGTATAAGATGTTAGCACTATGAATTCATAATAATGCATTTTGGACTCACAAATGCTCCAGAAATAATCCTAGACTTAATGAATAGATTCTTTAGAGATTACCTCAACAAATTAACAGTATTCTTTATAGAAGATATTTTAATATACTCCAAAACCAAGGAGTTGCATAAGGAGCATCTATGAACTTTAATAGAGACCTTGCGAAAGGAGAAGCTCTATGAAAAATACATCAAGTGTGATTTTTGGCTGAATAAAGTCTTGTTTCTAGGTCATATCATCACATGTAATGGGGTATTGGTGGATCCCTCCGAGATAGCTGCAATTGAGAGATGGCTAAGCACAACATCAGTAATGGATATTCGTAGATTACTGGGGTTAGATGGATATTATACCTGATTTGTGAGAAATTTTTCATGATTTTCCAACCCTCTTACAAAGCTAACTGAGAAGGAAGTAAAGTTTTCTTGGATTGATAAATGTGAAGATAGCTTCAAGGAGTTGAAGAGGAGGCTTTTCACTGTGCTTGGCCTCACACTACCCACTGGTGGAGATCTTTTTGTGGTATCCAGTTATTCTTTAAATAAGGTTCTAGGTTGTGTGTTGATGCAAAATGACAATGCCATTGCCTATGCTTCAAGGAAATTTAAAGTTCATGAGAAAAACTATCCAACACATGATCTGGAGTTTCCTATATTAATATTCGCTTTAAAAATTTCATGAAATTACATCTTTGGGGAGAAGAGAGAAATTTACACGAATCACAAAATCCTCAAGAACATATTCACACAGAAAGAGTTGAATATACTCTAATGAATTTCTCTATAGGTGATCAAAGACTATGACTGATCAATCCATTACCACCCCGGGAAAAGCGAACAAGGTTCTAGATTCTCAATGTAGAAAAGACCAATCAATTCTATCATTTATGGGAATTGAAATGATCTAATCTTCTTATATTTGATAAAGATGGACATAGGAATCATAAAGAAGGGAACACCACCAATACTTTCACAAGTTAATACTCAACAATCTCTTTTGTAAAGGTTAAAGGATGCTCAAAAAGATGTTGTGGGAATTCAGAAGAAAGTGGAAACTATCATAAAAGAGAAATCCTTAGAGTTCAATGTTAATGAAGAATCAATTATGAGAATTGTGACAAGACTAAGTATTGTATCAAATCTGGAGTCAATGAATGATCTTTTGGATAATGTACATAGTTTGAATATCTCCATTAACCCAGGAAACACAAAGATGTATTGAGATCTCCAAGGGAATTATTGGTGCGATAACATGAAGTAGGTGATTGATGAGTATACATCAAAGTGATTGGTATGTCAGCAAGTGATGGATGAGAGGCAGGTGTATAAGGAGATGATGAACCATTACCTATACTAGCATTGAAATGGAAGAAAATCACCATGCACTTTATTATTGGACTTCCAAATACATCCAAGGGAAACAATGTTATCTGGGTTGTTTTGGATTTTCTTACAAATACTGCACATTTCATTGCAATTATAGAGGATTTCATAGTGAATCAACTGTCATAGATATACATCAGAGAACTTGTAAGGCTGGCTGGAGTTCCACTGTCTATCTTATCTGATTGAGATCCAAGATTCTCCTCTATCATCTATAAGAGTCTTTAACATGCTTTGAATACTAAGATGAACTTAAGTACATCTTATAATCCTCAAAATGATGGCCAATCTAAACAGACAATCCAAAAACATGAGGACATGTTTAGAGAATTCTCAAAGGACTTCAAAGGAGGATGGGATCAACATCTTCCTTTGGTTGAGTTCTCTTAAAAAAACATTTTCCAATCAAGAATATAAATGTCTCTTTATGAACCCTTTTATGGGAAGTGGAGGTGAACACCGGACTATTGGGATCAAGTTAGGGAGAGAAAACTCCTAGGTCCATAAATGGTTGAAGAAATGGTGGAGAAGGTTAAGACTATCCAGTATTACATTAAAGCTGCTCAGAGTTGAAAAAAGATCTATGCTAAAAATAATCGATGAGACCTAGAGTTTTATGTCCGATATAAGGTATTCATATTCATATCACTATAGAAGAGACTTATGATATTTGGGAAGAATGAAAAGCTTAGTCCAAGGAATATTGGCCCTTTTGAGATCCTTGATCACATTGGAGTAGTGACATATCGACTATCACTCCCACCGAACCTATCTCAAGTACATGATGTATGCCATGTATCAATCTTGAAGAAGTACATAACTCACCCATCGCATGAACTCAATCAATAGGTGGTAACATTAGATAATGACTTCTCTTATAAATATAATCCGGTAAATATCATAGATCATAGGGGAAAACTTATAAGAAATAAGACAATGCCCCACATCAAGGTGTTGTGGAGAAACCACAAGTTTGAAGAGGAAATTTGGGAATTGAAGGAAGTGATAAAGTAGAGTTACCCGCATCTGTTTTATCCGGGGAAAAGTAAATTTTGAGGGTGAAATTTCTTATGGTGGGAAGATTGTAATGACCCAAACTTTTATTAATGAAAATTATTATTTTTCAAATTAAGTGTCCTATTATGTAAAATGGTTATATAACATATTAACTTCTTTGGTTTTATGTTTTTTGGATTTTAAAATACCATTATGAATTTTTACCATTTCTAATGTATTTATTGAACAGTGATCACATGATTTGTATTAATATCGGGCTTTAACAAGTCAAATTTACTTGGAAAAAGTAATTAATGGCCTCATCCAGTAGAATCGATCCCTACAAATCCCTTTTTTTGAAGCTTTTACTGGAGGTAGCTTCATAGGGATTCTCACTTTAGTAAGCCCAAGCTAAGCTTTAACACATTAATCTTGAACATAACCTTCTATGGGAGAAGTTGGATTTGATAGAGATTACCACTCAAGCAATGTCATCTGAGTCACCCAAAGAGTTTGTCACCATCACACACCTTTACCTTATGTCTTATGTGGATGTTATAAGGGGTTATGTAACAAGACCCTATCACTATAATTATGTACATTATTTTTGAATAAAGAATATAGATTCATTTTATTATTGTTACTTTGAAAATAGTTTTTAAAGAAAAAATAGTATATTTAGTTAGTATTGAATTAAGAAATCTATTTTGATGAATTACTGGATTTTTAATTAAATAATATTTTAATGAAATATAATTCCTAAATTTCTTTTTATTAAATTTAAATTATCATATAATTTTTATGAATAAAATTGTAATTTTTATTATGGTTTGAAAGATGTTTTTGTCAAAACCCATGAATTTTCAGTAAATGTCAGTTTTCATTTTAAAATTTAAAATTAGAATATTTAGAAAATTATTTATATAAAATGATTATTATTTTTTAATCAGGATGTCAAAATTTTCCAATGGTGAATTTTTCAGAATTTTCCGAGGCAGTCAAAATTTTGGTAAAACATAAATACCGTTTAAATATATAATATATTTTGTGACATAATAATGACCCAATAGTGATGTAATAAAATAATGTAAATATTACTTTCGACCAATATATGTTTTAACTTTTAAATAATTTAATTTTATATTTTTTTTGTTAATTTTATGATGCCTTAGTGGACCCTCCAAGACTTATAAAACATTTTAACTTTTAAAATGACTTCCTTGAGAGTGTGACACACCTACACATAATAAAGACTAATATTTTAAGAATTTAGGCCATTTTCCTTATAAAATAATTTTTTCTACTCCCCTTAGTCAAAATAAATGGGTTGATATTTGGTTTTGATTAGTTTTATGTGTGGTGTCCAAAACCTAAATAATAAGGAATTCCCTCTCTTTTCCTATATAAACCCACCCAAGATCCCACTTATCTTCACCTAAAACCTTTTGATCACGTCCCTAACCTAGAATAATATCTCTATAATCCTCCCAAGGTTTCCCAAGATCCCAATAAGCCTCTCTCAGTCCCCTACCAACCCTTTGGGATCACACTTCCATGTAAAGAATTTCTTCATTTCTCATTTTGTCCAAATTTCATTATATTGTTATACCCTTTTATTTTAAATTAAAAATGTTGGGGTATGATTTAGAACCTCCCCCATACTTTCCTACTTATGTTTTAATTATAATATAACTATTTATCTCTCATTAATTCCTCCCATGTACACCTGTTACGAGGAATAAATTCTGTAAATAATTTCTCTCTCCTCATTTACATTCAAGAAATTATTTTATATTATAAATCAAAATTGAATTATATTTTTTTGGTATATTATGTTACATGGACCCATTACTATCCATTTAATTTATAAATTATGAGAGACTGCTTTTTCTCTCATCAACCCATTTTACTATTTCTATTTGACGTCGTTATGTTGTCGAAGTTACACTAATATTTCTGAGCCAAGATCATCGTGTAAGTGGATACCATACCCACTTCTTTATCAAGGTTATTGACTTTTATTAACATGTACATGTTTGTTGAGGACTTAAATTTATGTATTCCACATCTCTTATTTGTGGTAAAAAATATGATTTTTAATTATTCCATGTTTTATGATCTATGTGGAACACTTATACATGAAATGAAATGTTTATAAAGGGTGCATCCTGATAGCATTCCAATGCATTGGGTAAATATTAGTATCATGAAATGTCATGTTCAATGAGGGTTTAATAATTCTAATTCATCTTCAATGAGTTTTTTATCATTTTACATGTGCAATGATCCTTTCCTTATGCTAATATCATGTAAAAATGTTTTACCACATTTACACGTTCTGATAGTCATGTTTTGCCATGCCTTTATGTTCGTGTTTCTTTTATGCTCCATTGATATGCCTATTAACTAATATATATTGTATTCTTCATGTTATTCCGTGTTTACTCCATTAATTGGATTTATAGTTCACCCTTTTCTTCTGTGTGTCCTTATGTTAACCCATGTAATGCTAAGTACAAAGGAATGTTTTCATGTAAAAGTAGTTTTCAATAAAGATGTTTTGTTTTGTGTTCTTTGTTATTATGTAATGTTATTAATTTCCCAAGACACTAGACCAATCGATCCTCGTAGTTGTCTTAGGTTCATTTTTTTGTAATAAATCGTGTTTAAGTGTGTAATAAAGAGTAGGGTTGTTATATGTAGTAAATAATATCCTCTTCAATTCGTGGAAACTGTCCTCACGCTCATTTTTTAGATAAAATTATCCAATTTTAAAGTTAATATTATTAGAGGATTTGAAATTCCTGAAATGTTTTTTAGAAATATTTTAAAATATCTTGCTAAAACATGGAAACTATTTATATGAGTAACCTCTGTATGAGGAGGCTAGTCCTCACCATCATTTTTCTAGACATGGTCAACTCATAGTTCATCATTGGTTATAATGTTCCCAAATAATGAAACTTTTTGTAACCATAATCCACAATTTCCAAATTTTCCCAAATATTTATCCTTTATTAGAGTTTACAAGATATCCTTTAGATGATCCTCATTCTCCTTGTGAATTTTTAAATAAATAATAATTTCATCAATATAAATTTTCAATAATTTATCAAGGTAGTCCTCAAAGACTCAATTCATCAAATCCATAAATATAGTAGCTGAAATAGTTTATAAAAAGTTCTTAACAAAAAACTCATAATATTCATACCTTATTCAGAAGGTATTATTTGGAATATAATATTTCCTCATATTAAATTTATGATACCAAGATCAGAGGTCAATCATGGAGAATAATTTATGCCCATAAAGCTAGACATGTAAATCATTAATCATTGGGATATTATGATTGTTCTCCACTATGATCCCATTAATTTCTCTATAATCAATGCATAGCAGCATTGATCCATCCATCATCCTCTCAAAGGGAACATGTTCTCACTAAGAAGACATACTTGGTCAGTTCAGCCCCATCTCCAAAATATCTTGAAGTTATTTCATTAATTCCACTTACTCCATATTTTAAATATTATATGTGGTATTTGATATTAGCTTGGATACATATATGAGTTAAATGGAGAAATTTACCTCTCTATTTGGGGGAGGTCCACATAACACTTCATGAAATACATCAATCTGTTCTAGAATAATGGTGACATTTTATATCTTAATAATTTCAATTCCTTATCCCTCTTCATCATTCTTCTACATAAAGAATGATATCGGAAATTCCTCTAGGAAAATCTCAGGCTGAGATATCACACCTTTGAAAATGAATGTATGTTTTCGATTTAAGACTATGGAAATTTCCTACTTTATTTAGTTGATCATAGAATTATACTTTGAGAGATATTACATCCCTTATATAGTGTTGAATTTCACCTTGGGAATGACTAATATATTTTCAATGAGATTGTACTCGCCAAAGTTAATACTATATTTTTATACACTATTGATGATGGGATAATTCCTCCACGATTCTTTACTGATAACTCTACTTCAAGTAGTTTTCTTGATTAATTATATATTATTTTCATACATGGATGAAATAAAATGTTACGTAGGTCCATAATCAACCAAATATATTCTATCTTTGATTTTACAGGGTGTACCTGCCACCACATCCTTTGGAGCCTCTAATTTAGCTATCACGATACAAAATGTATGACCTTTATCACTTTACCTATGATGAGGTTGATTGTGTTTCCCTTCCATTTTTATCTGATATGGACATTGATTCATAATTTTCCCATGTTGTCGACACTTTGATCACTGAAATTTTGGATGGGCCTATACCATCATCCATTTGTGATTAGATTTAAAAAAATTTAAGCTTCACCTCACCATGATAGTTTCAAGCTATATAGAAATATCTACTTCACTGGTACCATATTCCAATCCTAATAAAGTTGTCCCCTAAATTCTTCTAACCACATCTATAACATGTGGGAATTTGATCTTTATTTCCTCTAATTCCATGATCAATGTTCCTCCTGGGTTTTGATCCAATCATCTCTTATTCTCATTCAATTTACGTGACCATTCCATCTATCCAAACACTGAATAAACCTTATAACTTCTCCTCATGATCTCCCCATTGAATTCATAGTATCATTTTTCTAGATTAATCCATATATGGGGTCTCCAAACACCAAATAATATTCAACCCTTTCCCTTAGGATCCATAAAAAATATATAGGTGTATAGGGAAAGCCTTGTATATTTCATCCCATAACATCTGACCGATTCTTTTTCCATCTATTTTAGTTTAAGGAATTACTTCTACATTTTCACTCTCATTTAATAGGTGAAATATGTATTAAAAAATATTTCGTTTAGCTTGTACCACTCTATAGAATTGATATCCCGTTTTTTAGTTGTGATTTTAATATGTTTCTATCACTGATTAGCACATCCTTCTAATTGGATTACTTCCAGATTTAATTTCTCTTTCTCTAAGAAATGTATTATTGATAATATATTTTCTATAGAATTTATTTATTTTTGAGAAATCAATGGGTTAATAGATCCACTAAAAGAAGGTGTCTATTGGCACATGAAGGACTCTTTGGAAAGTTATCCCATTCAAGGTGAATTCAGTTTGTTGACATGATTCGATTTATTTTTCATAACATGAATTTTTTATGCATCATCCTCATAAATTTTTCCATTCTAGATTCTATAAAAATGTCTTTAGTGCATCATCTGTTTCACTCATCCACTATGTTGTTCCTCCTATTTCCCACCATTTTTCAAAAAAATAATATTTTAGTGAGAAATGTGTTACTTTTATAAATATCATAATTATAATTGGATTTTATGACTTAAAACATATTTCATAAAATATTTTACTAATATCCTATAATAAAAATTTATTTTTATATATATTAATCATAATGGTTCATAAAAAGATTGTGATTAACCAATCATATCCCCAGGATTGTCAAACTATGAGTGTAACAAGGCACACTATTATGCACTAGTTCCATATTGACTCTAGATCAGATTTTTGTTTTTAGGTGTTACCCCTAGATATAGTTGTTCTATAGCCATGTCCACTTGTTCTTATCTAGACAGTGATTTATTTTCTTGGAAAACACTAACATAATAATTCACCAAAATACCACGACATTTTTTTATATTTTGAATAGTCCCTAGGGATCTTCCTAAAATTCTAAAGTCCTAATTTCCTAAAATAACAAAAAATAATTGTGATACCAACTAAGTAATCCCACCTTTTTATAGATAACTTTTCATTACATAGTATAAATAGTGGGTAGTTTAAAGTTATGTTTTTTTGGAAAATAAGGAATATAAAACTTGAAAACATAACCATTATTCTAAAAAAACATGATATTATTCTTCATGGGATCACTCTATGTTACTTTTATTATATCATATATCATAGGGAAATACAAAAAAGGATAAATGGGTGAGCATGAATCCGAGTAAGGGAATAAGAAAAGGAGAAAAATAACATGACATCTTGATGTATATCAATATGTACATTAGTCATAATGATAATGCATGAGAAAGAGTCATGTCATAATAATAAAAATACGAATCATAACATATAAATGTTGATAAAACATTTAAATGTGACATTCATAATATTGTAACCATGTTTTATCACTAAGGTGTCAAAAATGAAAATTTTCAAGGTTACTCACCCTGGTTTTGTAAACATGTCATATAAAGAGATTAAATATTTTACACAATTCATTTAAATAAAATAATATAACACACTTAATATATATTAGTTTCATGTTAGCCACATATATCAAAATAAATCATTTCATTAACAACCTATGGAGGATAAATAACAAGTTTCTTATCAAAAATCATGTCATACAAAATAGATTAATGACATAATCATTGATTAATTTCTATCCCATGAAAACAAATATGGTTTTCATATATGTAAGTCCCAAAATTTAAAGTTAATTTATTAATCTTGTTGAATAACCATTGAAATGAAAATATTATTAGGTATACAATTATGGACTATAAGAAAAATTCTTATGTAAAAGAGGGAAATTTGAAAAGTAAATTCATAGCATGATGGGTTTAAAAATGGTTTTATAAAATAGTAAAAATAGAGGGAATAAGGATATGACAATAATAAAAGAATTTTATTATAGTTATAGGGTAACATTAATTGGAAAAAATAAATTAGTTTTCAAATTATAAGACATACCACATAAAAAATGGAACTCAAATGGAAAAGAGAAGTGGATATTTCTCTTACCATGAAGAGTTGTTACAAAAAAATGAGGATGTAACCTTGGGGGCTTTAGGAAACCTTAAGGTCTCCTTGGTAATAAAAATAACCATAAAATAATTGATGATTTATTCATAGTTGAAGGAAATGAAGAAATTAGTTGGTATTTGTAACAGCCCGAGTTTTTATAGTCCTTTTTTCATGAATAAATTTGATTTTTATTTTTGTCTTGTAATGAACTAAGTAAAACATTCCTTTCACATGGAATCAACTCAGTATAAACTATGAGGAACACAAACTTGGCCTATTTTAAACACAACACTCACTTGTTATCTGTTACACACAATACTGATGTTTCTAAGAAACATCATTTAACAATTTTAATTATTTAAATGAGATAACTATAACCTAGAAATTATGCATAGTTGTATGAATAGAAATAAATTATTTTTGAAATGTTTTTAATAATTTTTTATGTAAATAAAACATATGGATAATGAAAGATATAATTTTTTTTAAAGTCCTTATATACATAAAAATACCACTTTTTCAAAAGAACACCTTTTAATATCCTTCTATGAAAAAAATAAAATTAATTTTTGACCTATTTAAAAATATAATTTGATAAAATAGACTTAATTTTTAAATTTATAATGTTAAAATTATATTAGGCCTAATTTTTGAGATTTTTCTGAGAAATTTTTTTTTCTTATAAATAATTCATAATATCGGATTTTAATTCAAAACTGATTTTTCATATAATTTATTTATAAGGATAATTATTCAATATTATTATAAATTAATACAATTTATTTCATTGATATCAATTTCTATTTAAACTTGGGTATAAATTTTTTTCAAACTTTTGGATGTTTATACGTTAACAACCAGCATTGTCGACCCAACTATAGGATTAATTTTAAATTAATTTCTCTCACTTATATGATTAGAATATGGAAAATTGATTCCATATTTTTAATAAGAATAAATTATAATGTTTAAAAAGGTCAAATTATTTTTTGAACAAAAATTACAGTGAATGTGATTAAAATTAATTACAAATATTAAGAGAAAAATTAGGTTAATAAAGTACTAAACCTTAACATTAAGACCCAAAATGACATATAAACCTGTAAAACATCCATTTTATAGAAATTATTCAGCCAGTAACCATAAATTATTCCGTTTTTTGGTTTCCAATGAATTTTTATATTTAAAAATGTGGTTACACAAAACATGTTATCAGAAATACCATGTGTGTACTTTCCCTTCCCTATAAAAGATCACCACCTCTACCTCTTATTCACACCTCTAAAACCACTTAATATTGGAAAAGATCTTCCAAATACACTTTCTCACATCCCTAAATTTCTCTTAGAATCCTCCCCTTAGTCAAAAAGTAATCCAGGATCCCTTTTGAAACAAACTCAATGGAGTTACCCAATTAAGAAGTAATGTCTTCTCTCAAGGTCCTTTCTAAAATTTTATTTCTCCACCAACACCACTCTATTTAATCCATAATTGTATAGAAAAAACTATATAATAAATACAACATAATGGTTTTATGATATTTTTTACAACTATACTTACACACACCTCCATCAAGTGGGTAACGAACATACTGTTTACATGTATGATGAACTACCGCCTCACTAAATGATGATGGTTCATTTTTTTTCCTTTACCACCTCTCATAGTTGAAATTATTATAGAGTAACTATTTAAATATGAAATATATTACATTTATTATGTATTTAATATTTTATATTCCTTTTAAAACACATATATTTTTAATTTCCATTTGTTTTAAATATGATAATTTCATTTGAGTTAGTGTGGACTACTGCCCCATGAAATCGATGTGATTTGTTCACAGACTACATGAAATGTATTAAAGATGAGTTTATTGAATTTTTATGACATATATGATATAATAATTCTACTTGAATAATTATATATATACATATGTAGACACATATTTCATTTACCTTCTTTCTTTCAATACAACAATAAAAACAAAAACAACATTCATGCATACATTCATCTTAACCTCTCCATGAAGTGTGTATTACATTTCATAAATATATATTCTATATATAATTATATTACACATATACTTAATATAAATGATATTTATATCATGTTTTACATTCTATAATCATTTTATAAGTATAAGGATCAAAGATATAACAAATTAAGACACATGTGTAGAACAAAGAGGATATTACCCAAAGTAAAGTCTTAACATAAGATTATTAACAAAAGAGTAATATAAGGTAATAATAATAATATATATAGTATTAGATATAATAATATGGTTTTAAAAAATATTTATGGTATATTTAAATTTTTTATACTGGTGGTTTGAATGTGTATTAAATGAGTTAGGACATTTGTTAAGTAGATTTAATATCACATTTTATTTCCATGAGATATGAGCTTTATTCACCACCCATTCCTTCTGTGTGGTGTGTATAATTCCCCTAGATAAATTCAATGATTCTTAAACTTAAATATATGGATATATAAATATCATTTCTATGATATTTATTCCATGGTATTTATGTTTTAAAAGATACCAAATTGGTAAAATAGTTTTGTCTCAATTATCCTTCTTTGACACTCATGTTTTGTTATAGACATAAATTCTTTTAGAGGTGTGTATAATCTATTTTACATGTTATATCAGGAATATCATTTTCTTCATGATATTTTAAGCATAAATTAATTTCCATTTCTTGCAAGGATATTATGATCCCAAGTAATCAAGTGGAAAGAGTTTATTGAAACAATCTCATCACTTTTGGATATTTTTTATGATTATTCTTAAATTAATGAAATATCCTGATCCATATCTCCAAAACAGTCATTAATTTTATTATCATCTATTTATTCAAGATATACTCATGTGTTATTACACTTTTCCACTCTGTGGTGCTTAGGATATTGTTTTTAGGTAAAATATTATAATCTCTCTCTTCGGTCAAAAATTTATTATATGCAAAATCCATGGTATCAAAAATGCTTTGAAAAATGTTTTCAAAAAAAATTAGAAGGCCATTTTCGAGGAAAATGACTTAAAAAAAAGTTTCATGGTTTTTTATGCTTCCCTTATAATTTTTCAAATATATTTTAAAAGAAATATATTTTCAAATAGTTTTATGTCCTAAAAATGTTTTTCAATTGAGAAAGGATACTTTCCTCGTGAAATGTTTTTAAAAATATATTTAAATTTTAATTAACATCTATTATTACATCAATTGGTGTTACTTATGCCTCTTTGGATAAATTATTCAATGTTTCCATTCATATTATTTCATTTTATTGATTATGTTTTGATGGAATAGTGATTATGAAACTTGTTTATCTTCCCTGGTTTATATGATTTCAAAAACCGCTTATTTTAATGGGTTATGTTTACAATGAAATGATTAAGAAACCTATCTTTTTTCCAAGGTTCTTATAGGATTACCTTTTTTTAATACCCATTTCATTTCATGGGATTTTATATGATTTTTAATGATCTTTTGGTGCATGTATGTATGATTTTAGTATGATATTAGTGGGACCTATATCTCCCTCTAATGCATTGGGTAAATATTAATATCTCATTATATAGACAAAGACAGTCATAGGAGTGAAAATTTACTACTAATATGGCCATGAGAGTGAACTATGACTACCAAGATGGTATGAGCAGTAAACTCATGCTACTAATATGTTCATGCGAGTAAACCACGACTACCAAGATG
Source organism: Viscum album (assembly GCA_963277665.1). Classification (NCBI taxonomy): domain Eukaryota; kingdom Viridiplantae; phylum Streptophyta; class Magnoliopsida; order Santalales; family Viscaceae; genus Viscum; species Viscum album. The sequence goes on from OY728119.1 coordinate 1,398,117,029, forward strand.
ATATAGGGAGGGAACCAAAACTACTAATATGGTCCTATAATTGATGCCTTGGCTACTATGGAATCATTTTATATGATTATTTGTTATCCAAAATCCCATATTTTAATCCTATATTATGATTTCATGTTTGATTTATTTTTTCATCCTTATGATTCAAGTCTTATGAACTACCAATCAGTAATCCATAATTCATTTATATGATCTTTTATATGAAGGGTATGATATTTTACTTTTATGATCATGTTCTCATACCCTTATGCTCTTGATTATGCTTACATATCTCCAATTTTTACCCTTACTGATCATTTTATCTCACCCCTTTTTATGTTTCTTTCCCCAAGTTATAAATATATGTATTATGTTTGATGTGTCCATGAAGTGTGTTAGTCATGAAAAACTAAGTGGGATATAATGTAGCTCACTTTTGTATCAATCTTTATTTTTCCATGTTTCTAATTTCAATATACTTGTGTTATCATTGGGAATCTATTTGTATAATGTTTTAAGTATTCTGCAAATGTTTTGTAAAGTTAATGTATGGGAAGGGAGGGTCGATATAGATGGTATCAGTGAAATGATTTAGTTAACCTTTGGAAAATAGGATGAGAAAACCTTAGTAAGAAGTTTAAGTACATGTATATGGTTAAGTCTAAGGATAAAGAAAATAATATAAAAATGTCCTAGAATTTTGTTAAATGATAGATTGAGGTGTATCTTAGAAATATATCCATTTATAGATACTATAAGTGGATGCGGCTCTAAAACAGACGTACCTAGGTGTAACAACTCTGAAAAGACGTTCCGATCTTGACTAGGGGTAATCTAGGAAATGATAATGAGCCTTACTGCACACTTGGTTTGTCACTCCAAGGGGATATGATTTAGAAATTAATAAACTCTTCAAGAACCATCATGAAGTATTTAAATAGATTTTGGATTTTAAAAAACTAGTATAAACATAAGGTGTCATGGATTATGGAAGGTGTCATTATTTAGACTTCAGGTAAGTGACTTTTCATGGTTATGTGGTTCCTCAATATGATAACTATTTTTTACTCTATGATTTTGGATTTAGCTAATGGATGGAACTCATAGGAAATACGTTTGTAGTGATTTCGATCTACCATGCAACGATTTTCTTCCGGAGAAACCGAATTCAATGAGAGATTAAATGAAAAAGCTCATTATTATGCTAAAATAGATTCCCCAAGCTATGAATCATGATGTACTTACAAATTAGAAGAGGAGGAAACAAAAATCTATTGAGTCTTTTATGTGGAAACATCTAGCTTCTTTCATAGGGTCTTTGGATCCACCTATTTCTAAATATTGGTTCTATACTACTGAAAAGATATTCCACATTCTCCCATGTTCAGAGAATGATAAATTCATTATAGTTTTATATCGGTTAGAAGAAAAATTATATTAGTGGTGGACTCTAATCAAGAATATGAGGTAGCAGGATGAGATTGAATCCATTGATTAGGACTCACTTCCAAAAAACTAGGTTTCTACAGCTCCACCCTTTATCAGCGCTAAAAAAAGCAATGATAAAGGGGGGATTTATCAGTGCTGATAAATTTTATGTTTCAATACAAATTCATGAAAAAAATATATTTTTATATAAATATAAATATTTTGATATAAATATAATATATATTTTTTAAATATGTTTTAGATAAGTATAAAAAAACAATTAAATTTAATATATAATAAATTTATTAAAAATTGCTTTAAAATATTTTAAAAAATATTATTAATTAATAATTTTCTAATTATCATCGATTTATAATCATTTAATAACAATTGTAAGACACAAAAAATCAAAAAAAAAGATCTAAAATAAGTTGAAAATGTAACTAAAACTTCAAACAGTCATAACTTTAGATCTGGGTGTCCGTTTGAGCTCTATAGCATAACAAATCGAAGCTGGCGATGAGCTCTACACACTAGGGATCCAAGGGGGCCTTTAGTCACATTTTGCAAGCCCAAAAATGGCCTAGAAGTCCTCCAAAACTGATTTCTTAGTCAGGATACCTCGATTTGTTAACATTCAAACAGGTATAACTTCTTATCCAGATGTCTGTTTGGCCTATACCACATATAATATCAAAGACTATTTCATTTTATTCGATTTGACTAGTTGTGGAGTTAAAACGTACTTCTGTATTAGAAGTTATGGTCGTTTTAATAATCTATGGCTGTTCACATACACATATATATGTATTTATTCGTAAATATAAAAATTTGTGTGTGTGTGTTGTATATATTTATGTATGTAACTATTTATTTATTTATATACATGCATAAATAACAGATTTTATAAATATATTTAAAACAAATCTTATAAATATATATTACTATACAAATAAATATACTGATAAAAAATTATAATTATATATATATATTAATATACGAATGACTATATATATACTAATATATGAATAAATATATATGTATTAATATAACTAAATATATTTATATTAATATGAATCTTTTTTAATATACGAATAAATATAACTACATATATATATATATTAATATACGAACAAATATAAATATATTAATATATGAATAAATATATATGTATTAACATAACTAAATATATGTATTAATATAACCAAATATATTAATATTAATATGAATCTATATTAATATACAAATAAATATAACTATGTATATATATATATATAAATAAACAGATATATCATTAAATAGAGAAAAAATGAAACGGCTTAGTGGTAAAGGTGAAGGCGCACAAGGGGGACATAGCGGGTTCGAGTTCAGATAGAAGCATGGTGGTGCCCGCGGGTGGGGGATATGTAGTAAGCTCAGCGTGTTGGAAGGAGAGTGTGAGGATCCGCCAAGAGCTGATAAAGGGGGGTCCAGCACTGTTAAAATCTCTTCCCCTCCCATTATATAATTCTTTTATTTTTATTTTGTTTACTTTTATCAACACTTTTTAAAAGTTTTGATAAAAGACCCCTTTTAATAGCGCTAAAAAAAGCACGGATAAAGGACCCCTTTTACCAGCGCTTTTTTTAGCACTGATAAAATGTGTCTTTTATAAGAGTTTTTTTTAGCACTGATAAAAGGTTCCTTTATCAGCTCTTTTCTTGGCGTGATAAAAGGGACCCCCCCATTTATCTTCACCTTGATTAACAGTGATTTTTGTAGCACTGTTAATTCACATTTCTTGCACTTATAAAGGCCATATTTTTAGTAGTGACTAGTTCAATATCATATTTTTTCAAAATTAATTTCCCCCGTATTCTTCATACCAAAATGGAGAAAGAGTTCCTTGAGTTGAAGAAAATGGATGATGAATCTATTGGTAACTATGAGGTTTGTTATAGGAGGCTTCTAAGGTATAATTTGGGAATTATCATCCAACTTAAATGTAAACTTCCTAGGTTTATCAGTGGCTTACAGCCATGTCTAAGAAGGTCTCAGGCCATAATAGGTACTAATTTCTTTGAAGAGATTGTATGATATTAAATAAAAGTTGCAGTGTAGGTTGGAGTCATGTTTCAATCACATGGTTTTGACAAGAACATGAATATGGATTTTAAAAGAAAATATAAAAACAATAAAGAAAAGAATATGATCATTCTTATATGATCTAAGTGTGGGAAGAAGCATCGAGTAAATTTACATAAGGGGTATAAGAAATGTGTTGAGTGTGTAAGGATATTCCAACTTGTACTTTATTGACACGGAGATGGGAAGAAGTTAGTTAACATTGTGAATAGGGGAAAGCTGCATAGAATTCACCTCCTATTCTTTAGTCCAATAAGGAAAATAAAATAGGCATTATGGCAACCATTACACAAACCCAAGGGCTAGTGATGATGATCGATGTCAGCAACCTCTTATGAAAAGGGAAAGGGGGAAATCTCATGAAATATCTATTTCTGTTGAGGGGTGTGATAGTGATGTTATGAATGGTACACTTACAATCCATTGTAGTACTGATAATGTCATATTTTATTCTGAATCTACCCACTCTTTCATATCTAAATAATTTTATAAGGGTGTTAAGATTCCACCAAAACAATTATATGTGGAATTATTAGTGAAATACCCTAATGTTATGATGATTTCATATCAATTCTATGATTCCTCTATGATTGAAGATTGTGGGAATGTGCTTCCAATATATCTTATCATTCTTCCTCTAGTAGAATTTTATGTCATCTTAGGGGAGGATTGTATTTATCTACATAATGACAACATACATTTTCAATAAAGGGAAGTTATTCATGATATTTCAAACCCTCCTATGATCATCCACCAATGTGATGATAACTATAAACTTCCTGTAGAGATTACATATAGTGTATGGGTCTCAATTTCTATTAAATTGGTTTTTTATCTCAAATGGTTGTGGAGAAAATCAATATTGATGATTTTCTTATTGCTTAGAATTTTGTGAATGTATTTCTAGAAGAGTTTCCTTGTATTCCCCCAAAATGTTAAGTTGAGTTATCAAAAGTACTTATACCTGGTTATGCAAAAATTTCAAGAACTCTTTATAGAACAACTTTCATTGAGTTGTAGGAATTTAAAAATAAAATATGAGAAAATCATGAAAGGGATTCATTCGGACAAGTATGTCACCTTGGGGTGCACAAGTTATTTTTGTGAAAAAAGAAATAAGGATCAATGAGACTCTTAATTGATTATCGTGAGTTAATAAAAGTCGTGATCATGAATAAGTATATGCTCCCCCATATTGATTACTTGTTTGATAAACTACAATGAGCACAATGATTTTCTAGGATTGACCTTTATACTGGATATCATCAATTGAGGGTCAAGATAGAGGATATAACCTAGAAGGAATTCTATACAAGTTATGGACACTATGAATATATTGTGATGTATTTTGGTCGAAATAATTCCTCTATTATCTTATTGTATTTAATTTATTGAGTCTTTAAACATTACCTTGATCAGTTTGTGGTTTTCTTTATAGATGATATTATTATCTATTCAAAGAGCAAGGAAGAGAATGAATATATCATTATAATTATACTAACGACCATAATGAAGGGGAATCTATATGAAAAATTTACAAGGGGTCAATTTTGGCTATAAAAGGTTTCATTCATGGGTCACATAATCTCAAAATATTGTATAAAAGTTTATCCATCATTGATAGAGGCTATATAATACTGGCCTAGACCAACAATGTTTACTAATATCCGTAGAAGTCTTGGTTTATTTGGATAATATGAATGTTTTATGGGATCATTATCACACCTATCTAATCCTCTAACAAATTTAACTTAGAAGGGGTTCAAGTTTCTCTAGATATATAAATGGGAGGAAAATTTAAAGGAACTGAAAATAAGGTTAGTTAGTCGACATTTTATTTAATTACCCTATAGTGGGGAAGGGTTTTTAGTCTATAGCGATGCATCAATCAATAGATTAGGATGTGTTCTTATGATTAACATCATGGTTATAGATTATTCCTCATGACAGTTAAAGATTCATGAGAAACATTACCCAACTAATGACTTGGAGTTCACAGTGGTAATTTTTTCATTGAAGATATGGAGGCATTGTATTTAGGGTGAAAATTTTGATATGTATACTAATCCTAAAAATATCAAATATATATTCACACAGAAAAAGTTAAATGTGAATTAGAGAAGATGGTTGGAGTAGATAAAGTATCATGACGTATCAATACATTACAACCCTGAGAAATCGAATAAGGTGGTCAGTGATTTGATTCAGAAGGATCATTCTAGCTTATTCATGATTAGGACCCCAAAATATCTATTATTTCAAGATTTGTAAAGGTTCGATCTAGAAATCCTAAAGGAAGTGGAAAATATTGTCTCTCTCAAGTGAATATTCAAACCTCTATCGAAGTGAAGATTAAAAACTCACATAAAGAAGATGTAGAGATGCAAAAGAAAGTATGACATTTTCTTGAGTTTAACCTCGATCAGTATGGAATAATAAGGTCAGGAACTATATATGTATACCTTATATAATAGATTTGAATAATGATCTATTAGTGGAAGCTAATATTTCTTCATTCTCCACTCATCCTAGAAGTATGATGATGTATAGGTATTTTAAAGAATACTTATGGAGGGATGGAATAAAGAGAGATATCGCAGAGTTTATATCTCAGTGCTTGGAATTCAAACAAGTTATGTCTATAATAAAAAACTCAAAGGGGGTGATGCATCCATTACACATACAATAATGAACATTGGAAAACATCACTATGGATTTTTTCATCAGACTACCCAAAACCTCTAAAGGTTATAATGCTATATGGGTGTAATTCAATAACCTTACTATGTTATCACACTTCATAAAGATCATATAAGACATTTTTGTAGATGACGTTGATAGGATACAGATTAGGAAAGTGTTTAGGTTCCAAGGAGTACCACGTTCCATTGTATTGGATCGGGATCCAAGGTTTACCTCAATGTTTTCGGAAGACTTCAGCAAGAACTTAATACATAATTTATTTTCATCACTACTTATCATTATCATAATGATGTCTATCCTAAAATATCAATTCAATCCATAGATGATGTGTTGAGATGTTTTTAACAAGATTTCAAAGGTGGTAGGATAAAATCATTCCTCTAGCTAATTTTTCTTACAAAAATATCTTTCACTCAATAATTTAGATTGAATCATATGAATCTTTCTATGGGAAGAAATGTTGACGTCTAAAATTCTGGGATGATGTTAGATAAGAAAAGATATCGGGAATGAAAATTGTTTAACAAATGGTCGAGAAGGTTAGAACCATTTAGCATCATATCAAGGAAGATGAAATTTGATAGAAAATTTATTTTCATTACCATCAGTATGATCTAGAATTTGAATTTAGTGAAAATGTATTTCTATGAATCTCACTATGGAATTATATTATGAGATTCCTATAGAAAAGGAAACTAATGACTAGGTATATTGTTACCAATGATTTTAGTGATCATATCATGATGGTAGCCTATCACTAGGAACTTCCCCCAAATATCTATAAAGTCCATGATGTGTTCCATTTATCTCTCTTAAGAATGTAGATACCAAACCCTTCACATGTACATAACCCATTGGTCATACCACTGGTGCATGATCTTTCTTACGAGGAATAACTAGTTAAAATTATGCACCATACAGATAAAGGTCTATGAAACAAGACCACTCACCTGGAAAATGTTTTGTGGAGAAATCACAAGTTAGAGAATGCTACATGAGAACTCGATTATATGATTAAGCAGAAAAATCATCATTTTTTTCAACCTAGATGATGAATTTCGAGGGAGAAAATCATTTTAAGAGGGGTAGAATGTAAAACCTAGTGTTTTATAGAACATTATTTTTCTACATTAAATTAAATTTTCATTTATCTCTTTCAATGCACTATGTCAAATATTTATTTCACATGGAATTGAATTAATGTATGTTGCATGGATCATCTATTTGATGTATGATACACAAAACACAGATTTGATGTCTATTATACATGACACTAATGTTTCTATGGAACATCATTTTACTCTTATAATTATTTAAATGTGATAATTATAACCAAACTATTAAATTTAGTTATAAGAATAGTAAAAACGAATTTTCAAATATAGTTTAAATTTTTTTATAAAAATAAAATATATTGATAAGGAAATATATAATTTTTAATAAAGTTCTTATTTTTTAAAAAATATTATTTTCTCAAATGAACTAATTTAAATGTAATTCTGTGAAAAAATAATAAATTTAATTTTAGACACATTTAGAAATTTAATTTTCAAAAATAAACTTGATTTTTGAATTTATAATTTAAAAATTATATTAGGATGAATTTTTCGAATTTTTTTGAGAAACTCCATTTTTGGAAGAATAGTGAAAACAACTGGATTCAAATTAAAGAAACTTCTTTATAATATACTGTATTTATAAGTTTAATTATATAATATTTTTATAAATTAAAACAATCTTGGTCATTGATATCAATTTTGCTTTAAACGTGGGTATAAAATCATAGAAAACTTTGGAATGTCTTTATGTTAAAAACTGCATTGACGACCTATTTGTGGGATTACTTTTAAATTATTTTATTCCACTTATTTGATTAGAATTTGGAAAATTGAATTCCATATTTTGAATCATAATAATTTATAATTTCCTATAATTTAAACTTAGTTTTTCAATAAAAATATTAGTGGATGTGATTAAAATTAATTACAATGATAAAGAGAAAAAAAGGCTAACAATGTACTAAAAATTAAAATAAAGACTCAAAAAGAACAAGAAAATTCCTAAAAACCCATTTTATGGAAATTATTATGCCATTCACCTTCAATTATTGTGCTTTTTTTGTTTCGTATGAATTGTTTTGGTAAAAATGTGGGTATACCAAACATGTTTTTAAAAATGCAAACTATGTCCTTTCCCTACACTATAAAAGGACACCACCTATACCTATTTTTTACACCAATAAAACCAATTAGATTTAAAAAATATATCCCTAATAAACTTTCCAACGTCCCTTTATTCCCCCTATATTCCTCCCCTTTATAATAATTCAATCCATGGAAGACTTTGGGCAAAACCTAAAGGAGTTATCTGATTAAGAGGTAATGTCTTATCTCAAGCTCCTTTCTTTTATTTTCCTTCTCTACCAGCTCCACTATCATTATACAATACTTGTGTAACAACACTGGTATAATAAACATAATATTATTTTTTATGCTAATGGTTGGACCTACACTTAGATATACATCCATAAAATGGGTAATGAACCTATTTCTCGCACGTTTGGAGAACTACTGTCTCACTAAATGATGATTGTTATTTTTTTCCTTTATCACCTCTCATAGTGAATATTATGGTGAATAAAATATTTATATATGTCGTATTTTATATTTATTATGAGTTTAATTTTATTTATTCCTTTTATAACTCATTTTTTTTACTTTCCATTTTGTGTAAATACGATAATTTTGTTTGAGAAAGTTTGTACTACTGTCCCCTCAAGGCTATGTGATTTATTCACACACTACATAGAATCTATTAAGGATTGGTTTAGTGATATTATATAATATATAGCATATAATCATGATACTATAATAATAATATATATAAATATATATACACATATTTCAATTACCTACTCTCTTTCAATATTATAATAAAAATGGAGATAATGTTCTTGTGTACGTATGGCTTATTGTCTCCATGAACGTGGGATTCCATTTCATAATTAAATATTATATAGATTATTATAATATGAATATACTGAATATAAATTATATTTATATCATGTTTTAAATTCTGGAATCATTATATTTGTTTAAGTACGACAAATATAATAGATAAAGACACATGCGAAGAACAAAGAGGATATTACCGTAAATGAAACCTTGACAAAGGATTGTTAACAAGAGGTTAATATAAGGTCATGAAAATATATATATATATTAGATATGATAATATGGTTCCGTAAAATATTTAAATTAAATTTATATTTATTATAGAGGTGTTTTGAATGAGTGTGATGAGAGTCAAGGCACATGGTAAGAGGATTTCATCTCAATTTTTCTTTCCATGAGATGCATGTTGTATTCACCACCCATTCCTTTTGTATGGTATGTATACATCCCACAAATGTATTCAATTATTATTATAATTAAATTTGTGGGTATTTATATATCTATTATATTATTTTTATTTCATGGGATTTATGTTTAAAAATTTACAAAATCGATAAAATAGTTTGGTCTCAATTTTCCTTCTTTGCGACCGATGTTTTTTTATGAACCCAAATTCTTTTTGAGATTTATATACTTCCTTTTTACATGTTATGTCATGAATATATTTATTTTAATAATATTTTAAGTTTAACTTAATTCCATTTTCTTACATAGTGGGTATGATCCCAAGTAACCAAGTGGTAAGAGTTTATTGAAACAATCTCAAGGATTTTCGAGATTGTTTATGAATATACTTCAATTAATGAAATCTCTTGTTCCATCACTAAATAAAACTCAGGAGTTTTCTTCTCCAATGGTTATTCAAATATAAAACAGTATTAGTATAATTTTTTAACTCTTTTGTACTTAAGATAATATTTTAATGTGTTTTAAAAAACATTATTCATTGAAGAAAGGATATTTTCACTAAGAAATATTTTTAAAGATATCTTTCCAAATTATTTCCCATATATGATAAAATACATTGGTGTTAATACAACCTTTCTAGTAAAATTAATCAATTTTTCATTCAAATTATTTCTTTATATGGTTTATGTTTTGATAAAATGATGTTTATAAAACCCGTTTCCCTTCCACAGGTTATATGATTTTGAAACACGTTTCATTTCCTGGGTATGTTTCTGATGAAATGATTATGAAACCTATCTTTTTCTATAGGTTATGATATGATTACAAATTTATAATACCCAATTAATTTAATGAGTTATGATATTATCTCTAATGATCTTTTGTAAAACAAATGTATGATTTCATTATGAGATGGGTAGGACATATATCTCCCTAAAACTCATTAGGTAAAGATTTGTATCTCATGAGATAGAATATGATGGTCTTAGGAGTTAACATGGACTTGTAAGATGGGAATGGGAGTGAACCATGGATACTAATATGGTATGAGGCGTAAACTTTTGATACTAAGATATTCATGGGAGTGAACCATGACTACCAATATGGTATGCAGAGTGAACCCATATTACTAAGATGGTATTTGTAGTGATGCCTTGGATACTATGCAAAACATATTATAAGATTATGTGTTTTCCATAATTACATGTTTTATTCCTATGTTATTATTTCATGGATTATTATTTTTAGTTCATTATGATTCATATCATATGAACTAACAAGATTTATATCATCATTCATGTATATGATCTCTAATATAAAATGTGTGATCTTCTATCTTCATGATAAAGCTCACATACCCTTATGCTCATTAATATGCTTACATATCTCCCTTGTTTCCCCTTAATGAGCATTAGATCTCACCCATTTTTATCTTTACTTCCCCATGTTATGAAGATATGTATTTTTTTTGATGTGTCTAAGAAGGTTTATAGTCAAGAAGAACCTAGTGAGAGATAATGTCGCTCACTTATGTATTAGTGTTTATATTTCAATGTTTCCAAAGGAACTAGACTAGTACAATCACTAGGAATATAATTGTATAATGTTTTAAGTATTATGAAAATATTATGTACTAGTAATGTACGAAATTCAAGGGTGTCAATTTATTTATAACAAAATTGGAAGAATTGTTTAATAATTTCAAAATATTGGTCTTGGAAAACAAGGTTGTGTAAAATGAAAACCCATTGAGAAACCCATGGTTTCTTCCAATGGATTTGGAAATTTGGGACACATTTTATGATATTTTAATCCACATTAACCGAACATCATTTTCCATTAATTAATTTGGCATTAAAAATTAATTTTTTTATAATGAGATGTTTTTTAAAATCAAATGTTTTTTAGACTTAGGAAAGTTACTTATAGTTTCTGGAATTTATTAAAATCAAGTAAAATAATTAATATTAATAAAATAACATGTTTTAGATCTCAGAATGTGTTTAATTAATTACTAAATCATTATTAAATAAAAATTATTTCATAAAATATACATAAATCCTAAAACTATTTTTTTCACTATTCACCAAAACAAAATTATGTATTTTAAAAAATTATCATTAATTCACCATAACCTAATATTGACATGATAATTTCAAAAAATATGTTTACTTTATTAGTAAAATTCCCTAATTCTATAATTTTAATTTATAAATATATATATTTTTTATTTAGTTAAAAATAGTAGTGTTTAAGGCATAGTCAAATTTCTCACACTAATTAAAAAATTCTTTAGAAATTATAAAACTATTTTATCATTTATTATTTAATAAAAAGTGTTTCAAAATAATATTTTGTTGAAAAATAATATCCATAATACCTTGATTTATTATAAAAATATTATATAAATTCAAGAAAAATAAAATTATGTTTCATTACTGTCCAAAAATGAAAATATCAAATTTTTCTCAATTGAACATATATTTTATTATGAAACAATATTCTTAAGTGGAATTTATGAAATAAAAATGTTATTTATACAAAGTAATTTACACATTATCTATCTGTTTTCTACACTGGTATCCTCTTATTACACTAGCATATGCCCTAAGGGTATAGTGTGTCTTATTAGTAGTTTCATGGGGTCCCCCGGCTTCAACAACCCTGCTTTTTATTACAACTTAAAAATGATTTATTACATAAAAATTCACTTGATACAACAAAGAAGATTGAGATGTTTAGTGTCTTTGGGGCTTAGGGTCATTACATAAAAACATAAAACATGAAATACAATGTCTTTATTGAAAACTTCCTTTACATGGCCACTGCATTCCTTCGTACTTAGCATTGCATGGGATAACCAGAGGACATGCATAAGAAAAGGGTGATCTATAAAGCCCAGTAAGGGAGTACACATGGAATAACATTAGGAGTAAAATACATGTTATAAAATAGGCATATCAATATATCATAAGAAAAACATGAACATAAAGGCATGTTAAAGGATGATAATCATAACATGGAAATGTGGCAATAGCACTTAACATGGAATTAGCATGAGCCAAGGCTCATTGCACATGGAGCATGAGTAAATCCTCATTACACATAAAGCACGAGTAAACCCTCGTTTCACTTGAATTATCATGAGTCTACACTCATTGCACATGATGTATCATGATACTATACATTACACAATGCATTGGAGCGCTATAAGGGCGCACCATTCTTAAACATTTCATTTCATGCATAAGTGTGCCACATGGATCATTAAACATGGATTAAAAAAACATAATCATTTATTCCATGATAAAGGAATGTGGTATTAATACATGAAACGTTATAATCAATAAGTAAATGTGCAAACAGGTGAATACCCTTGATGGAGAAATGGGAATGGTATCCACTACACAATGGCATTGGCTTAGAAAATCGGTGCGATTTCGGCAGCGTAACGGCATCACATAAGAATTCATAAAAAATGGTTGATGAGAGAGAAAGGGGTTAATAATCATATTTACATGTAATTGACAGTAAGGAGTTCATATAGGTACATTTCCCAACAATTATAATGGAATTTAGGTTCATGATACAAAAGTATTGCTTGAATGTAAATGAGGAGGGAGAAGTTCCTTTCGGAATTTCGGCATAGTAACGGGTGTATATGGAGGGAACTTAATGAGAGAGAAAGGGGTCTCCCATAATTCAAACATAAATAGGGCAGTATGAGGGAGGTTCAAAACCATACCCCAACATTCATAATTCAAATTAAAATAAAAAATAACTTAAATAAAATTAACAAAAATGAGAAAGGAAGAAAAACCCTTACTTGAAAGTGTGCTTCCAAAGGCTAGAGAGAGGCTTGTGAGAGGCTTCATGGGAGATTGGGGAACCTTGGGAGGATTCTACAGAGTGTAGGGAAGAGGTTGGATGAACTCCAAAGGCCTTGAGTGAGGAGGAAGTGGGAGCTTGGGTGGCTTTATATAGAAAACGTGAGGGAATTCTTTATTATTTAGGTTTGGGTCCCCTTACATAAAATTATTCCAAACCACAAACCATACCAAGGTTTTTACCCATGGTTTATGGAAAATGGAAGATGAAAACAGTATTTTATAAGGCCAAAGTCCGAAATTCTTAAAATAATAGGGTTGCTTATGTGGAGGTGAGTCACACTCCCATAATAATTAATTTAAAAAGACAAGGTGTTGAATAAGTCTTGAGGGGTCCATTAATGCTTTGAAAAGTAAGTCAAAAAAACCCAATATCACATTATTTTAATGGTAAAACATATATTGGCCGAACATATAGATTATAGTATTTTATTACATCACTATTGGGTCATTATGATGTCATAAAACACATTATATATTTAAATGGTATTTAATTTTTACCCAAAAATTTAACTATCCAATAAAATTATGAAAAATTCACCATTGGATAATTTCGACGTCCTGATTCCAGAAATAACATTTATTTTATCTAAATAATTTTCTAAATATTTTAATTTTCACCTTTAATATAAAAACCGACATTTATCGAAAATTCACGAGGTTTGATAGAAATGGCTTTAAAACCTTAATAAAAATTTTAATTGCATTCATAAAATTATAATATCATTTATATTTAATAAACATTAATTTAATAATAATTATTATTATTTTATTAAAATATTATTTAATTCAAAAATCCCTTAATTTAATAAAATAGATTTCTTAATTAAATAATAACTAAAAACACCATTTGTACTTTAAAAACTATTTACAATATATCAAAAATGACTAGAAATTATATTCATTATTATATACAAAAATAATGTACATGAACATAGTACTACTTATTTGTTAAATAACCCCTTAAAACAGCCGCATAAGACCTAAGGGTAAGGTGTGCGATGGTGACAGACTCTTGGGGTGGTTCAGATAACATCGTTCGAGTGGTAATTTCTATCAACTTCCATTTCTCCCGTAGAAGGACCCGTTCAAGCTTGACATGGTGAAGCTCCGCTTGGGCTTGGTCAAGAGCGAAGCCCAAGGATGCCACCTCTTTTTCGAGCTCCTATAAATGGGCTTCATATAGGTAAATTCGACTGGATGAGGCCATCTCTTCCTTTTTCTAAGTAAAATTGGATGTGTTAAAACCCTATATTTATACTAATCATGTGATCACTGTGCAACGGCTATAAAAGTAACGTTCACAATTCTTATCATAAAACCAATGAAGTTGACATTTTATAAAAAAAATTATATAAAGAGACATTTAATAAGATCAAGAGGGATTTTACATTAATGAAACTTTGGGTCGTTACAATATTCCCCCCTTAAGAACTTTTGACCTTGAAATTTTCCTTTTAACACACTAAAAAAATGTGGGTAACTCAGATTCATCATATCCTCTGATTCCCAAGTCACTTCTTCAAACTTTTGGTTTCTCCACAACACCTTGCCGAGGGGCATTTTCTTCTTTCAAAGAACTTTTTCTCTACAATCCAAGATCTTCAATGGTTGCTCCTCATAAGAAATATCATCTTCCAATTGTACTACCTCCAAAGAGAGTAAATGTGAAGGGCTCAGTATGTACTTCCGTAAGAGGGATATATGAATGACATCATGTACTTTGGCCATGGCAGGTGGAAGTGCTAGTCGATATGCCACAGCCCTGACACGAACAATAATCTCGAAGGGGACAATGTACCTTGGACTTAACTTTCCTTTACTTCAAAAACTCACGACCTTCTTCCACGGAGATATGTGTAGAAACACCATGTCTCCAACTTTAAACTCAAGGTCTCGTCGACGATTATCTGTATAACTCTTCTATCAACTCTGGGCTTCCTTGATATGCTTCTGAATGATTTTCACCTTCTCCCCCATTTCTTGGACCATTTCTGGTCCAAGCAGCTTACGTTCACCGACCTCATCCCAACATACTGGTGTTCTGCACCTTTTCCCATACATGGCTTCATATGGTGCCATTTGGATGCTCGAGTGGAAACTGTTATTATAAATCCTCCTCATGATTTTCACCTTCTCCACCATTTCATGGATCATTTGCATAGAGCTTCTCCTTGCGCAAAGTCTCTAGTACAGTTTTTAAATGCTCCTCGTGATCCTCCTTGGTTTTAGAGTATATTAGAATATCATCTATAAAGTCTACCACAAATTTGTCAAGGTAATCTCTAGAGACTCTATTCATCAAGTCCATGAATATTACTGGAGCATTGGTGAGTCCGAAAGGCATTACCATGAATTCATAGTGCATGTATCTTGTATGAAAAGCAGTCTTGGGGATATTTTCCTTCTTCA
This sequence comes from Viscum album, assembly GCA_963277665.1. Classification (NCBI taxonomy): domain Eukaryota; kingdom Viridiplantae; phylum Streptophyta; class Magnoliopsida; order Santalales; family Viscaceae; genus Viscum; species Viscum album. The sequence continues at coordinate 1,398,132,933 of OY728119.1, forward strand.
ACCATACTTGATAGTATCCCGACTGCAAATCTACCTTGGAGAAGTATTGTGCTCCATGCAGCTGATCGAAAAAGTCATCAATTAGTGGGAGAGGATACTTGTTCTTTATTGTGATTTTGTTAAGTTCATGATAATTAGTGCAAATCCACATTGACCCATCCTTCTTCTTAACGAAGAGGACTGGTGCACCCCATGGTGAAGCATTTGGGCGTATAAACCCTTTATCCAGATTCTCCTGTAATTGTTTCTTCATCTCATCAAGCTCTACAACAGAAATTCTATATGGAGTCTTGGATATTGTTAAAGCCCCGTGTACATGGTCAATTGATAATTCAACATCCCTTCTAGGAGGGAGATCAGGCAGTTCCTCTGGAAAAACTTCAGCGAATTCCCTCACAATAGGCATTTCTTCAAGGATGGTTTCTTTGTTGGACTCAATCATCTGAGTCAGATACGCGTGCTCAGAAGGCAGTAATATCCATGCTTGAGATGATGGAGCTAAAGGAGATTCATCTTCTGAATTATTTTCACCTTATCCACCATTTCTTGGACCATTTTCATAGATTTTCTCCTTGCGCAAAGTCTCTAGTACAGTTTTTAAGTGCTCCTCGTGATCCTCCTTGGTTTTAGAGTATATTAGAATATCATCTATAAATTCTACCACAAATTTGTCAAGGTAATCTCTATGGACTCTATTCATCAAGTCCATGAATATTACTAGATCATTGGTGAGTCCTAAAGCCATTACCATGAATTAATAGTGCCCGTATCTTTTACGAAAAGCAGTCTTGGGGATATCTTCTTTCTTCACCCTTACTTGATAGTATCCCGACTGAAAATCTACCTTGGAGAAGTATTGTGCTCCACGCAGCTGATCGAACAAGTCATCAATTCGTGGGAGAGGATACTTGTTCTTTATCGTGATTTTGTTAAGTTCACGATAATTGGTGCAAATCCGCAATGACCCATCCTTCTTCTTAACGAAGAGGACTAGTGCACCCCATGGTGAAGCACTTGGGCGTATAAACCCTTTATTCAGATTCTCATGTAGTTGTTTATTCAGCTCATCAAGCTCTATAACAGCCATTCTATATGGAGTCTTGGATATTGGTAAATCCCCGGGTACAAGTTCAATTGAGAATTCAACATCCCTTCTAGGAGGGAGACCAGGCAGTTCCTCGGGAAACACTTTAGCGAATTCCATCACAATAGGCATTTCTTCAAGGATGGTTTCTTCCTTGGACTCAATCATCTAAGTCAGATATGCGTGCTCATAAGGCAGTAAAATCCATGCTTGATGTCACATACATGACATATTTTAAAGGTATTTTTGTATTTAATTTACATTATTGCTTTTTTGGGGGTTTTCAATGCATTTTTGAAGGAAATGGTGGGTTTCCATAATTTGGGTCAACTCGAGAGCCCATTTCCAGTTTTGACAATAAATTTTGTTTGTTTAATAACTCCCTCGTTTTTCAACATTTTTAACTCATTAAACTTCCAAAATGACCTTAATTTAACTATTAAAACCACCAATGAATTTTGGCCCCCTTAAAAATTCATTTGCATCTTGGATTTGGGTGATCAAGTTGGGTATTGGGCCAACCCGAAAGCCCATTTCCAGTTTTAAAGTTTTTTTGTAATTATTTCATAAAATATTCAATTTTTATTCTTTTTCGGTGATTCCACCTCTCACCTTCTACCACTGTACCTGGCCGCACCCCCAGCTTCGTTTCCCCCTCTTTGGAGATCGCATCTGTCGTGAATTAGGGCCTAACTTCTCTGGTTTCTAAAAACGTCCAGTTTTCTCAAGTAAGTGACTATCCTTCTAGTTCTCTCCTTTTCCTTGAGATTTATCTTTTTTTTTCTTGAATCCCCAAATGTCCAGAAGCTAGGGCTTCGTACCTAGGGTTTCATTTTGGGTTTCATGGTTCAATCCTCTGGTTTTAGGTTTGATATCACTTCCTTGTGGCGCGGTGGTCGTGCGGTTGAAGTTCCGCACTAGGATTTGCGGTTCTTGAATCTTTTGGTAGGTGATTCCATTGTGTGTGCAATTTTTTGGGAATTTGCTTGCTGTGTTGAGGGTGAATTAATGCTTATTGAATTTTAATGTTTCTGTAAAAATTTGTTTTAGTTTCATTTACAATGCAAATGAATTTTATGTTACAATTTTTGTTGAAATTGAGGGTTTTTCATGCAAGTCTTTTATTGGTTCATTTTGGGATGAACTCTAATTACATAGTTGATTTTATTGAACTGTATTAGGAATTAAAATAATGTTTTAAATATTTATTATTTTTGGTTGTGGCTGCAAAAGTTTGTTCAAATTGTGTTTGAGAAGCAAATGGGCATTAAGTGCCATGTTGGTGTGAAAATGGTGGTTTTTAAAATATATAATTTCTTGGTTCACATTGGGCTGCCCCATAACTGAATTTTTGGTTTTATTAAATTGTGTTGAACTGAAATTTTGTTTTTATGACTTACAAGTGTTCACATACTGTGAAAAGTGGATATTTTAAAGAGTTTTGGGTGCAAAACAATGTGATGTTTTGAGAGGTTGTTTTATTGAAGATCAAAATATTTTATTGACTATTTCAAATGATATAAAATGTGTGTAGCTACTGTACTATTTGTTTGTGACCAGTAGTGATACTTTACATGAAAAAGTATGTGTGTTGTTTGCTGAAATTGTTTGAGCACAAAAGGGGGAATCCCGGGTACTTAGGTGGGCGGATATGTACTAGTACGGCTAGTGGATCGGATGGGTTGTGTCCCTGTTTCACTGAGCAAATGGACAACGACAACACTAACTGAACTATGTGGATGTTATTTGGGGACCACTAGGTTATGGTTTTGTTCCCTACTAGTGGCTCGTGCACGGGAAAGGATTGTGACTTGGATACTTTACACCGAGGTACGAGGTACATAGGGCCCGAGACTATCTAGTTGCCTAGGGGTGTTCCCAATTTTTGTGCTCATTGGAATTGTAGTATTTACCCTTGTTGTGGGATCTTTTGGCAGTACTTTACAGTAGCTCACATGTTTATTTAATGTGTTATCATTCTGAAATTCTTGGATTGAAAACTGTTTTCATTTGAAAGTTGCTTTTCTTGAAATTTTTAACATTGTTTCACCTTGTGTGTTAAAATTGCTAGTTTTGTTCCCATTGTATTGCATCCTCTTTGGAATCTTCTGGTGGTATCCTATTGGGCTTAGGCTCACACCCTACTTACACCCCTTGGGTGTAAGTAGACCTGCTCATGCATGACTCAGGTAAAGGGAAGGCTAAGGGTGATGGCGGTTCGGGATGTTAGTCCCCATCGTTGGGGCGGAGTTGCGGGGACGGCTTGCGGGTGATGATCCCCTTGTCGTGTGGAGTCCATGGGGATGTCTTTATGTTGTCATTATTTTTATTTGGACCACTTGTAGTGTCTTTAAACATATGTATTCAGATCTGGTTTTGTTAAGAATGGTTTAGCATGGAAATTTCAGATTCTTATTATTGATTGTTTTATTTGTTTTATGCTTTCATACTCGGGTAAATCGTTCCAAAATCATATTGTTTTATACCCGGGCACTTGTGCCAGCCCGTGGGGATAGGGAATGCCCTTCGGGCCTTGTCATGGGCCGGGTTTGGTGCCATAAATGGTGGTGACCAGATCTGGTACGTGACAAAATGGTATCAGAGGAGGTTAATGTTTTTGGGTTATATTGTTATTTTGAGATGAGTCGGGATAGACAGGAGCTAGGACTGTCGGGGCTCGGGGTATTGGTTGTGAGTAGGGTGCCTGGCCCGCACCTCTCATGGCAGACCTTGAGTCACCAGAGGATGTTGGAATTTACTGATTTACTTCACTTCCATGTGAGACGTGTGGGCTGCAGACCACATGTGGACATCAGGCAGATGTGGAGTAGTTGTTTCTTTTATTACAAGAATGTGTTTAGTTTGTTTATATTTGATGTATTTGATTAAAATTTTCAGAATTGTGGTATTGACTATTTCTTTTGTGACTGTTGCATTTTGTAGCAACATGCCTCCCCTGAAAGCTCCCACGCACCCACAGGAGGAAGCTGGAGAGAGTTCTCCCACGCCGATTGATCAGAGGCTAGTCGAGGCCGTGGTCCGGGCTGTCCAGGCTCTAGGATATGGACCAGCTCCAGCTCCAGCTCCTGTTAGAGAGGATTATACTGGTCCTAGAAAGGACAAGGCCCAGGAGTTCCTGAAAAATAAGCCTCCAACCTTCCGAGGAAGCTCAGAACCCCAGGAATCAGAAGAATGGCTCGAGAAGATCGAGCGTATGTTTGAGTTCCTGGAAACACCCGAGGAGCTCAGGGTGAAGTGTGCCTCCTTTCTATTGGAGGGTCCCAGCCGTAAATGGTGGGAGTCAGTGCTTCAATCTGGGAAGAATGAGCAGATGCGCTGGAGAGATTTCAAGGCTGTCTTCAATGAACAGTATTGCCCTGAGGTGTTGGCTTATGCCAGGTCTAGAGAGTTCATGGAACTTGTTCAGGGGAATCTATCTGTGATGGAGTATGCCAACCGTTTCGCTGAATTGGTTCGGTATGCTCCAGAAATTGTCTCTAATGAGCAAGCGAAGGCCCAAAGGTTTGAGAAAGGCTTGCGACCAGAGATATACTCCCAGGTGTTCTTGTTTAAGCTGAGGACCTATGCTGAGGTCGTTGATCGGGCGTGCATGGTGGAGATTGATAGAAAAGGCAGGGCTGGTTTCTATGGTTCTGTATCAGCAGTGGGAAGTGGAAGCTCCTCAGAGAAGAAAAGGAAGCGGGAGGATCATGTGAAGAAAGGAGGGGGCAGTTCAGGCCACTCTTCCAGGCAGTTTTCTTCTGCTGCTTCTGATGCAAGATCGGTCGTGTGCCACCAATGTGGGAGGCCTGGGCATATCCGACCAGCATGTCCACTTCCTCCAAAGCCTTGTTTCCAGTGTGGAGGTATGGGGCATTTGCAGCGCTTCTGCAGTGTGGCACGTCCACTCCCAAGTGGGGCAGGGTCAGTGGCTTCAAGAGGAGTGCCAACACAGTCCGAGCCGTCAAGGACTGGGGGATCTCGATTTGGTGGTCGTGGTGGTAGGGCTGGATCATCTTTTGGGCAGAGCCAGTTCAGGGCACAGCCTCAGGCTAGCGGTCGTTCTCAGACAGATACTGGACACCTCCATGCAGTGGATCAGACACCAGCAGGATCAGAGGCGGGACCGTCGACAGTTCGAGGTACCGTTCTGATTGCATCTTCTATTGCTACTGCTCTTTTTGATACTGGTGCCTCTATTTCATTCATTTCTGCCCATTTTGTGGACATTCTGAATTTTCCAACTGAGTTGATGTATTTCGCGATGGAGTTGGTGACACCGCTGGGAAAGAAGAAGGAGCAGGGCCTTAGGTGCCCCTCATGTGCACTTTCTGTATCAGGGGTCGAGATGGAGTGGGACCTTATGGTCTTAGATATGGACCTTTTTGATGTCATACTCGGGATGGATTGGCTAGTTCACTTCCAGGCACACATCGACTGCTATAGAAGGCGTGTGAGTTTCACGGCACCTGACGGGAGTCGTCAGGTTTTTCATGGTGAATGGGATCCTCGGTCAGGTCGCGCAGGGCCACCACTCCCAGAGTTGGGAAGTTTTATCTTCCAGTTATCTTCGATTGTGCTAGAGGATGGTCTTTCCCCTAAAGGTGCACTACCTCATGTAGTGAATGAGTTTCCTGAGGTATTCCCTGATGATTTTTCTGGTTTGCCCCCGGAGCGGGATGTGGAGTTTTCGATTGATCTGGCGCCGGGAACACAGCCGATATCTCTTCCCTCCTATCGCATGGCCCCCACCGAGTTGAGGGAATTAAAGATACAGCTGGACGACTTAGAATCCAAAGGATTCATTCGCCCGAGCGTCTCTCCTTGGGCCGCACCTGTGTTGTTTGCAAAAAAGGCTGATGGATCCCTCCGGTTGTGCATTGATTACCGGAAGCTGAATAAGGTAACAATTAAAAACAAATACCCTTTGCCCAGAATAGATGATTTGTTTGACCAGTTGAAGGGAGCAAAGTGGTTCTCAAAGATAGACCTGCGTTCAGGGTATCATCAACTCAGGGTGAAGGAGTCAGATATCCCAAAGACAGCCTTTCGGTGCAGGTACGGCCACTTTGAGTATTTGGTCATGCCCTTCGGATTGACCAATGCTCCAGCAGTCTTTATGGCACTTATGAATAGGGTGTTTCATCAGTATCTCGATTCCTTTATTGTGGTGTTCGTGGATGATATTCTGGTATACTCTAGCTCTGAGGAGGAACACGAACATCACTTGAGGATCGTTTTAGGTACATTACGGGATCACCGCCTCTATGAAAAGTTGTCAAAGTGCACCTTCTGGATCAGAGAGGTGAGATTTCTGGGGCATGTGATCTCAGAGCACGGAGTTTCAGTGGACCCTGAGAAAATTAGTGCGGTTATGTCATGGGAGCAGCCGAAGAATGTGTTCGAGATCAGGAGTTTCCTTGGCCTGGCTGGTTACTATAGGCGATTCGTTCGGGATTTCTCTCGGCTTGCATCACCAATGACTGCGCTCACCCGGAAAGGGGTGAAGTTTGTATGGGGTCCAGAATGTCAAGCATCATTCGAGGAGCTGAAGAGACGGTTGACTACCGCCCCTGTGCTGATTTTCCCTGAGGCTGGGAAGGGTTATGTGGTTTATTGTGATGCTTCAGGTATGGGTCTTGGGTGCGTGCTTATGCAAGATGATCACGTGGTGGCTTGTGGCTCTCGCCAACTCCGACCACATGAAAAGAACTACCCTACCCATGACTTGGAGTTGGCAGCGGTGATGCATGCTTTGAAGACATGGCGTCACTACCTCTTTGGCGAGAAGTTTGTGGTCTACTCTGATCACAAAAGCTTGGCTTATATCTTCTCGCAGAAGGACCTCAACTTGAGGCAACGTCGCTGGATCGAGTACTTGCAGGGGTTTGACTTTGACATTGTCTATACCCCAGGCAAGGGTAATGTAGTGGTCGACGCTTTGAGCCGAAGAGTTCCAGTGCAGGCTTTGAGGAAGTCTAGTGATGAGTGGGCATTGATGGGGCTCTTTTCTCAAATGCATGTGGAGGCTAGGGAACAGAGTTGAGGGGCATTCTTGGCGAGTGTCCAGTTGACTCCTTCTCTATTGGAGTTGATTCAGCAGGAACAGCCCAGTGATGATCTTTGTCAGCGGTCTAGGCAGTTTCTTCATGGTGGGGAGACATCCTCTGATTGGTCGTCGTCTCCCGAGGGCATATTGTGCTTCAAGGGCCATTCAGTAGTACCGTTATCTCTACGGAAGGCAGTGATGCATGATAGCCACCAGTCTTAGTGGGCTGTCCATCCAGGTGCCACTAAGATGTATTATGATGTCCGTCGGCATTTTTGGTGGCCTGGTATGAGACGAGATATAGCAGACTTTGTTTCGAGATGCTACACATGCCAGCAGGTGAAAGCAGAGCACCAAAGGCCCTCCGGTTTGCTCCAGCCATTACCCATTCCTACCTGGAAGTGGGACGAGGTTGCCATGGACTTCATTGTTGGATTACCTCGTACACCTCGGGGTAAGAATGCTATTTGGGTGGTGATTGATCGTCTGACCAAATCAGCCCACTTCATTCCGATTAAAGATACAACTAAAGTAGATGAGTTGGGCCATTTGTATCTTCAGGAGGTGGTGAGACTCCATGGTGTACCATCAGCTATTGTCTCGGATAGAGACCCCCGCTTCACTTCTCGATTTTGGGAAGGCCTTCAAAAGGCCTTGGGCTCTCAGATTAAGATGAGCACGGCATACCACCCACAGACGGATGGTCAGACAGAGCGGGCGAATCAGATTTTGGAGGACATGCTTCGTGCATGTGTCTTGGACTTTGGAGGTTCTTGGGATAGCCATTTGGGATTGGTTAAGTTTGCTTATAATAATAGTTACCAATCCTCAATTCTAATGGCCCCTTTTGAGGCGCTCTATGGTCGGCCATGTCGGTCCCCCCTATGTTGGGCTGAGGTAGGAGAGACTTCACTATTGGGGCCGAGCCTTGTGCAGGAGACTTCTGAGAAGGTCAAATTGATCAGGAAGCGCTTATTGACAGCTCAGAGTCATCATAAATCTTATTCTGATCATAGGCGTCGAGACCTAGAGTTTACTGTGGGTGATAGGGTATTCTTAAAAGTGGCCCCTCGTTTGGGCCATCATCGATTGGGGAAGCAAGGTAAGTTAATGCCACGGTATGTCGGGCCCTTTGAGATCACCGAGCATATTGGAAAGGTGGCATACAGGTTGGCCTTACCTTCTCAGATGACGTCCATCCATGATGTCTTCCACGTCTCTCAATTGAAGAAATACAACCCGGATCCGTCCCATGTGTTGAATTGGGAAGAACTAGAGATAGAGCCTGACTTGTCTATCGTTGAGAGGCCGGTGAAAATAGTGGACTCCCAGGAGAAGATACTTTGAGGAAAGTCTATTCCTTTAGTCCGGGTTTTATGGCAGCATGGGAATGATACACATCAGACTTGGGAGCGAAAGTCATGGGTCGAGGAAGAGTACCCATTCTTGTTTACCAACCAAGAATCATGTTGACTTTCCGGGGCGGGAAGTCCTTCATGGTGGGGATAATTGTCACATACATGACATATTTTAAAGGTATTTTTGTATTTAATTTACATTATTGCTTTTTTGGGGGTTTTCAATGCATTTTTGAAGGAAATGGTGGGTTTCCATAATTTGGGTCAACTCGAGAGCCCATTTCCAGTTTTGACAATAAATTTTGTTTGTTTAATAACTCCCTCGTTTTTCAACATTTTTAACTCATTCAACTTCCAAAATGACCTTAATTTAACTATTAAAACCACCAATGAATTTTGGACCCCTTAAAAATTCATTTGCATCTTGGATTTGGGTGATCAAGTTGGGTATTGGGCCAACCCGAAAGCCCATTTCCAGTTTTAAATTGTTTTTGTAAGTATTTCATAAAATATTCAATTTTTATTCTTTTTCGGTGATTCCACCTCTCACCTTCTCCCACTGTACCTGGCCTCACCCCCAGCTTCGTTTCCCCCTCTTTGGAGATCGCATCTGTCGTGAATTAGGGCATATCTTCTCTGGTTTCTAAAAACGTCCAGTTTTCTCAAGTAAGTGACTATCCTTCTAGTTCTCTCCTTTTCCTTGAGATTTATCTTTTTTTTTCTTGAATCCCCAAATGTCCAGAAGCTAGGGCTTCGTACCTAGGGTTTCATTTTGGGTTTCATGGTTCAATCCTCTGGTTTTAGGTTTGATATCACTTCCTTGTGGCGCGGTGGTCGTGCGGTTGAAGTTCCGCACTAGGATTTGCGGTTCTTGAATCTTTTGGTAGGTGATTCAATTGTGTGTGCAATTTTTTGGGAATTTGCTTGCTGTGTTGAGGGTGAATTAATGCTTATTGAATTTTAATGTTTCTGTAAAAATTTGTTTTAGTTTCATTTACAATGCAAATGAATTTTATGTTACAATTTTTGTTGAAATTGAGGGTTTTTCATGCAAGTCTTTTATTGGTTCATTTTGGGATGAACTCTAATTACATAGTTGATTTTATTGAACTGTATTAGGAATTAAAATAATGTTTTAAATATTTATTATTTTTGGTTGTGGCTGCAAAATTTTGTTCAAATTGTGTTTGAGAAGCAAATGGGCATTAAGTGCCATGTTGGTGTGAAAATGGTGGTTTTAAAAATATATAATTTCTTGGTTCACATTGGGCTGCCCCATAACTGAATTTTTGGTTTTATTAAATTGTGTTGAACTGAAATTTTGTTTTTATGACTTACAAGTGTTCACATACTGTGAAAAGTGGATATTTTAAAGAGTTTTGGGTGCAAAACAATGTGATGTTTTGAGAGGTTGTTTTATTGAAGATCAAAATATTTTATTGACTATTTCAAATGATATAAAATGTGTGTAGCTACTGTACTATTTGTTTGTGACCAGTAGTGATACTTTACATGAAAAAGTATGTGTGTTGTTTGCTGAAATTGTTTGAGCACAAAAGGGGGAATCCCGGGTACTTAGGTGGGCGGATATGTACTAGTACGGCTAGTGGATCGGATGGGTTGTGTCCCTGTTTCACTGAGCAAATGGACAACGACAACACTAACTGAACTATGTGGATGTTATTTGGGGACCACTAGGTTATGGGTTTGTTCCCTACTAGTGGCTCGTGCACGGGAAAGGATTGTGACTTGGATACTTTACACCGAGGTACGAGGTACATAGGGCCCGAGACTATCTAGTTGCCTAGGGGTGTTCCCAATTTTTGTGCTCATTGGAATTGTAGTATTTACCCTTGTTGTGGGATCTTTTGGCAGTACTTTACAGTAGCTCACATGTTTATTTAATGTGTTATCATTCTGAAATTCTTGGATTGAAAACTGTTTTCATTTGAAAGTTGTTTTTCTTGAAATTTTTAACATTGTTTCACCTTGTGTGTTAAAATTGCTAGTTTTGTTCCCATTGTATTGCATCCTCTTTGGAATCTTCTGGTGGTATCCTATTGGGCTTAGGCTCACACCCTACTTACACCCCTTGGGTGTAAGTAGACCTGCTCATGCATGACTCAGGTAAAGGGAAGGCTAAGGGTGATGGCGGTTCGGGATGTTAGTCCCCATCGTTGGGGCGGAGTTGCGGGGACGGCTTGCGGGTGATGATCCCCTTGTCGTGTGGAGTCCATGGGGATGTCCTTATGTTGTCATTATTTGTATTTGGACCACTTGTAGTGTCTTTAAACATATGTATTCAGATCTGGTTTTGTTAAGAATGGTTTAGCATGGAAATTTCAGATTCTTATTATTGATTGTTTTATTTGTTTTATGCTTTCATACTCGGGTAAATCGTTCCCAAATCATATTGTTTTATACCCGGGCACTTGTGCCAGCCCGTGGGGATAGGGAATGCCCTTTGGGTCTTGTCATGGGCCGGGTTTGGTGCCATAAATGGTGGTGACCAGATCTGGTACGTGACACTTGAGATGATGGAGCTAAAGGAGATTCATCTTCCTCCTTACACTTATAAAGAATCAGGGGTCGATTCTCCATATAGAGTGTGATTTCCCTCTCCTGACAATTTATGTTGTCTCTATATAAGGAAAGCCAATCTATTCCAAGAATTGAATCAAATTCCACCAAAGGGAGTATGACGAGGTTCGCGGGGAAATTCAATCCACATATTATAACATGGGGACTTATACTCATGGGATGCAATGATTTCCCCATTATCCATACTCACCGACATCTTCACTTCCATGATTTTTGGTGGTGCTGGGATTGTTCTACTAAACCTTCGAGATATAAAAGAATGCGTAGAACCTGAATCAAAAAGTATGTTCGCTATTCTTGAATGAATAACTAGCGTACATGTCACCACATCCTTATCGGGGTTCACTTCAGCAGAAGTGATGGAAAAAGCTTTTCCTTACTGCCTTGGAGGTTTTTGGTTGTCTCCGAAAACCCTTGGATTAGGGCACTGATTTTCAAAATGACCTGGTTCTATGAATTTGTAGCATTGAACAATGCGTTGAGGTTCGAATGGAGCGTTCCTCTCCTCTGTCGCAGCCGCGGGTCTTTATTTCCGACAGTTAACAGCTAGGTTCCCTTATCTTCCACACCTGAAGCATTTCCTCGTCCCCTTAATGAAATATACAGGGTTCTTCTTTCCAAACTTTTGTCAAGTGGGGTGATGGATCATCTTAGCACTGTTGGATTTATCCATCAGACCACCAGCATTGAATTCCACCTTATGATTCTTGTCCCCATGATACCCTTGTGATTCCACGATCTCCATTTCGACCTTGAGGGCACATCGGACAATTTCCTCATAACTCTCGAAGTCACTGATTGCTAATGTTTTCCGCAGGGTAGGATTCAGCCCACCAAAGAAGCGGTCAACATTTCATTCGGGGGTAACGACAAAGCCGAAAGAGTAACGTGCAAGACGTGTTAATTTTTCCTCGTACTCTCCAACAGATTCTTCATCCTTTTTCTTGAGGGAAAGGGAGTGCCTTTCAATCTTAAGTCAGAGGGTTCGCGGAAAATATTTATCCAAAAACAACTTCTGGAAAACCTTCCATTCCAACGCCTCGATCTCCTCCTCAGGCTTCCTATTTTTTATCAACGTCCACCATTGACCAGCTTCACCCTCTATAAAATAATCCCCCAGGAGAACCTTCTCTTGTTCAGAACATTGAAGGATGGAGAAGATCTTTTCAATGGAGTTGATCCATTGTTCAGCGATCGTGGTATCGGATGGCCCACTAAAATTATGAGGCCTTTGTCTCATGAAGTACTCAATAGAAACTTGCTCTTTCTTAGGGGGGTGAAAATTCCTCTTGACCCGTGTTTCTATTCAAAACTTGAGTTAGCTGAGAGATAAGCATGACAAAGTTCACGATTCCCGCTCCCATTGGATTTGTCATCTCACTAGTACAGTCATCACACTAATCTTCACAACATTTGTTATCTTGAGTCCTCCTATTACCGGCTATTGGCTAGAATAAAAGGAAATTTAGGGGTAACAAATAAAGTGTAATCCAAATAAAAAAGTTGATGACTCATAAATAAACTTTTATTTCCTTACTCAAGAGTCTATAGGATTCAATCTAGGCTTTTCATGATCTACTTTCTAACATATATTCGTAGGGGAATTTTTTTTAATTCACTTAATAAGGGTTCATACTAAGCTTTTGAATTGATCAAAACATATCCCCCAGGAGTTTTGTAACCAAGAGGGAAGCAAGGCCCGTTTTCGTGCACCAGTTCGCGTTTGAGTCTAGCTCAAATCGGTGTTTTCGGGTTTTACCCCTAGGATACATCTGTGCCAGAGCTGCCTCTACCTGCTCGTATCCAGACAGGGATGTATTTGTTTGATAAACCACATAATAAGTACTTACCAAAACTTATGGATGTTTTTATTATACTTAGCCTTGTATCTAAGGCTTTACTAGGGTTTCCTAATCCCAAAAATAACTAAACATATCCTCTGATACCAACTTTGACAACCCTGCTTTTTATTACAAATTTAACATGATTTATTACATAAAACATCACTTTATACAACCAAGAATATCGAGAGGTTTAGTGTATTTGGGGCTTAGGATCATTACATAAAAATATAAAACATGAAATACAACATCTTTATCGAAAACATCCATTACATGACCACTACATTCCTTCGTACTTAGCATTGCATGGGATAACCTGAGGACATGCATAAGAAAAGGATGAGCTATAAATCCCAGTAAGGGAGTACACATGAAATAACATGAGGAGTAAAATACATGTTATGAAATATTCATATCAATAGATCATAATAAAAACATGAACATAAAGTCATGATAAAGCATCATAATCATAACATGGAAATGTGGCAACAACACTTAATATGGAATTAGCATGAGCCAAGGCTCATTGCACATAGAGCATGAGTAAATCCTCATTGCACATAAAGCACAAGTAAACCCTCATTTCCCTTGAATTAGCATGAGTCAATACTCATTTCAAATGACCTATCATGATACTATACTTTACCCAATGCATTGGATCACTATAAGGGTGCACCCTTCTTAAACATTTCATTTCATGCATAAGTGTGCCACATGGATCATAAAACATGGATTCATAAAACATAATCATTCATTACATGATAAAGGAATATGGAATACATACATGAAACTTTATAATCAATAAGTAAATGTTCATAAAGTTGAATACCCATGATGGATAAATGGGCATGGTATCCACTACACAATGGCATGGGCTTAGAAAATCGGTTCGATTTCGGCAGTGTAACGGCGTGACATAAGAATTCATAAAAAATGTTTGATTAGAGAGAAAGGGGTTCCTCATCATATTTACATGTAATTTACAGTAATGAGTTCATATAGATACATGTCCTAACAATTGTAATGGAATGTAGGTTCATGATACAAAAGTATTGCTTGAATGTAAATGAGGAGGGAGAAGTTCATTTCGGAATTTCGGCATACTAACGGGTGTACATGGGAGGAATTTAATGAGAGAGAAAGGGGTATCCCATCATTAAAACATAAAGAGGGCAGTATGAGGGAGGTTCAAAACCATACCCCAACATTCATAATTGAAATTAAAATGGAAAAACAATTTAATGAAAATTGACAAAAATGAGAAAGGAAGAAAAACCCTTACTTGGAAGTGTGCTTCCAAAGGCTAGAGAGAGGCTTGTGAGAGGCTTATTAGGAGCTTGGGGAACATTGGGAGGATTTTAGAGAGATTAGGGAAGATTTTGGAAGAACTAAAAAGGCCTTGAGTGAGGAAGAAGTGGGATATTGGGTGGGTTTATATAAGAAATGTGAGGGAATTCGTTATTATTTAGGTTTGGGTCCCCTTACATTAAATTAATCCAAACCACAAACCATCTCATGGTTTTTTACCATGGTTTTTGGTAAAGGGAAGAGGAAAATAATATTTTATATGTCCAAAGTCAGAATTTCTTAAAATAATAGGGTTGGTTATGTGGAGGTGAGTCACACTCTCAAGGAAATTAATTTAATAAGACAAGGTGTTGAATAAGTCTTCAGGGGTCCATTAATTCTTTGAAAAGTAACTCAAACAATCCCAAAATCACATTATTTTAATGGTAAAACATATATTTTCCGAACAAAAAGATTATAGTATTTTATTACATCACTATTGGGTCATTAGGATGTCATAAAACACATTATATATTTAAACGATATTTAATTTTTACCCAAAAATTTGACTCTCTCAGAAAATTATGAAAAATTCACCATTGGATAATTTCGATGTCCTGATTCCAGAAATAACATTTATTTTATCTAAATAATGTTATAAATATGTTAATTTTCACATATAAAATAAAAACTGACATTTATCGAAAATTCATGAGTTTTGACAGAAATGGCTTTCAAACTATAATAAAAATTTTAATTGCATTCATAAAATTATAAGATCACTTATATTTAAAAAATATTAATTTAATAATAATATTATTATTTTATTAAAATATTATTTAATTCAAAAATCCATTAATTTAATAAAATATATTTCTTAATTAAATAATAACTAAAAAGCACCATTTGTACTTTAAATCTATTTATAGTGTATCAAAAATGACTAGAAATTATATTCATTATTATATACAAAAATAATGTACATGAAAATATTACTACTTATTTGTTACATAACCCCTTAAAATAGCCGCATAAGACCTAAGGGTAAGGTGTGCGATGGTGACAGACTCTTGGGGTGGCTCGGATAACATCACTCGAGTGGTAATTTCTATCAACTTCCACTTCTCCCATAAACGGCCCCGTTCGAGCTTGACATGGTGAAGCTCGTCTTGGACTTGGTCAAGTCCGAAGCCCAAGGACGCCACCTCTTTTCCGAGCTTTGATAAATGGGATTCATATGGGGAAATTCTACAAGATGAGGCCATCGCTTCCTTTGTTTAAGTAAAATTGGATGTGTTAAAGCCCTGTATTTATACTAATCATGTGTTCACTGTTCAATGGCTATAAAATTAACCGTCACAATTCTTATCATAAAACCAATTAAGTTGAAATTTTATAAAAACATTTTATATAAAGAGACATTTAATAAGATCAAGAGGGATTTTCCATTAATGAAGCTTTGGGTCGTTACACCGGCTAACATGGAATGAGTGGTAATCTCCCCCAAAATGAACTTATCTTATGGGATATTACATTAAATCTTCACATCTTGAATCTATACTGGGGATTGGTCATGGTGAAACCCTAGTGATGATACATCCCTCCAATGTTCAGACAGATGGGCTTCGAATGGTACGACTCTAATGATTTTGAACATTGATTATCCTTTCTATAAAAAAAATATTTTGTAATTATTACTTATGAACACTAATTATAATGGAATAATTTTTAATTATTGGTATACTTTACAACTTTCATATTTAATAATGGACATATTGAGCAACATTCATATAATAGTCAAACCCCAACACTCACATTTACCTTTATAACTAATAAATACAACTTCATTAATTCACTCAAAAGTAAAAACAATTTTCTTAAGGTTATATTTTCTTTTACAGAATAGGTTTATTTTTTTACTCATATTTTTTAAATTATATATAATTTTCATTGGGGAGATGATTCTAGTAGATTTGGGTGATCCATACTTTCCCATTTTAGCTATTATATTTTATATTTTCTACCGAGTAGTAATATTTGGAATTCTAATTACTTTCCCAGCTAAATAATGTAATAATATTTATTAATGATATTATAATTTTTGTTTTATATTTATTATTTATATTTATATTATTATATTTTAACATCCCATGATTTAATGGTTAGCCTATTTTAAAATTTCATATCTTTGATATTTTATGTTTCACGTAACACTGAGTTTAATATAGAAAAAAAACTATTAAATATGATCGTTGGAATAATGATGTGTCCATAACGAATGGTAATATGACTAATAGAATAGTTAACTCATTCATGAAATTATAAATATAATTTTTCTATCTTATAAATTAAAATACGCCATATTTATTTTAGGAAATAAGTAAATAAATGTTTTAAAAATGATAAATTAAGTGTTCATATTTCAGTAATCCAAAAATATTTAATTAAAATTTTATTATTATTATAATGATATAAAATAAAATACTTTTGATTAAAATATTCTCATAAATTAGTACTTTTTTTCTAATGATTCTAATATAATTTTAACAGACATTAAATAATTTTTCAAAGAGTCCTAAAACCAGTTTTAATTTTTAAATTGATATTTTTTGAATAAATGATAATTATAATAAAAAATTAAATTTATTATATTTATAAATCTATTTTCATAAAATTGAGTTCATTTTTTAATTCTACACACCATAAAATGTTCAAGTTGAGGTTTTTTTTATTTTCCTAAAATTGTTTAATTTTTTTGTATATTAAAATATGGTATTTTCTGGTATATATACATTATAATTTAAATAAACTATTAATTGAGTCGTCACTGATTTAAGAACCATAATATCAAACAATAATTCACTATTCACTGTATTTTTTTATATAATCATCATTATTGATTGTTCGAATCCAAGATAATAAACTAATGGCTAAAATAATCAAAAAGACCCCTCTCCTCCAATATAAATACCACCAATCACCACCTCTTCTCCTCATACATATTAATACTTGAATCATGACAATATTTTTCCCAATAATATTCCCAATTATCTTTCCCATGAACATAATCTTTTTTCTCACCAAAATACTTATCTCATTCCCCTTAAGGGGGAGAATAAATTCAAGAGTTAAAATACTCCTTCATTTTAATTTATTTTCTTTTCAATTTCATTTATTTTCATATCCTTAAAGTCATATAATGTTTTATAACAATTATATATACATAATAATAATTAATAAAACAAAACTATTTGAGGATAACTGAAAATTCAACAAAATACTAACATTCATCATTAAAATTTACCTAATGGATCATCCTCATATCTTGAAAAAAATGATATATAAGAACATTTAATATTATGAATGTTCATTATTAACATATAATTTTAAATCTAAATAATTAATAGCCCTTTACATGAACTTATATACACGTATACAAGTGAACCAATCATGAAAACCAAGGAAACAACACTCATGAACAACGAAGTTGAATCTTATAACTCATCAAAAAGAGCATAAATGAACTTAATAAAATTATAATAAAAAATTACATGTGTAATAGGTTATTAATTAAATTTTCAATTATTATAATTTCATTTTACAGTATTTTATGTATGATATCATAGCACTTTCATACATAAGTTAAGGGATTCTTCCAAAACCACCATTTTCCATTCAAGGCACGCTATCTCCCTCAACCTAGTGTAATTATTATTTAAATTTATATAATTCTTCTAAATTATGTGTATATTTTGAAAAGTCATGTTTTCAGATCATTTTATATTTCTTCAATGGGGACTTACATGTTTTATAAGGTTCATTTATCAATTACTCTTTATAGGCATGTCGTATTAATGGGTACCTCCCAATTTCGTACCCATTTTCATGTACACTCCACAATATGTTATAAGGAAAAAATATTTTTCAAAAACCGAAACTTTTATCAAGAAATGATATTTTATTTCTAATCTAGTTTTATTAAAACAATTATTTTGTGTTCTCATTAAAGAATATTTGAGATTTTCTCTCAAATTGAACTAAAGAAGCCAATTTCTAGAGTTTATTAAAAATTATCTTCAATCTGTGTTCACCTCAATTGGAAATTATTTATGAAAAAACATTATTTAATTTTCTTTAAATTTTCTTTTCTGGTATATACATTTTTATAGTATGATTTTATGTAAAATACAGATGATATTTCCAAAATAACTCTTCTTCCCAAAGTAAAAATGATATTTCTCTCAAAAATTCATCGATGATTTTTTCCAATTTTTTCCGTATTTTTTAACACCCAATGTTGAATCTCATGAATAATTGGGATTGGTATTTTATGATATAATCTACCATATTTTATTAAATGGTTTATAATCATTTTGATTATGCATGTTAAATCTTGATACCATACACAGTATTACTCATAATGGTTAGTGATTATGTTTAGTGTTTTGGGATAGTAATTTTCATGTATATGTTATTTATGTTTCACCCTATACATATAAGGAATTTATTGGACATACTAAGTGATTTGTGGGGCCCACTATATCCCCTTGATGGATCGGTAGGTCTAATGAGACAAAAAAGATATGGATTTGGTCGGGGCCTTATCCATTTATATTCATATATTCTAGTCGATGCCTTGATGGTATGTTTATGATATCTAGTATTATTAATTACCTCATTATGATATTATTAACTCATAATACATGTTGTTATTTAACTAATAAAATATTCGTGGTTACATATCATTCTAATTTGATTAATTATATGGAATTATTTCTTCAGTTTTTATTCATACTATATTATTCTCAAGATTATTTTTTAATATTATGTGATTTTAGTCTTTAACCATTCATTATTTATTACTTTTATATTATATTATACAATATTTCATGACCTTAATGATCATCTAAGCTCATGAATTTTTTATTTTTTATTTTTTCTATTGACGTGAAGATGTGTATTATAAATGATTTCTTGGGAGAATTATAGAGTTTATGGATATTTTCAATGGATTTCTTCTATTATGTTTTATTACAAGTTATAATGTAACATTTATGTTTGTATCTAGTTTTTTTAAAGATACTAAACTATTTCGTCCTTTGACATGTGAATTATATGTTTACAATACCAATGTAATGAAGTAAGGAATTGGCTCCTAACTACTTGGATTGGGGTCTTTACAGTTGGTATGGGAGGATGTTTAGTATAAACCTTGGAAACTATATTTAGAAAACATAGATTACAAAACATAACCCTAGGATAGAATTTGAGAATATTCATAGAAGAACATCCATGATTTTTTTAAGGTTGAGCTTATGTGTCTCTTTCTATCAATACATCTATGTTTGGATACAACAAGTGGGCATCATTCTAGAATAGATGTTTGAAGAGCTAACAACCCTGAAATAGTGCATCAGGTCAAACTGTGAACCTTTTTTGAGACTCCCTAAGGATATTCTTAAGATAATTCATATTTTTTTAAAAAAAAATCATAAATAATTTGAAAGTAAATATGTCCTCAAATAAACCATTCATATTATTATGAAATTATATATGCATAAAATTTAAATTCTTGCTAATTGTTTTTCTACTAAACAATTATGCATTATGACCAATTTTGGTGTATTTAATTGTTCAAAAATCATGCCTAGTAGAATGAATGGAATCTATATCAACATATGTATCCCATGTAGGGATTTCCCTTCTATGAAAGATAATGATGTTGGAGGAGCAACATCAATTAGATCTAAGAATCTTATAACTACATCGGGATAGCTGATGAGGTTATGAAAAATAACCTGACCTATATAGAGTATCTTGATCCATAATGTGGTGGAGGAATGTTATAATGTTTTATGTGACAACAACCTCCTTCATTCAATGGGACAACAAAGCCATTTTAATTTTATTAGTGGATAAGTTTCTTAGAGAAGATATTTCGTACATTGAGAAGTAATGAAATTTTGAGGGTTTTCTTTTCAATTTACCATATTTTGGGAGACGTGGAACAATGGTGCTAATTGATTCAGAACCAAAGGGAGGAGATCTAGCGCTATTTTAGACAGACAATTCTTCAGTCTACAAAAATAAATTAAAAAAATTTCTAATTATAAATCCAAATTTACAACATTATAATGGTATGTGGTGGACTACAATCTTAATCCAACAACCAATATTGATGGATTATTTTGAGGTTTAAAACCATTCATATGAAGGGAACTGGTCTACCAAAATTTATCATTACATAAATATATAGTATTGTGTGCTGTCAAGATAGAGAAAGAATTATCTAGGACTTATGAATTTAAGGGAAACTAAAAAAATAATATTGTGATAGAGTAAGGTATTTATAAAGGTAAGAATAAAATAAAGGAATTTTACAACATGTGATACTTGTGGAATAAAACACCTCAATGCCTGATTAAAAGGAAAATGAGTTTGACAGAAGTGCAGAGAAAAACTCCACCAATTCCATATTTGAAAGATAAAGAAAGAATCAACCAATGTTCAATGCTAAAATTTTAACGTGATTTGGAATGCTTCAAATGATTTTCTTATGCATCAATGAAACTTTCTCCAAGAAATTACAATGGAACAAGGATAATATTATGCAATCACAACTGCTAAGGTTCAAGTTTAAAATGGGTTTATGGAAATTACTTTAATCAAATACTCATATATATCTAAATATTTATTTTATTTTGGATAATCAAATTCCTTTATATATTCCCAATATAATTTTAAAATTATATACTTAAAATTCAATTTAACATGGGAGTTGTCAGTAAATACTCCAAGTAGTAAAATTACTGCAAAAAATGTGTTGAGAAATTCATATTATGATACATAAAAATTATCTAACTTCTATTTTTATCATCATACATATGGTTGATTTTGATATAATCCTCAGTATGAATTGGGTTTTAAAATATAATGCAAAAAATTTATTTCAAAGAGTGGGAAATTAGGATTCATGATGAAGCTGTGAAATTTATCATCTTTAGGGGGGACCTCATTCGTTGATTCATATTGGGATCCACCTCTAGTATCTCTTCAAAATGAAATTGTTGGGAAGGAAGAGAAAACATCATCTATAGATGAGGAATGAAAACATAAAATTAAATATGTTCCTATAGTGAAAGAATATATTGATGTATTTCCAAAGGATTTTCCTAGAAATCTTCTAGAGTAGAAAGTTTAGTTGTATTTTAATTTAATTCTTACTGAAAGAACAATTTCAAAGACTCCTCATAGAATTACCATTTTGGAAGTAGTATATCTGAATAAATAGCTACAGAAATTTATTGATAAAAGATTTATTCACCCTATTGTTTCTACATAGAGAGCCCATGTTCTCTTTGTTAAGAAGAAATATCGATCCATGAGGTTGTCCAATGACTGTAGAGGAATCAATGATATTACAATAAATAATCAGTATCATCATCCTCACATTGATGAGATGGTTGGTCAAATTTATGAGATCAATATTTTTAAATGATTGACTTTCAATCGGGATATCATCAATTGTGTGTGAGGAACGAAGATATTCAAAATACATCATTTCAAACTAGGCATGGAAATTATGATTTTATAGTAATTCTATTTGGATTGACTAATGTATAGTATATTTTTATGGATCTAATGAACATATTGTTCAAGGAAAATCCTAAAAAATTATATTTATTGATGATATCTTGATATATTCTAAAATCATTGAGGACTATAAGAACTACTTATGGGTTGTTTGGAAGGCTCTAAAAAGAAAATAGTTACATGGGAACTTTAGGAAGTGTGAATTCTAACTGCATACAATTTCTTTTCATGGTAATATTATCTCCTTTTATGCAATCTTAGTTGATCCGTTGGAAAAAAAAGGTTGTCCGTGAATAGACAAAACCAAGGAACATAACCTAGGTACATAGTTTAATTTTTTTTATCAGGTTACTATCAGTGTTTCATCTATAATTCTTCCCAATTAACTTACCCATTTACCATGCTTACTCATAAGGAGGTTAAGTTCATATGGAAAAAATAATTTGAATAATATTTCAAATAATTGATGAGGAGATTAGTGAATTCTTTAATCTTGACTCTGCTATCAAGAAATGTTGTATTTTTGATTTATATTGATTCATAAAATAAATGACTTGGACATGTCCTTATATAGAAAAATATAGTTATTTCCAATGCATCAAGGAAGTTAAAAATCATAAAAACAACAATCCAACTCATGATCTTTAGTTATCCTCTGCAATATTTTCCCTGAATATATGGAGACACTATCTCTATGGTGAATGATGTGAGATATATATAGATCAAAAGTGTTTGAAATATATATTCTCAAAAAAATCAATATAAGGAAAAGATGGTGGATTTAGACACTCAAGGATTATTATTGTTCAATACACTACTACCTAGGGAGGGTGAATAAGGTAAAAGATTCATTGATCAGGAAGGATCATTGATTTCCGAATAAGATTAGGATTGAAAATGTCCTTGTGTACATGTAGCTTGCAACGATGGATATGGAATTATCCATGAAGGTGAAACATCATTACATTTTCAAATAAATTATAAACCATCTTTATTGAAAATTATTAGATATTCTCAGTCTAATGTTGAATTTTTTTGAAAGAGAATTGAATCTGTGAGTGATGGGAAATTGGTAGACCGCATATATGAAGATGGGGTTAGGAAATTTGGTAAAAATATTTGTGTTCCATCTATACTCATGATAAAGAGAGAATTATTTGTTTACGTTCATAGCTAAAATTTCTCTATAAATCATGGTTGCACTAAAATGTAATATATTTGATGGAACATTTATAGTGGGATAATATGAAGTAAAAAATATTGTTGATTATCAATCAATATGTTTAGTCAATTAATAGGAGAAGGATTAAAGGCAACATCCTTGAGGTGTCATGAAACCTCTGCCTATTCGTACATGGAAATGAGATGAAATATATTTGGATTGTTTCACTGTATTACTAAAACAATCATTAAATAATGATACAATATGGGTAATTATTTATCAAATTACAAATTTGCAGATTTCATTTTAGTAAGGGAATATTTTTAACTAGAGAGCATTGAACGAAACTATATTAATGATGTTTTAAGACTTCGTAGAGAACCTCCTTCAATTGTGTCTGATCTTGAAAGATGATTTGCATTGATATTATTGAAAATTTATCAGAAATATTTAGACACTGAGCTTCATTCGAGTACATATTATCACCCTCAAACTGATGGAAAGTTTAAAAAGAACATGCTCAATTGACATTAAAGGAATGTGGGATTGTTATTTACATTTTTAAGAGTTTTACTACTATAATAATTTCCATTCAAGTATTTGGATGACACCTTATAAAGCAGTTATGGAAAGAGATTTCATATACTAACTTGTTAGGATGAAGTTGGAGAAAGGAATAATGTAGGATAATATATTTTGGTGGAAAATAGTAAATGTAAAAACTATTCAAACACTTATCAAAGAAGCTTAAAGTAGAAAAAATATCTATACTGATAACTAAAGAAAGTATTTGTAATTTCATGTGGGAGATCATGCTTTATTGAAAGTATCTCCATGGAAGGAAACAAAAACTAAGCTCCAGGTACATTATTTCTTTTGAAATCATGGAGATAATTGTAGTTGTGGAATATCATTTTGAAATTACTTATTTCCTTTCTAAATTATACAATGTTTTCCACATATATTGGTTAGTTAAGTACATGCCAGACCCAATTATTGTCCTCAATTCCAAAGGAATATAATTGGAACCAAATTTACCTTACAGTGAAGAGATTGTCTAATTTTGGACACTAGAGAAGAGGTATTGGGTAATCATAAGATTTGGCTAGTAAAGGCTGTTGTACCTCTCGTACCCCTCATGGTTTAATTTTCATGATCACAATCACTCTCTTATTTATCTAATCTTGTTTTAAGTGTTTTTGGATGATAGACATGATTTGAGGTTGCCAAGGAATTGGGCCAAGAAAGCCATAAGGCAAAAGTGGACTGATTTCAGTCCACCGGCCAACCGGTGGATGACCACCGGCCAGCCGGTGGAATCTTGACAGAAGGCATCCCCTCTGTCCAGACCACCGGCCAACTGGTGTCCCATCACCGGCCGGCCGGTGGAACCCATACAGAAGGGACACCTACTGTCTCACCACCGGCCAACCGGTGGCCTCCTCACCGGCCAGCCGGTGGTGCCTGGGCAGAAGGCCTCTCCATTTTCCAAAGCACCGGCCAACCGGTGGCCAAGCACCGGTCAGCCGGTGGAGCCAGTCAAACTAGCCGTTGGGCTTTGACGAGACTTGCACTTTTGACTCCCAACGGCTCCGAAGACCTCTCCAACGGCTCCGAAGACCTTCAAAGGCCATTTGAGTGTCCCTCTCCTTTAAACAGAGGACTTGGAAGCCCCGGAAACATATGGAAGCCCACGGGAACATTTTTTGATCATTTGGCGAACCTCCGGCGCATTCCTTCAAGGATCCCCACCTGCTCCAACTCAATTCCACATTCAAGGAGCACCACCAAATAAGCTTGGGAGCGCCCTTCAACATCACCAATCAATCCATTGGCGCCCAAGACTTCTCCTCTTAACGGTTTTTCTTGTTTTATCATTTTGAGCATCATTTTGAGTTTGTTCATACAAACCTATCTTTCTCTAATCCTTTCTTTGTTTGGGTTTTCACACCACCTTCAAGGTGTGAAGAGGTTAGTCAAGCCTTCCCTTTAAAAGGCTTGAGTCATAGGTGATCTAGCCTTCACCTGTATGAAGGCTAGTGGGTTCTTGCTCAACCATTAAAAGCAAGCTGTAATAGGTTCTAGACTGCCTTAAAGCCTAGTGGGTTTCTTGCTAAAACCATTAAAAAGAAAGCGGTAGTAAATCTCTCAACGGTTGAGTTGGGAGCGGAGACGTAGGCTTTGGTTTAAGCCGAACTTCGTTATCAAGTTTTGTGTCTTGCCTCTTTTATTTCCGCTGCACTTTTTACTTTGATTTTAAATTGTTAATTATTTTTTTAAAAGGCAATTCACCCCCCCTCTTGCCATCACTCTCCGGCCCAACAATTGGAAACTTGTAAAAATAATAAAATTGAAGTGGTGATGTGGGAACTAGAGAAAGTTATGATAAATAACATCCAAAAATATTTATGAGGTAACGTTTTGGAAATTTCAAGGATGAAATTTTTTGAAGAGAAAATGTAACACCCCATGATTTTATGGTATGATTATTTTAAAATTTAATATCTTCAATAGTTTATGCATCATTTAACATTGAATAACCATAATATATTATTAAACTTGACTGTTGGAGTATTAATGTGACCATTAGAAATAGTAATAGAAATATAACTAATAGAATAGTTACCCCACAAATGAATGTATAAATAAAATTTAAGTATCTTATAATTGAAATATTGTATAATTATATCACGTAATAAGTAAGTAAATATTTTAAAAATGATAAATTAATTTTTTTTATTTTTTAACACTAAAAATATTTAATGAAACTTTTATAATTAATCTAATGATTAAAAAGAAAATATATTTACAAAAAATAGAATTTTAAATTAGTGTTTTTTAGACTTATAATTACAATTTAGTTATTCAAGATCTTTATTTATTTTTCAAAGTGTCAAAAAACCTATTATAATTTCAAAATGAGTATTTTTTATAGTAAATGATTATTTTAATTAATAATTAACACTCATATATTTCAAAAAAATTATCATAAAATGGATGTTATTTCTTAATTATACACATTACAATATGTTTAAGGTTTAATTATTTGTATTTTCTTAAAATAGTTCAATTTTAGGTAAATAATGAAATATAGTAATTTACATTACATATATATTATACGTAAAATACACGATTATTGAATCATCACTGATGTAAGAACCATAATCTAGAAATATCCTTCTCTATTTACTATATTTATTCATTGAATCGCCACTATTTCTTTTCTTGGCCGAAAATAATAAACTAATAAATAAAATAATCAAAAAAATAATCTCCTCCACTTTAAATACGACCCATCACCACTTATTCTCCTCAAACCTATTAAGCATTTAAGCTTATCACATTTATTCCCAAAACTCTTCCCAAGTATCTTTCACATTTCCATAATATTTTTTTCTCACCAAAAGACCAATCCCACACCTCATAAGGAGGTTCTCAAGGATAAGAGATTATAGAGGGAAAATCCAGTATGATCTTCCTTAATTTTCTTTTTAATTCAATTTCATTTCTTATCCTTCCCTCCCCACATCTATCAAAACATGAATGAGAG
Organism: Viscum album; assembly: GCA_963277665.1. Lineage (NCBI taxonomy): Eukaryota > Viridiplantae > Streptophyta > Magnoliopsida > Santalales > Viscaceae > Viscum > Viscum album. The sequence continues at coordinate 1,398,159,458 of OY728119.1, forward strand.
ATCTAGAATCATATATATATATATATATATATTATTATTATTAATGGAAAATCCACCATCATTCACCTTCTCCTTTCCCTTTTATTATAAAGATGAAAATATCATCCGTGATGTGGCGATTTAACACCATTGTGGACAATGTATTTTAATTTTCCATTAATACCTTCAAATCTGGTAATAAAACCATTATTATGGTTGAATAATATTTTATTATAAATATTAAGTCATATAATGTTCTGTATCTAGTATATGTACCTAATATTAATTAAAAAACAAAACTAGTCTGTGATAATCGAAAATCCCCCAAAATAACTAGCATTCATCATTAACATTTTATTGAATGAATCATGCTCATATATGGATAGAAAATTATATATAATAAAATTTAATATTATATAAATTCATTAATAAAATATTATTTTAATTTGTTACAATTAATCACATTTTACATTATCTTCCACACATGTATACAAGTCAACCATTCATGAAAACCAAGAAAAAGAACACTCTCAAACGACAAGGTTGAATCATATAACTCAAAAAAAGGCCATAAATAAACATAAAAAATTTATAATAAAAAAAAATTTGAATAGGTTCTAAATTAAAATATTAAGGAATCTAATTACATTATCTATGATTTTAATTAAAAATGAATAATGCTTTCGTACATAAGTTTAGGGGTTCTTCCCGTACGTATATTTTCTATTCGGGTTACGCTTTCTCTCCTTCATCCTAATGTAATTATACTTTCATTTTATATAATTTTTATAAAGATTTTTAATATATTCCAAAATCATGTATCTAGATCTATTCATCTTTATTTGATGGAGAAATACATGTCTTATATGGTTCCCTTTTCAATTCATCCTGATAAGCAGGCATGATTAAAGGGTAATTCCTAATTTCATACCCATTTTCAAGTATACTCCATAATATGTTATATGGCTCCAATATTTTTCTTAAACCACTATTTTTTCATCAATATTTATCTTAATTATTATCTAGGTTTATTAAATCAATAAATCCTAGTCCCCTTTATATACTATTTTATTTTTTTCTCTCAAACCAATCGAAAGTTTCCCATTTCTAAAGTTTCTTAACACTCTTTTTACATGTTTTCACTTTATTTGTATATAATTTATGAATCATACATGATTTTATTTTCCTTCACTTTTAGTTTCTGGGACATACATGTTTTGAATATGATTTTATGAAATATAAAAGTATTTTATCCAAAATAACTCTTCTTTCCAAAGAAAAAAAGGATATTTATCTCAAGAAATCCTCGATGATTTTATTAGAGAATTTTTATCTTTTTCAACAACCTATGTTGACTATTATACCTAATTGAGATTTATATTATAAAATATCATTGAATATAATTAATTATATGGTTTATTATTAGTTTGAGAGTGGATGTACTCTCTTGATAGCATTCACCATATTACTCAAAACGGTTATTGATTATATTTACTATTTAGATAATGTTATTTACATGTATATTTTGTTTATGTTTTACCCCATTCATATGAGGGAAGTATAAGACATATTAAGTGACAGTTCAATCCTGTTATATCCCCTCAATTTATCAGTAGGTACCATGAGACAAACCATATATGGATTTGGTTGAGGCCTCGGCCATTTATTTTAAAATGTTGTGCATGAGGCCTCAACAATATTTCTATGATGTCCTGCATTATAAATTCCCTCATTATGATATTATTAACAAATAATCCATGTTATTATTAGACTAGTAGAATATCCATGGTTATGTTTCATTCTCATGTAACTATTTATATATCATTATTTATTTAGCTTTAATTCCAACCATATTTTTCCCAATGTTTTATTTTATTGTCATGTGTTTTTAGTCATCCACCATGCCTTCTTGTTTTGGTTTATATTTTCTTCTATAGTATTAGTTACCATTACATATCATCTAATATCACCCATTTATTTTTTTTATTTTTCAATGGGATGTTAATATGTGTGTTATGAATGTCTTTCATGGATAATCTTCGAGTTTATGGATGTTTCCAATGGGGTTTATATGTTTTATTTTATTTCAATTTGTAATGAAACAAATATATTTGAATTTGGTTTTTTCAAATCTACTAAAATATTTTTTCCTTCAGTATGTGACTACTATGTCCATTATACCAATTTAATAAAGTAATGATCCAACTCTAGACTACTAGGGGTGGGTTATTTACATATACTATATGTAACAAACATATATTCAGGAAAAAAATATCATTTAAACTGCCTAGGTCAATCCAATTCTCCATATTAAGAACATTTTTCCCTAAAAATTCAAGTCATTTTCTCTGTTGATAATAGATGAAGGAATTTTAATTTCAATTACTCCTCTCGATCCCACTTAAATTATTTAAATTTATGGTTCATGCACAAAACATTGACAAAGTGGGTAGTCTTTTTGCGTAGAACCTTGTCTCTATATTACAAGATCTTCGCTGATTACTACTATTAAGATAGGCCATCTTCTAGATGTGCCACCTCTAGATTTAGTATATATGAGGGGCTATGAATATACTTTCTCAATAGAATAAATTCAATAGATCATGTACTTGATCTGAATTTTGTGGAATTATTTTCCAATAATCCACCACTTTTATGTGATCAAGGTCCTAAATATGGATAATATACCTAGGTCTAAGATTATCTTTCTGACCAAACCTATTGAATCTTTTCCATGGTGATATCTGAAGAAAAACATTATATATAACATCAAACTCTAAGTCCATTCAACAATTATCATCATATCACTTATACTGATTCTGAGAAACATTTATATATTGTTAAATGGTAGAAACCTTTTCATTCATCTCATTCACATGACCCAGCATAAGAAATTTCCTCAAATAAAATTCATCCGAACAAGTATTATTTCTACATTTTTTAAATTTAGATATTAATGTGTTTCCATTTGAATACTTGAGTAAAATATGATTTGGTATGAGAACTCAATTAATGTATGTTTTTGATTCCATCCACCTTTACATTCCATTGAGTATGATCTCATCATATCCATGAGTGTTTGAATTGACCTTTCAGATTGGCCATCAGACTGGGTGTGATAGGTCTTAGAAAAATTCAATTTAGGATTTGTATCATATTAAAAACTTCTCTAAAATTTATATGTGAATGTTCTATGTTCTTGGAAGACCTATTAAAAAGTACATTGTGATATTTTCCCACTATAATTTTGTTATGTGTAGTGGTTGAAATCATCTTTATGAATTTTTCACTCTGCCTTCACTTTATGATGTACCGAGAACCTTCTAGTGTATTTGGAAATATCCCTTTTAATATTTTCAAAATAATAATGATTATGAAGGTCCCTATAGATTTTAGTGCTTTAAGGATATAAAGAAAAAGGTTTTATATAAGATTTAACTATAAGATCCATTATCTTTTGGATATATGAGACACATAGCCTTGTATAAAATTTTATTACACCTTCTTGATCTATATTAAACTTGGGAAGCATCTCATTCTTCACAAACACAATATCCCTTGGAAACAAGGGATCTTCTCTTATATATTTCTTGATCTTCTATAGTAATGATGGTTGAGAAATAATTTAGGATAGGTTTGGTAATTTCCCTTCCCTTACGATTCCCATTTCCTATTTTACAAGGTCCTTGATCAAAGGATCTCCTTGAATCCTCATAATTACTAGAAAAAACAATTTCTTTACTAATTAATTCATTAGGGACTTTGTTTTCTCTTTTGGGATTAATAAATTGATCAGTCATATACATTAAGAAGTCCAAACCATATACTTTTTTCTATGATCATTCATTTTGAATGAAAACATACTTAAAACTTTATTGGTCTATGATTATATCATATTTATCCCCATAAAGATATTACCTCCATATCTTGGGAGATATAATAATTCTACTTAAATATAGGTCATTCATATGATAATTCTTCTCATGAAGATTTAACTATCTAGATTAATAGGAAATAAACATTTCATTTTTCTGGAGGATTCACCCAATCCATTTCAAAGATTATTTGTTATAAAGAAATAATCCATATCTGATGGAGGGTAAAGTTGCCATATGTGTAATAACAAATCACTTATTTGGTTTTTAGAAACATTCTTCACACGCCTTTGTCTAGATGAACTTATACCATTTTCAAGTTAGCATTTTCAATGGAATCAAAAGTTGTGAAAATTGTTTCAAAAATATGTTATAATATCATGATAAATCAAAGAAACTATGAATCTTTATTACCATTGTAGGATGAGTCCACTCCTCTACATCCTTTATATTTTCAGCGTCAATCGATATTCCTTCATTGGTTATAATGTCCCCTAAGAATGAAACTTTTTTTAACCAGAATTGAAATTTTCTAAATTTTACAAAACAAAAGCTTCTCATTTCTTAGAGTTTTCTAGATAACCATTAGATGATCCACATCACTTTGAAATTATATTATAATTTCCTCAATAAAACCTACCAAAAATTAATCAAGATAATCCTTAATGAATCTATTCATCTAATCCATATATACAACATGAGAATTACTCAAACAGAAGGGCGTGAAAAAATACTCATAATTCACATAACAAATTCATGAGGTAATATTTAGACTATATTCTTTATTCATCCTAAATTAATGATACACAAATCAAAGGTAAATCTTGGGGAATAATTGAGCACCACAAATCTAGTCAATTAAATCATCAATCCTTGGGATAAGATATTTATTCTTCACTGTGATATTGTTATGTTCTCTATAATAAATTCATAGCCACATTGATCCATATGTCTTATTCCCAAAGAGTCTAAGCCCAAACAGACACACTTTGTCAGATAAATCCCTTCTCCAAAATATCTTGGACTAGTTTCCTTACTTCCACTAACTATAAATTTCCCAGTTTATATGGGGTATTTTACATAATCTTTGATCCAGGTATGAGTTCAATAGAGAAAAATACCTCTCATTCTAGTGGAGTTCCAAGACACAATTCATTAAATAATTCAATGTGTTATTAAATTATGTGAATATTCTCAATCCATATACGTTCAGTTCTTTCTCACAATTCACCAACCATCTCTATAAATAAATCTATGGGATTTGATTCTAGGAGAATATTAGGTTGGGATATCTCTCCTTTGAAACTTTATGTAGGTCTTTCATTCAAGAATACAGAAATTTTGTTTCTTCTAATGTTTATCTTACAATTATACTTTTAGAGATATCCCATTCCTAATATAGCATCTAATTTCCCTATGGGAATGAATGCTATATTTTCGATGAGATTGTACTCATAACATTAATACAAGAGTTTCTATAAACTGTTGATGCAAGGATAATTCATCCATTATTATTGATTGATAACTCTACTTCTATAAGTTCATGGCTTAATTAAACATTCTTTAGAAACATGGGTAAAATAAATGAACATGTATAACCAAAATAAAACTATATACTTACTAGCTCGAAGAGCACAATGAGTGTACCTACCACCACATCATTCAGAACCACCAATGCAGTCGTTATGATAAAAAATTCCCAAACTTTATCCCTTGGCCTATGTTGAGTATAATGGTTGTTCTTATCCATTATCATTTGATTTGGAAATTGATTCAAAAAGTTCTCAACAACCCAGACAAGAAGCATTGAACTTCTTGTTGGGATTAAACCATCTTCCCTTTCTCATTAGTGTCAAAATGTTTTTGCTTCACCTCAATATGGAATTTTTGAACTATATAGACATATCTTCATCACTTTTAACACTTTCCACTCCTAAAAAATTATTTCACTGAATGATTTATCCCACATTTTGTTTCATGTGCGAAGTTAAACATTCCTTCCTCCTCTTCCATGGTCAAAGTTCCTTCTTGAGTTTGGATCCATTTATCTCTTCTTCTCAATCAATCAATGTGACCATTTCATCTCTCCAAACAATAATTCAATGTTCACAATACTTCACACTATTTTCTCATATCATTCATAAACTAAGTTTTCTAAGTTCCTCCCCATATGTGGTCACATTCCATTAAAAAATCTTTCAACCTTTACCATTGGATACATAAAAAATATAGAGTTGTATATATAATTACTTGGAAAGTTCACCTCATAGCTTCCCACCAATTCATTTTCCTTTGGTTTTAGTTAAATTAATTAATTCTTCTTTTTCATTCTCATCAAATAGGGAAATTATTTTTTGAAAAATACTCTCATAAACTCTAACTGCTCCATATCATTGATCTCCCTTATTATATTTGTGTTTTTAATAAGTTTACACAACAATTCAACATCTCTTTTTGAATGTCATAATGCCATGGTAACATTATTTTTCTTTGACTAATGGATAAAGAAAATATATTTTCTATAGATCTTATACACTGTTACGAAATCAATGGGTCAATAGATCAATTGAAATAATGTGTTCATTGATGTATGAAGGGATCAATGGAAATTTGTTCGTATTGAGATGAATATAGTCTCTTGAAATGATTCAAGTTATTATTCATAACTCAAGTAAATTAATTAATCATCCCTATAAATTATTCAATTATAGAATCCATAAGATCGCCATAAACGAATAATCTGATGCACTCATAATTTATGTGGTTCCTATTATTTCCCAACATTTTTCTAAAATAAAGAAAACCTTACTATTAAATGTGTTACCTACAGGAAATATTATAATTATAATTTTATTTTATGTCCTAAAAGTCATTGTTAATTAGGTTATTAATCTCTTCTAATAACAATTACATTTTCTATACATCCCTTATAATGGTTCGTAAAAACATTATGATTAACCAAAAAAATCCCCTAGGAATATAAAACCTAGAGTGCTGCAAGGCCAATTTTCATGCACCAGAACCATTAGATTGTATCTCAATTTGGAATCTTCAGGTGTTACCCTTATATACATATGTTCCAGTGTCATATATACTTGTTCGTATTTAGAAAAGGATTTATTTTCATGGAATCCAATTATTAAATACTTCACCGAAATACCGAGATGTTTCCGATATTGTTACTTTTCACTATAGTTTTTCCTAAAGTTTTAAATCCCTAATTTTCTCAATAAATAAACCACCATTTTATACCAGTTATGGTATCCTTATTTTTTATTACATAACATTTTATTACAAGGTATAAATGGACTTTCTTTGAATGTTTAGTATCTTGAAAAAAGAAACGTAAAACTTGTAAACTAAAACATTATTCTAATATCACTATAAATAAAACTTCATTGGTTCATTATAGGTTTATTTTATGCCTCTCATATCCAAGGTAAAAAGAGAAAAGAAAAAATGGGTGATCTGGAAGCCCATTAAAGGAACAATAAAGAGAGACATATAATAAGAGATCTTGAGATATATCAATAAGAACATAGGGATTAACGATAAGGAATGAAAAAGATTCATATATTAATAATTAGATAATGAATCATAACATGGAAATGTGGCAAAAATATTTAAATGATACATTCATTATCATATCAATAAAATTCCTCACCAAGGTGTCAAAAATAAAAATTATCATCATTATTCACCAAGATATTGTAAAACATCTCATATACATATATATTAAATTCACTAAACAATTAATTGGAGTGATATCATGATGCACACTTTATATGTATTAATTTAATGTGGCCCATATAGATCATAACAAATCATTTCATCAATAACCCATGGATAATAAATAAGATCTTTCTTATCAAAAATCATAACTAACAAAAGATCTTAAATACATGATCATTAAGTCATTTTTAACCCAAGAAAGAAATTTGGGATTCCTATATGTCAATAACCAAAAACAAAAGATCATTTTATATATATTTTAATACCAATTGAAAAGAAAATTGGATTGGGTGTTCAAATAAAATGGAAAACGTTATTTTTAATGTAAAAAAAGGGAAATTTAAAAGTAAATTGGGAAACATGGAAGTTATAAAAAATGGTTTTAGAAACTAGTAAAAATAGAAGGGAAAAGGGTCTACCAAAAATAAAATATTCTTTTTATAGGAATGAGATAACGAAAAGTGGAAAAGGTGGCTTATTTTTGACATTAGGAGACACACCACATAGAAATGGGACTTGAATAGAAAAGACAAGTAAATATTTACCTTACCCTGAAGAGTATTTCCTAAAACATGAGCATGGATCCTTAGGGGACTCCAGGGGATGAAACATCACTATAAATTCATGTACGATGGATTGGGAGTGGAAGAAAATTGAGAAATGGGTTGGTATTTATGGAAAAAGTGGATAAATTGATTACTAATTTTCTTATGAAGGTCTCAGAATACTAAGTTATGGAAAATTCAGAACAATTGGCTTACCCATGGTTGTTCCCCATGTTTTTTGACATTTGGGACACATTTTCTGTTATTTTAATCCACTATAAGTGATAATAATGTTTTATTAATTATTTTTTCATGTAAAATTAATGTTTTCACAAAGTTTTGTTTTTAAAAATAAAATTTTCTTTTAGCATTTAGAAATGTTACGTATAGTTTTATAAATTGATTAAAATCAACTAAAATGAATAATATTGATAAAATAACATCATTTATGTTTTTTATTGTGTGTAATTAAATATTAAACCAATATTACATAAATATTATGTCATAAAATAAAATAAAACCTTAAAACTGTATCTTTTACTATTCACTAAAAATAATTTTTTTTATAAAATTATCCTAAATCATCACTAACATAATTTTGACTTTTAAGTTTAGAAAATATATTTATTTTATCATAAAAATTATCTAAATGTTTTAATTTTAACATTTATTTACAAAAAAATATCATTTATGTAAAAATAGTTGTTTTTAAGGCAATGTCAAATTTCTAACACTTATAAAAAAATCCCTAGGCCGTTAAAAAATTATTTTAACATTTATTATTTAAATAAATGTTTTTAAAATGAAAATTTATTTATAAAAAAATTATATTAACAATAAATTGGTTTATTATAAAAATTATAGATGTTTTCTAGAAAAATACAATTATGTTTTATTTGCATCCAATAAACAAACAATAAAATTCATATCAATTAAAAATATATTTTATTAAGAAACTGTATTCTTAAAAGGAATTGAGGGACAAAAAATTTTATTTATATAATAAAATTTACACTTCATGTAACTACGATCTAGATAGGTACCCCCTAATTACACCGGTATACACCCTAAGGGTATGGTGTGTGATGGTAGTAGTTTCATAGGGTGCATTGGCTAACATCGGCCAAGTGATAATGTCCACTAACTTAAACTTCCCCCATATAATAAATATCATTCAATATTCACATGATAATGATCTGATTTTCATTGGTTAAGTGAAAACCCTAGTGATGATATCGCACTCCCAAGTTTGGACAAATGGGCATCAATTGACCTGACTATACTAGTTGACTTCATTGATTCTCATTTGCATATCAGTTATCCTTTATTATTACTAATTATAAAAACTAACCAAAATGGTAAATTATATAGCAAGGGTATAGTTTCCAACATCTATACTGACCAACGGTCATATTGAAAAATTTTCATATAATGGTTGAATCTTAATAGTCACAATTTCTTTTATACCCTATAAACACCACTCCATTCTTTTACTTAAAGTTCAATATAATTTCTATTAAGGTTATATTATCATTTCCAAAAGATATATATTGGTTTACTAATATTTTAATTCATTTATAGAGCATTTTAATTGGGGTCTATAATTTTAATAGATTGGGGTGATCCATACATTCCCATTTTATCTATTCTATTTTATATTTTTTTTCCAGTTTTAACTTTTGGCATTTTAATTAGTTTCATAGATGAATAATGTAATTATATTTATATATTAAATTTAAATTTAATTATTTCTCTTTATTTTTTACATTTATAATATTATATAATATGTAACAAACATTTATTCATTAAATAAATATCATTTAAATATTCTAGGTTGTTACAATTAAAATTTCAAAATGGTTTTTAAGTATTGGTGAATCACATTAGGGTATTACTTTAGGGTTTTTTATAGAAAAATAATGAATAAATTCAGTTGTTCATTGGATACTGGTAACTTAATGAGATCACTGAAAAGAAAAAGTATCCCTTCCTTTGGATTAAGGACTTATTTTATCAACACCAAGGAGTTCAGTACTTCTCAAAGGTGGATTTTTATTTTTTAAGTCATTAGGAAAAGGTTTATATGAATGGTATTTAGAATAAATCATACCATGTATGATATATACATAGTGATTTTATAGATATTTCTTTCAAACTTAATAATTATCCTAAAATTTTCATGGAAATCATGAATAGTGTCATTAGAGACTACCTTGATAAATTTTCTGTTGTCTTATTTTCATTATCATATACTCTGATAGAATGAGGGAACATAGAGAATATCTACATATTATGGTGTAGAAATTTATAAATGATAAAATGACAACAAAGTTTAAATTTTTTTTCTTCTCGATGAATGATGTCACATTCACTGGGAATGATATCACTATTAATGAAATTTATATGGAACCATCATAGGAAAATGAAATTTTGGAATAGAAAAGACCCTCAAGTGTCAAGGACATACATATTTTTCATATATCACATGGTTACTACTGAAATATTGTTGGAAACATCTCATGATTCTATATCCCATTGAAAAAGTTAACATATAAATGTGTAAATTTATATTTTTTATATAAGAATAAGAGGAATGATTTATAGTGATAATTATATTTCTACATATAGAACCTCCTCTCACACTATCCTTAATTTGAGAGTGGTTAGTAATATAAAATAATTCTTGAAAAAAATGTATTTGGATGTGCACTCATATATAGTGATGAATAGATATCTTATACCTCACAATTGTTGATGATAAATGAGAATAGCTAATTGACGCATGATTTTGACTTGGATATAATAATCGCTGCTTCAATTATCTAGAGAAACTACCTATATAGTGGGAAATTTGATGTATATAGTGATCATAAGAGTCTAAAGTATATATTCATTTAGTAATAAATCAACATGAATCAATGGAAATTGATTGATTTAATTAATGGATATGATTTCTATTTTAACTAAATTCATATAAAGGATAGAAAGTTAGTTGATTTTCTTATCATAAATGTATATGGATTTTATTAATTATGAAAATTTATAAGGAATCTATCATTAATGATATCCAAAGGATGGATATGGAAATAATATCTGTTGGAAAGGCATCTATCATTTCAGAGATTTATTTCTAAACCTTCTATCTATAATAAGATCATGTTTTTACAAACGTGTGATTTATATATATAAAATGAGGAGATAATAAAAAAAATAATATATGTTACGTTAATCAACTTTCAAATATATGATGGAATTAAATTTGAAATAATAAATTTTTTACCACCATAACATATGATAAAGAAATAGATGTTGGATAATGCTCATATATAATATTTCTCAATATATCATCAAATTTTAAAAAACAAGTAGTGTGATATCATATAGCACATTTTTTTAATAGATTAATAAGGATAATGGTGATTAAAAATTAAAGTGCTTTGTATGTAATCATGTTAATGTAGAATAATCATCTTCCAAGAGGATGAAAAAAATGATCCCCATAAACACATGGAAAATTAGATATCATCTCAATTGTCATTGTCACTATGATCCCAAAAAATCAATGGAATCAATGAAATATGGGTTCTGGGGGATCGACTTATCAAGTATACAAAACTCATTAACCTTAGAGTTGATTTTATGCTAGAAAAAATTTCAACTATATATAAAGGAATTGGTGAAGCTGCATAGGGAAGAATTACTGATCTTATCTGTTCATGAGTTAATATTCCATACTATGTTATGGATTAGTCTTCAACATATTATGAATAATTAATAGAATTTTATTATGAACTATAACTCTTAAAATGATTATTAGTCTGAAAATCCTATTCAGACACTTGAGGATATTCTAGAACTTTCTCAATAAAATTTAAAAGTTCATGGGATCAACATCGTCCATTAGTGGGGTCCTCCTAAAAAATATGTTCAACATGAATATTCAAATGGTTCTATATGAAGATATGTATAAGAAGATATTTAAAAGTTCTATATATTTTGGTGAAGTTTGTAATTAGGGATTCTTGGACAGTATATTATAAAATAAATGAAAAATAATGTTTAACCCACTCAACAAAACATTAATTCTTCTCAGATGTGAAAAAGAGCTATGAAAAAAATCATTGATGATACTTATTGTCTTATTTTATACAAAAATAATTCCATTTAGTATACCCTTGGAAATTATTCATATATTTTTTCATGTAAATAAATCTTTGTCGTAGCTATATTGTACCCTTTGAGATCACTAATCGCATAAGAGCGATGACTTATCGGCTAGCACTTCAAAAAAGTATGGATCGTGTTCATGATTATTTCCATATATCTTTCTTAAGTATATACATACATGATCCCTTAAATATATTAAATCCAAAGTTGGTAAAACTTTAATGTTATCTATCTTTTGAGGAGTCGTTATTGATGATATTATACCATAGACATAATGTTCCACAAATGAAGAAAACTAACCTAGTTACATTTCATTAATAGAATCACAATTATGAAGAAAGATCAGGGGAACTGAAGGAGACAATGAAATTGAATTACCATCATCTATTATCATATGAGGGAATGTGTTGAAATTATAAAGATGATATTTCTAAATATAAGAGTAATTTGAAATCCCAAAATTGTGTGTGTGTATGTATTCAATTTTTCATCTAAATAAAAAATTCATAATTGGGTATATATTATTGTATATACAGATGAAACCCAGTATAAAATATAGAAAAACATTATTTAAATAATTTTAAACATTACTGTAATAGAATAATTATAGCTAAAAAAATTAAAATTAGTACAACGGGATGACAAAAAAATATAAATACTATAACTAAAAAGTTGTGGATCACAATGACCTCCAAAGATTATCACATTCATGACATGCCCTATAAACAATATATATAATATATTATAATCCAATAAAAATTATATATATGAATAATACATAATTATTATAGATTTTTTGATGTTTGAATGGTGGATTTAATGAGTGTATGAGGTAATATGACCATTTGAATAATAATGTGATAGTTAAAAATAGTAACATGAATATTATGAAAAATGACATGAAACATGGAATAATAAATTAACCTCAAAATAGTAAAATTAACATATTTGTAATATTTAACAAGAAACAATTATGGATAATTTAATATTTTAATTATGTAAATTAAATATCGTGATAAAAAAACTCTGAGAAATTGAAAGAAATTTTATTTAATATTATATATTTTAGTTTATTTTATAAAAATAATAAATTTTTTTTCAATAATTAAAAATTCCTATGTGAGAAAATTATTTCAATAAAATGAATTTGTTTTTATAATCATCACAATGAAAATTTTCAACCTTATTTTTTGGTAATATTTGTAAAATGATATAGTTTTATGTGAATAGTTCAAAATAATTCTCACATAAACAGTATATTTCCATTACAAAATTTAATATCTAATATTGACCAAATAAATTATATGATTTTATGAACGACCAAAAACATGTTTATTATGTTAAATAATACATGAAATTCAAATACAAAAAACTAAAAAGTGTTTTCTAATGTCTAAAGTATAATCTATTCCATTAAAATAATTCATGTTTCTAACTCCCATAATAGTAAAATAATAAATTCATATTGTAAAGTGTTCGAATGTATGAAATACTTTATTAAAATATTATTCATAATTTAAAAAAATAACTAAAAAATAATTTCTTGGAAATTCAAGTTTTATTCATTATTTTAACCCAAAAATACCCCTCTCCTCATATAGAAATGAACTCTCTCCCCCTACATGGAATAATAGTTCCCTTATACATCTAAATAAGAAACCACTTTCTATATTTCATCTCATAATCCCCAGATAATTGATTGAAATTTTTTTAAGTCATGGAATCCCATTTTTTCATAAAGTTAAGGGTAGTGGAAATGGAATAACACGAAGAAAATGGTAAGATTCTTTCACTATTTCCTTTCAATTTCATCATCTCTTATTCAACCCATATATTCTCTTATAACCAAAATAACATTAAATTAAAAATAAATAGTTTTAATAAATTTGTATTTTTATTAAACTACTAGAATGATTGTATTTAAAAAAATTATTTATCCATTATACATCTCTTATATCCTCTTTTGATAATTTTTTATTAATGGTAAAATGAAATAGTATAAGGATGTTGGAATCTATATACTTATCGTCACCATTATGGATGGTAAAAATAAATTATTTATAATATAAAAATGGATAAATATTGGTATTTCTATTAATCTAGATTAAGTTACACAAATTTATAAATATAATTTAAACATATTACTAAAATCTAAAAATGATAGAATATTTTAAAAGGAATATAATATCATAATTATTAACTTTTATCAAATATAATCAATAAATAGTACATAATGATAATAATTTATCACGTGATAAGAATTTAAAATATTTGACTTATTGTTTTATTTGTTCACAAAAATAAGATCATTTTACTCAGATAATAAATGGTATGAAATATATCAAGAACTGCAGTAAGGGGAATAAAAAAACTATTTCTTTTTAGTCTATCTCCTCTTCGTAATTAATTTCATTTTGAATTATTCACAAATTTTCTTACAATGGCCATTTACATTCTTTTTCCTCATATTCCCTGTGATATAAATTATTTTATATAATTTAAATGATTTCTATTCTAATTAACTATATTTTTTTGGGAGTGTTTAAATACTAAAACATCTCATATACCCATCTTAAACATTTTCTTCTTCTTTAAAAGAATGATGAAACATTATTAAAAAAATTGATCTCCCTTAAAATTTTAGGACCCAAAGTTTATTAATTAACATATAATTTATGAAATATTTATGAAACTTATTATTTTATATGGGTTTATTTCATGTCTATAGTTTTTATATGATTTCTTCTATTGTGGCCTTCATG
This sequence comes from Viscum album, assembly GCA_963277665.1. Lineage (NCBI taxonomy): Eukaryota > Viridiplantae > Streptophyta > Magnoliopsida > Santalales > Viscaceae > Viscum > Viscum album. The sequence goes on from OY728119.1 coordinate 1,398,174,518, forward strand.
ATTATAAGTAATTTATGATTCAACAGACGGGGCCATAATTAAATTTTCTTAGTATAAAATAGTTAAAGTGATATATATCATGATATTATGTATATAATATATAAACATGATGATGAATTTGATTACAATTATGAAGTTATGATTTTTTTAAAATAATTAGTGGGTTAACATTATCTTATATTTATTCACAATTTAGAAATATTAGTTTCAAAAAAATTGATGTTTTATTGTTATAAATAATCTATATTACATGAATATTTTTCAATGATTCTTGTATGCTTATGGTTATTTTAGTATTATTTTGATATGACTATTATGACTATGTGTAACCATGTCAAATTTTTTCATGTATCTTATTTATTCATGTTTTTCTTTATCATACTGGTAATTTAACACACCCCTACATTTGATGTATATCCTAAGGTGACTACATATACTAAGAGGAACATAAGATAATTTAAAAGTATAATATATAAATTTTCTGATAATTTTTATTCTATATTGTTTACTCATAATGTATCAAACTATTTTTCCCATGATAATTAGGTTTATTGATTCTAGAAGGTATTACTATTTTTTTATTTTTCACATAAATTATATAACGGTTATGTAAAAAAATTGGTTGCTATAAAATATGTGCTAGATACATGTGTTGCATTATTTTTTTATGGATTAGTGTGAGGGTTGGGTACTAGTTCATCGGAAATTGATTCTATTTCAAGGGAACCTGATCACTATATAAATGGGAAAATTCACAAACAATTGTATTTATCATATCATATTCATGAGATAATAGTTGGAATTATTATTGGGCTTCACTTGGGATGGGACAAAGGAAGATTTTTTTCCTTTTGGTTATCCAGGAGTTACAAATTGATGTTACCAGTGAGTCATGTATAAGTATGATTTTTTGAGGTCACCATAAAAAAATATTGTTTTTTCCAATGAAATTTGGTGACATTGTGTATGGAATTGATAGTATCAAAATATAAAATATGAAAAAGGGGAATCATTTGTGAAATTAGAATTAGGGTGATCATGGAATGCACTATGAGACATGTTTGTAATGATATATAGTGTTGAGTGTTTCACTCAATAAGTAGTGTGAGTGAATACATAACATGGGTTGTGAACCATTATATGTTTGAAGATGTGACCATCATTTCTTTTCTATAATTTATATGGATATCAATGATTATATTATTTGATATCTAAGAATGGGTGTAAGTTTTTTATTTTTTTAGTACTTTAGTAAAAGCGGGGTAGTGATGTACAATCCTTAAATTCGATAATGAATGGAGAATTAGATAAATAAATTGAGTGTTTTGGTTCTGTGAGTGAATAATAATGATATAATTATTGAAGGGATCATGAAATATGAAAAAAAAATTACTAATGTTTTATTTTTTCCATGGGTATATTGTGACTAGTTGGTGGATGGTTATTATAGAACTAGGTTATTTGTTGAAAGGTGGACTCAAATGGGGTATTTTATAGAGTCTGTGAGTTTGAATCAAACTGGGTATAAATTTAAAGTGATCTAAAGGTGTATTATATTAGATGTTCACTAACACATGTGGTGATAGTGTGATAGTATATATGGGTTGTTTAGGAAATAACCATGTTACTACAACATGTGTTGAGCTCAAACGTCAGTGTAAGATTATGAACAATATCATGATGCCATCATGAATTATGGTATTGTCATCAAGAGATACGAGGTAGCATCAGGGGGTGAGTCTAACTATTTTAAAGAATGATTATCCATGTGAAGATTGACTAGTGGATTTGAGTGAAGTTTTATATAGTGATATGAAAATAATATCATTCATGTTTATGTACCATTTGATTTTCATTTTTAGTAGTTGATTCTAATGGTGTGGGAACCATGAAGTTAAATTGGATTTATAACTGGAGTCATATATTTGGGATTATTAACACCATTTCAATTAATATTTAAATTAAATTATCAAGACCTGAAAATGATGTGTGTGGTTATGTATCATCTCAGTTTTTGAGATGGTGATGAGTGGGAATCTCAAACCTTGATGAATAATATTTCTTGATGTTTATAGTTGCATTTTTTAATATCATTCATCATTTAGGGATAGAGAACACTGACTTAGTTGTGTATTGATAACTGGGGTGAGATGAGATTGATAGATACAGAGCACTAATAATTCTTGGGGATGAGTAGTATCTTGAGGGGGAGTATGTAACAACCAACATCATTGTGGTTGCGAAATTATGATGGAATTTTTATTTTTTAGGGATGAATTATGGATATGTTTATTATGGAATTCATATCAAGATTATTAGGGTTTTAATATATCTATGATATGATTTTGGATTTGACTAGAGATCTAAAATATGTTTAAGGTTTATAGGAAAATATTGGAGTGGGGGTGGGTTTACCCATGATACAATTTCTTACTATAGGTGGCTCATCAATTCATAATGGAAGTTTATAGGACCATGTTGATTGGATCCCAATATGGGTCATTCAACAATATAATGGTGTTACAACATGGTTACTATGTAAGAGATTTTTCTGAGTGAAAATATAGGATGTACGGGCATAATGTTATTACCGAGGTAAATATGACATGATGTATAAAAATTAAAATTATATCATAAAACCTGATATGTAGATTTTGTAACTTCATTGAGAAAATTATGGTAAAACAAAAACCACTTGGTCCATCCAAATATTTATTTCCATAAGATATTGGTTTCAACCTTAGGATGGTGTCACAATCTGAATTCTTGAGACATTGGAGGATATAGTCAAATTATGGGAGGTTGTATCAAAGGGATCCCATGTGGTAGATATATATAGTTATAAAAATAATGGACATGAATCAAGGGTGGAATGTGGGGGATTTCCAACTCCCTCTTTTAGGGTCTATTTGTGCCATTGAAAAAAAAATACATGTCATGTCATGTATTTATTGTTGGAGAGATATAGGATGAAATAAAAGCAATAGTTAATTCTTTTGACACAAAAGATAAAACTATACAACCCCATGTACACCAGATGTATATTCATCTGATAACCTAAAAAAGTGAAGTAAAATGACTCATAATGTCACTAGAGAGAAATATTCTTAGATAAAACACCTACACTCATGTCGTGCACTAGGTCATGGATGAAACCACACTGAACAAACAAAAATGAACTTTAACCTCACCTTAAAACTAAAATATGTATAATCAATACACTATTAATATTTAAGTTGTTCGGAAAATGTCTTAAATCCACATGGTAATAATAGAGACAGATTTTATTAAGGAGATGCATAAAGTTAAAATAATATATTTCACACTTCTTCCCCACTATAAAAGTATCGAAACATTTATTCAATAGCTATTTGATTACTTAGAAAACAAATGTTCCAAAATAGTACATCATTAGAGCTACGCCACCACACCTCTTTATAGTTGTATTTTTCTGGACAACTAGTTACATAGACATCTAGGATATTCATTTAACATTCTATTAAATTGGGAAACTATAAATACATGTATGAACTTCCCAATGTTACTTCCAATATATATTTAATATAACCACAACCCATTAAAAGAGTAACCACTCTCGATGAAAGAAAATATATAAAAAACACCATCTATTTACTATCTAATCATCAAATCCTAATAGATAAATACCACTATGTGAGTATATGTATGAAATTAAGTCAGTCGGGTGGTGTTATGTAAAATGATAATATTTATTCCCTAATATATATGAAACCATAAAGTAAGAAAAAATAGATATCTGGTGGACTTTGTTTGATGATCTCTGCCAAATCTTCTTCCTTCAATGACCCAATCTGGTACGACTTATTTGGTCAAAACAGATGAAATTTCCAAAAATAACCCAAAATAGCCCGCTTTGGAATTTTTTCAGGATATTATAATCCTTTAAAAATCATTATGAGGTAATCCTTTATCCAATGCATTTACGTTTTTTGACTCATTCTAATTATCCTATTATAAACATTGTGCAATGTTTCTTCATACTTTCTTAGACTCTCCTCTTTATAAACATGTAAATAAAATTTAGCAGTATATCAACCTGCTATTTCTCAAATAATTTATACTCTATAACATGTTTTAAAAATTGATACAAAAATTCAATATATTTTATTATTTCATGAAACAAAGGATTGTGAGAAAGATCAATGGAACTCTAACTATCATAGATTAATATTCCTTTATCTGATACCTTTCTAATTTAAATCAGTTATCACATTAACCTTATAAACTCTTTCTATTAATCATTAGTAAAAAAAATCTAACTCTATTACTAATAATGTAATAATTGGATTTAACTATGAAATCCATATAATATATGTTTCACTAATTATAAATTCAAATCCTATATTAATTTTCTCTAAGCATACTTATCTTTAAAATTATTAATCTATAATACCTTTCAACTGATCATCATCTCAAAATGATAATTTTATATGATCCAACCTGATAAAGTATCAAATGATTCATCCATATAATATAAATGGTTCCTTTTAGGATTCTTTATGAAATGACTAGAAAATACCACTGGAAAGAAATATCTGTTTTAGTAAAAATAATTGCATACATCAAAATTTATATAGCTGAAGAAAACGTTACAATACATATTTATTGAACTTATTAATTTCTTAATATCTCCTAGGAATTAGAATGGTTGAACTATTCACTGTGGGAGGATCAGATTATTTTAGAACCATTCACTATGAATCTCTTGACGAATTTTTAAATTTATTCTATCTGGGATAAAACATAAGAATCAACTCTCCTATAAATTTTGATTCTCATCCATATGATATTATTAGTTTTTATATGGTAATTAAACATAAAAATTCTTTATTTCTTACTATAATGATTCCCATTAAATTGAACTTTAAAATTGAAAGAAATATATATTAAAAATATAAAAATAATCTGAGATATGTTTAAACGCCCAATTGATGTCAAAAAAACAGTGATCATAATCATATTGACTAAAACATTCATAATATAAAAAAAATTTCAAAAAAACTAATTATACTATCATAGATCTTATTGTAAGCCATAATGACTTCTTTACAACATAAAAACCCAGTACACCTTCTGATGAACATCATAACCCTTAGGCTGAACTATGTAAATTTCTTCATCCAAAACTCAATGAAAAAAATAAGTATTTACATCTATCGTCATCATGTGTAGACAATTTTTTTAAAACATTCTAGGCCCCAAATAAATTGATATGTTCCTGACCACTACTAAGAAAATTTTAAAATATAAATACATTCCATTTTCTAAAAAAAACTTCACCAACATCCTAGGTTTGTACCACTTACTTTCATCATCCAAATATTTCAAATTAAAACCAATTTGTTTTACCAATCCCTTTTTAATATGATGGATTAGCTTACACATATGTCTTTATTAGATTCAAGGAACGCATTACCTATTCTATGTATGACTCATACTTTTTTGATTATCTCATAGTAGCTACTTCCTATGGACTCTCTAGTCCCCCTACTATTGTTTTGAAGTGTGAAATTCAAATATCCTCCAATCCTATTAACTAGTTTATTAATATGAGTTTATATCCCCATCATAATATAAGGTTAATAAATTAACACCTATATCTCTAGATATCATCTTTATAGTAGAGGTATATCTGAACATTCTATAGCCAGAACTTTTCTTTCAAAAATTTCCCTATCATATAATTGTCTATCTAATGGTCCTCATTATAATAAATTAATTATCAAAGAAAGAACATTTTATATTCCCTCTTGAATTTCTAAATTTTATGAATGTATGATTACAACTTCCCAATTGACAAGAACACAAATATTTGATCTAACCTCAACTTTAATTTCATCTCAGTTTCAATCCTTCAAAAAAAATTCAACATGACCACCCTTGATGATTTGTATCATTTCATCATACCATGGGAGGAGTACCAATGTTCTCATCATTATATCTGACATGAAAATATGATTTTAATTTCTAATTCAACTTATCTCTATTTTAAAAATAGATATGAACATATGTGATACATCAGTAGATTTTGAGTGGTTCACATCTAGTCTTTTACTGGACAAATTTTCCTCCAGATATTCCTAATAAACAGTTAAAGAGAGTATTTTGTCTTCTAAATATGTTGTTGTATTTTATGTATCTTCCTAATTTCCCTAAATAATTATAGTGTAAATCCTAAGGATATAATATTTCTATATTAGTTTCTAATTCATCATCTCATCTACTCTATTATGTTGGAATTAATAGAATAGTTTTCTGAATCCTGATGAAATTATTTTGAATAAAGTTAATAAAGTTTTGTTCAGTATATTACCCAATATTTTCAATCTTGATATATTTGAAATATATTTTACACTCCCTCTCATCTAAAACTATCTACTAAATAAAAACCTAAAATAAATCCTATTTATTCTTCCATAATTAAACCCAAATCATTGGAGTAGATTCATCAATTAAGCATACAATTTATAGTGATCCTTCATTCATGCGATTAGGGGTAGGACCCCAAAAATAAAAATAAAGAATATCTATTTTTCAATTTCATGGATTTATACTATTAATTTGAAAGGAAAATTTATTTTATTTTACTAACATAAAAATATCACATATTCCAAGGTCTATGTCACTGATTTCAAGTACACATTTTTTCACTAAACATTTAATTTATTCTTTGTGAGGTTACCAATACTATAATTCCACATTAATAGACTACTCGATGAAGTAATTTTTATCATTGAAACATCATCACTTCAATAGGTTATTTATAAGGATTCGTTCTATATTCTATGAGTAATCACCAAAGACATATTTTTGATCCACAAAAATTCATTAAAAAATATGTTTATAAACCAACATCATAAATATTTCCAATAAATATTGGGTTCTTTTGGAGACCTAGAATATGTATAAAACATTTTTACTAAAATAAACTTTCAATTTACATTAAATGGTCAACATAAACATTCCTAATTATATCCATACCATCATCATACACTATATGTACTGTAAGAAATAATGATGTAATATAATCAACCTTGAACCCACAGTCACCTATGGAATGAAAAGAAACATTTGATTCAATAATAAAAGTCCCCTTTAAATAACCATACTCAATAATAAGATAGAAACACTATCCATTATACTAATTGATTTTTCCTATAAATTAGTTAAGTCCTCAGTATGATTGCTACAATCATTCATGATATGTCCCTTCTTCCCACAAACCCAAAATGTAGGACCTAAACCTCTTTATCTTCCATAACATCTTCTATAAGACTTATCCTTTTAAGACTTATTATCCTAAAGATCCTTCATATGAGGTGATGTTACTTATTTGGTAGAATTATGTTCACTTTACAAAGGAGTCTGAATTTCATTTTATTTCAACTCTTCATTTGATTACATGTTTTGAATTTCATCAAACAAGGGATCTTCTTTCCCACTATAGTTTCTTACTGATGACACCTTGCAACCCTAACTCTCTAAATGTGAGGAAAAATATCACTTCTCAATAATTGTCATCAAAGAGTGAAATTGTAAGAACATGGTCCTTACTTTAAGGAATGGGCTTCTTTCTTCTTTCTGTTTTGAGCTAGTTTTTAATAAAATAAAGGAAACTAGGAAGTTCTATAAATTTATAGGTTACATGTCATGGACTCCCAAGTACACGATGTGTGTTTGTTAGGAATATAATGATTGAGTGATGACTTAGTAAATTTAGTGTGGTGATCATGTAAAAATAATCTACTACATAGCGTGTATTATTCCTTAACACATCGTGTATTTTTCTTTCTGTATAGCGGCTGAGTCCTAGCCATGCGTTGACCCGTGTGACATGTCTATGTCATGTGATGACTAGGAAACCTATGTAATCCAGAGTATATACAAGCTAATACACATTGTGTAGTCCTTAATACATGTACTTAGATTTATTTTTATTCGTTTATATGGGAGATTGTCGCATATCATTTCCAAAATAAATACATTTATCTTCCCCGTTTTCAGAATTGTGCCATTCTGGGAGGCCGATAACGTTTCTTCTCCAAGATTCTTCATCCAAAACCATTCTTCAATCCATATGAGGTTGTGGTATCGCATCAGGAAGGATAAACCCATGCACCCTATTAAATTATTATTCCCTAGCCTTACACTCCATAGTCTCTATCCTAGTAAAAGTGTAGGGATTTGAAAAAAAGATAGATCTAAGAAGATTGTCTTCAAATTAGATATTGATATTATACATGCCTATATCTACGAGTCTAAGGTAGGTGGTGCATACCTTGTTTTCTGTTTTCCTGGACATTTGGGTGGTGCAGACCTTGGTCCGTCTTTAGGTATTTTGAGAATTACCTTTTTTATAGCTATTGTTCTATACTGAATTGATTGTTAGACTTGTGGTATGTCGTTGGGTATACCCTTACCTTATTATGCTTGATCGATATCGGGTTAGAGGTTGCAGCTCATTTGTTAAATTTGGGTGAGGGTGCCAAAATGGTTATAATTGAATTTTTTTTATTAAACTGCTGAGATTAAACTGTTAAAGCATTATTAAGTTTATTAGAGGCTTTTAAGACCTTATAATTGGTATGGAAAAACACATGGATAGTGAAATTCAACTTTTAAAAAAAAATTCCTATTAAAGTGATTCTTTTAGTTATATATATATTTATATATATATATATGATGCTTGATATTGAATATTCTGGAACCTTTAGGTTATGTTAGGCATGGCTCAGATACTCTTTAGAGATTTTTATCAAAGGACGGGCTTGGCTAGATTATTTGGGTGGTTTAACCACAGGATTGGGTGTTGTGGACGTCAAATTGAGGCATTGTGACTATTAGGTTGGGCATGACTAGGGTTACATTGATGGAAAGGCCATAGGATTCTATGTAACATGGTCAGAGGGGAATGAGGTTCCAAAGAGGTTGTGTCTTGGGTTCTATATTGTTTTATTACCGATCACCCATGATTTGGGTCATGTTCATGTAGATGACTCTGGGATGAGGTATTATTGACTGTTCATGTGGTTATTGGCCCTCATAGTTTCATTTTGGGGATTATGGTTTAGGAGTGCTTGTCATGGAAGTCACGTGGAAGGTGAGGAGCCTTCAGATTGTTTGGGTGTGCTAGTGGGACGTCGGTACTTGAGACACAAGGTGTCTAGAGGCACATGGTGCCAGGTTTCTACTACTTGGGTGTGCCAATGGGACATTAGTACTAGAGACACAAGGTGTTAAGAGGAATATGGTTATGGGTTACAATTTCTTGGGAATGCCTTCAAGGCATCAGTACTTGAGACACATTGTGTCAAGAGGCACATGGTTCCCGGTTACATGACTAAGATTATGGCATTGATCGAAGAAGGTGATGCTCCTCGGTGGATGTTGAGCACTAGTGGGGGTTGTGTTTACATTGTGAATCTTAATATTTACTTTCTTTATAGATGCATTCCTGCTTAAACACCTATACTAGGTATATACCATTGGGTGCTATCCAACTGAGATTTACTTCATAGCCTACACAGACCCTTTGGGATGCATGTAAACATCATGGAATTACCTTCAGGAAAGATATCAGCTGCAAGAGATGTATATTATTAGCTGTTTCATAGAGAGTCGGAATGGAACCTGAGGTCATGATTAACTATAGTTTTCTTTCTTTTTCTCTCTTTCCTTTATCATCATGCATACTTTATATTGTTGTTATTGTTGGTTATCCATGGGTACCATTGTTATTGACAAGTATAACATACTCTTGATGGATGTTTGTTGTTTTTAGCAGTTTTTATAAGTGGTGTTTATCATGAGGGTATTTTATCTTATATTTCTCTTTTTTATATATTTGGTTTTCAGTTTATCTTATTTTGGATGTGTTTCTGCTATGCGGGTCTGGTTCGAGTATGTTGAGTCTTAATTACGGCTGTACATTTTATTTATTATACTCAAACTAGTACCTTATCTTTCCTTCGAGAGGGTATAGCCACCCCATAATACCTATTTACACCCTATCTTCTAGTTAGGATCCTTTGGCCATCAGAGAGGTGTGCCTAAGGTAGTAACAACCAACCCATTTATCAATTTTTGGGTTGTTATTTGGGTTTGGGATGTTACATTGTGGTATCAAAGGGAATGGTCTTAACAGGGATTTAGGAGCATTTTTTGACTGACTACTATTGAGATCGAGACATTCTTTTTAATTATTCTAGTATTAATATTTTGGATACGGTATATTTTTGATAGTTTGTTAATAAAACTAGGTTTCTAGCTTCTCCTTGGGTGCCTGCAGCCCCAGGTATGAGGGATGTACCAAGTTACCTTGGGTGTGAATCGTTGTTTTACTTTTTTATAGATTATAGTTTATATGATTTCATCCTTGGTGGGTCACTTGGAATGTGATGTTATTGATTGTGATATGTGACCCTTGACCCAGTGTGGTAAGGGATAAATTGGACCTTGGCCCGGTATGAAAATTCATGTTTATTTAGCCTTTGGAAGGTGCATTTTTCGGGTATTTCAATTTCATAACTGCACGTATGCTTTGTGAAGTGATAATACCATGTGAATAATATCAATTTACATGCTATATATTCTTTTGAAATGTGAAAGGTGAAATTCAAAATAGAATTTATTGTTTATTATAATGTAATATGCCATGGTTTAAATTTTGTAAAATTATATGTGGCATGATATGGGGCCTAGCTCGTTTGAGCAGGTAGATAATTTAACTAAGGTGATGTTGATCACCAATATTGGGAGACTCGTTCTTCTATTTGAGGAAATGATGTTTTTTGGGATAGGCATGGCCTGAGGAACTTTAAATACTTGAATCTAGGGAGGGTGGGTGAAGAGGCTATGAGGTCAGGATGTTGTGGGGCATGTTTGCGGTAGGGGAGAGTAAGGGTAGTTGTTATGTTATACCTATTTATTTCTTTCCTAATTTACATCATATATATATATATCTATATATATTGTTATATATGTGGTTTGTCTAACCATTTATGGTATTCAGTGGGTTCCTCCTAGACGACTCGATGGAACATTAGGCGGGTGATGGTATAGTTCCACAGGAGCATGAACTGTTTTAGAACCCTAAGGGAAAGGAAGATCATGAGTCGCATGTATAGGCTCTTGGGATGGATCAATTTTAGGATCAATTTTCGGTATGAAAGTATCCGGATTTGTTAGCGTTCGGTCCCTAGCTCAACGAGGAGCTCTGCTCTAGTCTATTACGTGTTTTACAGGGGATTGACATAGGCGCATAGGGTAAAGATCCCTCTATGGAATATCTGACACTGGAGTTCCAGTCAAAGAACCTGCCACTTTTCCAGAATGAGGGTGGTCTACAAGAAGATGATAACTGGATAGAGATCATGAATATGATCTTCGAGCAGATCGAGAATCCTCCAAGGTGAAGGGTCAAGCTGGTGACGTACATACTGAAAGGATCAGTGAAGCGTTGGTGGGATGTGTAGGTTTAGGCTCTCATACACAAAAGACTGGCATGGAGGGACTTCAAAGACAGGTTTTTCGATCACTTTTTCCCAGAGACGCTATGGGAAGAGAGAACTCAAGAGTACATGAGACTCCATCATGGTGATATATCTATTGGTGGATTTAGGTGATGGATTAGATGGCAGGAAGCAAGGTTGGGATGAGTTATAATAGGTTAGTTAGGCCAAGGAATCAACTAGACCACCTCTTGGTAGTTTATCATTGGTTTTCTTTTAATGTGCTCTGCCTGGGTAGGTCCGGACTCAGTGTGAGAGGCCTCCAAAGGAGGTACAGGCATGTGGTCAGGTCGGACATCTACATAGGTTCTATAGGCAGCCTTCTCATATAGCTAGTAGGTAGTGACCAGGACAGATGGTGGAATCTAGGTTCGACTCAGGATCATTACTAGGTGAGGGTAGTTGAGGCTTAGTTGCATGCAGAGAATATGGCAGAGATAGCATTACCCAACTGAGGGGTTAGTGGCCTATCACTAGACAAACACTACAGGGAGGTTAGGTGTTAGGAAATCGTACATCAGGCTAAGTGCATACCATGGAACTGCTAGAGGCTGAACAGGCTTGTGAACCGATGACGGTCATAGTTAGGCTATGGGTGTGGCTGCGATTCTCTTGTTTTATTTTTGGATTGTCCTCTTAAGGCATGTCTATTTTGAGTGCATGAGTTGCAAATAATTTATGTGGAATGACCACATGCTGATCAGTGGGATTAAGACCATTTTGGGTGCATGATTATATTTATATTTTTATAAGATGCATGGAATCATTAGCATAAAGAAAGCGGGTTACTTAAGGTTCTGTGTGCATCAGGAGCATCGAGAATGTGGGATACATGAGGGGTGGTTTGCATTAGATCATTGAGGATGCAGGTCACTTGAGGTGCAATGCACCAAGGTTTTTTTTAGTATCCATGCGATGCAGGACCTCATTGAGGCAGACACTAGTACGGTTTGGGACATGAATGGATGTCGGAAGTTAAAAAAGAACACCATATGAGGTTCAGGGGTGACGATGCGTTATTGGAGGATTGTGGGTCTGGGTAATAGTTCTATGGACCATTTATTGATTTCATTTTTTCTACATAGTTTTTCTGGAATCTTTCTTCACCACCCATGGAAGGGAAATTCGGGGATGAATTTATTTAAGGGGGAAGTTTGTAAGAACCTAGTTCTTACTTTAAGGTATGGGTTTAGTTTTTTCTTTCTGTTTATAGCTAGTTTTTTCAAAAACTGGGGAAACTAGGAAGTGTTGGAAATTTCTAGGTTACACGCCTTGTACTCCAAAGTACACACTGTGTGTTTGTTATGTGTGTACTTACTGAGTGCTAACTTAGTACATTCCATGTGGTGACCATGTAAAATTAATCTACTACACATCATGTAGTGTTAACTAACACACTGTGTATTTTTTCCCATGTTCTAGCTGAGTCCTAGCCATGTGTTGACCTGTGTGACACATCTAATCCGTGTGATGACCTAGAAACCCATTAAATTCAGAGTATGGATGAGCTACTACATGGCATGTAGTCCTTAACACACACTGTGTACTTTTATTTTTATTCCTATATATGGGAGAGTGTCATGTCTTGTTTCCAAAAAAAATAACTTTTCTTCCCCTTTTTCAAAACTCTATCACTCTGGGAGGCTGATAATGTTTCTCCTCTTAAATTTTTCATCTAAAATTTGTTCTTCAATCTGTCAGAGGCTACGAGATATCATCCATAAGGCTAAACTCACCCACCCTATTCCATTCTTCTTCCCTTGCCTCACACGTCGTAGTTTCTATCCTAGTAGAAGTGTCAAGATTTGATAGAAACATATCCCTACGAAGATAATCTTCGAATTGATGCTAGATATGAGATGTTCCAACATCTATGAGTCTATGTTAGGTTTTCCATACCTTGTTTTGTGTTTTCTTATAAATTTGGGTGGTGCGGCCTTCGGTGTATATTCATGTATTTTGTGAAAGACCTCGTTATTGTTGCAGTTGCATATTGAATTGATTATTAGACCTTTGGGATGTCGTGGGGTATCCCCTTACCTTGTTATGCATGAGTGAGGCCGAGTAAGAGGTCATTTATCATTTGGGGAATTTTGGTAGGGGGTGCCAAAATGGTTATAATTTAATGGTTTTGTTCAAACAGATGATTTTAAACTATTAAAGCATGTTTAAGTTTATTAGAGGCTTTCAAGAACTCAGTGCTGGTATGAGATAGAAAATGTATAGTGCAATTCAACTATTTAAATTGTTTTGTCTGTTAAAGTGAACCTTTTGGTTATATATATATATATATATATATATATATATATGATGCTTGATATTGCATATATTGGAACCTTTGGGTTTTGTTGGGCGTGGCCAAGATACTCTTTAGATATAGTTATCACATGATGGGATTGGCCTGAATTATTTAGATGGTTTAACCACAGGATTGGGCATCATGGATGTTGGATTGAGGTAGTGTGACTGTCAGGTAGGGCATGCATTGGGTTACATTGATTGAAAGGCCAACAGATTCTGAGTGACTTTATTGTAGGGGCATGAGGTTCTAGAGAGGTTTTTGCTTGGGTTCTATATTTTTTTATTATTGTTCACCCATGACTTAGGTCGTGTTCCCGTAAATGACTTCGTGATTAGGAGGTTTTGAATACCTGTGTGGGTAGAGGCTCTTGTTGTTGTGGTTAGGGGATTATGGTTTAAGGGTACTTGTCATAGAAGCCATATGGAAGGTGAGGAGCCTTAAAATTATTTGGCTGTGCCTATGGGATGTCTGTACTTGAGACATGAGGTATCAAGAGGCACATGGTTCCAGGTTACTACTACTTGGTCCTACCTATGGTACATTAGTACCGAAGACACGAGGTGTCAGGAGGCACATGGTTTCGGGTTACAATTGCTTGGGCGTTCCTTTAGGATATCGGTACCTGAGACACGTGGTGTCGAGGGGCACATGGTGCCCAGTTACGAGACTGAAATTTCGGCGTTGGCCGATATAGATGACACTTCTTGGTGGCTGTTGAGCACTAGTGGAGGTCATGTTTACTTTTTGTATCGTATTGTTTACTTTATATATACTTACATGCCTGATTAAACATGTATACTAGGTACGCACCATTGGTTGGTATCCTATTAATATTTTTCTCACATCTTACATAGGCCCTTCGGGATGCGTGTAGACTATATGGATTTATGTGCAATAAAGATATCATCTTTAGGAGTGGGATCATATTATTTATTTCATGGAGAGTTGGCATGGACCCTGAGGTCATTCCGAACTGGAGTTTACATAGTTTTTCATTATTTCCTATATCAACATGGTTACTTTATTTTGTAGCTACTATTGTTTATCCATGGGTTCCATTGTTATTGACAAGTATGACCTCTTAAGGATGCATGTTTTGTTTTTTCAATAGTTGTTATAAGTGGTTTTTAGAAAAATGTTATTTTTATCTTTATTTCCTCTTGTTTATATATTCCTTCCATAGTTTATCTAATTTTTTATGTGTTCCCGCAATACGGGTCAATTTCGATTCTGTTGAATCTTAATTACCACTACAGTTTTTATTTAGTATACTCAAACTAGTACCTTATATTTACTCCGAGAGGGGATAGCCTCCCCACTATACTTTTTTACACCCTTGCTTCTAGTTGGTAGCCTTTCGAATTCAGGTATGTGTGCCTAAGGTAGTAACACCCAACCTGTTTAGAACTGTTCGGGTGGATGTTTGGGTCTGGGACATTACAAAGTAGTATTAGAGGGGTTGTTCCTGACAGGGATTTAGTAGTAGTTTCTGACTAACTACTAATGAGATCGATAAAACCTTTTTAATTATTCTAGTCTTACAATTTTTGATATAGTATACTGGAGATAGGTTCTTATTGGAACTAGGTTTTGAGCTTGTTCTTGGGTGCCTGTAGCCCCAGGTGAGAGGGATGGACCAAGTTACCTTGGGTGGGAATTGTTGTTTTGGTTTTTCTCAGATTATAGTTTACATGATTTCTACCTTGGGGGATCACTTTTTATGTGATGTTATTCATTGTGACATGTATCCCTTAACACAGTGAGGTAAGGGAGAATTTGGACCTTGGCTCGGTATGGAAAGGAGATTTTTTTTCCTTTGGTAGGAACATTTTGCGGGTATTTAAATTTCATAAATGCATGGATTCTTTTTTAATTGATAATACCATGTGAATAATATCTATTTCCATTCTATATATTATTTGAAATGTGAAAGGTGAAGTTCCTGATAGAATTTCTAGTTTATTACAATGTAATATACCATGCTTTAAATTATGTAAAATTGCATGTGGAATGAGATTGGGCCTAGCTCGTATGAGTTGGTATGTACTTTGACTAAGGTGATGATGATCACCTTGATTGGGTGACTCGATTGTTGGTTTGAGGCAATGATGGATGTCAAGGCGGGAATGACCTGAGGTACTTTTATTACTTGGCTCGGTGGAGGGTGGGTAAGGAGGCTTTGAGGTCAGGATGTTTTGGGGGATGGTTGTAGTGGGGTAGAGTAGGGGTATTTGTTATGTGTTTCCTCTTTACCACTTTTCTAATATAAATAATATATATATATATATTGTTATATATGTGGGTTGTCTGACCATTTATGATATTCAGTAGGTTCCTCCTAGACGAATCGATGGAACATTGGGTGAGTGATGGTACAATGCCACCAGAGCAAGTACACATTTTGAACCATAATGGAAAGGGTGAGCATGAGCCGCAAGTATAGGCTTAGGGTAAAGATTAGTTTTTGGATCCAATGAAGGTTGGGTAGCGTCTAGGTTTGACAGTGATTGGGTCATTGCTCGACGAGCAGCTCTGGTCTAGTCTTGTGTGTGTCTTGCATGGGATTGATAGAGGCATGCAGGGTACAGATCCCTGAATGGAATATCTGACATGGGATATCCAATAACAGCACTCGCCACTTTTCGAGGGTGAGGGTGGTCCACATGTGGAAGAAAACAGGATAGATAGCATGAAGATTATCTTCGAGCAGATTGAGGTGCCTCCAGGGTAGAGGGTCAAGCTGGAGATGTGCATGATGAGAGTATCAATGAAGTGTTGGTGGGATTTGATGGTTCTGGCTCACAGACATGAAGGACTGGCATGGAAGGACTTTGAGGATAGGTTTTTTGATCACTTTTTCATGGATCCGCTAATGGAATAGAAAGCTCAGGAGTTCTTTAACCTCTAGAAGAGTGACATGTCCATCATTGGCTTCAGTTGATGGATCAGATAGCAGGAAGTGTGGTCAGGATGAGTTCAAGTAGGGCAGTCATACCAAGCATTCAGCTATACCACCTTGTGGTAGTTTATTATTGGTTTTATTTTAGTGTGATAAGAAATTTCCTTTCCGTACTCAGTGTGATAGGCCTATAAAGGACTATTGAGTATATGGTCAGGTCGGACATCTAGAGATGTTCTGCAGGCATCCTTCTCAGATAGCCAGCAAGTAGGGACCAGGACAGATGATGGTGTCTGGGTTTGACTCAGGATCAGAACCAGGTGAAGTTTTTCCAGGGTTAGCTGCATGCATAGGACATGGCAGAGACAATAGTACCCAAGTGAGGGTTCAGTATCCAGTGAATGGAGCAGCACCATAGAGAGGTCAGGCATCAGGCAGTCATACTTCAATATAGGTGCACACCATACAGCTTATAGAGGCTGAACATGATGGTTAGTTGATGATGGTCCGAGGTATGATGCGAGGGTGGCCATGTACTTTTATTTTCATTCATTATACGAGAGAGAATCATGTCTCATTTCCAAGAAAAAATACCTTCATCTTCCCCATTTTCAGAACTGTGTTTCTTGAGGAGGCTGAGAACATTTCTTCTCCAAGATTCTTCACATGATATCTATTCTTCATTCCTTTGGAGGCAGTGGAATTGCATCAAGAATGATAAACTCACGCACCCTATTTTTTTCTTATTCCCTTGCCTTACATGCCACACTTTCCATCCTATTATAAGTTTCGATATTTGATGGAAACGTATATCTAAAAAGTTCAGCTTCTAATTGGAGATTGATATAGGATGTTCCTACATCTATGAGTCTAAGGTAGGTGGTGTGTACCTTTTTTGTGTTTTTGTGGACAATTGAATGGCTCGGCCTTTGGGATGTCTTCGGGTATTTTGATCGAGACCCCGTTATATATTTTGTTGCATATTGAATTTATTTTTAGGCTCATGGGATTCCATTGGGTATTCCCTTACCTAGTTATGCCTGGGTGATGCCAAGTTAGAGGTTTTTCTCATTTGAAGCATTTTTTTGTGGTTCAAAAATGGTTATAATTTAATTTTTTTATGAAAATATGGAGTTTAAACTATTAATGTGTTATTAAGTTTATTATAGGCTTTCAAGACCTCAGTGATGGTATGGGATAGTACATGGATAGTTCAATTCAATTATTTAAAAAAATCCTATTAAAGTGATTCTTTTGGTTATATATCTATGTGATGCTTGATATTTTATAGTTTGGATCCTTTGGGTTGTGTTGGGAAATGTATGAATACTCTTTAGTGATGTTGATCATGAGGTGGGCTTGGACCGAATTTTTAGGGTGGTTTGACCACAGGATTAGGTGTCGTGGACGTCGGATTGAGGCAGTGTGACTGTCAGGCTGGCCATATACCGGGTTACTTTGATGGAAATTCGATTGGATTCTAGGAAACAAGGTCACAGGGTCACGAGGTGGAAAAGAGTTTGTGGTTTGGGTTATATATTTGTTGATTACTTCTCACCCATGATTGGGGATGTGTGCATGTAGATGACTCTATGATAAGGTGGTTCTGACCTCTCATGTGGGTAGAATCTCCTGTAGTTCTAGTCAGGTGATTATGGTTTGGGGGTTGCTAACATGGAAGCCTCATGGAAGGTGAGGAACCTTCAGATTATTTGGGCTTGCATGTGGTATGTCATTACTTGAGACACAAGGGATCAAGAGGCACATCGTTCTAGGTTACTACTACTTGGACGTGCCTACAGGACATCGGTACTAGAGCCATGAGGTTTCAGGAGGCACATAGTGTCGAGTTATAAATTCGTGGGCATGCCGTCGAGATGTCATTACTGGAGACATCCAGCGTCAAGAGGCACATGGTGCCTGGTTACTTGATTGAGATTTCGGCGTTGGCCAAAATAGGTGACCCTCCCAGATGGTTGTTGAGAACCAATAGAGGTTGTGTTTACATTGTGCATTATACTGTATATTTTCCTTAAAGATGCATGTCTCCTTAAACAGCTATACTAGGTATGCACAATTGGGTTGTATCCTAAGGAGATTCGTCTCACACCCAACATGGTACCTTTGGGACATGTGCAGACTTTATGGATTTATGTTCAGGAAAGAGATCAGCTTTAGTAGCTGGATCATATTATCTATTGCAAGGAGAGTTGGCATGAACCCTGAGGTCTTTCCTAACTAGAGTTTACTTTTATTTCTTTGTTTCTTGTATCGGTATTCTTACTTTATTTTGTAGCAATTGTTGGTTAGCCATGGGCTCCATTGTTATTAAAATGTATGACTTTTGATGGATGAATGTTTTGTTGTTTTAGTAGTTGTTATAAGTGTTGTTTATCATGATGTTCTCTTTATCTTCTATTGCTCTTGTTTATATATTGATTCTAATATTTATCTGATTTTGGATGTGTTTCCTCTATGCGGGTCTGGTTTGAGTCTGGTGAGTCATAATTACTGCTTCAGGTTTTATTTATTATACTCTGAACAGTGCCTTATCTTTCCTCCAAGAGGGTATAGACTCCCTGATATACATGTTTACACCCTCACTGCTAATTGGCAGCCTTTGGCGTTTGGGGAGGTGCGCCTATGTTAGTAACAACAAACCATTTTGCATTGTTCGTGTGGGTGTCCGGGTCTGAGACAATACATTCATCACTAATTCTGGATGTTGTTAGATCATAATGAGGTCATCTACATGATATATTATAGTCCTTCTATATTTTAACCCTAAGCTAAAAAATATTTCATCATGAGAAGTATGATAAGTGCTATTGGGATATCATATATTTCAACCAATTAAATTATAACCTCTATAATTGTTTTTCATATAATGTTGAACACAATACTCTATGCAAGAGACATCATGAAAATGGTTAATTCCTCTATGTCTAACAACTCTTGATTCTTTATAGCCTTTGTTATAGTATATTCACAAAAAATAGGTCATATAGATAATTTTGTATCTAATAAACCTCTAGTTTCATTCTCTGTAATTTATCTTCCATCGCATTGAAAGTATCAATATAAACATTCCCATATTTTGATTACATTCTTCTTGATAATAGTATAGACAAATAAAGTCATATTTTATACAAACAAAGGTGATTAAAAACAATAATGTTCTGCGTATTAGAACAAACCCTTAGATTGGACATATTTGATACATAAAATAAGTTAAAATAGCTTTTTGATTTCTTTTATACCCAATATAGATATAGGTAAATCACCATGAACACTGTATAGATGCTCACATAGTCGTTTCAACCTATTTCATGAAAAGAAACATAATATTACTGAAAAAATGTTAATCTGAAAAACACACCCTTTAATGATGTGATAAAAAACTAGGATGATATCCCACCTAATCACCACAAAATCATTGAAAAACTACATCACACATACAAATTATAAAAAAATGGTAAAATAAGATTTAAGCAGTTCAGAAAATCCCTACTAATAAGAGAGAACAATGAAAACATTTTTCATAAATGAGATACAAGACAGTAAAGGTAATAATTACACAGTTCCTCTATGTTATCATATTCCAATACAATTAAGTTATAAACCATTTTATTATTTAGTATATAAATCACCCAAAAAATTGATCCTTAGATATTGAGCACCACACCACTTTATAGAGGTACCCACACATTTATCATGTTTTACTTACATCCAAGATTTACGATAAACCTTATATTAACCAAAGAAGCTATCAAAAAACTATTGAACTATCAAATAAAACTACCCAATGTCATTTAGTGAACATTAATCCCATGAAAAGAGTCACACCCTTAGTGAACACCATCTTTCAAAAAACACTATTCAATAACTCTACCCTAACATCAAATCCTCGAAATGGGAATCCATTATCTGATCATCTATATTTGATGATCTCTTTCTAATGGACGTATATTTAGTAGAAATATAACCACCCTAACATCAATGAAACCATACATTAAGAAAAAAATTCTTCCATTGGTATCCTTCCAATGATCACTAACTGATCATTTTTGTTTGATGACCTCATCCAGTAAATTATATACAATAAAATGAAATAAATTTAGAAGAAAAAAATATGTGGGGAGGTTTTTTCATAGAAACCTCATGTTCACAATGTTAATAAGATGGTATATTAGTTTTTAACTCAATATGTATCATCAATATATAGTAAACCCCCATCCTATTTTAGGTCAAGCATCATATTATTGAAAGCCTTTTCATCCATATCTTCCCCTTGTTCATTAATTGTTTGATCCCTCTTTTAGAGGGGATATTTTATTGTGAATATATGAGAATTAAAGGGGTTCTTATCCCTATATTCCCTCTTTTTATTCATCCATTTAATCACCTCTCATATTTTTAGGATTTAGGATTCTATTTGTCACCAATTCAACAAGATTGTGGTGCAATCATGTGAAAATGGTCAGGATGTTTTCAAATTATCTAGGAAAGTTCTCTGAAGTATGAATACATATTGTTTCTAAAAATATATAGAGTTATAGAGACCTTTTACTTTATCTACATTAACTAACTAAATTGGATGAGATTTTTAGAGTCTAGGTTCTATGTGATAGATATTTTGTTCAAAGATGTGTTAGAAGAATACCACTAGTCATTGGAATGTTTTTTAATGAATCAATAAGTTGATGTTTCTCTATGGGTTTTGGGTTATTATTCCTATATGAATTTAACAAATAATTAATTATAGATATTTTTCATTAATTATTTCATATTAGCATCATAAAATATGAGTTTGGTTTATTTAATGAGCATGGATAAGTCTTGGTTGTGAGTAATTTAGGGTGGTTGGGTTTCATAAAGAGAGTAAAATTATATGAGGCATGTTTTCCCTATATATCTCCTCAATGTAGGTGTTTATTTTTATGTAGCATATGATAAGTCAAATCACCACATAAGTTTGATCTCCATTAATTTAATAAATTTTTCATTGATGATTATGGATAGAAATGGTGTGTCAATGGATAATATGGAAACATGAATGCTAGTTTTATTCCTCGTTCACTGATGGTTAAGGACTGATAATGAGTTTGTGTTGAGAGATCTATGAACCCAGATAGTTTTCAAATGAAATGTATAAAACCATTATACCATGGGATGGGTTCCCATAACACCCTTATCTTATTGAAGAGTTTTTTACTGGGAATCGTTGACCAAGGAATATATAATATAGAACCAATGGACAACTTATATCAATTGGAAAATATTCCATGTGATTTGGGTGAATTTTTCTCCCCCACTACTCTATTCACTCTTAGGAAGCCAGATCATGGGTGGGAATATTTTGTCGTCTGGGTGTGATAATAATACAGAAGCATTATATAGGATGGGAGATTGGTTTTATTCCTTCTCTCTATAGTTATTAATTTTTTCAATGGAATTATCAGTATGGACATTGTTTGATCAATTCTATATCTAGGGGAATGAATACATGTGGGTGAAAGGCCTGACCTAGATTTTGGGTAAGAGATTCAAGAACCCATGTTTGGTGTCGATAATATAATTGGAGATCAGGGACCATGGTTGGTTTCTTGATCTCATGTTAAACATAGATTGGTTTAGTGCAGACTAAAAAGTATTAATTTGGAATGGTATAGATATAAAGATGAATCTAGGTTACATACTATAGATTCAAAAGTGTGGTAAGTGTTTTGGGATCAGGAGACTGTTCAAATCATATTATATGATATATTATGTTCAAGGGAGATACAATTTTGTTGAGTGTGTTGGTTATCGAGCAGTGGGGTGGGATAGAGATACTTATTAATGATGTCTTCATAATTTTTATAGGGTAGGATGCATCCCTGTGGATGTATTTTAATTATAATAGATATGATTATAAGGATGGTCCATATCCCCAGTGATGTGATATGTTTCTAACCAAGTTATTGTCCCTCGATGAATATAAATTTGATGATTTTAAGTGGGTAGAATTAAATTGATGTTTTTATATATGAGGTATTATTTTTTGGGACACTTTTCCTTCAAACATATATATATATATATGATATTTGGTATTATGGAAATAATTCCTCCTAAAAAATATTTATATATTATATTTTTATGGGTATATCGTTTTTCATTGAGCCTTTACATAAGAGATTATTCTAGGATAGGTCTCTTCCCCCAATGATTATATTAAATAATTTTCTGAGGTTTTTCTCATACACAATGATTTTGTATGTGGTATTTTGGGATGGATGTTTATCAATCCCCTGGAACCATTTTCTGAATTTGTCAAAGACATCCATCACTGTCAAAAGGTGGTATAACTGACCTCCGTACTCACCATAAAACCTCTGAATAAATTATTAATATTTTACTTTACATTGGTATTATAGAAATAATTACCATGAATATCACATGGTGTGTGCACGATGCTTACTGGTCATGTATGTGATATCCTTTGTTGTATTTAATATATTTTTCCGCACATGCTTCTCGAGAAACCCAAGCACATTGGTAACTGTGAAGACCTAACGATCACAAGTACTTATAGAGAATTAGTGTAGTTTTATATGATTAATCTAGATAGTGTTCTTAGGATATGGAGATTGATATTATTTGTGGGTAAAAGATAAGAATTTATGTGATTTTGGGTTGAGTTTATCAATATATAAAATTTCCCACATATGCTTCACAACCCCAAATCATCATAAAATAAATTTTGCGTGTGAGGGGTTAGTAGAATCTACTTGAATTATTTTTATTCTTTTTTATGTATATGTGACAAATATTATGGATGATAAATTGGGTTGTATGGTTACCTGAAATAGTATTCACTAAACATTACATAGATATGATGCATTTATTTTACATACTCCATCAATTTTTATGGATGTTTTTTGGTTATTTTTACTTTTGTTATATTTTTATCTGATTATATAGTATCCACACAATAACACTTTAGAATATTATTTATCTCTAGGAACCTATAGAATATAGGTAGGATGCCTCAGGTCATTTAATACTCATTCTAATACTACATGGAGAGGTTGATATCCATGGTTGTCTAAATATGGTAAAATTTTGAATAAGTGTTGATACATAAAATATTTAAAAGTAATTGTAATCCAAATGATATACTAACTATCATTTTATTATCATAATTTTTGGAAATATGGGGTGGGTTAGTGGGATTGTATAAATTTGAGTTTGTAATATCATGAAATACATGACATAATAAAGGAAACCCACTAAATATGTGATTTTGTGGAATGTGGTCGCTTAAATCAGTTATTATTAAATCATGGAATAGCATTCTCAACTGAGAGGTTATTATTATCATCTTGGAGAATAAATTCTCAATTGAAGTGATGGAGGTTTTAAAAATGATAATCTTTGAGAATTACACATTGGACTTGATATAGGTGGCACATCAAAATCTAATGTTTAGAAGAAATAGAGACATCATATTCCAAAAGATAAATTGAAAAAATAAAAACATGTGAAGAATTACTATGCTTATTCTTTTTAATAATTAAATGATTATTATCAAAGGATGCATGAGTTTTTAAGTTGGGATATGTGTAATAGTAAATGTATGAATTCTTAGATGGTTAAACCTTTAACACAAAGTATCTATTGAGGTGGGGGATCCTAACCATAGGTCATGGTCAAGTGGAGTATCATCTATAAAGATTTGATGGTGATGTAAATGGTTCAACTAGATGATAGATGTTATTTCCATTTAAAAATATATAATCTAGGATCATTTGTTTGAAATATAAATGAGTCTAATTTAGGATTTTTTTTTCTTATTCATTGGGGTTCTACTATAATCAATTATATCCTCTTCTATTGAAGTAACTGTTTTTGATGTAATATGATTATGCTCAAAACTACTTAAATCTCTTTCTTCCTTTATTTTTTCATTGTATTAGTATTTTATTTTCCTATTTTACAACTCTATTGTGGGTAACTATACATTAAAAAGGTGCATGGTTAGATTGATTATGATTGTAGATATTCAATACCCCTATCTATATCAATGATCATCTAGACATTATGGTGTATGAATTCACTATTTGAGGAAAAAAATGGGTATTTGGGCTTTAAAGGATAATAGTTCCAATTTTATATGCTAGGTGTAATAATAAATTTAATTAAGAATAATGAGTATATTAATTCTATACTATAAATTTATATAAAAATCTATAAAATTGTATTAATTACAAGAAAATTATAGCTACTAAGAAGAATTCATAATGAATTATTTTTCTGTAAACCTCTAATTTTTGAGTAAATATGCTACAATGAGTGGCGTCTGTAACATCCCAAAAATATTCATTATAAAAGAAATAATATTTAAAAATGAAACTTTAATAATGTTTTACAATAGAATCTAATATAAAGACATTCACATTTAATTACAGATAATTAATTAATATTTACTACAACTGGAATAATTAATATTGGGAGATAAACGAAGAGAAACAATAAAAACACTAATGAAAACTCTATAGGCTATAATTATCCTATAAAGTTCATTACTCCTATAAAAATAGTTCAATGAAATATAATATTTTTTAATATGATAATAATTATCAACCATAGTAAAAATTTTATATAAGTAAAGTAGGAAATGATGATGTATGAAAATAGTGGAATATATTTATAACCTACAATGTGAAACGTGACCCATGGGATCTAACCATTGCGTGACTGTTGCTCAACATAACCAATTAAAATGATAGTTTGGAATTATGACCATTTGAAATAGTTTTTATATATGTGTAATTATAAGAGATAATTGATTCATAATTGAGAAACCATGGCCTCAAGATATTATATCCTTCCTTTTAAACCCCATCAATATGAACTATGGGGGGAGGTAACGTCATTGGGGATCTTCCTTGGAAAATTACAAGAAGCACATAAATAAATAAGGATAAATTGGAATCAAATATGATAGATTTTAATGTTAGTGGATATCACCACTATGTCAATATTAGGTCATCCACTCTATTAAAGTATCATTATCACACACATTACCCTTGGGGAATATGATGATGTAATAAGGGGGTATTTATCAAGATCATAGTTTTATATTACATTAATTTTATTGTTTTAAATGAAATATAGGTTTATTTATTTCCTTTTAATTATTGTTTTACATATCTACATTTACATGAATTTGATGTGAATATGATAAATTTATTTCATAATAAAAATAAAATATACTTTTACTTTTGGAAAATATATAATTATAATAAACTTTTCTAATAAATTAAAGTATATAAAAACTTTATATTTATGAAATATTCATATAAATAACTATTTCAGTCAACATAAAAGATAGTATAATATTACAATGTCTTATGTAATTTTGAAAAGGGTCACAAAGATGATTATTTCATAAAAACTGTTATTGATTAAATAAATTATGATTTTATATAATGGTATCAAAATATAATATTTAAAGAATTTTTTCCATAAAATAATAAAATACTTAAAATAAAATACTATAAATTTTGTAATGGTGAAATTTTTATAATTATCTAAAATGATTCATTTTTAGGGAATAGTAAAAATATGTTTTACTATTTTCAATATATTTCCGGACATTATAAATATGTAATAATGATGTGATAATAAAAAAATGAATCTTTGTTCAAAAATAAGTTAATATTGTAGTATATTTTATTTTACTAAATTAAAAGGTATATGAAAACCTATAAATAAATTTCCAAATGTATTATTGAATTTATGATTTTAAAAATAATAATTATGGGAAAAAATTAAATTCCCATTCCAAAAGTAATATAAAATACTGAAGTTAATCCTGAAAAATCAAATATTTCCAAAACCCTCTTTTGAATATCATTAATTCGGATCTAAAACCTTGGTTTATCTGATGAATACTTATTTTATAACATTAATATTTCTAATCCCTCCATTTAGAAATTAATAAACAATCATACTACATTTATTCTAAAAAATGCACTACTATAACCAATTTAATTGAGACCCATGAAATTTACCCTGATTTTCCACACATTTTCAATCTCTGGATCCTTTAAAAAAGAATCTATTATTTTAAGGAACTCCCCTCAAGCTTTAAGATGTTATCTCTCAAGGTAACTGATTCTCTTCCTCTCTCTTTTTATAAATCTTCTTCAATTGTAGTTAGCCCTCTAATTTAATTTTTATTATATTCTCATACACTTTTTATAATTCCATTATTGTCAAAACATTTCTCTATAAATGAGTGATTCTAATTATTTCCCATTAATCCAATTCCTTATACCACGTTTTTTACCTGGTATGATACTAAAATCATTCATATATTTTATGTGATTCCTTTTATATATTTTAAATAAAAAATTGATTTTTTTTACTAAAGGTAATACATGTTAATGTAATTAATATTATATGATTAGTGAAATATATATATTAAATAAACATTACTATATCATGGGATAAAAATTATGAAAGTTTAAATCCCTTAAATAGTTATTTATTTAATGATTTTATATAAAACCCATTCATTTTTCTCTATGGGTTATTGATTAAATGATCAATAATCATTGATATAGCACACATGAATTAATAAATTTAAAGGGGGGCCTTGATATAACTCCAATTAATTTGGTAAATAATTTATCTCTACATATAACATGTCTTTTGATACCATGGTGATTAACCATTGTAATTTTTTCATTACACCAAAATATTAATCCTTGGTGATATGCTAACTAATGTATCATTTTCTGGTAGACACTTTTCAATGTTTATATCATGTAATAATGTTTCTTATATCATTTTATGTATCATTTATTATATATTATCATTTTCCAATTTCAATTTTCATTTCATGAACCCTTTTTTATCTTTATGATCACCTATTTCTATTAATATGTGTCACCGTGAAAAAAAACTAATTGGGAGGACGACTACGATAGAATATTAAAGGATCCCATCAACTGGAATAAATTAGGTTGGTGTTCATGTCTTTCCCACTTAATTAATGTATGAAATTCCTATTATTTTATACAATAATCCTTGAAAGTTTATTCAATGTTTCTAATATAATATTTCTTATGGTATTATGTGAAAATTAATTTAGAAAAATCGTAGTTCATTATAGTTTGAATCAAAATAAAAGTTTAGTTTTTTATGTAAATGAGGACTAAAAATATTTCTAAATGCCATAAGGATCTGTTTAAAAATTGGAAATAACCCTAAATTATTGTCTATAATTGAGTTTTTGGTTTTTTTAGAAATTTTGTCACTATTTTTGATAAAGATAAGTTGATTTGGATTTGGAAAAAATAATCTGAGGGTTCGTAACACTAGAAGGTCTCGTTGGGTATTATCTAGACCTATAGATGGTGCAAAAAAATAGTCATAAGTCTACACACCTAGAAAAAAACTATAATAGGATATAAATTGTTTAATCAATATGTTTCTAGAAACTATTATAAAGGACGTATATTTATATATATATATATATATATTATGTTTTTTAAAATCATAATATTAAGTAATAGTATTATTAGAAACAATTAAGATTACTCCTCCCATTGTAATTATTATTATAAAATTTTTAAAGTAAAAAAAATTCTAATTAGGTTTTTTGTTCTAGAAAAATGGCCAAAAATATATTTTCTCAGGTTAATAAAAAAATGTATTGGAAATGTGATGATGACATTGAAAGTACAGGGTGACAGAAGTTAATAAATACTAAAAGGTGATGAATCATTTTTCTGATGTCATGAAGAAAAACCTAAACAATGTATAACTTCTAAAATCACCATGGATGAAACTAATATTAGTTTAATCCTTCATGAATAAATGGAAAAAAAATTCAGTGGAACCTTCGATCAACTAATCACAAAAAAATGGATCTGTAATCTAAAAAAAGATATTGTCTATTCTTTAATGTTTTAAGAAAGAGAAGATTAATTTTTCAGTTTACAGTTTATAGGGAGAAGCTGATCATTTTGGAAACAGGTCAAGAACAAAATGCTAAAGATTAATTATTAATTAATGTTATGAGAAAAATAAAAAAATTATTTTTATTAAAATTTATTTTCCATTAACTTTCCAAAACAAGATGGATAGGAATTTAATCGAAATGAAACATCAAAACTTAATAATTTTGGTATAATGAGATAAACATTGATTTTTTTGTTAAATAATTTCCTTGTTTTTAATTTATCCTTGTAAGAAAATAGATTGAATTTTCTGTAGGATAATATCTCATATAAAGATATAAATTATAATATTAGATAATAGGATTCATGAGTAAATAAAATTATGTGATCTAAAATTTGTAATATATTATATAGTTACATAATTTTCTATAAAGATAAATGATGATAATATAATGATTGATCTAAATTTAAGAATAAATGTTTACCATGAATGAGAGTAAAATAAGTAATAATTACCCATATACAATTACTATGGAAAAAAGAATTTAAGGAATCTTAATCATGGAATTTTAAGGCATTAAATGTATTGAATAGATTTTTATATTTCCTGAAACTATCATGGAGATATACGGTACGATCATCTGAATGCTAATAACCATGGGATGAGGTCATAAGTATGACATGTAGTACAATGAATCCTGTGGTGTGACAAAGTAAATTTTTATAATCAATTTCCAATCTAAAACATAATGGAGGGAAATGGCCTTTGACCATTGTAGAGGCTATAGTATAAATGTGGTAGTCTTATAATCATGACAACAAATTTTGAGGTGTTGAATATTGTTGTGGTCAGTACAATAATAGTACACTCAAACCTATCTTGTACATTGAGTGATTATTTTTTACACATTCTATTATTTCATTCATGTTTGAAATGATCATAATGTTATGTCCTATTACAATCTTGGTAAAATTGAAAATTAAAATAACTATTAGGATAATTTTTTCATCAAAGAAAATAGTGATTCCTATATAAAATATGGAATGTAAAATCTCTCAAAAGACCAATTTGTTATTAAAATTGTATAATTTGACATAATATTATTGATGTATTAGCTATCAAATTATAGTTTCAAGTCCCATTTTATAGGAAAGTACATTTTATTTTTTATAGAAAAAATCAATAATTTAATGTGAATTATAGTTATACCATCCTATGTATCATTTGTTACCATATTATATTTTTTATTAATGGATATGACTAGTTAATAATGGGAAGGAAATAAATTCATAATGAAAGGAGATGTACCCACTACACCTATTGTCCAAGAATATATTGATGTATTTCCTAAATAGTTTTCTAAAGTCCCATAAAAATAGAGGTAATGTTCCCAATTAAACTCATACTTAGATAAAATACATTATCAACGAATCTATATAGACTGAAATATGTAGATATGTGGAAAATAAATAAGAAACTCCAAGAACTTTTAGATACAGGTTTAATTCAATAATTTTTACCACCTTAGGGACCACTTATTCACTATCAGTAGAAGAAGGATGTTTAAATATACTTAGTAATTGATTATAAAAAAACATAATGGGATTAAAATAAGGAAAAATATACTCTTACATGGAATGATAGGTTATTCAATAAGCTTTACGGGTATAAATTATTCTCAAAGAACAACCTTTAATATGAGAATCATTAACTTAGTGTGAAGAAATAAGATATATGAAATACTACCTTCTAAATAAGATATTACCATTATGAATTTTTTTCATTTCTATTGAGTAATTTTTTTGGGACAAAAAATTATAGTTATAAGATAGAAAAAAAATTGAGGGAAAAGTGGGAAACCTAAAAAAATTAACAGAATGTCATTTAACATAGGGAGATATCACAAAATCATTGAAGGTG
Organism: Viscum album; assembly: GCA_963277665.1. Lineage (NCBI taxonomy): Eukaryota > Viridiplantae > Streptophyta > Magnoliopsida > Santalales > Viscaceae > Viscum > Viscum album. Next base: position 1,398,205,143 of record OY728119.1, read on the forward strand.
ATGAATATATTATTAAAATTACTCAATTTATATAATCCTCATTATAGTGTATATACCTTGGTATTTGGGTCTTCTTTGATAATTCTCCTTATAAATTTTTTGTATTTTACGAATATAGTCTTTTTGGAATACCATGATAAATTTTTGTTGTACTTTATTGATGATGTTATAATATATTAAAAAGTCACGAGAAGCATGAGGATTATTTATGGGTAACATTATAAAAAATTACTAAAGTAAATATGTATGATAAATTTAATAAATTTGAGTTATGGTAAAAGAAATCACATTCATGGGACACATAGTAACTGGTGAATGAATTTTAGTAGATTCTATAATGTAAAGATCTATAGAGGAGTGTCCTAAACCTACAACAAAAATTGAGATTCATAGTTTCCTTTGTCTATCAAGATACTATATAAAGTTTTTTAAAAACATATCATTTATTTTAAATCCACTATCCATATTCAATTGAAAGGGGGTTAAGTCTGTCTAGATACAGGACTGTGAATAATGATTCCATTAATTGAAAAATATAATGGTTAGTGAACCTATGATATCTTTAACCTATTGTGAAGAAGTATTTTTATTTATAGTTATGCATCATTTAAGGGTATTGTTCGTGAATTTGTATAAAATGAAAATTAAATTTCTAATGAAATTGATAATTGAAGCCATTTCTAATTGACTTGACATACCCATGATTGTTATTCAGTAATAGTTATATTTTCATTAATGACTAAAAGAAACTATCATTACATGGAGAAGTGTGTTATTCACACCAACAACCATTGACTGAATATAAATACAGAAAAAGGGAACTAAACCTGAGATAAATGAGGTGGTTGTAAATTATTTATGATAGTAATTTTTTATTCCATTATCAACTTAAAAATGAAATCAATTTCATTGAATCACTATCTAAGAAGAACCCTAGAGTTATTTTGATTATGAGTAATAATTTAATCCATTTGATCAGGGTCATGGAAAATAATGAAATGGAAGTCATAAGGGATGAACATCACCAATCCTATCATATATTATTTCCCAATAATCATTACTATATGAGATTATGATATCATAAAGTGACTATGTATATTTAGAAAATAAGGTAAAAAATATGAAAAATGGAAAGTATTTGTAGTGAAATGTATATCTTGGTGTATTATTATAGTTTTTTACAAGAATAATTATCCTTTATAATATAGATTTAAATAAAGAGTTAATAGTTGAATCTCATAATGTTTTTTCATATATATTAGAAACACTAAAATTTAGAGTAGTATGTATGATCATTATTGGATGGATAACATGAAAAGGGAGATTCTTAGATACTTTTTAATTTGTTTGATATGTTTGCCTCTGATGGTAGAGATAAAACTAACCAAAGTCATATTATAACCACTTCACTTACTTTTATGTAAGTGTGGAAATATCATTATGTTCATTTTTATTGGTATTCCTAATATATCCTAGGGAGAAAATACAATATGTGTAATCATCTATTGACTAACTATATTTTCCCATTAGATCATCATATTAGGGGATTTATACCTTTGGAAACATGATTGTTTATATATTCATGAAGTGGTGAGACTTCATGGGGAACTATTATAAATTTTTTAAAAACATGATTCCGTATTTTCTTCTATGATTTGTAGGAGGTGTTAAATGATATTTAAACTAATTTAGCCTTTTTAAATCATATTATCATCATCAAATAGATAGTCTATATAGAGTACTATTCATAAATTAGAATACATATTACAAGAAATGTCACTTTATTGTCAATGGGTTCAGGATCAGCATATTCCACTAGTGTAACTTACCTATAAAAAATATTTTACTCGAGTATTGAAATGGATCCTTATAAAGAATGTTATAGGAATACATGTAGAACTAAAATATGTTGGGAAGATGTGGAAGGATGAAAACTATTGGGACCTAACTTTGTAAAATACACAATGTAGAATAAACAAGTTATCCAAAAAAATATTGAACATTTAATATTTTGACAAAAGTTTTATGCAGAAAATATATGGATAGGAATAGATTTTTAGGTTAGGGATCATATATTACTCCAAATGTCACCACGGAATAGGGAAATGATATTTCAAAAGAAGGGGAAGCTGATTCAAAGGTATATTGGAACATTTTATATTATAAATTATATCATAGTAGTTTTCTATTAGTATCACTATTTAAAAATGTATCAAATATACATGGTGTGGTCCATGTCTACCTATTATGAATATATATTTCCAAAAAAAATACACATACTAGGCACAAATGATATATAATTTGAACCCAACCTATCATATGAAGTATAACTGATTCGTATTCATGGTCAAAGGGATCAAGTGTTGATCAATATTACATCTCAACCCATGAATGGCCATTAAAGAAATCCCATGTCCACATATGAAACCAAGGAGTTTGATGAAGAAGTGGAAGAAAAATACTCCCATTTATTTTAATGAAGGAAACAAATTTTGGGGGTAAAATTTCTTAATGGGAAGAATGTAATGGCCCAAAAATTTCCTTTAAAATTTTAACTCATGTTTCACAATGACTATTTTTTATGTTTTAAAATTCAATCACATATAATTAATTATAGATTTCATTAGATATCCATAATTTGTACTTATTATAAAAGTAATAAATAATAAATGTATGTAAATGAAAATGGGAAAATCACAAAATAATGTATCCTCTATGGGGTATATATCTCCAATAAATATTTCAAAGATATAAAAATAGTAAAAAAAGAAAATAGTTATTAATATGATCTATTTTAACATGGGAACTATAGAAACATTAAATGTTATATAGAAAATTAAGATATTTGAGATTATTTGAGTATATATAGACTTTTTTAAGGGAAAATAATCATTAGGATATGAACATTACCTAACTATTGGTATAGATAAACATTGGTCTATATGAACATTGGGAATTATTAATGATGGAAATAGTTTGTCTAATGATTAATGATTAGATATAATTGAGGAAAAAAGGATAAGTTGTGTCCACAATCTTTAGGGTCATGTTTTTTGAAGCTTATATATCAGAACATTGGGGGGGCATGGTTATTATGGTTCTCCATTAACTATCCCCAATAAGGTCTCCAACAAGTAAGGCTCGATTAAAATAAACTATAGGATGAGTTTATGCTAGAGTACATCCCCGCTAGATCAATGTTACAATTTCCACTACATTAAAGTAACACCATCACAAACCTTACCCTTAGGAAATAGTTCAGTGTAATATGGTGTTATAAATCATGAAAACTATTATAATAGTCTACATTTATTTAAATAAATTAAATTTTTTTTATAAGGTACTATACCATTGATCCATGGAAAATCTAATTGAATTTGAAATTTTCATTTGGTGGATGGACTAAATTTTAAACCAAGAAATGTTTTGTAAATATGATAATTGAAATAATTATAAATATTTTTCTTAATTGGGTTTATGTCCCAAGACGTTTCATGTGTATTCCGATGATATTTGGTAGCACTGATCTTGGAAATATCTGTTTTGGGAGAAGTAGACAAGTGATACTGGCTAGGGCACAGTAAGTACTGACTGTGTGGAACAACTGTGAGACCGATTTTGTTAAGGGAAATGTATTTTTTAACCATATAAAGATGTCTAGATAACCATTAAATCCTCTAAAAATATGGGGAATCACACAGTTTGTCTAATAATGATCCATACCCTGAAATTGGTATGTACAACTTGGATGGTAGCTCTTCACATGTTTTTAACAACTTTTTAAATTGTGAAACTATTATGCATAGATTGTTCCATATAGGTAGCGTAACTACACATTTGGTTCATAGTTATCCAAACCATGTAGTCAAACCATGCAACTCATTAAAGGGATAGAAATTAACTTTTCCCTACATCCATATTTCTTTTATTCCAACTTATTCACCCACATTTATCCAATGCCAATACTACTCAACTCATCCCTTGGGATCTCCTATAAGTACTAATGTATCTCTCCTATTTGATCTCAGATTCAAATTTTATTTTTTTATTAGATCTATATTGATATTTATCTTGATTACTAATTCTTATTATTTCTATTTTCCTCTCCATATAAAAATATAAGTCCATGTGAGCTAATTCTTTTTATTTCTAGTGAATATTTCTAACAATTCAATTTCTCTTGTTCCAAATGGAATCGAATCCAGATAATGGATGAGTATAGAATTATAAGAATTAGTTAAGAACCTATGGGTTTTCCATTAAATTCTAATTGTTTATAAATTTCACCAGTGTATCACACACAGGATTCCCCTTGTTTTACACATAAAATTTTAATTGACAATAAATATTTTTCTAATGAGAGACAGAAATACTTTGTCATACTTGCTTTCATGGATAGTGGTTGGTGACATCAAGATAATCCACCCCTTATGTGTGTACTATTAATGGCCCTTAGTGTCCATTGTAATTGTCCCTATAATGAAAATTGATTAATTAAGGGTAAATGAATTTTTTAATATTAAAAATTGGAATTTGTACTTTATTGGACAACCTAATTACTTGTATCCATATGGATGAATGGTATGGGTAATATCATGGCATAAAAATGAATAATTGAAATGGGAAGGATTCTTAATTCTACATATCTACATGTGGAACATGTCAATAAATGAACAAAATGATTGACCCATATTACATTATAAATTGGTTGTGGTATAGACCTTCATATGGTCATATTAATTAATTAACAAAGGAATGAACCAAATTTTATACTTGGCTTATGTTATGGAGTGATTATTGAAATTTCCCCTATATTATTTAATTTATTATAAATTGTTACACTCTTCATGGATTCCATTATAAAATATGATTCATGAACATAGAACCCCTTTTAAATTATGATACTCATGAATGGAATCCCTTATAAATTATTATACCCATGCATGTCATCCTATTTGGTTTATGAAATGTGGGAATGATATAAATTATTTTCTATATGAATGGAATCCACTGTTATGTATTTTCAGGGAATGCCTTGTTATTATGGGTATGATGTCCCCTTAAAAATTGTGATACTTGGCCAAGGAATCCCTCATGATTAATGATATTTGATCATGGTGTCCCTTATAATTTGTGGTACTTGGGAAATGAGTACCTCATTATTTATAGGAGAGGTGTCCCTTTTTAGGTATTGGTATGATGTCCCTTATTATTATATGCATTAATTCCCCTTATATGTTGTGATACTCAATCATTTCATCCATTTTGAAATATTATATTCAGGTAGGAAATTCATTCTATCTCTATGGGGCACCAACAACTATGCATGGACACGTGTGTTGTGACAAAATTCATGTATATTACAAGTATCTATATATATGGAAAAATATTTCAATATGTATCTAATTTGTATATAAAAATATATATATATTTCTCTATATGTGTCTGTGAGTGAATGTTCAGATGTATTTCATATTTGGCTTAATATGTGATGGTTAGTCGGTCATCCTTTTAGGAACTCCAACTTACGTTGTTTACATATAATTATTATTATAATGTCCTCGAATTTCCATGTAATTTTATTTAAAATTATATGGAATTATTTCAAGACCACACGCTCTGACGACACCTGATTCTGAGGCTTGGTGATCCCAGAATATAATTTTTAACTTTTTTTAAGTTCAGTTAAGTAAACGTACAAGTGGGTTTGTCTAACATTTAAACCGATGCTCATTACAAAAATATGAGGCAATAGTTGAACACAAAATGCGAATATCTTTCTATAATGGACCAAACTTAGGCTGGAAATGGTCATCCAGAGAAGTTAGTTTTCAAACTTTTTAGAAAATAATAAAATAACTTGAAATTTTATTTTATTTTCTTCCCTCGCTATTGAGTGGTGGATGGTGGCACTATAGTGTGGCGGTGAGGTTCATTAAAGGATGTTTATTAATGGGCCATTTTTTATGCAGCATGAAAATGAATTAAGTGAAACATAACAAATATGATGCTTTATAAATGAAATAGTATAGTGAAGCAATAGTGTAACTGAAATGGTGAAACATGTTTTCTTTTAATGGGAAAATGCTTTGGAGAGTGGAGAATAAAAGGGTTTATTTTTATCTGATAAACTAAAGGAAATAACTCTCTCCAATAAAGAATGATGAATGTCAGAGGATCATTAACAACTTTGAAACATCTCGAATAACGGGACCGGTGAGTGACGAACGCCTTCGACCACTTGAATCCTTGCAAACCGAACGCTCCATCAGAGAACATCAATCAAGGTAGGGGTTTATTTTGTGTCAGTTTTTACCTATCCTTTTTCTAAAATTATGAACGTGGATCATCCCATGAATAGATTGATATGTGGATCACTTGTTATTTCAATAGTGTGTTTTCTTGGGTTTTTTATACCGAGATTTATTAGTTGTTGATAGAACCTCAATCCCAAACCTCCCCATGTTTAAAATTCTAACGTGGAGGGAATTGGACAGTATTAACAAGGATTTATCCCCTCTTATTTTTTATTCTTAATGGAGGAGTTTTAAAAATGGAATAAAAGAAAATTTGAGGCCTTCTTAAGGAAGGATACACCCCCATAGAGGATGGAGGCATATAGACGGCGTGAAGAACGGACCATTGGTGTGGACCCAGTGGTCCGTGAAAATACCCGATGGAGACCATGGGAAAGGGTAGGAGCATTCAAGGTGGCTTTCACAGTTGGATCAGGTTGTGGTGAAGTAGAAGGAGCCACCAACTGGTTCGGTAGCTGGCGATAGGGACACGGTCCCTCTTCCGCGTCGGTGTAGGGACCCGCAGCAGCGGGCCGCTGTTCTCGGGGGGGCACGTTGTCCTATGATCATGTCTGGTAAAACTAACAGGCTAGATTGGTTATCCTCATAGTAGAAAGGCCATAGTTAACTTACCTAAGAGGATGAGTTGGCCCCGCAGACGACTCGAGGGGCGAAGGGGATCCGGACGCAGCTTCCAACCACATCCCGTCTGGGTGGATCGAGTAAAGTGTGGGACACCCCAGTGGGAAGGGCTCCACTTACCCTAGAATGCTAGACCTAGGGTGGGTCAGGTTTGGCTCAGGTCAGTGGACCCCAAGGCAGGTCGGGTCTGGTCGACCCAACCAGGTCAGACCAGGCCTGGACCCCACTGGCCCCTTTTCGGAAAAACGCCAATATCTTCCAAATCGGGCATCTGAATGATGATATGTTTGTATTGTTAGAACCATCACAATTAATTGGATATTGTGGAATACTATATTGAGGATTTAGTGGGAGTTCAAATTTTAATAATGTCTTAGGGAGTAGTTCTCCAAAGATCAAGCGTGCTACGTTTGGAAACCCTGCATTTGGCTGAGACCTAGAGACTTCTGAAAAGATACCTAATGTGGATCGGCTACTATGGACCAGTGGGAAGTGGCTTCCATGTGACTTGGTAGTCCCACACTGGGTAGCAGCTTCTATGTGACCCTGTAGACCCACAGTACTCAAAAGGAGGAGAACCTCAGTATGGACCAGGTGGGAAGCGGCTTCTGTCTGACCTGGCAAAACCACGGTGGGGAGAGGCTTCTGTGTGACCCAGCATAACCATGGTACTCATTAAAGATGAGTACTACAGCAGTCCAAGGTTAGTGGTAAGTGTCTTCTGTGTGACCTGACAGGCCCACTTTACTCATTGAGGAGGATTTCTCAAGTAGCCCACAGTGTTTGACGATATGAATAATGGTCTTACTGTCGTACTCTAGAATATACCCGATGTAAGATATATTTCTTCATGATCATAATTCTTGATCATTATTCATGGTTTTTTTTTTGGATTTCTTTGTGTTCTTTTCTTGTTTTTTTGGGTCCCTACTAAGTATTTTGTTACTCACCCATACATGGGCTTCACCTACACGTGTTTTGTTTAGTGCAAATGGATGCAACCTTGACAAAGGATATGGACGCCCAGGACCTGGTAGTTCCCAATGAGACCAGCATGGCGGGGCGTACTTCTATGGCTTCCAGCAGCTACTATACACTTACCCTTCAGGTGTAGTTTCCAGCGAATGGATTTCAGAGTTTTACTTACACATTCCTATTTTTAGTTTATCTTAGGTTGGGTTTGTATTCTGGCCCATTTGACCTACAATTTTTACTTTTACACAATGGTTGTTTAGTGGAATGCATGTTTTCTTTTCCAACTTTGGGAAATATTCATATGTCCATGTGTACAGGTACTTAGTAAAATGCCTCTCAGTTGTAGGTTGACACCATCGGCACTAGTCGCCAACTCCGAGCCTTCAGGAGGCGGGCTTGGGGTATGTCACGGCATGGGCCCCCGAGGGACGGGTCGTGAAAAAGTGGTATCAGATATTTTCAGTTCTACCTCAAATACTGATACATTTTTTTTGTTTGGGAAATAGGGTAAAATGTTTCAAGTTTGAATTTTATATTTGGGGAGTCTAGTGTTGGTATGGTGGCCGACGTATCCATACACCAGGACCCTGAATTCTATTTTTCGTCTCTAAACATGAAAAAATTGAATGCATAAGTATATATTCATGATCTTATTGAATATTTTTCAGATCAAGAAGTATAATATTCTAACTATGGGGTGTATTGATCTATTTTAGGATACCTCCGCATAGACAGTCAACTGGGATTCTGGTACATGACCATGTAGACAGCCCACCTAGAGATGTAGATTCGGTTCAGGGACAAGTGCTAGAGATGGACCATCGGGTGGTGCACTGGTGCTTCCACCACCCATTGATAAAGGGTTACTACTGGAATTATCAGTGGAGTACGTATGTAGATTTAGTACTTGTATGAGTTTCATAGATAGAGAACTCCCAGGTTCGGGGGAGAGATAGATCCTTGGGTCACTGAGGACTGGCTGGAGGAAGTGACGCAAGTCTTCCACTTCAAGAGGAAACTACTTGACCAAATGGTGATCTTAGACCCAAGTCTTATATAGGACTCAGTAGGGAGATAGTGCAGTTTGACCATCTAGACACATGATGAGTCGGCCCTCACCTAGAGAGACTTTGAGTAGCTTTTTAAGGAGGAGTTATTTCCAACATATTTGTGCTCTGTGTTCATACAAGAGTCGCTTCACCTGCAACAAGGCAGCATATTAGTGGGTTATTACTCTATGAGGTTTACATGCCTCTCTTGTTACTCCACAGACATGGTGTTGGATCCTTTTCTTCAGGTCCTGGACCTTTGAGCAGGGACTCATACTAGAGATTAGGGCATCTATAGTATCTCTGTGAATCCCCAGTTAGGCTAGAGTGTTGGAGTGATCCCTTATTGTGTATATATTTCTATTTGAGTAGTCACTGAATGTCAGAGCCTCTAGAACACCTCGGGCGGAAGAGTCTTTAGTGGTGAGAAACATCCAGCAGATGAGGGGACCCAAGAGGGTTGGATCTTTCAGGGTATGACCCCAGGATTTAGGTTTGGTAGTGTGGGGCTCCCATAGTAGAGGGGGTCAGTAGGAAGCCAGGATATGCTTCACATGTGGTGGGAAGAGAAACATGGATCATGACTGCTTAAACTGCTATAGATACAATCAGTAGATAGTCAAGGGAACACCAAAGTAGAGGTAGAGGTTCGAGCGAGGAGTTCCACAAGGTGGACGTGGCAGGGGAGTTGGACGAGTGGTAGGTGGTGGACTTCAGTTCAGGGCGCTACCACCACAACCCCTAGGAGGTCCACCATGGGCTCAAGGAGCCATCAGATATGGTCAAGGGCAGCTTCAGGTGATGGAGTCCTACGGCCACAGCACTCCAAATATGATTAGAGGTTTGATCTGTGTCTTCTCAACCTTATCTACAGTTCATATAGACATAGGTGTCAGTCACTCCTTCCTTTCAATGTACCTCATTCTACATTTTTAGATTCTGATGGAGCTATTGTCTTGATCCTTATGATTAGAGACTCTTATGGTTGGGGAATCAATGATTACACACTCGTTCCGGCAGTGTGATCTTACTCTAGGAAATGATAGCTTCGGCTCGGATCTCCAAGTAGAGGTGTCAACGACATATAATTTCATCTTGGGTATAGGCAAGTTATCTACAATCCATGCTCAAATCTATTTTATTAGGTGTAAATTGTGGTGTGACAGTGATAATGGGACTAGGTTTTCATTCACCGGTGAGAAAAGAATGTTTGTAGGATAGGACAGACATTCTCGGAGGAGGGTGCAGGTGATCACTCATCAGTTGGAAAGCCTCACCCATGGTGCAGTGAACGAGAAGAGTCCATGCTTTCTTGTAGTGGTGGAATAGTAGGAGGATGTCTTTATTAATGATATTCCGAAACTACCTCATCATAGGGAGGTAGAATTTAGCATCAATATTTACATGAGGATGGCACCAATATTCACACCGGTATATTAGATGTCTCTCACAAAGCATTATGAATTGAGGGTACAGCTAGGGGACCTGTAGGATAAGGTCTTTTTGAGACCCACAGTTTCACCATGGGCATCCCTGGTGTTGTTTTCCAAGAATGAATATGTGATTTTGAGGCCATGCATTGACTTCCGAAACCTATATCGGGTGACCATGAAGAACAAGTATCCACTGCCAAGAGTGGATAACCTCATTCACCAGCTGAAGGGAGCAAGGTGGTTCTCGAATATAGAACTAACATCATGCTATCACCAGCTTCGGGTATGGGATGAGGACATACCGAAGATAGCCATCAGATGATGGTATAGCCACAATGAGTTCTTGTTGACGCCCTTTTTCATAACCAATTCCCCATCAGTGTTCATGGGACTCATGAATATAATCTTTCAACCATACCTTGATCTTTTTGTGGTCGTCTTCATTGATTACATTTTGGTTTAATAGGCGTCATAGGAGGAGCACACTACAAACCTAAGGATAGTCTTGGATACACTTTGAGAGAACCAACATTACGTTAAACACTAAAAGTGCCTATTCTAGATTCAGGAGGTCCATTTTCTAAGATATGACATCTCAGAGATCAAAGTTGCAGTGGATCTGGTGAGGATAGAGGTAGTGATAGCTTGGGATCCAACCAGTAGTGTGACTGAGGTGCGGAGTTTCTTAGGTTTGGGAGGTTACTACTGAAGTTTTGTGCCTGAATTTTCCAAAGTAGCATTACCTTTATCTTCCTTTACATAGAAGGTCCAACCCTTTATATGTATGGATAAGTGCCAATAGAGTTTCCAGGAGCTAAGGCAGAGACTGACGAGTGCCCCCATCTTGATACTACTAGAAGAGGGCATTGAGTATTTAGTCTTCCATGATTCTTCAAGGACTGAACTGGGTTGTGCCCTAATGCAGGAGAAGGTAGTGATCAAATACGACTCATAGTAGTAGAGGAAACATGAGCAGAACTATGTGACTCATGACCTAGAGTTAGCAGTAGTGGTCTTTTCATTGAATATGTAGCACAACTACTTGATGGGTGAGTAGTTTACCATTTACTTTGACCACAACAGTCCCAGTTATATCTTATCATAGAAGGATCTGAATTGATAAAGTAGATATGGATGGAGTTCTCCCAATACTATGACTTTGATATGGTCTATACTCCTGGGAAGGGGAATGTGGTGGTAGACGTGCTCACTAGGAGGTTTGGTTTAAAACTGCTATGTGAGGTGACGGAGTAGCTTGCTGCGATGCAAATATCATTCACGGATGGTGATAGAGAATCTTACCTTCATTCGATGACATTAACTCAACCACTATTATAACGATTCAGGGAGGCATATCTTGTAGATGAGGACTGCAAGACCAACGTGCTCAGCTATCCTCAGGACAGGCACCTGACAGATTTTTTATAGGTCGGGAGAATATAATCATTTCATAGGATGCACTATAGTACCTGTGATTTTTCAGGAGGATGTGTTGAGGGAGTTCCATACATCCCCTCTGGTGGTACATCTAGGTGTGGTGAAAATTTACCAAGACCATCTACGTCAGTACTAGTGTTCATGGATAAAGAAAGTGGTGGAAGAGTTCATTTCACGACTCCTTAATTGTGAGAAAGTGAAGGCTTGGCATCAGGTTCCAGTAGTATTTTCTCATCCACATGAGGTAGAAATGTGTAAATGGGATAGTATCTCAAAGGACTTCTTGATGGGGTTGCCACACATTTCTAGGCGCCACGATTCTATCTGGGTGATCGTTGACCAACTCCCCAAGTCATCTCACTTCCTATTGATCCGAGAGAAGGGATCCGTTGAGGGCTTGGGATGCCAATACGTCCACGACATAGTGAGTCTACATAGGGTACCCTTGATGATCATCTCATACTATCATGAAGTTTTTACATCCCATTTGTGGAATTGATTATAGGAGGAGTTCGGATCTCATCTGCTCTTGAGAATATCTTTTCACCCACAGACTGATGGTGAGATGGAGCGAACCATACAGACCTTGGAGGACATGCTTTGGGCATCTTTCCTTGACTCTGGTCATAGTTGGAAGGAAAACATGAAACTGTTAGAGTTTTAATTCAATAATAGCTACCACTCAACCATTGGCATGAAACCATTTTAGGACTTGTATGGGTGGTCATACAGATCACTTCTATGCTGGACAAACCCTAGGGAATCTGCACTGATGGTTCCAGAGTTGGTATGAGCTTCCATTGAGAAGGTTTGGATCATCCAGGAGTGGATGGGGACTACACAAAGCAGTAATAATGTATCTAAATGATCCATCACACACCGTAAACTGGGGTGATATGGATATTGACGATGGGGTGACGTTTTCGGAGTTCTCATTAGAGATAGAGGAACGACAAGAGTGGGACTTCCATGGATAGTCAATTCCTTCAGTGCACATTTGGTGGAATCATGGGGATCTTCAGGAGACCACATGGGAGAGGGAGGGTCAGATTCGTGCTCAGTACCCCCACTTGTTTGTTTAGTCTTGTTTTCTCTTATGAGGATGCCAATCCCAAAAAAATGGGAGTAATGTAATTTTGTGAATTTTACAGGTAAATTTTTTATTGTTATATCGAATTATTTTGAGACCACACGCTCAGAAAACACCTGATTCTGAGGCCCGGTGAGCCTGAAATATAATTGTAAACTTTTTTAAGTTTATTTAAGTAAATTTTCAAGTTGGTTTTTCTATCTTTTAAACTAGTGCTTGGATAAAAAATATGAGGGCACTATTGAACTCAGAATGCTAGAGTTCTCCTAGAAAGGACGTAACTTTGGTCAGAAAGGGTCGACCAAAAAAGGTAGTTTTCATAATTTTTGAAAAATAATAAAATAACTTAAGTTTTTTTATTTTCTTCCCTCACCATTGAGCGGCAGATGGCAGCACTACGGTGCGGTGATGAGTCTCATTAATGGATCCTTTTTTTGAAGCATAACGAAGCATTAATTGAAGCGTAATAGATATGTTTTTTCATAAATGAAATATCTTAATGATGCGACATTTCAGTGTAACAAAAATTCTACAACGTGTTTTCTTTTAATGGGAAAATGCATTGGAAAGTGGAAAATCAAAGGGTTTGTTTTTCTCTAATGAACTTACGGTGAGGACTCTCTCTAATGATGAATGATGAACGCTGGAGAATCTTTAATGACTTCGACGCATCACAAAGAATTAGACCGGTGAGTGAAAAACACCATTGAACTATTGAATCCATGTGAATATAATTCTCCAGTGATGAATGCCAACTAAGGTAGGGGTTTATTTTGTTTCATTTTTTCCCCATCCTTTTTCTGAATTGAAGAATGTGGATCAACCCATGCACATGGTGATCCATGGATCACTCATTCTTGTTGGAGGGTGTTTTTCTTGGGTTTTCTATACTAATATTAATTATTTGTTAAAATAACCTCAATACCAAACCTCCCTGTGTTAAAAATTCTAATGTGAAGGGTGCGGTCCAGCACGAACAAGGCCTGAGCCCCTCCTCTTGTGTGTTCTTTGTGGGCGAGTTTTCAAAGTGGTGGAAAAGTGAATTTGAAGCCGTGGTTGGTAAGGAGACACCACATGGAGGCTGGAGACATAGAAGGCATAAAGAAGAAACCACTAGTTCGTACCCACCTACATGATAGAACTTAAGGCAGCTGCAGGCAGGAGGCGGCACACCGGAGGTGGTTGTCGTTGCCATATTGGGTCGCAGCCAAGTAGTAGGAGCTTCCAGCTGGGTTGGTAGATGGAAGAAGGGACACAGCCCCTTGGTCACATTGGAGGATCGACCAATATCCGCCTTGGTAGAGTGGCCCGCAGTCACGACCTATGGTTCTCAGGTGGCACGTGGCCCCTTAACCGCATGCGGGAAATCCGGACAACCGAATTGGTCGGCCACATAACAGCAAGACCACGACCAACTGACCACATCGAAGGTGATGGCCCTATAGATGATCCACATGGAGAAAGGGATCCCAAAGCAGCTTCCATATGTGCCACTTCCAAGCAGAACCGTTTTGCCTATCATGGAACAGGAAAGGCGCGGGCCGCCCAAGTGGGCTAGACCTGATCAAGTGGGCCAGAACCACCACATCAGGTTGGTCCAGGACTGGGTTGGGTCATCTGACCTAGGTCAGGCCGGGCCAGGTCTGGGTTGGGTTTGCGGAAATGGGTCAGGCCAGTGGATCCCGAGCTAGGTTGGGTTAGGTCAGTCTGACCGGGTCACGCAGGACCTAGACCCCACAGGCCCCTTTTTTGAAAAATTCCAATATCTTTCAAACCAGGCACCCGATTGATGAAACATTTGCGGAATTGGAACCCTCTTGAAAAAGGTAGATCTTTTTGATTACTCTATAGAGAATTTTATGGAATTTGAAATTGGAAAAATGTTTTGGTGAGTGGATCTCTTGAGATCAAGCATTCTACGTTCAAAAATACTACAGTTGGCTAAGACCTAGAGACTGCTGACAGGAGACCCTATTTGGATAGACTACTATGCCCAAGTGGGAAGCAGCTTCTATGTGACCCAATAGTTCCATGGTGTTAAGAAAATTTTGCATGACCCGGAAGAACCATATTACTCGACAGGAGGAGTACCTTAGTATGGCCAAGGTGAGAAATGGCTTCTGTGGGAACCAGCATGCCCATGGTGGGGAGCAGCTTCTGTGTGACCCATCATACCCACATTAATCATCAGGGATATGTAATATAGTAGTCCAATGTTTTTGGGAAGAGGATTTTGTGTGACCTGACAGTCCCACTGTACTCTTTTAGGTGGAGTTCTCCAGCAGCCCATAGTGTTCGATGATATGATCGATGGTCTTACTTTCCTACTATAGAATATATCTTGTGTCGGTTGTCTTTCTTTGTGATCATGATTCGTTATTATGCTTCATGGTTTTTTTGTGGATTTCATTGTGTTCTTTCCTTGATTGTTTGGGGTCCCTACTGACTATTCTTTTACTCACCCCTACACAGTCTTTTCCCTCACATGTTGTGTCTGGTGCATACGATCACCACCTTAACAGAGGACATGGTAGCCTAGGACCTGGTGGTACCCAGTGAGACCATGTAGACAAGGCATACATATATGGATTCCAACAACTACTCTTCACTTACCCATTAGGTGGGGTTTCCACCGGGGGGATTTCATAGTTTTCCTTGTAATTTTTTATTTTTAGTTTATCATTTGGTGGGTTTGTATTCTCACCCATTTGACCGATAGTTTTCACTTTTACTAAGTGGCTATTTAGTGGCATGCTTGTTTACTTTTTCATCTTTGGGATGTTTTCATGTGTGCGTGTGCACAAGTACTCAGAAAAATTTCCCACACTTTCAGATTGATGCCTTTGGTGCTAGTTTCCATCCCCTAGCCTTCAGGAGGTTGGCTTTGGGTGTGTCATAGAATGGGCCCAGGGGGATGGGTCATGACAGTTACTACCTTATCTATTATACATTCACATTTATTTATTTTATAATCATGTAATTGATATTCATTAGACACCATTGGGGGTGACCTATTGATTATATCTCATACCCTATATGATTCATAATGTGGTTCCTAGATAGAACTCATGGTTGCTGGATCAAGATCTTGGATTGTGCTTGCTTGCTTCTATACATTTATTCTAGGATGGAGTATGACAAAAAAGAACCTAGATGGTTCTCATGATACTTTAGAAAATAGATAAAGAGAATTTTATTTATTTTTATACCTATTCCATGTATATATTCCTATTGTATTTATAGCTAGTATTTATGTCATATAATGTTCATGCATGGTCACTTATTATTTTATTTTTGATTTTCAGTTATGATTAACTTCTACTATATTTTTATTTATATGCTTACACTACTATTTATTTTTCTTTATAATTTTGATCCTATAATCATGATGTCATTTTCTCCCCATTGTACCACTATTATAACCTCAATAATAGTCAAAAACCTTTGGTATATGGAGAGGTTCATGTGGTGAACGGGATAGAGGAACCATTTATGTGTCTCCAAAGTTTTTATGTTACAAAGTGGTATCAGAGGGTTCCTTTTTTTCATTAGTTATACTGTTCGGAAATGGTAGACAAGAGATAAGGAATATGTTGGAACATATTAAATAGCTCATGTACAGTTATGGAAAACCCATGTATTTGGGAACAAACAAGTTTCTAGGGATGTTATTGATGTGTATTTTGATCATTATTACAATAGATTAATATTTCACCTAGAATTATTATCATATTTTCCCTAGCTATAGTTTTATGGGTTTTTACTCATGGTCCAATATAGAAATTATGTTTTTCTACACGTATCAACATAGGTATGTAGAGATTCACATGTCATGCATATTCTATTACATTTATATTATATTATATATTTCATGATACAAGATGTTTGGTATACCATTCTTGTGAAATTATTTGGAATTCTTAGTTATATAACAAGATTCTATGATTTTTTCCATGATTATCTATATTCATTACTATATGATAGAATGACATGATTTAATTGTGAAAAAATAATTGATTATTAAAGTTTCTGAAACAACCTAAATATTTTTTCTTGTATATCATGTTCTTCACACCTTAACTAAGAAATTATTACATGTTAAATCTATGTACCAAAAGTTTTTTGGGATGAAGCATTTATGTTTTTGGTTAAATGTGTTCCAATAAAATTTTATTATGTGTATGCACCTTTATAAATAGATAAGTGTAACCCATATAATAGAAACCTTATATACATATATATATGAACATTTTATATCTTGAGTTAAATGGTGAAAACATGTTTTCAGATACATGAATTTTATTTGTATCTTATAAAGGTAAGTACCTCTATAACATGGGAATGATAATTCAAATAATTGAACCAATATACTTATATATTTTTTTGGAATTTTAATTCATACAGAAAATAGTTTCGCATATGAAGTGTAGTACCCCTATTATTAGTGAAATATGACCCATATGACAAAATTTCAAAGTGCATAGTTGGACCCAATCTGTTTCGTTGGGGCATGTTTCTTATAAGATAAACCCATTAATAGTGTTTTGAATTATAATTATTTAACTATTATGTCTTTCACATAACTAAACCAAAAGTTGAATGATGGGACCCTTGTGGGTCGCTTAACACTTTTATTCCTTAACACTTAACCCCAAAGGCGTATACAAATGCTATATATAATGGTAATTTAAAGTCTCTATAGCCTCTTATATAGTGTTACATATAAAAATATAGGGGAATATTATTTAACACTACCCATTTTATTGATAAAATCATATTTTTTAATTTTTTAGCACCATTATTTTGAGTCATCAGTTAATAAAAAAATCCAATTCCAACCTAATGTGTGTTTTCTACTACAGCTTGTAAATTACATTTACATTAACCTAACCCAGTTTTGATAATATTAAGTTTGAATAAATGGTTAAATAATAATTATGAGACAATTCCCCTATTCTATTTCATGGTGACTATAGATACACTAGAATTTCATATATATATATGTTACATATTTTTAGACGAATATTCGATATATTACACAAACACACACCTGGGGACTGTAATAGTTCACTACCATTGGATATAAGATATTATATCCTCTACTTTAATGAAATATACATAATGTCACCCATAAATATCTTCTCGATAATCACTCTTCATTGAAGTATCCTAAAAAATACTTTCATCATAACCTTGGGATAGGAAACATAAGAAATGTCGACCTCAAATGCTCATTAATGGTAAAAAATGGAGATATGTAAGCATAATTTTAAAATAAGGGTATGATAACATGAGTGTAACAATTTAAAACCATCCACAGCATATAATAGATAATAATCTTTTATTATGGAAAAAAGATTTAAATTTTATTATACATGAATCAAAATGGAATAAAAGAACACAATCCATTAGATCATGACATTGAAATAAGACATATATTAGTGGGATACACATGAGTATATAAATATTATATAAAGGATACCCAGTAATAATTTCATAACATATTAGGCATGGGATAACCCCCCCCCCCATATACCCACTTTAGGCTTGGGATGACCTCCCATGGACGCTCTTTACGGATTGGGATACATCCAATATAACATGTGATCTTATATAATTTTAATCATTACCCAAGGAATTAAAGGAAGATATACGTCCAATCGATCACATAATGAAAATCATTTATATGTTTGATACATGATCATAAATAATTTATCATATCATATCCCATGAAATGAAATGAGTTTTATAAACATTTCATCAAAACATAACCTATGGAAAAGAAAAAGGTTTTAAAATCATTTTATAATTTCATTAAAAAAATAACTTATGGAAAGAAATTGGGTTTCATAAGTATCATATTATGGTATAACCCATGGAGGAGAAAATATTTTCATAAAAATATTCCCATCATAAACATAAACCATTTATAGAAATAATAATAATGGTAACCTTGGATCATATTCCTTGTAAGAAATAGGTAACATCAACTAATGTCATCTTAGATGGAAAAAGATTTTGAATGGTTATTTAAAACGTTTCTTGTGGAAAAATAAACTTTTTTAATTTTAAAAAAACTTTTTAAAATTTAAAACATTTTGAAAAAAATATTCCATTAAAATAAACTTGAAAACATATAAAGTAAGCTTTATGTAAAATAATGGTCATGATGTTGGAAAATTTCATTCATTTTGTACATGGTAAAACAAAAGTTACGTTCAAATTATTAGTAAAGGAAAAATGGTTCTTTTTTTAAAATGACCTGAAGATTCCTTTAAAAAAATTAAAATTAAAACACAAGTAAATATTTCTTTAAGAAATCATTTCTATTTTTTTAAAAACATTTTTGAAAACATTTTTATAAAACATAGTTTAGTAAGAAAAGGGTTTTAGACTAAAAATATGATTCTTCTAAAAATAATGATTTTAGAACTCTTGACTACATAAAGAGAGAAAAATAAAGGGACAGCATTTATCCTCACGACCCAACCATAGGGTAAAAATATTCTTGTGTTTCTTTAGAGAAGTATCATAATATTTTATCATCAAAACATATACATAAACAATCCAAATAAATGATAAGGTTGTAAATAAAATTGTTTCCACATTAATAACTTTTAGATTCAAACCCCTTGAAGGTATATCATTAAATAAAACATAAAATATAATGAGAATAAATAAATTCAAGATATTACATTTCAAATGTTCTGTGTATATAACCCACAAAATAATATAGGTGAAAAAAATAATCATATGCCTCAATGAAAACAAATTGAGAAGACAATCCCTTATCTCTTTGGTAAATTTTGAACAATATACCCTATGAAAAATATGTCATAAAATAGATATAAAAATATAAATAATTATAAATATAAGAACTATGAAATAAATTAATTGGTATTATATAGAACAAGTTAATGAAATATGTGGGGATATGGCCTGTTTCTCAAAAAAATAAATGGAAGAAGGAAATCAATTACCTTATGTCTCAACCTCCTCCATATAAATTCAATCCACTTAAATAATAAATATAATTTTATTATAAATATATTATATATCTTTGACTATATATAATAACATATTTTATTTAATTCTTTTCATATATTACACTTTTATTTACAATTCTATATTAAAGTCGTGATTCTGGTAAAACCTATTTTTCTTATATGTTTGGATTTGTTATTTTTAGTACTATTCTATTAATTGGGGATCTATCATATCTAGAAAAATAATGTTGAAATAATTATAATATTTATAAATTAATTATTCTTTTAAGAATCATAAATAAAGATTATTTTGATAAATGAAGTATGTTATGTTCATGAAGACGGTTGGACATACGTATGCATGAGTAACCTTTCAATTTTTAAATGATCATTAAGAAAGTGATATAAGTATTGTTTATTCATTAAATAATTATCATAACATCATAAATAAAATTTTATTTCTTTAAATATAATTATTCATATCATCCATGTCATGTGGTGATAAAAAGAGAGAGTCATATCGCCTCATGAAGTCGGTAGTCTACACGTACACAAATTGTGGTATTATCTTTTAGTGAGTGAAAAGGTAAGAAAAAAAGGACATATTAACTATTTCTAATGATAAATATTTATTTATTATAACAATTATGTCATGTATTTCACATATATTTATCCTTATTATATTTTGTCTAAATCATTAGTAAAAAATTAATCACATTGCATTTCTAAGGCGGTAGTCCACCGTACACATGACCGGTGTTATTGTATCCCATATGGTATAGAATGTAAAAAACTTATATATGATATAACTATTTTATAGGTATAATTATGTTATAAATATCACATATATATATATATATATAATTTATATCCATCATCATATACATCTGTGATAGGTAGTAATGGAAAAATGATTGGCATCGGTTCACGAGGCAGTATTCTACCATACACATAGACGAGTATGTTATAAACCGTTTCCTAGAAGTGCAGATAGTTTTTGGTCATCCCCAAAACATAACAACATATAATTATATGGAATCTATTAATTTTATTTTATAATATATTTTTAATAATATTTTATTGAGTTTTAATAATAAATAAAATAAAAACAATTATGGGAGAAAGATACCTATTCTTCTAGTAACCTCCTTAGTTTTGAACCAAAATCATTCATATGATGGATTTAGTTCCAAAATAATTATTCTATGATGATATAATAAAATTTGGAAATATTTTTTTTAAGGGTTTTTTCAAACCATACTATTTTGATGATTTGAGGAATAGATGATATGTGGTGGACTTATATAAGAGAGGTGAGTGGCACACTTCAAATTTCTCGAAAATAAAAAGTTGTAACCATGATTACCTCTTTAAAAAAGGATTTAAAATGTATTATTATATATCCTAAAACATTATAGGGCCAAAATATTTTCACAAAATATAAATTTTAGAAGTTTTTCGATCATTTTATCCCCTATCATTCTAGTTTACACCCAGGTAAACCAATTTTTACCATAATCCTGGTAATTAATTTTTATTATTATCACTATTAATTTTGGGAAAAAAATAATTTTAACTTATTATATCATATAAATTATTTTGATTCAAAATTTATAATCTATTTTTTCATATTTCTGTCATATATGTTGAAAATTTTAATTCAAAATTAATCATGCATTTAAGATGAGAAAGCGAGTTTTCATAAAGAAACATTAATAATTTATATAGTTTTTTTATAAAAATTAAATATTAAAATGATTAAAATGTACTAAATTTGATTAATTTATATATAAATTAAATGTTTAAATTTAGTAAAAAATTAAATTAAATTTAACTTTATAAATAATTTAAACTAAAAGGCATTTTTCAAGTAAAATTTAGTATTTTTCACTCTTCATTAAAATATTAGTCTCTTAAGAAAATTTTAAAAACAATTACCTTATGATTATTTTGATATGATGATTTCATAAATGAATTTTATTTTTTAAAATACCTTTTCTAAATATGTCAAAGATTATTATTAAAATAACTTTCCCAAACATGAAAATACTTTTTTTAGAAAAATACAGTTTTTAAGAATAAAATTGGATTTATTCTTATTTCATGTACAGAAAACACATAAGGGGAATTTTAAATAAAATATTTAATATATAATAAATATATTTAATCATAATCCTTACAAAAAATATTTTTTAAAATAATTGAGTTAAAATTTGTTTTCTTCATAAAAATAGTTTTTCAGAAAACGTTTTCCTTTATTTTCAAATTGATTTTATTTTATTTTTTGATTTATTATTACCCAAATAGTCGATTATATTTTCATGTGTAAACCATATATTTTCAAAATATATTTTATCATATTCACACTTGTTGTTCCAACTGCTAAGTGATAAATATTATATTAAATAATAATATTTTAACAATATTCCACTTTTCATTTAAATTAGTGTTGTGTGTAATGCAAGCCAAACACACTATTACATGTAAGGGAAGCAAAAAATGAACTTGCATATAATGAAATATATATAATTTATTAATTTTATTTTGAAATAAATATTCCCCAAAATATCTGTATATTACATTATGACCCACTTAAAATAAATTTGGACCATGAAATTCATCACTTTAGTTCCAAAAAATGAGGACACTTCATCCTCATTAAATCCTCAAGTTACCATGTAGTTTCATTGAGATATTTTTATTTTCAAAAAAACTAACCATGTGAGTGGTATCATTTTTTAAAACAACATTTATTTGATCCAAAATATCTACTTGTAGTTCCTTATAAGAAAGATCCCACTCCATTAGTGCAACCTCTAAATTCAGTTCATATGATGGATCAAGTATAACAGTCCACTGGTGTGATACATGGAGAACATCGTGAATCTAATTTTGGTTCTATGTAAGATCCAAATGATAAAATTTTATCGTGATATGATCATGTATTTAAATGGTACTGATATACTTTGGGTTTATTTTTCACTTCTTTCATCCTTGGAGAAATCCATAGATAGACCTTCTTTCCAACTTCAAATTTTTTATCACTTCAATGGTTATAAAAATAACATTTATATAAATTTTTTTTAGTTATTCATATATTTTAATAGTACTAAACTTTTCTTATATCCCATAATATTTCTTAATACCCAATAGATTCCATTTTTCTACTTCATTCAAGTAAGTTGGAGTTCTGCTCTTTTATCCATATAGGGCTTCATAAGGAGCCATATAAATACTCATTTTAAATATATTATTGTAACAAAACTATAATTAAGGAAGTTCATTATCCCAAAAACGTTTTAAATCCATAAAATAGGATCTTATAAAATCCTCTAAGGTATGAAATAATCAATAAAACAGATCATATTTTTTAGGATGATACAGAGTTATCAAACTCAACTATCTATCAAAGTATTACTAAATAATTTTTTAAAACATTCAGGTAAACTCCATATTCGAATAAAATAAAATTGAATGTGGAACTCCATGAAAATATACAACTTAATTATTTTATACACTAGAAGTTAGATCTAAAGAGAAATATTCTTTGATAGCAATAAAGTTTTCTAAACTCGTAAGAAGATTGATAATAACCAATAATTATCTGAAAATCAAGGATAAGGTACACAATAAACTTTGTTGGTATATTTAATCATTTTTCCAAAATGATTAGAGGAATTATTCCAAAAATAACATTATCAAAACCAAAGGGTTTAATTTCTATAAATTTCACTTAAAATACCTTTTATCTTGATAATATCTCATCATATAAAATATAAAAATGGGTTTCAATGATTTTAAACATATTATAGAACTTCAACTCATTAACCCATGATGGTACCCATAACACTAAAGTTAATAATTCCTAGATAAAATGGTTCCAAAAGATAATTCACAATTTTTCCTTAAATAAGACTATTTTTTATACAAACACATTTCTATTTCCAAATTGGGTTCAACCTGGTAATGATAAAATATCATATATGATTTTATAATTTCGAAATTTATGTATAGAGAAATAATAAAAATAAATTTCACTAAAGTATGAAAGATTATATTTTAAAAGGTCTCATTCATATAATATAGAACATGAAATTACCAACTAATGAGGGGAATATTAGTGTTCCTTAATAATCAATTTTAACTTCAACTATCATGAATGAAAAAGACCCCACATTGAGCATTGTATTGAACGGGTGCTTCTATTATCATCATCATTTTCCCGTGTATTGGTGATTTTATTCTCATAATTATCATACTCATTCCATTTGAAACACTGGTGTGATAGTGGGGAATTATGTTCATCTTTCTATATTTTCACACTATTTGCTAAATTTGTTCCATCACAATAGAAATAAATTGGATCATGACATTCTATTATGAACTTAAATATTTTTTATGTTATTTCAATACAATTTCATCCTTTTTTCTTCCCATAGATTGATATTAAAGGAAAACATATCTTCTTCTAATGATTATTTTTATACATTCCATAAAATTGAATTTCTCCCTTACTATCAACACCACAATGTTTATACATATCTTTATCATCTATTTCCACCTTGATAGAACATAAAAACATCTATCCATATATACTATAGTCTCTTATGGATAACAATATTTAGAGACGTTATTTTAAGCCTCTAAATAATTGATCAAAATTAATTTAATGTTTCATGTTAATATCATAATCCAACATTGAAATTCTAGTAAAATTTTCCTCATATGTTCCATAGGATTCATCATTTTTTTATTTATATATAGGAAATTCTTCTCAATATTCATCCAAACAATACAAGGAATGTACATAGCAAAAAATATGTTTTCAAACTCATCCAAATCCATAGAGGCAATTTTGTCTTACTTTATCACATTTTTGAAAAGATCCCACTGTTGATCTGATTCACCTTCCAAATGATAGATAGCAACAATGAATTTTCCATGCTCCAAATACTGGAGTAAAAGAAAATATCTTTTCAGTGGTTATGATCCATTAAAAAGAATATAGTGAATTAGAATACCAATCAAAAGAAGGTGGATGTTTCCTCATAAAGGACTCAATGGAATGTTGTTCCCTCCTGTTACCATTTTTAATTCTTGCATGATTAAAAGATAAAAATGTTCTGTGAACATATGGAAATATTTTTCATTTGATATCGCAAAAGGTTTGATTTCTCAAGTGGAAAATCATTTCATTATATGTAAAAAATCATTAACATAGTTTCTTTGGTTCCAACCATTTAATGAAACCAAAATCATAGTGTGATAAAAAAATAATCATATTTGGGAACCACGTAATCATGAAATATCACTTATATGTAATCTAAATCATGATACATTATTTCAAATCTATGACACCTTGGACATAATATAGGTCATTCATTATCATTTTTTCTGTAATCTTGGACATGCTTCAAAAGATTGTGGCTATATGACTGCTCTTCCTGGTGTCAAGAAATCCACATGGGTTGAAAAGAAAAGTAGAATCACGGACATGATGGGACTAATGTTATTCACATGGCTAATTCTATACCCCCCCTGGTAACCTAAAGAAGGGTAGAATACTGATGCGAATAAGTAGATTTTGGTTAATAATGAATAGTCTTCTAAAACTAAAATAATTTTAGGCTTTAATGATACCCTACTTGCAGCCATAAGTGCAAGAATTTCCAATCCTTCCCTGGTAGAGGAATGGGATAAATAATTTGACTCGTATGATATATAGGATGGGGGAAAGGTGACCTCTATGAGTCTTGTGAATATTTATAGGACGATGATGATCTGACTAATAAAATTTAGGAATCATACTTAAAATAATATTCTAGGAAAGATAATACTGATATTGTATGTTGATAGATATATTACCCTAGATACTATAAAAACTGTAAAATATAGGTACTACTCTAACCTCGAAAGAACAATAGTTACAAGAACATTCAAATCCTCTATAAAAGAAA
Source organism: Viscum album (assembly GCA_963277665.1). NCBI lineage: Eukaryota > Viridiplantae > Streptophyta > Magnoliopsida > Santalales > Viscaceae > Viscum > Viscum album. Next base: position 1,398,231,008 of record OY728119.1, read on the forward strand.
ATGTTGAGCTTCAAATACAGCTGATAGTTATTAAACCTATTTCAAACACTGGTTTAGATTTTGAGGAATATGATGAAAATAATGATGATGTGTTTAGATATTCCTACTTGATTGTGGATGATGTGAGCGAAGAAGTTAGTGCATGGATATATGAACAAGATGAAATTACATTCCATAAATACATTAGTGGTTATATTATAGCTGAGATGTCTCCTTAAATCTGGATATTTATGTTCATAAGGATAGTTCATGGATAAAAAAATAATCCCGATTTTATGTTTAGACACATACCTTGAGAATTAATTTTTACCACATAAAAGTTTTTCTTATTGGTGATCTTTATGTAAGATTTTTTGGCACATTGTTCTCCTTATTTTTTAGACCATTTTGTGATGATCTATTTATGGTTGGTCTATCTGCTTATGGAGCCTCATCCTATGAAATGATTTTTTTGATGCGACAGCTATAGTATGATATCAATTTTCTATTTTAATTTTTTGTACCCTCCATTCCTTTAGAAGACATGGGGTGAGATGATTCAGCTTCTTGGAGTCTTCTCTCTTCCGCTTCATCATTTCTACAATTAATGGAATTATTTTCCCTTTATGGAATGTATTCATGTATTTTACCCAATTGATAGAATATTTTATTAAAATTTCCTTTATATAGATCATTGACGGGTTGATGAAAGGAAAAATTTGATCATGTTTTATGAAAATCCATATTTTAATTTCTTTTCATGGAAGTCTTGGATTGTATTCACCAAAATCCCTATTGTTGTAAGATCTTTACACTTTGTGATTGTATAGTAACCTTTAATTTTAATAAATTTATTTGGGGTGTGAATTGGGTGACCAATTTATGTCACCTTTTTTCAAAAAAAAATATGTCATTCATGATCATTATATATCTGAATCTGTAATAACGGTTTGTAAATAGTTTGTGAATTTCTAAATGATATCCATAGGGAGTGTCAAACTAAGTGTTCTGTATGGAACATTGACATGCACTAGGTGATGATATATCCCATCTGAATATTCCTTTTTCATAGTTATTACCCCAATATACCTCTATTCTAGAGAAACATCCACTTGTAGTATCCATATAGAGATGTGATTTCATGGAAACCACTTACTTTACCCTTTTCCAAAATTATTGGAAATTTTCTTATAAATTAACTCATCCATTGAAATATCCTTAGGTATATCACAAGAAATATTCTTATAAATATCCCTAGGGATCTCACTAAATTTTCACCAAACTTGTTTCCAATGGTTAACTAAAAGTATCCTCTAATACTAACTATAGAGACCCAGTATTCCAATAAATAGATACTATATCTTTTTAGATTAATAATCTTGACATTACAAAAACACCATCCTGATAATCATAAAATTTAGTGCCTTTTGAGACTAGGTATAAAATCATCTAATTTGGTGAAATATCATCAATGTTTCCCATAAAGATCTTACTGTAATGAACTCCTCATAGACATTCCAAACTTAAAACTATTCTTCTAACCATGGTAAAGGATAAATAATAAAGGGTGACCTTATATGCTCAGTACGGGGAATCAAGAGAGATATATAAGAATAACATTAACATAATCATATTAGATAATTGGTGTGATATTTAGAAACCACACCCTTCACAACAAATATCAAAATCGTGAATCCCAGAAAAAATATTGGTTATTCGAAAGACATGAATCATAATTGAATCAAATAATGTGATCTGTGAGAGCATTGAACACTCATAAAACATAGATTTGTTGAATACACATAATTATAAAAATAATTATGTCATGATTAGCCACCAAGTCATTCATAACATGTTATTATTTGGATAACCACCCATGTACCTTCTTTAGGCTTGGGATGGCCACCCATGTACCTGATTTTTGTCTTGGGATAAGATCTCATGTACTCCTTCAACTCATATTGATTTAATAATGCATGTGAAAAACATTCATCATATCATAACCCATGAAAAAAAAAATGTTTTTCATAAATATTTTATCATAACATTGCATGTGTTAAAGAAATAGACTTCATCTTCATTTAATAACATCATCAAAGAATATCCCTATAAAGAAGTAGGTTTCATAAGCATCTTATCAGGGTATAACCCAAGAAAGATAAATGGGGTTCATAAACATCTTCCTTTCATAAAAATAAACCAATCAAAGAAATAATTAAAAAAATTCCCTTTGATCATATCACCATTAATTGATAAGAAACATCAAAAAATTTCATTGTAGAGGGAAAATGATTTTATTTGATCATTTAAAACATTTCTTGATGAAAAATAACCTTTTTATGTAAATTAATACTAGTAAAAATATAAAATATTTTAAAAATAATTTTCATTGAAAATAACCTATAAAGAATATAAAATAATATTTAAATAAAACAATGTTTATTAAGGTGGTAAATTTCATTCATCTTATACACTTTAAAAAAAATATTCCCTATACATTTTCAAAAAATCAAGATTTTAATTGTTTGGGAAAATCCATTAAAATTACTTTCAAAAAAAATTTAAAAATTCAATAATGGGTAAAAATTTATTTAATAAATTATTGGTGTATGGTTAAATAATTTTTGAAAACATATTTATAAAACATGGTTCTGGAAGAAAATTTATTTTTGATAAAAAATTATATTTTTTAAAAAAAATAATTTTTTTGAAATATTGAGTACATAAATAGAAGAAAATGAAGGAAGAATATGTATCCTCATGAAAAGAACCATATGAAAATAAAATTCATGAGTTTATTTATTTTTTGATCAAAATAATTTATCATAAAAAACATTATCATAAACAATACCGATAAACAAAGATATTATAAGATAAAATCCTTACCACTTTGGTAACATTGAAACATAATCTTTATAATGGAATATTGTTAAATGAAACATAAAATTTCATTAGGTTAAATAAATTATTGATATTAACATTATAATTTTTTTATATACATATCATAAAATAAGATAGGTTCATAACATAATCACATTTCTCAAATACACCAAATTATGTCAAAAATCCCTTACCGCTTTTGTAAATTTTGAACAATGTTCCCAATTAAATATAGGTCATAAATTGGATATTTAAAACCCAATAATTTACAATTAAATAATCATAAAATATTTTTAGGGGATTTATATACACCACATTAATTAAATATGTGGTGAATATGGCATGTTTCTCATAAAAATAAAAGTGAGACAGAAATATCTTAACTGAAGTCTTGACCTCCTTCGTCAAAGTTAGAAAATCTTATATAATAAATATATGTTAATTTTAAATATATTTCCAATACATAAATATATATATATATATATCATACACTATATGATTTACTTATTTCTTTTTATTACACATTTATTATCATATCTTTGTTAAACTCTCTTTTTTGGTATTTATTTCTTTTTTCATATATTTTTTGATTTCTTATTTTTGGTCATGATTCATCAATAATGGTTCCATAATATATAGAATAATAATAATGAAATAATTATAATATTTATACATCAATTTTACTTTTAATATCAATCAGTAAAGTTGATTTAGAGAAATGAAGAATGTTTCATTAATGGAGACAGTAGGTCATACAAACGCATGAGTAACATTTCTATTTTTAACTATCATTACCAAAATGTGGTAAGTAATATTTAAAATTTTCGAAATTTACATAATATCATAAATTAAATACTATTTACTTAAATAAAATTATACGTATCATCCATGTGGTGGGGTGATGAAAAGATAATGTCACATCGCTTCGTGAAGGCATCAGTCCACATATAAACGGTTGATGTTATCATCTTTCAATCAGTGAAAATGTAAGAAATAAAATGATATATTATCATTTAATAATGGTAAATATTTCATTAATGTCATAATTATTTCATTTATATCACATAAATTTATCCTAATTATCTTTCATGTAAATAATTATTGAAAAATGAATCACACCATTTTTTGAAGTGGTAGTCCACTATACACATGAGCGACATTATTGTATCCTATAAAGAATAAAAACTAATAAATTAAAATCACATATAATTAATATAAAATAATAATTTTGCTATATATATCATTTATTTACATTATATTCATCATCATAACCAACTATGAAATGTGGAAATGGAAAAAAAATAACAATGGTTCGTGAGGTGGTAGTCCAGTGTACACACAAACGATGACTTCGTAACCATTTTTATAGAAGAAAAGATGGATATAGGTCATACTATAAAAATAATATCATTAAATATAATATACTATGGTTATTTTACTTTCATGACTTTATAATAATTTAAGGGGGCATAGGAATAAATGAAATAAAAATACTTTTTGAAGAATGTTGCCTCGTCTCTGGGTAACCTCATTACGTTTGCACAAAAATCCTTAATATATAGGTCGTATTATATAAATAAGACTTATTTGAAAATAGTATTGACTTTTTGACATTATTTTGGTAGGTATTGGCTAAACCAAAATGTTTTGAATTATGAGGAAGAGAGGAGAGGTGGGGTCCTTTCATAAGTGAGGTGAGTTTCACAATTTTAATTGTTTGAAATGAAATAGATTTACCCACATTTTTTCTTTCCAAAAAGTTAAAAAATGAATTATTCAGGATTATTATACATTATAGGGTCTAAATATTTCCACAACATAGATTATAGAAGTGTATTTATGTCAATTTAACCTTTTTTCATAACTCTCGATAAACCCATTTTTACGTGATCTGTGGTCAATCATTTTTACTATTTTCATAATTAATTTTGGTAAAAAATTATTCTGGAATTATTAGATAATATAAATTACTATTATTCCAAATATGGAATAAATTTCTCCAATTTCCATTCACATATGAGAAAATATGTAATTTAAAACTAATCCCATGAAAATGATAAAAAAATGGGTTTTTATTGAAAAATTGTACAAAAGATCAAAAAAAAATTATATAAAATTCAATATTAAAATTATTCCGATGAACTAAATTGGATTAATATATATTAAATTTAACTAATTTTCTTGGAATAAAATTTACTTTACAAATATTTTAAATAAAATTAACATTTCGGTTAAAATATGGTATTTTTCACTATTCATAAAAAAGATATTATTTTCAAAAAAAATATAAAAACAATTTCATAAGATAATTGTTATATAATTATTTAAAAATTGAATTTTATTTTTTGAAATTAATTTTTAAGTGTTGAAATTAATTTTAAAATAAGTGTACAAAAGGTGAAAAAACTATTTTTTATGAAAATATAGTTTTTAAGAATAAAATTATTTTTATGTCCTTTCAAAAAATAACATAATATTAATGTTAAATATTATATTGAATATATAATATATAAATTTCATAAAAATAAAATAGAAAAAAAAATTAATTTATTGAGTTAAAACATGTTTTTTTAACAAAAATTGTTTTTCAGAAAAAGATTTCATTTATTTTCAAATTGTTATTATTTTTAGTTTTAATTCACTGTTCAATAAAGAATTTTTTTTATATACATTTGTATTACATATATTGAAATAATTTATTTGATCTTATTCAAACATGTTATTCTAATGTCTATGTGATAACTATAACCTTAAATAATAATATTTCGGGTTTTGTTCTAACTTAGTGTTGTATGTAATTCAAGATAAATTCAGTATTATGTGTAAAGAATGTCAAACTCAATATTTCATGTAATCAAAAATATAAGAAATAAAAAGTTAATTTAATAAAAATATTTCTAAATGTATTTCGGAGTTATAGTTAATACTATATATTGTACTATATATAATTTTCCATAAAACAGTTACTTGATGTCCTTAATATATGAACCGTTTAAATACTGAAATGAATTAGCATCATTTAAATGCATTAAAATTAAATATTTTGCAGGATATTTATATAAGTACCCTAATGTTGGAATCTATCAAAAATGTTCCTTGATAGTTTCCTCAAATTAGAATATTAGCATTGTTATGAAACTTTGGTGACATATTCAATTGTTATGTTATACGTAGTGGTTTAACGGTAAGGACTCGGGAAATTGTCAAGGGTGGCCTTATTATTGGGCCAATTCCATGTTTATGTAAGGATCTAGAATAGTTATAGTATATCCTTATGACCTTAAAGATTTGATAAACATTTTCTTTTAGTTTTTAGAGGTGATGAACCATTTGGGTACTGGTAATCCTGAGTAGGAATCTAAATAAATAAAAGACACCCTTAGGATGATGGGTGGTTCTAGATAGTTGAAACTATATGAGGTATTAATGTATATGGATACCTAATGAGTTTCATCTCTTCATCCTCAATTGCATTATTATAACCCTCCAGTGATAAACCCATTATTATGTTCTTTAATGGTGATATAGGAATGAAAGCCTAGTTCTTGGAAAGTGATTCTATATTCCATATTGATAAGTTTTGACCCACGTAGGTCAATGATTCTATAACTACTAAATTTTTACCTCTTTCATATAGAGTTCACAAGTTATTTAGATATCGTGTAATAGAGAACCTTGAATGTGTTATGGTTTTCATGTTATTGGCCTTAGGGATAGGTGGGAGACCACGATGCCCTTAATTATTATGCAGACCCATAGTAGGTCAGTTGTGTTTCATTAATGGAGGGAAACCTATGAGATAGGATGAATTGAGGTTAAATTTTCCATAAAGGAAACAATATAGTTTTTATTCTCATTTAGAGACTGGTTCTTGAAGGCTTCCTGAGTTTTTCTTAATAGGCATGGTGATGCCTAGGTATTCAAGGAAGAACCTGAGTTCTAATCTAGAGTACACTGATTGGTTGTTGGTTGTATGTTGAGATACCTATCATTATTTTCTAGTTAATAAAGATATACCTTCTAATTTTAACATGGGGATCAACTTAAAATGAGACATATGGTGCATAGTACACCATTGGTTGTTTAAGGGTGGTGACCATCAAAATGTATGGATTTTAAGAGAAATTCCCCTGTAACTATTATTGGAAATAGGGAATGAGTCATGGGTGATATTACATTAGTGCTTGGGGATGAGTGGGTTTTTATCCATTGCATCATTATATCAGTAAATGTATGGGGAATGGGATTTGGTTTTATATTGTCTATTTTTTTTAGAAATAAATTGAATTCTCCTAAGGGGAGGAGTGTGGAATTTGTAGTTAATTGATGACCCTCATGTAAGAAGGTATATGAAATATTTATTATTTTCATTGGATGGTAGTTTTGAATCTCTTATTCTTATTAATTATTGAAACAATGTAAGGATGGATTCTTGAGTAAATTCTAAGTAAGAATTTTATAATCAATTTTGGAGATAGCTATATTTAATTTTTACACCCAGAAAACCATATGAATATCCATAGATTCTAGATTGGGTTAGTGTATGTGTTCTTACTATATCACAACTATTTTTTTGTTTTGTATATGTTCAACCATAAGACTTCAATAAAGGTCAGCTGTATGATTTGGTGAGAGTACTCAAGATAATCTCAAAATTCATTAGGATAAGACTTTGGATTCCAATTCTGGAAACATGTTGGTCGTATGAGTCAACCATTTTCAATATAGTCTAATGGAGGTTTTTTATCTTGAATTCTCTTAAATAAATAGATTCAATCAATTTTGTATCACCTAAAAGAGGCCTTTGGGATAAGAAATGTGTATTTTAAAGGGACTATCAAGGATTTCCAAGTGAATAAAAGCATGCCCAGGTTGAGATGGGTTATTGGAATTCAACCACTCTTTTTAATTGATAAATATTCCCAGAGTCTCTCTAGGACACTAATGGAAAAAAATAGGAAATTAGGAGTCTAGGATCTCTTTGAATTGGAATTGACATTGAGAAAACTAGAAATATTAGTGTGGGTCACCATAGATTTGGTAATAAAGGAGGGAATAATGAAATCTTGTCATGGGTTTGAAGGTATCATGTAAGATCTATATATATTCTTTATATTTGAATACAATCATTGAATTTAGTTTAGCATCTTGGTACCACATGTTTAATGTTTTTTATTGGAGTGTTGGACGTGGGAAATTCCCCATAGTTGTTTGAGTGAGAATTCCTCATCCTAAGTAGGTCGGGTGACATTTTGTTTTTTACCCAAGTATTTTTTGGATGAGATTATCTATGGTGTGGAGATTATAAGTTCTTATGTTTTTTAACATTTAAAATTCAAAATGAAATATAACTTTTCATTTAGTGGATGGGAAAAATGTTAAACCATGATTTAGAAAGTAAATTCACGGGTTATAACACATATAAGTGTTGCTTCAAGATGATTTATAAGTCCTTGTTGGTTTATAATGTGTTTAGATACATTTTCATATCGTTGGGCCATGAAAACTCAGTTATGGTAGAAGAAGAAAAGGATTCATAGTGGTGCATGTTTAATACTAATCATGCAGACAAACTGTGTGGTCTATTTTGTTAAGGTAAGAGGTTTGTTAATCATACATGGTGGCTCAACTAATTGTGAAATATTCTGGAACATTGTAGGTGAATTTCATGGTTGGCACATGGTTTTTATAACCATGCATCTGAACATGATTGGGGGTGTATCACATTTATATAATCTATTCGTAGGAATCACATAGTCCATCATATCATTAACCTAAACCCCATGTATTTTTCTAAGTAGGCAGTAGCACCACATGGTTGGAATACATTTATCCAAAATGTATATACCATTAATGGTTCTCAAAATACTTTTTCCCCTAACTAACTATATTTTTATTCCTCCTCTATCCCTCATTTCTCCCAAAACTAGGTTCCTCACCTCATCCCATGTACTCTCCCCTTGGAGTCCTTTTATCTCCCACTTTTGATCCTAGAATCTATCTCTACCATTTGGGTTAAATCTATAACAGTATGATCTCAAATAATTTTTATAATTATTTATTTTTCCTATATTATATGGAAAACAAATTCCTTATGAGATAATTCACCTCATTTTGGGTAATTTTTCTTATATAATGACTACTTCCATTTTTTCTCAAATCAAATTTGTGTAATAGATGAGTGAAGTATCATAAGAATGTGGTAGGTGGTATATCTATTTTTCCCGTAAATTCCCATTTATTATAAATTATCTCATTGTTACACATCTCATATTCTCCATGTGTTTCTCCTAATATGTGAAATAACATCAATTAGTTATCTAAATAGAGATATATACTTTTTGTTTATTTGATTTTTATTTGGTCACCTCCACTTAGTCCACTCTTTAGTATGTGTCTCATTAATGGATCTTATTATCCATTGATTCCAATTTTCCATTAAATTTTAATTTGTTAATTAATTATAAAATAATTGTTTAAAATTGATAATGGTCCTGCGTACTTTATTATACCGCCTATTTACTTATATTTTAATGTAAAAATGGCATGGGAAATCTCACATCCTTTTAAATGACTAATTGAAATGGGGTGGATTATTAAAGGTAAGGATATACACTTTGTCCATATAAATAAATAATTGAAATTATTGACTCAGATTACATGTTAAATTGGTAGTGTCATGGACCTTCTCATGTCCTTCTTAATTACTAAATAATCGAATGGATCAATTTGTGTTCTTAGAATATATAATGGAATTATTATGGACATGGAATCTTTATTATTTCTAATATTATAAGTTATGAAACTTAGATATAGAATTCCTTATAAATTATGATACTTGATCCAGGAATCCTTTATAAAGTTTTATACTCATCCATATAATCCCGTATAAATTGTGATACCCAAGTCTGGTGTCTACCATTGATTATGAAAATTTGGCATGGAGTCCCTCATTATTTATGGGCACGGAGTCCCTGATTATTTATGGGCATGGAGCCCCGTGTTATATATAGGATTAGTTCCCCTATTTGTATGGAAATGGAATAACCTTATAAATTTTAATACTCTGTAATGGAATCTCTCATGATTTATAAAACATGATCATGGAATCCCTTATAATTAGTTACACATATGAATGAAATCCCATATTATTTACTTACATGGAATCCCTTTATATGTTTGGGAATGAAATCCATTATTATTATGGTCATGGTTCCCCCATTTAAATTTTTATAATTTGGAATGGAATCACTCTTGACTTATGATATTCATCCATAGTTTTTCATGTCACTCTATAAGACTCTTATGACAATGCACAGATGCCTCAATTCTTTTTCAGTTTTTTTCTATTCATATTATCTATGAATATCGATACATATGTTACTACATATCAAGTCTATAAATATATATATATATATATAATTATACATATATATATATATATATATCTAATAATTTTCATAGGTTTTCCAGTATATGTTGAATAAGGTATGGTCGATCAGGCATCCTTTTAGGAACCCAAGAATAACTTGTTTACATTTATTTACTATTTACTCATCTATTATACTATCACATTGATGTATTATATTCTCACTGCATGTATATGAATTATAAAACATTGGTAGTGTCCTACTGAGTATATGTCACACCCTATTCAGGCCACCATTAGGTACACGGATAGATCTCATGGTTTCATATTCATGATCATGGATTGTGTTTTCTTGACACAATCCTTCAGGGATAGGATAGTGTATGATAACAAAGAACTAATATGGTTCTTTTGAATCACTAGGATATAGCTACATAGTATTTTAATTATTTTTCTATCTATAATATTTATGTGTCCCTATTTAATTGACTTCTAATATTTATTTCATATAATGTTCAAGTGAGGTCACATGTTCTTTTATCTTGGACTATAAGTTCTGATTATCATTCTATTTTATGTTATTCATCTAATTATTATATTGTTTTTTTGTATATACTATTGTGATACATGTATCATGATGGTATAGTGTCCCCACTGTACAACCATATGATAGTCACTGATAATCGGTGATGTTAGGCATATGTGGACGCATGCTTGAGGCTAGGTGGTAAACCGGATTGAGGCACCATTTCAGTGGATATCGGGTCAGGATGTTACACTAGGTTTCATGAATTCTATATTCATTATTGTTTTATTTAACACAACACACATGAATATTAACTGAATATGATAAATACATTTAGTGGCTTTAAATAAAATATGATTATATTTTTTTAAAAATATATAATTAATATAAAATTTTATGATAAATTTAGGAATTTTTTTAAAAATCGTTTTCTTTATATATACCCAAATAACTATATTTTATAAATATAAATTTCAACATAATTTCATAATATATTGATTTAATTATTATAAGGGATGGAAAGTTGATTATATTATAAAAGGATGTTATTTTTTAATAAATTGGGATTTAATTTTAAATTTAAGATTCTCTTTATAAGTAAATTATTTTGATAAAAAAATAATTAAATAATAATCTAAAATTGTAAAATTTGGTTAGGGTGAAATTTCGTATAACTTTCGGAACAACTTTATTATTCATGGAATTGAAAAAATATTACTTTCTATTTTCTAAAAGTTTTATGACTTCATAACCTTGTAACATTGCATAATAAATAATAAAACATAATCATTGTCCAAATATAAGTTATTTTATTTATATATTGTATTTTAGTGTATTAAAGAAAATTTATAAGACAATAAATAACTTTCTAATATATAAAATGGAAAATAGGGTTTCAAAAACATTATTTTATGGTATAAATATTTTAATCATCAAAATTTTCATAAATATTGATTTTCAAGTCTAATACAGAAATATGAAAAAAACCTCCTAATTAGTGTAACAAAAAATGAGTCTATCCATAAAAAGTCCACTGTTTTTTTATTTTTAAAAACCAATATTTCTAGGGCCTATATCTATATATCAATAAAAAACCTCCTACATTTGACAAAAATTCCAACCTATCCTCCACATTTCATTTAATACTAAAATATTGAGCTTTTATTTTCCCTCATTTTATCTCTCTAGACCCATTCCAAGGGGTTTCTATGGTTTCAATGAACTCTCTACAGTCAATAAGAATTAATTTTCAAGGTAAGGGATTTTCTTTCTCTCCATTTTATCTAAGTATATCCTTTATATTTAGTATACTAATTTTTATGTTATTAAGTTATCATGCACTAAAATTCATTCAATTAATATCCAAATGTTGTTATATATATGATAATATTCTATTCCCTCACATTATGCAACTCCATAAACTATTTTCATAAAATTATTCTTCCCAAACCATTTCTTGATTTTCTATGCCTCCCTTTTTATTTTGTGATTACTCAACTCAATTTTAATTCAGGTTTATTCATATAGATGTAATTACAATTAATTGTTTTGTTATTTCCATGTATTAAATTCACATTCCCTTATCGTGGTTAAAAATAAGACAATCAATTTATTGAACAATTAAGTATTTAATGATTTTATATGAAACTTGTTTTTTATTCTTCATATGTTATTTTTAAAATAATTTCTTTTGTTATACGTGGATGGTTCACCATGAAAGAACACTAATGCATTATGTGAATAATTAATATCTAGCAATTACATGTTTTACATTATCTTGTGAAGAAACATGTTAATATATTTTATGAACCATTGGTATTAGACCATGGTTATGTTCATATGAATATCACATTTTTTAGTTCTATTTACATTTTTATTTTTAAATCATACGAATTTTTTTATGCTATCATGTTATGCCTCATGGTTAATACATAAATATTTTCAATATTTTATTTCTTTTTATTATGCCTTACCGGTCTTTATCATCACCCTTTACTATTGATTTAGATCCCTAAGAAATTACTTTCACTATGGTGAACTAGGATGAAATAATAATTAAGTATTTCAATAGGATTAATAAATATTTATGTTTATGTTTTTATAATATAATTCATTTTTTATTTACCTATTTTTCTATACAAAAAACCTCAAATATTCCACCAGTGTTATAAATGTAATTTTTTATTTATAAATTATGTTATAAATAAAGTATGAAAAATGGGGGTCAATATAACATCTTCCCTATAAAAATAAAAAAGTATTGGTAAGACTATTCTTGTGTCCTAAACAAAATTTTTAACACTAGTAACACAACATTTTTGTATACCCAATATTGTGTTCAATGAGGCTCACTCAATAATCATTGGTTCTCTATAGTAAATTATTTATTTTATATATTATCTATAATATAAACTAAAAATGTTAAATGATTGAATTATTAAATTAAAATGATAATATATAATAAATGTCTCTTATTATTATCTAGGATTATGATTGTTATATAAGAATAAAAGTCCCCAACACAATGAATTTGGGTAACCAGACAAAGAGTGAATATCTTGTAACTTCACTTTCATTATGTAAAAATTAATTCATCGCTAATATTCTATGAAATGAAAAACAAGAAATCATCACTGACATATCTCACAGTGAAACATGGTAAAAATTATTAATTATAATTATAGTGAAGGATATCAATCCCAATGGGATAAAATATAGTCTTGCAAAGGTTACTATATATACAGATCCCTTCAATAACACACTTTCCTTAAATATCGAAATCGAAAAAATGAAATGTAGACAATTACTAAAATTTATATTAAACTGTACATTCAATAAATAAATTCATTTCATTATGTATGAAACTAGTATGTTTATATTTATGTGAAGGAAATAAATAATTATCATGATGTGGAAATCCAATAATCCAGAAATAGAAAATTATCACAATCCTGAATATACTGACTAAGGGTGATCAATAGTTAGGGAAAAAACAAATTATTCTTATTAAATAAATTAAAAAATGACTTTATATAACATTTAACATTTAAAACCAATGATATGTGATGGAGTTTTAAAAATTTGGATTATAAACCATATTAAAATTGAATAAGTAGAATCATAACATTACATTGATAAAACTCCGGAACAATTATAGTGAAACATAGAGAATTAATAATACTATAAGTACCAATAAAATGTAGTAGAACACAAAAATTGTATTTAGAAAAACTAAAAATACATCTATGAAACTAAACTTAATAGACATTGGATACCACATATAAGTACTAGTTTAGTATCTTTGTCTTCCATAACTCGTCATTAATTTATCATAGTGGTTGAATTTTACTCACTTTAGCTTCATCTCGCCATGATATTGGATTGGGAATAATCAAAAAAAGATGTAGATACTCTTGCATCTGACCTTAATTTTGTTTTTTTTGGATGATTTCTTATTATAGGTCATTAGGGCAATACTTAAGAAATTCACTTGAAACCATTGGATTCTCGGGACTAAACATCGGCCTCTTGAACTCATCCAATTTCATATTTTAAAATTCCTCTGAGAATGATTACTATTGGTTATAGACAAGACAATTGGTGTTTTTTTGGGGTTAATCTATGAAAGTTCTCAAATTTACCCTAGATTTCAACCCCTACACTAAGTCCCCTATCATCCTAGTTTGGATTAGATTCACTGGGCTTCCACTGCATTTGTTTAAGAAACATGCCCTGTTTCCGATATCTAAGCTCATTGTTAATACATTTAAGCTAGATTCAATGATGAGGAGTCACTCAAGACCATCAGTTTCTATGATTTTCATTGAAATTGATGTTTTGCATGACCTTCCTTCTCAAATATGGATTCATAATGAAGAATATGGATTCTTTTGGGAAGTTGTTTATGAAAGACTATCTGATTATTGCCTTTTATAGCTTGATCTTGGACACACTCCAAAGTATTATGGAAATAAGACTTCACATCCTGAGGACCATAAATCTACTTGGGTTGAGAAAGGCATGCATCATATTAAATCTGATAGGATCAATGTTAGACAGATGTTTAATACTGACCAACCTGTGATACCGGCTAATGGGAAGAAAACTAATGTGAACAATGTGGTAAATATTGATCATAATTTTGAAAATAAATAAATTCCAGGATTTTTTGATACCTTTGGAGCTATCTCACATGCCAGTACTATCCCTCCTCCTATGATAGAGAAGCATAAAAAATATTTGGAATCACATCATACATGAACCAAAGAGTAGGGATAAATATCTGATTCTTGTGAGTCCTCACATAACGATTATGACCAACATAATAAAATTGATGAAATCTATATAAAATCAATTACTAAAAAGGGGAGAAAACCAATATTTCATGTTTATGGATACATTACCCAAAATTCTAGAAAAACAAAAAAGCATAGATATTACACTCACCTTGAAATAACCATTGTTACATGATCCTTAGATGCCTCTATAAAGGAAATTAATATACCCTCTAAATCCCAAACTGTGGTGTATCACTCAACTGATAAGGATGATGATGAATGAAAACAGGAACCTATGCATAGAGATGCTTATTGTAAATGAGAAAAAGGTGGGGGAAGAAGTACATGATTGGATGGAGGAGAAAGAAGAGATCATATTATAGAAATATAGGAATAATACTATTACTAGAGAGAAATATATTTAAATCATAAATCATATGTTCATTAAGATTTTGGATGAGTATAAAAAAAATATTTGTTTCAAATTCAAAGATATTACATGGGAATGACTTCTTCCAACGTTGAAAAGTTTTACCTCTCGATCTTTTTTTATAGTTTCTTATGCTCGGTGTCTTATGTGGTTTTCTTTCTTGGATTAGTAAATAGTTATATTTATATACTTTTTTGAAGTTGAATTGTTCTCTGATTTGTCTAGTCTACTATTATGTAAGATGTCTATAATAGATAAGGTATATGTAATGCTCTCACAAGGTTTTAAAAATCAGAATGGATAACTTGATTTGTTTACTATCTTTGATTATTCAGGGTTTGGTATGGTTGATACCTCTTGTTCTGGTATTCTTCTTCATCTCTTATATGGTATGTTAGTGCATAGAAAAAAACTTTTTCAGTTTTTGATTATGTTTGTAGAATCGTGAGGAACATTGAATTCTGTCATGTGGTTCATGTTTCTAAGGGAATGTTTGGTCATCTTATTTCTTTGTTCTAGTTTTATAGTTTCAATCTAACCTTAAGGTTTTCAGTTCTATAGATGGCATCAAGTGACCTGATGTGAAACCTATTTGGATTCTTTTGATTCTTTGCATGCACCTACATTTAATTTATGATCTGTTTCTTCTTATTTTTCATCACTCGTGTCATTTGACGTATTTTAGAGTTCTTTTTATCTTCTAAATACTGCAGATAACAGCCTATCAGGATTTGATTACTGATTGGAGTTTCTACCTTTACAGATGAGATTATTGTCTTAAATTAATATGATATAGAGATTGGGATTACACCACATTGATTTTCATGCTTCTCGGTTGTGAGACAATAGATATAGGATGTCTCCTTGTGGTAGCAGATCTATGCTTTTTAGAGGTCTAAGTGAGAATGAAGAAGCTACTTGGATGCAGTTTCTTCCAGGCTGAGGAAAGATTATACAAACAGGTTTATTATAATGTGTTCTTTCAGATTTTTTTATATCTCTCAAGATTGTATTTCCCACAATTCCATGATAGTGTGAGATTTCCACACCTCAAATTTGTACTGGATTTTTTTTATTTTAATAAATTCCATTGGGGTATGAATTGTGTAACCAACTCATGTCTCAGTTTTTCTAAAAAAATAGTTGAACTATTCATTACATACTTTGAATGAAGAGAGAAAAATAGGTAGTTTACATTATGATATGTAGAAAAATATATAGATTTAGAACATGTAAATTTTATAAAAAATAAAAAATCATATACATTATTTAAAGATTAATAAATAAATAAATAAAGGGGGTACTATAATAATATTCAACTTAGTAAAGAGTTGATGTGTTTATTATACTTACAAAATCAATGTATTATTATAGAGGAACTCAGTTATGACTATTATAAATATTTCCATCTTTTTTAAGTTAAAGAGTCATGAAGAGGGATATATAATGGTAATGTAGTCAGCTTTGATAACATTGGAATTATTATGTGGAAATACTACAGTGGGTTGGGAATTAATAGTCTTAATAGGTTATTTAATTGGATTATTAAGTCAATGAAACTTTCCATTGAATTGAAAAATATGACCATAGTGCCTGTTTATAAAAATAAAGAATATAATTTAACACGTGGAAATTATTGCAGCTTTAAAATAATTTGATATCCATTGAATCATTGGGAGATAGTGTAGGATTATTATATTTGAAGGGATATTAATGTTTCTGATAATAAATTTGGCTTCACACATCGATGATCAACCATAGATGTAATATATTAGGTTCAATAGAGTAATTTCTTAAAAAAATTATTCATAGATAAATTATTCATTTGAAAAAGTCCTATAATAATGTTCATAGAGAGGTTTTATAGAATCCCTTAGTTAGAAAAGTTATATCAATTAGAATATATTAAATTCAAATAATCCATGTATGAAGGGAATGTGATTATAGATAGAATTTCAGTATGTTAAAAAATTTAAATACATATTCTAATAAGACTAAATCAATGTTTTGGATTTTAGAACGTACCATTTTTTCTTTAGACTTAGATGAAAATGAAATTAATACATTCAATGAGATACTTATGTTCATTATTTTTATAAATGGCATATTTCTAATTATAAAATCAAAAAATTATATCAATTTAAAGTTAATGATTAGTATGGAAACATTATAATTGAATCATTTCCTTCTTAATATGGTTAATTTATAACATATTGAGTGTCATTTCAGTATGGTTTTGTTTATTAATTCTATGGATTTAAAATTTAGATAACTTGTTATTTCAAAATTATATCATTTTAAATATTTATCTTCTTTCCTTCAATATGATGAAGATTTTAATGTAGATTTCCCTCATAGCATTCCATCTAGGAACATAAAATGGAAAAATATTTTTTTGGGTGTTTTATGATTTTAAAATTAATTTGTAATTGAATAGTAAATTTTATTAGACTCTTTTTGGACCAAATATTTTATATGGTAGACCATTTTATCATTTTATAGGATATATTGAATAAATAATATTTATGGAAAAAATGAAAATATTAATATATAGATATAGATATAGAAATTATATGATGGATATTATAAAAAATTCATGTAATCAAAATAAAATCAGAGTGGATTTGAATGATTAGAAGATAACTGATATTAGATTTAGATGGGTTGAACATGTTAGAATATGATCAAGGGATACATATATTAATAGTTTAAACTTAATGGCTAATTTACATGTTAAAAGTGGTAGAGATTTAACTAAAATGAACCTTAAATAGTTCAATCAATATTTACTTGTTCTAAAACGTTTCAATGAAAACAGATGATTTAATATAGATATTTTGTGATGTTTTATACATGAATCAAATCTTATTTAATTGGGTATAAGGATTTTTTTTATTGTTTAATCATAAGCTCACCATTAGTGTATTTCTGTTTAATACTCCAAATTGAATATGTTTTATCCCGTGAATTCTCACAAATAAAAGCTTCTATTAATGGGCATCCTACCAATCTTGATTTATCTTCAGTTAAAAAAATCCCAAAGGTATGATCAGTTTGGTCCATTCCATTTAAAAAATAGAGAAAATAATTTTGAGATGAATAGAATAGAAGTAGTGAACACTGAAGTATAATTATTCCAACTTCTTATGGTTTATCTTGAAAACATTAAAAAAAATTATAATGGGATAGTGATTCCCTAAATGTTAAACACTCCAATTATATAACAAGAATTTAGAAAATTCATGTAACTCGATCCCTGTGATTTAACATAGATTATGGAACAACATGATGAAAGTGAATATCATAGAATAACAGTGGATGATTACTGGAACTAAAACTCTATTATACTGATACATAGTGACATGCGCCTCAAACTAATGAAAAACAAAATTTATTTCATAATGTCTCTAACTATTGGAAACAAGACACTGTTTTCAATTTTGAAATAATGCCCCACAGTCACTCGGTACAATGGTTGGTGGGTAAATCTCCAAAATCATCTCTCTCTTGGATTTTAACATACCACATAGTAAACCCCCCACTCTTCTAAAATAAAAAAACACAAAAGTTTCCCCTGATGAGGAATATATGATGTAGATTTAATGGGATCATCTAATAATCGATGATTTGACCAAAAATAATTCCAAGGACCAAATTTTTATATATTATAGTTCATTATTTTCATCCCAATGAATAAATTACAATACACTTACTATTTCCTATAAAATGATCAATATTTAGTCCTAGGTAATTCAATTAAATATTAAATACCTTATTATTTCAAAATAAACATGATTATTAATTATTATTAAAAATTTAAAAATAATAAGTATGTTTTCATAATTAATATTAAATTTAAATTAAAAATATATCTCTAAAATTGTAAAATAAAATCAATTTTCTATTTTCCATAAAAATACATGAATTATAAGAATTCAAACTATTTATCTAAAGATAAAAAATTCCAAAGAATATTATTTACCCAATAAATATAAATTTTTAGCGATGAATAAAAATTAATTTTAAATAAAATATCAAAAAACCAACTCTTTATAAATAATAATGTGAATCATATATAAGTGTTTTTATTACAGATTATTTTTTTATAAAATTCTTAAAATGATGTGATAGTTCTTCTTGATGCTAGTCATTAGTGACCAACTAATTAACGGTGGTATTCATGTCCAATAAAAACCTTGTCACTAACTTTGTAAGGTATTTAAATGGTTGGTTCATGTCAAAGAATTTAAAACATTTTTTAATTCCTATATTAATAAGTGTATGGTTTATATTATTCCTTGGTACCTAAGGTTATCGTGTGACATTGTGTGCTTTTATACACTAATATCATTCTTACTCTAATACTAAGGAAGATTTAATGAGGGTAATTATGATTATATCATAACATATGGTAGGTAATATTTAACAAACAATTGATTTTTTAAACTTAGTAAAAGGAAAAGAAAATTATAAATTGATTAAATTAGGATAATGAAATTAATGTATATTATTATATGTGTGGTTATAATGTCCTCATGCATTTATATATAAAAAATATAATACATTTATATTATTTATTAAGCCAACATTTATGAATAATAAATGTATGACTTCATGTATACTATATTTATAAATTCTAATCCTTCTAAATGAACTTAGTGTCTTCGATAATGGGATTATATAAGTATGAATATTTTTACATAGAAACATATTTTAAACATGTTAAATTATATATATTAATTTATTTGTCTAGGAACATTGAAAATAACTTAAATCGTGAGTTGAAATTGCATTTTATTTTAGGATTCGTTTTTATTACTCTTATTGTTTATTTATTTTATGATAATTTTCAATACTATTAGGTCTCTTAGGGTTGCAAATATTTTCAACATAAAAAGGATTTACTTTGATAAATAGATATGTATCAAGTCAGGGATATTTTAGGATAATATTTTCCTAAATTTTTAAATTGATTTAAAAGTTCATTAATTTATTTTAAGAAACCTATGAAGGATTAGTGAAATAGTTTTGTTGGTGTATATATTCATTAATGAATTATAACATGTCTTGCAGCCAGAGAACTTCCTTTAACATGTAATGACCCGAAACACCTTTTTAATAAGGGTATTTATATTCCATCACTATGGTGGTGATTTTGGATATCATTAAATTTTTTTATTAATTTATTATAATATTATTATCATATCATGATTAATTGTAACATATCACAAGATGATATAATTATGAAAATGTAATCATTAAAGACATTAATGATCAATATTGTGAATGATATATTCATTGAAACAATTACATTTAATGAATATGGGTAGTAATAATTAAACAAAATATGATCATGATAGACCAAATTTATTAAATATAGGGTGTCCAAGTATAGTGGTTTAGTAAATAATTTTTAGTATAGTAGATTTGACCAGTACAAGCTGAATAACTCTCAATTCTTGTTCTCACTTTATCCATAGTGTTGTTATAGAATGATATTAATTAAAATAATATGTTCTCAAAAAAACTTTAATAGGCATGTGTGCACCTATAATGGTTGGTTCCTATTGACATATACTGAAAATATTCCATAAAGAACACTATTCAATTAAAAATGATGATAAAAATTTCAGTATGATGTCAATCATTTTCAAAAATATATGCTTTTTAATCAGTTAAATATCGGGTATTTTTTGTTTCTCTTTTAATTTTAATTTATAAATTATTTATTTTAAAAATATATTTATTTTAATAGTACTCGTTATTAATTTATTATTTATAGTTAACTGGAATTTAAAATTTTATACTTCACATTACATTATAACAATTTTATTCCAATAATTTCATGGTATATTCAATATTATGGTATATTTTCTTGATCCTTTTCATTATGTTCATCACATAAATGAATAAAAATATAATTGTTTTATAATATTTTTTGGTATGCATGCTTTATATTTTTTCTATCATTATAATAATTTCAATTAAAAAAAATTAATGACTAATTCTTTGAAGGATTTTTATTAATCCTAAAGAATATTTAAATTTTTATCGTCTTATTTAGATCATTTCTATTCAATAATAATAAAATATTAATTTTTATAATATCCATCATTAAATTAATTTATTTAATAATAGATTAAGTGGGTAGTTATTACATAAAAGTCTAATTCCTATATGTGGTGAAACTAACCAGGTGGTGGACATACAAGAAAAAAATGAATGGAAGAAAACATATCAATAAAAATGAGTCGAAATTTATTTAATTTTATAGTAGAATTTTTAATCATATGATATTTTAATTTTTAATAAATTATAGAAATGTAAAAATTGTAAAGGGAAGAAAAATGACATAAAAAGGGTAATATAAAATATCCAATCCTTCAAATATGACCTTTCAACACTTTGATGATATTGGTATTTATTTCTCATAGAGCCTCACTTTGAAAAATAGAATATTAAAAGAAATATATATTTCTAACTAAATTGAGTTTTAATTTTATTTGGGTTGGGATAAATTTATTGATGAAAATATAAAATAATTTTAAAAACCAGGGACAATTAATAACATAAAAATATTTAAATGGTTAGGAATTTACATTTACTTGATTATAGTTTTGAATAGGAAGAATTCGTCGATTTTACTAGACCATATATAAAATATTTCACTATTCACTGAAAAATCAAAATTTCTATTATATAAAATATTTATTTCAAGATTCTATATTATTACAAATTTTTATTGAGATTATCATAAAAATACCAGAGACTTAGTTAATAAATAAAGACACGCACCCAATAAAATATTTATATTTCTATAAATAAATACATTTCCAAAAAATATAGTACTTTATAAAATTATATTACCATCTATAGGTTTGAAATTTAAATTGATATATAATTTTAATATAATTTTTATTTATGAAAATATATTACAAATTTTAAATGATATATTTTCTATTGTTTGCATAATAATCATACACAATAAAATTATTATTTAACCACTACCATATACTCTCTTACATCTATATATATTATTAAAAACCCTTATTTTAAAATCACTTCAGTCATCAAAATATTTCCCCCTCAATTATTTAATTAATTTTTTACAAATTTCCTTCATAATTTTTTTCATTCAATTCATACTTTTTGTATCATATCTATAATATATAAGATGTTTAGAGTAAAAAATAACTTTTACTAATAATTTTTTGGTTATTGTGACATGTATATGTAGATATTATTTTCAGAAATAAATTATTTAATGAATAAAAATATATCATTTCGTTACATTATTATCCAAATTTTAATATATCCCTAAAAAATGTTTTTACCCTTGTGGAAAAAAAATTATGGTAGCTTTGATTCATCACATCATTAGATTCTCATGGTTCTTCTTTACAGTTTTCATTTCCTTACAATTTTTTAATATAGTGATTCTTATTTATATATTAATTTCTAAATATAATATTATATTTACAATAGTTTTTACTTATATGAGAGATTAATTTTTAGAATTACACCTCTAAATATGGAATTTTTGAGGTATTTTACATAAAATTATCATAAATTATACATAAATTTAATTATGTATTCAATATCAATTTTTTATTGTTTCTTATAATAGAATAGTATTTTTTTTTAATTGAAAATATTTTAAAATGTGGTTGAAATATATGGTTTATAACTTTTCCGTCATTATAAAAATCAATATATTCTTTAGAGGAGATATTTAATGGAACTTTTTTTCCCAACCAATAACTACATGAAATGTTGGTGACTATAACAAGATTAATATTATTGAATATATACTACTTTAACATAAAATAGTATGACTTAAAATATCTCCATCATTTATAGAAACTATTCAGATGTCAATAATTATTGGTCTACGACATCATGCTTGGATGTTATAATTCAACATCCCATCCAATATAGAGATTTATATAATTCTATTAGATGATTGAGAAATAATGTTTTTAAAAATGTTTTGTATCATAATGCATCACTGAAGAAATGATATACCTTACCTTTACCTATATATCAATAAATAATATCTAAAAATGCCTAAAATTGACCAATAATAGGGTGAGTATAAAACACAGTGGGATTTCTCCAAATTACTTCCCTAATAATGCCACTATGATAGAACAAATTAGCATGTTTATATAAATTAATTTAATAAAACAATTCAAAATATGTTTAGATAAAATCCAAAACCATTTTTTAACCAAAATATTTTTCTAAAATAAAACCATTTTCTATGGAAAGCAACAAAACTAGTTATTTAAACTTTTTCTCAAATCCATTTTCATAAGCATTACTTCGTTCCACAATTTCACACATGTAGGAAAATATAAAAATTCCATACTCATGATTGGTCTCTCAACAATCTTCCAATTCATCATGAGGTAAACATATACCAAGTTACCCAATTTCACATGCCCCTTTTGCTGCATCATGTCATTGAAAATGAAAACACACAAACCAAGTAATCCAAATGGCATGGAAAATCAACCACTTTAATCCATTTCAAGAAAAATATTATTTTATTTTAAACATTTCTATCAATCCATTTGGATGAAGAAAAACAAATCCATATTTTAAAATCATCATTTTAAAACTAATAATAGTGAACTTTTCACAACTATCAATTTTTATAATTTCACAAACCATCACTAAGACGGTTTCTACAAAGATTTTAATATAAATTCCATATTAAATTTAAAGAAATTAAAATTATTTGAGACCAAGGAATATGGTTTAGATAAAAGGATTTAAATTTAAATCCACCTACCTCAAAAACATAGAAAAAAATTAAGAACAGAACAAATTCTTCAAAAACCATTTTAAAACTCCAAAAAAACCATCTTAGATCTTGAACCTAAAATATCAGTAGCCATATCTCGTCATTATTTCCATCAATAACTGTGGATCTATCCCCAATATATTGGATCCATGAATCCAATATATGGTATAAGAAAAAAAACTAAGGGAAACCAATAAAAACAGAGACTTACCAAGGAATCTAGGCCCCCAACACATAAAGAATCACTAACTGAATTCTACTATACGAAGAGGAAATTTCTCCACAGTCATTTATAGTAGGGAAATTTTATTTACGGCAAAAATAAGGGTAAAATGAGATTTTAAGGTGCTAAACTGAGTAAGAACCACAATTTTCTGATCTAACATTTAACCATACATAGTTAGGGGGCATAGTTAGAAAAACAGTGTAGTAATTATGAATAAGACTATACCTAAAAAAGCACCTCACATGGTTGGCTTGCACAGTTTTCTAAAAAAATTTCCGACTATGAATAATCCCTATTCTAAATAAAACATGGTATCTCCCAAGTGGGTGTATGGTTTGGTGAAATTTTGGGCCTATACATACCCCATTTTTCCTTTTTCATGATTTTCTAGAGTTGTTGTATAGATTCTACTAAATGTGATCAAACTGTGTACCACCAAGAATCATAAAAACGTTTATTAAATCCTCAAAAACCACCCAAACATAACCCAAAATATTTTACACACATTAAATACATAAATATAGGGTTACTTAATTGAAACTAGGGGTGATAATTCTCTCAACCATGGGCCTTTAAGTCCCTTGAAAGAATAAAACCACCACTTCACTAAAATGGTTCAGGCCATTACTCAACCATTTCCCATTCCTTTTCCCACATTTCTTCCTAAATTTGACCATGCTACCATAAAATCCATACTATATAGATCCTTTTCTGATGAAATACATTATCTTCCCTATCCAAAATATGCAGTGGAACATGAACCACAAATGCATCTAGTTCTAGGTCAATGTGATCTCATAGAATCACATGGTTAGGATCAGGCTGATCCTTTTCAAATGCAGACAGATTATAAAAATTGTGCACTAAACAGAACTATGGTGGAATAAAAAACTAATATGTCATATCTCCAATCCATTTATGTCACTCAAAAGGGCCTATTTATTAAGGATATAACTTTAACTACTTTACAAAATGATGATGCTCAAATCTTTGAAATATTTTAAAGAACACATGTAAAATTTCATTGAATGGTAACTACCATTGATGATGATCTTTATTTTATTTCTAATGGCTCTAAGTCATCTCCATCCTTTTTCTCATCAACTAAATCTTCACTATTGTCTCATGGACAAGGCTTGTCCCAACCAGTGATGTCTCTCCTATTTCAACCAAAAATGGTGAGAATTACAATAACTCACATACAATACTTCAAAATGAGATATATGTATCAAGGACTGATAACTGTTGTTATACAAGAACTCCACTAATAGTATATACTCTTCTAGGAGCTATAAAAATTCATTACACAAGCCTACAACATGTCTTCCAACATTTTTATCATACTTTCAAGTTTTCCATCTATATATGGATGATATACCATACTCTTAGTCAACTGAGTCCCAAGGGTATTCAGTAAGTATTTCTAGAAACAAAATGTATTCCTTGGATCTCATTCTGAAACTATCAATACTGGTATTACATTCCTCTTTACCTCTTCTCAAATAGTGATGTTACATATGTCTTCCACCATATGAGATTCATGAATAGGGATTTAATGGGTCGAATTTGTAATTTGATCCACTATCATCTAAATGGAATCATGTTTTTGAACCATCCTTGGGATACCTTTCACAAAAATACATATCTATTTTCTACCACTTCCAAATAGTAATAGGTAAAGACTGCCACAAACCCATTGGCCACTAGTGCTCTGCCAAAAATCTACTGACAAGTGAGGCATCTCATAACAACCTCAGTCACTTTTATTTTCATGAAAACCTGTTGGAATTTTAATTTTAATTTATTAGAAGTTTTATGTATTCTAGTACGAATAGTCCATCTCGAATGAGGTTAGTCAGGAATAAGTTTCACTGGACAATACAAAGGTATGACCACCCACGCTCAAAAACCCAAACTGAACTCCCCTACAACTTCCATTCCTCAATGGTCTCCCCACTATCAATTTTTGACCTCATAGAGACACAAACTAAATTATATATCTATGACTTATTAACCTTCTAAAACAAAATTGGATCAAAATAAATTTGATAAAAAACTGTAACACTAACTCAATCTTCACAATCCATGTGCATGTCAACTATCACTAACATCAATTTACACAGATCAAAATCCTCTTTCAAAACCTAAATATATCTTATTATTCTTAATGAGTCTACCACCAAATTTCCTTTACCCAATGCATACATCAATTCAAATTTGAACATATTAAGATATTCCATCCATCATATTTTTCTTAGTTTCAAATATTTTTGTGGGAAAATGTGTTTCAACTTCTTATTATCTATAAACACCATGTATTTATAACAAAATAGGAAATAATTACTTGTTTTCCAAAAATGTACTATAGAAGCTAACACTAAATCATTTATTTGGTAGTTCTTCTCATGTAACTATAACTACCATAAGCCAATAGAAAAAACATGATATACCTTCATGAGAACAAATCCCAACCCAGATCCAAAACATTCATAGTTAAACTTGTACCCTTATTGTGATTCTAGATATATTTGGATATTTTTGATGTATTTCTGACATTAAGGTCGTGAAAATTCTTCTATAATTACTCATAACATTGGAATGGAACACAATTCCTTGTCAAAACTGGCATTGGTGAAGCAAGTCATTAACATTCAAGAACAAAATGTTGGTAATAACCTGCCAATCCAATGAAAATATGTATCTCAAAGACATTATCTAATAGTTTTGATGATATAACCACATATATCTTTCTATATCCACTGAAACACACCTTTTTGATATAACAAAGACAAAGAAATGTACCTCATGTATCCAAAAACTGCAAAAAAAATTTAGCACACGGATCATGATCCAGCAAGTTACTCAACACAGTCTCCCAGTGATAATCCTGATCAGCCCTTTTCCTTGAATTCAGTAATATATCATCCAAAACACACCCCAAAAAAGAATCTAGATACCATTTAAATATCTAATTCAGCAATTCCATAAATACATTTAGTAAATTTTCCAGATCAAAATTCATAACCACATACCCATAATGGATATATCTGCTTTAAAAAATGTTTTCTAGAATATCCTCCTTCCAAACCCACAATTGTAGAAATCTAGATCACATTTCAATTTAATAGAACCACTGGGATCCCCTTAATTGATTAAAAATATAATCTATGCATGGAAGTGGTCAATAATTATTTGTCATAAATTGGTTAATCTTACAATAATCAACACAAATATTTATTCTTCCATAATCGTTTTTCACAAACAAGATCATCACTATACATGGAGACATACTAGTCCAAATGAACACTTTTGTTTCTAGTTTTTCCACTATACTTTCAATTACATTAATTTTATTGGTTCTATATGATAAGATAGAAGTGAAATTTTATTGTTCCCCAATAAAATAAAAACCATAAAATCCACTTCTCTTGTTTGTGGAAACCCTAAAAAGTTCTAGAGAAAACATCCCAAAAATGGTCAACAACTACTGGAAAATAGATATCTCTAATCTCATCCACAAATTAAAAGGCCAACGATTCCAAATGGTATAAGATAGTTCAAAAATCCTTGTTCCAACATGCATGCTTCACCTACCTTTACATTCCAGTATCCTCTAAATATGTGCTCGACACCATCATTAGTTTTAAAACTAAAGTTTTAGGTATAACAACTGATATAACCATTGGAAATTTTCAACCAATACATACCCAAGATTCTGTCATGGACATTCATCTCAAGCATAGATAATTCCCATATCAACTCTACTACATCAATTTTTATAGTAGATAATTTTCATATAAATGTTTTAGATTCTCATTGTCCCTAAGGATTTTGAAGATTCAATACAGAAGGAATTAACTCAACTTGAAAACCGAAATGTTAAATAGAACAGTAAGATAAAAAACAATCGAATTCATTTATATCTATAAAAGCATGTATGATGGTATAATTCAAAATAATATTGCATGTCACCATTGATGGTATAGATTGATCATCTATAATCTCTTATACAGCTCCATACAATTTCTTACTCACTACTCCTTTCCCTTTATTATCCTAGTGAGATTTCCCTTATTGAGGAGTTATGGCATTACTAGAATAATCATGGCTATCTCAGATCTCCTGATAATAGGTATTCTTCTACCCTCATCCTATTAAATCATATGACATTTGAGAAACATTATATGTGCCTCAAACACCTGACCATGGAGCACTATGACAATAGAGTTTAAGATAACCCATCTAGTTAAAATGAGGAAATTATCTAAGTGCTTCCATAAAATTTTTCATGATTTGATAAAAATATCCACATTAAAAAAATCTAGGGATTATATTGTGTCTTGGAAGAAGATTCACTGATCCATCGATTTGATTCTGCATTATTCCACTACCTTCGAAATTGGTGTCTATCTTCCATTTATTCCAAGTATTAGAGTTCCCACCATTTCCCATAGGTATCAACATACTTCATCCAAAAATTATACTTGAGATGTCACTTTCTTCCACCATTTCTCAATTGACAATCTCTCTATGATTTGTTATAGAAAGAAAAAAAATAGTAAATTTCCTTATGAATCCTTTATTTAAAAATTTGTTCTTTTAAGGACTACCTTGCATAAAATTCAGGTTAAAACATATTAAATTAATAAATTTATATTCATAATAAATTACAGAGAGATTCTCCTACTTCAGGCTAAAAAGGTTATTCAATATAGTAACCCAAAACATATTAGGATAGAATTTTTTTTGAACAATTATTAAAAATAATATCATTCAATTACTTATTATAATTTATTCTAAACATATAAAACCCAAAACTTGAGTATAATAACCTCCAACATTTACATTTCAAACTTGAATTTCAACTCAATTGGTTTTCCTAGGAAATCTAAGAATTAATTCTTCCTATTTCTCCACTACTCTACCATCTCAGGTTCCAAATAACTATGAAAGATTGGTGGATTATTCTTCTGGAACTGAATGAAATGATTTAATTTCCTTGGTTAATCTATAATATTCCCTTAATCATAATCATTAAAAGCTTAGACAATACTCTTAAATAGTTGTTGGTTCATCGGTGGCTCAGATTCAACCATATTCTCAGTAGCAACATCCAGTTGGTTTGTTTTATACCTATATTGTTCTATTTTCTATAACCAAATGAAAACACCAATAAGTCACACTCTATCATAAATTAAGGCTTAACAATTTCAAAATTAAAACATCACAACTATCATAATAAATATCTTACAAAATTCCACATTTCTCCATATTCAAATAATTCTTGAATATTCCAAAAAAAAATTAAAATAAATCCATTTCAAGAACAGTATCAGGACATTTTCAAAATGTCACGGTGGAAAAAAATTTCAACACAACTTAAAAATCAAAATTTTTGAAGAAAATAATAGATCATTACTCAAAATCAAATATGTATTCCTAGAAGGTAATTCATTTCTAAAATACATTTCATTATCTTCTCATTAGCTAAATCCATGATAAAAGATAAAAACTCTAATAACTGTCTCCAAACATTGAGGTACCTAACTCCCTGAAAACATTAGGTTCATTATAAATAGGTCAGTTATGCATTTTTATGCTCTATATTTCACTTTCTGATGATTTTAAACCTTTATAACATACCAAATCTAAGAAAAACTAGAATGATTCCCTAACTCCAAGACCATAAAACCAATACATTTTTTTTTCAAATTGAATGATAGACAAGACAAGACTGATACTATTTTTTATATGCTACCCCTCCTCATTGCCTTGATAATGTAGTAGGATATTACTTGTTCTTATGTGAATCCCCAAGAAAACAAAGGATGGAAATAAATGTCGAAGGATTCACTATAAATTGGGTGACTATTTTCCCTTAGAAACTAAGAAAAATAAACCAATAACATGAAAACCAAATGGCCAGAATATGATGTATCATAAAAATTCTATACAACTCAAAGTTATTAAAAAATTATAACAATACCAAACACAACCAAGAACCATATTAGAGTACAAAGTCGAAGACAAAACCAATAATTCTAAAAAACGTCAAATACATAACTCCATAACTCCCAACACGCTTCAAGATCCAACTCCAAAATCCATTCCCAATATATCACAATGAATCACTACCTAAATTAGATGTCATTCCCTTACTAGTGTCTTGAAAAGAAATATATGAAAAATCACCAATTTTCCCAAATAGGGGGTGAGTATGAAACATAGTAGGATTTCCCCAAATGACTTCCCTAATCATGAACCTATGATATGACATATCAGTATATTTATAAAAAAAATTATATAAAACATTTTAAAAGAAGTTTATATAAAAACAAAAACTATTTCATAACTAAAAAAGTTTTCTAAACTAAAAAAATTTTACATGTAAATAAATTAAAAAAATTATTTAGAACATTTCTCAATTCTATTTTCATACCCATTACTTTGTTTCAAAATTCCACACAATAACATAAGCATACCCCAGTGAAATTTTTATACTCATTAGTATTCTCTCAATGATATTAAAAGTAATAACAAGATAACCATATACCATATTCCCAAAGGGAACTATCCCCTTCCATAGGGACATGTCAATGAAAATGAACACATGCCAACAATATAAGATAAATTTAATGCCAAATCAACCATTTCAATCTATTTCAATAAAAATATATTTTATTGAAATTCATACTATAATACCAATTTTGTAATTTATAACAATTCTATATTTTAAAATTATCATTATAAAACTATGAAAAGAACACATTTCACAGAAACAAAAATCCATAATTTCACAAACCATCATTAAAGAGGGTTTCTACCAATATTTTCACATCTGTTTCATAATAAATTTCAATAAATTCAAAAAATTTCACACTAACCCTTCTTGTTCTAATAAGAGGAGGAAAGAGTCAATCTAAAAACCTCACAAAATTTTGTGGGACTAATGAAATGAAAAAATTATTTAAAAAACCCAGATTTAATCTCCAAAAACCCACATTAGATATTGTTCTATAAAATAAACACATCTATATATCATCATTATTAGAATCTGGAATTGTGGATCATTCCCAATGGATTGGATCCCTGAATCTGAGATAGGAAATAAGAATTAAACTAAGTAATATGAACAAGAACAAAGTTTTACCAAGGAATTCAGTCCACCAGTATATAAAAAAATCAGAAATTCATTTCTCCTAGATCAAGATAAAGGGAATCCATATCTTTTTGGATAAGGGTAATTTGAGTTATTATCCAACTATGTAAAAAATAATAGTTTAAGGTGTTGAACTTTGTTAGATTCATAATTTTTAGATATAAATTTTAATCATGCATGGTTAAGGAACATGGTTCAGAATACAATGCAGAAAACTCTACCTAAATAGGAACCTAAAATAGTAAGATTTAATGGTGAGGAAAATTGTTTTCCATCCTTAAAAAAATCCCAATGTCCCAAAAAGAATGGTTTCTCTTGGGGGTACATACAGTTTGGCCAAACTCTCTGCCTAACTGTGTACTTACCCAGATCCCATTGTATCCCTTTGAATGGTTTTTTTTTGAGGTTTTTCATAGTTTACAACTATCATGATCAAACATTTCACCACTATAAAAGCTTCAAAAACCATCTAAATAACCTCTAAACCCTCTCAAATGTAACCCAAATACTTTACATACATTAGATACATTAATAAAGAATTACTATGTGAAACTGAGGGTATTACATGAACGGTTTGTAGGAATTGGATTAACTAAATTATAAAAATATAAGGTTTAAAAATTTATATATATATATATAATTATTTGTTGGATAATAAAATAAAATTTATATTAAATACTATTTTAAAATAATTTAAATCTTTCTCTGAAAAACTATTTTCATGAAAAAAACACATTTTAACTCAATAGATCAAACAAACCACATTTGGTGAATTATTTAAATTAAATGTAATTATTATATATTCAAAAAACTGTTTAAAATTAATATTATGTGTTTTATAGATATGTGATAATATAAAATCAAATTTTAAGATTAAAAAAATAAATCATTTTTAAAAATAAATTTGGTCACATTTTGCACAGTTATTTTTTAAAAAAAATTGACACATTTGAAAATTTCATATGAAAAAACATTATTTTTTAAATAAAATTATCAAAATTATATTAGTTTTATTTTTTTAGAATGTTTTTTAAAAATAAAAAATTTAATATTATTAGTGAAAAATAATAAATTTTAATTAAAATGTTCCTTAACATTTAAATTATTCATAAAGTTATATTATATTTTAAAATTTCTAAAATAAAAATTAGTTCAATAATATATCAATTAATACAATTCATTCCATTTTATTCATTTTCAAATTTATTTTTGATATAGAATCATAGTAAAGTTTTGAAAATTTTCTCTTGGAAAACAAGCTTTCTCATCGTGTCTTCGGGGTTAATTTAAATTTAAAATTATCCACATATGTGAATTAGATTTAAAAAAATGGATTCCATATTTGGAATAAGAATAATATATATTATCTAATAATTTAAAATTAATTTTTTAGTATAATGAATAATAAAAACAGAAAAAAAAAATAACATGATTAAGTAAAAATGGGTTTATCGGGTGTTAAACTAAAAAGATAAGGGTAAAAATTACTTTAAAAATTATCTAAAAATATTTTATGTTAATAAATAGAAAATAAAATTTCAATTTATCTTAAATAATCCATTTTTTACCCTTTTGTAACGTAAAAAAAATGGGTACACCTTTTTCTTTTCAGATATTCCAAGTGTTTCACTCACCCCAGTTATAAAAGGCCACCCCATCAACTCTCTTCATCACAGCGTAAAAACCATTTTAGTTATGAAAATAAATTTCCAAATAACTTATAAAATTTACTCTTATCATCCTATAAGTTTTATTTTGTTAATAAATCGAATCTATGAAACATTTTGGTTCAAACCTAAGGATTTTATTTGAAGAAGATGTTATGATATTCAACAAGCATTTTTATTTTTTTTATTCCCCAACCTCTTTAATTGTTTATTAAAATATGATGATATAATAACCTAAGTATATTAAATATATTAATATTTTTTTATTTTATATTCATTACCTATAATAATCTTCTCTTCCATCAAATACGATATGAAATCACCATTCGTGTGTACGATAGACTACCGCCCCGCAAACCAATGTCATTCATCTTTTAATTACCAACACAAATGGTTGGGTATGATGATGGATATAAAGTATAACATATATATATATATTATAAATATACCTATATAGTCATTATAACCTATTTAAATTTTTTTCCCTTTTTTAGGGGATATGTAAATGTCATTTGTGTGTACGCAGGACAACCGCCATGTGAAGTGATGTGATTAATTTTTACTAACGCTTTACATGGATGATAATAAAGATAAATTTAATGAATATATGTTATGTAATTAAAAGTAATTATTATATTAATAAAATATGTATCATTCTATAAATATAATATATCAACTTATCTCGTGCATTTTCACTCATTGAAAGATGATAACGTGGTTCATGTATGTGTGGACTACCACCTTCACTAAGAAATATGAATCTATATTTTCATACCCACACCACATTTATGATATGTATATATATATTTAAATAAATATAATTTAATTTATATTATAATCATAATTATTTACTGATAAAATTTTACTAACCTCTTTTCCATAATTATCTCTGATAACTGTAAACGTTACTAATTCATATGAATGGCCTACCGTCTCCATGATTGAAATGTACATAATTTCAAAAAACCATTATTCATGATTGTTAATAAAATTATAATTGATGTATAATAGGATAATTATGTTAGTATTATTATTTTTTATATGATGGAACAATTAAAAGTGTAAGTGGACCAAAAATAAAAAATCAAAACGTATATGAAAACCAAAGCGGTTTCTACCCGAAACATGATTCTAACAAGAAATATTTAATATATGATAAATAAATGGTCATAAGTTAATAATATATGGTATTATTTATATAATTATTGATATAATATATTTTTAACATAAACATATATTTATTATATAGGAGGTTTGAAGTTGTACAATGGAATTCAATACATAATGTAAGGGATTCATGTCTCATTTTTTTATATGAGGAAGATTAGTATTTAACACCTATTTGATTTATTTGGTGTATATAATTCCCATGAATGTATTTTATTATCATTTTAATTGAAATTAATATTATTTAAATATCCAATTTAGGGTCTCTCTTTCATGGAGTATATATTTAAAAATTTAATAAATCGATAAGGGATTTTTTGTCTCAATTTTCCTTCTTTGAGAGATATGTTATGTCATGAACCTATAAATTTTTAGGTGGTGTATATACAAACCCATTTCACACTTAATATAATGACTTTATTTATTCACATGATATTATATTTCTCGTTTAGTTTTATTTATCCATGGGTATTGTGATCCAAAGTTTCTAAATTTGTAAGGGATTTCTGTTACAATCTCATCGATTATCGAGTTTGCTCATTATTATGCTTCCAATAATGCAACATTATGACATATATCTAAATATAATCATGTATTTTCTTATCCTGTCATTAAATCTTGAGACTAAATGTTTTCTCTTTATTTTCATCTCTTTTCATACACATGATTTCAACATAATATTTTTCTTAAAAACTATAATTATTTATCTCTTCAATCGTAAAACATATTTCATCAAAATCCATGTTTTATATAATATAATTATATTTTATTAAATTTTTTAAAAAAATTATTAAATTAATTTTTACCCATTTCTACTTTTTACAAAATTATTTGAATGGTATCGTCATGGAATTTTCAAAACATGTATCATTTGTCATTTACTGAAAATGGAAAGGAAATATTTCTACAAGAAGAACATAATTTCCTTAATCATGGATATTAATTATTATAAATCATAATTTAAATGTTTTCAATATTATTTAGAATTAAAAGTATGTTTAAAATGCTTTAAGTTTTAAAAAAAAAATTTGATTCAGATATGATATTGTTATCAATGTGTTTTTTAAATGATTTTTAGAGATTAATTTATATGTGTATCA
The DNA here is from genome assembly GCA_963277665.1 of Viscum album. NCBI lineage: Eukaryota > Viridiplantae > Streptophyta > Magnoliopsida > Santalales > Viscaceae > Viscum > Viscum album. The sequence continues at coordinate 1,398,266,597 of OY728119.1, forward strand.
AGGTTATTCTAAAAGTAAAGGATTTCCAAAATATTTTATGAGTTTTTTGTTTCAAAAACTATATATAAATGAAATTTAAGATTATATAAGATACATTCCAATTGATTTACCTTTCATTATCATTTTCCATCGAAGATGACATCATTTTATATAACATATGATTTGATGGGTATATAAACCAAGGATACCATTTTTATTCATTCTTTGAATGGTTTATGATGCCATTACATTTTTGAAAACTGATTCTCTTACATGGGTTACAAAATAATAAAAATTTATTAAACCACTTCTATTTAAATGGGTTATTCAATTTTTAGATGATGAAATGATTGTAAAACATATCTCTTTTATATAGGTTATGATATTATTAAATTTTTGTGAAACCCATTTCAAATTACGTTTTATTACATGATTAATGTTTTATGATCTTATGTCACACAAATGTATGAATTTCATTATGTATTATGTGGGAGCAGTATCTCCTTCAAAATTATTCGGTAAATATTTATAACTTATGAGTAAATATGTTTTGTGTCAACATCATTACAGGTTCACAATATTATGAATGATCATAATTACATGTTCATAATGTTATTCATGAACCTGATGACATGTTAAAAAATTTGTGTGTGGACCATATTACATGTTTCCAATTTTATTAGTGAATCTAATTCCATGTTAACAATGTTGTGTGTGAAACTGATCACATGTTCGCAGTGTTATGGGTGTACCTATCATTCATACCCATAATGTTATGTGTGATAATTGAGGCATGTTCATAAGTTTATGTGAGGACATAATTTATGGTTCTTAACATAATGAGTGACCCATAATCTATTTACACATTCTCAAGATGTTATAAGCTAATTTTTTTTCCAAAAATATATGTCTTATGACAATTTTATGTTCTCATAGATCATGTTATTCTATTCCATTATGAATATTGTTTTATGAACTACAAATATTTTGTACCATTTTTCCAAAGGAACTAAATTATTATGGTCATAGGGCATGATTTTGTGTATTGTATTGAATATTAATCTAAAAAGATGTAATATCTAGGTATAAAAAGCCTGAGTCTCTATATAATTTTTCCCTAAGATAGAGTGTTGGGAATTCATTTGGGTTGGTATATTATCCCTTCCATTTGGATTTTCATTTTCAGTATTCTTAAATCCTTAATGAATTAATATGTATTGTTCCTCTTTATGGTTAAGGTAGGAAAATGATTTCTATTTAGGACGTATTCCACCATATTCTTCTTCATAGGATTGTAAGACATTGAAAAGTCATAACCCATTTTAATTATATTATTTATGATCATTACTTGTAAACTTACAATTTGTGATTTTAAAATTCATATATATATATAAATATATATTCATATAAATTATGTTTAACACATTTTATCAAAAAAATAATTAATATATTCAAATCATGCATAGAGTAATTCCATTAATTGATTTATTTTCATAATGAATGAATTGTATAATTATATCCTTTTTAATACATCTAAACTAATTTTAATCTTTCAAGTATCAGCATATATCACAAGACCATCTCATTTTAATGGTATTATTGTTCCCTATGTAGTGAATGACATTTTTTTCAGACCCATTAATATATGTTTATATTTAATATTCCAAAAAAACAATATTTTAATCTATATTTTCATTATTATTATGTTTATAAACATTGAGAAATTTCGCATAAAATATTTTTAGTTCCCAATCAACCTTTGAAAATTTTGGACCATTATCATAATAATTAGTTTTCTACATTATTTTATATCTTTTTTGTTTGAAGTATCAATAGATATCCCCTTTTTATTTATCACATGTGGTGGGACTGTTAATTATTTCGTCAAAAATATGATTTACTAAATTTTTCATACATCATAACCCATTTATGGTTATTTACCACATTACATAAATAATCTACATATCATTCTATATTTTTTCATATATGATATTATTATTAATAAATACTATTTAATTTTTTTGAAGATAATCTTTACAAATTCTGTTAATCAAATATATGATATATTTTCATGGGAAATACTAATTACAAATGAAATCATTATAAAATCCTAATATATATAATCTTCAAAAAGGAAAATTTTTATATAATCCGCAAATTTTTTATTTTAGATTATGGTGTTATGACAAAAAAATAACACATCAATAAATATATATATCCATGAAGATAATCAAAAAAATTATTAATTTGATGTGGGTAATGCCTATTAATTATCATAATCACATTAATATCATGACAATCAATATGAATTCCTGTCAATGAATGATTAATTTTGAAAAGGATGTCTAGTGCGATTTATAATAATACCCTAGGTCAGATAAAATCATTTTAATAATGTTTTTTAGAATTACATTTAATAATTTTTATTTTATATAGCATTTTGTATATGGCCTTTTTGATGCATACATAATAGTAGGAATAATTCTATAGTGAACATTGTTTCTAGATATAGGATAAGTTTCTAAGAATCATCCAAGATTCCACAATCAAATTCTCACCTAATATACATACCTTATATAAAAAATATATAATTTTTATGTGTCATTTTTTCTATATATGCTTCTTTGTTAGGTTTTGAAACTTTTTCTAACTTGAGACACTTAGAGAGAAAGATAAAATTAGGTTATGTATATAAAAAATACTTATTTGTGTGTAATATTATATTAATATTTTTTTCCTTATATGAGAGATTAATTTTCAGAATTCCGTGTTTAGATATAGTATTTTTGAGGTATTTTACATATAAATTATCATAAATTATACATAAATTTAATTATATAGTCAATATGAATTTTATTAATGTTACACATGATATAATAATATTTTTAAATGACTGGGAATTTAAAATGTTGTTTAAATATATAATTCATAACTTTTCCTTCTATATAAAAATCAAAATATAACTTAGAGGAGATATTTAAAGGAAATGTTTTCCAACCATTAACTCAATGACAGGTTGGTGACTATCAAAAGATTAATATTATTGAATATATACAAATTTAACAAACTATTGGATGACTTGAACTATACCTATGATTTATAAAAACCATTTAGATGTCTATAATTTTTATTCTATTACTTCATACATGAATTTTATAGTTGAGCATATCTTCCAATACAATGATTAATATAATTATATTTGATGATTTAGTGAATAAAAAGTTATCTTAGAATAGGTTCAATGAATAATATTAATCCATCCCTCCTGACTAATCAATATACTGAAATATAAACATATCTATAACTTTTTTGAATGGTTCTATGATTCTAAAAATAAAATTTATAATGATTTTTTGTGTTTATGTTAATGTTTGTATAAAAGTTTAGTTTGAGACCTATATATGTATCCAAGGTGAACCTGAAATCAATATTAGATTTAATAATAAGTGGTTCACCATCAAAACACATATTTTATATTATATTTATCTTATAAAGACTATTAACTAAGAAAATTTTTCTAATTGTAATTATGCGTGCTTCAATTTTAAGAAAATCATTGAAAAACCATCTGAAATTGTTTAATTTAAAGGTCATTAGAAAACCTACAATAAAATATATATGTATATTTATTCCCATTTACATATTTATATTTAAAATTATTTCATTTTATCTAATGACTATTAATTTACTCTTTTTACTATCTTTAATTTCATTAACCTTGATGAATTTTATAAAGTAATATTTTTTATATTAACCCTCGAAATATTCTCTTGAACATACTGAGATTTCTATGCCTCCATAGTGAATAAATCAAATTAAACTAATTAAATCTTCTAATAACTCATTAATTAACACAATTGATTTTAATGAAAATAATCAATATAAAATTATCTTGATTCCATTCTTTTCAATGAGGAATTCTAAAATATATTATACATTATATTTCTAAAAAACATCCACATATTTCACCTTCTTTGTAACACCCCAAGATTTTGTGATAAATGATTATTGAAATAAGTCTAAATTTTAGAAATTTTTTTATAAAAAACACCATATTTATCTCACATTACATGAAAAAAATTATTTTTTCTCGCGTTACATGCAACACTGATCTTTTCTTATATTAAACATAATAATGATATTAATTTTCATTACATGCAACACCAATTTTAAAAAACATCATATACTATTAAAATAATATTATATAATTTTCATCACCTATCAGTTATAAGTGTAACATCACACCCCTACTCATTTTATTGAGAATTAATTTGGATTTTACATGGCCTTAGGTGATATCCCCAAGAATCCAATGGATTGAAATAAATGGAAATGTTTTCATTAAAAATTGGGTGATGATTTTCTATATGAAACTAAAACAAAAAACCCAAGAATATGAATCCCAAACAACCACTATATTATTCATGAAAAAAACAAAATACAACTCAATGTTTACTAAACTGAGAACAATACCAACCAAATCAAATAACCTTATCGAGTAAAAAGCAGAACATAAAACCAACCAAGCTCAAAGACTCTAAATACTTAACTCCATAGCTCCCAATAAGCTCCAAGATCCGACTCCACAATTCATTCTTAATATATCATAATGCATCACCAAATAAATTATATACCTTGAATTTACCTATGGCTCGATAAAAAATATATACAAATGCCCAAATGTGACCAAGTAGGGGATGAGTATAAATCATAGTAGAATTTCTCCAAATTACTTCACTGGTGACACCACAAGGATTGAACATGTTAGCACATTTATTTAAAACAATTTTATAAAAGAATTTAAAATATTTTTATATCAAAACCAAAACCATTTAATAACTAAAATAATATTCTAAACTAAAAACATTTTCCACAGAAAGCAACAAAACTGGTTATTTAAACCTTTCTCAACTCTAATTGCATTCCCATTACATGGTTTAATAGTTCTACACAACAACACATTAATTATCTGTTGGTAGTTCCAAAATCATGAGAGGTATCTCATCATTCAACCAGGTATTCATAATGTAAACATATACCAGGTGTCTCAATGTCATAGGCCCCTTCCACTACATCATGTTAATCAAAATGAAAACACACCAACCAAGTAAGCCAAATGGAATTCCAAATCAACCATTTTAATATATTTTAATAAAAAATATATTTTGTTCAAAACCTTTCTATAAATCCATTTCCTTGAAACAAAAAAAATCCATATTATATAAATCTTAATTTTAAAACTATAAATAAATTCACTTTTCACAAGAATCAATTTCCATAATTTCACAAACCATCACTATGATGATTTCTACTTGTTTTTTAATACAAATTAAATATTAAATATCAAGTAATTAAAACAATATTAAACCAATTAATTAGGTTATAATAAGTGGAGTTTATAGTGGAGTCACTTACCTCACAAGTATAGGAGAAAATGACGAATGGAACAAATTCTTCAACAAAAACATATTGAAACTCCAATAATATCCCTTAAATCTTGTTCCCTAATATCAAAACTGCCATATATAATAATTATTTCCACCACACACCTTGTATATATCCCCAGTATATTGTATCCATGAATCCAATATAGGTTATAAGAAAAAACACGAAGTCAAAGAAACAAGAATAGATACTTACTAAGGAATTTGGGCCTCTATTACACAAAGAATCATGAACAGAATTCTCCTAGATCGAGAGGAAGTGTCTCAACAACCTTTTAGAGGAATATAATTTTTTTTAGGGTTGAAATAATTATAAAATGAGACTTTATGTGGCCAAACTATGTGAGATTCAAAATTTTCTGATCTAACATTTAACCATACACAATTAGGGTGAATAGTTAAGAAATCATTCTACTAACCATGGACAAGCCTCTTCGTCGAGAAGCACCTCACATGGTTGGATTACATGGTTAGAAAAATTTTGTTCCAACTATGAAGAATCCCTCTTTCCCAAAAAATATATTTTCTCCAAGGAGGTTTCACGGTTTTGTAAAACTGTGCACCTACCCTGAGCCCATTGTCACTCTTTTCATCTTTTTCAAGAGGTGTTTCATAGTTTATACTGACCATGATCAAACCATGCAACTAAAAAACCTAAAAACATTCCAAAAAACTTCCTAAACCACCCAAAAAATACACAAATTATTTTACATAATTTAAATACATAAATAAATGGTTACTTTCTTGAAACTAAGGGTAATAAATTCTCCCCATCATGGGTCTTTTGATCCCTAGAAAATAGAAAACTTTCATTTTCTGGAATATTTCATGCCATTACTCAACGATTTAGTTTTCCATTTCCCACATTTCATCTTATAGCTAACCATGGTTCCATAAAACCCACACCACATAGATTCTTTTCACATGAAAAACGTTCATTTTCCTATCCAAAATCTATAATAGAACATGAATCAACAAATAATCCAACTCAACTTCAATGTGATCTCATTAAATAATATGTCCAAGATCAAGCTGATACTTAGTCAACATAGACATGTTAAATACATTGTGCACTGAATTGAACCATGGTGGAAAATCTAGCTAATATGTCACGTTACCAACCCATTTAGTTATCTAAAAATTATATGTGGTTTGAGGATATAACTTTCCCTTCATTCCAAATTTATAATGCACAACTCTTGGAGAGAATCTCAAAAACATATGAACACTCACCTTGAATGGGAACTAACGTTGATTATGATCTGCATATGATTTCTGAGAACTCTAAGTCATCCCCAACCTTTTCATGATCAACTGAATCTTCTCTATTGTCTCATAGGCAAGGAAAATTCTAACCAGTGATGTCACACCTATTTCTACCCAAAAAAATCAAGAACAGCAAGGAATTCCATAAAATACTTCAAAAGGATCCATATGTATCGAGGCCTAAAAACTATTGTTATAATATAACTCCACTAATGGTACTTTCTCTTACCATGAGCCACAAAAATTTATTACACCAACCTAAATCAAGTATTCCAATATTTGTATCAACCTTTAGGATTATCTATCCATATAAGGATGATATTCTATACACTTAGTGAACCGAGACACAAGTTATTTTAGTAAGTATTCCCAAAAATGTGTTATAAATATTGGATCTAGTTCGGATATTATCAAAACTGGTAAGACGTGCATCTTTACCACTTCTCAAATAGTGATGTTAGACAATTCCTCCACCATATTAGATACATGAATAGGGATGTAATAGGTTTAATTTTTGAGATGATCCACTACTACTCATATGGAATCATGTTTATAAACTCTCTATGGGATAACTATCACAAAATACATATCTATATGATGCAATTTCCAAATAGAGATATTTAAATACTACAACCAAAACAAATGGTTGTTGGTGCTCTATCTAAATCTGCTAACAAGTGAGCTGTAATATCCTGAATTTTTTCATGTATTATTTTAATAGTATATGAGAATTAATTCGAGACTAGGCTCTGAGATGGCATGCAGTTCTGAGGCCTGGTGAGCCCGGAACAAATGTTTGAATTCAATTTAATAATTAAATTACGCGTGCGTGCAGTTTTCTTGAAAAAGTGGAATAACTCCTGAAAAGGTTCTCGGATCAAAAATATGATGGTGTTGTTGCATTCAGAATAGCAGGTTTACCCTATAAGAGACCTAGCATCAACTAGAACAGGTCGGTGGTGAAAATTGGGTTTTGGACGTGACCGTAATAAAATATTTAATTTAAAATATTTTATTAAATCTGTTGCACTGGCCTATCTTTATCCTTTTTAAATAAATTCTAGCGCAGGGGTCCAGGGTTACAAAACATTATACCCCTGAAACCCTTGGTGGCTCTGGACGCTCTGGAGAAAACCTCCCAACATGATGATGACGACGCAGCGACCGGATCATCGCCGACGAATGCTGTGGAATCCAGGTAGGATGTCTGTTTGTGATTTCTTCCCTGTTTTTGATTTCCACGACGAACATGGACTAATCCATGAATAGATTATCCAGTGGATCAATAATTCTTATGGGATGGGATTTTTTGAGAATCATGGGGATTTTATTCTTGAATTTGTTTTGGTTTCGTTCAACCTCCTAACGGTGATGGACCAAGATCGACACAAACATTGATCGACGTTCGTCCCTCTCGATTTTTTTGTGTTCTTATTCCCTAAAATCCACGTGTTCTTCGTTGCGTTCTACGCGTTCTTCACGGGGATATGAATGACAGATTGTTACACACCCTTTGTGCGAGGCAACGATCCCAAATTAAATATCTAGCGCCGGTACAACCCCACAGAGGTGCGACTATGGTGGCGACGGACGGATCAAAGTAGATCGGATGAAATCGTTCTTCGAACGATTTCCACTCGGAGGGCTGGGATCGGATTTTGGAGCTGATCAAAGGCCCGAAACCCATGGATTCGGCTTCATGACATCGAGGAGACCCTTTCTCTTGAGTTTTGCGGAAAAAGGACTAGAGAAACACGATCCTGAAGATCGGTCGAAGCGGGAGGAAGAAGACGGCGATTCTGGAAAGTTCCCGACTACACGCGATGTAGTATGGGATACATGGCGTGTGTTCGTCGGCGGACCACCTGGCATGTACTCTAGGAGTACACGGACAAAGGAAGGGTACACAGCCAAGGATATTCCATGTATACCCCTCCCCGGCCAGACCCGGCCAGTACACGGGATACCCCGTGTACTGGTATACAGGCAGGTGACATGGACACGGGCAGAGACCATGTACAGGTACATGGCCAGCGTACACGGAGCAAGTCTAGGTGCTCAGACACGGAATTTGATTCCTCTGCAAGCCATGTAGTTGCTTTCTATCTGACAAGCTGAATGACATTGGCCATTTACACGGGCAGTACCCGGTTTCAAGGAACATGGCATGTACTTTTTCTACACGCCGTGTAGTTTGGTTTTACATGGCTTGAACGAATGACACGGGCCATTTACATGGGAAGTACCCGGGGTCAATGAATATGAAGTGTAACCAAACTACAGGCCGTGTAACCTTTTCTGCATGGCTTGATCCACTTGCCTTCTGTGACTTGGACAAGTTCTTAGTGTTTGTACCATTGGTTATCCCCTGAAGGTTCTTGTATCATTTCTTTTATACAAGAGTATGATCCCTTTAGCAGAACTTTTTGAATAGAGTTGTTGGAATCCCCTCTATGAGACTTAGATCCAGATAGTCTATTCATTCCTGGAACCCTAGGTAGAGTTCTTGGTATCGACATGACCAACTTTACTCATGCGTCGATCCACTGCTTAGCGGATTAGCTTAGACTAAGTTCTCAGAATCACCCCATGACTTGGTTGTGATCCTCATGTGAGCATCATGTTCTCAAGGTACTTGTGGAGTGTCTTCTCCCAAAAAGAGTACTTAGAATCTCTCTCTTTAGACCTAGGAGTGTGTTCTCCCGGTTGAATGCTTATTGGAATCTTAGAGCTGGTTCTTAGTGGTGGTTTTGTGGGAGTCGATCTTGTATGAGTATATCTGGATATTCTTGTTATATGATCGGTAGACATATACTGTGTAGAGCTGACTGTATATTTATTTGTGGTATTTTTTTCCTTTGTGGTTTCGGGGTGTCCTACTAGGTATTGTTATACTCACCCCTGCACGGGCTTTGCCCGCACGTGTCGTGTCTTGTGCAGATGAGCGGCCCTTTGACAGGATTCTAGGTGGACCAGGACCAAACAGTGCTCAGTGAGATCAGGAGGGCTGAGGTGTGTTCCTACGGCTACAAACTACAGTCCCAGTACTTTTCCTTCAGGTTGGACTTTGATACAGACTTTCTTTCTGGTGGGCTTGTAATTTTGGCCCAGGGATTTACTTTCTTGCACTTTACTTTCTTGTCGTACTCTGTGGTTGGGTTTTAGTGAATGCAAGCATTTTTTTTAGTAGTTTTTACTTTTCAGCTTTTTGGGCTTGGAGATGTGTGTGCGTGTGTACAGGTTTACAGGCAATGCCTCCCATGTTAGTGGTATGCCTACTCGGTGCTAGTCACCAGCCCCTGACATATTGGAGGTGGGCTTGGGGAGTTGTGGCTCGGGCCCCATTGGGACGGTTCGTGACAGAGTGGTATCAGAGGTGGTCGGTTCTACCTTAGGACCGAGATTCTATGAGTTGGTTTGGGGAAAGAGTGTTAAGTGTTTCGATTTCAGCTTTCAGGCCAGGGACCCCAGTGTTGGTGCGGGCGGCCAACGTATCCATACACCAGGACTATGATAACTTGTTTTTCGACTCGAAACATGAGGAAATTGGGTGCAGGGGAAAATAATGGTACATGCATCATATAAAAATGGGTTGTGGTTTCCATGTCCTTTTTGAGTCAACTCTCCAGATATACTCACTGAATGAGATACATCTTGTTTCTTTAAGAGGATGCCTCCGCGATGCGCACTCGCTGGGATCCAGTAGCTCGATCACAAGGATGACCCCCTCAGTGATGAAGCCTCGATACAGGGACTCAATCCCCCAGTTTCACCACCAGGTGGTGTGCCAGTTATCCCGCCACCTGTGGAGCAGTGTTTAGTACCTGCTATACCAGTGGAGGAGGAGCGCAGGCTGAGTGCACTCCACGAGTTTCAGAGACAGAGACCCCTCAGTTTTCGAGGCGAGCCTGACCCTCAGGCATCAGAGGACTTTCTTGAGGAAGTGTCCAGAGTCTTCTGTTTGGTCAGGACCCCAGCAGACCAGATGGTGATCCTAGCAGTGAGCCTTCTACGGGTCTTAGCAAGACGACGGTAGAGTTTGGTTATCCAGGCCCACGATGAGGTGACACTTGCATGGTCAGAGTTTGATCGTCTCTTTAGAGAGGAGTTTTTATCGGTTACCCTGAGAGCAGTACGCATACATGAGCTTCTTCAGGTCCAACAGGGGACCATAACGGTGGCTGACTATTCGTCGAGGTTTACCGACCTCTCGCGGTACTCGATGGATATGGTCATAGATCAGTACTTCAGAGCTCGGACTATTGAGAGAGGCTTGTGTAGTCATATCTGAGCTATCATCACCCCTATGAGAATTCCTACTTATGTTGGGGTGCTCGAGCGGGCTCTGGTGGTCAAGAGCTTCTTGGAAGAGCAGAGACAGCCGGTAGATGTCAGTAGTGGGCGAGCTGGAGTAGAGACCTTGGCAGCAGGGAGCAGACATCAGGGACCCAGGCATGGGAGACACTTTCAGAGGAGATCCCAGGACAGGGGATCTTCCGTACAGGGTTCGCAGGGCGCATCCATCCAGCCTCAAGAGAGGGGTTGCTACTCATGTGATGTAACAGGACATCTCGCTCGGGATTGTCCGACCAGCCATACTACTGACATCGGAGAAGTTGATGGAACACCGAGGCAGAGGAAACGTGTGGAGAAGACAGATGCATGGGGCAGCGGACGTGGTAGGGGAGTTGGGAGAGCGGCTGGAGTTGGTCAACGTTTTGATCTTTTACCAGCCCCCCCCCCCCCATGAGGTCCACCCTAGGCTCAGGGAGCTGGTGGACAGATGTAGGGACAGCTGTAGGTGATGGAGGCTTATGACCCAGGTACTCTCGGAATTATTAGAGGTACTATCTGTGTATTTTCAACTTTTTCTACCGTATTTATAGACACAGGTGCTAGTCATTCCTTTCTGGATGCTTATCTTGTTCGAGACCTTGAGATTCCAGTTGAGTCGTTGACTCAACCCTTATGCTTAGAAACACTGACTGGAGAAGATTCAGAGATCAAACACCTCTGTAGATAGTGTGACCTGACCCTTGGAGGTGAGAGTTTCAGTTGGAACCTCTTGGTGGTAGCGTAGATACCTTACGATGTCATTCTTGGTATGGATTGGCTATCCACAGTTCGTGCCCAGATCGACTGTTTTAGGCAAAGGGTGCAGTGTGTCCGCAGTGATGGAACAAGGTTCTCTTTTTTCAGTGAAAGAGAGACCCAGGCAGCACAGGATGGAATCGTACATAAGAGGGGACAACCGATTTCATATCAGTTGGCTAGCCTGGCCCTTGGCGTAGTAGATGTTACGAGTTTCTAGTTTCCAGCAGTAGTAGATGAGTATGAGGAAGTCTTTCCGGATGATGTCCCCGGGCTACCTCCCCGTCGGGAGATAGATTTCTGCATTCAGTTGCAACCTGGGATGACACCGATATCAGCATCAGCATATCGGATGGCTCATGCAGAGGTTCTTGAGCTGAGGGTGCAGTTGGAAGACTTGTAGAAGAAGGGATTTTTGAGACCCAGCGTTTCACCATAGGCGACCCTAGTGTTGTTCTCCAAGAAGGAGGATAGGAGCTTGAGTCTATGTGTGGATTACCGGTGCATGAGTCAGGTGACCATGAAGAACCGGTATCCACTATCGAGGATCGATGACCTCTTTGACCAATTGAGAGGGGAACGATGGTTCTCGAAGGTTGATCTACGATCAGGCTATCACCAGTTGTGAGTACGAGATGATTATATACTGAAGATGGCTTTTAGATGTCGTTACGGTCACTATGAGTACTTGGTGATGCCCTTCGGTGTGACGAATGCCCTGGCAGTGTTCATGGGACTCATGAACCGGATCCTTCAGCCCTACCTAGACCGGTTTGTAGTGGTCTTCATCGATGACATCCTTATGTACTCTGTGTCCGAGGAGGAGCACGCAAGACACCTAAGGATGGTTCTAGACGCACTCCGAGAGCACCAGTTGTATGGTAAACTCTCGAAGTGTCAGTTCTGGTTATAGGAGGTCCATTTTCGGGGACACGTTATCTTGGCATATGTTGTTGCAGTGGACCCAGCCAAGGTGGCAGCAGTGCTAGCATGGGAGCCACCCCGGAGCGTGACGGAGGTCCGGGGTTTCCTTGGGATGGCAGGCTACTATCGGAGATTCATCCTTGATTTCTCCAGGATTGCATCACCCATGATAGCTTTAACCCGAAAGGGACAGCCTTTCGTGTGGACTGAGAGATGCCAGAAGGCTTTCCAGAAGTTGAGACAGAGTCTGAAGAGTGCCCTAATCTTGAGATTACTGGAGGAGGGTGTTGAGTACTTAGTGTTCTGCGACACATCAGGAACTGAGCTTGGTTGTGTCCTGATGCAGAGGAAAGCGGTGGTTGCCTATGGCTCACATCAGTTGAGGCCACATGAGTAGAACTATTCAACCCATGATCTTGAGTTGGCAGTGGTAGTCTTCGCATTGAAGATATGAAGGAACTACCTGATGGGCGAGCGGTTTGTCGTCTACTCTAATCACAAGAGTCTCAGATATATATTTTCTTAGATGGAACGGAATTTGAGACAGAGGCGATGGCTTGAGTTCCTCCAGGATAACAACTTTGAGATCATCTATACTCCTGGGAAGAGAAACGTAGTGGCAGATTCTCTCAGTAGGACATCCAGTTCGCAGTTGTTAGATGAGGTGGTGAGGCAATTGGCCTCCTTATAGTTATCCTTCATGGATGGAGATGAGGGAGCTTACCTTTAGTCGATGGTTATTACCCCTCCACTCCTACAGCGAGTTAGGGAAGAACAGCGCGGGGATGCTAGCTGTGAGACTTTACACGCTCAGATATCCACAGGTGATGCTGCTGATGGATATTCATAAGGTGAGAATCACGTTATTCTTTTTAGAGGGCGCACAGTAGTACCAGTGACGTTGCGGGGGGAGGTTCTGAGAGAGTTCCATACATCTCCTTTGACGGTGCATCCAGGAGTAGAAAAGATGTATCAGGACCTCCGACGTCAGTTTTGGTGGCGAGGAATGAAGAAGGGTGTGGCAGAGTTTGTCTCTCGGTGCCTTACTTGTCAGCAAGTAAAGGCTGAGCACCAGGTGCTAGAAGGTTTGACTCAACCCCTTGAGGTGTCAGAGTGGAAGTGGGACGGGATATCCACGGACTTCGTGACAGGTTTACCACGTACGTTCAGGGGACATGATGCCATCTGGGTGATCATTGATCGACTCACCAAGTCGGCCCACTTCCTAGCCATACGGGAGCAGAGTTTAGTAGAGAGCTTGGGACGCCTCTACGTGAAGGAGATAGTTTGACTTCATGGAGTTCCATCCACGATCGTCTTAGATCATGATGCTCGTTTCATATCCTAGTTGTGGAAGGGATTGCAGGAAGCTTTTGGGACTCAGTTATGCTTGAGTACAGCGTTTCATCCTCAGACTGATGGTCAGACGAAGCAGACCATCTAGGTTTTGGAGGATATTCTTTGAGCTTGCATTTTTGACTTCGGTCGTAGCTGGGAGGATCACCTACCACTGGTGGAATTTTCTTACAACAACAGTTATCATTCCAGTATTGGTATGGCACCATTCGAGGCTTTGTATGGGAGACCTTATAGGTCACCACTTTGATAGACTGACCCAGGAGAGTCAGCACTCATGGGCCCAGATATGGTGAGAGATACTACAGAAAAGGTGCAGGTCATCCAAGAATGGATGAAGACTACACAGAGTTGGAAAAAGTTTTATACTGACAGGAGGCGGAGGACCTTGGAGTTTGAGGAAGGAGACCATGTGTTCCTTCGGGTCTCACCACGACGGGGATTGCGGAGATTTGGCCGAGGTGGCAAGCTATCTCCAAGGTTAGTTGGCCCTTTTCAGATTCTGAGTAGAGTTGGCGAGGTGGCGTATCGCTTGGCTCTACCTCCTCAGATGGACCGGGTACAAAACGTCTTCCATGTTTCGTAGCTATGGAGGTACGTGAATGATCCATCACACGTCATCGACTGGGGTGAGCTAGACATCGATGATGGGGAGACCTTTGCAGAATACCCAATAGAGATCGAGGATCGGTAGGAGAAGATCCTTCATGGGAGAGATATTCCCTTGGTGTGTGTCCGGTGGCAGCACGGGAATCTCCAGGAGATCACGTGGGAGCGGGAGGCTCAGATTCACGTGCAATACCCACATCTTTTGGAGTAGCCTTCGTTTTGGATTTTCGGGGACGTAAAAGCCCAAAGGTGGGTGTGATGTAATGTCCCGGATTTTTTCATGTCTTATTTTAATAGTATATGGGAATTAATTCGAGACCAGGCTCTGAGAAGACGTGCAGTTCCAAGGCCCGGTGAGCCCGGAACAAATGTTTGAATTTAATTTAATAATTAAATTACGCGTGCGTGCAGGTTTCCTGAAAAAGTGGAATAAATCCCAAACAGGTGCTCGGATCAAATATATAATGGAGCTGTTGCGTTCAGAGCATCGGGTTTACCCTATAAGATACCTAACATCAAATGGCACATTCCAGTTGCGAAAACTGGGTTTTGGATGTGACTGTAATAAAATATTTAATTTTAAATATTTTATTAAATCTATTGCACTGGCCTATCTTTATCCTTTTTAAACAAAGGCTAGTGCATGGGTCCAGGGTTACAAAACCTCATAACCCTGAAACCCTTGGAGGCTCTGGAGGCTCTGGAGAAAACCTCCCAACGTGGTGATGATGACACAGCGACCGGATCCTCGCCGACGAACGCCGCGGAATCCAGGGAGGATGTTTGTTTGTGATTTTTTCCCCGTTTTTGATTTCCACGACGAACGCGGACTAATCCATGAACAGATTAGCTCATGGATTGATCGTTCTTGCGGGATGGTATTTTGCGGGAATCATGGGGATATGATTCTTGAAGTTTTTTTGGTTTCATTCAACCTCCTAATGGTGATAGACCAAGATCGACACGAACATCGATTGAGGTTCATCCCTCTCGATTTTGTTGTGTTCTTCTTCCCTAAAATCCTCATGTTCTTCGTCGCGTTCTACGCGTTCTTAACGGGGATATGAACGATGGATCGTTGAGCACCCTTTGTGCGAGGCAACGATCCCAAATTGAATATCTGGTGCCGGTACAACCCCACGGAGGTGCGGCCACGGTGGCAACGGACAAATCGAAGTAGATCGGATGAAATTGTTCTTCGAACGATTTCCGTTCAGATGGTTGGGATCGGATTTTGAAGCCGATCGATGGCCCGAAACCCATGGATTCGGAATCACGACGTTGAGGCGACCCTTTCTCTTGAGTTCCATGGCAAACGGACTAGAGAAACGCGATCTGGAAGATCAGCCGAAGTGTGAGGAAGAAGACTGTGATTCTGGAAATTTCCCGACTACACTCCGTGTAGTATAGGATACACGGAATGTGTTCGTCGACGGACCACCTGGCATGTGCTCCGGGAGTTCACAGACACGGGCAGGGTACATGGCCAAGGACACGCTGTGTATACACCTCCCCGGCCAGACCTGGCCAGTACACGGGATACCCCATGTACTGGTACACGGGCAGGTGACACGAACACGGGCAGAGACCATGTACGGGGACATGGCCAGCGTACACGGAGTGAGTCTAGGTGATCGGAAACGGTGTTTGATTCTTCTACACACCGTGTAGTTGCTTTCTATCCGACAAGCCGAATGAAATGGGCCGTTTACACGAGCAGTACCCGGGTTCAAGGAACATGGTGTGTACTTTTTCTACACGCCATATAGTTTGGTACAGTCTTTCTTTCTGGTGGGATTGTACTTTTGGCCACGGGATTTACTTTCTTTCACTTTAATTTCCTGTCGTACTCTGTGGTTGGGTTTTAGTGAATGCATGCATCTTTTCTTTTTTAGTAGTTATTACTTTTCAGTTTTGTGGGCTTGGAGATGTGTGTGCATGTGTACAGTTTTATAGGCAATGCCTCCCATGTTAGTGGTATGCCTACTCGGTGCTAGTCACCAGCCCCTGGCCTATTGGAGGTGGGCTTGGTGAGTTGCGACTCGGGCCCCATTAGGACGGGTCATGACATGAGCCATCCCATAATAACCTCAATGACTTTTCTTTTCATGAAAACCCAACAAATTTGTTATTTCCATGACTTTATTTTTTTATTATATTATAAATAGTCCATCATGAATGGTTTTAAGAATGAAATATTTTCACCTAACTAGAAAAATCATTGACCACCAGAACTCAAAAAAACAAAACTAAACTCTCCTCTAATTTCTATCCCTAAATGGTCTCCCAACTATAAATTGTTTACCACATAGAAACAAAAATTGAATCATATTTCAGTGCCTATTTAACCTCATATGCCAATATAGGAACAAAATAAATTGGAAATAAAATTTCACCACTACCCCTGTCATTAAAATCCAAGTGCATGTCAACTATCACTAACATCAATTTTCACTGATCTAAATCCACTTTCACCAACTAACTGTATCACTTGCACCTTAATGAATCTATAACTAAATTTTTTTTACCAAGTGTATAAATCAAGTTAAAGTCAAATATTTTGATATACTATATCCATCTTCCTTGTCTCAGATTCAAATCACTTGGTGATAAAATGTGTATCAACATCTTATAATCCGTAGACACTATATATTTATAACAAAAGAAGAAATGATTCCTAGTATTCATGGAATAAACTATAGAAACTAAATCTAAATAGTTTGTTTGGTAGTTATTATAATCTAACTATAATTACCATGAGACCTAAGAAACAACAAGATCTCCCTTCATGAGAACACATCCCAACCCATATCATGAAGAATCATAATAGATCATGCACCCTCGTCTTGATTATAGATATATCAAGATCGATGTTGATGTAAGTCTGATATTAAGGTCATGGAAATTCTTCTGAATTTCCTAATTCTATTGAAATGGAACACAATTCCTTATCAAATATTTCATTATTGAATCGATTCATTAAAATTTGGGAACAAAATGTTAGTAATAATCATCCAAACTATGGATACTGTGTATCTCAAATACATGCTCTGGAAGTTTTCAATATATAACCACCACTATCTTTTCTGGATCCAATGAAATACACATTTTATAAATAACATTCACAATAAAATGCAGCTCATGAATCAAAAAATCAAACTTTTTTAATTTCTCATATAGAAAATGGCCTAGAAATATACTCAATATTGTCGCAAGTGTTACTCTTTCTCATCCATTGTCCTTGAATACACCAATATATCATCTGTAAAAACACCACCAAAAAAATCTAAATACCATTTGAGTATTATATTCATACATTATATAAAGAAATTTGGTAAATTCATATAACCTAAAGGCATTACCACATACATGTAATGGATATATCCACTTCTGAGATTTGTTTTTGGAATATCATCCTTCCAAACCCACAATTTGTGAAATCTGTATCGTAAGTCAATTTTATAGAACCACTGGGATCCATTTAGTTAATCCAAAAGATCATTGATGCATGGAAGTGGATACCAATTCATTATCATAACATGTATAAGCTTATAATAATCTACATAAAGCCTTAGTGCTCTATCTTCCTTTTTCACAAATAAGATCTTCGCTTCCCATGGAGATTTAGTAGGCTAAATAAGCACTTTTATTTCCAATTATTCCAATTGAAATTTCAATTACCTTAATTTTATTGATTCCATCTAAGAAGACAGAAGTGAAATTGGACTATTCCTCAATAATATATCAATCATAAAATCTAATTATCTTGTGGGGGAACCCTTAGAAAATTCATGTGGAAAAACATCTTGAAATTGATCAACAAATACTAAAAACTAATATACCTAATCTCATCCGGTTGAGTTATTATAGTAGCCTATTGGTTGAAAATACCTCATTAGTATCATTTCATGCACAACGTCTTATATATATCCTAGATTATAAAGTATCACGTTTACCCATACATTAGTTTGACCCTAAGGATATTCAGTTGGTTCCAGATTTATCCTTCGAGGATTGTCAGATAAATATCATCAATCAGAACACAAGGATATCCTAGTCAAATTAGTTCCACTGGTATGAGTACTATGGTATCATGGATGTGTTTAATATGAGACCTCAGATAGGGAGGCTGATGTATGTATGCAGTGGTTGGGACTTTTCTTAGATGACATTCCACCAACCTCATATGGGAAATTAGGGGATGAGTTTCCTTAAGGAGAGGAGTTATTAATATCATAGTTTTTCTTGAAAGTTGAACTAATTTTTCATCCTTTATTCCTTTATTTATCCCTATTAATGTTACCTAATATATTAGTGGAAGCTTTTAGGGTTTCATGGGCTCGTTCGAAGCCCAGATCCTTGAATTTTGTAGAAGTGGCTCAGGTTGCACAATTTGGAGGAACTGTGCTGAGTAGAAAGAATGGTTTCACTAACCATACAAGAGATTGGAATAAGTTATAAATGGTATTCATGGTTTTTAATGACCATATGAGAAAAGTTTCATGAATTTGTGGTAGGTGCTTTCATTTTTTACACTTGCTTTCACACAACTTGCGCATGATGATCCAAACCGTGAAACTTGACTTTGTAAGGTCCCTCCTTGAGATAAACTGGGCAAATGGTTGTGGCATAGATTAACCCCCCATGTGGCCCAATAATTAAAGGGTAAATGAACTTTTTGGCCTTAATTAATTTAAATACATCAATCCATCTTTCTCACTCCTCTAATAGACATGATCCATCCTCCTCTTCAGTGTTTTCCTCCTCAAGTAATCTTAGGCTTTTTGAGATCTCCCTCATCCAAACTCCAATTGATTTTCTATTGAATGCATTAGAAATATTGAGGAATGATCTGAACTCCTCTTCATTATGTTATTCATTGATATTATTATGTGTTGTTTTATATTAGTGTGATCTCATTTTCCCCATTTTTAGGGCATTTGATGATTCTTCTAATAACACTCATTCCAGCTCGATTCAAGGGATACCAATGGAAGAGTGGTATTATAAGCACCTAAGTTATGTGTTCTAACTTCTTTTATGAATTATTATATCATTATATATGGTTATCCATTGTGTCGCACACTGAATCTTTTTGATGATGCCTCTAAATCATTAAATAAATTAAATTGGATGCTTTTTCATGTCTGTTATTACACAAGGGAAGGATGAATCAACCATTGGTTGATCAACTTGACCCAATACACCCCAATGGTTTTCTTTTTAATAGATAGATTCAATTCCCTTTTCCAAAAAATTAACTAAATAACTCTTGACATGTTTTGAACATGAAATAAATGAATTAAACTAATGGATTGATTTAAGAGGAATGGTAGGCCATGAGTTGGCCCCTTTGTGTTTTTATCCCTTATTATGTTGTATGATTCATACATAATTCTTAATGATTGATGTTTATTCAATATTCCAATGTTTATAATTTTTTTCACATGTCTTTTTCCATAGTTTTTCCTCTTGAATAAAATGGTTTGGATAACTTGTTATCATGTGATAAATGTAATGTCATGTTGATGATATGTGATTTCAATGCCTAACCTACTTATGGGTTGGTAGAAAACATGGGTCCCCACTTAAATACACCATGTATGAACTCACCATGCTTGGTACTTGGATCTTCTAGACGTGTCAGGAGTGATACTTAGCTTGAATTTTATAGGCATTGTTAGTAGATTATTATACCCATGAGTGACATTGGTTCCCTTGGAGAGGCACCATAGATAGGCCCATTGGAAATATGATTATACCATGTCTTATAAGATACTCAATCCCCTATGTGAGATACATGATACAGGATCAGAGGTTATACTTACACGATACCTAGAGTGATTTTAGGGATGCCTTTGATGGGTCACATTGGATGGGCTCTATGGTTTTGGGTATCTCGGGAGCTCCTACAGTGACCCTTCGGATTCCTTTACTAATATAGTTTGATGGTCTTATGATGGAACATGTTATTTAACATATTGTTTTTCTTGGATTATATGTCATGCGTTTATACTAAATTATGATAACTCTTCATTGATGTCATATGGATGCATCTACTAAGACAAATCACAAGCTTGGGGTCTATCCAAAATTGATTCCTTATATATGATAACCCATGGACACTCATCACTTTTGTACATGTTACTTGGTTTAGAGAAATTTTTCTTATGCCTAAGTAGGTAGTGGTGGTCGATTATCTAGGTGGAACCCAGACCATCATGATTCTATTTATTTAATTCCTTACAATTACTATTATTGGAACACTTTTCATTTTATATTTCACAAACTATATTGATCTAGACACGATTGGTGGTGGTCTTCTAAGTACATATCACACCCTAATTGGGCCGCCCTTCGTACCCAAGTTGACTTTATGATTGTAGGTATAGAAAAATGGAAGATTATGGATTCTGATGATTTATTAACAGTTCTAGCATAGAGTACTAGAGCTAAGGACTGAGCATATGCTTATGATGTTAGCAGTAGAATCATTTTTCCCTTTTTTAATTTTGATAGCATGTGATATATGCATGTATCCCATGTTTCTTATCTACTCATTTGTCATAGTTACATGACATCATGATCATAATATTTTGTATTTATTTAAATGTTTATCTTATACTTGTTTTTTATTTATCTTGGATGATTTATTATTATCCTATACTATTATCTATCATTTTTCACTATTTCCACTATGTAAGGTTACTAGTCCCATTGTTATACTTTTATCCCATTGTTTTCTATATCTTATATACTGATATGATTCACTCTTATAAATAAGGTCATTGTCTCCCCATGGACACACTCTATGCCTTTGTAGCTAGTCAACATCAATTGGCATATGGGGATGCGCTCATGAGGTCATGTGGCCCACCATATTAGGGCACTACTAAGTGGAATCTGGTGTGGAATGCTACATCTTATACCTCTATACTATATGAAAGAAATTTTGTGAAATAAACTAGTTTTTTAAGGGTAATCCTAACCTAATTAAAATGTAATTTTTATAGTGTAAGTGTAACCAATATGTCTAACCTTTTTATGGGAATTCAATGACAAATTTCAACAATGACTTTAGAATGTGGATGTCACAACTTGGATTCCCATAGATTTAGAATTCATGAGAAAAAAACTAAAGAAATAGAAATAATTTTTATGATTATAAAGCATAAACATAAAGTGAGAGCACATGTGAGAGATGATAAGTAGTGTTACAGTCACAAGAAACCATGATGAAATAAAAGATAAATGAGAGAATAATAAGTATTGCTTATTTATTAATGTATCATGACATTTTTCAAGGTTGTAATATAATTCATATATTGTTTTTCACTCCATACATGAAAATATGACTAGTAGATAAAAAATTGATCACACTAGACTTAGTTTGTACAAAACTTAAAAGTTCATAGTAAAACTCTTTCAATTGTAAAAAGTTTGTGTTCTTGTAACTATTTATTTTGAATGAGTGTCAAAGACTTTAAATAGGATCTATGAAATAAACATACCAACATCAAACTCAGAAAAGAAATTTAAATTCAAACTTGATAATTATCCAAGAGAGAGAGAGAAATAACATTCTGGAACAATACAAAAAAATATATTTTAAATTTAAAACATAAATAATAATCCCAAATAATTTTAATTACTCATTAAATAATAGATATAGTCTCCAAAATAACAATCCAAATAAATCCTATAAAAATCATAATATAATTTGACTTTTATATTTAAATTTTCAAAATAATTTCTAATTTCATGTAGTGTATAATTAATTAAAATTTAATTATACTTCATTAAAAACCATAAAATAAGTTTTAATAACTTCAATGATAATTAATACTAATTTATAAAATAATACAAAAATTAAATCAACTAAAAATATAAATATTCAAATATTTGAAATATATATTGTGTGTATATATGCAAATAAAAAATAAATTAACTATCAATTAAATTATTTAAAAAGACTAAAAATTATTCATAATGATTCTATAAAAAATATTTGTATTTTATAAATAAATAAATTAGTTAAAATGATTAATATAAGAATAAGGTAAATAGATTATCAAAAATAATGAAAATAACTACATACATAAAAATATAGATTTAGTACAATAAATAAAGTATCAAATTGACTGTGATTATTGAGTGACCATGGGGTATAGGCCTTACTGTTGTTTAACTTAATGTGACATTAAAGAGTGTGGTTCATTCATGTGGTGGGTTGTGGGTATATTAACTATGTGAAAATTATAATGTGTTCCCACTTACGTTACTATAAGGAGTATGGATGGTTGAAATTTCAACATGTGGTCTGTTGACTTCATATTTCATTAAACAGAAGCTTTCTTTCCCACAATAGGTTTAGATATTCACTTTTGGTAGGTTTGAAAAATCTTCATGCAATAACTTTCGTATATCATGCAATCACATAAATAAATACACATGAGTTCACTTAAATAAACATGGTTTAACTTAAAATAACACATATGATCAATTTAAAAACAACACCTGTGGTCACTTTGAGAAAGTCATGTGGTCACTTAAACTAACACATACAATCACCTTAAAGTAACACATGTGATCACTTTGTGAAACTAATGTGGTCACTTAAAATCATTATATTTCATAAAATTTTAGAGTAAATAAATTAATATAAATTAAATCCTTCCATGTAGTTGAATGAAATATATAAAATATTCTTATATTTTATATAGAAAAGTAATTAGAAAATTCTAATCACTATATCTCAACATATAATAAAAAGACAATGAGTGAATTTAAAAAAATCCAAGAAATTATGAGTGATATAAAATATTTTGAGGATTTATAATATTCAAAACATAAAATATAAACCAATATAAAAACTCCTAATAATATAACCACTTTTTTATGTTACCATCAGTTACACACAATCGTTGGTAAGTTAAAAAATAATAACAGTTTTATCCCCTCCTAATATTTTTTATAAAAAAAAATTAAACCATCACTAAAAAGCATAATAAACTAGGAAAAATTCAAAAAATTAATCACTGTTAATTTAATAATAATAATAATAATTAAGGATGGTATTAGTAAATTCCTCTAAAATTTTTACGAAAATTAGTGCTACCCTTCCTACGTAGGCCACCACAATCACTTTAAATATTACATCTAAACATGGAAATCATATAATTCTAGGCCCTTTAACTTTAAATCATTCTTTGAAATAGTATTTTTGATATTTCATAAATAACCCTTTTGAACATTTACATCATTTGGGATGTTTGAAAACTGACATCTCTCTTACCTAGAAAGAGTGTGAGTATTTGGAGGTGGAAAAGTCTATATTTCACCCTTCATTGGCACCAACTCATCATGTATCCCCCTATTGATCATGTCTAGCCTATCCTTAATTACATCCATTGTTTTTTCTAGTATATTTAGCAATTTTCCAATGACATTATCACATTAATTTTTTTTCTACATGCATGACATCAAGAAAATGCCCCATGTAAAAACAATTATATTATGTTAATTCAAAAAAAACTAGTCTCTTTTTTAAATTGGTATTTGTAATGTTTTCTTAAGAATTTTTGTCAAATGTAGTCTCCATATCTTTTAATTTCTCAAACTGTTGATCACATTTTAGTAGAGATGGTTTTCTACCATCTTTGGAACTCTAATCTAATGATGTCGTCCAATTTTGGTATTTATGTCATCGAAGTAGAAATTCATGATATCTTAGAAACATAATCTTTAATGAAAGTCTAAACCTAACCGAGTGTGTACCTTGTTCACAAATGGTACATCCTTGAGTTCCTCTAATTTTGTATCTTGACAACTTTCTATAACTAGAAAAATCATTTATCATCATGTAAAACATGGCTCTCGACATGAATTATTAATTTTTATAATCATCATACAACGGAATACCAAAATATCACATTACTTTTAAATCACTGATCAATAGATCCAAATAAAATTCTATATCATTACCTAGTTGTTTTGGCCCTCATATAAGTTAATATAACATAATTTAATTTTAATTCAAGTATAATAATTGATTAAAGTTATAATTTACCAATATAATGAGCCATTTACATTGATAGATACTTTAAAAAACAAAAGGATTCACTCCATTTGTAGATCTGGAAAGAAAAATTTTTCTCATATTATTTCCAAATCCATGATAATCGTGATCAATTTTATTCAACTAATAAGAGTCTATGACATGATAATGTTTCACATATTTATTTATTTTATCTAGATTCCATGTTAATTTTCTTGAATTATCCTCATTTTTATAAAGATTTATAAACCTTGGAATGATTGTAATTCTCCATAAAATATTATAAGGACTTGATCCATCTTTCATATATCTAGAAATACCACACTTTGGGAATTTTAAAGTGTTTTTTGGTCTTTGATAAATAGTATAAAATCATTTGGATAGGCTTTTATTCTTTCATATATCATACCCATTTAACATATAATTCATTTTTCATCATATATTTGGTGAGGAAAATCATCATATTCTGGTAGAATATCATTCAATAGAGTAAGTAATTCAATAATTCTTGTGTCACTCCTTCTATTTGCATCTTTTATATTATATAGCTTCAATATGGGTGAAAAAACTACATATTTAGTACAATCAGCATACAATGGAATCTTTGAAAAAAATATTTAACTTCATAAATAGTTTTCAATAATCATGATTTCTAACTTTAATTGTGGTAATAATTTCCTCAAAATGATCTTCATGATCATTCACATAGGTAATCAAATCCTTGATATGGTATTCATCATTGTTCACACTTGTAATCATATCAGATGATTCATAAAAAGTAGTGTTATCTGAATCACTAGATATATTAATTTTTTACCCATGTTTAGTCCAACATTTATAATTTTGATCAATTCCATGAGATATCAAGTGTTGTTTAAACTCCTCTAGACTAATTAGTCTTGAATAACAATAGTGCAAACACAGACAAAGGATTTGAGAAGTTTCATATACATGGTCTTTTTAAAATTTGATTAACTATTTCCACGAATCCTCATACTCATTTTTTAAATGATTTTAATCTATACATTTTCTATTCATATCCATACTTTTTTTATAAATATTAATATTTAACAAAATAAATAAACACAAAAAAATCATGGGCTTAAAACACTAAAATTACCTTCATAATGAATCAATAAAATTCCATGAATCAATTATTCTAAGATAGTAATAGTTTAATGATGTATATTGATATTATTTTGTAGTGGTGGAAATCATTGATGGAAGGGAATATGGGATATCAATAAATTTAAAAATAATATAATTAAATTTTTATCTATTGAAAAATAGAGAGATTGGGGATGGTTTATGTAACTTTTCTAGGTGAGATTACAACAAGAGGGTGGAGTTGTTGTTTATTCATTTCTTCACTTAGTAAATATAGGTCCAGGTGTTCTTTAATTAATAGAATGATTATTATACAAATCTGATCTTCATTTACATGAAGAAAATGTTTATAGGGCCCAATCACTTGGTCTCGAAAACCCAACATTTTAAGAAAATATTGAATTTAATTGGGGTTTGATGAATAAAACTATGGGTCTATCACAATGGTATAAACCAATAAAGTCGACTATAAAAAGAAAAAATTATGATTTAAATAAATCCAATGGTGATCGGAATGAATGAACATGATAAAAAGAGCAAGAATGCACCGAAATGAAAGACCAACATACCAATTGGTACACAGTTGGAATGAAAGTAGAAGGATCCTCAATGGGGTCAGTAGGGGGAATCAACCACTATGAGTGACAAATTTCAAGACCCTTCATATGAGTGAAAGTAATTTATGTGATGATAATCATATAATTAGAATGATTATTGAAACTATAAAACATTTGGATACATTCATTTTAGAGGAACAAGGTATTATTTTTTATATTGAAATGATGTGTTTTAATTTCATTATTAATTCAAGAAAGTTTTTTAAATTTTCATTTTTTGAATAGAAATATTAAACTAATCTATTGATTTTAATAAATAAATATGGAATCACAATTTCTAATTTTTTATTTCTTCAAATCATAATGAAAATTAAATGTTTAATTCTAATTGAATATATTTTAATTATAATTATTGATATAGTTTTCTAAATAAGGATGGTATTGATTGGGCCTTATTATTTTATGAAAGTCATTCAGCCAGGCTTACGTATGAAAATATTCATCAATACTCAAGTAAGATTAAATAATTTTACAAAATGGTCACATAAGAAATTACTTTAATAAACCATGTTTGAATCACTGAGTAAGGAATTTATTAAGCCTCTCAACGCCTATTTTTTGGTGTGGTCATACTCGTGGTAAAGATGTGTCCAAGGGAGTTTAGATCCTATAGGAAATGATGATGACCATGCCTGTAATCAAATATACTCAGTGTCTTGATGATGTTTCATGGGGTCCAACATTTCGTATACTATAGAGGTGAAGATTTTCACCATAGTGTAGTGGTGTAAAGTGAGAGTGGGGAAAAAACACCCAAGAAAAATTCTAAGTTCTAATCCGTGTTTGTGGTATATATGTAAGAAATTGTGAATTTTAATATCTTTATACTTATAATAGTTTTAAATATTTTATTTCAAGGGATATACAAAAAAATGTACAAGATCATTGAAGGTTTTCTTTGAGAAGATGAGGTTTAATTCGAAGGAGGGAGTTCACATTTAAATTTCTAGAGATAAAGAGAAGATAAAGGGAATATTTAGAAGATATATAGACCCTATGAAATATATCATTTCCTATAAATACAAGGGATGAAGGTTCTTCTAGGGGATCTGATAGGGGAAAGAGGGGCTGGAGTTGAAGTCTGCTCGCATGATAATGATTTTGATCGTGATGCATAATAAAAAAACAAGTAAATATAGTTTCATGAGAATAACTCCAATAGAATATGTTTTTATAGGGTTGATTCATACTAGAAGTTTGACGGGGATGGGAGGTAGAGGTTGAATTCTATGAGATATAAAGAATTGGGCAAAAGTGAGTTCTCTTAGGGTTGAATTTATAAGATCAGGAAGGTTTTTATCAACGCTTTCAAAAAAAGCATTGATAAATATTTGTTTTATCAGCACTAAATTAATAAGAAATGATAAAACTAATCTTTATCAATGCTAAATTTTAGTGAGGATAAATAAGGTTTTATTATTACCTTGTATTCTAGAACAAATAAAAGATATTTTTATTAGCGCCTTCTGGAATGTGATGAAAAAAAATGTTCAAAATAATATAATATAATATTAAAATTATATATATTAAAATTAATTAATTAAGAAGAGTAAAAAATAATTTATATTTTTAATTAATATACAATATTAAATTCATTATTTTCAAAAATGAGAAGAATTTAATAATTAAAAATAAATAAACTTCAAAAATACTAAATAAAATGGATATGTTTTACAAATATATATAAATTATTAAAATAATGAAAAATTAATTTATATTAAAATGATGATGAATACATATATAAAATATTAAAACATAGTAAAAATAAACAAAAAATTGAAAGATTAATTTCATGGATTATAAACATGTAAAAAATTGAATAAAATATTAAAACTAAATTTTAAAAAAAGAATTATATATATTTCAACCATTTTAAAAATATTATAACTTAACAAACAATATTGAGTGTATAATAATCATATAAATTAAAAAATATTAAGAATATTAATACATATAAAATAATTATGTACCATTCACAATCTTAATTGCATTAATTTTTCACGTGTACAAAAATGAAGAGAATATAAAAAAAATTGATTAAGTAAATTAATTATATAAATTTAACACATTTTAAAAACATTATAGATTTATAAATGAAATTTAATAAATATTAAAAATATAAATTAAAAACATATTAAGAAGTTTAAAACATACAAAACAATAATGTATAAATAAATATTTAAAAATGATATACAAAATTGGTAAATATTACAAATGAATAAATAAAATTAAATAATATAATATTAAAATTAAATAAATAAATTTGAATATATTATAAAAATATTTTAAAAAAGATAATTCTAAACATTAATTACATGAATTAAATACAAGTAATAAATGAAGAAAAATAAATAAATAGATAAGTTTTTTTAACTAGTGGGAGGAAACATCCCCTTCTTACTAAAAAGGGAAAGATCACTTTTGAACAGGGTTGAAAGGGAATACTTTCTTTTCATATATTAAAAATAAATTTAAAATCATTACGTAATAAACTACATTAACACAAAAATGGAATTAGGGATAGTGTAAATTGGTTTTTGATGAATCATTTTCATGTGTGCTCTCAAAAAATTTATGACTTAACTAAGTGAATTACTAGGGCTGACCTATGTCATTCTCTTGAGGAGTTATTTCGGTCAATCACTATACTTATAATTCAATTTTTTTTTCTTATAAATTTTAATTTATAAAATAAAACTAAAAAATTCAGGTTTGAGAATTCATAATTTAGTAATAAAATTAAACAAGAAAATTCAATTCAAACACAATGAATTTAAACAGGATAAAGTTAAAAGGAAATCAGATATTCCTGAGATAATCACTCAGACTAAACCTTCATTATCTTATTATTAGTATCAAATTTACTTAATAAACGCACTATATCCTATGTGTGAACATCCTCTTATACTTATGGTTGTGAATATACAGTGCACTCAACTATCACTAAGAGACCACACATCCAGCTCCTCAATTGAAGGGGAATATTTCCGAAGAGAAAGGTAATAATTGAAGGAAACGTGGAGAACCAAAGGGTCCTTGATTTCTAATATCCCCCTAGGACTAACTCTAATAAAATAAGAAAAATTAAGAACAAACCTTCAAATACTTGGGGTTCATAACTAGATTACTCTACTAAGAACCTCAACGGGTTAGAAACTCGTGATCATGAGCATAAGAGTTCATAGTGAAGAAGAAAATGTGGAGATAAAGAAAAATAGAAATATATTAAGATATCAATGATAAAACTAAAATTAAAACATGAAATGAAATTACATAATGAAAAAAATAAGACACTAAACTACAGCATAACTTTATCCAAATCATCTGTGTAGAAGTTGATCCTTTGAAATGAAGACGAAACACATTTTTATATGTAGTGGTGAGATAAATAATTCTCAAAATTTTAATATGTTGGAGAAATAATTAATAGACTAATTGGGACAAGGCATATTTCTGAAATTGGTTCCCTTATATCCCCAATTTCACCACATTAAATTTCAACTTTATTGGCCATGTTTTGTAAGAGTAAAATTTAATTTACTATGTAAAATTACTTTACCTAAGAAGAATCTTCATATTCCACATATATGAATTACCATGAATTTATGTCCTTCAAAATGACGGAATAACACTTTGTATAAGTAGTAAAAAAATTCATATAAATGTCATGTTACTCCATGAATAAATTAAGTTACATTGGGCCATCCATATTCGATATATAGGCCCAACTTAAAAGGTATCAATATCTGTGTACAGATTTTGAGGTACTATTTGTGAACTAGTTTTGGGTCTTCAAATGATGGATTTAGCTGCGCACCCAAAATAATTAAATGAATTCCAATATATTTTTTAGCCTAAAAATTTTAATTAAGAAATTTGGATTTGTTTCAAAAATAACATGGACCAAAAACAAAAATAACTTAAAACAGTTAAAATCCAAAATTATTTTATTTTTCAATTAAGCTAAAAATGATAAAAAAAAAAGGTGATAATTTACTATAAAATAACACATTAGTGGGATTAAAAAAATTGAAAAAAAATTAAAATATTATTTGTGGAAATTTCCCCACACATAAACACTGCACTTCTGGGAAATCATCTTATACCATGGTTAAAAAAAACTTCTCAAAGCATAAATGACAACACCACTCAATCAGTATATCAAAAAATATCAAACTTACTATATGGATAAAAATTCCCTAAATCCTCAAAAATCATCAAAATACAATCAATATCATGACAATCCCCATGTTCATGTTGTACCTACATCCCTGGAAAAATATTTCTCTATTCACTCAATATTTTTGGTGTGGATTTTTTCTCATTCTCAATAACATCTATGATCTCTAGGGTATGATTATACCACTAGTATCACCACTTCATATAGTCAAAAATGTGTCACTCATGAGGTATTTTCATGGTAATTTCTGAGGATTAGGTTTTTATGGTTTTAAATGTAAGAACATGTAAGGAAGAATGAGGAGGGCTAAGATCTAACATGAAGTGAATTCATTAAATCAAATTTTCTCAAAAATGATGTGCTCTTCAATTAAATCAAAAATAAATCACCTCCAAACACATCTTTCTTTATTTGGGAAGTTTACACTTGGAATTTTTAGAATCAATGATAAATTTCATCCCTCTTTCCCCCCATTTTCACCATAATTTCAGCTTGGATTCATATTTGTATTTGTCTCCAGAATCATATTTTTTTGGAAAAGATAACAATATTTTGATCTTAAAATATTAGTGAACACCCAGCACAAATTTATAATAATATTTTAGGCCACCCATCCATCCTTAGATCAGGAGATTTCTTCCATAAAATTTGCAATAAACATGCCAACACTTTTTTTTATTTCATCTCAAATAGATTCTTCAGGTTAAATACAGCTCATCTTCTCCGTCCCCCATAGTTGAGTTCAAAAATAATCAAGAATTTAACTTTTAGAGCATGTTGTAAATGGATAAATCAGTTATAATGTGGCTTCCTAACAAGTCATTTTATTTATACTAGGGGATTAATACATTTTGTATGAAAATTTGGATCAAAATAAGAGTTTTATGTAAAAAAAATAGTTTCAAAGTGGTGTCTCAATAATACTTGACACATTCCAGGAACTCTGACAACATTGAAAAGGATAAAAACATAAAGTTCAAGATCACACAACATGGCTTAAGAGTTTCAAGAAAAATATAAATTTAACGAAGATTTCAAAAAGTTTATAAATCCCATAGGTTGGGGAATATAATCAATTTGGATAGTACTAGCACACATGAGTTTCACAATCAGTCAGATTTAATCAAATTAAAAGATTAAAAATCAAGAAACAAAATCCATTCATAAATAATTTAAATCCTCAAACATTAAAATCAATCAATGTTCCAAAAACACCAAGTTGGTTTTAATTTCCCAAATAATTAGATTCATCTCAAGAATTCTAAAAAACACATCAAAAATGAAAAAGAAAATACAAAAAATTGAAAAGGATATGAAAAATAAAATTGAATCACATAGAAAATTCCTAAAAATAGATTGATATCCTTCCCCCGCACTTAATCCATTTACTAACCTATTTTTATTTCAAATCAGATCAACTATGTTTTAAACATAGAATTGAAGTTTTGTGGTAAATAAAATAAGGAAAAGGAAATTCATGACCAGATTATTGTTCCTAGACAACCTTGAGTTAAACTTCTAAATGCTACTGCTTTAAAACTACAATAAATAATGAAACAAAACATAATAAAAATAATGAAAAATAAATATAAATGAGAAAAAATGATAATTCTTGGTTTATACCCCCAAGAGGGTGCTAGGTTTTTACTGCCCCTAGTCAGGTTGTTGTAGTAGATTAGCCCCAATTGAAGGTGGGTGTGGTTTTTTTGAAATAAACTACCACATGTAACTTTTCACGGTATCCATGAGTACAAAAAAATAATGTAGAAACCCAAATAATATAATAAAATTTCAAACCCCAAATAAATAATAAAGATAGAATTTCAGTTCCAAAGTGGGAGATAAAAGAAGATAGGGGTGCCCCCGATTAGGTTTCACAGTGTCCTGCTCCATATGGTATACAAGTTTTTATAGAGGAGGTAGTTTTTTCACCACATACTTCTCCATATATTCTTATAAAGACAATAATTTTATGAATTATTCCATAACATCCATTTCCTTCTCCATATGTGATGTTTCAGAAATATTAAAAAAAGAATTCAGAAAACAATTCAACTTGAATAATGTTAAAACATAACAAATCAATAAAGAAATATTCCCTTTCAAGTATGTAATCTTCGAAATTGATCTCTTCTAGAAAGACCCATATAAACTCAAACTCAGTAGGTTCATCTTCATTAACATCTTGAAAATATATATTTTATTAGATAGGTGCTTATTTTTCATTATCAGGGACGGGAAGATCAAGTTTTAGGTTATATTGAAAAAATAAGTTTCACGATTCTTCTAAAAATGTCTATCTTCCATGAGTCCATGAGTTGGCATGTGTTCTTCAGGGACCACCTCGAGCAATGGTCGAGTGAGGAATGATGTTATTAATTACTTTAGTAGCTCCTTCTCTACTATCTCAGTTTCTTTTAAAAACCCATTTTGGTGAAATCTCTTCCCCCACTCGTTCCGGTTCTGGTTCTAGGTCAAGTTCTGGTTGGTTCTCCTTGGATGCACGTACATATTTAGTTATCCAGTCTATTTGTCTCTCTAATGTTTTCATGGAATCAATAATTCATTGAAACCAAAATTCATGATCATTAATAACTTATTCTTGAAACTGAGATGGGTAAATCCATGCAGAATAATTTGAATTGAAATACAATATGAAAAAAAAAGATATATTTTATAAATTGTTTTGTAATTTATGATTTCTTTTCTTTTTTTTATGAAATATGGTGTGTGAAAGTGTTTTTCCTCCCCAAAAATAGTGAAATTTTTATTAATCATTTTCATGCATGCTCTCAAAATATTTATGATTCTAACTAAGTACAGTATAGAGGCTGACCTAGGTCATTCTCTTGGGGAGCTATTGTGGTCAATCACTCACAGCTTCTAATTCAGTTTTTCATTTTTATATTTTTTATTTATGAAATAAAAATAAAATAAATTAACGTTTTATAATTTAAAATTGTATACTAAAATAAAACATGTGAATACATTTCAAACACAATGAATGAAACCAGAATGAATTTAGATAGAAAAGAGATATTCCTAAGAGAAACACCAAGATTTAAACTTTATTATATTATTATTAGTTTCAAATTTACTTAATGAACACACTTCATCATATATTTTAACATCTACTCCTACATATATTTTTGAATATACAATGCACTATATGATCTTGGAGATACCACACATCCACCTCCTCAATTAAAGGAAAGTATTGAAGAAGATAAATCTAAACCTCTGGTGGAAAGAGAAGACACAAAGGCACCTTACCCACTAAGATCCCCCACGGTCTAACTCTAATAAATTAAAAAACATTAATAATGAATGTTCAAATACCTGGGTTTATCATAGTATTAATCTCTCAGAAACTTCCTTCGGTTAGCTAATTATGATCATGAGCCTAAGATTTCACAGTGAAGAAGAAAATGGGGAGAGAAAAAAAGAAAGAAATATAGATTAAGAGAGAAATGAGAGTTCTTAAATTAAAACATGGAAGGAAATTACAAAATGAAAAGAAAAGAAAATATGATAATAACATATTGTATAACATTGGATAAATATTCACTATATATGAAAATCCTTTGAAATGAATAAGAAATACATTTTTATAGGGAGAGGGGAGATCAATTTTTACTCCAAAATCTTCCTCTAAAAGTTTATGCATGGGATACATCAATAATGGATGAATTATGATAATATTTATTCTTAAAATTTATTCCACTTTGTATCACATGTAAATAAATTAAATTTAACATTCATTTTACATGTTTGGTAAGAGTTACATCCCATTTACTCTAAAATAATTATTTTTTCTAAGAAGACTCTTCATATTCCACATATTTGATTTCCCTAGAATTTATGGACCTGAAAACAATGGAATCATGTGTGTCCATAGTAATAAAAGTTATTCATAAGGATGTCCTCTAGATCAATAAAGAAATTAAGCACCAATATGCAATCAATATTCAATATATTGGTTAAACATCTAAAATATCTAGATCTATGCACAGATTTCAAGGTCTTAATTGTGAGCTAGTTTTGGTCCTTCAAATGATGGATTGAGATTTGGATCCAAAAGAATGAAATGAATCCCAAGATGTATTTAAGCCTAAAAAATGATTTTAACAATTTTGATCAATGTTGAAAATTTTATGGCCAAAACAAAGAAATAAATTAAAATAGTTAAAATCCAAAATTTGGCCATTTTTGCAATTAAGCTCAAAATGATACTAAAACCACAAAATGTGGCAATTGTATATAAAATATTACTTTTTTGGGATTAAAAAAATAAATTAAAAATAAAATAATGGAAAATATTTTCCCTATTATAGTTCAATTTTATACCAAAATTGTGTGGGTGGAGAAGGTCTTATTAGAATCAATTATATAGATTTCAAACATATTAGAAATATTAAAAATTAATAAATAATAATAATATAAATTAAAAACATATTGAAAAAAATGGAACATACTAAATAAATATGTTTCAATTTTAAAAAATAAATAAATTAAAAAAATATTAAAAATTATGGACCACCAAAACTGAGAAAAAAACTAATGAAATAATATTTAAACTGAATAAATAAAATTAAATAAATTGAAAAAATATCTAAAAAATTTTAATTTATAACATTAATTACATGAATTGAAAACACATAAAAATGAATAAAATGAATAGATAAATAATAATATTTTATAATTTAATTGGTGTATGCACTGTATTGATTATATATAGAAAATATAATTAGTTATTAATATTAATAATTTTTAATAATTATTAAAAAAATTATTATTCAATTAAATGTATAAATATTTAAAACTGTATAAATAAATATAAAAATTTAATATATTAAAAAAATATTAAATGAATATATATTAAAAATGAATAAATATTAAAAATGAATGAACCGCAAAAGATACTAAAAATTGAGAGGTATTAAAAATGAATAAATAATATTAAATCAATAAACATAGATACACGTACCAACATACATATGAATAGACATACACATACATAAACATACACGTATACACATACACATACACATGCACATACACATACACAAACACATACACATATGCATACACATACACATATGCATGCATAAACATACAAGCACATACACATACATGTATATACATCATATATGCATATACACAAATGCATACATATACACACGCATATGATTATACATGCACATACACATATATACACATACACATACATATAATTACATACATATGCATGCGCATACATACACATATATACATATTTATATATACATACACATACTACGTTAACTTATACAATACACATACACATACACATACACATACACATATACACATACATATGTATAGACATACATTTACATATACATACACTTACACATACACATACACATACATACACATACATACACATTCACATGCACATAAAAAAACATACACACTATACACATAAACACATACATACACATAAACAAACATATATACACATACATATACACACACATATATACAAATACATATATATATATATACAAACACATGCATACACACATACATATATATATATATACATAAACAAATACATACACGTACACATATAGAATGAATTAACCACCAACAAATCTATTCGGATTTCAAGTCTGAGAAGGTATGGATTTTTTCATCGGTGCCAGTATAGAAACCCATAATTTTCATATATAAATATTGCATCATCTTTTAATGAACATTCATTACATTACAGAAATACATGCCTAAGGATAATAAAGGTATGATGCCTTTTCTAAACATGTAAACATTAACCTACTGGCTCATAGGTTAATTACATCGTCTCCCACATAGTTCTTAACATCTATCAACATTCCTAGAAAATTGATACAAAATAGATTTCTTCAGAGCCTAGGGAAAGGCAATATAAGAAAGGGTGAGCTCAGATGCATGGTAAGGGTAAAAAAGGGAGATACATAAGTATAACATGATAATCATGGAATAATAACATGAGAATAATGGTATAACAACATAAGAATAACATTTGAAAATCATACCATAAATATTAAAGATAATAATCTTGAGTCATGGAATAAATATTGGAATTTCATAAGAAATGAATCAAAAGGAAATCCAAGAACATTACACAAGAGAACATAACATTGGTAAAAGACATATAATTGTTCCATTCACAAAATCATTGGAAATCTTTTCCATAGTAGTCAAGGCTATAAGGTATCTACCTTAAATATTACTTAATCTTGAGTTAATTCAATAATTTGACTTTCATTCACATTGAGGGTATTTTCAAGTTTATATCATTAGATAATTAAGCAATAACTCATACATAACAATTAAAATATTGCAATGTATACACTTTTACTCACAACCCATTTTTTCATAAAAGAAAAAACATTTAAAAAGAAACACAGTTTTGTTTCAAGTTTAAACTACATAAATTTTCTTTAATCCCATGCTTGACTCTATTCTTTTTTAAATCCAGTGAAAAATATTTCAAAACATGGGATAAGCATAAAAAGTTCAGTAAGAGATACAAAAAAAAGAAAAAATATTAGTCGTGATAAAACATGTAATCCATGAACACTTTATCATAAAGTAATTCTTTTCACCTTTAAAAAGTAGTAAATACACTTCAATGAATATTAGCTCATTGTTTACCGATTTTTAAATAAAAATATTTCCTTAAAAATCATAGAAAGCAACATATAACACATAATGGTAACTTGGGACATAATCATACTTAAATGGAATTACCATATGTTCTACTTTCACATATATCACTCTTACAAATGGAATAATCATACGGCTAACTTCCATACCCAATTCATTGGAGGTTATA
Source organism: Viscum album (assembly GCA_963277665.1). Classification (NCBI taxonomy): domain Eukaryota; kingdom Viridiplantae; phylum Streptophyta; class Magnoliopsida; order Santalales; family Viscaceae; genus Viscum; species Viscum album. The sequence continues at coordinate 1,398,304,086 of OY728119.1, forward strand.
ACGTAGCCACCCATCCTTAGTTTATCATTTAACCACACATATTGGTTTATCACATAACCACTCAATCTTGTTTTATCATGTATCAACCCTTCAAATTTTTAAGTACCATTATATATTCAAAACACATAAAATATTTCAATTATCAATATTTCACACATGAAATTTCATTTGAAATTAGAAGAAATAATTTCAATATATTGAAATAGTGAATCCACATTCAAAATTATTTTCAATACCAAAATACCCAAAAAGGGAAAAAGGTATTTCTTTTCATTTTAAAAACATTAAGGCTTATTCAAGAATCCAAATATCAAATAATTGTTATGGTGGTGGAGAGGTCGTTGTCATTTTAAAAATTAAAAAAAAAATTCATTTATCATTTTGTAAAGAAATTAAAATGATTCCTATAAAAATATTAATTTTCAAATAAATGTAATTAATTAAAATTAAAATGGGTTTGTTATACAACTTATAAAATAATGTACCATATAACATCAAAATATGCCTCAAAAATGGAGATAGAGAGGAAGTCCCTTACCTTGGGTATGAATTGTGTCATACGTTCTTTATCTTAGTGAATAGTAAAATTAGGTTAATTTATAATTTCATGAGAAAATTTTTAATGTACACTATTCCTTTTATACCACTTATTACCATTTTATAACAATTAAAAAATGATTTAATTTCATGTTGGATGTTTTGTTGATATTCGGTACTTGAGTAAAAAATGAACGCAGTTCGACGTCAATAGTCCATGTGGTCATAGGTCCTTATTCTTTAGAATAATATTCATGAAATTATTATATTTTTTAAACATAAATTATACCTTTAAATCTAATTATTAAGTGTAGTTATTAAACATTACAACTTTATAATCATTAATATGGTAAGTTGTACAAATGCATGCGTAATGTTTTCCATTTTTCCTTGATCTTTAGGGACTGAAGTTAAGTACTATTTTACCATTACAGAATTATAATAACATAATTAATATAATATTAATCTTTTAAATATAATTATATATATCATAAAAGTGATATAATGAATAAAAATGGGTCACATCGCTTTGTGAAGGTGATAGTTCACACGTACGCACGAATGATGTTATCATTTCTATGCACATGGAAAGTAAGAATTTGGTTGGTATATTATTATCCTAGAATATTTAATATGTCATTAATATCACATAATAATATTAATTCCATTTTTACAACCATTCATGAGATACGGTTATGATAAACTATTTATATTGGTTCGTGGAGGTGATAGTTCACACATACGCATGAACTATTAAATCATTTCCCATTTAACGGAAGTGTAGATTGATTAAGGTGATGATATTATCATAATATCATCTCATTATATTTGTTATATTTTATTAATAATTTCATCTATGAGTAATAATATTTTAAAGAAGTGTGAAAAAAAATAAAATACAATTACTTAAAGAAAATAATACATCTTCTTTGGTTGATCACCTTTGATGAACACCATAACACCTATAAATAGGGTTTTATGCCTAAACTAATGCCTCAAAAATATCATTAGGGGTTTTGGGAAGGGTTTTGGTTAGATCTTGTTAGAACCAAAAAAAATTGGAAGTGTGAGTAATAGAGAGGAAAGAGTTCCTTTTATAGGAGAGGAGAGGGGCACCCTTGAAAATATTAAAAATATTAAATTAATATAAATTCAATTTCGATTTAAAATGGGTAAAAATTTATTTATTGAGAATATAGATTTATTATGGGTAGAAATATATTCATCCAATTAAAATTAGACAAGTTTCAGAACATTTTTAATCCTTAACTGTTTGTTTTAACCCCTTTTAACTCTTACCATTTGATCAAGTAATTTACACTTAGAGGGTTAAAATAATTACCAAATCATTCCAAAAGACCAATTAATGATTCATTAGGTATATTTATATAGTTATATAAAAATTTCAGAAGAATATTATATTTTTATAAATTTATATCATTTAATCAAATATTTTATATTTTAAAATATGAATTATCTCAATTTTGACACTATTCATTACATGAATTTTTAAAATATCAAAAAAAACTTGATTCCTTAGAAAAAGTACATTAAATCAATCCTTAAATGTCATATGAATCCATAAAATTATTTTCTAGAATAAAATATTTCAAATTATGTTTATTTTAATATTATTAATATCATTTATTTGATTCTTTATTTAATAAATCTACCATTGCATCATCTTTGTGTCATTAATAAATTTAAATTTTTAATTACTAAAAATTATAAATAAATTTTCATGTTTTAGGTAATAATTTTATATTTCTAATTACTACTTATATTTGAATATATCACTTACATAACCCAATATTAAAACTGTTTTATTAAGAGGAGACCTACTTATGACATATTTGTCTTTAATTTAAATTAAATGTTATAAATTTCATAATAAAATACAAGCTGATTAAAAATGTCAAAATTTCATCACAAAAATGTTCAGGGTAAATAATAACTCATTTAATAATATTATTTAAAGTGTTAGGGTAATTTTATAATATTACAATATTAATTTTACCTTTAATTACCTTGTTTACCTTTAACCGCGGTAAATAAAATAATAAAGTTACCAATCACAAAAAATTATTTCGATCCTATTAGAACATGTCTTTTATCCTAAATATAACCATGTTTTTGCATTTTTGAAAATTAAATTCATATAATTTTTTAAATTAGGTTTAACAATAATCTCATTGATGGATCGAGAAACCCTGTTTTTTAACTAAAACATTCAAAAGTTCACATAGTTTTTCTATTTAATTTTAATTTGAAAAAAGAATACAATGAACTAAATTGGATTAAATGGTAAAATCTTAATCTAATAATTCCATAAAACCATGTAGAATTATAAGCTAACAATATAAATAAATTATATGTGAAATCCGTTTTAAATTAAAATGCAGTATTTTTCATTATTCATTAAAGTATAAAAATTACCCTAAAATACCAAAAATCTATCCAAACGAAATTTTATTATCCCACTTTAAAATAAGAATTTTATTATTTTAAATAGAACATATAAAAGTTTCAAAAACTATATTTAAAAGGGTTCTTCATCAAAAGGCGGAAAAATTGCATTTTTCTAAATACTTCTTTTATTCAAAAAATGAATTTATTCTTATATTAGGTCTAAAACACATATAATATGAATTTTAAATATTTCATTAAATATATTAAAAATATATTTAATTAATAAAATCCATAAAAAGTGATTTTTTTTATTTTATAAACTCAGCAATTTTCATTTAAATAGTTTCTTCAGAAAAAACACATCTTTTGTATTCAATTGGTTTTAATTTAATTTTCTAATTAATTTGGTGGCCAATGAATAATTATATAAACATTTTTAAACCATATTTTCATAATTAATTTAACATTTTTTATTCCTACCATTATAACAGTTAGGCAATAACTACTACTTAAAATAATAATATATTATTTTTCTGTTTAAACTCTGTCTTTAATGCAATGTAAGATTTCGAAGAAACAAATTATTGTGTGTCTGGTACTATATTTGACATAAAATCCTATTAAGGTAAAATATAATTCATAAATATTAATAAATATTAAAAGGTATTATTATATAATTACCTGATATTTTACATTCTTCCCCCCTTTTGGAAATTGTGTCCTCGCAATTTTAAATTTGAGATTGGTAACTAAAGTTTAACTTTTCAAAATTACTTCATTAAAATCCCACATCGTAAAAGGAGTCAATAAAACTTCCACTTTAAAATAAAGAAATTGAAGTATGAATTTTACCTGAGATAATGAATTCTAGGATTTCATGTAAGAAATCTTGGACATGGAAGAAGAAACTAACTCTCATAGATTAATAGAGAGTAATTGGGAACTTGATCATGGGAAAATTAACCATCACAATATCATAAATATGTGACGGGTCAAAAATCCTTTGATAAAAGTAATCGAATGACATATTTTTTACTTAAATGTTCTTTTTATATAGTTGATGAATTATTTTACTACTTAGAATAAGAACGTAAGGAAATATACTTACTTGAAAAGTGGAGGTTTATTAATTAATCAAATTCCATCACAAACTCATATTTTTCCCTAAACGGTGAGTATTCATGTGGAATCGTTTACCCCTAAAACACTAGAATGAACTTATATATAATCAAACAATACAAAAAAAACTAACTATCTATTTCTCCAATCTTGAAACATTAACCAAGACCAATATGGTTAGGATAAGATAAAACAATTATCCAAAAAGAATAAACCATTGGATGATGAAACACTTCTTTTAATATAAAAAATTCAAATGTAATACCAAATGTTCAACATAGACAATTCAAAACATAATTTCCTTAAAATCCCTCAAAATAATCCAAACTAAGTTTAAAACCTAAAACTCAGAATAATTTTATTACATAGTCTTTTATCTCCAAATAACACTGATCACTCTTAATTTCTCATACCGAAAAGTAGTTTTAAAAAACACATATTCTCCAGGATTGGTTAATCATTTCCATAAATAACCCAAATCACCATAAGTACATAATTAAATAATATATTCTTCCAAAATATAATTCAACAATTACTCCACCATTAAAATCACATAGTATTCTATTTACCTTAATCATATAAAGTTTCCAAAATAGTGAATGTCTTCCAAAATAATATTTATCACCTAATCCCCAAATAATTTTACTATACCAAGGATATATATTCGATAAAACATAAGTTCCCAAAATCAACTTCTTATTATTCCATTAACTCTTTTAACAAAAAAATGAAATATTAACCATGGACTTCTCACAGGCCAGTGGTAGGTGATAATTCCTTATAGAACTTCATTTGTGGGTTCGATTTCCATAGCCTTGTTTATCACACTGGGTTATCACCCTTCCTGTGGGTTGTCCTTTTCCAAAAAATTAGATAATTTTATAACATTCCCAAAATGATATAAAATCCTTAAAAATAATTGTAACATGTTTATCCTCAAATTTTATCCCATACCTTTCATTTTAAACCCAAAATGTAATAACCCATAATTACCTCAAAATCAAAGATCATATAAACAATAATGGTTGTTCATACCTTTGTAATTATGTACACACGAAAGGATAATTCTTCATCAAAAAACATTTTCACATAACAAACTTTAGGATTACACATACTAGAAAAATTCTTCAAAAGTAATCCCATCATCAAAAGTAAATTTATACTCTTAAACATTTCATCATCCTATAGTCTACCATAACTCTTAAATCCATTATATATAGACTTTTTAATCATTTATCATTCTCCATGATAATTTAACCATGATTTCCCATATTATTACTTAATACTTATTTCCTACAAAAAACATGAATCATGTCCTAAGATTAAATAATGTAAAAACATGGGACAAGAAATAATACATACCATTCATAGGTCATTTTCAGTTTCTTCATCTTCAATTGAAATGGCATTAGGTTTTCATAAACATATATTTTTATGGTTCTCCTAATCACATTCATAAACATTCTTCATAGGTCATTTATTTACATAATTAACAACTCCCCACATTTAAAACATTCAATTGATAACTATGAAATAAATTATTTCCCTCTCTTGGAATAAATTGAATGCTTCCTTTTTTCCTTTTAAAATTATTGCTTTATGACCTTAATTTCCAAATATATAACATCTTCTCATCCATTTGAAATATTTTCCTAGGTGTTTCTTTCCACATCCTCAATACATATTTCATTTAATATACTTAGCTTTATGATTATTACCTAAACTTCTATAGGGATTCATTTCTATCATATATCATTCATTATAAAACCCGCCAAGGTTCCATTGGCTAATCATAAATCCAAATAGTTGGTTTAGAATAACCATGAGATTTATCATTATAGATCCTATTTAATTCAGTTTCTTATTCAGAGAACCACCACATTTTCTTCACATACATTGTTACTTAGGTGTATGGTCGATCTATACATTTACAGAAACCAATAAGGTTAGTGTGAGTATATGAATAAAATCATCATACAATATCTTATGATAAAGATAAACACTAAAATATAATTATTCATGTTATGTCAAATTCGGTTAATTTATTTAAAGAAAACTATGAATCTTTCTATTATTTTAACCATTTTGGTTATATATAACTTGTAACTTATTCTTAAATATCAACCTAACCTCTAAAGTTTTATAAACCATCCTCTCATACCAACTATAATCCCCATACTTAAAAATTACTTAATCTTGAGTCAAGTCAATAATATAACTTTCATTCACATCAAATAAATTTTTATTTTGAGAGATTTAGAGAATTAGTCCATAAATCATACATAACAACTCAAGTATTACAAAGTAGACACTTCTACACACTCTCTGTTTTTTTCATAAAATAAAAAAAATAAAAAAAATGGTTTCATTTCATATTTTAACTTTATAAATTTTACTTGATCCCATCCTTGACTCTATTATACTTTAAATCCAATGAAAAACATTTCAAAACTTTATATAAGCACAAAAAACATTATTTTTGTTGTTTTGTAAAGAAATTAAAATTCTTTATATAAAATGATGTCGTTTTAAATGTTTTGAATGAATTAAAAGTAAAATGGTTTGATTATACACCATATAAAATAATGTGGTGTATTACACTAAAATATACTTCAATGAAAGGAGATTGAGATGAATCCCCTTACCTTGAGTCGGAATCATCTCGTACATTCATTATCTTCCTAAAAAACTTAGGTTAATTTCTACTTGATTTTGAAACTTTTTCAAGTTAATTATTCCTTTTATATCACTTATTACCATTTTATAATAATTATATTATTATTTAAGTCAACGTTATACATTTTTTCGATATTCGGTACTTGAGTCGAAAATGAACTTGGTGCGATGTTAATAGTACATGTGTTCATAATTACTTTATATCCATAATAATATTGATGACATTATTATAATTTTTAAACATAAATTATTCCTTTAAATCAAACCATGAAGTGTGTCTATGAAAAATTAACTACGTTATAATCTTGGAGATAGTAAGTCGTACGTACGCATGAGTAACGTTTTACATTTTTCATTGATCACTATAGAAATAAGTTAAGTATTATTTTAACATTAAATAATGATAATAACATCATTAATATCATATTAAATATTTAAATATACTTATATATATTATACAGGTTATATAATGAATAAAAACATGTCACATTGCTTCGTGGATGTGATAGTTCACACGTACACACGAACGACGTTATTATTTTTTGGTGCATGTAAAGTAAGAACAAGATTGAAATATTATTATATTATAATGATTAATATGTCACTAATATAACATATGAACATTAATTTTATTATTATAACCAGTCATGATAGATGGTTATGAAAAAACAAATTAGATCGGTTCCTGGAGGTGATAGTTCACATATATGCACGAATGATTAATTCCTTTCCCATTTAATGGATATGGAGATGGATTTAAGTGATGATATTATCATGATAAACTTTTTGTATATTGATTATATTGGATTTATTATTTCATATAGATATAATAATATTTTAAGTAAGTGGAAGAATAAATAAAATAGAAATACTAAATAAAAATGATACCTCTCCTTCGGTTGATCACCATTGAAGAACACCATAACACATCTAAGTAGGATTTTGGCCTAAAATAAGGCCAAAATAATGTGGGTAGGGATTATAGTAAGGTGTTTTTTCAATAATTTCTGAACCAAAAGGTTTTGTAAGTGTGAGTAATAGAGAAAAATGGGTGCCTTTTTATAGGAGAGGGGAGGGGCACCCTTGGAATTATTAAAAGTATTAAATTAATATAAATTCAATTTTAATTCCAAATGGGTCAAAAATAAATTAGTTATAATACAGTATGATTATGGGTCTAAATATAATCATAAAAGGAAAATTAAACAAGTTTTATTGTTTTCTTAATCCTTGCCTTTTATTAATCCCTTTTAACTCTTATCATTTTATCAAGTAATTTACACTTAGGGGATTAAAATAATTACCAAATCATGCCAAAAGTATAATAAATGAGTCATTAATGAAATTATTTGATTTATATAAACTTTTTTTCTGAATATTATATTTTTCTTAATTTTATATATTTTAATTAAATACTTTATATTTTAAAAAATGAATCATGTCAATTTTGACACTATTCATTACATGACTTTTTTAAAATATCATAACAACTTGATTACTTCAAAAAAACTACATTAACTTAATATTAACATGTATTATTCATTCATAAATTTTTTTAAGGAATGAAATATTTTAAATTATATTTATTTTAATTTTATTAATATCATTTATTTGATTCTTTCATTAATAAATCTACTACTCAATGTTCTTTGTGTCATAATTAAATTTAGTTATTTCATCCCAAAAAACAGTAAATAAATTACCAAGTTTTAGGTAATATTTTTATATTTTTAAGGTCTATTTACATTTAAATATATTACTTACATAACCCTATATTAAAATTATTTTAGTAAGAAGATGCATATTTATGACATATTTTCCTTTACTTTAAATTAAGTGTTATAAATGTCATAATCACACCCAAGTGGCTTCCAAAGATCAACATTTTGTACCAAGGATGGTCATGGTCAATAATTACTTATCCAATAAGATTAAGACAAGTTTTGGGGTAGTTTTATAATATTATAATATTAATTTTACCTTAAATTAACCTATTTACCTTTAACCATGGTAAATAAAATAGTAAAGTTGCTATTCACAAAAATTATTTTGATCCTATTGAACCAAATTATTCAAACTGAGCAAAACCATGTATTTACATTTTTAAAATTTAATTCACATAAGTGGTTAAATTTGGTTTAACACTAATCTCATAGACAGATCGAGAAAACGGATTTTTTAACTAAAATATTCAAAAGTTCACATAGTTTATCTATTTAATTTTAATTTAAAAAAATCATTCAATGAACTAAATTGGATTAAATTATAAAAAATTAATCTAATTATACCTTAAAACTATGTAAAAGGATAATCTAAAAATATAAAAAAAATTGACGAAAAAGCAATTTTGAATTAAAAGTAGTATTTTTCACTGTTCATTAAAATATGAAAGTTATTAAAAAAATAAAAAACATTATAAAAAACTAAATTTTATCTACCACTTAAAAATAATAATATTTTTTGAAATATAACATATAAAAGTTTCAAAAACTTTAATTAAAATGGGTTATCCATTAAAAGGCGGTAAAACTGTATTTTTTGAAAAATACTTCTTTTATCTGAAAAATATAATTTGTTCTTAAATGTTATCAAAAATATATATAAGATGAATTTTAAAAATTAAATTAAATATATTACTTATATATTTCATTAATAAAATACATAAATATTGATTTTATTATTTTATAAACTCACTTATTTCATTTAAATAGTTTTTCCATAAAAACACATCCTTTATATTCAATTAGTTTTTATTTAATTTTCTAATTTATTTTCTAACCAAAGAATAATATTTATATAAACATTTTTAAAACATATTTTCATAATTTATTTAACACCATTCACTCCAACCATTCTAATTTCTACATGATAATTACCACTTAAAATAATAATATACTATTTTCTGTTCCAGCTCAGTCTTTCGTGCAATATAAGATTTCATAGAAACTCGTTGTTGCTTGTTGGGTACACTATCAGACATAGATTACCTTTAAGGTAAAATCTAATTCATAAATATTAAAAAATATGAAAAAAATATTATTCAATAATTACATGGGGTGTTACAAATCCACACTACCAAGGATATCAAAGTGGAAGGGGTTCACTCCCTAAACCATCATAGTAGTCAAGGTTCACTCCCAATGACATCATAGTGAACAAAGTCCATTTTTGAATTGGGTTCACTCCCCTTTCTAGTCTAATATATCTTAGGAGATATAAATCTTCGCCTATTGAATTGTAGGGATATATAGGTTCCACCCATTACATAATTAAAAACATTTGTATGTGTTCCAAAATATCATAAAACTTTCATCCTATCATAACTCATGAAATGATCATAAACATTTTATAATATCATAACCTATGGAAAAGTGACATATTTTATAATCATTTCGTCGTCACATAACCCATTAAAATAAGTGTGTTTTATAATTTTTTTGTCATGGTATAACCCATAGAAGAGAAGCAAGTTTCATAAACATCATTCCATAATAAACATAAAACATTCTGAAAAATAATAATTATTATATCCTTGGATAATATCCCTTTTAAGTCATAGGTAACATCAATGGATATCATCTTAGATGAAAAATGATTTTGAATGATAATTTAACCCATTTTCATTGGAAAATATCCTTCCCATTTTAAAAACTTTTTTCTAAACATAAAAATTTTTCAAAACAATTTTCTTCTAAAATAAAATTGTAAGATTATAAATGAAGCTTCAAAAAAATGATTGGTTATGAGGCTAATTATTTTTTCCATGCCATACATGTTAAAACTAAGAATCCTTTCACATTTTTGTTAAAAGACAAATGGGTGTTATTTGGAAAATGAAATGAATATTCGTTTCAAAATATTTTTTTAAATGTCAAAAAATGTTAAAAAATAATAATAAATCATTTGGATAAAGTTAAAAACATTTTTTAGAACACATTTATAAAACATGGTTTGGGAATAAAAATGATTTTTCGGATGAAGAGATAAATAAAGATCGTTTTTCTTAAAGAAATTATTTTGGACTATTGAGTACAAAAATAAAAGAAAATGAAGGGTAAATATGTATTCTCATGAAATAACCATAGGAGGGGAAAATTTATGATTTTCTTGAGAGATGGATCATAATATTTTATTATTTGAAACATAATCATAAACAATCCTGATAAACGATGAGATTGTATTATAAAATATTTACCACATTGATAACATTAAATTTTAAGACCCATGAAGAAATAAAATTAAATGAAACATAAAATATCATGAGAATAAATAAATTCATTATATTAAATTTAAAATGTTCAATATACACCTCATTAAAGAGGATAGGTGTATAACTCAACATATGTCTTAAGGAAGGAAAATTGAGGAAACAATACCTTATAGTTTTGGTAACTTTTGAACAATATACCCTATGTAAGAGAGATATTAAAATGGATATGTATTTCCTGATAATTATTAGGATAAAAATCATAAAATACGTTCATGGGAAGTATATACACCACATTAATGAAATAGGTGGTGAATATGGCATGTGTCTCACCAAAGTAAAATGTGAGATGTAAATATCATACCTTAAGTCTTGAAATTATTCATACACATTAAAAACCCATATATAATAAATATATGTTTATAATAAATATATTAAATAAACATAATTATATATATCATTCTATATATGATTTACTTATGATTTTTATTGCCCGTTTATTTTCAATTTCATGTTAAAGTCGCATTTTGGGAAATAACTACTTTGTTTTTATTTTAAATTTTTGGTCCTATCACATTGATCATGATTCAATAATATCCAAAATTTCAAACATGAAATAAATATCATGTATATTCATTATATATTTTTTATATTAATCCATAATAGTTATAGACAAAAAATGAAATATATTGTTCGTGGAGACTGTAGGTTTTATGTACACATGAATATTGTTTCCGTTTTCATAAAGGAGTAAAAAATAAATTTAAATGATATTCCACCGATAAAGAATCATTTTTATGTCTTCTATATTACATATTTTCATTATAACCATCCTTATTATCTTCCATTCTATGTGTGAATGAATCACATCACTTCGCGAAGTGGTAGCGAGCCGTACACATGAGCGACGTTATTATAATCCCATAGAATTCAAAGTATGAAGGTATAGGTGATATAATAATTACATAAGTATAATAATATTATAAATTTAATATAAAAACATTTAATCCATAATTATATCAATATATTAGATGTAGTGATAGAAAATGAATAACATCGGTTCGCAAGGAGGTAATTTGTCATACACATAAATGATGTTTTTGTATCTCATTTGAAGGAAGAGGAGATAGTTGCACGTCATTCCCTTAAAATAAAAAATATCAAAATATTTAACATAATTAGGTTCTTTTATCAAAATGTTTTAATAATAATTTAAGGAGGTTGAGGAAGAAGTAAAATTAAATGTTCGGTTACTGGTGTTACCACTTCTTCAAACAACTTCTTTTGGTTTGCACCAAAACGATTATTAGGATGGATTTATGAATAAACTAAGGCTTCTAGGATGGTATAAGGGAAGAAATAAAATCACTTGGGTAGTTAGTAGATGAAAAAAAAATTAATTGTGAAGATCATAGGAGAGGGGTGTCCTTTTAAAAGTGTGGTGAGTGACACACTTGTAATTTTTGAAAACAAAATGTGTGCCCTCATTTTTCTCAAGTAAAAAGGCTCCAAAATGGAACACTCAATGGAATAGAAGATATAAGGTCAAAATATGGCCATAAAATGGGTTTTGGAAAATTTTTGGGTCATTTTTAACCCTTATCTATTTAGTTTAACCCACCCACCCACCCCTAGATAAACCTATTTCCACATTTACCGCGGTAAATAATTTTTACTACTTTTACTATTCATTATGGTCAAAAATTAAGTTGAAATTATTATATAAAATATATTATACAAATTAAAAATTTGGAATCAATTTTTAAAAATTCCATTCACATAAGAGTAAATGTTAAATTTTAAAATCAATCCCACAGACACAATGAGAAAGTGAGTTTTCAAATAGAAAAATGTTCTAATGTTTTAAAAGTATTTTTATCAAAATTTAATATGAAAATGATTCCAATGAACTAAATTGGATTAATTGATATATTATTGAATTAATTTTCCTTTTCAACGTATTTTTTTAAAAATTATCATTATAAATTCTTAAAATAGGTAGTTTTCAAAAAAAACCATTATTTTTCAGTTTTCATCGAGAAATTAATCTTTTTAAGAAAAATCCCAAAAAATCACCCTAAGATAATTTTTACATGATGATTTTAAAAAAGAAGTTTATTTTATCAAATTAATTTTCTAAAAGTGCCAAAAATTAATTTTATTATTTTTCACAAAAAAAATAAATAAAAGGCATTGTTTCAAGAAAATAGTATTTTTGAAAGATATAAAGACTTTACCAGAAATTAATTATTTTTTATATAAAACCATTATACATAAGATTTATAAAGTATCCATTACTATTAATATCTCTAGGTTTAATGATTATTTTATAATGCTCATATTTATATAATAATATTAATAATATATCGAGGTTTGTTAAAACTCGATGTTGCTTGTAATTCAAGCTAAACTCAGTGTTGTGTGAAACACTGGTTATCAAAAAAATTAATTTATCAGAAAAATAATAATAATTCATAAAAACTTAGGTTTTTATATTCTACCCCTGTTAAAATTAATATCCCTCTTAAAATTCTATTACTCTGATACAAACAAATGAGGATACTTATGTGTCGTCATATACTCAAGTTCCAAGTATGTTCTTCAAAATGGTGGCTTCACCAAAAAACATTAACTAGGTGAGTGGTATTATTTCATATAACTTTCTATGTATGACATAGAATCTTCACTATTTGATCCTCATATGAAATATCCTTATCTAGGGGTATGAATTCTGAGTTCAGTACATGTGAAGGATCTGGAATGTACTTACTTGAGAGAGATACTTTGAACACATCATGAACTTGAGAGAGGTTTAGTGGAAGAACAATTGTTAGGCTACTAGCCTAACATAGTCAATAATTTGAAATGTAATTATATAAATAGGTATTTATTTTACCTTATTTTCTAATCTCATTACGTTATTCCATGGATAAATTCTTAGAAACACCTTGTCACCAACTTTAAATTCTAAATAACACCAGTAATTTTTAGTATAACTTTTCTATCTGCTTTGAGTTGGACTGATGTGTTTCTAAATTCCTATTACCTTCTATTCCATTTCTTAATCCATATTAGGTCTTAATTTAATTACTTCTTCAACTTCATTCTATCACATTAGAGACCTACACTTCTTTCTATATAAAGATTCATAAGGATCCATCTGAGTTCAGGAGTGAAATCTATTTTTGTATAAAAAATCAATTATATGAAGGTGTTGATCCCCAATGCCTTTAAAATACATATAATAAGATATCAACATATAATTTATGTATTTAATTGTTCTCTAAAACTAAAAATCTATATAAGGATAATATGAAATGATGAAACTTAACTCTGTATCTATATCCTATTGAATACTTCACTAGATCATTAACATAAACCTTGGATCTCGATCAAATACAATATAATATGGTACTCCATGAAAAGTTATTTCTAAATTAACATGTCTTCTTTAAATATTTCCAAGAGATAATTATTCCCTAATAGTGATTAAGTGTGCTAATTTTTTAAGGTGATTGACCAGAACCCATATAGAATTATTCCCTTTTATGATTTGGGGAGTCCGATTACAAAATTCATATTGATGTTTTCCCATTTAAATTCTAGTATATGTAATGGATATAACATCTCCTTATAATTTTATCTCATATCCTTAACTTTATTACATACAAACGAGCAAGATAAATGTTTTGTGATATCCCTCTTCATGCCATCGCACTAGAAATTCTCTTTTAAATCTCTATGCATATTTATACTTCCATAATGAATAAAGAATGAAGAACTGTGATCTTCCTCTAACAACTCCTTCTTCAAATTTTTTATGGAAGGAACATATACATTATTTCTGAAACTTATCATTCCATCATGATCAAGGTTAATATTTAAAATATTCCTAACCTTATTTTGTAGCTCTATATCTTCCTTTTACACCTATTTAATATTTACTAGAATATATGTTTGAAAATTCAGTTGATAAAGACACGATTTCTAACCTTCAATAAATATTTCTAGATCCATAATTTGAAAATATAGAAATATTGGATCTTTTGTGACCCTCATCATGGATAAGCTATCATGATCCTTTTGACTCAAATAATTTCCCACCTTGTTTTCTTTTTTAGGATGGTAATATATTGAGTATACATAATATTTAATCATCTATAACCAACTTATATATTATATATTCAAATCCTTATCTATTAATATATACCTTAAAATTTTGTGATTGGTATATATATAACACTTTTCTCTATAAAGATGATGCCTTTATATCTTTGATGAAAAAAATTATTGTAGCTAACTCTAAATCTTGAGTTGGGTAATTTTTCTCATGAACCTTCAATTTTCATGAGTCATAAGTTATAACCTTGTTATTATGAATAATAACACATCCTAATACATTCTAGTATGAATCACTACAGATGAAAACCCATTATCCACAACTGGGTAATGTAATCACTAGTGTGGTGACTAATATTCTCTCTGGATCCTTAATATTTTTCTCACACTCATCTATCCAGAGGAAGTTATAACTCTTCTAGATAAACTTGGTGAGTGTATTAGATAGTTATGATAAATTCTATAAAAATTATAGATAATATCATGTTAAACAAAGAAAAATATATATCTCAGTCATTATGTTTGGTCTGGTCCAACACTTAATAGCCTCTTTCTTTGATAGAGCTATTGATATACCCTCTATTGAGATTATATAAACAAAAAAGAAATATGTTTCATCCAAAATTCACACTTTGTAAATTTTTTATATATTTTATCCTCAATTAGGATATTTAGTATAATTATAAAGTGATCTTAAGAATCTTCCTTACTCTTGCAATATATAAGAATATCATTTTTAAAGACTACCATAAACTAATCAAGGTAATCTTTAAAGACTCTATTCATTAAATATATAGAGTCATTGAGGGAATTAGTAATGTCTATTGACATCAATATATATCCATAATGTCCATAAATTTTATATAATTATATCCTGGGTATATCCTCCTTCTTGACCCTGAGTTGATGATATCCAGAATGAAATTCAATCTTGGAAAAGTATTGAGCTCCACGCAGTTGATCAAATGGGTTATCAATATGAGGTATAAGATACTTTATCTTGATTTTGATCTTTTTTAGATCATGGTAATGAATTTATAGTTTTATTCATCCATATTTATATTTAATAAAATGAATAGGTTCACCTCAAAGTGGTACACTTCGACAAATGAATCCCTTTTCAACCCTCTCCAGGAGTTTCATTTTCAATACTTACAGCTCTATTGTCTCCATTCTATTTTGAGTCTTTGAAATTTATTTAGCAATAGGAAGGATTAATATTGAGAACTCACCTTTATATTTTTGTGTAAGTCTAGGTAACTCTTCTATAAATACATCAAAAAAATATCTCACAATAGGTGTATCATTGATGGTGAGTTTCTCCCCAACTGTCTGAGTTAAACACTCCATTTTAATAGCAATAAAAACCCATAAAATAAATGTAATTTTCATAAAAAAAATCCATATTTATAATCAAATTGATATATGATAATAAGTTGGTTTGGAATATCAAATATAACTTATTTTCCTTGTAAATTGATGTGGGATTTATATAGATATATCCAATTCTTTCCTAAGATAAAATCAAATTTAACCACTGGAAGAATGGAAAGATTTATAGGAAGCACATTCACACAAAATTCAATCATACAGGAATCATATACTTGACATGTGATCATCATAACATTTTGGGTTTTCACTAATAATTCTATATCTAATAATTTTTATGGAATCTTGATACCCTTATAAAATTCTTCATATATGAAATAATGAATGGATCTAGAGTAAAATAAGACATTAGCAATTCTAGAGTGGATGGTAAGTGTACCTTTTGTCATATCATTATTGCACCACTCTTCAGAAATAGTGATCACATGATATTTACCCTTATCTATTAGTTTAATAGGTTTTATACGTTGATCATCATCATTAAGCTTAGGATTTGGTCACTTGTAAGCATAATTACCATACACCTTTCATATAGAGCTCTATATTGTGGGTGTGGTATTTTATATAGATTTTTATCTATTTTTATCATTATCTAACTTCTTCCCATCACATTGGCATTAAATTAACAGAAGATCTTCCCTTATACACTTAAAACATTTATTATTACCCTTAGTACAATTTCCCCCATGTTTCTTTCCACACTTTGATAATAATATAAATCTCATATTCTTCTCTATATGGTTATTATATTTTCCTTTTAATTCCATTTTTCTCTTCTTTTAAAACCCCTAATATTGATATATAAATCTAACCTCCATTTCCACCTTGATAACACATAGAAATATTTATTCACAATTACTGATGTATCTTCTGTCTAACACCATTTTGAGACTTGTTTTGAAGACACTGAATAATCAATCAACCTTACTTCAAGGTTGGATAATAATACCAAAAGTGTACCGCGCAAGTCTTGTAAAAATTTCATCATAGGTACCAACATATTCATCATCATTTTTCATTAGCTCAAGAAAATCATTTTCTGATATCGTATGAAGAATAAAAGGAAATTAATTAATGAAAAATAATTTCTTAATCACATTGAAATATATGGAGTCTATGTCATCATATTCCCTTATATTATTGATGAGAGTCTACTATTGGTATGTCTCTCTAACCAAATGATATTCATCCAAAATGAATTTTTCATGTTTAGAATACTGGAAAATGAAAATATATTTTCAGTGCTACTGGTCCATTTCTTAGAAACTAGTGAATCAATGGATCCACTAAAGAAAGGTTTATGTTTCCTCATGATGTAATCAATGATATGTTGTTCCCTCATATTCTCATTTTGAATTTCAGCATGATTCATTACTTAAGAGAGTTTTGTAACACTAGAAATGAGATTTTTCATTCCATCTCCCATAATTTTTGGATTGTTAGGAGAAAAATCATTTCATTTTTCATCACATTAAGAATTAATATAACTACTTCCAGTTTCATAATTTAACTAAAACAAAAAAGCATTGTGTAAGAAATAATAATCATTGTGGAGAACCACATAATCATGAAATGTTACTTATAGAATTATAAATAAGGAAACATTATTATTCATCTATGTAACACTAAGTTTATCAAAGGTTGTTTATACACATAATCTATTTAAATCCTTCATAATCGTTCATAAAGGTTTTTTGAATTTCCAAATCATATCCCCAAGGATTATCAAACACGATGTGCAACGAGGCCCATTTTCACACACTAGGTGATGATCGATTCCAACTCAATGTAGCCTTTTTGAGTTATTATGAATATGTAGATATGGTCCGAATCTAAATCCATGTGATTTATCTATACAGGGTTATAATTTCTTGGAAACCACTCACTCTATCCCTTAGCAAAATTCCATGACATTTTCTTTTACATTGTCTCATCCTTAGAATTATCCTTAGACATGTCCTTTGGGATCTCACTAAATGTTTCTCAACCAAGATTCCAAATGTTAACAAAACCTATACAATGATAATAACTATAGGGTCCTAGGAATTTAATACATCAATATTACATCATATTTTGATTAACATTCATTACATTACAAAAATAAATGCTTGGTGATTTTAAAGGTGTACTACCTTTGGAAATATGGAAACCTAAATAAATAGTTTATAGGTTAACTACAATATCTATCAATATGATATTTATCTCTAGAAACCTCAATATAAAAATAATGTATAATACATTTCTTCATTACTTGGGGAAAGGAAACATAATAAAGGGTGAGCTCATATGCTCGCTAAGGGAAAACAATGGAGATATGTAAGAAAAATATGAGAATAAGGGTATAAGAAAATAAACATAACATTTGAAAACTATACCCACCATATAAAATATCAAAATATTGAGTCATAGAGTAAATATTATCAGTTCATAAGAAATGAATCATAAGTAAATCAAAGAACATGAGACATTAGAAATAAAATTGGTATAAGACATAGAATTGTGGTGTGCACTTATGCAAAGAAAATAATTTCCATAGTAGTTAAGGTTAACTAAAAAGGCTATCATAGTGGAATGGGTTCACTCCCCAAACCATCATGGTAGTCAAATTTATCTCACAATACTATCATAGTAGAAAAATTACCTTACTTAACTAGGTTCAATCTTAATTATATTCATCTCTATCTCATGAGATATAAATATTTACCCAATTCATTAGAGAGAGATATATGTCTCACCCATCACATAATTAATCATAAAAATGTGTGTTTCAATATTATAAAACATTAATCATATTATAACCCATGAAATTAAATGGGTTTCAAAAAAATCATCATATCATAAACTATGGTAAAGAGACATGTTTCATAATCATTTCATCATTTCATCAAAACACAACCCCAGAAAAGAAGTGGGTTTCATAATCATGTTATCATGTTATAACCCATGGAAGAGAAACAAATTTCATAAACAACATTCCATCATAAAAAAACAATTCAATGAAAAAATAATAACTATATCATTAGATCATTTCATTAATAAGTCACAGGTAACATCAATGGATATCATCTTTGATCGAAAATGAATTTGAATGATCGTTTAAAACTTTTCTTGAAGAAAATATCCTTTCCACTTTGAAAAAACAATTTTTTAACATGAAACAATTTAAAAATATTTTTATTTTAAAATAAACTTGTAATATTATAAATGGTTATTCAAATCAATGATTTTTTATGATGGTGGAGAATTTTTTTCATATCTTACACATTAAAATGAAGATTCCTTTCATATTTTTTGTAAAATAAAAATAGGCATTTCATGGAAAAAGATATGACTTTAAAAAAAATTTAAAAATTAAAGTATAGTTAAAAATAACTTTAATAAATCATTTTGATAATGCTAAAAACATTTTTGAAAACACTTTTAGAAAACATGGTTTTAGAAGGAAAAATGAGTTTTTGACCAAAGAGAGAAATAAAGATAGTTTTTCTAAAAAACATTGTTTTGAAATATTGAGTACATAAATATAGGAAAATGAAGGTAAAACATGTATTTTTATGACCTAACCAGAGGATAATAAAAGTAATGAGAAATTGATATATGGATCATAATATTTTATAATTGAAAACATAATCATAAACAATTTGGATAAATGATGAGATTGTAATATAAAATATTTACCACATTGGTAAACATAAAATATCATGGGAATAAATATATTCGTGATATAACATATCAAAGCGTCTGTATATACACTTCATTAAAGAAGAAAGTTTCATAACATAACATATGTCTCAAGGACGGAAAATTAAGACAAAAATCAGTTACCATTTTGGATACTTGTGAATCGTAAACCCCATGAAAGAGAGATAATAAAATAGATATGTAAGTCCCAATAATTTTTCTTAGAAGAATCATAAAATACATTCGTGGTTAGTATATACACTATATAAAATAAATATTTGGTGAATATGGGATGTGTCTCATAGAAGTAAAATATGAGATGTAAATCTCTTACCTTAAGTATTGAATTCCTTTGTAAACGTTAAAAAACTATTTTATAATAAATATAAATTTATTATACATATATTAGAGAACCATAATTATCTATATCATACCATATATGATTAACTTATGACATTTTATTACTCATTTATCAACAAGTAAATGTTAAAGTCACATTTCGTGTAATAACTGCTTTGTTTTTCGTGTATTTTTAAATTTGTTTTTTTGTCATATAAATTTGATCATAGATCCACCATATCTATAATTTTAACCATTATATAAATATAACATATATTAATTATCAAATTTTTTATATTAATCTATAAGAGTTATTGATAGAAAATTAAATACACTGTACTTGGAGACAGTAGGTCATACATATGAAAGAACATTGTTTCCATTTTCTCAATGGATTAAAAAAATAAAGTTAAGTGAAATATTACCATTAAAGAATCATTTTTATGTCATATAAATCACATATTTTAATTTAAAAATCCTCATTACCTTCCATTTAAAGCATGAATGAATCACATCACTTCGTAAGGTAGTAGTTCGTCGTACACATGTGCGACCTTATCATATTCCCACATAATGGAAAGTATGAAGTTATATGTGATATAATAATTCCTATTTTATAATAATATCATAAATATCATATATAAACATTAAATATATCATTATATATAGTAGTGATAGGTGTTTATGGAAAATGAAAAATATTGATTCTCGATGTGGTAGTCTGTCAACCACACGAATGATGATTTGGTATCCCATTTGATGGAAGAGGATATGGTTGTTGGTAATTTCATTAATATAAAAACATATAATTATATCTAATATAATAAGGTTATTATATAAACATGGTTTAAAAATAATTGTAGGATGTGGATGAAGAAATAAAATAAAACACTCGATTAGGAGTGTTACCTATTCTTTGAACTACTTCTTTTGGTTTGCACCGAAAGGATTCTAATGTTGGATTTATGACAAAAATAATTCTTATATGTGGTATTAGGGAATTTGGGAAGTTATTTTGGTAGGTATTAGCTAAAAAAAGTGTTTTTTTAATTGTTAGTAGGAGAGTATATGGGGTTTCCTTTTATAAGTGATGAGAGTGGCACAATTATAATGATTGAAAACAAAAGGTGTACCCGTGTTTTGGTCAATCCACAAGGAACCAAAAATGATAATTCTATATAATATAAGAAATTATGTCATAAAATGGTCATTAAATCAGTTCTTAATAATTTTTGGGTCATTTTTAGCCCTTATATTTTAAGTTTCACCCCCCAGTAAACCCATTTTTACCTTAACCATGGTAAATAATTTTTACAGTTTTTTCTATTAATTATGGTAAAAAATTAATTTAACCTTATTATATTATATAAATTATGATGATTCCAAATATGGAAACAATTTTTACAAATTACATTCATACAAGTGGAAAATTTTAATTTAAAATTAATACCGCAAATGCGAAAAGAATAGGGTTTTAAGAGAGAAAAATGTTCCAAGGTTTAAAGGGTTTTTATATCAAATTTTAATATGAAAATGATTCAAATAACATAAAATATATTAATTTATATATTATTGAATTAATTTTACTTTTAAACTTATTTTAAAACAAAACATAATCATATAAATTCTTTAAACAAAAAGGTTGTTTTCAATAAAAACCAATATTTTCACTATTAATTGAAAAATTATTATTTTTAGAAGAATCCCAAAAATTTACCCTAATATAGTTTTAAAATTAGGATTTAAAAATTATGTTTATTTATCAAATTAATTTTCTAAAGGTTTTAAAATATAATTTGATTATTGTTCACAAAAGGAGATAAAAACATTTTTTGAGAAAATAGTATTTTGAAACCATATAAAGATGTTATTTGGAATTATGTGTTTTCTATCAATATGTTTTATTTATATAAAACCACTATAAATAATATTTAAAAATTATTTATTGTTGTTCATATTGCTAAGTTAAATATATAGGTTATAATGGTCATGTCTAAACAATAATATTAATAATATATAATGGTTTGTTAAAATTTGGTGTTACGTGTAACACGAGATAAACTCAGTGTTGCATGTAATGTTAGATATAAAGTAATTTTAATTTATATGGAAAATATAATCCAAAAAAACTTTATGTCTTACAACCCGTAACCCTGAAGATTTTTATGGGGAAATTCAAGTTGTTTATCCTTGTAAGTCAGAAGCTTAGGAGCATTTATGAAGTAGCCGTTATGGAGGGGTTGTTCGGTGTGCCTTCTCTTTGGGCCATCAAGTCATGTACCAGGACTTGAGACTCTAGGACTATGTTCCATGTAAGGTTACCCCTCAACCAAATTAAAAATGGGATAATAAAAATAAAAAAATAAAAAAGACCTTCAGGCCTCAAATAAATTATATAATTATTTAAATAAGATATTAATATATCTTATTCCTATTAATAATATGAAATTTTTTTAATTAATGGATATAAATAATCTATTAAACATTTTTATAAACTAATATAATTTTTATAATTTTTTATATATAAAATTTCAAAAATAAGATTCTTTTTTTAGTAAACGTTATAGAAATCATATTTATATATATATAGTTATTATCATATAAATATTATTTAAATATATATAAATATGTAAATTTTAATGAAACTTATTTTTTAAGTATTTCTTTTGGATATTATTTGCTATATTTTCAAAACTAGGCACTGAGACGGCGTGAGATTTTGAGGCCCATTTTTTCTAGATTTAATTTTTAAAATATATTAAATATGTTAATATCACACTTTTTTATTTTTAATGAAGAGGTATAATAACACCCAAACAGGGTCTTGAATCATAAATCTAAGGCCATCATTAAGTTCACAGCATGAGATTTATCCTAGACAGGATATAACTTTAGAGTGCAGAAGATGTTCAGGTTGGGCGTGGTTGTGGGAGAACATTAAGATGAATTAATTAATTAAACTGATTAATTTTATTTAAATGAAACAACCTAATAACTTTCCTTCATAAACATGGTTATCTAAAATTTTTAGAGTTCTCCTCATAACCTTAAAAATTGTGAGAATCCATTAGATAGAATTGGAGGATATTTCAATGGTGAAAGATGACTGATTTGTGGATCATCAATCAGTGTGTGACAGAACTAGAGGGTCTCACCAACGAAAACATAATAAAATAATTCTTCATGATTGATTTATACAAATCATTCTAGGATGTTTTATTTTTAAAATTTCATCCATTTATTTTACCTTAGTCGAATGCGGATCAATTCCATGAACTTGAATTTATTCATGCATCGATGGGAGATCAAATTGATGGATTTATTTTATTTATTGATTTTTATCCCTCTTCATTCATGTAAATATACTACAAGAAATTGAGTCCGAACAAAAAATGGTCAAGTTTCTTTCCTCTCATCATATGGTTTACTGATTTCCCCCTCATTTCTTTACACTTTCATTACGGTCATTTTTTGGATTATAGTTTGATGATTGTCCGGTATTTGATCATTGTGTAGCAATTATTCAGTGCAATAGATTAATACCTCAAGTTTGGTTCACAATTGATGATGAGATTAAGGTGTGATGACCATGGTGTATGATCAAAGGCAGAATGAAATGGATTTGTGACAACTCTTCACCCTGAATTCGATTATGCAGCTACAAACAGTGAGTGTGGGAATTTCCTAAGTATATTCAAATCCCAAAATCCTGTTCTCTAATGATGGGAGTGTGGTTCAAACCTAGACTACAATGTCTAATAAGGGCAGTGGAGATGGAATGTATAGACAACATAGAGGAATAAACTAGCGGATATGAAAAATCTCGGGTTATAAGTCTTGTAATCAGAAGTTACACATTGTGTGGGACCCCCCTCCCCCAACCCACCCCCTGAATTTGATGTGAGGGTTTCCATGGAGAGTTAAATATCCCACACCTTGTGATCCTTTCACATGTCATGTGACACATTCTTAGGGGATCTATGCATAACTATAAGGTTGTAAGGTCATAGACATGGATAGATTACATGCACACGGTCCGATATACACAGGCACGACCAGATAGAATCGGCAGAGTTCTGGAATATCTCTACATGCCATGTACTATTACAATAGGTCGTGTAAATGAATATTTATACGTCATGTGAGTTAGAACCACACAAGAAGATTAGGGTTTTCATAGACACGCAATGTACTCTTCTATAAATTTCATGTTCCCCCTATGAGGGTGTTTGGAGCCCTTCATTTCTTTAGTCTAGACTAGTATCAGTTGAGTGTGTTCCTTTGGTCAATCCCATCGAGGGTACAGTGTAGAATTACGTCCACACATCCATATTATGATCCCCTTTTTTGGATGAGTCTTATATAGAGTTTTTGGTGTCCCTCTTGGAGACCAGAGTGTGGTCCTCTGTCATTTTATACCCAAGGTGGGGTTTGTGGAATTGGTGTGACCAACTTTAGTAGGGAGTTGGTCCTACATCAAGAATGTCATTTCATTAGTGTTCATGGTATCATAGGAGTATGATATGATACATAGTGGGTTGATCCATATTGGTTTTGTGTTGTCCCCTAGTGTTCCTGGGTTTGGTCCCCTATCTGAGTATTGGGTCTTCTGAGACCAATGATCTATCTTGGGTGTGACCTAATGATGATGACCACTTGGAAGACTGTCAACAATGATGGCATGGCTCATGGAGTGGACTCCCCCAAAAGTAGTATTACTTCAAGGAGTAACCTATGATCGGGAGTTTGGTTATGGCCTCCAAGAGGTGTGGTGTACTTCCTGATTATATCAGGGTTTTTCTTATAATTTATTGATTTCTATATCATTGTTATGATCTGACTATTCTTAATTCTTTGTGATTAGTATTTTCTAGGTGTTCTACTAGAAATTTTTATACTCACCCCTATATGGACTCTACCCACACATGTCATGTATTATGTAGATGATGTCCTATTTAATAGTTTCCTAAGAGGATAGGTAGCTGGTAAAGTATAGCTTGAGATTGAAAGACTGAGGTATTTTATGGGTGGTTTAATTTGACCATAGTACTCACCCTTGTAGAAGGTGGGACTCTGTAGTTTTTTTTCTTGTATTTGGCCCCTTTTTCACCTTCAGTACTTTAAAATCATACTATGATTGTGGGATCATAAATGTATGCATGCATTGGTTTTAGTGGTTTTACATTTCAGCATTGTATATTCCTATATCTGTGGGTGTGTGTGTATAGGTACATTACACTAATTTCTCCCATGGGTTTGATTTGCATACTCGGCATCAGGTTCTAGCCTCAGGCCTATTAGAGGGGGACTTAGGGTAGTCATGGATTGGGCCCCTTTCAGGTTAGTCTTTGACAGATTGGTATTAGAGTAGTCCATTCTACCTTAGGATTAGGGTCTGTGAGATTGGTTTGGGTAAATAGTATTAATTTTTTCATGTTTGGATTTCAAGATAGGGATTTTAGTGTTGGAGCGGCATCTGACAAATCCAAAAACTAGGAATATCATCACTTGACTTTCTACTCTGTAAGTGTAAACATTGGTTGTAGGTAAAACATTGTCACATCAATCATATTGTAGTGAGTTGTGGTTTCCATCTCTTTCTTGAGTAATCTCAACAGATGTACTTTTTGACAATGGTACATCTTGATTATTTTAGAATGCCTCTGTGAAGAGAACCATCTAGTATTATATTATGGTATCACAAGGATGATCCTCAGAATGAAAAGGCTTCATTACATGTTCTTATATTTTTTATAGAACCTCCAAGGGGTTTACCATGTATACCATCACCTTTTGACAGAAAGCTAGTGCTGGAAGTTCCAGTTGAGGATGCGTGCAAGTTGAGTGAACTTCATGAGTTCCAGAGGTAGTTACTGCCCAGTTTTTAGGAATATACAGAACCCAAGGTGGCTAAGGATAATCTAAAGGCAATCACTCATGTTTTCTGCCTTGTAAGGATGTATTCAGATCAAATGGTGGTCCTCTAAATGAGTCTTGTTCAACGATCTGCTGGGTGATGGTGGAGTTTAGTGACTCATTCACATGATAAGAAAAAAATCTCCTGGTTAGACTTTGAGAATCTCTTCATGGAGGATTTTTATCCAGAAAAATTATGATCAGTCCTCATATGGGAAATTATGCATCTATAATAGGGTAGTTTGACTATATAGAAGTATTCAATGAGGCTTATTGATCTCTCTCGATACTATATGCATATGGTGTGGGATCTGTTCTTCAGATCAAGGAAATTTGAGTAGGTATTATACTGGTATATCAAGGCATCAGTGATATCTCTCTATATTCTAACCTATGATAGGATGCTTGTGATATCCTTGGTTTTTGATAGATTCCTAAAAGAGAAGGCACTGACAATAAACATTGGTAGTGGGAACCTAGGAGATGAGGCCACAGTGTAAGGTAGATGATAGAAAACTTAGGAATATGGGCATTCCATATGCATCAAGAGACGATCCCAAGATAGCGGATCAATAATGTAGGGCTCTCAGGATGGCTCGAATCAGTTGATGTATTGTTGGTGTTTATCTTACAATGGTCAAGGACATCTTACACGGTGTATTCTGACCCATCATACAGCTAATCAAGAGATGATCGAATGACCAATGAGACAGTGACATAGGCATGATCAAGGTAGTCTTTAGGGTGATAGACACAATGGAGGGGATATTAGAGAACTAGGAGATGGGCATATGTTTAACCTATTACCACCACCACCCCTAGGTGGTCACGCAAGGCTCCGGGAGATGGTGGTCTGGGATGATGCCAGCTGTAGGCTATATAGATTTATGACCCTAATGATCCAATGATTATATGATGTAAAATATGTGTCTTTTCTACCTCAGTTATAGTATTGATAGACAAAGGTGTGATTCATTACTTTATTTCCACATTGTTGGTTTGAGACATAGAGATTCCAATTGAGCATTTGTCTCTCTCATTATTCTTGGAGACTCTGATAGGAGTTGACTTGACTATTTCACACTTATACTAATAGTGAAATCTTACACTTGGAGTTGATATCCTTTTATGAGATATAATTGTAGCAATGGTGAGGCAATATGATGTCATCTTAGGTATGGAATGGCTATCCACAGTTCATGTCCAGATAGACTATTTTAGGCGGAGGATGCAATGTGTATATAGCGATGGGATAATTTTTTCCATTATGGGTGGAAAGGAAACCTTGGTGGAGTAGGATGAGCTCAGTAAAAGGATATTGCAATTTATTATTAACTAGTTGGATAGAAATGACTCTTGGAGTAATGGATTCTAGGGGATACCAGTTCCCAATGGTGGAGGTAGAGTATGGAGAATTATTTCCTAAGGACATTCTATACTTACCTCCCCACCAAGATCTGGACATGTATATTGAATTACACACCAGTATGGCCCCAATATCAACACTAAAATATCATATGGCTCCCATAGATCTTCATGAGATGAGGGTGTAGTTAGAGGACTTATGGGAGACGGTCTCTGTGAGACCCAATGTTTCCCCTTGAGCAGCCTTAGTGTTGTTCACCAAGAAGGAAGATGGGAGCTTGAGGTTATGTATACATTACTAACACTTGAAACAGGTGAATGTGAAGAATAAGTATCCACTACCAAGGATTTATGACCTCTTTGATTAGTTGAGAAGGGTGTAATGGTTCTCAAATATTGACCTGAAATCAGTTTATCGCCAGCTACGAGTATGGGATGATGATATACTAAAGAAGACATTTATATGTCTCTATGGTCACTATAAGTACTTGGTGATTCCCTTTGGCATGATCAATACCCCATCAGTGTTCATGAGACTCATAAACTAGATCCTTCATCCATTCTTATACCGATTTGGGGTGGTCTTAATCAGTGTTATCCTAGTGTACTCAACATCTGGGGAGGAGCACACGAGACACTTGAGGATAGTCTGGGACAAAATCTTAGATAACCATCTTTATATTAATCTCTCTAAGTGACCATTTTGGATTTTATAGGTCTTATTCTTAGCATACGCAATCTCATAGGTAGGAGTGGTAATGGACCTAATGAAGGTTAGGGCAATTCAAGTTTGGGATCCACCCATGAGGGTTACTGGGGTATGAAGTTTCATCAGGTTGGTAGGGTACTATCAGATGTTTGTACTTGATTTCTATAGATTGGTAACATCGTTGATGGATTTGACCTGAAATGGAAAGATTTTTGTGTGGATGGAAATGTTCCAGAAATACTTTCAGGAGTTGAGGAAGAGGTTGATGAGCACTCTCATCTTGGGATTATCATAGGAGGATATTGAGTATATATTGTTCTACATCTTGGTGGTGTTAGGATAAAGAGGTGGACGTTGATTTTATATGGTTCACATTAGTTGAGACCACCTGAGGAGAACTACATAACCCATGATCTTGAGCTAGTAGTGATAATATTTACACTGAAGATGTGGAAAAATTGTCGGATGGGAAAGTAGTTTATCATCTACTTTAACCACAAGAGTCTCAAGTATATATTCTCTAATAATGATCTTAACAGGATAAAAAGGATATTTCAAGAGTTCCTCCAAGACTATAAATTCAATATTTTCTATACTTTTAAAAGGGGGAACATGGTGGAAGATGCTCTCAATTGGATATGTGGATCTCATTTGTTGACAAAGGTGTTAAAGGTTCCGAGAACAGCAGAAGCGCCTGGGTGGATGTTCCCACTTGGATTTTTGTCATTAACAATGATCAATCCGGGATCAATACGATGATAAATTCCATTCTCCACGGATCGAATCACAGAAATAGACAAAGAAAAGGAAAGTCCTAGAACCACAAAGTAGGATCGTTATAGGTTGATTATAATTAATTTAATAAATTTAAAAGAAATACCTTTTGGGTGTTCTTTCTTCTTTGATGTTCTTGATCATGTTCCAATTTGATTTGTCGTTGCGTCTTAGAAACCAAGTGTACACTTACTCTAATGGTGATCCACATGTGTACCTCGTATCTTAGAATGTCGCCAAAGGAGTCTATGGGTGCTAGTGTGGAGAAACCTTTGCTTGTGTTGTCTACCTTAGATCGTCCTGATCTGATGGAATAGTATCTCTCTCAGTATTGAGAGCGTTCTTGGAGGAATAGGTTCTTTCGACCTTGAAAGAATTCTCCAGAGTTGTTGCGCACAACGATTCTCTTATGTGTCGGAAAAGAGTTGGGGTTGTGAGGATATTTATAATCAAGTTTGAGTTTGTAGAGTTATGACTATAAATAAATGTGTTATGAGTATTATTTTTTTCATTGACTCTTATTTAAAACCCCCATGTTGAATAATTAATTCCTTTACATGCGCACAAGCTGATTATAATAAATATAATTTAAAACAAAATTATATCCTCAAAATCCCGACTGGAAAAACTACACAGCGTGTATTAATAAATACACTGTGTGTACTTGTTCTTAATTGAAAACTACATGGTGTGTACATTCAATGTACACGGCATGTATATCTTCTTTTCATTTATTCATTTCCTTTCCATAAAGAAAACTACACGGCGTGTAATTATTAATACACGATGTGTACGTTTTTCCATGAAAAACTACACGGTGTGTAATCTTTAATACATGCCGTGTCACGACCCGTCCTCGGGGCCCGCGCCGTGACTACCCCAAGCTCGCCTTCCATAGGCTAGGGGCTGGCGACTAGCACCAAGGTGTAAAACCCAACAGAAGGGAAGGCATTGCCTTTGAAAAGTAAACAAGCACCACAGAGTAAGTAAGCAGAAAAGTAAACACTAAGTAAAAACTGTACAAGCTGTTCTGAAAGTAAAAGGGGTCGGAAATACAAGCCCAACTGTAAAGTACAACTGGAAGGAAAAACAGAAACTGAAAAGTAAAAGCCGCAGCGTCGAGCCGTCCTCTGGAAGTCCCACCTGAAGGGTGGGTACAGATAGCCTCCACTGCTCCTCGGGTCCACCTGACCGCTCTGAGTACGTCCCGCCCAGTGGTCCACCTCCAGGCACTGTCCTGCTCCGCACGCCTCCACCACGATCAGTGTTGTCCATCGTCTGCAACCAACACCACGAAGTGCGGGCATAGCCCGTGCAGGGGTGAGTATAATCTACTCAGTAGGGACCCCGAGACCCCAGAAGGTCTCCCGAAATCCACAAAGGATATTCCACAAAGGAAAGATACAATCACGAAGTAACATCGGACACGGATTAGGTATATGCCCATACATATACCTAAGTCATCAATTCCCATTCGTCTCCAACGTCCAAGCCCAAGCACAACCCAGTCCACACAGGAAAGCAAACGTATACCCACACAGGATAGCACAACACAATCCACAAAGGAGAGTAAACAGTAAATCCACACAGGATAGCTCAACACAATCCACACAGGAGAGTAAACAGTAAATCCACACAGGATAGCTCAACACAATCCACAAAGGAGAGTAACACAAGATTCAGCTCACACAGGTATACATCTTTGGATGACGATAAAGATGATCACTAATCCATCTAAGTCGTCGGACCCACGAAGGATCGATAGGTAACTAACCCCTCCAATGACCCACACAGGATCGGGCCCACACAGGACCTGTAGGCGCTGGCTCACACAGAACCGCTGAGCGCTGACCCACACAGCATCAGACCCACACAGGATCGGGCCCACACAGGATCGGGCCCACACAGGACCGGGCCCACACAGGACCTGTAGCACTGATCCACGTAGGATCGCTGAGTGCAGTAGTCGTTGCAGTCCACTGAGGATCTCTGCACAGTCTTCGCTGCAGTCCACTGAGGATCTCTGCACGGTCGTCGTCGGAGTCCACGGAGGATCTCTGCACAGTCGTCGCTGTCGAAGAAGCAGTCACAGCCAGCACTAGGGTTCCCGCACACAGCAAGCTCGTTCGGGAGGGTCCGCTCCATGAGCTGAGAGGCTGATACATCAACTGACACAAAGTCCGAACTTGATGTATCCAAAAGTTCTGTATCATCAACAGGAACTCAACGTCGCAGACGGCGCGTCAATCGGACGCCCGGTCTGAGAGTTATTGGCTTTTTCGTCCCAGGGACCCGGTTGGTTTTTAAGGCAAAACCAACCCGACCGTACTCCACCTGCATCCAAACCTCGGGCGGAGTGAGCCAAATGATCCGTCTCACTTAGAGGAATTCAACAAAGCTGATGACACGTCAATCGGACGTCCGTAGCTCAAGATATGAGTGTTTCCGCTCCGAGGGCCCGGTTGGTTTCGTGTACGAACCAACCCGGCCAAACCCAAAGTATTCCGAAACCTTGAGTGCGATATACCGAAACGACCGCCTCGATCCAAGGATCGAGTTGTCGCTGACGGCGAGTCGTTTGGAGGCCCGTAGCTCAAGTTACGGGCATTAGAACGAAAATCGTCCGAAGACGGGGGGTCCGGGCCCGGGCCGACCCGGCCCGACCCCCCCCCCCCCCCCGGGGTAGGCCGAACCGGGTCAACCCGACCCGGTCCGACCCGGTCCGGACCGGCCCGGCCCGATTCGGCCGAGCGGCTGAACGGCCAGGGCACCGCGGCCCCCCCGTGGGGCTGTGCTGAGTCAAGGACGCGGCTTTGCCGCGTCCGAATGCACCAGACCCGCGCGGCCACCGCTGCCGCGGCGGCCTGTCCGGCGGCGCGCCGGGGCGCCGCCGCTCCCGGCTGCCGGCACCGCCGCACCGGCGACCCGCGCCGCCGGTGGGTTCCGCGGGCCGCCGGGATCGCTCCGGTGGTCCGATTTTGTTCCCGACTGCACCGCTGCTCCTCCTGGTACTCGTTCTTCACTGCGGGATCATCAAACTTCCGTTGCGGCACGTTCCGTCATCGCCCGCCGAATCCGCACAAAAACGAAGAATGGCGGAGGGTCGTCGGGCTGTGTTCGTTTGGCCCGCACCCTCCGCGTTAGAAATATAAAACAGGAGGAATAAAGTTCAACACATGAACGCATATCCGAAAACAATTTTTTTAATGGAATAAAATTGTTTTATTAAACGGGTTCCTCAATTTGAACGGAAACGACATGGGAAAAAGAGGAATTTCCAAGAAATAAAACCCCTACCTCGAAGTCGTCGCGCGTGAGCGTTCTTCGCGGAATTGCTCATCGCGGAAGGTGGAGATCATCACGTCGTCGCGGAAGGGCGTCGCGTCATCGCGGAAACTGACGTTGAGTCAGAGAACTCAACAGACCATGAAACAGCAGATTTAATTTAATTAATTAAATCCGTGTTTTGGTAAAGAACCACAAAGGAGATTAAAAAGAAAGTATGAGACTCTTACCTCAAGCAGTCGATCGAAGATCCGTCGCGGAGGAAGAGACGTCACAGAAGAATGTTGCAGGAAGGGAACGTCGGCGTCGCGGATCACGGCGTCGCGTCGTAGATTTTCGGGTTTGGCGTTCTTCACGTTCTTCGCGTTCTTCGCGAAGGGGGATTAAGGTTCAAGGATCCTCTCTTAACAAGTAATCCTCCAAAAGATAGGTTGGTCTTATTTTATTATTATGCCAACAAACGAAAACGGGTAAGTAACGACCCATCAATTCATTGAATTAATTCAACGAAAGAAACAACTCATTTAATTTACGAAATAAACTGCCCAATTAAATGGTCTGTTAAGAATTTAAGAAAACGCGTCAGTTGACCTTCATAATGATGGGTTTTCGCGGGTGCGTTACTTAGCGGAAAGAAATGACGGGGCTCGTGTGGGCCCCACCTCACAAATATCCTACCAAGGGGGTAGGATATTTCTGGATAGCATCCTATCCGGATCAACTCAGTTTAAGCCATCTTTAAGTGGCTTCAAGTGGCTTAAGTGAAATAAAATAAAGTTGTCATAAAATTATTTTATTTCTTAACTTTAAGCCCAAATATTAAAAACCACACCCAAGCAAACGCAACTCTGGAAGAAGCGTTTCTAAGCGAATATCGGCGCTGTGATTTCATCGGTGCCCTCAGAATTTGATTCCGGGCACCGGTTCAAAAGTTAGAAAAACCCGCTCGTCCGTTCACTGAACGTACCCGAGTCAAACTTCGGAAAATGATTCCGGACACACCGGGCCTCAAAATCAGGTACCATCAGAAACTGCGCTCTTGTAAAATTCCAAAGAAAATTAAGAAAAAAATTTCCTTGAAATTTACGGGTCTTTACATTACTCCCACCTCAGGGCTTTACGTCCCCGTAAAGATACATCATAAACTAGGGAAACAAATGTGGGTACTGAGCACGCATCTGAGCCTCCCGCTCCCATGTGCTCTCCTGTAGGTTCCTGTGCTGCCATCTGATGCGCACAAGAGGAATCGATCGCCCACGTAGGACCCACTCCGGTCGATCCTCTATCTCCACTCGGACCTCCGCAAAAGTCACCACATCATCCACGTCTAGCTCCCCATAGTCAATGATGTGCGTCGGGTCATGCACGTATCTCCTCAGCTGATATACGTGGAAGACATCGTGCACCCGGTGCAACTGAGGTGGTAGAGCCACGCGATAAGCCACCTCGCCAATCCTGCTGATGACTTGGAATGGTCCAATGAAGCGTGGAGACAACTTACCGCCTCGGCCAAATCTCCGCAAACCACGTCGAGGTGAGACCCGCAAGAAGACGTGGTCACCATCCTCGAACTCTAGTGGCCTCCGCCTCCTGTCATCATTTGACTTCTTCCGGCTCTGAGCTGTCCTCATCCCCTCTTGGATGACCTGGACCTTCTCTGCCGTGGCCCGGACCATCTCTGGTCCCACAAGTGCCGACTCCCCAGGGTCTGTCCAGCATAAAGGAGATCTGCAAGGCCTGCCGTACAACGCCTCATATGGTGCCATCCCGATGGTGGAGTGGTAGATGTTGTTGTACGCGAACTCTACCAAAGGTAGGTGTTCCTCCCAACTGCAACCAAAGTTGAGGACACATGCACGGAGCATGTCCTCGAGAGTCTGAATGGTCCTCTCTGTCTGACCATCCGTCTGAGGGTGAAAGGCGGTGCTTAGACGTAGCCGCATCCCGAATGCCTCCTGCAACCCCTTCCAAAGCCGGGAAGTAAAATGAGTGTCCCGATCGGAGACGATATTCGATGTCACAAGGTGAAGCCGTACAATCTCCTGAACGTAGAGACGCCCCAAGCTCTCCACTGAGCCCTGCTCTCGGATGGGTAATAAGTGTGCCGACTTGGTGAGTCTGTCAACAATCACCCAAATGGAATCGTGACCTCTGGAAGTGCGTGGAAGTCCAGTCACAAAGTCCATAGATATCCCGTCCCATTTCCACTCCGGGACCTCCAAGGGCAGTACCAAGCCTGCTAGTACTTGATGCTCTGCCTTCACCTACTGGCAGGTGAGGCACCGTGAAACAAACTCTGCCACAGCCTTCTT
Organism: Viscum album; assembly: GCA_963277665.1. Lineage (NCBI taxonomy): Eukaryota > Viridiplantae > Streptophyta > Magnoliopsida > Santalales > Viscaceae > Viscum > Viscum album. Next base: position 1,398,338,923 of record OY728119.1, read on the forward strand.
CATGCCCGTCCACCAGTGTTGTCGTCTGAGGTCCTGGTACATCTTCGCCACTCTAGGATGTACCGCCAAAGGAGAAGTGTGAAACTCTCTCAGCACCTCCTCTCGTAAAGTGACTGGTACCAAGGTACGTCCTCTGAAAAGGATGTCATGCTCTACTCGAAAGGAGAAGCCATCCGGTGCCTATCCTGAGGATATCTGTGCACGCCGTGTCTCACAGTCAGCATCCCCACGTTGTGCCTCTCTGACCCGCTGCAGAAGTGGAGGAGAGACTGTGAGAGACTGAAGGAAGGCTTCTCCATCTATATGCATGAAGGATATCTACAAAGCGGATAGTTGCTCTGTCGCCTCCTCAAGTAGCTGGATGCCTGTCCTCCTTCTGAGGGCATCGGCTACCATGTTCCCCTTCCCAGGAGTATAGACTGTCTCAAAGTCATAGTCCTAGAGGAACTCGAGCCATCACTGCTATCTCAGGTTCAGGTCCTTCTGAGAGAATATGTACCTGAGACTCTAGTGGTCGGAAAAGACTGTAAAGTGCTCGCCCATCAGATAGTTCCGCCATGTCTTCAGGGCGAAGACCACTACTGCTAACTCCGGGTCATGAGTAGTGTAGTTCTGCTCATGTGGCCTCAACTGACGTGATCCATAGGCAATCACGGCCCGCTCCTACATCAGGACACACCCGAGTCCGGTCCCTGATGCATCGCAGTAGACTACGTATCCAACTCCCTCCTCAGGAAACCTCAAGATAGGTGCGATGGTCAATCTCTGCCTCAGCTCCTGGAAGCTCTGCTGACATCTGTCTGACCACACAAAGGGTTTCCCCATCTTCTTCAAAGATGAGAGTGGCTCCGAAACTCTAGAGAAGTCCGGCACAAATCTCCGATAGTATCCGGTTAGACCCAAGAAACTCCGTACCTCCGTCACGCTCCTGGGTGGCTCCCAAGCTAACACTGCCTCGATCTTTGTGGGATCCACAGCAACTCCCACCTCAGAAATGATGTGCCCCAAGAAGTGGACCTCACGTAACCAGAACTGGAACTTCGAGAGCTTTCCATAAAGCTGGTGCTCTCAGAGTGTGTCTAGTACAACACACAAGTGGTAGGCGTGCTCCTCCTCCGTGGTCGAGTACACCAAAATGTCGTCGATGAAGACCACGACAAATCGATCGAGGTACGGCTGGAAGATCCTGTTCATGAGGCTCATGAACACTGCTGGAGCGTTGGTTACGCCGAAGGGCATAACCAAGAACTCATAGTGGCCATACCGACACCTGAAGACCGTCTTCTGCACGTCCTCGTCTCGAACTCTAAGATGATGATAGCCTGACCTGAGGTCTATCTTCGAGAACCACAGTGCTCCCTTGAGCTGATCGAAGAGGTCATCAATCCTCGGTAGCGGATACTTGTTCCTCACTGTCACCTGCTTCATGCGACGATAATCAACACACAGTCGCAAGCTCCTGTCCACCTTCTTGGTGAACAATATCGGGGAAGCCAAGGGTGAAACACTGGGTCGGATGAACCCCTTGCCCTGCAAGTCCTCCAACTGTACCCGTAGCTCTCAAAGCTCGGCGGGGGCCATCCGATATGCTGGAGTGGATATCGGGGTTGTCCCGGGGTACAGGTCAATATAAAATTCTACCTCTCTACGAGGAGGTATCCCTGGAACGTCATCGGGGAAGACGTCTGTAGAGACCCGAAGCTTATTGTACATGGACATTTCATTACATTTGCGGAATACTTAGTATATAACAAAAACACACACACAAGGATCGTAATAGTTTAGTGTCTTTGGAAACTCGGAACATAATCTTCTAATCCTGGTGAAAGATCTTCAATATCTCCCGTAAAGATCTTCCATCTTTTTTTATACCTAAAACCTTTCTTTATATCCTGGGGAAAAGAAAACATAAAAGGGTGAGCTCAAATGCTCAGTAAGGGTATACAAAAGAAATAAAAATCATATCATATTTTTTTGAAAATCATAACCTGCAAAAGAGATCATAATATCTTAACATGGAACAAATCATAGAAGTGAAAATGAGATCACCATAATCATAACATGAAACTTGAAACTTTGTGGCATGCACACATAATCATGGAAAATCATTTCTTGTTAGTCATGACTCATTGCCAAGACTATCTTAGTGGACAAAGTCCCTTTCTGAATCGAGTAATCCTCGTTTCAGTCCTGTTTCACTGAACCGATATAACCTACCATTCCAGCCATGTCTATCTCATGAGATATAAAATCTTTACCCAATGCATTGGAGGGAGATATAGGTCCCACCCATCTTATAATGAATCCTTTCTTATGTGTGCCACATAATCATAAAACATACATCATCGCATAACACATGAAACAAAAATGGGATTCTTGAAACATCATGACATCATAAATCAATTCATATAAGATAAAGGAATTCATAAAAATAATTCCATCACAACATGATCAAATCAATGTAATAATAGGGATAAAAACAGAACCCTTTATTATCTTAGATGGAAAATAATTTTGAAAATCACTTGAACTCCATTCTTGAGGAAAATATCCTTTCTTCTTCAAAAACATTTTTCCTTTCATAACATGTCATACAAATTTAAAATAAAAGAAGTTGATTAAAAATAAACTTGAAAACTTGTAAAGGAAGCTTCTTGGAAACAATGTTTTAAAAATCCATTCATGCCGTATAATTTAAAAAAAACATTCTTCGTACTTTTGTCGGAAAAGTCAAAAAGTACCTCGTACGGAAAAACGAAAAAAGATTCCTTTCATATCCTTTACTAAAAACTCATAGAAGGGTAAAATTGGATTTAAACAATTGTAGGTGGATGGAAATAATATTACATATTGAGGGAACATGGATGTGGATGATAAAATACACCCCAGTAAATACTTACGAATAAACAATCTCGGATAAAAATGAGATTGTGATATTTCCCTTACCTTAGGTCCGACTTGCTTTGTAAATGTCCGAACCTCCTGTATAATGATTTAAATCATGTTATTGACTTATTACAGAATCATATTTATTGTTATGATATCATATATGGTTCACTTATGACATTATATTACCCGTTCTTTTGTAAATTCCATGTTAAAGAAGCGTTTTGGGTAAAATCGTTTCATTTATCGTAGGTGTTTTGACTTGTTGTTCTTGACATCATTATTACTTATATCATGATTTACTTACTTCCAGAATATAAAATATGATTTATATATCATATATATTCAGTATATATATATATATATATAATAGGTAGATAAATAAAATGAAAAACACCGTTCATGGAGACGGTAGTCCGTACGTACGCATGAACGCTGTTTTCCTTTCCTTATTGTCTTGAAATGGAAGTAAGTAGATGACATACATATGTATATATATACATAAATCCAGTAGCTTTATAATGTCATATATTTCATTATTATTTCTTATATATACATTATAATCATTCTTAAATGGTTAACATGGAGAATGAATCTCATCGCGTCGTGGAGATGGTATTCCGTACGTACGCACGAGCGATGATATCATTTCTATAAATATTGAATTGAATTGGAGTGTATTATACAATATATCAGAATCAATATGATGTTGTAATAACTATGTATAGTTATTCTTTACACCATTATACCCATCCATGTAAGGTGGTGGTGGAAAATAGATTACACCACGGCGTGGAGACGGTATTCCGTACGTACGCACGCGCGGTGATTTCTTTTTCCGTAGGATGGATAGATGGTGAAATAGGGTTGTTTCATACTTATAATAACATATCAGTATATGAGTGATACTGATGTTATTACTTCATAATGAAACAACCTAAGAAGAAGAAGTGGAAGAAGAAATAAAGATGAAAGAATTGGTAACGGTAATTACCTCTTCTTTGAAGTGCCTCTTTGAGACCTCTTCTTAGGGCACTAGAATTGGTCTTTGAGGAATACCAGAACCTCTAGGATGTTGCTAGGGAAGTGGAGAAGAGATTTTGGCAGGGTTTGGCCGAGCTTGAGTGCTCAAATTGGTGTGAGGAGGAGGGGGAGGAGGTGTCCTTTTATAGGGGAGGAGAGGGGCACCTTAGGAATTCTTAAAAATATTAATTTATAATAAATCTAACCCCACTTAAAAACCTCCAAAAATGACTCATATTCGAAGCTTAGATGATATAGGGTTGTAATCTCATCAACCAATCAAATTTAGACATGTTTGGATCTTATTTTAAACCTTATCAATTAGATTTAACTCTAAGTTAAATAATTTAACTTTTACCGTGTCTTTTTGTTTTCTTTCACTATATGGTTAATACACTTACTATAACATGCCAAACGAACCCCAAATTGTTTATTATTAATATATATATCCTTATCTAAGTCATTTGGCCGAACCTTAGATTTTTAGGAATAAAATAACAATTAATAATATAATATTTGATTTAAAAACTATTTTGTGTCAATTTTGACACTATTTGATATATGATTTTTGTGAAAGTTATAACAGAATTAAATGTTCGAACCAAGTTGATTAAATCAACATTAATATATCATAGTAACCTATAAAATTAGTGTAATTCATAAAAAATCTCAAATTACATTTATTTTTGTGTTTATAACATCAATTATGTCAATATTTCATTAATAAGATAATTACTGCATCATCGTTGTGTCATAAATAAATTAAATTATTTTATGTCTAAAAATTACAAATAAAATATCATCATGTTGGAAATCCTTTTAGATTTCTAATGAATATTTACAATCGAATTTATATTATGTATAACCCCATATTAAAAATGATTTACTTATTAAACTTTGATTTTAACTATTTTAACCTTTCTTTAAATAAATTAATAATAAATGTCCTAATCTAATCCAAGTGGGCCTAAATGGTCATATGTTATTCCTAAGTTTGTTTTTGGTCGAATTACACTTGTCCAATAGAATTAGGACATGTGTTAGGGTAATATTAATATCATATTTACCCTTAGTTACCCTATTTACTATTAACCGTGGTAAAAAAAGTAAAAAGTTACTATTCACCAAAAAATTATTTTCATCTCATTGAACCACATTTTAGTCCTTGATATTAACCGTGTCTCTCGGATTTTCGAAATTCCATTCACAGAAGTGGTAAAATTAAGTTTTATGCAAAATTCAGTTTTTAACCTACCACTTAGTAGTTTCACTATTCATCAAAAATTGATGTTTTTCAGAACAATGCCAAAATTTCATCCCAAGCTATATTTCATATTCCGAATTCAAAAATGAAGTCTATTTTACCAAATTCATAACATAAAAGTTGCATTAATTAATTTTATAATTAAATCCCGCTGTTAAAACAAATAGCGTGTTTTTAAGAAACAATATCTATCAAAAGATTGACACTTGTTTATGTCTAGTTTAAATGTGAAATTACATCCAATGACCAACATTGTATTAAATTGTAAAAATATATTCTAAATATTCTTTAAAACCACTCAAATTAATGATTTATCACTATTAATTATTTCGATTAAAAAAGTTGTTTTTAATTATAATTTAGTAATTTCCACTATTCATCAGAATATGAAAGTTATCCGAAAAGTACCAAAATTTCACCTTAGGCTAAATTCGATACTCCGAATCCAAAAATGAAGTTCATTTTGAAAAATAAGATTTACTGGATTTCAAAAAGTGGTTATTACTATTCATAACGGCTAGTTTTAATAATATTTTAATAGCACATCGTTGTTTAGTGAAACTCGGTATTGCGTTTTACACACGCTATCGAGGAAGGTCACGATTGCATGTAATGCAAGGCAAGACAAGGATGCGTGTTGTGCAAGCTCCTTTTGGTGTAGCGTATAACACAAGACATTAATAAAATTAAAAAGAATATTTTTTTATAAAATCTTGGGCTGTTACATTCTACCCCCCTTAAAATGAATTTCGCCCTCGAAATTCGTCGGGGTTATAAATGGTTTACTATTCGAATTTCTTTAATAGAAACCCACATCGTAAAATGGAATACCAAAACTTGGCTTTAAAACTAAAGTATGAAATGTAACGATTACCCAAATAAACTAATCACTGGGTTTCCGCATAGGTGAAAATATGGATATGGAAGAGAAATCTAACCATCATGTTCTGATGGAGAGTGGTAGAGAACATGGCTATGGAAAAGCCAGTAATCACAAATCCATAAATTTGTGATGATCTAAGGTACCATCTGATTCATCAGGTATAAGAGAACTAGGACAACATTTTTGGTTTTCAAGATCATTTCCCTAAAGTTAAAGAATTTGAATTAGAATAAATACTTACTTTATTTTGGTACAATCTCACTGTTGTTCGTGCCTTTAACAATTTCCACTTCATCTCTTAAATAAATGAAGTTGAATTTGTTATTCGTGAAGTGTTAGCAGATCATGTGATAGAATGACGGGTCATTCCATCTGTCTCAAAAGGTTAGAAAAATTTATATACATAAGTCGATCTATAGTGGGATTAATCATATATGGTTCCTAAAATGGGCTTATACTTCATTTATCATACTGCTTAATATGATAAAACTAGTTTCTACTAAACAGGGACTTCCTGTAGGTCAGTGGTAGGCGATAAAGGCCAGTCGCACTTCGGTTGTGGGTTCGATTCCTACAGCCTTGTCCGAAGCGATGGGCTGTCGCCCGTCCTGCAGGTTGTCCCTTTTTCTAAAACTACGTTACTATAAAATCCCATCAATAATATCGAAAATCTTCTATCCTTAAACAATACTAACTTATGTCCAACATAATCCAGTCTAATCTTTAGGCTTATACATAATACTGCAGTCCACTTTCATAATATAGTGACAACGATTACCAGAGATTTAATACTGTCGTTGATCCCCACATATCATAAGATATGTCTTGTTGGTCACATTCCAAACACTCAAAGTCCTTAATCGTGTATTCTCTTGAATACCTTAGTGAAAAAAAGTTAACACTTTCCACATACCAAAATCCTCAAAATTCTATATACTCAAACCATGATATCACTTAGTCCTTATATTAATCATGAGCTCATGAATACTATTAAACATTTCATTTTCTCGTCTTCATTATGCGCATATCATCTTATTTCCAAAAAATACCTCAATCACTTTGAATACCACATCAATAAATATTGCAATACTCAATGATACAACACTATTTTGGAATCCCATTACATAAACACTTAATCATTCCACCACATCGTTGTCATATTCAACATTGCCAATAGTGATCGCATGTGATTTCCCTTTGTCCTTTGCCTTCAGTGGTTGCTCATGTTGATCATCACTAACCCTTGGATTAGGGCAATTATTAGCATAATGCCCCATTTCCTTGCACTTGAAGCATTGAAGTGTTGGCGGTGCGTTCTCTGTAGTGTTTGCTTTATTCACATCATTAGAAACCCTTTTTCCATTACTTCGACACTCAGCTGCTCGATGACCTTCTTTTCCACACTTAAAACATTTTCTAGTCCCTTTAAGACAATCTCCACCATGCTTCTTCCCACACTTTGTGCATAAGGAAACATTCATCTTCTTTTCATCATTATTCTGAGATTTCTCCTTGAACTCCATCTTTCGTTTCTTGTCAAAACCATGAGATGGATATGTAACACCAACTTCCATTTCTACCTTGATAGCACAACGCACAATTTCTTCATAGCTACTGAAGTCTCTTATAGCTAATGCCCTTCGAAGACTTGGTTTTAAGCCACTGAAAAATCGATCAACTTTACTTTCAGGTTGAATGATAATTCCAGAAGCATACCTTGCAAGTCTTGTAAAATTTGCTTCATAGGTACCAACAGATTCATCGTCCCTTTGCTTCAGTTCAAGAAACTCTTTCTCCATCTTTGTTCGAAGAATACGAGGGAAGTACTTACTGAAAAACAAGTTCTTGAACTCGTCCCATTCCATGGACTCAATTTCATCTCTTGGCCTCGTATTCTTGATAAGATTCCACCATTGATCAGCTTCACCTTCCAAACGATATACTGCTAAGATGACTTTATCATGTTCAGAACATTGAAGAACTGAAAATATCTTTTCAGTAGTACTGATCCATTGTTCAGCCACAAGTGGATCAGAAGACCCATTGAAAGAAGGTGGACGTTGCCTCATGAAGGACTCAATAGAATATTGTTCCCTTCTCTGCTCATTTGGAAGTCCAGAATGATTCATAGCTTGTGTAAGTATAGCAATAAGATTTTGCACTCCATCTCCCATAACATTTGTTTGTTCAGGAGGGCAATCATTGCATTGTCCATTGCATTGATCAACACGGTTCCTTCGGGTTCCAGCCATCGTCTAAAACCCAAAAAGAATAGTGTGAGAGGCAAAAATCATGCTAGGGAAAACAACAAAATAAAGGGTTAGTACCCTCAATATCTAACATCTTAGGTTAAATTCGAAGATCGTTAGCGCAATTCTAGGACTATAACCTATACGTATACTTAACCTTAGGGACATACCTAGACATACCTTAGAAATATCTCTAGGAATCTCTCTAACGTTTTCGCATCCTAGTTTCCAAAGGTTGACTAAACCTTTCCTCTGATACCAACTGTAGAGACCCGAAGCTTATCGTACATGGACATTTCATTACATTTGCGGAATACTTAGTACATAACAAAAACACACACACAAGGATCGTAATAGTTTAATGTCTTTGGAAACTCGGAACATAATCTTCTAATCCTGGTGAAAGATCTTCAATATCTCCCGTAAAGATCTTCCATTTTTTTATACCTAAAACCTTTCTTTATATCCTGGGGAAAAGAAAACATAAAAGGGTGAGCTCAAATGCTCAGTAAGGGTATACAAAAGAAATAAAAATCATATCATATTTTTTTGAAAATCATAACCTGCAAAAGAGATCATAATATCTTAACATGGAACAAATCATAGAAGTGAAAATGAGATCACCATAATCATAACATGAAACTTGAAACTTTGTGGCATGCACACATAATCATGGAAAATCATTTCTTGTTAGTCATGACTCATTTCCAAGACTATCTTAGTGGACAAAGTCCCTTTCTGAATCGAGTAATCCTCGTTTCAGTCCTGTTTCACTGAACCGGTATAACCTACCATTCCAGCCATGTCTATCTCATGAGATATAAAATCTTTACCCAATGCATTGGAGGGAGATATAGGTCCCACCCATCTTATAATGAATCCTTTCTTATGTGTGCCACATAATCATAAAACATACATCATCGCATAACACATGAAACAAAAATGGGATTCTTGAAACATCATGACATCATAAATCAATTCATATAAGATAAAGGAATTCATAAAAATAATTCCATCACAACATGATCAAATAAATGTAATAATAGGGATAAAAACAGAACCCTTTATTATCTTAGATGGAAAATAATTTTGAAAATCACTTGAACTCCATTCTTGAGGAAAATATCCTTTCTTCTTCAAAAACATTTTTCCTTTCATAACATGTCATACAAATTTAAAATAAAAGAAGTTGATTAAAAATAAACTTGAAAACCTGTAAAGGAAGCTTCTTGGAAACAATGTTTTAAAAATCCATTCATGCCGTATAAGTTAAAAAAAACATTCTTCGTACTTTTGTCGGAAAAGTCAAAAAGTACCTCGTACGGAAAAACGAAAAAAGATTCCTTTCATATCCTTTACTAAAAACTCATAGAAGGGTAAAATTGGATTTAAACAATTGTAGGTGGATGGAAATAATATAACATATTGAGGGAACATGGATGTGGATGATAAAATACACCCCAGTAAATACTTACGAATAAACAATCTCGGATAAAAATGAGATTGTGATATTTCCCTTACCTTAGGTCCGACTTGCTTTGTAAATGTCCGAACCTCCTGTATAATGATTTAAATCATGTTATTGACTTATTACAGAATCATATTCATTGTTATGATATCATATATGGTTCACTTATGACATTATATTACCCGTTCTTTTGTAAATTCCATGTTAAAGAAGCGTTTTGGGTAAAATCGTTTCATTTATCGTAGGTGTTTTGACTTGTTGTTCTTGACATCATTATTACTTATATCATGATTTACTTACTTCCAGAATATAAAATATGATTTATATATCATATATATTCAGTATATATATATATATAATAGTTAGATAAATAAAATGAAAAACACCGTTCATGGAGACGGTAGTCCGTACGTACGCATGAACGCTGTTTTCCTTTCCTTATTGTCTTGAAATGGAAGTAAGTAGATGACATACATATGTATATATATACATAAATCCAGTAGCTTTATAATGTCATATATTTCATTATTATTTCTTATATATACATTATAATCATTCTTAAATGGTTAACATGGAGAATGAATCTCATCGCGTCGTGGAGATGGTATTCCGTACGTACGCACGAGCGATGATATCATTTCTATAAATATTGAATTGAATTGGAGTGTATTATACAATATATCAGAATCAATATGATGTTGTAATAACTATGTATAGTTATTCTTTACACCATTATACCCATCCATGTAAGGTGGTGGTGGAAAATAGATTACACCACGGCGTGGAGACGGTATTCCGTACGTACGCACGCGCGGTGATTTCTTTTTCCGTAGGATGGATAGATGGTGAAATAGGGTTGTTTCATACTTATAATAACATATCAGTATATGATTGATACTGATGTTATTACTTCATAATGAAACAACCTAAGAAGAAGAAGTGGAAGAAGAAATAAAGATGAAAGAATTGGTAACGGTAATTACCTCTTCTTTGAAGTGCCTCTTTGAGACCTCTTCTTAGGGCACTAGAATTGGTCTTTGAGGAATACCAGAACCTCTAGGATGTTGCTAGGGAAGTGGAGAAGAGATTTTGGCAGGGGTTGGCCGAGCTTGAGTGCTCAAATTGGTGTGAGGAGGAGGGGGAGGAGGTGTCCTTTTATAGGGGAGGAGAGGGGCACCTTAGGAATTCTTAAAAATATTAATTTATAATAAATCTAACCCCACTTAAAAACCTCCAAAAATGACTCATATTCGAAGCTTAGATGAGATAGGGTTGTAATCTCATCAACCAATCAAATTTATACATGTTTGGATCTTATTTTAAACCTTATCAATTAGATTTAACTCTAAGTTAAATAATTTAACTTTTACCGTGTCTTTTTGTTTTCTTTCACTATATGGTTAATACACTTACTATAACATGCCAAACTAACCCCAAATTGTTTATTATTAATATATATATCCTTATCTAAGTCATTTGGCCGAACCATAGATTTTTAGGAATAAAATAACAATTAATAATATAATATTTGATTTAAAAACTATTTTGTGTCAATTTTGACACTATTTGATATATGATTTTTGTGAAAGTCATAACAGAATTAAATGTTCGAACCAAGTTGATTAAAGCAACATTAATATATCATAGTAACCTATAAAATTAGTGGAATTCATAAAAAATCTTAAATTACATTTATTTTTGTGTTTATAACATCAATTATGTCAATATTTCATTAATAAGATAATTACTGCATCATCGTTGTGTCATAAATAAATTAAATTAGTTTATGTCTAAAAATTACAAATAAAATATCATCATGTTGGAAATCTTTTTAGCTTTCTAATTAATATTTACAATCGAATTTATCTTATGTATAACCCCATATTAAAAATGATTTACTTATTAAACTTTGATTTTAACTATTTTAACCTTTCTTTAAATAAATTAATAATAAATGTCCTAATCTAATCCAAGTGGGCCTAAATGGTCATATTTTATTCCTAAGTTTGTTTTTGGTCGAATTACACCTGTCCAATAGAATTAGGACATGTGTTAGGGTAATATTAATATCATATTTACCGTTAGTTACCCTATTTACTATTAACCGTGGTAAAAAAAGTAAAAAGTTACTATTCACCAAAAAATTATTTTCATCTCATTGAACCACATTTTAGTCCTTGATATTAACCGTGTCTCTCGGATTTTCGAAATTCCATTCACAGAAGTGGTAAAATTAAGTTTTATGCAAAATTCAGTTTTTAACCTACCACTTAGTAGTTTCACTATTCATCAAAAATTGATGTTTTTCAGAACAATGCCAAAATTTCATCCCAAGCTATATTTCATATTACGAATTCAAAAATGAAGTCTATTTTACCAAATTCATAACATAAAAGTTGCATTAATTAATTTTATAATTAAATCCCGCTGTTAAAACAAATAGCGTGTTTTTAAGAAACAATATCTATCAAAAGATTGACACTTGTTTATGTCTAGTTTAAATGTGAAATTACATCCAATGACCAACATTGTATTAAATTGTAAAAATATATTCTAAATATTCTTTAAAACCACTCAAAATAATGATTTATCACTATTAATTATTTCGATTAAAAAAGTTGTTTTTAATTATAATTTAGTAATTTTCACTATTCATCAGAATATGAAAGTTATCCGAAAAGTACCAAAATTTCACCTTAGGCTAAATTCGATACTCCGAATCCAAAAATGAAGTTCATTTTGAAAAATAAGATTTACTGGATTTCAAAAAGTGGTTATTACTATTCATAACGGCTAGTTTTAATAATATTTTAATAGCACATCGTTGTTTAGTGAAACTCGGTATTGCGTTTTACACACGCTATCGAGGAAGGTCGCGATTGCATGTAATGCAAGGCAAGACAAGGATGCGTGTTGTGCAAGCTCCTTTTGGTGTAGCGTATAACACAAGACATTAATAAAATTAAAAAGAATATTTTTTTATAAAATCTTGGGCTGTTACAACGTCCGCATACTGATCCACCACTGCAGGAAAACTAGGACTCCGCACGTCAACTGCCCCAAGGGTGAGGCTAGCCAACTGATGAGTGATGGGTTGTCCCCTCCTCTGCAAGAGTCCATCCTGTGCTGCAAAGGCTCCCTTCTCGCCGGTGAAGGTGAACCTGCTCCCGTCGGTGCGCACACATCGCACCTTGCGCCTATTGCAGTCAATCTGTGCATGGACTGTAGATAACCAATCTATGCCCAAGATGATGTCGTAAGGCCTCGACGCTGCTACAAGAAGATCCCAGCCAAAGCTCTCGCCTCCTAGAGTAAGCTCACACTGCTGGCACCAGTGCGTAATCGTCGAGTCTGCTCCCGTAGGAGTCTCTAGCCGTAAGGATCGAGCCAACGGCTCTGTCGGAATCTACGAGCTCCGAACAAGGGCAGCGGCTATGAAACAGTGACTCGCTCCTGTGTCTATAAGAACTTCAGCAAGGGTGGAATAGACACAGATCGTACCTCGAATCATCTCTGGCGCGCCGTGGTCGTAGGCCTCCGCTGCCTGGAGTTGAGCCTATCTCTGCCCGCCAGCTCCCTGTGGTCGGGGCAGACCTCCTGGTGGTGGTGGTGGCAGAGCCTCAAAGCATCGCCCACCACCTGCTACTCGGCCAGCTCCTCTGCCTCATCCACCTCCTCCCTTTGGACCACCACGGTCGACCCTGTTCCTCTGCCTGGGTGGCCCCTCCACCGTCTTCTGCTCCTCGGTACGACGGGTCGGGCAGTCACGAGCCATGTGGCCCTGCCCGCCGCACGAGTAGCATTGCCTGCCTCTTGGAAGGCTGGCTCCGCGCTGTGTGCCCCACACTACTGAGCCAGTGTCCCGAGGTCGTCTGCTAGAAGGTCTGGTCTGCCTGGAACCCGGAGTCATCCGTCGGCTACCTGCTGCCGAAGACTCTGCCACCTGCCGCCATGTGGTAGGTCTCGCTGTAGACTCAGCCAGAAAGCTCTCGATCAGAAGGGCTCGCTCCAGCACTCCTGCTAGGGTCGGGATGCTGAGGTAGATCAGCGATGCCCTAATCTCATGTCTCAATCCCTGCTCGAAGGTTCGGGCCCGGAAGAAGGGGTCCCGTACCATGTCGGTCGAGTAGCAAGAAAGGTCAGTAAACCTCGCCGCGTACTGGGCGACCGTCAAGCTGACCTACCGCAGCTGAAGAAGCTCCTGAATGCGCACCGCACGGAGGGTGGCCGGGACGAACTCTGAGCGGAAGAGGCTCTCGAAGTATGTCCAGATGAGGGATTCCTCATCATGTACCTGGAGCATCAAGCTCCACCATCGCCCTGCTGCTGCATGCAGTAGGCTCGCCGTGAGGATCACCATGAGGTCTGTTGGTGTCCTCACTAGCCTGAAAACTCGGACGACCACCTCCAGTCAATCCTCGGCTGCCTGGGGGTCTGTCTCCCCATGGAACCTGGGCGGTCGCTGGCGCTGGAACTCATGCAGAGCTCCGAGGCGTCGTGCATCGTCAGCGGTCGGCACTGGAAGCATCGGGGGCTCGGCAAGTAAAGGTGTCGCTGGTGCCTCTGCTATCAACGGGCCCTGTACCGAGGCCTCGTCGCTCGGAAGGCTGTCATCGTGCTCTACTCTCGGAACCCTAGCTGGCTACCGTCGTGGGGCTATCATGAAAAGGAAACAAGTGCGCCACGGTCAGAACAGTATACCTGGTAAGCTGACACAAGTAATCACAAAGAAAACATGAAACACACACACAATAAATGTTTTCGTGCATTAAGTCGGAAATCAGAAGTCAGGGTCCTGGTGTATGGATACGTCGGTCGCCGCACCAACACTGGACTCCCTAGACTTATAACCACACCAAATATGCTAAACACTATTGCTTAACATAGAAGAAATATCAGAGTCTTCTGTAGAACCGACCACCTCTGATACCAATTTGTCACGACCCGTCCTCGGGGCCCGCACCGTGACTACCCCAAGCCCACCTTCCATAGGCCAGGGGATGGCGACTAGCACCAAGGCATAAAACCCAATAGAAGGGAAGGCATTGCCTTTGAAAAGTAAACAATCACCACAAAGTAAGCAAGCGGAAAAGTAAACACTAAGTAAAAACTGTACAAACTGTGCTGAAAGTAAAAGGGGCCGGAAATACAAGCCCAACTGTAAAGTACAACTGAAAGGAAAAACAGCAACTGAAAAGTAAAAGCCGCAGCGTCGAGCCGTCCTCTGGAAGTCCCACCTGAAGGGTGGGTACAGATAGCCTCCACTGCTCCTCGGGTCCACCTGACCGCTCCGAGTACGTCCCGCCCAGTGGTCCACCTCCAGGCACTGTCCTGCTCCGCACGCCTCCACCACGATCAGCGTTGTCCGTCGTCTGCAACCAACACCACGAAGTGCGGGCAAAGCCCGTGCAGGGGTGAGTATAAGCTACTCAGTAGGGACCTCGAGACCCCCGAAGGTCTCCTGAAATCCACAAAGGATATTCCACAAAGGAAAGATACAATCAAGGTTACTCTTCAAAACACTTTTAAAAATTCTCAACATTATATGTTTTTTAGTGGTGCCACATCACAATAGTGTCTCATGTTGGCTATGACTTTATAGTGGTTTCTCTCCCTGGTGGTGCTTTACTGAGGATAGATCACTCGGGCAGTGTCTCACCCTGGTGGTGGATCTCTAGAAGTGTCTCACCCTAGAGGTGGATCGTTGAACATAGCTCACCCTAGCAGTGGATCACTGGTGGTGTCTCACCCTAGTGGTCTCTCACTAGTGGTGTCCCCTTGGCAGTCTCTTGACTGGAAGTTCCTTTCTAGCGGTCACTCATCTGGCAGTGACTCATCTGATAATGACTCGTAGGAGGTTCCTCCTGAGCAGTGTTTCCAGTTCTTCCATTTTTTTTCTTTTTAATTTCTTTCTTTGATGTAAAATGAATTTAAGACCTAATATAAAAGGTATTGACATTGATTCAAAGTAAGTATATTATATACTTAATTACCTAAGGGACTTAAGGCTTTTAAAATGATCAAAACACATGGTATTGCCCAGATCTGCCTTTAATAGAAAATCAAAACTGTATCTAATCCCCTTACTCATATCTAATCTTCCTAAAGATGGTATATCTTTCACCTTGTGCATTCCTTATTACTTTATCTTATTATGGGATGTACCAAATCCATATTCCCATTCAATTTGTGTGGACAGGGTTTTGTAATTGGTTCATGATTCCATGTATGGTTACATACTATATGTGCGCCCATGTTTTTGGCACAACTAAAAATTATCAATAATTCTTCTTTCAAGTAGGATTTCCATCATCTTTCTAAATTTTTAATCATATAGGATGGGTATATAGATATTTCCCTTATGGTTATTATTGATTCTGGAGTGATAAATATAATCAAATTGGATTAAGAATCAATATATTGGGGCGGGAGAAAAGTGATGCATGATCTTGTTGTATGTTTGATTTTGTTAATTCTTGTGATTTTTATGGGCTAACTACCCACTAAAAATTATTATTATTGGGGGATTTTCTATGCATGGTAAAGTTGTTTGAATGCTTTTTGTATGTTTTTTTTTTTTGAATTCTTATATATAAAAGTTGGTTAAACGTGTATATTTGGATAATAAATTGATATTCTAGGATTATATAGTTTTTTTGATAAACCAAAAATTAACAAGTGGAATTAGATAAGGGATTCCTTATTAAATATTAAAATGTGTTTTTCCTTAGTACATGAGGTGATGTGATGTGTGGGATTGTTTTTTTGTGTGTATGGGGGAAGTTTATGACATTTGGTTGTATAGTGGGGTTGTGATGGGTGTGATCTGATTATGCAGTTGGGATATGGAATTGGTTATTCTGCAATTTGTTTTTGTATGTGGTTTTGAGTTGGAGTCTGTTCTATTAATATGAATAATTGGTAATATGAGTTTGAAGAAGGAAAATAGTGTTTGTGTGGGTAATTTCTGAGAGTGTTTTCACTAATAACATTCAATAATATTCACCTTGTATCTAGAGGTCGTGGTATAATTTTTCATTAATATGAAGTGTGTTAATTTACTATGGATCTTCACCTCCTAAATGATTGTTACTATGTCTCTTGATGTGTTTTGTGCCTGATAGCTACATGTGTAATGATAGAAAGAATAAACATTTTCTTAATAATATTTTTAATGGCTTGGGTACATTGGGTTCATGGAATGGAATTGGTTTAATGGATTTTTTATAAAATGTGAAATGGGGTTTCTGGATTGATATGTGGTGTTGTGCATTTAGAGGAAGAAGTAAAGGTGGGAGTGTTGTGAGTCGGTGGTTTGTATGAGAACCCATAGGTTTGGATTGAGTGTTTGGTATTATACATGTATATAGTTTTATTTTACTTTTGATTTCTATATGCACCCCACTATTTTTGACCACTTTGCTCCAAATACCTTCATCATCACATGGGGGTGTATTTTACCTAATTCGGAGAGGAGTACAGATGGATGGGTACCAGATCTTTTTTACTCTCACTTTTAGGTAGGTAGGTATGGCATAATATGTGATGTATGGAGTTATTTTAGTGCTATATATGGTGGTCATGATAGCCCATGTGTTTTTGGTAAAGGTGGTTGTGGCCGATGTGTATTCAGGTGAGATGTGATAGCCTGGGTGCTTGTGGTGTGGTGGTTTATTTCCTAGGTAGCTTCAGGATGAGATGTCATGTGATGTGCTGTGAGGCCTAGGTCTGTGTGGAAAGGATGTGTTGTTAGTCCCAAGTGTGTGAGAGTGGGGCATTTTGTGAGGCACAGGTGTGTCCGGGCTAGATGCGATGTGGTATATAGAAGGGATGGGTGTGCCAAGAGGTACGATATTGGGCGAGAGCATCATACCAGTGAGAAAGTGGTGTGGGGTACCCTATCATCTATGTGCATTATATCATATTATATTACTTGAATTTTGTTACTTGGTGCACATGCCTTGGTGAGGTTGGGTTTGGTTACTATACCTTCTTAGGTGCTATTTGGATCTACCATTTTTCTCATAGGGGCATTAGTATGCTTGTTTTTCATGTGCACAAGAGAGTTTGGTGTTATTACTGAGTATACGTGTATGCTTAACCTATGTAAATAAAATTGTTTTCAGGCTTCTAGGGGTATTTCATGAACCATGATGGACCTTACTAGCTTGGATCCTTACCAGTTGTTGATTCACTACTTTATCTTTAATTTTGGGTAATCACCTTATAGAAATTTTTTATTTTTATCAGTTATATTTATACATTCATATGGGATGTTTTGGGTTTATCTTTTATATATATATATATATATCTGTGTGTGTGTGTCTTGGAGTTATTGAGGATGATTCATTTTACCTCCAGGTTTTGTTTTCTTATAAATGAAAATGTCTCCAATATTGTGTTCTTTGTACACCCTTGGTGATAGTTTCCAACTGAGGTCCTACTGGAGATAGGACTTGGGGGTTATTATATACCTTTATTCATTATCAAATCAGAATGGGTGTCCTTGGGCGTATCATGACAGAGTGGTATCATAGGTGATGTTGGATATATAGGATGGATTTTGGAGTTAGGAATAGTTAAGATTGCATGGGGTGGTATGGAAATAGTTCTAGTTGACCTAGGTGATTGACATAGTCTAGGGAGACCAAAAAAGGACATGGGATTTTAGGGCCCCCATTGATCTAGTTCATGGACTCTGAACCTATTGAATGACCAAGTGATATGGGCTTTCCTAAAGGGTAGAGACCTAGAAAAGGTATATTCATCATGATGACTTGTGTTCTTGTTTTAATTGGGTTGTTTCGGGAAGGTTAAATTGGAAAAAATAAATAAAATTAATTTAAATAAATCTTAATGAAAATTTCATACTACTCAAGCATAGGAAATCCATGTTTCCCTTTTAGCTATGGCTCCCAGTCATCGTTCGTCTGTGTCTTAGGCAGTTTAGGTTTAGTATGATGAATTGGTTGATTATTGTAAGGTTTATCCATTTGAGGAGGATGATCAGTGTTAGAAGACATTGTGCGCTTTCTAGTAGTAGACTTTGGGGAAGTATGTGGGAAGTGTCTCAAATGTGGAGAGAGAGAGCTAGCTGGAGAATCTCGAGATCACTTTCAGTTTGATGGTTTATTGGGTCCCTTTGGTAGTTAGTTAGATGCATGGTGTTTCCTATCAGTGGTGGATGATGTATCTGGGGGAGAGAAAGGAGGTGGATGTATTGTGGGTTGACTTCTAGAAGGATTTCTAGGAAGAGTTTATTTCATCAACCAATAAGGATGATAAGATATAAGAGAAACTCTCCCTTCAATAGGGGAGTATGTCAGTGTGGAAGCTGGGAATAAAGTTTAAGTACCTTCTACATTTTTTCCCGAGTTCTTTTTCTCAGATGAGGATTCTTGTGTGAGGTATCTTGAGGATGTGCTCTATCCTTCTATCCATTATTTGGTTAATTATTTTATATTTCCATCATATTTGGGGGTTTAGAATAAGGAATTAGTTACTGATTGGTTTCACTCACAAGAAGATCTACCATGATATGGGATCCAGTAGAGTTCTTTGATAGGCATAGTTATCAGTTGAAGATATAAGGTGTTAGGACACTTGAGGTTTCAACCGGTGGGGAGTCGACCTCAGTAGCTTCCTTTTCATCCTTTTGGTGCTAGTGGTTTCTGTGATTTTCATAGGATCTTTGCACTAGTGTTTTTGGGTTATGGCTTCATGGTCATCACTAGATCAAGTTCCCAATAATTCCTTGAGCTCAATTTAGTGGAGGTGGACAGGCGCAGTGCCATCCTCATCAGCAACTTCAAGTGAAACAATTTCAGTAACAGGAATAGCATGTGAAGAAGGATTTCACTCCATCGAGGGGATATGGAGAAGGTATAGGATGACCTTTGGAGGTTCCTCATGTTTAGGGAATGCAGCCCAAGAATTTTCATGGATGTGTTCATCAGAAGGGAGGCAGAGCAGTTGGGTGTGGTTAGTTACAAAGAAGTAGAGGTTGCAGTTCCAGAGGGGTCAGAGATCGTTAGAGGTATAATCATTTTTTTAGTTTCATTGTTTATGCCTTGTTTTATTTAGGAGTTTCTCACTCCTTTGTTTCATCCACTCCCGCCCATGCCTTGGGACTAGATATATAGAGGCCTCTTGTGCCCCTGGTGTTGAGTACACTAGTCAGAGTCCTGAACATCTTGTTTAATGTGTGTCGGGGGTGAAAAATAATGATGAGACCACGTTAGCCCCATGGGGATATTTTTTATTATATATATAATCATACGATGTCATCCCTATCATTGACTGGTTGTATTCTGTACATTCTACTATCAATTGATTCTAGAGAAGAGTCATGTTGTTTTATATGGACGCTCAGTATATTATTTTCATCAGTGAGTGGATTTTCCAGATATGCAACCAGTGTATAGATCCCCTTCTTTCCTTGTTAGCTGAGTTGTTGGTGGAATTAGCGGATGCAAAAAATTTAGATGTTCCCTAGGTCTCTTGGAAGTTCCTAGATGTTTTCCCCAAGAAGGTTGTGACGTTTCCCCCCTAACATGATGTTGAGATTAGGATAGACTTGCAACCTGATGCCTCTCCAATTTCAATGGATCGTTATTAGATAGCACCTTATGAGTTGCGGGAGTTAATGATTCCTATATATGATCTAATGAAGAAGGGTTTTATCCATCCCAGTGTTTCACTATGGGGTGTTCCAGTGTTGTTCACAAAGAAAAAGGATAGTGGTCTGAGGTTGTGTATAGACTACTGAAGGTTAAATTAGGTGACAGTAAAAAATGGTTACCCTCTTCTGAGGATATATGATCTTTTCGACTAGCTAAGAGGGGAAAGTTGGTTTTTTAAGATCGGCCTTCGGTCTGGATATCACCAATTGAGGGTGAAGGAGAGAGATATTACAAAGACTACCTTCAGATGGAGGTATGGGCACTTCGAGTTTATAGTCATGTTGTTTGGTGTTACGAATGCACCATCCATGTTCATGGGGATTATGACCTCTATGTTCTATGTGTTCTTGGATCGGTTCTTCATCATATTCATCAACTATATATTAATATACTCAAAGTCATAAGAGGAGCACATCGAGAATCTTAGAACTATCTCACATGTTCTTCAACACCACCAGCTATATGGTAAGTTGTCCAAGTGTAAGTTTTGTATATGAGAGGTGCATTTCCTCAGGCATGTGGTGTCTCAGCAGGGTGTGGTAGTAGACCCGTCTAAGGTTGAATAAGTTGTTTCTTGGGGAGAGCCCAAGAATATGGCAGAGGTTCATAGTTTCCTTAGTCTCAAGGATATTATTTGATGTTTTTACACAATCTATCTTGATTTTATACCTCGTTGATAGTTTTGACTAGGAAGGACCAAGATTTTTCATGGATTGTTTAGTGCTAGGCAGCATTTGGTTTTCAAAAAGATAATTTTTTTACTGCCCTGGTGATCTGGTTTCTTCAGGATGGGGTAATGTTTGCAGGGTTTTGTGATGATTTCCATCTAGGCTTGGGATGGGTGTTAATGCATCATAAGATGGTGATATCTGGTGGGTCTAGGAAATTACTCCCTCATGAATGTAACTATGCCACCCATAATCTATAGATATCACCAATTGGGTTTTCATTGAAGTTGTGGCAGTATTACCTCATTGGTAAGTGTTTTCTGATCTTCACAGATAACAAGTGCTTAAGGTATATATTTTCACAGTGTGATCTGAACTTGCGGTAGTGGAGGTGGATGGATTTTATTTAGGATTTTGATTTTGAGAACTCTTGTACCTCATTAAAGGGATTTCATGTTTGATTCTTTAAGAAAAAAGTCACATAAAGATGTTGTTTTGGAATCTGTGGATTCTTGGAGAGTAATGGAAGAGTTGTAAACCTTGTACATAGATTCAGGGGTAGATGAAGGTATAGGTTTTTTGTTTTAGATGATGGTGAGATATTCTCTGATGTAGAGGGTAAAGAAGTCTCAGTGGTGAGACATTGATAAATAGGTAATGCATGATTGTGTTGTCCATGGTGATTCTCTATAGGGATGGATAGAGGATGGTCAGACCCAAATGTTTCATTATAGAAAGTTGTTTTTTTCTGGTGGCAATGCACGATGGAGACCATCATGAGTTTTATAGATCACCTTTGTTAGTACACCAAATATTTTCAAAGATGTAATGTGGATTAAGAATACAATTTTGGTGTCTTGGTATGAAAAAGGTAGTAGTGGAGTTTTTTGAAAACTTCTTGGTTTTCCAATAGTTAAGATCTTATCATCACATTCTTGGTGGTTTTTTGTAGCCTTTGGATGTTCCTAAGTGAAAATGGGATTATATCTTGATGGATTTCATCACAATTTTACTCATAGCTCAGGGAGGTTGTGATTCTATCTGGGTGTTCATGGATCATTTGATGAAATCAACACAATTAGTAGTGATTAAGGAGTCGTGCATAGTGGATGCATTAGATAATAAGTACATAGATGAAGTAATATGGTTTTATGGAGTTCAGAGCTCTCTTATCTCATATCGGGATGCATGGTTTACCTCACGAGTATATATAGGATTGTAGCATTATTTTGGAACCTAATTACACCTCAGAACTGCTTTTGACCCACATACAGATGGGAAAATAGAATGGGATATCTTAATGTTGGAGGATATACTACGAGCAAGCATCTTGGGACTTCGTGGATCTTGGGTACAATTGATTCCCTTGGTGTATTCTTCTTATAATAATAGAAATCACTCTTCTATTAGCATTTCCTCATTTGAGGCTTTGTACAGGAGACCATTTCATTCTCTGTTGTGTTGGACGGAGGTTGGGGAGACAACTGTTTTTGTTCCCAATGTGGTTTAGATCACGATAGAGAATGTTCAGCTTCATCACAGGAGGATTAAAGTAGTTTAGAACTAGAAGAAGTACTATGTTGGTCATAGAAGGAGGCCCTTTGATTTTTAGGGTGGGGACGATGTGTTCTTTAAGGTTTTCCCTTGATGTGGGAGGTGGATTTTTTGCAAGGGGTTAGATTTCTCCAAGTTTTATTGGGCCCTTTGAGGTGTTTGGGTGAGTTAATGAGGTGTCGTATCAGTTGACAGTTCCACTGTGGTTAAAGAAGATACACAAAGTCTTTCACATCTCTCAGCTATGTTGGTATCTTTATGATGACTCCCAATTCATTAACTAGGGGTAATTATATATCGAGGTTGACGATATTTTCATGGAGTGGCTAGTAGAGATCTAGGATCATTGAGAGAAGTAGTTGTGTGAATGGGACATTCCTTTGGTTTTTGTGTTATAGAGGCATGGTGGTTAGAAGAAGAGTACTTGGGAGTGAGAGACTCAAAAGTGTGACCAATACCTGGAGTTTTTTTGAGTTTTTCCTTATTATTTATTTATTTGTGATGTGATGTTTGAACCTTGTTGGTTATGAGATGATCTATTTTCTCTAGGTTTGTGATGTTTGATAAAGTTCCAACATATAAAAATGGGAGGAACTGATTCCTAATCGAGATGCATTAAGTGTCATGTGATTAAACATGTGTGGACAAGTTAGTTCCAAATAGATCAGATAGTATCTTGACATAGAGCATGGAATTCCCATATTTTTGTGTTTGGACGATGTGGATTGTTGTGGTTGTGTAAATTTGTTTTGTCGTTTTTTGGGTTAACATGTCAACAACCAGGATGATAAGGCCTAGTTGGAAAAATTCGAAGGGGGTGTTCTTCGGTGGACAAGTTTCCACTGAAACTTTATAACAACACAAGGTGTTATATAATTGAAATTTTATGTTTTTATTTGATAACAATTATTCAAGTGTAACCATATCCTTGAGAGTTATCTCAAGGGATGTTTGTTCGGACCCTTCCAAACTTTTCCTTTGGGTTATTCTTTCTCTCTTTTTACCCAAATAAAATTCTATTTTATTTTTATGTATATATTTTATATTCTATTTATATGTTCCAAACTCCTGTATCAATATCCTTTCATCCTTCTTTTTTGGGAAAATACATGTTTTTAAAAGGTTCCCAAATCAATTATTCCTGATAAGTAATCCCGATTTAAAAGAACTTCCCGAATTCTTACCCACTTTTAAGTGCACCATAAAATATGTTTTGAGAGACCATTTATTTATAAAATAAATAATTTTATTATGAAAATTTTATTGGTTAACTTCTGGTTTTATATAAAATATTATGCCATTTTCTGATTTAAATGATCTTTATTATTTACCTTAAACAGCACTGAAATTTTTTAATTCTAAAATTTATTAAATACTATTTCTACATATTATCACTTATGTTTGACATCACTTATCATTATCTATGCCTATTTTCCCTTATGAGAATCCATGTATGATTTAAATCCTTTTTTCTGTGGACACCATTGTGATATTACCTTATGTTATGCCTTTTTGACAAGATTATGATACCCAATTCTTACCATTGGTAAACCTTATGTTTGTGTTTGATTACTTATGTGTGATTATTCATGTGGAATACATATTAATGAAAATTTTATGATTAGTTCACCCAGATATAACTCTAATGTATTGGGTTTTTTTAGTCTCATGAGACATCATGTGAAATGGTCTTGGATTTTATCCTTAACTCATGCTCTATGTGCAACGGTCTTGGTGGTTAGCCTTGACTTGTTCTCCTTCATATACAATGAGCCTTGAATAATTCATATGTCATGTTGTATGTTGTTTCTACATATGATATGATACCATGACTACATATTCTATGCTTCAATATAAATACATATGCCTTCTATGTCATCTAATTATTCCTACTAACCGATGGTTTATGCTTTATTCTTATGCTTATTTCTTTATTGGGATTTTTAGATCATCCATTTGTTAATATTTTCCCCAGGTTATCGTATATAGATGTAAGGGTTCAAAAGAATTTAGGAGATCATAATCGATGAAAAATAAATAAATTTTTTATCTAGTCCCATTTTTTTAGTTTTATGTACCTTGTCTTCCAAAGACACTAGAATTTATGATCCTTAGATTGTAATTTGATAGTTAATTATGTCTAAAATCATATAATATTATGGGAAAAGGATAGGGCCTCTATAGTTGATATCATAGGCAAGGTCAAGTTACTTTTGGATATTAGGAATTGAGAACTTTAGTAAGAAATTTAAGGATAAGACTAAGTCAAAGAAAAATTCCTTAAATTTTGGTAAGTATAAAGTAAGTGGTTAATCAAGAAAATACATCCTTTTATGGATACTACAAGTGGAATTGGTTCTATAACAGATCTACCAAGGATTAAAAACTCTGACAAAGTGTTCCAAACCTAACTTAGGGTAACCTGGTACAGGAAAACAGGCCTTATTGTGCACCTGGTTTGACACTCCTGGGGGATATGCTTTAGTAAATTTATAATCTCATTACGAACAATATTTAATGGAAAAAAATACCATAAGAGTATATGTTAGGAAATAAATATTGCATAACCAAGATTGAAACCTAAGAATCAAAAGTTAGGATATTATTTTCGTTAAAAATTGAATCCTTTTTTTGTTCAGATATTTTTTTTACATTCTTATCAGCTAAGTATTCAATCCCCCTAATTGTACTTTGTTTTTCATAGTTGATGGTGGGAAATAGAAGAACACATGCCAATAATCAATGTGATAGGCAATGTGATGATTTACCTAATGATATGGAAAATATAATGGGAATGAGTGATCAAGTATTTAGGGAATTACTTTATTAATTGTCTCAAGTTATGAATAATAACTTGAATCGTGTGGAAAGACTACCTTCTCTAAAGAAATATCGAGTTGCTACCAAATCCTTCATGCATGAAAGGCCTCCCGTGTTTAGTGGATCTTTTGATATCCTCCTCATATAAAAGTAGATTAAGTCCATTGAAAAGTTATTCTCTATCCTTCGGTGTTCATAAGAATAGAAAATTGTGTTTTTGGTCTATCATGTTGATGGGGAAGCTGATCAGTGGTGGAATATGATCTAAAATATGAAGTAAAAGGAGGAAATTGATTACATGGATTTAGAGTAATTCAAGAAGAAAAATTCAATAAAAACTTTCTTCAAACCCTCCATCTCAAGATGGAAAGAGAGTTCCTCAGACTTAAGTAGAAGGAATATGATTCTATCAGAGGGTATGAATAAAACTCTACAAGGCTTGAAAGATGTTCCTCCGACTTTTTCATGAACACCAAAAACAAGGTGGATCACTTTTTTAGCATACTAAAGCCAAGTCTATGAAAAGCATTGCAAATTTGAGACTTCGACAATTATAAAGAGATTTTTTGTTGTGCCCTAAAGGTTTAAATGGAGATCAGAGACTCTCAATGGTCTCATGGTCCTAGTGATAAAAAGAGGAAAATGGAGTCTGATATGGGTGGATCAGCAAATAAATCCCATGATGGAAATAAGACTTAATATCCCATGTCTCAAAATTGTGGGAAGAAGCATCCTGGGAACTATCTAAAGGGAACTAAGAAATACTTAAAATGTAGAATAATTGGGCATCTTGCTAAGAACTACTGATGGGATGTGTATAATTCCACTAATTTAGAAGAAGAAAGGAAGGTTCAAATCAACATGAAGCATCTAGTGCAGTGTTTCAACTTCAAGTAACATGGAGCTTTTTCAAACCAATACCATAAGCCCAGGGTTTTCATAGGCAATAAACAACAACCTCTAAGGTAACAAGGAAGATAATATGTTATCACTATTTATGAGGTTGATTCAGACAATGATGTAGTGACAGGTATGTTGGTTCTTCATTCAAGTATAGAAAACATGTTTTTTGATTCAGGTTCTATGAATTATTTTATATATTTAAAGTTTAGTAGAACTATTAAAACACCACCTCAAAATATGAAGGTTTAGTTATCTATGAGAACATAAAATGGGGAAATTATTTCATAAAAATTATATAACTCCTCCTTAGTTAATGTTTGTATACTTAACCTTCCAGTAAATTTCATCATACTTCCTTTAGTGGAATTCAATGATATATTGGGAATGAATTGGATATCTTTAAACAAATACAGTATCAAATAATGAGAAAGGGAGATCACTTTTCACATCTTGAATCATCCTCTAATTTTGTACAAGTGTGTGGAGGAGGATAAATCTCATTTAGAATCATAATCTTATGTTTGGATATTACTACCTTATGAGAAAGCATATATAGTTCAGATGATTGAGACAAAGGAGACAACCATGATTGAAGGCATTCCAATTATAAGGGTCTACAATGATGTAGTCCCCAAAGAGTTTCCAGGTCTTATTCCTGGATGATATATTGAGTTCTCAATTGAACTTATTTTTAGATATCTGATTATATCAAATAAAAATATAGAATGTCTATTGTAGAGCTGGAAGATATGAAGATGCAGTAATAGGAGAATCTAGACAAGGGTTTTATATGCCTGAGTGCTTCACTATGGGATTCACCAGTCCTCTTTTTGAAGAATAAGGATATATCAATGCGCCACTACATTGATTATCGTGAGTTTAATAAAATCATGATAAATAAAAAGTATCCTCTTACATGGATAGTTGACTTATTTGATCAAATATGTGAGGCACAAGATCCTCAGCCCAGTTGGAGAGGACTCGGAAAGTGCATCCAAGATACTCGAGTTTAAAACTGGAAGTAGAGATAATTTCCTGCTAATATAGAAGCACTATAGTAGGTATTGTAGTAGTATTGTAGTAGGTAAAATTGTAGGCACTGTTTAGTACTGTAGCAACAGGAACTATTCATCTGTTTGGTCTTTTGGGCCACTGATTTGGGTCTTGGGTCCTTCAAGTCCTTCGGGCCACCCAGGTCCTTCGGTCCAGTAAGGCCTTTGGTCCACCTTAAGGCCTTCAGGCTACCTCAGGGCCTTCGGGTAACCACAAGGCCTTTAGGCCACTTGAAATTGTTCTTAATGATCGGACATACTCTATAAATAGAAAACTTCATATGAGGATTCAGAGTAGGCTAATTCACTAGAGAAATAGCTAAGCAGATTTTTCAAAAAGATAGGGTAAGGAATTTCCACCAGGAAAAGTTGGTGCTTGCCCGAGAAGCCTAGCCGAACAATCCATGAAAAGGTGGAGAGTTAATATCATGATGAAGAAGCTGGGGAGGAGTGTTCCATGTAGTTATAGTCTGTATATTTCCCTAATACCTATGGGTCATGTAATCTCTAAGCCTACGATCCTTGTAAGGTTTCCCCCTCATCCATTGAAATGGGGTAATTAAAAATCATAAAAACAAAGGCCTTTGGGCCATTCAGGGTGGATAAACTATGTGGGGCCAGTTATTTCTCTAAGGTGGGCCTATAGTCAGGGTATAATCAATTAAAGGTGAGTAAGGAATATATTCCCAAGATATCCTTTCAAACAAGGTATAGAAACTATGAGTTCATAGTGATTCCATTTGGACTCACTAATGCTCCTTCAATTTTCTAGGATTTAATGAATAGTCTTTAGAAATTAACCCCAAAATCGGTAGTGTTTATTGATGATATTTTAATATAATCCAATAGCATGGAGAAACATGAGGAGCATTTGAACACTATTCTAATGAATTTTAAAAGGAATAAACTTTATGAAAATTATAGTAAATGTGAGTTATAGATGGTGGATGTATCATTCTTGGGGCATGTCATCTTTAGAAAAGGAATATTTATGGACTCTTCCAAAATAAAGGAAATTGAAGAGTGGGTCATGAAAACATATGTAGTGGAGATATGTAGTTTCCTTGGCCTAGCTAGGTATTACTAATTATTTTTGAAGAACTTATCATGATTTTCAAAACCAATAACAAATCTGACAGAGAAGGGAGTCAAGTTTTTCTGGACTTAAGAATGTGAGGAAAGATCTAAAGAGCTCAAAAGGGGCTTATAACTATTCTTTTACTCACACTCCCAGAAAATAGATAACTCTTTGTGGTATACATCAATGATTCAAAGAAAGACTAAGGTTTCTTATTGATGAAAATGATAAATTGATATCCAATTCCTCAAGTTAGTTGAAATTTCATGAGAAAAACTATTATACGCATTATCTGGAGTTGGAAGCTATGATCTTCACATTGAAATTATAGTGGCATTATCTCTATGGGGAGAAGTGTGAGATTTATATTGATCAGAAGAGTCTCAAATATATATTCACACATAAGAATATTAATATGCACCGAAAAATATAGTTAAATCTCATTGAGGATTATGACATCTCAATCCACTACTATCCTGGTAAGGAAAATAAGGTAGCAGATGCTATTAGTAGAAATGATCCTTCATATTTATCAATAAAGAGAATTGATACGGATCCAATATCCTTATAATTACAAAGGATGTACATGGGAATCATTAATGTAGGAACATCATCAATCTTTTCTCAAATTATTTCTCAACTATCCCTCTTGTAGAAAATAAAGGATGCTCAAAAAATGATGTGAAAATCAGAAAAGGGTGGAAGCTATCAGAAATGGTAAATCCTCTGAGTTCAAGATTTATAAGGATAGAGTCATAATATTTGGGTCATGATTATGTGTAACATCTGATCCAAAGATAAAGAATGATCTTCTGAATGACGCACATAGCTTGACTTTCTCTATTCATCCAGGGAGCATAAAGATGTATCAAGTTCTTAGAGAGAACTATTGGTTTGCTAATATGAATAAGTAGATTGTTAAATATTCATCAAAGTTCTTGGTATGTCAATATGTGAATGATGAAAGGAAAACTTCTAAATGGTTGATGAAACCATTACTCATACCAACATGGAAACGCGAAAACATCACCATGGACTTTGTCACTATACTTATAAAGACGTCTAGAGGGAACAATGTTGTATAGGTTATTATTGGTCATCTTAAAAACACATCTCACTTTATTTAAATTCAATAGGACATATAACTATATCAAATTGCATGGATATATGTCAAAGAGGTGGTAAGGATGCATGGAGTACCGCTATCAATTGTACTTGATCGAGATTCGAGATTCACCTAGATGTTTATGATAAGTCTCCAACATGATCTAAGTATTAAACTTAAATTTAGTACTGCCTATAATCCTCAAACTGATGGCTAATATAAATGAACTATTCAGAAACAAGAAGAAATTTTGAGAGCATGTTCAATGGACTTCGAAGGAGGATGGGACAAACATCTTCCTCTGGTTGAATTATTTTAGAACAATAGTTTTCACTCGAGCATCTAAATGGCTCCATATGAAGCCATTATGGGAAAAGTTATATAAAATTGGCATACTAGGATGAATTCGGTGAGTGTATGCTTCCAAAAATTAAAATGGTCGAAGAAATGGTGTAAAGGATTCAAACCATTCAGCAACATATCAAGGCAGTCCAAATTTGACAAAAGAGTTATGCAAAAAATCATTGATGATACCTTGAGTTTAATGTTATAGACATGGTATTCCTCTAAATATCTCTATGGAATAAGGTCAAGAGATTAGGGAACAAAGAAAAGTTAAGTCCTAAGTACATCGGTCCCTTCGAGATTCTTGATTGTGTCTAAGTTGTGGCCCATCGACTAGAAATTCCACCTACCATGTCTAAAGTACATGCTGTATTACACGTATACCTATTAAGGAATTAAACATTATATCCTTCATATGTACCGACTTCAGTGGTCATAAATTTGGAGAATAACCTTTCTTATGAGGAGCATCCAGTGAAGATCTTGGATCATAGCGATAAAGTTTTGTGCAATAAGAATACTCACCTGGTCAAAGTACTATGGTATAACCATAAGTAAAAAGAGGAAACATGGGAACCATAGGAAGAAATGAAGGAAAATTACCCACACATTTTTTAGCTTAGATTGTAAAATGAAATTTCAAGGGAGAAATTTCATAAGGGGGGAAGAATGTAACGACTCTGAATTATATCAATGTAAATTCCCTTCTTATAATTATGTCTTATAGTATAATTAAATAAAGTCACATTAAGAACACAATACAAAAATTATAAATGAACAATTAATGAAATAAAATTCATTTCTAAAATTTAAGGATCATATACCAAAGGAATAGTAACATGAATTTTGGAATAGTAACATGACCTATATGAATAGTAAACCGGAAAATTGAATAGTAACTTCACCAATAAAAGTATAAATAAAATTTATCCATCTTATAAGTTACAATATTATATAATTATATCATATTATAAGTAAATAAATATTTTGAAAATTATTAATTAAGTGTTGGTATTTTTTAAGTCATAAATATTTAATTGCAATTTTATAAATAATTTAACAATTTAAAATAAAAATATTTTCATAAAATGTATTCATAAATTATTGTTTTTATTATATATTATTATAATATAATTTTATAAGACCTTGGTTAATTTTTCAAAAGTGTTATAAAATCAGTTATAATTTGAAAATTTGTATTTTTCGAGTAAATTATAATTTAAATAAATAATTAAATTTTTCATATTTATAAATTTATGTTCATAAAATTGAGTTCATTTTTGAATTATATATTTTTAAAAATGGTTTGGTTGAATTTTTTGTATTTTTCTAAAATACATGAATTTTTTTTGGATAGTGAAATACGATAATTTATGGTATTTATACATTATAAGTTAAATACACTATTCCTTAAGTCATCTCTAATGTAATCACCATAATCTCGAAATTAACTTAATTATTCTTATATTTTTTATTATAATTATTAAACTATTCATATTCTTAATCCAAAATAATAAACTAATGATTAAAATAATGATAAAACAACTCTCTCCTTAACTATAAATACCACCACTCACCACATTTTCTCCTCACACCTCTCAAGCCTTGATCCTTGTCTAGATTATGATAAAATATCCTCCCAAGCCCCTCCCCCACATCCTAGAGATTTTGGTATTAATAAAATACAAAAACTAATCCCCTAAGGAGGTTCTCTAGAAGAAGAAATCAAGAGGTAAAACTCACTTCCTTTTCTTTTAATTTCTTTTCAAGTTCCTTTCTCTTATTTTTCTCTCCAAACCTACCATCATACAAATGTTAAGATAAATACAATAGCTTAAATATACTATAATTTCGTTATTCTAGTGTAATAATTTATCATCATCCCCATTTCCCCCTCCTTTTATACTAAAACTCAACACATCATCCGTGATGTGTTAATTTTTCACATTCAAGGACGAAGAAGTTTTCAATTTCCATTATCATCTTCATGGATAGTAATGAAACCATTTTTATGGTTGAACCATATTATAATATATGTATCATATCTTTTTTAATTTTATGGAATCATTTTTTACATATGATATTAATTTATAAAACAAAATGATTTCTTTGTGATCAAGAACCGCCAAAATAAACCAAAACGATTATCATTAACTATTTATATAATGATTCATCCTAATTCCATAAAACAAAATGATATATAAGAAAAAATTAAACTATTTAAGATCATTTATAACATATAAGTTCAATTCTGTATAATTACCCCCCCCCCATTTTAAAATATGTTTCGTACATGTATCATGATCTTATCATCCTTCATTTTTGGGGATATATATTTTTTTAAAAGGTTTCCTATTCGATTCTTCCCGAAAAGTAAGCTCGATTGAAGGGAACTTCCCGAATTCTTACCCATTTTCAAGTCCAAACAATAATATATTTTGATCCACCATTATTTTTATAAAATCACTAATTTTATTATGGTTAAAAAAATCACATCTAGTTTCATATAAAAGATAATTCCATTTTCTAATTTAAATTATCTTTAATATTTACCTTAAACCGCAATAAAATGTTTTACTTATAAAGTTTCCTAAATATTCTTTTTACATGTTATCACTTCATTTTGAAATCAATTATCAGGATCTATATTTATTTCCCCTTATAAATTTACATGTATGATTTAAATCCTTTTCTTCATAGACCCCATTGTGATCTTCCCTTATGTTATGCCTTTTTGACAAGATTATGATACTCAATTCTTACAATGGGTAACCCTTATGTTTAAGTTTGATTCCATATGTATGATTCTTTATGTGGCACAAATATTAATAAACATGTTATGATGTTTGATCTCATATATCTCTCTAATTAATTTGTTAGTTTTTAGTCTCATGGGATGTCATGTGCAATGGTCTTGGAGGTTAGCATTTACTCGTGGTCCATATGCAATGGTCTTGGTGGTTAACCATGACTTCTTCTCCTTAATGTTAAATGAGATTTCAATCATTCTTTTTTCATGTTGTATATTTTTACACATATTCTATGATACCATGAAAACATATTTTATGCTTTCTTATGTATATCCATGCCTTTTATGTCATCTTATTATGCCTACTAACCCATGTGCAATGCTTTATTCTTATGTTTATTTCCATACTAGGATTTTTAGCTCATACTTATGTTCATGTTATCCCTATTTTATACTATGTAGATGTATGGGATCAAAGGTATTTATGACCTCATAATGGATAATAAAAATAAAAGTTTAATTTAGTCCAATGTTTTCAGTTTTATGTACCTAGTCTTCTAAAGACACTAGACTTTATGCTCCATAGCTTGTAATTTGATAGTTAATTATATTTAAAATAATTTAATATTATGTGAAAAGTATAGGGTCTCTATATTATATCAACCTTGCAGTGTCTCACCCTAGCGGTATCTCAATGATGGTTGTTCACCCCGATGGTGGCTCGATGGCGGTCGCTCGTTGGAGGTGGCTCATTGGCAATCACTCGATTAGAGGTGCCTCACTAGCAGTGGATCACTAGAAATCACTCATTTCTTGTTTCCTTTTCTAATGTTGTCTTTTTAGTGGTTCCTCATGAGCAGTGTTTCCAGTTCTTCAAGTTTTTTCCTCTTTGACACCTTTCATTGACGTAAAAAGGATTTAAGGATAAATTTAAAAGTCTTTGAGACCAATTCAAAGGCCATAAATTATATCTTTAAATAACTAAGGGATTGAATTCTTTTAAATGTTCAAAACATGTGTTCTTGGATAGATATACCTTTAATGGAAAATAAAAACCTTATCTAATCCCATGAATCAGATCCAATCTTCCTAAAGCTGAGATATTTGTCCATTTGTTCATTATTTCTTACTTTCTCTTGCTACAGGATATGAAAAATCCATCTTCCCATCCAATTCATTAGGATAGGGTGCTATATATGAATCATCATTCCCTAGAGGGTTACCTGTTGTACGTGCACCCTTGTTTTTTGAGCAACCAGGAATTGTCAATTATTCTTCTTACAAATAGGATTTCCTTCGTCTTTCTAAATTTTTCATCGTACGAGAGGGGTACATAGATGTTTCACCTGCAGAAGATAGTTGATTATAGATTAATAAATTTAATCAAATTGGTTTAAGAATCAATATATAGGGGCTGGGGGAAAGTGACATATGATCTTTTTGTATGTTTGATTTTCTTAGATCATGTGATTTTTATGGGCTAACTACCCACTGAAAATTGTGGTTGTTGGGGGTCCTTGTTTTCACATAGGATAGTTTTTGGAATGAAGGTTATTTAGTTTTTGTTTAACACTTGTATATAAAATTTGGTTAAGCATGTATATTCATATAATAAATGAATATCCTAGGATTGTACAGTTTCTGTGAGGACCTGAAAATTAATAAGTTGAATTAAATAATTAATGCCTTATTAAATCTTAAAATGTGTTTTGACTTGGTAAGTGATGCGTTGTGATGTGTGGTATTTTTTTGGTTTTTGTGTATGGGAGAGTTTATGACATGTATTCATACAGTGGGTATGTGATGGGTGTGGTGTGATTATGCAGTAAGGCTCTGAAACTAGTTGTGATGTAATGCGTTTTAGGATATGGTAGTGAGTTGGGGGTTGGTTCTGTTAATATGATGAATTAGAAAGATGAGTTTTAATAAGGAAATTATTTTTTGTGTGGGTAATTTTTTATAGTATTTTCATTAATAAAATTCAGAAAACTTTACCCCATATCTAGAGGTTGTGGTATGATGTGTCATTAATGTGAAGTGCATTAATTTACCATGGATCTCCACCTCTTGAATGACTATTACTGTTCCACTTGATGTGTGTTATGCCTGATAGCTGATCAGGTAGTGATGTAATGAATAAATATTTTTTTAATAAATTTTGGAATGGATTGGGTTGGTTGGGTTAATGGAATTGAATTGGTTTAATTAATTTGTTTAAAAACGTGAAATGGGGTGTGTGGATTGATGTGTGGTGTTTTGAATTTACAGGAAACAGTAATGGGGATAGTGTTGTGAGTTTGTAGTTTTTCTGAGAACCCAAATGTGGGGTTTGAGTGTTTAGTATTATACATGTATATAGTAGTATTTTCCTTATGATTTCTATATTCACCCCACCCATGTTGATTACTTTGTTCCAAACACCTGCATCATCACGCAGTGGTATTTTTTCCAACATCTAATGAGGAGTATAGATAGTCGGGTACCTAGTCTTTTCATATCTCTCATTCAAGAAAGGTAGGTATGGTAAAAGTTGTGATTGATGAAGGTATGTTAGTTATTTATATGGTGGTTGTGATATCTCATGTGTTTGCAGATGAGGTTTTGTGGACCATGTGTCTTCGGGTGAGATGTGATAGCCCAGGTGTTTACGGGTGAGGTGGTTTGTTACACATGGGTCTTCAGGATGAGATGTGATGTGATGTGTTGTGAGGCCCTGGTGTGTGTGGGAAGGATGTTTCGTGATGCTCAGGTATGTATGATCGAGGCATATTGTGAGGCCTAGGTGTGTGTAAGCTATATGTGATGTGGTATACAGAAGGGATGGGATAACCAAGACATACGATGTTGGGATAGAGTTAAATTCCAGTGCGAAAGTGGTGTGGGGTAACCTATCATAGATGTACCTTATATAATATTATATGACTTGGGTTGGGTTTCTTGGTGAGCATGCCTTGGTGTGGTTAATTTTGGTTAGCATACCTGCTTAGGTACTATTTGGATCTACCATTTTCTCAAAGGGGAATTAGTATACTTCTTTCACATGTGAATGAGCAACTTTGGTTTTCTTACTAAGTATACTTGTAGGCTCACCCTATCTATATAAAACTACTTTATAGTTTCTAGGAGTATTTCACAGACATTTATGGACCTTACTAGATCATTACCTTCATAATTACCAAGTCACTACTTTAGCTTTACTTTTGGGTATTTACCTTGGAGACATTTTTTTATTTGTATCAGTTATATTTATACATGAATGTGGGATATTTTGGGTTTCTATTTTATGTGTGTGTGTGTATTGGATTTATTGTGGATGATTCATCTTATCTTCGGATCTTATTTCCTTATAAAGGGAAATGTCTCCCATATTGTGAGATTTGTACACACTTGGTGCTAGTTTCCAACCTAGGGCCTACTAGTGGCAGGAATCAGGGATCATTATCTACCTTTCCTCATTGCCATCCCAAGAGGGGTATACTTTGGGGGAGGGGTCCTGACAGATGGGATAAGAATGTACTTCATGATGGTTTTACCATGTACATATAGGGGACACGATACCATATGGGTGATCATATACCAACTCACCTTGTTGTAACACTTCCTAGCCATTCAATAGTAGAGTTCAATAGAGATCTTAGGATGATTGTATATGTAGGAGAGACTCTGGATCCATGGAGTTACCTTGACGATCATTTTAGACCATTTTCATATCATGGTTGTGGAGAGGATTGTAGGAGGCCTTTAAGACTCAGTTGAGTTTTAGCACGGCATTCCACCCCTAGGATGATGGCCAGACTGAACAAAACATTCCAGTCTTGGAGGGCATACTATATGATTTCATGTTGGATTTTAGTCATAGTTGGTAGGATCTCCTATCCTTAGTGTAATTTTCATACAAAAATAGCTATCATTCCAGCATTGTTATGGCACCATTCGAGGAATTGTATGGGAGACTCTTCAAGTCACCACTTTATTGGACTATCCCATGTAAGTCAGTACTCATGGTCCCAGAGTTAGTGAAAGCTACTAGAGATAATGTTCATATCATCTAGGTGTGGATGAGGATGGCACAGAGCTGTCATAAGTCCTTTTCAGACCGACAAGAAGACCTATGGAGTTTTAGGATGGAGACCATGTGTTCCTTAGGTTCTCACCTTGATTTAGATTGCATAGATTTGACCAAGAATGCAAGTTATCTATGAAATTTTTAATCCCTTTGTAGATATTTAATAGACTTGGTGACGTGGTGTAGAGCTTGGTTATACCACCATAGTTGGATCGGGTACATGATGTCTTCCACGTATCACAGCTGAGTAGGTACATTCACAACCTATCACATGTTATCAACTAGGGTGAGATGGACATCAAGGATGGAGAAACCTTTTCCAAGTACTTATTGTATATTGAGAATTGATCGGAGAGTATCCTTCATGGGTGATCAATTACCCTAATGTGTGTACATTGGAAGTACGGGAATCATCAAGAGAGAACCTAGGAACAAGAAACCCAAATGTGATCCATGTACCATCATCCTTTTGTGTAGGTTTTTCTATTTTTAGGACAAGAATCCCTAAGGTGGGGAGAATGTGAAGACTCTGATTTTTCTATGCATTACTTATTTATATTATATATATTATTTTCAAAACTAGGAATTGAGAAGGCATGATATTTCGAGGCCCAATGTGTCCAGAATTAATTTTTGAAATATATATTAAATTTATTAATATAACATGCAAAACAAATTCAGAAAAAAAGTAGAATAACTCTTAAACATGTCCCATATCATAAATCTAAGATCACCATTGAGTTTAGAGCATGGGTTTTACCTTAGGTGTGACAAAACCTTAGAGTTAGTTGGAGGATCGAGTTGGGCACGATCATGGGTGAACATTTAAATGAATTAATTAATTAATTAATTTGATTTTATTAAAATGAAAAAACCTAATAACTTTCCATTATAAATGATATTAAGGATAATTTTCAGGGTTAGATTCATAACCATAGAAATTGAGATGATCCATTGGAGAGCATGGGAGGAGCTTCCATTGG
Source organism: Viscum album (assembly GCA_963277665.1). Lineage (NCBI taxonomy): Eukaryota > Viridiplantae > Streptophyta > Magnoliopsida > Santalales > Viscaceae > Viscum > Viscum album. The sequence goes on from OY728119.1 coordinate 1,398,376,701, forward strand.
AGAGCGATTAACAAATTGTGTATCATTAATTGGTGTGCAACAGATCTTGAGGATATTTCCAATGACAATGATATGGAATTTTTCTTCACTAGTGATTGATCAAAATCTCGTTAAGATTTGTTATTTGTGTAATTCCATCTTGTTCTTTTCTCTTTGGTCAAATTTGGATCAACTCCATGAATAATAATTGATTGACAAATCGACGGTAGGTTAAATTAATGGATTTATTTTGTTCATTAATTTTTAACCCTATTAATTCATAAAAATCTATAATAATGGATCAAGGATTAATGAAAAAAGGTTGACGTTTGTTCCTAAAATATTATGGTTTATGGATTTCTCCCCCGTTACTTAGCACGTTCAACATAGGCATTTTATTTGTCTCGTGGTTCAATGATTTCCTAGTATTTGATCATTTTTTGACCATTTTTTGGTTTGAAAAATCAATATTGAGGGTGTGATTCATGATCTAGGGTGTGATTGATGTTAAAAAATGAAATAGTATGATCGGTGGTGGATCAAAATGGATCTTAAGTATTTGTTTTTCCTCCATTTGATGTTACGACTACAGACAGTATGTGTGGATGTTTCCTGAGTGGATTCAAAGCTCATAATCCAGATCTATAGTGATGGGAGTATTGGCCAACCCTGGATCTATTATCTCTGGTGAGGGATGAGGAGGTGGTGCAGGCATGCATGGGAAATGTAGAGGAAGAAACCAGTGGATCTGGAAAATCATGGTTTACATATCATATAATCTGAAATTATGAAAAGTGTTGGAACCTCTGGATAGGGAACTAGGACTTCCATGGAGATTTAAATATCACACAGCATCTGACCCTATCACATGTTGTTTGACAGGTTCTTGGAATCTCATCATTTCACTCAGAGGCTTCACATACATGGTTAGAGTACATAGACATAGACAGAGTACAAGGACATGGTCTAGTATACATGGGAATGTTCAGATAGCATTTGAGGAGTGTTGACTAATATCTACACACTTTGTACTATTTATACACACCGTTTATATGGATATTTACATGTTGTGTTAGTCATCACCACATAGGAAAACTAGGGGTTGGTTGGAAACACTATGTAATCTTTGGTACATACCATGTATCCCCTTTGAGGGTGTATGGAGCACTTTATTCCTTCAGTATAGACCATTTTCGGTTGAGTGTATTCCTTTTTCTCATTCCCTCAAGTGTATAGTGTGTAATTATGTCCACATCTCCATATTGTGATTCCCTTTGTTGTTTGAGTCTCAGATAGAGTTTGTGGTGTCCCTCCATGATACCAGAGTGTGATCCTGTATCATTTTATACCCTGAGTGGGGTTTCTAGAATTGGCATGATCTCCTTGATTAGGTTTTTGATCTTTTATATAGTATGTCATTAGGTATGGTTTTTGGTATCATTTAAGTATGATCCCCTACATAGCGGGTTAATCCAGATTGGGTTCGTGGTGTCCCCCAAGGGTCTCAAGTGTGATCCCATATCTGTGTATCAAGACTTCTGAGACCTGTGAGATTTATTGGGTAATTCCTAATGATACTGACCTCTGTCATGAGTGTAACACCCCAATTTTTTTCAAAATATTTTTTTTGAATTAATTTAATTTTTTTGATATTTTTTCATTTCACGAAACAATAAATTTATCTTGTGTTACATGAAAGTACCAAGTTATTATTTATTTGTATGAAAAACCAAGTCGAGATTTTACCACATAAAACATAGATACTAGATTTTTCTTATATGCAACATTATTCTTGGTTTGTGTTACACATAATACCAAGTCCCTTCGATAGCTTCTGTTATATTCATGGTTGGGTTTTACCGAACTACAATATAGTATTAATATTAAAATTAAAATATTATTCTAGATACCCCCTATCCATTAGAATGGAAGTTATGAATAAGATTAAATAAATTATAAAAATATTATTTACACATGTATATAAAATGATTCATTTGGTTATCAATTAGTATAAGTGAATTTAATAACTATGTGAAAATAAAGAAATTGCTTTTATAAGGAAACTATTTCTCTATGTACAAACAAATTTTTATCTCAATAAATTAAAAAACCCACTTTTGTTTAATTAAATTTATATATTATATACTCAATAAATATTTTTTATACTCATCCAACATATTTGATAAGTATAATATAAGAATAAATCCAATTTTATAAATAAAAATATGTATTTTTCTAAAATTTAATTTGACCACCTTTTAATGACTAATCCATTTTAAATATTATTTTTACACTTTTATTTTTTTTATTTGAAAATAAAAACTTCATTTTTTAAATATAAATATCCAAATTTACTTCAATGGGATTATATTAAAATTTTTAAAAATTTTCATTTTTGATGAATGGTGAAAAACAATAGAATTTAAATCAAAAAAACTTTTTCATCCAATTTATTTGTATAGTTAAATAATTTTTTTAATTGGTTTTTAAGTATAATTAGATAAATTTTATATCATTTAAACAAAATTATTTCATTTAAAACAATTTCACATTAAATTTAGATATAAAAATTTAGCAAACTTTTGAATATTTTTACTTCAAAAAACCGCTTTGTCGTCCCATCTATAGGATTAACATTAAATTAATTTCCACCAATTGTGTGATTAGAATTTGTAAAAATGGATTCCATATTTGGATTCACCATAGTTTATAGTTTATAATAAGGTCAAATTATTTTTTGAACAAAAAATTTAGTGAGATTCATTAAAATTAATTACAATGATTAAGGTAAAAACAAGATTACTTAATGGTTAAACTTTAATCTTAGGAGTCCAAATAACCTAGAAACATGTCAAAAATTCATTGGATGGACATATTTTGACCAATTACCTAATTTTATATACTTTTAAAAAAGTATTTTAGGCACATTATGTAAGTTATATCTCCCAATAGTGTTTTCATTTTTATATTTACAAGAATACCACTCCCCCACCTCTATAAAATGGCACCCCCCCTCTCAATTTCACACACGTCTCAATAAAATTTGTCTCACAAAAAACCCATCCCAAATCTCATCCCAACATCCCTAACTTCATCCTATAATCCTCAATTTTTTAATAAATCCATCCAAGAAATCCCTTAGTGCAAGCCAAGAGGAGTTATCCAAAGATGATGTAACATCCATCCTTAAGATTCTTTGTCCTATTTTCATTATACACCCCCTAAAATATTATTATTCCATGATTATATAGTAAAATAATTAAAATAAATATAATTATATTATTTTTTTAGAATTTTTATACCTAAAATTACACACACTTCTATTTAATGGGTAACGAACTTACCGTTCTTGTGTATGGAGAATTACCTCCACACAAAACAATATTGTTCATTTTTCCTTTACCACATATCATGGTTGGTAATAATGATGGAAACTATATTTTTATATTATATATGTGATATTTATGATTTATTTATACTTCTTAATTAATATATAAAACATACATTCATGCTTTCCATTTTTTGTAAAAACTATAACTTTGTTTGTGGACGTGTGGACTGTCGTCTCCTCAAAGAAATGTGTTTCATTCACACTTTACATGAAATATATTAAGGATGATTTTAGTGAAATTATATGATATATATGATATAATAATTCTTCTACAATAATATTTTTTATATATATACATATATTTAATTTACTTTTTTTCTTTCAAAACGATAATAAAATGGAAACAGCGTTCATGCGTACATACGGACTACCGTCTCCATGAATGGTGGATAACATTCCATATTTCTATATTTTATATATTATTATAAATAAATATATATGTTATTTATATCATGTTTTACATTTTTTTAAATAAATAAATTATTATCTAAGTAAGAGTATCTAAAATAATAAGCCAAAACATATACAAACAAAAACAGATATTTCACAAAACATAACATTGACATAGAGTTGTTAATAAATAGGTAATGTAAAGTCATAAACAATAATATATGGTATTAGATATAAATATATGATTTTTTGGGATATTTAATAAACATATATTTATTATAAAAGAGGTTTGAATGTGTGTGAATAAATTTAAGACTAATGGTAAGGGTTTTCTCATCTCACTTTTTATTATCCATGAGATACATGCCATGTTCACCACTTGTTTCTTTTGTATAGTGTATATAATAAACATGAATGCATTCTATTATAATTATAATTAAATTTATTGGTATTTTCATACTAATTTTATTATCTCTATTTCATGGGTTTTATGTTTCAAAAGTTACCAAATCGGTAAAGTAGTTTTGTCTCAATTTTCCTTCTTTGAGACACATGTCGTGTTATAAACTGATATTTTTCTATAAGGTTTATATAAAAACTTTGACATGTCATATCATGAATTTTATTTTTTTAATGATATTATAAGATTAATTTAATATCATTATTCTATGGGGACCATGATTTAAAGTTACTAATGTGGTAACCATTACGGCTATAATCTCATCAATTATAAGGATTGTTTATGATTATTCTTACATTGATGAAATATTATGATGTATATCTCAAGAAAACTAATTAATTTTATTATTATATGGTTATTCATGATATATTATTGTATTTGTAACATTTGTACACTATTTTTTACTTAATATAATTAAGAAGTATTTTTAGTAAAATCTGACTTCATCTCCCTCTTTGGTCAGAAATCTATGTTCTTTCAAAACTATGTTTTATAAAAAAAAATCAAAAATTTTTTATGTTTAAAAATTGATTTAAATTTTTTCAGGATTTATTCATAATTTTTCAAATTATTTTCAAGTAAAAAGTTTTTTAAAATTATTTTAAACTTTCTTTTATAATTTTTCAAGGAAAAATAATTTCAAAATGTTTTCAATATTCTTTTATAAATTTTAAAGTAAAATGGTTTTCTATATATTTTCAAGATTCCTTTATAAATTTTAAAAGAAATTGGTTTAAAAATGATTTATGTTTTAGTGATCATTTTTCAAATTGAAAAAATATATTTTTATCAAGAAATGTTTTAAACAATTTTTTATGGTTACTTAAATGTTTTCAAAGTGGTTTCAAAGAAAAGGATTTTGAAATGTTATATTTTTTAAAAATTGATGTTAAAAGTAGTCTTTAAAATATATTCTCTATATAAGATAAAATCCTTGGTTGTAGTTTTTGTTTTACTAGGGATATGATCTAAGGACACCACTCATATTATTTCCTGAAATGGTTTATGTCTATATGGATTGTTTATGAAAACCATTTATTTTTAACAAGTTATACCATAATAAATTATTAAAAAATTAACTTCCTTTCATCTGTTATTCTAGGATGAAATGACTATAAAACCTATATATTTTCCATAGGTTATGATACGATAAAATATTAATGACACCCATTTCATTTCATTGGTTATGATATTTTTTTGTAAAACCTATTTATTTTAATGGTTCATGATAAGATGAATGTTTTATGGAACATGTATCTATGATTTCATTATTATATGGGTATAACCTATACCTTCCTATAATGCATTGGGTAAAGATTTATATCTCATTATATAATGATGGGAAAAAAGTCAATGGAAATAAACAATAATGTAAAATAGGTGTATCCTGGTCCATAATGGGAAATAGGTGTGTCCTAATCCAAAATGGGAAACTGGAGTGTCCTCATCCACTATCGGAAATATTTGTGTCTCAATCCACTATGGAAAATAGGTGTGTCCTGGTACAAAAAGGGGAAATAGGTGTGTCTTAATCCAATATGTTGATGGTATTGGTAGTTAACCATAACAAATGAGATGGTTTTATATAGTTATAATGGTTCCACACTTATAATCGAGTTCATGATTAGTTTATAATGATTTATCACCCTTTTGATTAATTTCTTGTGAATTTCTAATCTTTATACCATGACTCTTGATTATGGTCTTTGATATGTGAGTTATGATCTTATAATGTAAAGATCAAGTTCTTATAGCCTTATGTTCAAGTTATGCTTAAATATATCCCATGATGGCCCTTACTGAACATCTGAGCTCACCCCATTCATACATTTCCGTTCCCTAGGTTATGAACAAAGGTTTTAAGTTAGAGTACTAAAGGGGAAGATATTTTAGATATATGTTGAATATCTTTCACCAAGTTATAATATTATATTTCCAAGTTTCCAAAGACAATAACTATTATGCTCCTCAGGCGTGTATTTTTGTAATGTGATGAATATTCCTCTTAAATAATAAAATATCTATGTATATTAATCCTGTGTCACTATAATGACTGTCTCAGTTGATGGCATGGCTTATGTAGTGGACTCTCTCGAAATGAGCGTTTCTTTGAGTTGTAACCTATGGCTGGTAGTATGGTTATGATCTTCTAGAGGCACAGTGTCATTAAGTATATATGGGTTTTTATTATTATGTATTTATTGATATATCATTTTTATAAGACGGTTATTCTTGATGCTTCATGTTTATTGTTTTTTATGTGTCCTACTTGGCATTGTTATACTCACCCATTCATGGGCTTTGTCTACATGTGTCATTTCTTATTAAAATGACGGCCCTTTGACGGTTTCTTGTGAGGACAGGGAGATGGTGGATCATTTATTGATATTTATAAACCAAGGTATTTTCCAGGTGGTTGAATTTGATCATGGTTCTCACCCTAGGAGCAGGTGGGAGTCTTAGCAATTTTTTGGTTGGGCATGTATTTGGCCCCTTTTTTTATATACTTTACAGTATTACTCTAGTTGTGGGATCATAGATGCGTGCATGAATTGATTTCAATGGTTTTAAATTTCATTATTTCATGGTCTTGGATATGTGTGCATATGTATAGGTACATTAGGCTAATTTATCCCATGTATGTGATATGCCTTCTCAGCACTGGTCACCAGCCCCTGACCTATTAGAGGCAGGCTTGGGGTAGTTGTAGCTTGGTCCCCATTGGGTTGGTTGGGGAAATATATATAAATTAAATTACTTACTATGAAATTTATCATTACTAAACAAAAAACACTAATAAATGGAGACTTTTATTAGTTCTAAAACAATCCCTGAAAAAGGGTACCATTTTATTAGCTCTTTTGTAGTGTTGATAAAAGTTGCATTTATTAGTGCTTTTTTCAAAAGTTGGTAAAATTCACCCCTTTATTAGAGCTTTTTGTTTAGCACTGATAAAGTTAAATGATAAATATCACATGATCTATGGTGGTGGAGAAAATAATATAAAATTTATCATGAAGATTTATGTGTTTCTTATAAAAACTATGGGTGTTGATAATAGAGTTTTTTAATAGGTTTTCTATTATAAAAATAAAAGGGATGGGGTTTAGTGTATTTAAAAAAAATGGGTCTATAGAGGCGTGAAAATCATTCACACTTTCCTTGATGTCCAAAAATCAGTAATGAGGTTCATGCTTCCCTTTTAATCAATGCACAGGAGGCGTGAATGGGGTTCACCCCTCCAGCCACAAAAGAAAACTATAAAATAGAGGCCTCCCCCCTCCCCCTTACCTCCCTCCATTTACTATATTCCATCCTAATATTTTATATCGAAGCTTTTGTTGAACCACTTTCTCAAAAAAAATTAATTTCTTGCTTTTGTTAAGGTAAAGTTTTTATTTCAAAATATTAGTTTTCTATTTTTTATTGATTTTTTTGTATAATTTATTTATCTAAATTTTATGGTTGTACAAATATATGAATTAATGTTATTTCTATGATTTAATTTATATATGAATTATTTTTCTTCTTATGATCTAATTAATATTCAATGATTTAAAAAATATAAATATGGTGTTTTAATAATTTATGATTTATATATAAAATAATATAATTTATATTTAAGTAAATATTATAGTTTAAAAAATGTATATATTTATAATTTAAATTGTAAATAATTAGAATTAAATATATTTAAATTTATATATTATATTATATATTATATTTAAAGTAAAATAATTTTAAAATATAATATTATATACATAGATAAATAAAGTGAATATTTCTAAATATTTTATAAAAATTATATTATTCATAATTTTTTGTAAAAAATATTATTAACTTTATTTGAATATAATTATATATATATATATATATATTATTTATAATATTTAATTTTAGTAAAATATACAATATATTATTTGATATATATATATAATATTAATTTGTTAATGAAACTAAAAAAATATATTAATAATAATTTTAAAATTATATTAATTATAAATAATTATTATTCTGACTTATTTTGTATATAATATAATTATTTAAATTTTTTTAAGTTTACTTGCATCAAAAAAATGTTTATATACTTACTTAATATAATTATAATAAAAGTGACACAAATTTTCAATATATTATTGGTTATTTAAGTTTAAATTATATTGATTTTGTTAATTAAATTTAACAAAATTCATTATTAATAATATTTTACATAGTTATGTAGAAAATAATAATATTTTTGTAGGAAACTATAATGGCCCATACTTTACATACATAGATATTACTTAAAAATTTGAAGAATATTCATTATAAAACATAACAAAACCATGTCAGAAAATGGGAAACATACAAAACTGTTTCATAAGATATATACATTTTCTCCCACTTATCTCTTCATAACTAGACCCCTTTTTGACATATCTTACTCAATACCCTTATTCATGGCCTAGGAAAAAGACACATGTGAAAGGGTGACCTCAGATGATCAGTAAGGGTAAATAAGGGAGATATGAATCATATCATAATCAAAAGACATAACAATATAACATTTGAAAATATTTTCTTTCAAATGAAATATCATGAAAACATGTCATCTTATAAATCATAAAGGTTCATAAAAATCAATGAATGTACTCCCAAAATTCATAACATAAGACATGAAATTTTATGCCATACACATAAGCATAGAAAATAATTTCATATTAGCTAAGGCTCATTTCCAAGACCATCATATCAGACAAAGTCCCACCCATCTAATAATAAAATCATTCTCGCATGTGCCATAAAAACATAAATAATTCATCATAGCATAACCCAAAAAATATAATGGGTTTCTTAAACATCATTCCATCATAACATAATCCATATAAAACAAATGGATTTCATAAATATCATTTCATCATAATCATAATAAAATAATTGGAATAATAGGGACTGTATAGTTGAAACATAACCTTATTAAAGAATCCTATATTAGATGAAAAATAATTTTTATAGAACATTTGAAATTAATTATTGAGGAAAATATCCTTACTTCTTTAAAAACGATTTATTTTCTCAAAATTTCATGAAATTTTAAAAGTAAAAAATGCCATGAAATTTTAAAATTAAAAAATTTCTTTGAAAATAACCTTGAAATATTTTATCTGAAGCTTCATGGATATATGGTATTAAGAAAATGAAAAATTTTGTTCATGTCATATAATTTAAAAAAACATTCTTCTCATACATTTTTTAAAAAATTCAAGTGTCCTCATATCGAAAACGACAAAATATTCTTTTCACGCCATTTATTAAAGATTTGCCAATTGGAAAAATTGACTTTAAAATATTGTAGAATAATATGAATAATATTTTATAATATATATTTAGAAAATTTGTACATGGATGATAAATATTCCCTGGTAAATAATTATAAACAATCTTAGATAATAATGATATTGTAAAATTATCCCCTACATTAGGTCCAATATCATTTGTGTGTATCTAAAATCTACTGTATAATGATTTAAAAATGTCATTTAATTACACCATAATAATAGTTATTTTTATGATATCATATATGATCATATTATCATCCATTTTTTAGTAATATTTCATTATTACTCGTTATTCGGATATTAATGGCTTGGTTTTCTTATGCATGTTTTGTCGAATAAGTTATGGTTCTTCTTCTTAGTTCATATTTATATCATTAGAAAATGATATTATAATAATATATACCATGTTTTTACACTATATAAATTTTTATAATCATTCTTTGACGGATATCAGGTAGAATGAATCGCATCGCATCATGGAGATGGTAGGTCATACTTTCGCACGAGCGATGATATCATTCTCATAATTAAAAAATGGTATCAATGTGCATGGTATATATTTTGTTAAAGAATCAATATAATTTTATAATAATAATATATTTTCATTATTTCCATCATTATACCCATGAGAAGACCAGAACATCTCTAATGTGAATTTTTAAGTTTATAAGGTAAATGGTTATAGTATTTAAAATATTAAAATATCAAAGTGAAGTGGCTAAGTGAGGTAGGAGGTGACCTTTTATAATTGAGGTGAGGGGCACTTTTGAAAACTCCAAAAATATTGGTTTTTAATAAAATAAAACCCCATAAAAAACCTCAAAAATGTTCTAATTTAGAATACTAGATGATATTAGTTTGTAATATCAACATAAAATAAATTTCATACAAATTTTCTATTAATTGAAACATTATCATTTTAATTTACACTCAGTTATTCTATTTAATTTTTTTAACTAACAAATATTTCAATTTTTAAAGGGTGAAACATTTACTTATTTGATGTCAATTAAACCATAAATTAATAATTTAGAAAATTTTATATCATATCATTATTATTTTATATTTTTTAAAAGAATTATTATTATTTTCAAATAAATTTGAAAAAAAATTATTTTTATAAAGAATGAATAGTTTTAATTTTTACACAATTCAATTCATTGATTTTTAAAAATATTAAAATAATAGGTTAACTTCGAACCAAATATTTTATTATATTATTAATATGTCAAGTTCATCGAGAAAATTAGTTGGATATATTAATCGTCCAAAATTATATTTATTTTAATATCTTTAAAAACATTTATATGTTATCACCATTAATAAAATAATTACTACATCAATTTTTGTAATTATTTAATATACATATTAGTTTAATAAAAATTAAAAATAAAATATTGTGATGAAGATAAATCTTCTATATTTAATAATAATACTTATAGTCAAATATATCTTCTAGAAAATCCTATATTAGAATTTTTATATTTATTAAAACATTAATGTGGAAACTTTAACACCACTTTAAATAAACTATTATAAGTGTCATAATCTCTTCTATATGGCTCCAAATGGTCAATAACTTGACCCTTGGATGATTATGCTCGATATATAATCAACCAATAATATTTGGTCAGGTGTTTTGGTCTTTTAATTGTTATTATCATTTTAATAAACATTATTTGATTGATTTCTTATCAACTAATTATTTATACATCATCAAAGTATAAGCCTTTAAGGTAATTTTTTATTTCCTAAAAATTAAAAATAAATTACCCTGATAAATAAAAAAATTTATATTTCAAATAGTATTTATAATCAGATTTATCTTCTATATAAAAATATATTAAAAAAGATATAGTTATCAAAATTTGAGTAAGACATATTTAACTTTTCTTTAAATAAAATAAATTAAGTGTCATAATCTCATCCAAATGACTTCCAAAGGATATCATTTCGACCCAATAATGATTTAGGTCAAAAAAATCATCCAATTATTTTATAAAAATTATTAGGGTAAATTTATCATATTATTTTTACCATTAACAACCTAATTTACCCTTTTACCATATTATTAAAAATTACATAAGTTATTATTAATAATGCCCAAAAATAAAAGAAAACTATTTAAATAATTTGGACCCAGTGATTATAAATATTGAATAAATTTTTTAAAATTTAAAACATATAATTTTTAGTAATTAAATTAAAATTAAACTCGTTGTCAGAATGAGAAAACGAGTTTTTTAAGTTAAAATATTACAATAGATTGAAATGTTTTTACATCTAAATTCAAAGTCAAATTAATTTTAATGACCTACATTATATTAAATGATAAAAATATAATCTAATAATTCTTTAAAACCATTCAATAATTTAATTTAACTATATAAATTATTTTGAGGAAAAAAAGTTGTTTTTAATTAAAATTTTGTATATTTTTAATATTCATCAAAACATGAAAGTTTTCAGAAAAATATCAAAAATCCATCCAAAGTAAATTTTAATATCCTGATTCCAAATAAGAGTTTTATTATTTTATATAAAAATTGTTAATGTGTCAAAAAATTAATTTAAAAAGGGTTATCTATTAAAAGAAGGTAAAATTACCCTTTTGAAAAAATAATATAGGATTTTATACATAAAATAAGGTTTATTCATACCCTAGGACTAAAATATCTATTGGATGAATATCAGAAATAATTTATAAAATATGTAACAAAGATAATTCATTGATTTAATTTACTAATTTTACTTCCCTTAATTTATTAGTACAAAATATAAATATTTCCTTTACATTTAATTGGTTTATGTTTTTTATAAATAATTGGTTGCCAAAGAATTCAATATACTTTTTCATATGTTAGTTATATTTATTCCCAATAACATAAAATCTAGGTTAATATTGTCATTTTATACTAATGGAATATCTCAGATTGTTTAAACTCATTGAAGTGCCCAGATCAGTGTGAATCACTGAGAGGGGGAGGGGGTGAATCAGTGATCCCTTAAAACTTTTTACTAATTGATTCTTATCAATTAAACCTCTATGGCTGGTTAAAGCCTCGATCCACTCTTCTTGTATCTCTCAACCTTTCCCGGATAATGCAGTAATGAAAAGGCACAGGACACAAGGATTTACAAGGTTCGGCACCAAAGGCCTACATCCTTGCCATGCTCTCCCAGCATGGATTCTCCATTATAACCTGTTAAAATTACAATGGTCGATACAGAGTCCCACTGTATCTCTCCTGAGTCCCACAGGAGGGTCTTTATACTGCGTCACACAGTGTTACCAGAGTCCCACTGGCCTGCTCCAGAATCCCACTGAAGACTTCTTCTCCCTGAGTCCCACAGGGTCTTCTCTTGGCTCCTCGAGTCGCACGAGTAGCTCTTCTTCACTTTAAGGTCTTCAAGTATCTTCAGCAGTCTGGGATAAAGACTGCTGGCCTTGCTCTGTACCTCTGATCACTTGTGATGATCAGGGTCTTCTCAATCTACTGAAAACTCAGACAACCAATCTCTTTAACTTCAGTCTGGCTCAGTCTCAGTTCACTTCAACTTCTCAAATGCACACAAGCAGATTTGACTTGTTTTACGTGTGCACGTGCATGCATGCATGCATGCACTTTCCTGTTCTTCTTCTAGGTGCAGTAAACCCTCAAAGGGTGTATTCAATTATAGCACACACCTTCTCCACAATCTTCACACACTATATTCAAATTGTTCACACACTAAAAGTGTGTTATACTTTAGTGTGGGTCAACTTCTTCCTTCTTTAATGTGTGTTCACTCCACTTAGAGCATACACATAGGTTCGGCCACTTCTTTAATTTGCACACACAAATTCTTCACTTAGCATACACTTGTAGTGACCTTCCTCTTCTTGCACACAATAAATGCTCGTAGGGTGTATTTGCACTTTGCGCACACAATCTTGGCTATGACCTCTTATTTCTTTGACACACACTAACTTAGGTTTAGTTGTGGTCTTCTTGTTCACTTAGCACACACACAAGGCTACGGCCTTTCACTGTTTTCTTTTGCATGCAACCAACCCGTAGGTATTCTTCCTTCACTTGGCACACAAGCACAAGTGTCTCGGACTTCTCAATATTCACACACGAGGCACTGCCTCTACCTCCTCTTGCTTATGCACACACTGCCCGAAGGGTGTGGTCTTCTCAACAAGAGTCGTAGGGTGTTCTCACTTGAACCCTTTCTACAAGGAGGCGCGCAAGGTGTCTTGGTGCAAGAGCGCGCAAGACCTCCTACCCGCGGGGCGCGCAAGTGCAACACCCGCGGGAACTTCCTCCTGCCGCGCAAGGGTGCGGGCAGAGAGGGAACAAGAGTCTCGAGCGCGCAAATATGCGGCTCGGCTCCTTCCTGTCGCGCAAGAGAGGCGAGCAGGGGATCTCCTCCTCCTCCTTTCTTCTTTCGCGCAAGGAGTGCGCAAAAGGAACACAGCCGCGCAAATGGGTTGCGCGAGGCTTCAACTTCGCGAGGCACAAAGGCTTCTCACGGGTCTTCAAAACTTCAGCGCATCAGCAAGCCGCACAGAGGGCTCGGCCTCATTTTTATAGACAGAGGCTGCCTCGCATCATCCGCGTGAGAAATTTCCAAATCTCCGAAATATTCGGATCTTCAAGATTTTTCAAATCTTGAACTTTTCTCCTCGGTTCTCCGCGGGTTCTTCTCTTTTTATTTTTGTCTGCGTGCATGCATTTTCGAACGAATGCATGGCCTCTGTTTTGGCCATCCCATGCAAAACACGAACCATTCATAGCCTCGGAAGATTCTCTTGCCTCGTCCGAACTTCGAATTTTCCTCTCGTTGCATGAAAGCCCATTTTTAAGCATGGTTCGGTTCGGTGTGGAGAGACGATCACGAGGGACACCTCAGCTTCGAAAATGGTGGCCGCAATCTCGAAAACCATCTTCGGGAGTCGCCTGGTTCAGCGGCGGTCGTCGGGTGGCCTTGGCATGGCCTCGGCACGAGCTCGAGGTAGGAGACGCCTCGGAGCCGTCGGATCAGGTCTTTGGACGGCCTGGATTTGATCGCTAGTGGCGCGATTAGATGGGCGGCTCGGATCTGGCGCGCGATGAGACGGACGGCCAGGATCTCTTCCGCGGGAAAAATCCGCGTCCCACATCGAAACGAAGCCCGGTTTATCCGCGGCTTATTACCCTGGCGCTGCTTCAACCCGCCAGTTGAACTTCTCCCCTCCTGGTGCCGCCCCGCACCGGGTTCTCTCTGCGGGCGCGCTCTGCGCCCACTCTGCCTCCTGCGGGCGCGCTCTAGCGCCCACTATGCTTCCTGCGGGCGCGCCACTGGCGCCCACTATGCACACTGCGCTCCTCCGGGCGTGCCCCAAGATCCCATGTGGTGTCCTAGGTGTGCGCCCTGCCGCCCTGGCTCGCCCCACGGGTTCCCCCGGGCGTGGTGCCCTAGCGCCCATGCCTTGGGGTTGAACCCCCAAGGTGCCTTGGCTGGCCTAATTTTTTGGCAAAGGATAGAATAAAGACTTTGTATAAAAACCAGTTTCTCCTCCATATAAAATATTCCAATTGCCAAGTGCCACTTCTCTAAGCCATCTTCCTTTCTTCTTCTCATCTTCTTATTCATTTGAATTCCTCAATGATTCTTCTTCATTAGAATTCCTCCAATTCTCTTCAACATTTATTCATTACTTAGGAGTGGAATTCCCAAAGGTTCTTCTTCAACCGAAGCTCCTGAATCAAATAATTCTTCAACATTCTTCAATGATCCAATCAGAGATCAAGTTGGATCTTCTTCAAATTCACATGCACTAAGTGTTAGTGCATGGACTTCTTTAATCCACATCATCCACTTAGTAGTTGTGGATGGATCTTCTTCAACTCCTCATGCATTGTCAATACAATGCATGGTCTTCTAATCATGTTGTGACTTTGTATCATCTTGATACAAGTTCTTGGAACTTAATGATCAGCTCAACAATCGTCAGATTTACTAGAGAATGTTTCAACCACATCTCCTATGTCACTTAGTGAATCTCCAAAGTGACATGCATCTTAGTACTATGGCCATTCTCCATTCATCACCAACACCATCACATCCTTTGACATTCACATCTTGACTCCTTGACATCCATCCATTCCAAGACAACTTCATGCCTCATTGACAACAAATGCAACACAATGCACTTCAATCTCCCCCTTTGTATTTGTTGTCAATACACTCCTTCAGCACATATGAATGGGTCAATATGTGTGCCAATATTTTCTCCCCCTTATTGGAAATCAAATGCAAAGGTGTGGTGTGGTTCTCTTTCAAAAATATCTTCCTCCCTTTGAATAGCATCTTCTTGAAAATCACTAAGAGAGGGATGATGCCACATGTTCTTCTTTAGCAAAGAACCTTTAGTAAATCAACTCTAAGTCTACTTGGGCTAACCCGGTGTAGAAAACAAGAGTGATGTAACCAAGGAACTCAATGCTGTCCACAATTCTCTACACATGTGAGATCATGCTTAGGGGCTTGAAATTTTTCAGATATAACAATGAATTTGCTAAATCCTGTACATGCTTCACAAAACACATTAGAATGTTCAGGTGCAAAGATAAAGCTCCCCCTTTCATCCATTTGACTTCAATCCATACTCCCCCTTAATTGACAAGATAAACTCAATTAAGAAACAAGGGATGAAAGTATGATTGGAATACCTTCACTTTTCTCAAGATGGTATTAATCTAAGAATGTCATCTTCTTCAGATTGGTTCCCCCTCAAGGGGTGCACTCCATTTTGTCCAAACCATTCTCCAGCTGAGAAATGACCATCATCTTCAATTCCCTGCAATGTTAGCACATGTATATACCAATGTATAAGGGAATAAGATGGAACCTCCTTGGTTCATCAATGTGAACAACAAGGTTGAGAAGATTCTCTCAACCGAGATGTCCCATTTTCACCAGTCTTCACACTTGCACATTTGATCTTCATTGATGATTGTGCTGGTGTGGTTCTCAATCCATCTTCATGTGAAATCTTCTTCTTCCCTTTTGCCTTAGCAATTGCCAGAACTTCATCTTCAGCTCCCTGCAGATTTTTGGCAAGTTGCAACTGATTAGGCCATATGACTAATAAGTCCTTTGGAAGTGAGGCCTCAGTTTTTGAAATTCCACATGGTTCTTTTGATACTGTTAAGCCACCTTTCTTAGGCAACTTATTTTCAACCAATCCCTTCTGCTTCTTCTGGATTGATTGTCTGTTTGAGTTCAGTTGGCTTCTATTAATTTCCATGGCTTGTTTGCAAAGATCCATGGTATGTCTTTTCTTTCCACAGTAGAAGCATGTTTTCTTGGTGGTCCTTCTGGATGCATCACCCTTCTTGGATTTGAATTCCAAGGACTTCTCTTCATTCTTCAAACTCTTCTTGGGAGCATCTTCCACTTTCTTCTGCTTGCTTCCCAAGGAATCTCTCTGAGCCAGGTTCTGTGATCTTTTCTTCTTTTGAGCTCTGGATACAGTTGGAGATTGACATGTATCTTTTTGATCACTTTTGCAAACATCCCATATGTTGTCAAGCAATCCAAATCTGTTAGCAGTAAACAGATGTCTATGGACCTGTGGATGCTGCTTCTTTTCTTCTGGCTTGCTCCCCCTAGGCATGGGCTTCCTCTGTGCTTTGGCATTTAGTGGATTGTACCAACAATCCTTTGCACAATGCCCATACTTGTTACAACACCAGCATTGTCCCACGAATCTTGACCTTTTCAGTCCTTCTGATTGTAGGGTACTTTTCTTGACCTGTTGTGCTGTTTCAGGAGAGCTTTGCTTCTTCACCTTCCTCATCCAGATGGATGGAACCTTCTTCTTAGAAGATGTTGCACTTTTACTAGAGGATGTCCTTCTTTTAGAATAATCCTTCTCAATGCTCACTTGAGTGGCAACATTTCTTCTACCAGCTGATTGGGAGGTTTCAGCTTTGGGTGATTGCAGATTTGTCAATATCACCTCTAGTTCTAAGCACTTCATGTTAAGGGAGTTCTTCTCATCCTCAACAGCTCTTAGCTTTCCTTCCCAACATTCTTTCAGCTGATTCATCTGGTCATCATGCACTGTCTTCAATTCAAGCAATGAATTGTCAAGCTCCTTTACCCTTTTTGCTTTGTCTTCAAGTTGAGCATCTTTGACAACCATTGAAACTCTGTGTCTCTTTTCCAATGCATGGAAAACATCTTTGATCATTATCAAAAATATTTCTTTCTCAGAAGAGCTCCTTTGCAATTCTTCACAGGTATCTTCATATCTTTCATTGCAAAGGGAAACAGTTTCATCCTTGGCATTCACCAGCTTTCTGAGAGTGTTGGTTATGCCAACCCTTTTTGACAGCTGATCTTCCATAGCATTGGCTTCTTCTTCTAACTGTGATTTTTCTTCTTGAAGATCATGGATGCCTGTAGCTATACACTTTTCCACTTCCATGGGAACTGTCTTCTGAAGATATTTGAGTGCACTCTGAAGATCATTCATTGTTTCAACTTCATCACAGCTAGGACAGGCTTTCTTCATCTTCTTGGCCTGTTTCTTCTTTATATTTTTCTGAGTCTTGGCAGATATCTCCATTTGAGGCTGGTCACTCATTTCCTCAAATCTGCACTTCATAAAGACTCCCTTGGATCTTTTAGAGGTAACCTCGCTCTGATACCAATTGAAGTGACCAGATCAGTGTGAATCACTGAGAGGGGGAGGGGGTGAATCAGTGATCCCTTAAAACTTTTTACTAATTGATTCTTATCAATTAAACCTCTATGGCTGGTTAAAGCCTCGATCCACTCTTCTTGTATCTCTCAACCTTTCCCGGATAATGCAGTAATGAAAAGGCACAGGACACAAGGATTTACAAGGTTCGTCACCAAAGGCCTACATCCTTGCCATGCTCTCCCAGCATGGATTCTCCATTATAACCTGTTAAAATTACAATGGTCGATACAGAGTCCCACTGTATCTCTCCTGAGTCCCACAGGAGGGTCTTTATACTGCGTCACACAGTGTTACGAGAGTCCCACTGGCCTGCTCCAGAATCCCACTGAAGACTTCTTCTCCCTGAGTCCCACAGGGTCTTCTCTTGGCTCCTCGAGTCGCATGAGTAGCTCTTCTTCACTTTAAGGTCTTCAAGTATCTTCAGCAGTCTGGGATAAAGACTGCTGGCCTTGCTCTGTACCTCTGATCACTTGTGATGATCAGGGTCTTCTCAATCTACTGAAAACTCAGACAACCAATCTCTTTAACTTCAGTCTGGCTCAGTCTCAGTTCACTTCAACTTCTCAAATGCACACAAGCAGATTTGACTTGTTTTACGTGTGCACGTGCATGCATGCATGCATGCACTTTCCTGTTCTTCTTCTAGGTGCAGTAAACCCTCAAAGGGTGTATTCAATTATAGCACAAACCTTCTCCACAATCTTCACACACTATATTCAAATTGTTCACACACTAAAAGTGTGTTATACTTTAGTGTGGGTCAACTTCTTCCTTCTTTAATGTGTGTTCACTCCACTTAGAGCATACACATAGATTCGGCCACTTCTTTAATTTGCACACACAAATTCTTCACTTAGCATACACTTGTAGTGACCTTCCTCTTCTTGCACACAATAAATGCCCGTAGGGTGTATTTGCACTTTGCGCACACAATCTTGGCTATGACCTCTTCTTTCTTTGACACACACTAACTTAGGTTTAGTTGTGGTCTTCTTGTTCACTTAGCACACACACAAGGCTACGGCCTTTCACTATTTTCTTTTGCATGCAACCAACCCGTAGGTATTCTTCCTTCACTTGGCACACAAGCACAAGTGTCTCGTACTTCTCAATATTCACACACGAGGCACTGCCTCTACCTCCTCTTGCTTATACACACACTGCCCGAAGGGTGTGGTCTTCTCAACACGAGCCGTAGGGTGTTCTCACTTGAACCCTTTCTACAAGGAGGCGCGCAAGGTGTCTTGGTGCAAGAGCGCGCAAGACCTCCTACCCGCGGGGCGCGCAAGTGCAACACCCACGGGATCTTCCTCCTGCCGTGCAAGGGTGCGGGCAGAGAGGGAACAAGAGTCTCGAGCGCGCAAATATGCGGCTCGGCTCCTTCCTGTCGCGCAAGAGAGGCGCGCAGGGGATCTCCTCCTCCTCCTTTCTTCTTTCGCACAAGGAGTGCGCAAAAGGAACACAGCCGCGCAAATGGGTTGCGCGGGGATTCAACTTCGCGAGGCACAAAGGCTTCTCACGGGTCTTCAAAACTTCAGCGCATCAGCAAGCCGCACAGAGGGCTCAGCCTCATTTTTATAGACAGAGGCTGCCTCGCATCATCCGCGTGAGAAATTTCCAAATCTCCGAAATATTCGGATCTTCAAGATTTTTCAAATCTTGAACTTTTCTCCTCGGTTCTCCGCGGGTTCTTCTCTTTTTATTTTTGTCTGCGTGCATGCATTTTCGAACGAATGCATGGCCTCTGTTTTGGCCATCCCATGCAAAACACGAACCATTCATAGCCTCGGCAGATTCTCTTTCCTCGGCCGAACTTCGAATTTTCCTCTCGTTGCATGCAAGCCCATTTTTAAGCATGGTTCGGTTCGGTGTGGAGAGACGATCACGAGGGACACCTCAGCTTCGAAAATGGTGGCCGCAATCTCGAAAACCATCTTCGGGAGTCGCCTGGTTCAGCGGCGGTCGTCGGGTGGCCTTGGCATGGCCTCGGCACGAGCTCGAGGTAGGAGATGCCTCGGAGCCGTCGGATCAGGTATTTGGACGGCCTGGATTTGATCGCTAGTGGCGCGATTAGATGGGCGGCTCGGATCTGGTGCGCGATGAGACGGACGGCCAGGATCTCTTCCGCGGGAAAAATCCGCGTCCCACATCGAAACGAAGCCCGGTTTATCCGCGGCTTATTACCCTGGCGCTGCTTCAACCCACCAGTTGAACTTCTCCCCTCCCGGTGCCGCCCCGCACCGGGTTCTCTCTGCGGGCGCGCTCTGCGCCCACTCTGCCTCCTGCGGGCGCGCTCTAGCACCCACTATGCTTCCTGCGGGCGCGCCACTGGCGCCCACTATGCACACTGCGCTCCTCCGGGCGTGCCCCAAGCGCCCATGCGGTGTCCTAGGTGTGCGCCCTGCCGCCCTGGCTCGCCCCACGGGTTCCCCCGGGCGTGGTGCCCTAGCGCCCATGCCTTGGGGTTGAACCCCCAAGGTGCCTTGCCTGGCCTAATTTTTTGGCAAAGGATAGAATAAAGACTTTGTATAAAAACCAGTTTCTCCTCCATATAAAATATGCCAATTGCCAAGTGCCACTTCTCTAAGACATATTCCTTTCTTCTTCTCATCTTCTTATTCATTTGAATTCCTCAATGCTTCTTCTTCATTAGAATTCCTCCAATTCTCTTCAACATTTATTCATTACTTACAAGTGGAATTCCCGAAGGTTCTTCTTCAACCGAAGCTCCTGAATCAAATAATTCGTCAACATTCTTCAATGATCCAATCAGATATCAAGTTGGATCTTCTTCAAATTCACATGCACTAAGTGTTAGTGCATGGACTTCTTTAATCCACATCATCCACTTAGTAGTTGTGGATGGATCTTCTTCAACTCCTCATGCATTGTCAATACAATGCATGGTCTTCTAATCATGTTGTGACTTTGTATCATCTTGATACAAGTTCTTGGAACTTAATGATCATCTCAACAATCGTCAGATTTACTAGAGAATGTTTCAACCACATCTCCTATGTCACTTAGTGAATCTCCAAAGTGACATGAATCTTAGTACTATGGCCATTCTCCATTCATCACCAACACCATCACATCCTTTGACATTCACATCTTGACTCCTTGACATCCATCCATTCCAAGACAACTTCATGCCTCATTGACAACAAATGCAACACAATGCACTTCACTCATGATTGCATGCAATTCATGCTATAGAATAATTAAATTTATTTGAAGAAAATATTTCATAAAAAATATATGGGTGTTATGGAAACTATAGTTTCATACAAAAATATATATAATTGTTATTTAAAATATTAATAAATATAGTTTAATATATTAAAATATGCATCTATATACAGTATATTGGAAATTAAATATGTGTACAATATATTACTGGATGAATAGATAAATAAAAGTATGCTAGTTATTTTTTTTAAATAAAATATTAGTGATAATCATTAAATACAAACATGTATATTAGAAATTAAATGAAAACAAGCATATCATTACTGAGATAGTATATTTTATATAATTTAAATATGATATTTGAAAAATAATATTATGAATATTTAAAAGACATAATAAAATTAAAAAATTGAACATATATATATTGATATTTAAAAACAAGTAATATAAATAGATGTATATATTTATATATTTATTATTTATTCAATAAAGTTATTGGATAAGTTAAAATATGAAAATCATAATAAGTATCCCAAAAAATATGTTAAGAATATTGTGTGATGATTGATCTTGAGATGACTGACCAATGTATGATTGAAATTTCATGTAATATTTTTTTGTTTTTGTTATATAATTTGTAATAATTACATTTTATTTTCCTCATTAATGACTTGTGCATCTTGTATGTCCCTAAGTATGTGAATACTTCTATGTCCAAGTTAAAATGTTATGTATCCTAAATCTCTATACCCCCCTCACATTAGTGTGAGTAACATTATAATAAAAGGGGATTCGACAAGAGGTTCATTGTTTGATTCTATATTTTCACACCATGAATGAAATGTGATTGGTGGTTGCTGAAATCTAAATATTGGAGGCTCTATAAGACCCCCCCCCCCATGTTTTGGTTGTTTTATCAAATAATGATAAAGCAATACATAGAAAAGTATCAATATCAAGTCACAGTTATTTAATCGTCACTAATTAAAACATGCTAAGCATTTCATGATGTAGTATAAAAATATATAACATTTAATTAAATTTTATTTCTAGGTTATCATGTTTGTGTTAATATAATTTAGTGGTGTGGTTATTTATATTGATATGTGTTTTAGCAGTTGTTTTCCACCTGTAATAGTGGAAAATATTCATAGATGTGTGAATATAAATAGATGTGTATATTTATATATTATTTATTATAAATAGTCATGGTTAAATTTACAATATGTAGAACACAATAAGTATCCTAAAAACATGTTAATAGTATTTTATGATGACTGATCTTGAGATGACTGGCCAATGTATGATTGAAATTATATGTCATATTTTTTTATATGCGGTAATTTAATTTGTAATAATTAACTAATCTTGTGATGACCAACCAATGTGTGATTAAAATTTCATGTCATATTTTTTATATACGGTTATATAATTTGTAATAATTGCATTTTATTTTCCTCATTGTTGACCTATGTTCCATCCCTCTCTCAAATTATGTATGAACCTATGTGTCTGCAAGAATATATTACGTATCCCAAAACCCTAGACCCACTCACACGTATATGAGTAATTTTTAATAAAAAGGCATTTGATAAGAGGAATTAATATTTGATGCCATATTTTTACAACATGACTAAATGGAGATTGTTGGTTGCTTAAATTTAAGATAATATAGGCTTCAAGAGTTCCCCTTAGGTTTTTAATGGTATATCAAATAATGATAAACCAATCCATATAAAAAGTATCAAGATCAATTCATGGCTATTTATTCATAAATAATTTAAACATGTTAAAAATCTGATTATGTAGCATAAATATATAAAATGTTTTCTTAAAAAAATAGGTAATCATGTTATGTCAGTATACTACAATAGTGAGTAAATTTATACCGATTAGGGTTTTAGTTTTATTTCTCCACCTATAAGAGTAGAAAATCTTTTTGAATCTATGACAATGGAAAAATTTCATAGGAAGATTCATAGTTTCTTAAAATTGAGTGATGATCAAGTAATTACTTTAATTATATATCAGCATCTTTAATATGTTGATTGCCTATGGAACATGGAGTATCCTTAGCCTGATAATGAGAATTGGGTTAAGGCATCATCTTTTATTAAGAAATTGTGTGGTAATGGTTTGATGAAATTATATGTGGTTATTTATGTTATTGATGAAGTGAGACCTGATACTATAGAAACACGTTTTGATAGATCTATTAAAGAAGGTCCTTCACAATATTCTCATTCATTTTCTTCTCATATGACTCTAGTAATAGAAATGAATTATGAAAAATATGATCAAAACATGGAAAAAACAATACGATACATCCCAATCAACACTCCTCATTTAATGAATGAGACTTTATTTGATGAATAATTACCTGATGATGCAACAAGAGATGATGTAGGTGAGGAAAATGTGGGGAATGAACCATAATATGTTTCTTTTAGATATAAAAAAACAACCAGTTAGTGTTAATAGTCCTGCATTTTTGACTTCTTTAGTCAAGGGAATATCAAGTGCGTAGTATTTTTATTGGGGTTTTATTACACCAAATAATGAATTCCCTAGAATTATAGTTAACACAACTACATGAACTTATAATTCCATATATGTCGTACAAAGGGTTGAAAGTAAAAGTAAATTAAAAATGTGATAAAGAAATACCACATAGAGTGACATTTTTTATTTGTCCTTGATGCTATAAGAAGGATAAATACCACATTCAATGTGAAAAATATGGGCGAGAACATAAATTTTCAATACAGGTAATATATGATAAGTTTTTTTCATATTAAAGGATCACTATATTGGAATTCCCACATACTTCTGTACATCCAAGACTATCTTAGGACCACTCTTCAATTAATGTGGAGTTTATATTTATTGTTATTGTAGATATGATATTAATGTGTTATGATGTTACTATGTCCCTTGTCTGGAGAAATAACAATAGTTTTTAAAATACAAAATATATTAAGATAAATCTTGGACTGCGAAAAAAGGAAATCTTTAAAGTCGATGGTGATTTGGATGAATAATATACAGTGTTTAATCAACTAATTGGAAATATTCCTCCCAATAATCAGGTTATTTATTATCTAGACGTGATTGAGTATGTCCCCCAGATCATCGAGATGATCAAAAAAAGGCGAAGTTATGTAGCCTATTTTGGGAATCCAGGCTATGTATCGCTACTTTTTCTTATTGAAAATAATTCATTCAAGTTTATAGATTTTTTTTTTGGAAAGTATATAGGTGTTTTACTTTTTATTTCCACACATGATGGTAATTTTTCTCCTCTACCACTTACATTTTTTGTTGTTTAAAAGGATAATTTCAAATCATGGAGCTAGTTTTTAACATGTATACACATGCATGTTATACAAATTCAAAGAGTATATCTGAAATATGATCATCATCGAGTGATTATAGTGGTTGTTAACAATTATGGTGTTTCATGGAAAGAACTAAATTATTATCATCGATATTACATTCAAAATAATTCCATTAATGTGTATAATAATTTTTTAGATGAGGAAATAAAGAAGTTGACTGTCAAGTTGGGTTTGTTTTATAAAAATTATATTCTTTGGGAAAAAATTAATATCATTTTAAATAAATTTTTTTCTTATGTTTTTAGCATATAGTCCCTATAACAACCCATACTTTACATACATTGTTAATACTTCAAAATTGAAGCACACTTATTACAACATATGACAAAACCACAAAGGACCGTATAGGTATAGTGTCTTTAGAAACTGGGAAACATAAACAACTAGTTCATAAATCTTCTACAGTGTCTCCCATTTATTTCATCATATCTAGGGTCCCTTTTAGCATATTCTACTTAATATCCATCTTCCTGACCTGGGGAAAAGAAAACATAAAAGGCTGAGCTCAAATGCTCAGCAAGGGCAAATAAAGGAAATAAAAATCATATCATATCTTTTTGAAAATCATAACCTGCAAAAGAGATCATAATATCTTAACATGGAATAAATCATAGAAGTGAAAATGAGATCCCCATAATCATAACATGAAACTTGAAACTTTGTGGCATGCACACATAATCATGGAAAATCATTTCTTGTTAGTCATGACTCATTGCCAAGACTATCTTAGTGGACAGAGTCCCTTTCTGAACCGATTCACCCTCATTCCAGTCCTGTTTCACTGAACCGGTATAACCTACTGTTCCAGCCCTGTCTATCTCATGTGATATAAAATCTTTACCCAATGCATTGGAGGGAGATATAGGTCCCACCCATCTTATAATGAATCCTTTCTTACGTGTGCCACATAATCATAAACCCTACATCATAGCGTAACCCATGTAATAAAAATGGAATTCTTAAACAACATGACATCATAAAACAATTTATATAAGATAAAGGAATTCATAAAAATATTTCCATCACAACATAATCAAATCCATGTAATAATAGGTATAAAAATAGAACCCTTTTATTATCTTATATGGAAAATAATTTTGATAAAATACTTGAACTCCATTCTTGAGGAAAATATCCTTTCTACTTCAAAAACATTTTTCCTTTCATAACATGTCATACGACTTTAAAATAAAAGAAGTTGATTAAAAATAAACTTGAAAACTTGTAAAGGAATATTCTTGGAAATAATTTTTTAAAAATCCATTCATGCCGTATAAGTTAAAAAAACATTTTTCTCGCACTTTTGTCAGAAAAGTCAAAAGAGTACCTCGTACGAAAAACGACAAAAGATTCATTTCATATCCTTTACTAAATATTCACCTAAGGGTAAAATTTAATATAAACTATTGTATAAGGATATAAATATTACATATTGAGGAAACATGGATGTGTATGATAAAATACACCCCAGTAAATGCCAAAGTATAAACAATCTCGGATAAAAATGAGATTGTGATATTTCCCTTACCTTAGGTCCGATTTGATTTGTACATGTCTGGAGCTCCTGTATAATGGTTTAAATAATGTTATTGACTTATTCCAGAATCATACATATTGATATGATATCATATATGGTCATATTCTTAGCTTCTTGTTAGTAATATTTCATTGTTACTTGTTACTCGGGTCCTTATTGCCTTTTGTTCTTATGCGTGTTTTGCCGAATAAATTATTATTCTTCTTTTAAGGTTATAGATACATTATATCCATAATGGTATTAGTTTAACATATATCATATTTATTCATTCAATTCATTTATATAATTACTATGTAATGATGATCATGTAGAACGAGTCGCATCACATCGTGGAGACGGTATTTCGTACGTACGCACGAGTGATGATATCGTTCCTGTGATCGTGGAACTGTATTGGAGTATATATATATTATTTCAGTATCAATATTACTTTATAATAATCATAAATAGTTACTCATTACACCATTATACCCATCCTTGTAAGGTGATGGTGGAAAATAGATTACACCATGGCGTGGAGACGGTATTCCGTACGTACGCACGCGCGGTGATTTCATTTTTCCGTAGGATGGATAGAAGGTGAATTAGGGTTGTTTAATATTTATAATAACATATAAGTATGTAATTAATACTGATGTTATTACTTTATCATGAAACAACTAAAGAAGAAGAAGTTGAAGAAGAAAGAAATTGAAAAGATCGGTAATGGATATTACCTCTTCTTTGGAACGCCTCTTTGAATCCTCCACTTAGGGAACTAAGATTGGTCTTTGAAGAAGACCAGGACCTCTAGGATTATTCTAGGGAAGTGGAGTGGAGAAAATGGCAGGGTTTGGCCGAGCTTGAGTGCTCAAATTGGTGTGAGGAGGAGGGGGAGGAGGTGCCCTTTTATAAGGGAGGAGAGGGGCACCTTAGGAATATCTCAAAATATTATTTTATATTAAAGTCAAAATCGGTTTATAATGGTTCCAAAGGGTCTTATTTCGAAGATAAAGTGGGTATGGGTCGAAATCCTATCAACAAATAGGATTTAGACAAGTTTAGAGTATTATTTTAACCTTATCAATTAGATTTAACTCTAAGTTAAATAATTTAACTTTTACCGTGTCTTTTTGTTTTCTTTCACTATATGGTTAATACACTTACTATAACATGCCAAACGAACCCCCAAATTGTTTATTATTAATATATATATCCTTATCTAAGTCATTTGGACGAACCTTAGATTTTTAGGAATAAAATAACAATTAGTAATATAATATTTGATTTAAAAACTATTTTGTGTCAATTTTGACACTATTTTATATATGATTTTTGTGAAAGTCATAACAGAATTATATGTTCGAACAAAGATGATTAAATCAACAAAAATATATCATAGTAACCTATAAAATTAGTTTAATTCATAAAAAGTCTCAAATTACATTTATTTTGGTGTTTATAACATCAATTATGTCAATATTTCATTAATAAGATAATTACTGCATCATCATTGTGTCATAAATAAATTAAATTATTTAATGTCTAAAAATTACAAATAAAATACCATTATGTAGGAAATTGTTTTATCTTTCTAATGAATATTTATAGTCTAATTTATCTTATGTATAACCCCATATTAAAAATGATTTACTTATTACACTTTGATTTTAACTATTTTAACCCTTCTTTAAATAAATTAATAATAAATGTCCTAATCTAACCCAAGTGGGCCTAAATGGTCATATTTTATTCCTTAGTTTGTTTTTGGTCGAATTAAACTTATCCAATAGAATTAGGACATGTTTTAGGGTAATAGTAATATCATATTTACCCCTATTTACTATTAACCGCGGTAAAAAAAGTAAAAAGTTACTATTCACCAAAAAATTATTTTTATCTCATTGAACCATATTTTACTTACTGATATCAACCGTGTCTGTCAATTTTTTGAAATTCCATTCACAAAGGCGGTAAAATTAAGTTTTATGCAAAAATTCAGTTTTTAACCTACCATTTAGTGGTTTCACTATTCATCAAAAATTGAAAGTTTTCAGAAAAATACCAAAATTTTACCCTAGGCTAATTTCGGTATTCCGAATCCAAAAATTAAGTCCATTTTGAAAAATAAAATTTATAAAATTTCAAAAAGTGGTTATTACTATTCATAACGGCTAGTTTTAATAATATTTTAATAGCATATCGTTGTTTAGTGAAACTCGGTATTGCGTACGATGCAAGCTATCGAGGAAGGTCGTGATTGCGTATAAAGTAAGCCAAGCAAGTGTGTAGTGAAAGATTCCTTTGATGATATATAAAAACAAAATATTACTCATAAAAATCTCAGGTGTTACATTCTACCCCCCTTAAAAAGAATTTTGCCCTCGAAATTCGTCACTTTGTAACAAACAGATGAGGATACCTCTCCCTCATCATATCCTCAAGCTCCCAAGTAGCTTCTTCTAATTGGTGGTTCCTCCATAAAACTTTCACCAAGAGAGTGGTCTTGTTTCGTAGGACTTTTTCGCTACGATCCAGAATCTCTATCGGCTGTTCTTCATAAGAAAGATCTTGCTCCAGCGGTACAACTTCTGAGCTGAGTACATGTGAAGGATCTGGTATGTACTTTCTCAGGAGAGATACATGGAACACATCGTGAACTTGAGAGAGATTCAGTGGAAGCGCCAATCGGTAAGCTACCTTCCCAACACGATCCAGTATTTCGAAAGGACCGATATATCTAGGGCTCAACTTCCCCTTCTTTCCAAATCTCATAACCCTCTTCTAGGGAGATATTCGTAAGAACACTTTATCACCCACTTCAAACTCTAGGTCTTTTCTTCGGTTGTCGGCATAACTTTTCTGTTGACTCTGAGCTGCTCTTATGTGTTGTTGAATAATTCTGACCTCTTCTGCCATTTCATCAACGAGATTAGGTCCTAATAGCTTTCTTTCCCCAACTTCATCCCAGCAAGTTGGAGTCCTGCATTTCTTTCCATAGATATCTTTATAAGGAGCCATCTGAATACTGGAGTGAAAGCTATTATTTTAAGAAAATTCCACCAAAGGTAGGTGTTGATCCCAACCTCCTTTGAAATCCATAGAGCAAGCTCTCAACATATCTTCTAGGGTTTGAATTGTTCTCTCAGACTGACCGTCTGTCTGGGGATGATAAGCAGTGCTGAAACTCAACTCTGTATCCAGAGTATGCTAAAGACTTTGCCAGAACTTCGAGGTAAATCTTGGATCCCGATCATATATAATAGAAAGTGGTACTCCATGAAATCTTACCACTTCCTTTACATATATCCTGGCAAGCTGATCTAGAGAGAAATCCTCTCTAATAGCAATGAAGTGTGCAGACTTTGTAAGACGATCAACTATGACCCAAATAACATTATTGCCTTTGGATGATTTAGGAAGTCCTGTGACAAAGTCCATAGTGATGTTTTCCCATTTCCATTCGGGTATGGGTAATGGTTGTAACATCCCCTTAGACTTCTGTCTCTCAGATTTAACTTGTTGACAAACCAAGCATCGAGAGACATATTCAGCAACATCTCTTTTCATGCCATCCCACCAGAAGTACTCTTTCAGGTCCCTATACATCTTCGTGCTTCCAGGATGAATAGAGAATGATGAACTATGAGCCTCATCCAGCATCTCCTTCTTTAATTCGGGGATGGGAGGAACACAAACCTGATTCCTGAACTTTATTATCCCATCACAATCAAGGTTGAATTCAGGAACATTTCTCACCTTCTTTTGTAACTCGACATCTTCTTTCTGTGCCTCTTTAATCTTCACATGTATAGATGGTTGAACATTCATTTGAGAAAGATAAGATTTTTCCCCTTCCATTATAATTCCAAGGTCCATCCTTTGTAAATCCATAAATATTGGATCTTTTGTGATCCTCATCATGGATAAACTAGCATGGTCTTGTCGACTTAATGCATCTGCCACCTTGTTTGCTTTCCCAGGGTGGTAATGGATTGACGAGTCGTAATCCTTAATCAGCTCCAACCATCTTCTTTGACGCATATTCAACTCCTTTTGTGTGAAAATATAGTTTAAACTTTTATGATCAGTATAAATATCACACTTTTCACCATAAAGGTAATGCCTCCAAATCTTTAACGCAAAGATTACCGCAGACAACTCCAAATCATGTGTTGGGTAATTTTGCTCATGGATTTTCAACTGTCGTGAGGCATAAGCTATCACCATATCATTTTGCATAAGAACACACCCCAATCCCTTCTTAGATGCATCACTGTAGATCACAAACCTTTCTCCACTACAAGGCAGTGTGAGCACAGGTGCACTGGATAACCTTCTTTTCAACTCCTTGAAATTCTCTTCACATTCCTCTGTCCAAACAAACTTAACACCTTTCCGAGTCAACTTGGTGAGTGGATTAGATAATCGTGAAAAATCTTTTACAAAACGTCGATAATATCTAGCCAAACCAAGAAAACTTCAGATCTCAGTTACTATTGTTGGTCTTGACCATCTTTCGATAACCTCTGTTTTTGCTGGATCCACAGATATCCCCTCTTTGGAGATTATGTGACCCAAAAATGCAACTTTTTTAAGACAAAATTCACTCTTGGTAAATTTGACATAAAGCTTCTCCTTTCTCAGGGTCTTCAATATAATTCTCAAGTGATCTTCATGCTCTTCCTTGCTCTTTGAATAGACAAGAATATCGTCTATAAAGACTACCACAAATTGATCAAGATAGTCTCTAAAGACTCTATTCATTAGATCCATGAAGATAGCAGGGGCATTAGTAAGACCAAATGGCATCACTATAAATTCATAGTGTCCATACCTTGTACGGAAAGCCGTCTTTGGTATATCATCCTTTTTGACCCTTAATTGATGATACCCTGAACGAAGATCAATCTTGGAAAATTATTGAGCTCCGCATAGTTGGTCAAATAAGTCATCAATGCGTGGGAGAGGATATTTGTTCTTGATAGTGATCTTGTTAAGTTCTCGATAATCAATGCAGAGTCTCATTGATCCATCTTTCTTCTTAACAAATAGAACAGGTGCTCCCCAAGGTGACACACTAGGGCGTATGAATCCCTTATCAAGATTCTCTTGGAGTTGCTTCTTCAATTCCTGCAACTCAATTTGGGCCATTCTATAAGGTGTCTTTGAAATTGGCAAAGCACCCGGTACGAGTTCTATTGAAAACTCAACATCACGATTTGGTGGAAGACCCAGTAATTCCTCCGGAAAGACATCATCAAACACCCGTACAATGTTCATATTCTTAATCGTGAGTTTCTCACCAACCATTTGAGATAAATAACCTTTATTTAGTGGAATCAATACCCATAAGATGGAAGAAATTTCCACTGGAAGGTTATGTTCATCCTTTCATTGATAGACGATCGTAGATTGATCTGGAATATGAAATGTGACTTCCCTTCTTTGGCAATTGATATGAGCTCCATGTAGAGAAAGCCAATACATTCCAAGAATCAAAACAAATTCCACTAAAGGAAGGATCACAAGATTTGCAGGAAGCACTTTCCCACAAACTTCGATCGGAGAAGAATTATAAACTTTTGATGCGACTGTTGTGCCATTAGGTGTTGTCACAGCTAACTCAACATCTAATTGTTGAGGTAATACGGTGATACCCTTAGAAAATTTTTCAGAAATAAAAGAGTGGGTGGATCCAGAATCAAATAAAACATTTGCTACTTTAGAGTGGATGGTAAGTGTACCTTTCACCACTTCGTTATCGTACTCCACATCGCTGATAGAAATTGCATGTGACTTTCCTTTGTCTTTAGCCTTAAGATTTTGTTGACGTCGACCATCATCATCAACCCTTGGATTTGGGCATTGATTGGCATAATGCCCCATATCCTTGCACTTGAAACATTGAAGTGTAGTAGGTTCATTCTGTGTATCCCTTCCTTTGTTTGCATCATTAGACATCTTCTTCCCATTATCACGGCATTCAAATGCCCGATGACCTTCCTTTCCACATTTAAAACATTTACTTATCCCTTTAAGACAACTCCCTCCATGTTTCTTTCCACACTTTGAGCATAAGGGAAAGCTCATCTTCTTTTCAGTGTGCTCTTTAGATTTTCCTTTGAATTCCATCTTCCTCTTCTTATCAAACCCATGTGACTGATGGGTTACTCCAATCTTCATCTCGACTTTGAGAGTACATAGAACGATTTCCTCGTAGCTATTGAAGTCCCTTATGGCTAACGCCCTTCGAAGACTTGGTTTTAAGCCACTAAAGAATCGATCGATCATACTCTTAGGTTGGATAATAATACCAGAAGCGTACCTTGCAAGTCTTGTAAAATTTGCTTTATAGGTACCAACAGATTCATCATCCCTTTTCTTCAGTTCAAGAAACTCTTTCTCTATCTTTGTTCGGAGAATACGAGGGAAGTACATATTGAAAAATAAGTTATTGAACTCGTCCCATTCCATAGACTCAATTTCATCCCTTTGCCTCGTATTCTTAATAAGATTCCACCATTGATCAGCATCTCCTTCCAAACGATACACTGCTAGGATGACTTTATCATGTTCAGAACATTGAAGAACTAAAAATATCTTTTCTGTAGTACTAATACATTGTTCAGCAACTAATGGATCAGTAGACCCGCTGAAAGAAGGTGGACGCTGCCTCATGAAGGATTCAACAGAATGTTGCTCCTTCCTTTGCTCGTTTTGAAGTCCTGCATTATTCATAGCTTGAGAAAGTTGTGTGAGAATGGCTACAAGATTTTGCATTCCAGCTCCCATATCGTTTGGTTGCTCAGGGGGACAATCATTGCATTGCCCATCGCATTCCGCATTAACACGGTTCCTTCAGGTTCCAGCCATTGACTAAAACCAAGAAGAATAGTGTGAGAAACACTAATTATAATAGGAAAACCACATAATCAAGGATAAAATTTCACACTTAAGGTCTTATCATAGGGTATTCATGGCCATTTCTAAAACACTAAGATTGTGTTCTATCCTTAGACTTATCCTTAGGGTTCTTACTAAGGCTTTCACATCCTAGTTTCCAAAGGTTGACTATACCTTTCCTTTGATACCAACTATAATGACCCATACTTTACATACATTGTTAATACTTCAAAATTGAAGCACACTTATTACAACATATGACAAAACCACAAAGGACCGTATAGGTATAGTGTTTTTAGAAACTGGGAAACATAAACAACTGGTTCATAAATCTTCTACAGTGTCTCCCATTTATTTCATCATATCTAGGGTCCCTTTTAGCATATTCTACTTAATATCCATCTTCCTGACCTGGGGAAAAGAAAACATAAAAGGGTGAGCTCAAATGCTCAGCAAGGGCAAATAAAGGAAATAAAAATCATATCATATCTTTTTGAAAATCATAACCTGCAAAAGAGATCATAATATCTTAACATGGAATAAATCATAGAAGTGAAAATGAGATCCCCATAATCATAACATGAAACTTGAAACTTTGTGGCATGCACACATAATCATGTCAAATCATTTCTTGTTAGTCATGACTCATTGCCAAGACTATCTTAGTGGACAGAGTCCCTTTCTGAACCGAGTCACCCTCGTTCCAGTCCTATTTCACTGAACCGGTATAACCTACCGTTCCAGCCCTGTCTATCTCATGAGATATAAAATCTTTACCCAATGCATTGGAGGGAGATATAGGTCCCACCCATATTATAATGAATCCTTTCTTATGTGTTCCACATAATCATAAACCATACATCATAGCGTAACCCATGTAATAAAAATAGAATTCTTAAACAACATGACATCATAAAACAGTTCATATAAGATAAAGGAATTCATAAAAATATTTCCATCACAACATAATCAAATCCATGTAATAATAGGGATAAAAACATAACCCTTTTATTATCTTAGATGGAAAATAATTTTGATAAAATACTTGAACTCCATTCTTGAGGAAAATATCCTTTCTACTTAAAAAACATTTTTCCTTTCATAACATGTCATACGACTTTAAAATAAAATAAGTTGATTAAAAATAAACTTGAAAACTTGTAAAGGAAGCTTCTTGGAAATAATTTTTTAAAAATCCATTCATGCCGTATAAGTTAAAAAAACATTTTTCTCATACTTTTGTCGGAAAAGTCAAAAAAGTACCTCGTACGAAAAACGACAAAAGATTCCTTTAATATCCTTTACTAAACATTAAACTAAGGGTAAAATTGAATATAAACTATTGTATATGGATATAAATATTACATATTGAGGAAACATGGATGTGGATGATAAAATACACCCCAGTAAATGCCAAAGTATAAACAATCTCGGATAAAAATGAGATTGTGATATTTCCCTTACCTTAGGTCCGATTTGCTTTGTACATGTCCGAAGCTCCTGTATAATGGTTTAAATATTGTTATTGACTTATTCCAGAATCATACATATTGATATGATATCATATATGGTCATATTCTTAGCTTCTTGTTAGTAATATTTCATTGTTACTTGTTACTCGGGTCCTTATTGCCTTTTGTTCTTATGCGTGTTTTGCCGAATAAATTCTTATTATTCTTTTAAGGTTATAGATACCTTATATCCAGAATGGTATTAGTGTAACATATATCTTATTTATTCATTCAATTCATTTATATAATTACTATGTAATGATGATCATGTAGAACGAGTCGCATCACATCGTGGATACGGTATTCCGTACGTACGCACGAGTGATGATATCGTTCCTATGATCGTGGAACTGTATTGGAGTATATATATATTATTTCAGTATCAATATTACTTTATAATAATCATAAATAGTTACTCATTACACCATTATACCCATCCTTGTAAGGTGATGGTGGAAAATAGATTACACAATGGCGTGGAGACGGTATTCCGTACGTACGCATGCGTGGTGATTTCATTTTTTCGTAGGATGGATAGAAGGTGAATTAGGGTTGTTTAATATTTATAATAACATATAAGTATTTAAGTAATACTGATTTTATTACTTTATCATGAAACAACTAAATAAGAATAAGTTGAAGAAGAAAGAAATTGAAAAGATCGGTAATGGATATTACTTCTTCTTTGGAACGCCTCTTTGAATCCTCCACTTAGGGAACTAAGCTTGGTCTTTGAAGAAGACCAGGACGTCTAGGATTATTCTAGGGAAGTGGAGAGGAGAAAATTTCAGGGTTTGGCCGAGCTTGAGTGCTCAAATTGGTGTGAGGAGGAGGGGGAGGAGGTGCCCTTTTATAAGGGAGGAGAGGGGCACCTTAGGAATATCTCAAAATATTATTTTATATTAAAGTCAAAATTGGTTTATAATGGTTCCAAAGGGTCTTATTTCGAAGCTAAAGTGTGGATGGGTCGAAATCCTATCAACCAATAGGATTTAGACAAGTTTAGGGTATTATTTTAACCTTATCAATTAGATTTAACTCTAAGTTAAATAATTTAACTTTTACCATGTTTTTTTGTTTTCTTTCACTATATGGTTAATACACTTACTATAACATGTCAAACGAACCCCAAATTGTTTATTATTAGTATATATATCCTTATCTAAGTCATTTGACCGAACCTTAGATTTTTAGGAATAAAATAACAATTAGTAATATAATATTTTATTTAAAAACTATTTTGTGTCAATTTTGACACTATTTTATATATGATTTTTGTGAAAGTCATAACAGAATTATATGTTAGAACCAAGTTGATTAAATCAACACTAATATATCACAATAACCTAGAAAATTAGTGTAATTCATAAAAAGTCTCAAATTACATTTATTTTGGTGTTTATAACATCAATTATGTCAATATTTCATTAATAAGATAATTACTACATCATCATTGTGTCATAAATAAATTAAATTATTTAATGTCTAAAAATTACAAATAAAATACCATTATGTAGGAAATAGTTTTAGATTTCTAATTAATATTTATAGTAGAATTTATCTTATGTATAACCCCATATTAAAAATTATTTACTTATTAAACTTTGATTTTAACTATTTTAACCCTTCTTTAAATAAATTAATAATAAAGGTCCTAATCTAACCCAAGTGGGCCTAAATGGTCATATTTTATTCCTAAGTTTGTTTTTGGTTGAATTAACCTTATCCAATAGAATTAGTACATGTGTTAGGGTAATAGTAATATCATATTTACCCCTATTTACTATTAACCGCGGTAAAAAAAGTAAAAAGTTACTATTCACCAAAAAAATTATTTTTATCTCATTGAACCACATTTTACTTACTGATATCAACCGTGTCTGTCGAATTTTTGAAATTCCATTCACAGAAGCGGTAAAATTAAGTTTTATGCAAAAATTCAGTTTTTAACCTACCATTTAGTGGTTTCACTGTTCATCAAAAATTGAAAGTTTTCAGGAAAATACCAAAATTTCACCCTAGGCTAATTTCGGTATTCCGAATCCAAAAATGAAGTCCATTTTGAAAAATAAAATTTATAAAATTTCAAAAAGTGGTTATTACTATTTATAACGGCTAGTTTTAATAATATTTTAATAGCATATCGTTGTTTAGTGAAACTCGGTATTGCGTACGACGCAAGCTATCGAGGAAGGTCGTGATTGTGTGTAAAGTAAGCCAAGAAAGTGTGTAGTGAAAGATTCCTTTGATGATATATAAAAACAAAATATTACTCATAAAAATCTTGGGTGTTACAGTCCCCAAAAAGGGAAGTTTGAGCAGAAACCTAAAGAAATCATAATGTCTAATAAAGATGTATATGATTATATGATGTAGATATCAAAGAAGAAATGGTCATTATAATATGATGGTGGCGTGCGATATGGTCATATGACGAATAATATTGTAGAGTTCATAATTGGGGTCTTCAGGGGTGTTTTTAAACTACCAATCCTAGAGTTAGTATATGATACATTTTATAGATGTGTAAAGTACTTTTTTGAATTTTCTTAGTATGTCTATCAGATAATGCAACATGGAATGCGTTTTGGATAGAACTTCCAAAGAGTTAGTATATGGTCATATGACTAATAATATTGTAGAGTTCATAATTGGGGTCTTCAGGGGTGTTTTTAAACTACCATTCATAGAGTTAATATATGATACATTTTATATATGTGTAAAGTACTTTTTTGAATTTTCCTAGTATGTCTATCAGATAATGCAACATGGAATGCGTTTTGGAAAGAACTTCCAAAGAGATGTATATACAATATTCTAATACACATAATCATTTCATGTTAAAACCTTTTATCATGAAGGGATCAACTTTGAGTTAATAGAGTTTGGAAACAGTGGTTAAGTGCTAGTGGTCTTACTAGAAAGCAGGTATGATAATATTAGTTCTTTCCAAGAATTGAGATAACCTCACATGTTGTTGCAGCTTTTGTAATGGTGAACTTATCATGGGAACCCTATGTTGACTTGGTGTATCACATGAGTAATCTGGCTAACTATTACACTACACCTTGGAAATTTTTTGGTTATTTTCATACTTTTACCTTTCCTGTTAATAAACCAACTATAATAAGATCCTAATGTTTGATAAGGTATTCATTTTAATTTTTGTTAAAACCCTTTTTATAATGGAAAATGGAATTCTTATTATGAGTATGGAAGGCCTCAAGGGTGTTATAGGGATTTTAGATGTGAAAAGGGGGGAATGGGGGCACAATGTGCATGTTGAATGGT
Organism: Viscum album; assembly: GCA_963277665.1. Lineage (NCBI taxonomy): Eukaryota > Viridiplantae > Streptophyta > Magnoliopsida > Santalales > Viscaceae > Viscum > Viscum album. Next base: position 1,398,414,793 of record OY728119.1, read on the forward strand.
TGGATCATGGTTTGTACTAACCATGTGGCCTAGTGAATGGAGAATAATGGTTAAAAAACTATGTGAGGAGGGGCCAGAAGACCATTTGGATGAAGAACCTCTTTGATAGAGGAAACTGTATGGTTTTTTAAACCATGTGGATTCCCCCAGCAACCCATGTGGCTCGATTCCTCCTTGATAGAGAAAATGAAAAGTTGTAACATAGTTTGGAAATCAATGTGGCCAAACCATGTGCCTCTTAAAAAGTGGGATTTTATCCTTTTTCCCTCTTGACCTCTATACATCCTAACTCTATTTTCACCCTCATTTCTCCTCCAAGAGCCTAAGGTATGAACCAAGAGCTCCCAACACTTCTAAGAAACATTATCCTTCCATTTTTAGGAATTTTAGGTGTCATTTTTTGGAATTCAAAGGTCCATGTAATTTTATGAGTCCTATTTATTTTATTTTCTAGAAGAATCATTGGTTGGTTATTTCTCTTCTTCAGAATATCATGATCCCTTTTTCCAGGGAGGTTTTCACATGGGTTTTTGAGGTCGTGTAAGCTTTAATAAAGGGTTAATGTTGGATTAATAGATTTCATCAAGAATCAGGTAGGTGGTTTATAAGATTTCTACCATAGTCTTGGTCTTATTCTTATGTATTTGGTTGTGCGATTTTTTTATCACGTTGCATATTTGTGTCTTTGACAAGGAAAAGTAAATTTAACCTTAATTTGAAGTAGGATTCCATTGGGTTCGTTGACGATTATAATAGTTTTTTTAAGGCCACCCATGGGGTGTTTAATTACATTGAAAATGGTAATATGTGTTGTAAAGGATGAGATAGACAGTTTAGGTGATTAAACATTCTTTTCATTTGGGAAGTATCATGACATAAGGGATTGTTTGGAATGAAATGGTAATTTAAATTTTTTATGTCAATGAAGAGAAATAAAGGGCAAAGGGGTAAAGGGTCTTGATTTTGTCAAATGGTTTTAAAGAACCCAAATAGTTGTGTTAAATGAATAAATTGTTAAATTTTTCGAGAATGGAAATGGGTTAAAGATATTGAGTAAGATAAAAAATGTGAATGTTGATAAATGGAAGAGGTGAACCCCTAATGTTTCAATATTTTCAAAAGGCCTTATAGGTTAGACCTTGGAATTTTTGAATTCATGAATGGTTAGGAATAATAGACATGAAACTCTACAATAAAAACCTAGTTTTTATTTGAGGTATAGATCCTTTTAATTTAAGTTTGAATCCTTTTTTATCCTTATAAATGTTATTAATGAGGTTATGGAGGAAATTTGGGTGAATAGGGATTTTTTATAGCCCAGATCCTTGAATTTTGGAGAAAATAGGTGGGATTCATGATTAGAAAAAACTATACAGCCCAGAATTCATGGTTAGAACAAACCATGTAGGAATTTTTATGGAAGAGCAAAGGGTTGCATGGTTTAACTTAATCGTGTAACCTCACTATATAGTCGTGCAAGACTTACATATAAATAAACCTCTCCTTCTCCCCTATTCCCTTATAAACTTAAACTCCCATCTTTAATTCCTGCTTTCAATGGAAATAACCCTCTCCTTCTCCCCTTAAACTCTCTCCCATTCTTAACTTAGTATTTGAAGTATCTCCTTTATCCAACATCTGATTATTCCATCATTCATCTTGTTGGATCCCTCTCAGAAAGTAATTTGATCTGTGTCTTTATTTCTTTTATGTTTCCATCGATGATTCTATTTTTTGTGAGCTCATATACCCTATTTTGTGGTGTTTATCTATTCTTATTTTTTATTTTGATCCAGGCCAAACTAAGGGTTGATACTGGATAAGGTATCTACTGCAGGCATAAGGTAGGTGTTCTGTGACTTTTCCCTCAAAGTATCGCCTGTTATAAATTATTTTCATTGTACACATGACAATTTCACTGGGTGTTACTTCTCAAATCCTTATTCCTTTAATATAAACTTTTAAAAGTTTATTCTAAGTCCCTGATGACATCACTTGAAACATTTGGAGGTTGAGACCTCAATCCTAACCACCCCTAAGTAGTGTATGTTCTTTCTTATTCCTTTAGTGATGTATATTATATTTACCTAGGACACCATTTGGGTATTTCTAACATGAAATTCGATAATTTAAGTGTTTCATCATAATAAATAAATCTTTAATGCATTAAATGGAAAGTATATAATTATAGATATCACTTGGCCTTGATAAATTATAATTAATTTGATAATTGGTTGCATGCCCTTATTTCACCTTGTCATGTATGATAAAAGTTAAGGGAATGAACATAATGAAAATGTAATTTGGAAGAGAATTACATGTCCTATGGTGACTTATTAATATAAATTAAAGTGATTATATGGTGCATATTTCATATATACTATTTCATATTTATATAATTGGTCAGACTTAAGACAGTCTTGGATTCCCTAGGGAATTCCTTGAGCAGTCTGAGGGAACCGTTCTGATTTATTGAGCTGGTTTAAAAGGGAGATACCCACCTTGGAACAAGGTCTTTTCAATTTGTTTAATCCTAGAATGAAATCAAAGGATCCCTTCACTTTCTCTCTAGAAATTATACTGGATCAGATTCACTCCTTAGATTCGTCTTGAAGAGTACAAACATGTGAAACCTTGGATCATTCTATTTGGGTCCAGTCATGCTTATCTTGGGATTTACTATAGACGGGATATATATACTCGATTATAAACTCTTACAGTGGAATTATTTAAGGTTACCTCTTGGATTACACTTAATCCCTTACACTAGGCTTCTTAGTTGTATACTGTGAGCTGGCTCACCTTCTAAGGTAAAGGATTCCTTTTTCACTTTGGATCCTCAATTATTATCATCACATTTTATAGTACTACTGACACCATTATATACTCTCTTATTATAAGTTTAATTATAATTTATTAAATCAATTTTTAACACCCGAGGACTTTATAATATTTTCATTTTAGAATAAATTTAATTTTTTATTTCTAGATTGATTTATATGAAAAAACAAGTTAATATTAAGTTACATGCAACATAAATTTTATATTTCTCTATAAAAAACATCAAGGCCGGCTTTCATTACACACAAGACTGACACTCCATAACGGCTTGTGTAATACGCAAGATCGAGTTTTACCAAACAATAATATATTATTAAAAATATTATAATTTAATAAAATAAGATACAAAATAGATGTTAAATAGATGGATATGAATATTATTAAATAAATTATGAAAGTATGTGGTTGAATTAAATAGTTAAAAATTAATTATAAATTATTATAACAACCAATTGAATATAAATGGAATGTTTTTATAAAAACCTATTCTTGTTATCACGAAGTCATTTTATCATAATAAATTAGATTAATTATAATTAGTGACTGGTATTAATTTAATATATGTTTTATGTATTTAATAAAAACATTAATACTCATCCAATATATTTTATAGTCATAATATAAGAACTAATCAAATTTTAAGCATAAAAACTATCTTTTTATAAAAGCAGTTTTACCGTCTTTTAATGGCACACCTATTTTAATGTTGAATTTTGATACTTTAATAAATTTAATAAGAAATAGTTAAATTAATTTTTTAAATAGAAATATAATAATTATTTTAGGGTGAATTTTTGGTATTTTTTTAAATTATTTCATTTTTTGATGAATAGTGAAAAATACTGAATTTAAATTCAAAACTGATTTTTGGTCTAATTTATTTATACTGTCAAATTATATTTTAAATTGGTTTTAAAGTAAATTTATATAAATTATTTATAAATTAATCCAATTTATATCCTTTAAATAAATTTCCCTTTGAAATTGGATATAAAAACATAGCAAACCTTTGGACCTTTTTACTTCTAAAAACTGCATAGTCATTCCATCTACGGGATTAATTTTAAATTAATTTATTCCAATTCTATGATTTGGATTTTGAAAAATGAATTATATATTTATAATAATAATAATTCATAATTTATAATAAGTTAAACTTAGTTTTTCACAGAAAATAGTGAAAGTAATTAAAATTAATTATAGCAACTAAGAGAAAAATTAGCTTAATAAGAGACTAAACCTTAAACTTAAGGCCCAAAATGACCTATAAACTTTTAAAAAATCTATTATATGGAAATATTTAGACCCTATAAAACCTTTTATATAATTGGGTTTATTTTTTCATCCACATTTCATAATAAAATTTTGGGTGGAATTCTCTTTTCAAAAAATTACAAGAATGTCACTCATCCCCCACTATAAAATGGCATTCACCCCTCCCTCATCCTCACACATCTCAAGACACTTTATCTCGAACAAGATCTAACCATATAGATCCTAAAAATACCTACCATAATCCTATAATTCTCTATTTTTTCATAAATCCATCCAAGGAAGCCCTCTGGGTAAAACCAAAAGGAGTTACCTAAAGAAGAGGTAGCATCCTTCCTCAAACTCTTTTATTTTATTTTCAATATCCAACCCCATAAAATCTTATTATAACATGATTATATAATAAAATAAGTATCATCAATATACATATATGTTTGTATTCTATGTTTTATACCTAAACATACACACAATTCTATCTAATGGGTATCGAACTTACCATTTATTTGTACAGTGAACTGCCACCTTACAAAACGATGTCATCCATTTTCCCTTTAACACCTATCATGGTTTGGAATTATGATGGATAAGATATTTATATATGATATATGTGATATTTATAATGTATTTATACTTATATAATTTTCATACAACACATAACTTTATGCTTTCCATTTTGTGTAAAAATCATAACATCATTCGTAGAAGTGTGGACTACCGCCCCCTCAAAGCAATGTGATTCGTTCACACTATACATGGAACTTATAAAGGATGGTTTTATTAATCCTATGTGAAATATATGACATATATATGATATTTTAATTGTAATATACATATATATAATTTATTTTTCATTATTTTAATAAGATAAAAAATGAAAGTAGAGTTCATGCATACCTACGGCCTACCGTCTCCATGAATGGTTCATTTCATTTATTATCTCCAAATATTATGGATTGTTAAAATATATATATATATATATATATATATTGAATATATATATATCTGTGTGTGTGTGTGATATTTAAATATTTTTTTAAATTCTATATATTATGAAACCATGATAGGAACAACAAGTATGAAGTCAAAACATACCCAAGAAACTAGGAAATTAAAACCTGAAATAGTAAAAATAATGAAAGATTACTAATAAAAGGGTGATAAGATATTATAATAGAATAATATATGATATCATAAATATTAATATGTTTATTTAATAAGTTATTTACATTATTAAAACCATTATACATTATGTTAAAGGATGTTCACACAAAAGAAAATGTAGAGTAAGGGTTTTCTTTACAATTCACATTCCACTGAGACTTATTTATTACTATACAAAAATTCACTTTATTATGGTGTATATACTACCCATTTGTAATTTAATATCATGATTCACACATAAGTAATGTTATCATATGTTTTAATTATAATTTTATCTCCCAAGTGGTTTATGTTTAAGATTTACAATTGGTAAATATTACCTTTACAATCCTAATTTATTTTGTGATTGTTAACTTTCTCCTGATATAATCACTTTATTATATTCATTTTTCATTTTATATTTCCTTAATATCCTCATTCTTGTGTTATGGATATTATTATTTCCAAAACTATATACCATATTTACAAAGGGTGTTCACTTTAATAGTCATTTGATTAAGTGGGTAATTATTGATAAATCTGTATCTTTTAGTCAATACGGATATGTTTTGATAAGGCATATTGTTTTTAAATTAAATTTATTATTAGATATATGTGGAATTTTTTACATGAAATAAACAGGTTGGTGACCATTTAATTCAAGCACAATGGGTTCGGGATAGGTTAATGAAATCCCCTCGATGCATCGGTTGTCTCATGAGACGAATTAGTTAGCCAAATCAGAATAGTTTAAACTATTTTATCTTGATGCTGAAGGTATCATGTTCCTAGGAAACATGATGTCTAATAATTAAGAATTTCCTTTATTGAGAATTAATTTTTTATTATTATCCATGAGAATATTGAATCGACGTATCTATATATGCATTTAATTATCATTTTATTAATTAAATGACATATATTTCAGTTTATCACCTTTCCATATTGATTATGCATTATCTAGTTATTTTAATGGAATGTGTTATAAATTATTTAAAATTACATGTTGATTTACTCTCATAAATTAATTATTTCTTCCAATTTACTTTCCCTTACTAATCATTTGAGCTCACCCTTGTTTTATTTACCTTCCCTGGGTTATGAAGAAGAAATATTTGAATAAGATTTCAAGGATGCTAATATTTTAATTACATTATGATTTATTTTCATTTCCCAATGTATTATGGGTATTATATATGTAATCTCATTTTCCAAAAATTCTAAACTATTTGGTCCCTTGGTGTTTCAAACTTGTATCTATGACAATGTAACAAAGTAGTGCCCCGGCTCTAGGATTTTGAGGGTTAGGGCTTTACAGTTGGTATCAGAGTAAGTTTAGAAGAAACCTTGGAAACTAGATTTAGAAAAATTAGATTAGGTAACATAACCCAAAGATATAATTTAAAGATATTTATATAAGAACATCCTATAATTTTTGTAAGGTAAAGATTATGTGGGTCTTCTTATCAATACATCCCTTTCTGGAAACTAAGATTGGACTTGAATCTGGAAGATATGTGCCTTGGGGTAACAACTCTAACAAGGTGTTTCAGTCCTGGCTTGGAATAATCTAGTACATGAAAATGTCCCTTACTGCACACTTTGTTTGACAATATAATTACAAGGAAATATCCATGTATAAGTTCTTATTTTATATAACTGTGGTTTAAACCATCACCACATGGATCTATGACAGTTTCAAGAAAACCACCATTAAAATTGGTGTCGGTATCCAACATGCAGAGATTTATTACATTTAACATTGGTTTCTAAAAACCATCATAGAATGTGAACATAGTGGCAGTTTACTATGTTTTAGAGGCAGTTTTATTGTCAAGAAAATAACTAAAATTTTGCAGTGGTTAAAACCATTTCTAAATAAAAGTTTGTTATATTTAGTGGTGGTTTTAACCGCCACCCAAAAAATTTCCATAATATAGTGGTGGTTTAAACTGCCACTAGAAAACACTATATTTAGCTATATTTTAAAATACCGCTAAATGATGAATTACAAAAAAAGAGTTGTAGAATATGCTTCCCTAGAACATGTATCCCCAGAACAACCTTGGAAAAAACAATGCACAAACCAGATCATTCCACCATACAGTTATACCAAAATTTACATATCTTATAATCATAGTACACATATATCTATAAGATAATTCCATAAAAAATGAAACACATCATATATACACATGGTTATACAAAACATACATAGGTCACCCATTATCTCAGTCCTATCTAAAATTTCATGTGAATAATTTGTGCCACAAATGATACATTAACAAACCCTCTCCACTAATCACTGCCTGATGATGAACTATGCATGTCACCCTCTCCATATCCATCTCTACTTCCCACTACCATCACTTGAAAGACAATTATATTGAAAATTAAAAAAAAAATTAATATATATACTTAAAATCAATAAAAGTTTATAAACTAAATGATTTTGAAGTTTTGTGATTTACCTGCCCACCACCAATCATCGATGCAATCAGGTCAGCAACAAGAAAGTAGAAAAATATATGTACAAAGAGATTAATTTTGAAAATAATAGAATTTAATAACATAATGACATTAAAATAGACTATAATGTATTAAAATTTCATTTATCTATGAATTAAAAAATTCATTTTTCCAAGATGAAGTCATAATCCTCCAATCATCATATATAATCGAAAGGATAACCGTATCTGATGCTATATGGCCTAGAATCTAGCTAAATAATCCCGAAAAATCATCCGTGGAGACCCCATAGCAGTCAAATGGGACAACTATCTTTAGTCTGTTCAGATTTCAGACATCTGAACTTTTTATATGTTTCTCTGTATTATCATTATTTCCATATTTTATGAAAAAATAGTTATTATTATAAAAAAAGTGCAATAAATTTATTCACATTAAAATTTTTACCTATAAAAATCACTCTCCAATATCCCCATGAAGAACCAAGAGTGGCATCCTGCTCCCTCCTTTCCATTCCTTTCATTTAATCAATTAAAATTAACTTTAAAACATATATTTTAAAAAATTCATACAAATAAAAATAAAAATTATAACATATGAAAAGTACTGACAAATAAAATATACATAACTATGATAATGAATCACTACACAAATGACATAAGTGGTTGATAAATGAATGGATGAGAGCACATACTGTCATTTTTTCCTTCAATCGTGTCATTATCCAGCTCCATCATTACTTCATCTAGTTAATCCACCCTTGGAAGACTAATATTTTCAATATCATGATAGAAAAATAAGTTCTCTTCTTGATATTGATGGGATTCAATATTAGAGGTCAATTCTTCCCTTTCAACCCCCATATAATAAAACTCTATTTATTTTACATGAATAACTGCACTCCACCCCTTCATCCATGACATCTTCCAAAAAATATACCATTTTCTATAGTGATAATAAGATATACAGATCATGTAATTCACAATCACCATCATCGATAAATAGAGAGAGTTTCATATAAGTAAATTGTAAGTAATATCTTTTAACACCCCTAATAATATTCACCCAATTGAATTTAAATAAAACAACTAAAAAATCCCATGGTAGATTAATTTGATAATATCATTTAACTTTCCATAATATCCCACTTTATAAAACATAAATTTACCACTATTATATGTTTTCAAACCCTCTTCCCAATCGACTGTAAAAAAAATTAAATCTATTCACATTGTAAGAATCAAAATTTGTAGCCTGTTTTAAAGGACCTCAAGCAAGAAAATTAAAATCTTATGACAACTCAACTCAAGTATCATTATTCGTGATCTAAAAAAATAAATATACATTATTAGATTTATAAAATATATGTGTCAACCTAATATCCGTATTGATTTCAAAATTTATGAATGTATAAGTTGTGAAAACCATTCTACAAGCTCCTTATTAACATCTTTGCTAATATATTTCTCATTTCATGTTGAGACTCTTATTAATCTATTTTTTTGTATCCTCAACTCTTCAATAAATGGATCTGAAATTTTCCTATTCAAAAATATATATCTATGTGCCTATAATAATTTTATTTCTATCAGTGTAACATTTGAGCTCCTCCCAACTTATCGTCCAATAGTAGTAATGATTTTTTTATTTACCATGTATTTGAGATTGAGTCGATGTGTCGTCAACATGTCCAACTCAATTGAATCTTGTCACAATATCATCCAAATATCTAGAAAAAAAGTTAAGAAACTCCTCTTCCAAATATCCTTTAGAAATAGAGCCTTCAGGTTAAGCTTTATTTTTTAAATATGATTTTAAATTCCCAAGATATTTGTGAAATAAAATAAAAAAAACATAATTGTGTATTTAATGAAGTTCCAATAATTATTTACTTAAAATAAAAATAGATAAATAAAGTACCTCTCAATTAGATACATCCATTGATAATGTATGGGGCCTCCTAATTAAACTTCCTCAACCAAAATCACAGTTAAATACTTCACGATAGTAAAAAATAATAAAGGAAAGATCATCTCCATTGAACAAAGTTTCAATAAAAATATCTCCTAAAGGTTTTAAATATAAAATGGTATTATAGTTTTCTCACATAGTTTTCTAAATAATGTGAAAAATTGGAGTACAAAATTATAATCCTTTTCAAGTAATATTTTACTCAATGCCAATGGTAGAAACTCTTGTAACAAAATATGTGAATTGTGACTTTTCAATTCATGTAACCTGTAAGGCTTTAAGTAAACACACATTGAGATGTTACTTGAATACCCATCAGATACCTTCACATGTTTTAAAATTCAAAAGAATATATCTTTATACCTATTTTTATTTACAAAAATTTTTGGAGCATACTTTCCATTCTCATTTGACCAGATATCACACTTCATGTTCATTGTTTGTAAGTCTTTCTCAGCATTAAGATTGTCATTAATTTCTCATTCTCATTAATCAATGTAAAGATGAAATTGTCACAAAAATTATTTTCAATATGTATAACATGAATATTATTCCTCAAAAAATTAAATTCCCAATATGGAAGTTTGAAGAATATACCTTTTTTTCCTCCATTGTTTTGCTCTGATTACACTTAACGATGAACTTTGAACTCGTTTCCCACTATCATTAAAATAATGCACCTTCCCAAATTATGTTTCAACATTTACAAGTTGTTCCAATATTTCATAACATATTAACAATTTTTTAGGTGGTCTATGATCAATAGAACCATTGAATTTTAACTTGTCTGATATAAATCTATAAGATGCATCGAGAAATCTTTAATGACACAAGAAGTACTATTTTTTACTATGAGTTAGTCATTATGGATCTAAATAAAAGTTACAAATAGGACAAGACAAACTCATGTAATTATTATAACAAGATAAATTCTCAAGTCCAGGGAAGTCACTAATGGCTCATATTATAGTAGCTTGCATTTTAAACATTGATCTAGAAGATGCAGCACTTGTCTCAACACCATTGCTCTATAACTCCTATAATTATTCAATTAGAGGCTGAAATTCTACATCAAAAATCATTTCCAACAAATTTTTTCTATGAATAATCATAAAAATGATAAAATATGTTTGTTTCATACCCATACATGGAGGAATATTATTAAGGATCAAAACAACTTTCCAGATTCTATAATCAGTGCTCAAAGTCCCAAATCGGGTTAATCCATTAGTATCCAATCCCAATAAAAAATTCATAGGATCATATGAGAAATTTTTATGTAATGAATCAAATGTCCTCCTTGATTTGGAATCTCTTGGATATCGCATTAATCTATCATATTTATTATATATAGAATTCAACTTCATGTGTTCAGCGGTTTTTGATGACATGAATAATCTTTGCAATCGAGGTAGATGTGTTCCTTTTCTTCTTATTCAGAGTAGTATATTTACTCAGAGTTCCAACACCACCTATTGACTACCATCTAGAATAAGAACATTTTTTCAATCTTTTCTTCTTGAATCCACTCCCCAATAAAGCATATAATCATTAGGACACATATGTTTTTTTGTATAATTCAGACCAAGCTTGTTAAAAACTTTTTTCATATCATTAAAATAATCGAGGATATTTTCTTTAGAAAATTCATCATGTAACAATTATAATATCATGGAAATATCCTAATTCATAATTCCACATAGGCATTTTTTTTGGTATAAATTCAATAGAAAATAAAGTTTTGAATATTTCAAACATCTAATATACAACTCTTGATTTCCATCATCAACTAAAACACGAAATGCATCTGCCTTCTCAGTGAAGTTTTCTCTTACATTAGTTTCTATATAATCAAGTGGAGGACCCAATTATATGTTACAATCTTGATCTGGTTGTCCTATAGTTTCAAAAACATCACTTGTCAAGTTTTTATTTTTAGCACCCTCAACTGGTTGTTCTGATATGTTTTGATGCTGATTTTGGTGTCTTGAAATGAAGAATTAATAATTTATAAGTTTTTTATTCCATTTTTCTGTATTGATTAACTTGGGAACTCGTTCTGTTGATAGACATAAGTGCCCAAACATTCTATAAGGTTTGATTCTCCATGGAAAATCTAACATAAATATTGATCAGGGAATTGCTTCAATATAAAGTGTTCATAAACTTCATTTCTGATCAACTATCTTCCAAATTTACATTTAGGACATAGAAATATTATTCTCCCATCAATAGATAAATTAGAAATTAGAAAATCCAAAAACTCCTCCAAAACCTTATCATACTGAGCTATATTCCTCAGTAAAGTGATCCAACTTTTATCCATATCACAATTTTCCTACACTTTATTAAAAAAATTAAAACACATAATTATTACTAAGTAGGATAAGAGATAAATGGAATTGAAAAAAAAATAACCCATTTAGTTATAAGAAGATTCATATAAGTACTAAAAAGGTCGAGGTAAAAAAATAAAATCAATCATGGATAGTATTATATAAAATAGAAGAAAAATAAAAACCATGCATTCATTAATTGAAGATAGTAATCATGGGAAAAACAAACAAGGGTCACTAATTCTAGGTGAACTTAGTAAATATATATCACCATAGTAGTGAATTTAGAGTTCCAACACATCTCTAGCTAGAGGGAGTGTCACATGATGCTTCACTAGTATTGTTAGTGGTGATCTAAGAGATTCTATTTAGGTATGTCACATTATATTTTTCCTTATTTACATATTTTATATCTCAAACCATCTAGAGTTGTTTTAAAATTACTTAATAGATCTACTAAATTCAAAGCGATAGTAATTGAAGATGTTTTTTTGGACTGAATAATTTGATCTTCCAAACTGAATTTTATGTTTTAATTATAGAGGAGGATAGGACCTATGCTTAGTCACCTATCATATTGGATAAATCTTTCCTAGAAATAAAAAATGAAATAATAAATTTCCATAAAGTTATAATAATAATGTATTTTGGTTAAAATGTTTTCTGCTTTAATATTTTTTATTCCATCGTGTACCCATAATAATATATCTAAATTTTTTACATTGTCACATTTTGATGAGTATGATCCATGTGAACAAAGTTGTTTGATATAATAAATTTTTCATTTGTTAAACAAATCAAGATCTGAAAATTTGATCAAAAAAATTGTGAGAAACATAAATATTATATCCAACCATCTGAATAATAAATAACTTTTGATTTATTTGATGGATTTTACTATTTATTCAAGGAAAACGTGTTTGATACTTCATCGGTTGGGGACACCTAGATGGTAATAAATGAAAATAAATATATTAACATGAAATTAGATATGATCACAATCCAAAAACGTAAATTCCCAAAAATGATAAATTCTAACATAATATCAATTTAATAACTGACATTGAAAAAATAAGTAGGTAAAAGTGATCAATAAAGGGAATAAGTAATTGGAAAGAAATTACAGCTTCAAATTGAAAAAGGGAAGCCAAAAAATCTAAAAATAAATTTTAGAACATCAATAAAGAGAAAGAAATAGAATATAAATAGAAACAACATCTACTCATGTAAAATAATGAAATATAACTAAATGAAAATATAATTATCATTACACAATCGAAAGGAAAGAAATAATTAATACCATGGGAGAACCCCCTATGACCACTAAAACTAAAGGAACCCTGTAATTATAAATAACTAATTAGGTAAACCATCAACCAATGAAATTTAACCACAACTACTTCATCAGGAAAATGGGATTCCCACAAAATTACTTCATTATTCAAGGAAACACCACAACTATTGAAAAAGACCCCATCTTGATCTAGTTTCACCAACCAAGAACCCCAAGTTTCCAAAAAAAGGTAGTCATCAGATACTGAGGCTATATTTTTCACATAAAAAACAAATATCAATAATAAAGATAATGAGTTATATAAAAGAAACTCTTCTTTACACCTCCATGTATACCTTTTTATATTTTCTCCACAATTAAAACATAAGTTTACAACTTAGCTTTTAGATATGTCTTTTATACTTAAACTATAATATAACAATATTCCCTTTAGAAACCAATACTAAATAAAGATACCTAAAACCCTTTCTAAATTAAAATAGTCATTAATAAATTCTACCTGGACACATTTAAGATCGTTTACAATGAAAAGGAACAAATAAATATCAACACAACCATAACTGTGTAAGGAAATATTAAAGAAACCAGTCCCACTCTTAGTTTAAAAATATTTAGTCAAAGCATTTCATTTAAATTAGGAGAGGCCATTAAAATTTAATTCATTAGAAACTAAAATTATTAGGAAAGGCTATGGAAACATAACATCTTAAACCCCATTCTATAAATCACATGAAAACCAAATTCAAAACCACAACCATTTGGTGAGTAACACATTTTGCATATATCATAACCTTTATAATCTCAAAATTTAGTTTAATGATAAATAAGTAATCAAGGTTTATGATTTTAAAATGTATGAATGGAACTGCCTACCTCAATCGATGACTTGTACAACACACCAAATCCCACAAGACCTCCAATGGGTCTACAAGCACATACATCAACCATAAACACCCTTAAATTAATTAAATAAACTCCTAAATTTAAAATCCTAGAATAGAATAATCAAATCCAAACTCACTAGATGGTATAATGGTGCTGAAACAATAAGAAAAGAAGTATGATCGAATCCCAACACACATCCTTTTTAATTACCTTTCCAAAGAATCAGGGGTAGTGACTATTTGGGGGAGAAAGGGTTCGGAAACTTGGGATCGGGCTTGAGGAGCTTGTGGGAGAAGGGGGTAGACAGCAAGGGGGAGAAGGGGAGCCAACAACGAGGGGAAAGATGGGTTAGTATTGAGGGGGAGAGCGGGGTCGGTGGTGAGGGGGGAAGGGGTTCAGTGCAAGGGTTTGATGGGGGTGGGGGTGTGGTGATTAAGGAGTAAGGGTGGAGGAGGGGGGAGGTGAAGAAGTTTTGTAGTTTTAAAAAAAATATTTAGGAGCACTTTTTTAAAAACTACTGCTATATTCTCAAAAAACATTTAGTGGCGGTTTATTAAAGGGCCACTAATAACTGATTTTGTAGTAGTGTCCTAGCGGATACGCTTAGGTTAATTCAAATTTTAAATATAAACCATTATGAGGGATTTAAAAGTAAGTATGTCCCCAATGAAACCCTTTTTATGATTTTGAGATTAGCTACACAAAAACTTTTCATTTTATGGTAAGTGTTATTCCATATATAAAATTATAAAACTTTTATAGTTTTATGAACTAATCCAGTATGTGACATTGTTTAGAAATGGCACCTGGAAGGAAGAATGATATCACTACTTGTGTAAAAGGTAGAGATTTCCCTAACAAGGAAACCAATAAAGTAGGTATTATAATGGAGAAAATTATGGCTATATTATGGTAGCTTAATTATTTTATGAAAAATAACCTTGCCCAATTGGAGCAACCAGTTCCATAGTAAGAATACCCTATGTTGGATTGATTTATGTGATAGATGACCCCATCATATAGTGGTACTTCTGATCCAATGGTGGGTAAGTAATGATTTATCCTTTGGAGAAAATATTTATGGCATTGGGATGTGGTGAAAAGGAAAAGGTTACACTTGTAGTGTATTATCTCAATGGTGATTCGGATCAATGGTGGTTGTTGATCCGGAATACTATGTAGTAAGAATAAATAAAACTCACGGAATAGATAACATTTAAGGAGACATTATTAGATAAATACTTCCACTGTGATAAAAAAACTGATATGAATAGAAATTTTTGTAGTTTAAATAAAAAGGATTAATAATGTTTTTCGGAGTATGAAGCTAACTTTACCAGGTTATTAAGGTTTGCTATGGATTTCATACGAAACATGGAATACAAGATTGATCATTTATTTGAAGGACTTAAGCCAAGTATTTGAATATAACTGATGTATCAAAAATTTTCTTCATATGATGAAATAGTTTTATAATATATCAAGATAGAGAAATAAATATACAAGCCTAATAGTTTCAAAGGGAAGAAAGAGAATAAGAGAAAGGAAGATAAAATTATAGATAAAAGGAATACTAGAAATAAGGATTTCCCCACATGTGATAACTATCGAAATAATCACCCTATTAAATACTTGAAAGGATTGAAAAAAATTTATAAATGGGGAGAAAATGGTCACTAGGAAAATAATACAAAGGGAACAAGGAAAATGTTTTTATTCAGTGTTATAACTATAAGTAGATGGGGAACTACACAAATTAATGCCCCGAGAATCAAGATAATATAACTCATAAGAAGCTAAGGGGCCAAGGGAAAGCATGTGTTATTGAAACAACCGAATTGGAATAATTATTATACTTATATATATAGATCAAATAAATATATTGTAAAAGTATTTTATTTATGATTCCTTCATCATATAATTCATGAAATATATGAGGATTATACTATAGTAATTTTTTGTTATGTATTTGAGATTATATATTGAATGGTACTAAGAAAAGGTATTCATTATAAAGTAAAACTTTTTAGAAAACACAAGGTTGTGGGAAATATAACCCTTAATATGTTCCTAAAGTTAATACAATGATGTTTTAATAAATAAATTATTGGTTTTGACAACATAAATAGGATAAGTATTAACCACCTTGGAAAATTTTAATGATTTATTTACAAATGGGTTTATGTTGTCATTGATGGATTTTACATCATTTTTGGATTTAAGTAATATATCCATTAGTCTATATTTTATTTAATGAATAAGTAGCATATATGTTTTGAATAATCTTTTATTGTAATTCATGTTATTACCATATTCACATGTTAGTTATGTGATAATTAAATTCCACTTAATTATATTTGATATGTTCATTTTCTAAATTCGGTAACCCTGCTTTTATATTGTTGGATCATAATCTTTTAGAAAATTTATCCATTTATGAAATGGTTTGAGTTGACATTTGGATGAGTTTAAGAGGTTAATTTATTACCAAACCATATGATGCATATGGTGCTAAGAAATAAATTAGAATAGTTTAATCCACAACCAAAGGATAATATTGTGTTTATGAAATAGAAATTTATATTAACTTATATTCTTATAGAGTGAAATAATTCCACAACTATAGGAAAAATGGTCTTGAAACAAAAATATTGTCCTATTATCATAATTTTTTATGATATCAATGGCCTTTTTCATAAAAATTATTTTAAGGATTTGTGATCATAAACTTTCATTTGAACATTTTCTATATCACATTCCATCATAACTTAATTGTTAAATTTTTCTTTTGTATCCTTGTTTTCATTTCCTTCCTATGTTATCCTATAAGAGAACCTAGTTACGTGACCATTTTACATTCCTTTCTCTCTTATTAAGAATATGTTTTATTAACCCTATTCATGATGTGGGTTTTTAAAATAGTTTATTTTAAAATATTAATCCCTTGATTACTGAGGTCGAGTTTAAATTGTGATGATGAAATTTATTTAATGTGGGGAGAATAGAACACCCCGAGACTTTACAATATTTTCCTTTTAGATTAAATTTAATTTTTTGTTCCCAGATTTCTTTATATTAAACACAAAATTAATCTTACATTACACATGACAAAAAGTTTTTCTTGATCTATATGTAACACCAAGGTTATCTGGCATTACATGCAATACTGACTCTTCTCAATGGCTAGTGTAACACGCAAGACCGAGTTTTACAAAATAATAATATATTTTTAAAAATGTTATTATTTAATATAATAATATAATAAATAGTAATTAAATTTATGGTTATTAATAGGATTAACTATCTTGTTAAAATATATAGTTTAATTCAATGGTTAAAAGTAAATTAGAAAATAATATTAGAACCAATTGAATATAAAGTGAATAATTCTATTAAAAACTATTTTTATGCTCACAAAGTTGTTTTATCCTAATAAATTAGATTAATTGCAATTAGTTAGTTATATTAATGTAATATATATATATATATTTATTATATTTAATAAAACAATTTTTATACTCATCCAATAGATTTTATAGGCATAATATATGAACAAACCCAATTTTATGCATAAAAGCCTATATATTTATAAAGGTAATTTTACCACCTTTTAGTGGTGCTCCAATTTTAAAGATTAATTTTGAAACTTTTATAAATTTAATATGAAAAAATAAACTTCATTTTTTAAATAAAAACATCAAAATTAGTTTATGGTGAATTTTTTTTATTTTTATAAATTATTTCATTTTCGATGAATAGTGAAAAATACTAAATTTAAATCCAAAACAGCTTTTTCATCTAATTTATTTATAAGGTTAAATAAATTTTTATATTAGATTTAAAGACAAATTATATAATTATTTATCAATTGATACAATTCAATTCATTTAAATCAATTACACTTTGAAAATGGATATAAAAACATTGCTAACATTTGAACATTTTTACTTTAAAAACTTGCATTGTCGTCCCATCTACAGGATTAATTTTAAATTAATTTCTTTCAATTATTTGATTTGAAATTATAAAAATGGATTAAATACTTATAATCAGAATAATTTATAATTTATAATATTGTAAACTTAGTTTTCGACAAAAAATATTATTGAAATTAATTAAAATTAATTATAGTCGTTAAGAGAAAAATTAGCTTAACAAGAGACTAAACCTTAATCTTAAGGCCCAAAATGACCTATAAAATTTTCTAAAATATATTATTTTTCCATATTTAGACCCTATAATCCCTTTTATATAATTTTGTTTATTTTTTGATCCACTTTTCATGGGGAAAAAGTGTGTGGAATTCCTTTTTCCAAAATTTACAAGAATGTCACTCCTCCTCCACTATAAAAAGGTACTCACCACTCCCTCTTCCTCACACATCTCAAACCACTTTGGATCGAACAATATCTTCCCAAATATCTTCTCAAAATAACTCCCCTCATCCTATAATCCTCACTTTGGGCATAAATCTATCCAAGGAATCCCTTTGGTGCAAATAAAAAAACGTTACCCAAAGAAAAAGTAACATCTTCCTCAAGCTCTTTTATTTTATTTTAATTGTACACCCCCCCTAAAATATTCTTATTCAATGATTATATAATAACATAAGTATCCTAAATATACTTATATTTTTGTATTATAAGTTTTCTACCTTAACTTACACACACTTCCATCTAATGGGTAACAAACTTACTGTTTATGTGTCTAGAAAACTACCACTTCACAAAATGATGTCATTCATTTTTACTTTATAACCTCTAATGGTTGGATATTATGATGGAACCACTATTTATATATGATATATATGATATTTTTAACATATTTATTCTTATATAATTTTTATATAGCACATACCAGTATGCTTTCCATTTTTTTAAATACTATAACATTGTTTGTGGAAGTGTGCACTATCGCCCGCTCAAAGTGATGTGATTTGTTCACACTATACATAGAATGTATAAAGGATGGTTTTATTAAACCTATTAAAAATATATGAAATATATATGATACTATAATTATAATATACATATATCTGATTTACTTTTCATTCTTTTAATACAAAATAGAAATGAAAGTATCATCATTGCGTACGTACGACCTACCGTCTCCATGAATAGTGCATTTAATTTATTATCTAAAAATATTAAATATTATTATAAATACATATATAATAAAGATATATGATATTTAAATAATGGTTTACAATATTTATATGTTGAAATCATGATAGTAACAATAAGTAAAAAGTCAAAACATACTCGAGAAACTAGGTAATTAACACCTGAAATAGTGAAAATAATGAATGATTATTAACAAACAGGTAATAAGATATTATAATAGGATAATATATAATATCATAAATATTAATATGGTTTTTTAATAATTTATTAACATTCTTAAAACCATTATATAGTAGGGTAAATTATTTTCACACAAAAGGAAATGCAAGGTAAGGGTTTTCATCTCAATTTACATTTCACCAAAACTTATTTGTTATTATACACCAATTCACTTTATTGTTGTGTATATAATGCAACTTTTTAATTTAATATCATTATTCACTCATAATTCATGGTATTTTATTTTTTAATTTGAATTGATTCACCCAAGGGGTTTAGCTTGAAAATTTACAAGTGGTAGATGTTACCTTTGAAATCGTACTTTCTTTTGTGATTGTTAACATTCTCCTAAGACAATCACTTTATTGTAATAATTCTTCATTAGATATTTCATTAAATATACACATTATTGTTTGATGGATATTACTATTTTTTAAGTCGTATAACATATTTACATAAAGTGTTCTCTTTGATAGTTATTTGATTAATTGTGGAATTATTGATAAATATATATCTTTTATTAAATATGGATACATTTTGATAAGATATATTGTTTTTAAATTAAATTTCTTATTAGATATATGATGAATTATTTATAAATTCAATACATGGGTTGGGGACCATTTAATTCAATCCTTACTGGTTGGGTACTTGTTAATGTAATCACCTCGATTCATCAGTAGTCTCATGAGATGAACCAGTTGGCCAAATCAGAATAGCTTAAACTGTCTTATCTTTATAGTAAAGGTATCATGTGTATGGAAAACATGAAGTAAAATAATTAAGAATTTAATTTATTTATAATTCATTTATTATTATTATCCATGATATTATTGTGTCGACATATCTGTGGATTCATTTTATTCTTAGTTTATTGATTAAATGGAATAAGTTCTCATTTATCAGCTTTCCATATTGATTATTATTTATATAATTATTTGAATGGAATTTATTATCATTTATTTACCATACCATGTTGATTTAATCTCATTAATCAATTATTAATTCCTCTTTAATTTTCCTTAGAGAGAATTTGATATCGCCTTTATTTTGTTTACTTTCCCCAGGTTATGAATAAGAAATATTTGAATAAGCATTCAAGGATACTGATATTTTACTTATATTATGCTTTATTTTCTTTTTCAAATGTATTATGGGTATCATTTATGTAATCTAGTTTTCAAAAATAGATAAACTATTCAATACCTTGGGATTTCAAGATTGTATCTATTCCAATGTAATAAATTAATTCATAGGATCTAGTCTTTTGGGGTTGGGCCGTTACAGAATTCATGTTCAGAAACACCAGTTGAGGCTAAAGAAGGTATGAGTTGTTTTCATTTTCACTACTTTACTTTTGATATACCTTCACATTGTTATTATTTATATTCACAGACTAGATTTTTATATACTTTTTTGCTATTGGACTATTGATATTTATCTCACACTCTATCCAGGATGTTGTTGGCACCTGGTAAGGTCATATGAACATAAGTTTGGATAAGGGGAAGCATCCTTTTTTGGAAACATAACTTCTAGCTTTAGGATGGGAGAATGGTAGCAGATTACTGAGTTATTTCTTGAGATGTATGGATAGTCTTTCCCTTTTTGATTCTTTTTTATATCATGTACTATAATAATTGTCTTCTACCATATATACAAATTTCCCATTTTGATAGAGACATGCCATCATATTTTGAATATGATACAGTTTACATTAATTAAGGATTATTTATTTCTTGATGCTTATTCTTTATTCCTCTTCATTATTCAATATAATTTTTCTTTCAATATTGATTTAACTTTTTCACCATTATTCTCCACTCTGAATGGAGGGCATAGTTTCCTCCATGGACACACCCTAGGCCCTTGTGGCTAATCAGTAGCCTATAGAATATGGACAGGTTCTATTGAGGCCATATAGCCAGCATTACTACAAAACTATCCTTTAGCAGCACTAGAAAAAAACTTTATTAGAACTAAAAATGTGTTGAATACATGAGTTAGGTTAAAAGTGTTGGTCTTTTATCAGTTTGGAAAAAATGATGATAAAATATTCCTTTATCGATTCTAAAAAAGTGATGATAAATGGGACCTTTATTAGTTCTTACAAAAGTACTGGTAAAAGAACCATTTATCATATCTTTAATTTAACACCGCTAAAGGAACCATTTATCATTTCTTATAAAATCACTGATTAAGGGTCTTTTATCAATGCTTAAAGAAGCACTGATAAAGTATACCTTTATCTGTGCTTAAAAATTCTTGATAAAGGACCTTTTATCAGTTCTTTTGAAAGTGCTATTAAAGGTTTACTTTAACAGCACTGATAAAGGGCCATACTGCAGTGTATTGTAACATCACGCTACAGCACCACTAAAATTTGTTGTAACATCACACCATAGCCCCATAAACACACCATATATCAACATAAATAAGTACTAATATAGGATTTTAATGAAATGAAATTTACAACACATACATAAGAAAAAAACTAAATTTTAGAGATTTTCAACATTGGTTTATACAATTACATAAATAAAAATTATTACACACATTCAAAAACATCAATGTTCCTTTATGTTTTAATCCTGAAATAACTCATGAATTTTAAAAACAAACCACCCATTCTTGAGTAAAATAATTCACCAGTATAAGAAAACAATTCTTAAGTTAGTAATAATATAAAGTAATAAATTAAGAGAAAGTGTTAATTTTGAAAAAAATGATGTCAAATTTAAATAAAAAGATACACTTGGAGTCATACCCATCATATTGTGCATCGTATTGAGGTGCATATAATTCCATCATGTCCCAAATATTTTTTGAACAATTTTACTAAAGTATCAAAACAATCTTGATGTTTTTACTGGTTTTGAATACTTAAGTTGTATTTTTTACTAAAATTTCATTTTAAACTAGAAACACAAGATTCTGACTAATTCTGATCACATAATGTATTAGTTTTATGTAAAATGGATTCCTACACATCACAAATTACTTTTAAATTATTTTCCTAAACTATCAATAAAATATGAGCATGTTTGATTAGTTTTCGGTGAGTGACACGTTTTTAAATAAAATGTCGATTTTAAACTGATAACGTACACTTTGAGTCATACCTGACACATAGTGTATTGGATTGAGCTGAGGATGATTCATAAAAATCATAAATTACTTATGTATCATTTTAATATAAATTATAAAAATAATTAGAATGTGTTTTCTCGATTTTGAGTCGGGCAGTTTCCCATTTTACTAAAATTGATGACAATTTTATATTAAAATGTATATTGAGTCATACCAGTCACACCTTGCATAAGATTGAGGTGTGTATGATTTATACATGTCTCAAATGAATTATGGATCATTATCCTAAATTTTAAAAATAATATTAATGTGTTTTCTCAGTTTTGAGTATGCTGCTTTCTTTTTTAGTAAAATGACATTTTCAAATTGAAACACGCACTTTGGTTCATATCGATCACATTGTGTATCAGATTGAAATGAGGTTGAATAAAAAACATCACAAATGACTTATGGATCATTATTCTAATGGATTTAAACAATTTTAATTCTTTTTATCTGTTTTGAGTAGGTCAGTTGTCCTTTTTACTAAAATTCATGACATTTTAAATAAAAATATGAACTTTGGGTCATATCAGTCACACCATGCATCGAATTGAAGTGAAATTGATTCCTACACTTCCCAAATGACTTTTATATCTTTTTATTCAAGTTTCAAAACAATATGAATGTGTTTTATAAATTTTGAGTACCTAACTTTTCTTTTTTACAAAAAATATCATTTTAAATTTAAAAACACATACTTTGACTCATATTGATCGCAATGTGTATTATATTGAGGTACGGATGACTCCAACACATCAAAAATGACTCATGGATCATTATAATAAATTATTTAAACAATTAAAATTTGTTTTTTTGGTTTTGAGTAGGTTAATATTACCTTTGTGATTGAGTAGAGGCAGCATTGTTTCTCCTCTTAAACATGGACAGATATATTCTAAAATAAATGAACTCTGCAAATAATAATGAAAATTAAATAAATATTCCATTATATAATTTTTTCATAAAATAGGGAAAGTGTATCATAACATTAACTTCACATCTCTCTAAATGGTTTCCTTCATTATAGTTTGTTCTTCAAAGGGATTGGTAACATCATCATGTGTAGAAGACATTATCTGCATGAGTAGTCAAACATTTAATTTTTATTATGTTAATGAAGTATAAAACATATAATATTATAAGGAAAAACATAATATATTAAAAAACACGTTTACCATATCATTGAAACATCTTTCTTTTTTTAAAGGTTTAAAGGATTTTGTTCCTTGATCGAGAATCAAAATCTCCTCTTTGTGGTCACCTCTAACGTACAAGACATTGTCTACATTGGGACCGACGCGAATTTATTCTGATGTCCAAATGAAAGGTTCATCTTCAGTTGAATTTTAATCTAACTCTACATTTGTTTTAGTCACTAGCAGGACAATTGACCAATTTTGGTTTGATGGATCACGGACATAAAATACTTTCACTTCTTGTGATGCCACTATAAATAGCTCATCTTTTTTCCGTTCCATGCTAAAATTCACCTTCATTAATCCCATTTCATCAAATTTCAGTTCATAGATATTTTCAACCCATTTTCAATTGTAAAGTGGCACCTGAAATGTAGTATAATCCAACTCATATATCTGTTCAATAATTCCAAAACAGGACATATTTTATTAAATTGGATTTCAATACTTGGAACCAAATATGTTCATTGCTTCATCCACAAGCGTAACACCACTATTTTTCATCCTACTGAAGTCATCATGTTTTTTTAGAACGTATAACCATTGATTAAAAAATAGTGCAAGATATAACATTTGCATTCAGTCCTATGGATAGACATTAAATTCATCCAGTAATTTAATTTATATTTTCAAGTAACTCTTTATAAATTTGATCTCTAAAACATACAATAAACTGTTGATTATGTGTATTTTATATCTATCCGCCATCCCTTGATAGATTTAAATCTCTAATAATTTCCTTATGGGATTCAATGTATGGATCAAAATATTTAATATTATGTATTATGTAAATATTTTCTTGCTCTCGCTCTATCAAGGTAATTTTAACAATATCTCTTCTAGAAATACCTTTTACCATAAGGTGTTCCTTATTATGAGACTTTGGGAGATTGATACTTTCAACATCTAATAGTTAATCAGTACAGAATTCAATAGATTCTTCAACAATATATCATTTTGCAATACAACCTTCTGGATGAATACAATTATTAACATACCCTTTCAAAATATTCATATATCATTCAATGGGGTACATCCATCTATAAAAGACAAGACCACATAGTTAAACCTCTCTGACTAAGTGAACCATTCAATGGACCATTAAATCAAAGAATGATAGTGGGAAGAACATCCCTAATTCAAATAATATGACTGAAATCTCCTTATTCATGATGAGGAACTTCTTCAGGTCTACAACTTTACTATATATCGATTTCAAAAATAAGTAGATTCTGGTTAATGTATGCCCTAGATATTGAGGCAGAATGAAATGGAATGAAGTAGACATTAAATCTTGAATCAAAACATTACAGTCACATGATTTTAGTGCTTATAATTTCAAATTATTCATTGAAACGAAATTCTTGTTATGTTATGAATACACTTATGGAAATTTTACACTAGTAAGGAAAATAAAAATTTTCAATTTTCCATATTTGGATAGAGTGTAAGGTGCTGGAGGAAGAAAATTCTGCCTTTTACCCTTCACCGGTGGTTACTCTTCCCTTATCCACATTTCAATCAAGTCTAACCTAGCCTTGATGCCATCTTTCATTTATCTAGTAACATTTAGTAATGTTCCAAAAATACTATCAAATAAATTTTTTCTACATGCATGACATATTTAAAATGTATGAAATGTAAACAATTATAATACAATAATTCAAAGAAAATTGATCTCTTCTTCCAAGCTGGTTTTTTAAGGTTTTTCGAAAATTGATTATTGAAAATTGTGTCAATGTTTTTTAGTTTTTTGTACAGTTGATCGTCCATTACTATAGATGGTGTTTTACCTTATTTGATATTCCCATCGAATGTTGTCTTCCTGGATTGGTATTTATGTCATCGAGGTAAAAAAATTTGATATCCTAAAAACATAGTCTTCGAGGAGTGTTTCAACCGAACTGAGTATGTGTGTTTTTCACAAATGGGAACCCCAACAATCCTTTAATGTTATAGCCTGATAAATTTAAAAAATCAGGGAAGTCATTTATCATTCCATACAACATAAAACCCAATGAGAATTATTCACTTCTTTGAGTATCATACATTCAAACACTTATATCCCACATCAATTTTAGATCTTCAATAAATGGATCCAAATAGACATAAATATCATTACCATGTTAATTTGGTCCAGATATAAGTAGAGACAACATAATGTATTTGTGCTTCATGCATAACCATGGTGGAAAGTTATAATTTACCAACATGATGGTCCATGTACTATGAGTACTACTCTATAAACCAAAAGGATTTATTCCATCTGTAGATAAAGTAAGATGAAATTTTCTAAGCTCATATCCAAATTTAGGAAACTTGTAAACAATTTTCTTCCACTAAGGATAATCTTTTAGATAATTTAGGTTCCCATATTTAATTCTTTTATATTCATGACATGTTAATTGTCTCATGATATTGTGACATCCATATTGTCTTTTAAACCATGTAATGATAGGATACTACCATAAATATTTTTAAGGACTTGATTCATTTTTCTTGTATCGATCTGTGCCACACTAAGGGAATTTTATGAGTGATCCATGGTCCTTGAAAAACAATATGAAATAATTTGGACAACCATGTATTTTTTTAAAGATCATCCCCATTGAACATAACATTTGTTTAGAATCATATGTTCGGCATGGTAGTTCATTTTATTTTGGTATCATATCTTTTAGAAGACCAAGTAGTTTTGTAAAGCTGGTGTCACTCCATCTACTACCGACTTTCAAATTATATAACTTCAATACAGCTTTCAATTTTGTGTATTTAGTACAACCAGTATACAATTGTTTCTTTGAATAGTTATTTAACACCTCAAACAACTTTGGAAAATCATGAAGGTCATCTTAAATTTCAATTTTCATTTCTTTCATACAATCTCCATCATTTTTTACAATGGTATTCATATCAAACGATTCATAAACCAAAGTATCATCCCAATTGATGTCCACATTCAGTTTTTTCCCATATTTATTCTAATATTTATAGATTTTATCTATTCCATGACAAATAAAATGTTCTTCCAACTCATACAGACTAATTTTTCTTGAATAACAATAACATAAACATGGATATAGGATTTTAGAAGGGTATTTTACATGCTCTCTTGCAAACTTTAAGAACTCTATAACTCAATCTTCATATTCATTTTCCAAACAATTAGCGTGCATCCATTTTTAGTTCATATCCATCCTTTTGGGTTCATAAAAATATTAATTTTATACAATATATAAATAAATACACATAAGATATTCATTATCAAAATAATAAGACATTAAATATATATCAAAAAGGTATATTAGTAATATTTATTAATATTAAGGACATGTATTTTTAAATGTTCCATAATCTGTTAATAACTTATTATAAATACTTTATAAATAATTTTTATATATAATACTTATAAGTAATTTCAATTTCACAAAATAAATTTTTTAAAAATTTAATCATATTATAAATTATATTATTTTGTTTATAAATGATAATAAGAAAAATAATATTATTCCCCAAAATGTATTTAATGATATACATTATATCATAATACATGATATAGTTTAAATTAATATCATGCCTTATAACTGGTGTACCCTGAAAGGAAATAGATAATCCATTCTT
Organism: Viscum album; assembly: GCA_963277665.1. Classification (NCBI taxonomy): domain Eukaryota; kingdom Viridiplantae; phylum Streptophyta; class Magnoliopsida; order Santalales; family Viscaceae; genus Viscum; species Viscum album. The sequence continues at coordinate 1,398,442,292 of OY728119.1, forward strand.
ATCTATCATATTTTATGATATATTCACATAAAAAGAAAAAGTTAACTTTAAATAATACTCATATTTTCAAATACTGATTGATATAATAACCCTAATTTGATTCTCTATTTTGAGACATGAAAATAGTTTATTTTATTACATAATACATAAAAATTATCCATATATAATGATATGATATTCCAAAACCCCATGAAACAAAATTGTTTGTTCTTTTAAAATTTAATAAATCATATTACATGAGTATATTATTTTTAAGATATCTTAATTAATAATTAATTCCACTGAAAAATAAATTACACCATTTCTTGTGATTGAATTTATGACTTACATTATTTCATCCTTTTTTATAAAATTTCAAGAATCATTTGATGCATTAAAATAATATTATACAGATGATAATTTTCCTTGGATTGAATAAACCTTATATTGGTAGTTTAAGATTACATGAATCCACAACCCATGATATCCATGTTATGAAAAAATCTCATAATGAATATAAAATTGAAGAACATGTGTACCCTATACTTATGATGGTCACAAGACTTAATTTCAGTCAAAATATTTGATGAATATCACTATAAAGTTGCAAAAGAATTCCTACATGGTGTTTCCATAAGAAAATATCATTTCCCAAATTCCATTAAGAGAAGGATTCATAGATTTTAAATGTTTGATTAGACATATAACAAATTTTAGCCAGCTGTGAAAGAAATAAAACTTATCATTTAGAGAAGTCAAAATGATTTTTTAAATTTAAAAACCAAATTTAATCTTCATTCCCCATTATCATGGCTAATTTCTACTATATGGGAATCCAATTCTTCTTAAAGGAACTAATGTCATAACTCTATTCATAATTTCATTATCTCATGGTGCTTTAGTATTAATTGTAACATAATTCCTCTTACTGGTACATTTGATGTTGTTTGTAAGCCATAATTTATAGTTTGGATTAAAGTTCAGTTGGATGGTGAATCTAAGGGTAACCATAGGCCCTTATGATGTGGGGCTCTCTTTAGATGTAATAATAGACAACGATTAAAATTGATTCAAAACAAAAAATTAAAAATACCAACACATCAATAGTAAACCAAACAATGGATCATAAAAAATCATTTTATTCATAATCTAAAATCAAAATAGTATTAAAGCACCGGACCACAAATAATTACATCATTGAAGAGGAAATCAAAAACAAAATGAAAAATACACACACAAAAAATTGAAAGGTCTACCTCTCTAGGTTGAAGAAAATACAAAACCCTATTCAAAAACCCTAACTTCAACCAAACACTGGATGTCGAATGAGATGTTTGAGAAACTGGAGGTAGTTGAGTGGTGTGATGCGAGCTTTGATTCACCAAGGAGGAGCACCTATAGTGGGTTTCTTCCATGGAAAGGCTCTGATATCGTGACTGACTCACAAATGGTTAGGTTTTTTTAAATAGATCAGGACACTTTGATCATCACTTTTTAGTGATGATAAGGGTAGGTCTTTATCAATGCTAAAAAACACGCTGATAAAATCCCTATTTATCAGTGCTAAAGTTTTAGCATTGATAAATATTTATTTTATCAGTATGAAAAAAGCACTAATAAAGGATTTATTATTATAATTATAAATAATAATAAAATTGTAAATATATATATATATATATACTTAATAAATATATATAAATATAAATATAGTAAATATATTCCTTTTTAAAAAAATTTATTATAATTTTATAATTATTTACTTATAATTGTCTAAATATTTTTTAAAAATAATATTTATATCATTATATATATTTATATATTTATACATATATATATTTAATAAATATATATAAATATAAATATAGTAAATATATTCATTATTTAAGTAAATTTATTATAAATTTAATAATTATTTAAATATATATAACAATATAAATACTTTTCAAAAATATATATTTATTTTTAATTATAAATATATAATTGTATAAATTTCGTAAATGTACATTTATAAATATTTTTATTAATAAATATTTTTTTCGAAGATATTTTTATCATTATTAATGAATATATAATTTTAAGTGCTTGCATATATGTTAAAAATGAGTGAAATTGAATAAATTAAAAATAAGTACACTTTAACAATATTGAAAAAATGGATAAGTTTTGTGTGTGTGCATTGTATATAAAAATGCATTAATTACATATATGTGAAATCAATATAACACACATTTGATCTATATTAAATTGTAAAATCAAACGACATTCAATTATATGTTCATTACACTATGCAATTAGTTAGTAATTTTAATTCATATTAATTTTAAATTATAAACCATTATTCAATAAATATATGAATATTTAATGTAAAGTACATATATATTTCATAATATGTAAATCATATTTATATACATTAATATATATCTATATATATAATTTATTAACATTAATTACCATAAATATCTAATTAATAAAATGTGTATTATTTAATAATATATAATCAATTTATTCATTTTTTATCAAAAATTATTTATTTAGTAAAATTCGTTATATTTTTTTAATAAATTTTTTATTTATTTTTTATTTTTCTAATTATTTAATTTTATTTATATGGATCGTTATCGGTGCTAAAATAGCATTGATAAAAATATTTATCAATGCTAAACATAAAGCGCTGATAAAGGGTACCCTTTATGAGTGCTAAAAATAAATTACAGATAAAGGATACCCTTTATCAGAGCTAACAATAAAGTGATAATAAAAGATAAATTTATCAATGAATTATTTAGTGCTGATAAATATGCCATTTAGTAGTGCTTCTTTCTAGCACTGATAAATAATAGTGCTCTTAAAGGCCAATTTTACAGTAGTGCAACCAGGTTTGGTTACTGAATAGTGAATCGGGTTTAGGACATCACAAAGTTGTATCAGGGCATTTATTTTGTTATATTGTTTTTTGAGAAATTTAGATGGGGGTTAGAAATGTGATGGAAATTGGTCATAATTTGTGCATGGGAGTAGCTAACCCACGTTTAGGGTAAACACCAAGTTGCCTGGGAATATAAAATTTTTGTTTTATATTCCACCTATTACAGTTGATATATTTTTACTATTGGGTGATGCACATGAATTGTGGTATTTGTTATGATTTATAGATATTCTACCTTGTCCTAATATGGAAAGGAGAATTGTTACATGCATCATCATAGCAACCTAAGGATTCACATGCCAGGCATATTCCATTTCATATAGGCGCATTTCATTTCATAAATTTCATGTGTTTCCTATGATTGTTGAGTATGAATTGGTTGTGATTTATGTTTGTACCACTAACTTACTTTTTATGAAAGGTAAATTGGTTGTTTAAAATTTCATCATCAACCAAAATGATGTTTTCCCATACATTTTGATAATTCCATCTTAAATAGCCATTTTCAATCCATGTAAGCTATATAACACTGGTTTCATGAGTCGATATTTTTTTCAATTATATGAATAACAATTTTAGTTTATAAAGAGTATGGGCCTTTATAAAATTGGAAAGGGGAATTCATCAAATCAAGCCATCATGTTTTTACTCATTAAATTCTGAGACTAAATGTAATGGGGGATGGTTTCAATTACATAGTTGTCGATCATAGTTTATAAAGTGCATGGGCTATTATAAACTAGGGGTTATAATCCATTTAATTGAACCTTGTATTATGTTTATACACACATATTAACTTAAAATGTAAATTTTTAATTATTAATAAAATGGTTTCCAGTAAATGGGATGGGAAAGTATAACATAAGGAGTGTTTTCCTCCTTAACTTGGAATTAACCCCTCCCATATACTAGAACCCCTATGGTTGAAAATTTAAGGACTTTCCAATACCCTGACCATAGAATTGGGTAGTTGGGATAGTATTCCTAGGGTAGTCATCCCCTATATTTATCTTGTATCTACAAGTGAAAGTTGGTTGTTGGTCCTTGAGTCTTTTCTCATTCCAATTGAGATCCCTCTCTCTATCTCTATGTTCCTCAATCGAATATCGTTATGGGGTCTGTGCTTTGCATTTGTAGAGTTATTCCACCATGACATTCTGATGTCATGTTCTAGGAGGGTGATGAAAATCATGCTATGGAAATTTTGGGCCTTATGTCATTAGTATTACGTCTAGAAGTTTCACCTATGGAACCACCTGTTGTTCCCGAACTAAGCACTAATGATTATATTTGAGTGAGTTTCTTATGCCTGTTTCATTCTATATAGGGTTCCCTATATACTACACATATGATGTTCAATATTACTCATGAATTCCAACAATAGCATCCACCCATATTTTCGGGGTATGGAGGTCCTTAGGCTACTAAGTCATGGATAAAATCCATTTTAGTTATATTAGAGCATCTGGAGATGCCTCTATATAGGATGTTCAAGCTATCTACCTACATGTTGCATGACTCTACTAAGAATTGGTGGGATGTGGTTACCCAGGTTTTTCATCTTCTGGTCATGGTCTAGGTAGACTTCCAGAATACCTTTTATGATTAATTTTTTCTTAAGACCCAAAGAACTGACTAATTTAGGGAGTCCATGCACCTAGAATATGGTACTATGTCCATCATGGTATATTAAGTGCGCTTCACTAAGATTCAATGCTTTTCACTAATTCTTGTTGGTGATGAAATATCATGAGCAAGATGATTTTAGGTTGGGATCAAGTATGTCATATGTACTCAGTTGAATTTCATCTGCCTATCTACCATTTCTGAGATCGTGAACCAAACTCTTATCATCAAGCATAACTTGAGGGAAGATGATAGTATAAGGCATAGAGGGTTAGTGTTGAGACATGGTACAAGTTCTTCCAGTGGAATAAAGCATCACATTGAGGATTCTCATTAGAATAGTGGTGGATAGAGTGTTTTCACTGGTAGCTCTTTTTTATGTCATCAGTGTGAAGGTGGGGGAATGTGAATCCAAGAAGTGATATAGACCCACTGGAGTGTTGTTATTATGACTATATGGGTTATATTCAAAGGTTTTTCTAAACATTTACACCTGTTTCTAATGAAAGAGGACCCACACCTACTCCTCCTTTAGGAGTAGGATCAGTGACTCCATATTAGGTTGGAATCTGTAGTAGAACCGGATGAACAGGATGAGGAGTAGGTCATCATTGATGTGGATAAACTTCAAATTTTTTGTGCCATTAGAGAAGACCTACTCATGGTATTCCAAATATACCTCAAGGATATGGATAAATCTATTTTAATGAATTATATAAGATAGATAATGTAAAGAATACATGTTCAACTACTATATAAGGTACTATTCTAGTATCCTATACTATCATATATGCTTTGTTCGATACAATTTTCACATAGTCCTTTATTTATGTATCAATTTTGGAAATTCTTAGTCATGAAATTTAGTACTTTTGTGGGGTGATGAACTTGGACACACTGTTGGGTGTACATTTAGAGGTTATACACCAATGAAAGGATTTTCCTCTTGATATTTGTAGTTATAGATTCCTGTGGAATTTATTTATCCTTAATATAACAAGATTTGATGTCTTTCTTGGAATGGATTGGCTCAGGACTTATCATTCCCACATTTATTATTATCATCAAAGGGTTACTTTCACGTCACTCGAGGGTGGTAGATATGTACATAAGGTCAAATGGGATGTCTTGGTCTGTTGATCCGAACCATAGCATCATGTGATGGGACGAATGAAAACTCATATTTTCAACCTTTTCTTTGATGATTGGATGGTGTGTCTGACAGATTTTTCTCTGGTGGTGGATCATTTTAGGGATATTTTCCCAAATGACCTCTCTAGACTATCTACTGAAAGATGGGTAGAGATTAAAATTGGTCTCATTCTAATATAAGCTATAATATTTATTCCTCTATACAGGACAAAACCTATTGAGCTTCAGGAGCTCAAGGATTGTTGGAGGATTTAGAATCTCATGGTTTTTTCTAACACATTACTTATCCTTGGGGTTTTCCTATCCTTTTTTTCAAGAAGTCAGATGAAACCTTTCAACATTGCATGGATTATAGATGGTTGAACCATATTAACATTAAGATTCGGTATCCTTTTCTTCGAATAGATGATATCTTCGACTAACTCTTAGGAGCTAGAGTCTTCTAAAAGATCGACCTAAGATTAGGCTATCATCAAGTACAAGTTAGGCCTTCAGACATAGCATTTATGGATTTTTGCAGTTCATATGGTTATATGAGTACCCGGTTATGTCATTCGGTCTTACGAACACACCTAATATTTTCATGGCCTTAATGAATAGGGTTTTCCACCCCTACTTATATTCATTCGTCATGGTTTTTTTGGATGAAATATTTATGTATTCTCATACTCAAAGTAACCATGCCAGATATCTTGAGATCATATTGAATACACTGATAGAGCATCAGTTAAATGCTAATATTGAAAGGTTTCACTTCTATATCAGTAATGTTCACTTCTTGGGTCATATTATATTAGGATTAGGAGTATAAATTGACCCTAATAAGGAGAGTGCTATTGTTTCTTAGGAGAATCCTAATAACATGTTTGATATACAGAGTTTCTTAAGGATGGATATATATTACCGAAATTTTATACAGGATTTATCATTCCTTGTGGAACCTCTTACAGGTATGACTAAGAAGGGTTTTAATTTCTTATGTTATGAATCATGTGATAGGGCCTTTTAAGATCTAAAATGAATACTTAATTCAGTGTCGATCCTGATTCTTCCAGAGCCTCGTAGAGGTTATACAGTATTTTTTGGTGCATAACTCATTGGGATGGGTGTAGTAATGATGTAGTAGGATCGATTCATTCTGTATGAGTCTCACCATTTGATACATTATGAGTATAATTACTCAACACACGACACCAATCTTAAAGTGGTTGTTCATTCCTTGTGTTGTTGGAGACATTATCTTAAGGGAGTGTGATTTTTTGGGTTTATAAACCACAAAATCATAAAATATATCTTTACATAGTGTGAACTGAATCTCAGATAGTGAATAGGGGTCGAATACCTTCATTATTTTGACTTTTATCTCACTTATATTCTTGGAGAGGGAAATGTGGTAGCTAATGTGTTAAGTCGGATAACTCGGGGAAAGCTAAGCATGAAGCGAGTGATGAATTGAAGTTGATGGACCTCTACTCTAAGATGCATCTAGAGTTTCATTTGAATCGCGATCATCCTTTTCTTAAAACCTTAGCAGTTATCTCTTCGATCTGGGATAGGGTGAGTAGAAGGCAGTTTTCAGTACCTTAAGGTTTGGTCCTACAAGAAAGTATCTCAGGTGAGGACCTACATCGAAATTGTTCTATTAATAGAGATGATATCTTGCATGTCCATATATGTATCTAGGTTCTTAAAAACATGTGATAGGATTTGATACGATAATATCATGTTTCTCAATGGGAAGTGCACCCAAGCATCTCCAATATGTATTGTGATGTGCACTGCCTGTATTTCTGGTTTGGTTTGAAATGTCAGATCATAGGTTTTATCACTAGTTTTTTCACTTTTCAACAAGTAAAGGTGAAACACCAGTGGCTTTATGGCTTGTTACAACTCTTATTGGTCCTAAAATGGAAATGGTATGACGTCACAATGGATTTTTTGATTGGTTTACCAAGGTCACCTTGAGGTAGTGACATGGTTTGAGTATTTATTGACATACTGATTAATTTCACCCACTTCATTCCTATTAGAGAGACCTTCTCGGTGGATGAACTTGGCAGATTATACACTTGTGAGATTATATTCCTACACTGGGTACCTCTTACTATCATTATAGATAGGGATTTCAAATTCACATCAAGGTTCTTCAATGTATTGTAGAAATATTTGGGTTCACAGGTGCTTCTGAACACACCTTTTCACCCTTATAATGATGTCTAGTTAGAATAAACTATATAGCTATTGGATGACATGCTCTCAAAATGTGTCCTTGGTTTCAAGGGTTTTTGGGAGAAACATAAACCCCTCATTAATTTTTCCTATAATAATATATTTCATGAAACAATTCATATGGATCCATATTAGACCTTTATATGGTAGTGCATGTCGTTCACCTCTATTCTAGCTACAGGCATGGGATGTAGAGTGCTACTAGGCCCTCATCTCATGTTGGCGACTTTGGAGAAGGTGTAGTTGATCATTAAAGATATGGATACAACTTATACTAGATTAAAATCATATGTCAATCACTATCGATAAACTCTATAGTTTTAGGTTGGCATTGTATTTTCTTGTGAGTATCACCCAGTTTTGGAAATAGGTGGATATGGAGGTAGTGGAAGTATTCACCTCATTGTGTTTGACCTTTTGAGATCTTGTAAATAATCGAGTTGATATCCTATCATTTGTGTTACCTCAGAGGTATTGTTCCATGCACTCCATATTCCAGGTTTCATAGCTTCATCCTTACAATGTCAACTTATATCATACATTTGATTCTGAGGATATTTAATTGGATTTCAATTATTATTTTGAGGAGTATATCATTCTCATTTATAATTGGAGCATGAATCATATCTTTGGTTGGTATGTCCCTTTAGTACATGTGGTATGGAAGAATAGATGAGTACAATATGAAACTTGGGATCAAGATCCCAATGTATGTGCTCAGCAGCTGGAGTTTCTCTCAGATGAAGTTTTACCACCATTAGAAGGGAAACTCGGGGACGAGTTTCTTTATGGGGGACACTATAAGAACCTAGTTTTTCATTGAGGTATGGAACCTTTTTGTTTTAGTTTTAATCCTTTTTTATCCTCATAAATGTTCCTAATGAGGTTATGGAATTAGGGTGTCCATGTATTGTTCATAGCTCAGAGCCCTATATTTTGGGGAAAATCTAGGAAACACTGTTATAAGAAACCGTGTGGCCCAATATGCATGGTTAGAACAAATCATGTGGGACTTTTTAGGGCACAAAAAAGGGTCACGTGGTTTGACTTAACCATGCATCCATGTCGCACAGTCATGTGATGTTGAGATAGAGGGTGCACACGGGCTGCACATGGTTTTTCTAACCATGTTGTCTAGGGCATGCGGGGTGTGCCCCTAGGGTAGTGGGGTGTGCATAGTTGGTGCATTATCTGTCCAACCATGCCGCCAAGACGTTCAACCCAATTAAAAATGTGTAAATGTCTATTCTTCCTTATTCCCGTATAAACTTAACCCCCCCCCCAGTCTTTATTTCTTATTTCTAGCAGACGTCACCCTATCCTTCTCCCATTAATCTATCACCCATAACTAACCTATGATTTAAATATCTCTTCTATCCAATGTCTGGTCGATCCACCATTCATTATGTTGTATCCCTCTCAGTAAGATATTCAATTTACTTCTTTCTTTCATTTATATCTCCATCAATGAATATATTTTGGTGCGAGATAATATCCTCTATTTTTAGTTCATTCATCTATTATTCCATTTTTCCTGATCCAATCTAAAACAAGGGACAATAATAGATGAGGAATATACTACAGGAATAAGGTAGTTAGTATATGATTATTTCTTCAAAGTCTTACCTTTTATAAATTGTGTTTATTTTTCACATGCTAGTTTCACCAGGTGTTGCTTCTAAAATCCTTATGGATTTAATATAAATTGTTAAAAGTGTATTATAAGGCCCTAATGACATTACTTGACACTAATGAAGGTTGATACCTCAATCCTAAACACCCCAAGTATCATGTGTTCCATATTATACATTTAGTGGCCTATATTGAAATTACCTAGTACATCGTTTGGGTATGCTTGAATTTACCTTTGATATAGTAAGTCATTCATCATAATAAATAAATATATAATTCATTAAATGTTAACTATATAATTATATATATCACTTGGATATGATAAATTAAAATTAATTTGATAATTGGTTGCATGTCCTTATTTCTCATTGTCATGTATGATGAAAGGTAATGGAATGAACCTAATAATATTGTAATCGGTATGAGTATTACATGGAATGTGAGGAATTATTAATATAAATTAAATGAGTATATAGTGCCTATTATATATATATTTTTCTTATCTTTATAATATTGATCAAACTTGAGCTATCCTTGGATTCTTAAAGGAATTACTTGAGTACTCAGAGGATTCCATTTTGATTCATTAAGATGGTTTCTAAGGGAGAAACCCACCTTGAAACATGGTCTATGTATATTATTGGATTCACATCATGGTATCATAGGATCCCTTAACTTTACCTATAGAAATTATAATTCCTTGGATACACTCCTTATATTTAACTTGAATTCTATGGACATGTGATTCCTTAGATCATTCTCCTTGGTTCTAGTCATACTTAGCCCAGGATTTACTATGGATGTGATCTACAAACTTGGTTAGAAACTCTTATAGTAGAATTCCTTGAGGGTACCTCTTATACTACACTTAGTCCCTTATGCTGGGCTTCTTGGATGTATATCGTGATATGGATTAACATTGTATGGTCAAGGATGCCCTAGTTTCACCTTGGATCCTCTATTATTATCATCATATTTTATAATATTGTTGAAACCATTATATACTCTCTTATTATAAATTTAATTGTAATTAATTAAATGAATTATTGTACAAATACACAAGCTGAAGCTGATGTGGTTATGGGATGTTTTCATTCTCACTAGTTTACTTTAGATATACCCGCACACAGTTACAATTTATATTCATTGATTGGATTTGTATAGATGTCGTTGGTGGTGGCCTATTTAGATTTATCTCATTCCCTATCTAGGTCATTTTTGGCACTAGGTAAGATTATATGATCACATGTGTGGACAGGGGGAAGCATCCCATTTTGGACATCTGACTTCTTGATTTATGATAGGATCTTGGTAGCAGATGACTAAGCCAATTCTTGGAATGGTTGGACGGTTTTTTCAATTTTTGATTCCTTTTTATATCATGTATTGTACTGAATGTCGGATACCATGTATGCATGTTTTCACTTTTTATAGATACATGACATCATATTTTGTATATGATATATTTTACATCTATTGATGATTATTTATTTCTTGATGCTTATTCTTTTTTCTGATTCCTTATTAAATATTATTGTGTGTTCGTTGTTGATTCCATATTTTTCACCATTGTACTTCACTCTGACTAGAGATAATAGTCACCCCATGGACACACCCTAGGTCCTCGCTACTATTTAGTATCCTCTAGCATATGGGGAGTCCCTTTCGAGTCCATGTGGATAAATAGTTTTGGTTACCCTGTAATGAATTGGGTCTGAGACGTCACACCACATCTCCCGAATAAGAATGGTGGACATGATGCTCCATACTAATATATGTGGATGTTGGACATGTAATTACTTATCTTTGATATAGGGTGGTTAGACATGAATTTTGGAAACTTTGATTTGAAATGATGGACATGTAATTCCGTATTCTTGGATAGTGTTTCAGCATGATGATGTGGGAACTAATAATAATTGACATGGTATGGGTAATTAGAATAGTGAACCTCAGTATTTATAATTGAAATGATTTTGGTTTTCCCTTTTATTTAAAGTGGTTAACCTATATGTTTAATGTATTATACTTACATAATGACCGAGGTATATTTTTTTTTTTTGGGTTCATGGTAAAACCAAAGGTCCCAAGTGTCTAATTGATTAAATGTTTAATTGTGAAACCTATTTTCATTTGGTTTCTTTTTTATTATTCATATTTACATTTACATACACAATTATTATAATGGATATTACTTTAGACACTATTGGGGGTGACTTAATAAGTTATACTCACACCCTTCCCAGGCCATTGTGCGTACCCGAGAATTATTCAAAGTTGTGGTTATAGATATGGAAAAAGGCCCAATTCTAGATGGATTAGTCGTGATTTGGGATGGAATATGGATGAGGGGACCGAAGTGATGTCGGGACCCATTTTTTGTATTGTAAGTGTGTCATTACTTTAGGTTTACTTTGGAATAGGGAACTATTATGACATTACCTATTTACCATATTGGTTTGTGTGAATTTACACATTTTCAGGGATCTTTATATAAGATGAATGGTTATTCTTGGTTATTGATCATTATTACCTTGGTTATTTTTTATGTTGATTTTAATTGTTTTATTACACTAGTTAAGTGGGTATAGCCTCTAAAAATACCTTATTAGACCCACACTATTAGTCAGTAGCCTCCATAATATGGGGAGTAACACCTGATGTCATGTGGTGAACTGTCTTCGGGCACTGGTTTAGTGGCACCCGGGCAGGGACGTTACAAAGTGTTATTATAGGGGATTTTCTTTTATGTGGAATTACTATTTTGGAAAGGAATACAAGAGAATAGGATTTGTAATGAATTGTTGATGAAATTTTATATGGGATTATAATACCCATGTGAAAGGGAAACCCCAAGTTCCCAGGGTGGGATTATTATTTAGGATGTTTTCTTATTACAGTTGGATGTTATTTAACCTTCGATGCATAAAATGTTAAGTGATGTTATTGTTTTCTAATATATTTATCATGGTATAGTATGGAATGATATTTTATATGCATGAATAATTTTTGGAACTAATGGATTTATGTGACATGAATCATATTAGGCACGAATGGAAAGGCAGGTTATGGTGGGGTTATGGGAAAATGAAAAATGATTTTCTATTTCTTGGTGGTTTTAAATAAATGGTCCTTAATGAAAAAAATAAATAATTTAAATTTAAATATGTTAAATGAAATGGTTAAAAATTCAAATGGAATTTTCTAAATTTTTCATTTCATTCATCCCTATGTTATCCAATGACCCTAAATAGGGATGGTTAGGTGTAGTAAAAGTGTTAAAATTATGACTGTATGGATAGTGTATACAGAGTGGTTTGGTTATGGATAGTTTTGAGCCCTATCTTATGAGAATTCAGAAGTTATATGTTATGTTCCATAATATGTGTTTTTTTAATTGTAGAGAGATTTATCCATGATGATACTTACCAATAGGGAGACATGAGGAAATTGCTGAGAATGTGCCTCCAGTAGTGGGTCTAGAGCCCCTATTAGTTCTAGGTGATAGGGTTGAGGATAAGTTCCATGATAATTTTAATTGATTTATATAGTTTATAGAGAGAAACTCATTGTGGGATATGCCAAGTATGTTTTATCTAACTAGATAGTTTCAACTGCATCATCCTTCGACGTTCAACAGAGAGGGTAGGCCTGAGGTAGAGGAGTTCTGGATATAGTCTATCTAAAATATTTTGGATCACTTGGAGACTCCTCTAGAGAAGATAATTATGTTTAAATATTGAATTTTTGGGTACCAGTGAAGTGATAGTGGGATATTAAGGTCCAGGTTAAGCAGTTAAAGGGTATGGCTTGAAAATACTTCCAATAAATTTTCTTAGAGAATTTATACCTAGAGTCCCTAAGGTGGGAAAGAGATAAATAGTTTATATAGTTGACCTAGGGGAATATATTAGTGATGGATTATTTTGTATAATTTATTTAAGTACAGTTATTTTTTTAATTATTGGTAGAATATTTGGTTATTGCAGTGGAGGATTTTCAATATGGGCTTAGATACGAGATCAAGTCCCAAGTGAATATATTCTGTTTGAAGATGTTCTCTAAGGTGGTGAATCATAATTTCATTTTTTAGGGGGACCAGAAATAGGATTCTATTGGTGGAAAGGTATTATTATATGGTTGAGTCAGTGGTATGTCTTCTGATGACAAAAAGTGATGCTGTGAGGGTTTTTTCTAAGGTAGTGGCAGACAGAGTGGCCTGGGGAGAGGAGAGGAATCTTAGAGAAGTGATATGGTGGTTTTATATCAGTGTGGGAAGTATAGTCAGATGTGTGTTCTATTTATTAATCTACCAATGGAGTACCAAGCGTATGTAAAGATGATACATGCCACGAACCAGCCCAGACACCATGTTACACTAATACTTGAGCTGACTCTAACATACCTGAAGGGAATTCTGGATCCTCACTCATTGGCGACTAGCACCTATAATAATACAATAATCAAAATGGGATTATTTTTAAAAATAAAAGTGAAAGATAAAAAAATATTATCCAGTATGTTCAAAACTACTCAAGGAGAAAGTACTAGAATCAAACAGGTAAAAAAACAGAAAATAGTACAACGTTAATGACAAAACATAATCAAAGATAAAAGCTTTGACATATCTAAAGTAATAGGTGTATCACATCTCCATCGCTCAACTCCATCACTCTGGGTCCCAAGAATCTATAATTTCCACCACCTCTAAGTGGTTCTTTACCTTTACTTGGACCTAGAAAATGATAATCTAAAAATTACCAAAGGAAAAGGTAGGGTGTGAGCTAAATAACCCAGCAGGGTCTCACCAAGTGTTACATAAAAAATACCATAATAATAAACCATTTATTATATAAATTTAAATAAAATAGGGAATTACGTGGAATTTAAAAAAATTTAACAAAACATGCTCTCGAATTAAAAAGATGGCAGTTATATCAAACATTCTTAAATAAACATTTTTATATAAAAATTTATATAAAAATTTATATAAAAATTTGGCATGAGTAAAATAGTTCATAATCAATGACATGTAATCATCAAATCAAAATATATCATATAACCATGACATAATCCATAAGGTACAACAGTTTCTAGAAATAGGATCATCACACTACTCAATCAGTTATCTCTTCTCAAGGTGTACACATGTCCCTTGGATCAGGCCTTCGGGGCTCAACTCCCCATTGAAGAAATCATGACGTAATAAGTTTATATCAGTGTTTTCATCATTAATCCATTTCAAGGGAGTCTAATACTAACATTATTATCCTAATTACCCACTAGACACCAAGGATCACATGTGATTCAATCAATCGATCAATAACGGATAATTCAATCATTTCAAATAAATTCAAAATACAATTTCCCAATATAAATTTTCAACATTCCTTTCTCATTTCAAAATAAAATCATAGGTTTTCATAAATTCATGCATTTTAAAATCATATTTCAATTTAATAAATTTATCTCAAGGTTTAACATAAAATAATTTCATCAAATCAATTTCCAAATCAAGCCATCAATTTTTCTCAAATCCACCCAAAAAAATAAATTCCATTGAGATTGGGTATTTTTTCACAAATTCCATGTCCTTTTCAAAATAAAACATCAATCATCTCAAATACAGGTTTTTAAATCATTTAACTACTTATTTAAAATCAATAAATTGAATCAAGGTTTCAATTGAATGGTATATATTTATCAAACCACCTACCTCAATAATGAGATCAAACGATCAAACACCCAGAATGGGAATGCAAATAAAGATTAGAAGTCATGGAAGATCAAGAACGAATAATCGCTATAATTATAAGTCAAATGACATGATA
Source organism: Viscum album (assembly GCA_963277665.1). Classification (NCBI taxonomy): domain Eukaryota; kingdom Viridiplantae; phylum Streptophyta; class Magnoliopsida; order Santalales; family Viscaceae; genus Viscum; species Viscum album. The sequence goes on from OY728119.1 coordinate 1,398,457,667, forward strand.
ACTAGATCCATAAATATAATAATGATCCACCACTATAAAATAATAAGAGGAGATAAAATAGAGGATTTCAAATCTAGGATAGGCCTCTTACTAAAGAAGGATCAAATGATTCCACCCGAGCTTCAATACAATAAGAATAGTGTTGAGAGGAGCCAAAACATCTCCTAATAGCCTTAAAAATCAAAAATGCTGAGTGAGGATCGAGAGGAGGGAAGTTGTAATTTAAAATGAACTGGGATATTTAAGTCTGTAAAAACACAAGCCACACCACATCCCCACATGTCCATGGTGGAGAAAGGTAAAAATATCCATGACCACAACGTACCCACCCTAGACCACACTACAACCTCTCCCAGTCAGTTGTCCTCCCAAAAACATGTTATAGACCTCACCAATATCTTTTTCACCATGGGCAAGACCACGAAGCAACCCATACACTATGTTACAGCTATTCCTATATCAGAAGTAGCACCCTAAAATCCTCCCCACGGCTTTACGTCATAGCCAACTCCCTACACCAAAAGAGAGTATCAAATGGAATAATTGACCAAATACAACCCTTGCCCCTTATTCTACAACAACCTCCTTCACGCTACAACTGAGACTCTCTATATCATAGCCCTTACACTATAGTACATCTCCATGCTGAATAACAACATTTTTCTCCAAAACATCAAAAGACCCATAAATGCATCCAAAAAAGGAAAACAAGACAATGAAAAATAAGTACCTAATAAAAGGGTATCATGATATAAAAACCTCCCCACCAAAAACACTTTCTATACCCAAAAATCCTATTATGAAGATTTATTTTCAAAGTGATAAGGCCATCGCTCTCTCATCAGTGTATCGTGCTACCAAGTCTTATGTGAACAATAATCGTGCTACCATAGCACATGGACCACAGGTATAGTATTCCCATAAAGAACCTTTTTCTTAAAATCAGCAATCCTAATAGGATGCTCATTCATGGATAAATTTGATTCAATATCAAGATATTCCCAACTTATAACATTAGAAGCGTCAAAAAGATATATATGGAGCTATGATACATGAAACACATTTTGGATCAAATTCAATTATGGTGTTAAAGATAAATGGTAAGACACATTTCCCACCCACTCAAAAATCTCAAAAGGACCCATAAAACTTGGTGTAAGCTTCCCCTATATCTCAATCCATTAGTGACCTAACTAAGGTGAAACATTTAAAAACCCCTCGTCACCAACTGAAAACTCCAATGATCATCAATGATGATTAGTATAGGATTTAAACTAGCTATATTCCATCAACAATCTCTTATGATCTAATTTGAATATTCATAGTCCTATGTTATATTAAACTCATTCCAACCAAGGAAGATTCACCAATCCAAGAACAACACAAGGGGGTCTACAAGTCCACAAAAGGATCTATTTTGATTGTATACTGGTAACTATTATTGTATAAAAACTCAAACAGCCCAAAATGCTCATTCCAAGCCCCACCAAAGTCAAGAACACAAGCATGAAACATGTACTCAAGAATCTATATATCTCATTATCTTTGGAAATCCAACTATAAATGATATGTAATTATCAAACATACTTGGGATCCCATTGCCTCATAGAGTCCTCTCCAAAAATTAGAAGTAAAATGAAGATAACTATTAAAGACTATAGTGTAAGTAAATTAATGAAAATGAACAATCTATTTCATATAGAGACTTCCTAAGTCCTCAAATTTGTTTAAATATAGAATGGGTATAAAGTGAGATGATTTGGTCAGTCAATTGATCACCAATCATGTTGCATTCTTCCCTTAAGGGGTATATGGAAAACCAAACAAAAAGCCCATAAAAATATCATCCCACTTCCAAGTCGGAACTGAAAGTGGACAAAGAAAACCCAAAGGTCTCTGGTGATCATATTTGACCTATTAGAAAGAACAATTGTAGCAATGAGAAATTTTATAAATATAATTCCTCTTTTAATCTAACTAAATGTCTTATTATGTATTCTAGTTATAGAAAAATCATGAACTTATTTGGTTTTATTATATCCTACCAAATTTGAAAGACTATTATGCATCATTACCATTGATAATATAGTTTTTGAATAGTGATCTTGTGATTATTACAAATATAGGGTTTTAGTAAATCTAATTGATAGGGACAAAGGAAGTAATAACCTCAACCAGTTGGATGGTACCCTTTTAATCCTATTTATCATAGCTTCCAAGGGAGATGTCATCTCTGGGATTTTCCCTTGACAAATCCCAATCTGAGATCCAACAACTTAAGAATGAGATAAACCATTTATGGGAGAAGTTTAAGCTTATCGAGATCACATCCCAAATCATGTACGCCGAAACACCCCATGAAAATCTCACTATCGCGCACCTTACTCTTAAGGTGTTTTTAGAAGTATTAAAGGGATAAGTATCAAGACCCTAAAAATATGAATATTTATATATTATTTTCAATAGGGTAATGGTTATATTTATTTCTTATGGTCATTTTATAAATAATTTTGATTTTAATACAATAAAACACAGATTGTATTTTTGGGTAATATTCAAATTCAATTAAGGAATTAATGTTTAGGAATTAATGGATTTTTTTAATAAATAATATTTTAATAAAATATTATTATTACATAATTTTTATTAAAATAAATGATCATATAATTTTTTATGTAGTCAAATGTAATTTTTATAAGGGTTTGAAAAATATTATTGTCCAAAAACTCAACATTTATCAATAAATATCGATTCTTATTTTAAAAGTGAAAATACACATACTTATAAAATTATTTGTATAAATTAAATACTATTTTTTCAATCATAACCTCAAAATTATCCAATGGTGATTTTTTCATAATTTTCTGAGACATACGAATTTTCAGGTAAAAATTAAATACCAGATAAATATATAGTGTGTATTATGACATTATAATGAGACAAAATAATTTAATAAATACTATAAATGGTATCCATGACAAAATATATATTTTACCATTGAAATAATACTATTTTTATGTTATTTTTTTATAAATCCATTATGAATCTTCCAAAATATGTAACATATTTTGTGGTTTTAAAATAATTATTTTAAGGACATGGCTCACTTCCACATCATAAAGGGAATTATTTTAATAATTTCGTCCCTTGAAATTATAAAATAATTAAAACCACATACATTTGGTATAAACCATGTTAAAAAACAAGGGAAGGTTTGTCGATTTGGTTATTTTATTATATAGATTCCAAAACCTATGTTTGAGAAATGATAAAGAATTACCCAATCATTTGCTATATAAATCCACCGAATATCCTATTTATCTTCACTAAAAATCCTTAAATCGCATCCTTAACATTATATAACCACTTGATATTCCTACCAAGGTTCCCTTAAGCTCTCAAGAAGCTCCTCCCAATCATTTGGTGACATACTCTCAAGGTAAGCATTCTTTTCTTCCTCCTCTTTATTCAAGTATCTTCATTATATTATACCCTATTATCCAATTCATAATGCTAAGATATGTTCTTACATATCCACCTTACTACCCATATGATTAATAAATTATGAGATACCCATTCCACTCTCATTAATCCCTTCCATGAATATTTATACACCCCCGATATGCTGTAGAAATTTCACTATGATTTTCCCCACCAAACAATTGTGTAGTGAATACCTGTACCCATTTCCTATCAAGGGTGTTCACCTTTATGAACTTAAACATCTTTTTTGGGGAATTAAATTAATTTATTTTACAATAATTTATTTTGTGATAAAATATTATGATAAATGAATCCATTTTTTATGATCTATGTGGCATACTTAAGCATGAGAATGAAATGAAAGTGACGAGTGCGCCCAGAATTATATAACACTCCAATGCATTGGGTAATGTTTTAATCTCATGATACATCCTAAAAAAGACTAGGGAGTCAACCTAATATATCAGTGGACACTTTCTATCCTTATTTATTTTCATTTATCCTTAACCTATGTTTATGATGTAGTGTTTTAAGTTGTTTTCAAATTTCCCAGGTTGCCTTTATGATAATCATGCTATATCATACTTCATTGTTAATGTTTATGATTCCCACTCCTTTTATGTCCTATTGATATTAATATTTTATAAAATGTATTACTTTATTCATTTTATTCATTTTATTCCATTTTTATTCCCTTACTAGGCTTTATATATCACCCTTTTCTTATGTATGTCCCCAGGTTATCCCATACAGTTTTAAGTACAAGAATTTTAAGGAAGCTTTCAATAAAGATGGTGTATTTACTATTTTAAGTTTTTATTTAATGTTCATAATTCCCAAATACACTATACTTATAAATATTTTTGGTTTTATTCTGTATAATTTTATATAGTAACTCGTGAATTAATATGTAATAAAGAGAAGGGTTGTGATATTTGGTATTAGATAGAGGTTTAGTTATTTTTGGGATTATGATTAGAAAAATCTAATGAAATTATTAGAGATAATACTAAGTATAATAAAATATCCCTAAATATTTTAAAGTATAGAGTAAGTGTTTCATCAATAAAATTCATCCATGTCTGGATATTTTAATTGGATGTGGCTCTAGAAAAGATGTACATAGGGGTAAAACCCAAAAACACCACGTTGATCTAGACTCGACCGGGAACTGGTGCACGACAACAAGCCTTACTGAACACCTAGTTTTACACTCTTGGGGGATATTATTTGGTTAATTCACAATATCATTATAAACCATTGTTAAAGGAACAAAAATTATCATAAGGGTCTATGTTAGAAAATATTTCATGGATAACCTGGATCGAAGCATAAAAATTCATAAAGAAACAAAATAAATTTCATTTATTAGTTATACCTTTATTTAATTGGATTTACATTTATTTTTTAATAGTTTAAAAATATTAATTCATAATTTTTATTTTTATTCTATCTAATGATCGAAAATAAGAGGAATCGGGTAAATAACTAAAGTGAAGGGAAATGTGATGACTTCCCAAACGAGATGCCCAACCCAATGGGAGTAGGAATAGAGAAATTTATGACAATACTATATCAAATGAATCAGGTTATGAATAGAAACCTTGATCAATAGGATCATCCAAATCCACCTAAGAAATAACAAGATGTAATCGAGACCTTTATGCGATAAAGGCCTTCGACTTTCAATGGATCATCTGATACCTTAATCATGGAACATTAGATCAACTCCATTGAGAAGATATTATCCATCCCTCAATGTTCTGAGAAAGAGAATTTTCTACTGGATATTTAAAATATAGATGGAGAATATGATTAGTAGTGGACATTTATCAAGAATATTAAGCCTTAGGAAGATATCAATGTAATGGGGTGGAAGGAATTCTAGAAAAAAATGAAAAATATTTTCCTCAAACTCTCTATCTTAAAGTGGAAAGGGGTTTCCCTGCCCTCAAGAAAAAAGATGACAAATCTATCAAGGTATATAAGGAAACCATCACAAGAATTTCACAATATGTCTTCAATTTTTTTGTTACCCCCAAGTGCAAGGTCGACCGCTTCATTAGTGGGATAAAACCTAGTCTAGGAAAATCCATCAGGATCTAAGACTTTGATTTCTATGAGTAAATTGCCCAATGTGACCTCAAATTAGAAATGGAAATCGGAGAATATTAAGGGTATCATGAGGATAAGAAGAGAAAAGTGGTGTTTAATTATGTAAGTACAATAGAGAAATATAATGGTGTAAATAAATTTCAACATCCCAGTTATCAAAAGTGTGGAAAGAAGAACCCCTGAAGTTTCTTAAGGGGTGGTGAAATGCTTTAGGTGTGGGAAGGAAGGGCACATAGCTAGCGATTTCTGGTAGGAAAACCCCGCTAATGCAATGTAGGAAAATAATCCTCTCGTAAACCCTCAGAACATTGTTCATTTTTTGAACTGTAAATAACAAGGTCACTTTACAAACAAATTCACTAAGCCAAGGGTTCTCAGAGACAACCAATAACCTCCAAGGTAGTAAGAGAGAGTTTTTTCTGTCACAACCGCTGAAGTGGATCCCAAAAATGAAGTGGTTATAGGTACACTGGTTATTCATTCAATAATAGAGAACATGATTTTTTATTATAGTTCTAAATATTCCTTCATATCATGAAATTTTAGTAGAGCTATTCAAAATTCACCACAAAGCATGCAAGTAGAGTTGTCGATGAAAATAGTAAATGGTGTAATTATTTCATCCCAAGTATATAATTCCTCCCCTTTCAAAATTTGTGGGATTAACTTCCAAGTAAACCATTTGATACTCTATTTGGTGTAATTTGATTTCATTTTGGGTATGGATTGGATTTCCATATATAGAACCAACATAAATTGTTGTTATAAGGAAATAACTCTCTGTATCGTGAATGGTCCTCTGATTCTGTATAAATGCAAAGAGATGGATGAATATTATTTAGCACCAACATCTTTAGAATGGATATTATTTCCCTATGATAAGAAATATATAGCTAAAATTATTGAGTATAAGGAAAGGATCATCCTTGAAGACATTCCCATTGTGATGGAATACACTGATGTGTATCCTGAAGAATTTTCTAGTCTTCCTCCAAGCTAAGAGGTTGAATTTTCAATCAAGATTATACCTAGGGTGTTACCATTATCCAAGACTCTATATAAAATTTATATTGTGTATATTGAGGAGGTGAAGAAAAAACTAAAGGATAATCTGGATAAAGGGTTCATATGTCCAAGTGATTCACCTTGGGGTGCACTATTCCTCTTCATCAAGAAGAAGAAAGGGCCAATGAACCTTTTCATTTATTATTGTGAGCTCAAAAAGGTCATGATAAAGAACATGTATCCTCTTCCATGGATTGATGAATTGTTAGATCATCTATGTGAATCGAAATAATTTTCTACATTAGATCTATGGTTAGGGTATTTCCAAGTTAGGGTGAAGAAAGAGGATGTCCCCAAGACTAATTTTCATACAAGGTATGGGCACTATGAGTTCTTAGTAATTCCATTTGGAGTCACTAATGCTCTAGAAATATTCATGGAATTTATGAATAGTGTCTTTATAGATTACCACAACAATTTTTTGGTAGTACTTATAGATTATATTCTAATATACTCCAAAATCAAGGAGAATTATGAGGAGAATCTGAGCACTATGCTAAAGACCATGTGAAAGGAGAAGCTTTATGAAAATTATAGAAAATGTGAGTTATGGTTAAAGGAAGTATCATTATTGGGGAATATTATCACAATAAATATGATATATATAGACCCTTAAAATATATAATTAATTTAAGGATGGTTTATTCCAACATTTATGACATATTTTCTTAGTTTCCTTGGATTAGTTAGGTATTATAATCGATTTGTGAGAAATTTATCATGATTTTCAGACCCTATAACCAAGATAACTCATAAGGGAGTAAATTATTCTTGGAATGAATAATGTTAATAATGATTCAAGGAGTTAAAAAAGAGGCTTATCACTACACATGTTCTCACACTACAAACAAGTGGATAACTTTTTGCGGGATTCAGTGATGCTTTGAAGAAGGGATTGGGTTGTGTGTCAATGAAGAATGGCTAATTGATAGCCTATGCCTCAAGGAAACTGAAATTTTATGAATAGAGCTACCCAACACATGATTTGGGGTTTTTTGTAGTGATACTTTCTTTGAAAATATGGGGGCATTATATCTTTGTAGAGAAGTGTAAAATATATACGGATCACAAAATCCTCAAGTACATATTCACATATAAAGAGATGAATATACACTAATGAAGATGGTTATAGGTGATCAAGTACTATGACTTCTCAATCCAATACCATCCTAGGAAAGTAAATAAAGAGGAATACACTCTAAGTAAAAATTATCTGACAATTTTATCATTTATGATAATTAAGAAGGATCTAATCTTCTTAGATTTTAAAAGGATAGATATGGGAATAATAAAGAAAGGGACATCATAAATCCTTTCACAAATGATTTCTAAACCATCAATTATGGATAGGATAAACGGTTCTTAAAGGGATGGTGTGGGAATTCAGAATAAATTGGAAGCTATAAGAAAAGGTAAATCCTCATAGTTTAATTTTAATGAAGAAGTATTCATAAGATTTTGGTCAATACTATGTGTATCATCAAATACTAATTTAAAGAATGATTTTTTGGATGATGTACATAGTTCAACTTTCTCAATATATCTAGAAAGAAAAAAAGATGTATCAAGATCACTGAGAGAACTATTTGTGGGAAAATATGAATAAGGATATCATGGAGTATACATCAATATGTCTTGCATTACAAAAAGTAAATTCCTAAAGGCAAAATTCCAAGGAAATGATGCAACCATTACCCATACCCAGATAGAAATCGGAAAAACATCACCATGGACTTTTTCACTAGTCTTTTGAATAAATCAAGAGGAAAATGTTATCTGGGTTTTGGTGGATCATCTTATAAATACTTATCACTTAATTTCAATTTTAGAGGACTTCTCACCCAATAAACTTGAAAGGATATACATTAGATAAGTGGTGAGGCTGCAAAGAACAGTATTATTTATTGTATCTAATCACGATTCAAGATTTATCACTAAGTTTTGGAAGAGTCTACAACATGATCTAAATATTAATTTGAACTTAATCATGGTTTATCACCCCCAAACTAATGGCCAATCTAAGCAGACTATCTAGACACTCAAACACATGTTGAGAGTATTCTCAATTGACTTCAAAGGAGGATGGGATCAACATATTTCTCTAGTCGAATACTCATACAATAATATTTACACTCAAGGATCCAAATTAATCCCTATAATTCTCTTTATGGGAAGATTTTCATAACACCTGGATGTTTATGATGAATTTGGGGAATGAAAACTGCTGGTAAATGGTAGAAAATTTCAAGACCATTCAGTAGCACATCAATGCTGCAAAAAATAGACAGGTTCAATGATGATAATTGCCGATGAGACCTAGATTTTGAGGTTGGATACATGGTATTACTTCACATATCTCCATGGAAGAAAGTTGTGATATTTGGTAAGAAGGGAAGGTTTAGTCCAAGATATATTGGTGCCTTTGAGATCCTTGATCATATTAAAGTGGTGGATTATCGACTAGAACTCCTACCAAACCTATCTCAAGAACATTATGTATTCCATGTATCCGTCTTGAGGAAGTACATACCAAACACCTTACATGTACTCAATATAGATGTAGTACCATTATATAATGATCACATATAAGAGGAGAATTTGGTGAAGATCTTAGATAATAGAAACAAATTTATATGAAATAAGACAATGCACCAAGTCAAAGTGCTACAGAGAAACCATAAGTTTGAAAAAACAACATGGGTACCGGAGGAGGTGATGAAAAAAAATAACCTCAAATTTTTTAGTATGTCAAATGAAAAATTTTTAGGGTGAAATTTCTGAAGTAGGGAATATTGTAATGACCAAAATTTTATAAATAAAATTCCCCTTGCAATTTAATTAAATGTATTATTATGTATTATGGATACATAAAACTCATGTACTTATTTGTTTTTATTATATCCTACTATAATTAAAAGATAATTATGAATCATTAACATTGATAATATATTAGTAGAACAGTAATCTAATGATTTTTATAAATATAGGGTTTAAACAAATCCAATTGACACAGACAAAAGAAGTGATGGTCTCAACCAATAGGATAGTACCCTATGAAGCCCATATATCAGAGCTTCTAAGGGTGATAGAATCTATGGTATTTTTCCTTGACCAAGCCAAATATGGGATCCAATAACTTAATCATGAGAAAAATCATTTATGGGATAAGTTCAAGCTCATCGATATCACGGCCCAAATCATATATGCTGAACTACCCCATGAAAGTCTCATCATCACACACCTTACTATTAGGGAGTTTATAGGTTTATTAAAGGGATATGTACCAAGACCATAAAAATATGAATATTTATATATTACTTTCAATATTATAATGGTTATATTTACTTATATGGTTATTTTATAATTAATTTCAATTTTAATACAATAAAACACAAATTGTATTTTTGGGTAACATTCAAATTCAATTAAGGAATTTATTTAAATGAATTAATGGATTTTTGAAATAAATAATATTTTAAAAAAATATTATTAATAAATAATTTTTATTAAAAATAAATCATCATAAAATTTCTATGTAGTCAACTGTAATTTTTATAAGGGTTCGAAAACTGTTATTGTCAAAAAAACCCAACATTTCTCAATAAATGGTAATTCTTATTTTAAAATTTAAAATACACATATTTAGAAAATTATTTGTTTAAAATAAATATTATTTTTTGAATTATATTTTAGAAATTATCCAATAGTAAAAAAATTATAATTTTATGCAGCAGTTGAATTTTTTGGTAAAAATTAAATACCATATAAATATGCGTTGTGTATTATGACATCATAATGACCCAAAATGAAGTAATAAATAATATAAATGGAATCCATGACCAGATATATATTTTAAATTTAAAATAATATTATTTTTTATTTTATTTTATTTATTTCATAAATATAAAGACCTGGAAATTCCATTTAATTTTTTTTTAATTATATGGAATACTACGAGTCCGCAAAAATTGAAGGCGCATGATTCCGAGGCCCAGTGTTCCTGGAATGAATTTATGATTTTTTTAGGTATTTTCAGTAAATGCGTGAGTGGGTTTTTGTAACTTTTGAACCGGTTCCCAGAATTAAAATCTGAGGGCACCATTAAACTCACAGCACCGATATTCACTTAATAATACCTTCACCTCGACTGTAGTAGGTCGAGGGTAGAAGATAGTTTTTCAGTTTTTTGTGGAAGAAGAAAAATAAAATATTTAACATTTTATTTTTCTTTAGAAACCCCTGATTTTGAATTCTAGTGATGGGGACCACCCGAACCACTCTTTAATGTGGGTAAGTCCCTTGGAACCCTCCCATTTAATAATGTCAACGTAATACAATTAATTGTGTCATTTAATTGTGCCAACTTTAATTGTGCTAACTTTAATTGTGCCAACGTAAATTAAGCTGATAAACCTATTTTAATTGGTTGCCTCCTCATTTCCTTGGGGAAATCATTAGCGAATGGGAGGCTTGGAAAGAACTTCGGAGAAACACCCTCTCCAATGAATAACGCCCTCTCCAATGAAGAACATTCTTCAGAATCAAGAATGAGGACAACACACGAGCCCATCTTTGGAAGTGTGTTGCGGAAGCGATGATCGTTGGCACCCTTATCGCCTTCACCGACTTCTTCTTGCGACATCTCCAATGAGAAATTGAGGTAGGGATTGTTTTTTGTTTATCCATTTCCCCATTCTGGACGTTCGTCTTGATTTAAGAACATTTATATTCTTCTTGATTCAAGAACAAATAAGCCGCTTTCTACCCTTCTAATGTGAAGGATGTGGGCCGAACGAACACGGCCCGACCTCTCCACAACCTTTGTGGGATTTTGATGGTCTTTAATCAATGGTTACATCCCAAGGGGAGTTAGGGAGCCTACGGAATGAAGAATGATCCACTGGGATGCTCCCAGTGACACGAAGAACGTTTTCGACGACCGTGCCAGTGACCGACCCCAGTGGGGCACGGGAACGGTGGTTGGCACACTGGCCGGCCATGACGACGGCGATGGCGGCATGACCGCACCACCGGAGAAGGGCCATGGAGGAGCAAAGGCAGTGTCGGGTGCATGGTTGGTCGCGCGAAGGGGAGGAGACGGTGCGTGTCTTCGTCGCCAAGCATGCGGGAGCTGCGACACACGGTCGTGGCGGTGAAGGCCAGGCGATAGGCTTTCTGCCGGCCACCATTAAGGGAATGGTGCGCGACCGCGCTGCGTGGAGGAGGCTGGTCATCCGTCCAGTAGGGGAGCCGAGCGGGCCGCCCAGTGAGGTCCACGTTCGCAGGCCGCACCGCGGGCTGCCCCGTGGGCTGCCCAAAGTGGACCTCCCAACATAGGTCACCCGGGGTGGGCTGCCCACCTAGCTGCCCAGCGGGCCGGACCGCACCGGTGGGCCAGACCGAGCCGGCGGGCCGGAATGCGCCGGCGGGCCGGGCCGGGCTAGACCCAATGGGCCGGGTCTAACCCAGGGTCGAACCCGGGTCAGGCCGGGTCAACCCGAACCTGGTCAGGTCAGCTCAGGCTGGGTTGGCCCGGGTCGGTATGACTGGGTTGGACCGGACCCGGACTAGTTTCGACCCCTTTCCACTCTTTTGGCCATATCTTGAGCTTAGGGAATCCGTTTGACGAACCATCTACAGCACCGGAAACCTTCGATTGAGACGGTCCTTTTGGTATACCCCACTTGAGTTTTGGATAAAGTTTGGGTATGGCTGGGTTGGATCAAACACGAATCCAAGTGGGCCCTCAGGACTAAAAGGCCAATAATTTACAGACCGGGCATCCGATTGATGCACCGTCTGTTGCGTTGAGACCCCTATTACACGGTGGTTCTTTGGGATACTTCTTCGTGGGACTTAGTGGTAGTTGGAGTATCGACTTTTGGCTTGAGGAGCGGATCCTCCCAGAATCAAGCGAGCTTAGTGTAGGAACCCTATATCTGGCTCTAACATGAGAAAGGGATCTTATGTGGGTCTGTACTTTGAGATCCTATGTGGGTATGTGCTTTGGGATACTTCGTGGGTCTTTTTTCAAGAGTTCCACTTGGATTTTCTCTAGGAATCCACATGGGACTACTCTAGGATCCTACGTGGGTCTGTTGTACAAGGATCCTACGTTGGTCTAATGATTTAGGATCCTACATGGGTCTGATGATTTAGGATCCTATGTGGGTCTGCCTCTTAACAGGTTAAGATGATTCAGTAGTTACATCTAGTCATCTTTACTACCATACCTAAGTTATACCTGGTGTGAGCTGAGTCCTTACCTTCGTGGTAATACCTTTGTGGTATTCTCATGTGTGGCGTACCTTTGTGGAGCTTACCATCGTGGTTATACCTTTGTGGTATTCTTCTATGTGGCGTACCTTTGTGGTACTTACCTTCATGGTGATACCTTTTTGGTATTCTTCTGTGTGGTGTTACCTTTGTGGTACTTGCCTTTGCAATGTTACCTTCGTGGTATTCCTTCCATTGTGGAAAATTTGTTTGGGATTTTGAGTTGGGCCTTGTGTTTCCTCATGAATGAGATGGGTATACTTAATAACTTAGGTATATGTATAGGTATATACCTAAGTAGGGTTTTCATATGTTTTCATGCTTTGTTTTTTATCCCTTGTGGGTTTTGTGAGACCTTTGAGGGTCTTGGGGTCCCTACTAAGTATCATTATACTCACCCCTGCACGGGCTATACCCGCACCTTGTTGTGTTTTGCACAGACGATGGACAGTGCTAACTGAGGATGAGAGTACCAGGACTGAAGGTAGCTCGGAGGTGGAAATTTGACGAGGATTACAGCAGAGATTACTATTCAAGAGTTTTACCCAACCTTCAGGTAGGGTCCTTGGCGGGAGTTCACAGGAGCTATTTCAGTTTACTTGTACATTTCAGTTTTCTTGTACTTTCTAGTTGGGATTTTATTCTGGCCCCTTTTTCTTACTGTACACTCTCTTTTTACTATACAGTTTACTTATGTTCGTATCTTGTTGTGTGCTTGGTTGTGTGTGTCTATAGGTTATAAAGTCAATGCCTTCCCGTTATTAGGGAATACACCTTTCAGTGCTAGTCGCCAGCCCCTGGCCAATGGAAGGAGGGCTTGGGGTAGTCACGGCACGGGCCCCAGGGGACGGTTCATGACAAATTGGTATCAGAGGAGTCAGTTCTACCGTATAAAATTAGACTCCGATATTTTTAATGGCAATAGTGTTAAGTGTTATTAGTGTGGTTATCAGTTTAGGGAATCCAGTATTGGTGCGGTGGTCAACATATCCATACACTAGGACCCTAACTTCTGATTTATGACTTAGTGCATGAAAACACTAATTGTGTGTGTATTTTGAAATGTTTTCTTTGTGAACTCTTTGAGTCAGTTCGCTAGGTATAACTTATTGACCGTGGCTCACCTTTTTCTTTTCAGGATGCCTTCACACAGATAGCCAACTAGGGTTTCGGGTATAGTGCGTGAGGATAGCCCACCGAATGACGAGGCCTCGGTGTAGGGCCTTTTATTAGTAGGGGCACCAGTGGAGGCACCAGCGATACTATTACCCATTGGTCCACTGATGCCACCAGCCCCAGAAGCAGAGGGTGCACGCTGCTTGAGCATGTTACACGAGTTCTAGTGCCATAGGCCACCCAGTTTCAGGGGTGAGATGGACCCACAGGCAGCTGAGGATTGGTTGGAGGTCATGGTGAGAGTCTTCTGACTTGTAGGTTCACCAGCTGATCTCACGGTGATCTTGTTCGACAGTCTTTTATAAAAAATAGCAAGAAGATGGTGGAGCTTGATGCTCCAGGTTCATGATGAGGCGACACTTCTCTGGACAAACTTTGAGAGCATGTTTTGGGAAAAGTTTTTCCCAGAAACCCTTTGCACAATGCATATTCAGGAGCATTTTCATCTGCAGCAGGTCAACATGACTATAGCTCAGTACTCAGTGAGGTTCACCGACCTCTCACGCTACTTCACTGATATGGTGCAGGACCCATTATTCAGGTCTCAGACCTTCGAGTAGGGACTCAAGAGGTATATTAGGTATTTGATGATTTTTCTCAGTATCCTGACACAGGAGGGGGTGTTAGAGAGAGCCCTCTTAGTGGAGAGTTTTTTTGTTGAGCAGTCGCCAGTAGCGAGACCCACCACTGGGCGTCACGTAGCATAGTCTTCTGCAGCTGGCAGTTGACAGATGTACAGAGGTCCAAGAGGACCAGACCTATAGGTGGACGACCGCAGGATTTAGTGTCAGTTGTGCGGGGCACCGGAGACGGAGCTACTCATGCGAGCAGCAGGTAGTGTTAAACATACAGCGGGCAGGGTCACATTACTTGTGACTGCCTGACCAGCCATACGGATGATCAGAATATGGTCGAAGGACCACCCAGGTAGAGACATAGGTTCAACTGAGTAGGTATGCAGGGATCAGGCGGATGTGGCAGAGGAGCTGGTCGTGCAGCTGGCAGTGGGTGATGATTCGAGGTGTTACCACCACCACCACCAGGTGGTCCACCCCAACCACAGGGAGCAGGTGGATAGGGGCAATCTCATCTCCAGGAAGCTGATTCCTACAACCATGGAGCTCTAGAGATGATACGTGGTATGATCTATGTTTTCTCCACCTTAGCTACAGTACTTATAGACACAGGTTCTAGTCATTCTTTTGTTGCCACTACCCTCGTTCGGAGATCGGAGATTCCTGTGGAACTGTTGGCTCAATCCTTATGGCTAGAGACTCTTATGGGAGAGGATTCGACAATTATACATTAGTACTGACAGTCTGAGCTTACTCTAGGAGGTGAGATCTTCGACTGGGATCTCCTAGTAGCGGCGTTGAGGCCTTATGATGTCATCATGGGTATAGACTGGTTATCTACAGTCCATGCTCAGATTGATTGTATTAGGCACAAAGTGTGGTTTATCCGCATGGATGTAACTAGGTTCATCTTCACCGGTGAGAAGGGAGACTTTTCATCGTAGTATAGACTTACTCGGAGAAGGGTGCAGCCGATCAATCATCAGTTGGAGAGCCTTACCCTTGGAGCGGTTGATGCGGATAGTCTAAGTTATCCTGTAGTGGTGGACTAGTACATGGATGTATTCTATGATGACGTTTCGGGTCTACCTCCTTGTAGAGAGGTGGAATTTGACATTGAATTATACCCCGGGACGGCACCGATATCTACACTAGTGTATCGGATGGCTCCTGCGGAGCTTCGTGGGCTGTGGGTAGAGCTAGAGGACTTACAGGGGAAGGGGTTCATCTGACCCAGTGTTTCTCCTTGGGAAGCCCTAATTTTGTTCTCCAAGAAGGCAGATGGGAGCTTGAGACTTTGTGTTGACTATCGGCACCTGAACCAGGTGACCGTTTAGAACAATTACCCACTCCTAAGGATGGAAGACCTCTTTGATTAGCTGAATGGAGCATGGTGGTTCTTGAAGATAGACCTCAGATCAGGATATCACCAGCTCAGAGTATGAGATGGGGATGTGCAGAAGACGGATTTCAGATATCAATATGGTCATTATGATTTTTTGGTCATATCGTTCGGCATGACCAACGCTCCAACAGTGTTCATGGGACTCATGAACAGGATCTTCCAGCAATACCTTGATCGCTTTGTAGTAGTCTTCATCAATGACATTCTGATCTACTCTACTACTAAGGAGAAGAATTCCTATCATTTGTAGATAGTTCTAGACACACTTCGAGAGCACCAGCTTTATGGTAAACTCTCGAAGTGCCAGGTCTGGATCCGAGAGGTTCACTTTCTGGGACATGTCATCTCAGAGGCTAGATTTGTAGTGGATCGAACAAAGATTGAGGTGGTACTTTCTTGGGATCCACCCAGAAGTGTGATGGAGGTACGAAGTTTCCTGGGTTTGGACAGATACTACCGAAGGTTTGTTTCATATTTCTCCAAAGTCGCATCACCTTTATCAGCGTTGATGAAGAAAGGGAAACCCTTCATTTGGTCGGATAGATGCCAGCGTAGTTTTCAAGAGTTGAGGTAGAGGCTGACTAGTGCCCCCATCTTGAGGCTTCCATAGGATGGTTTTGGGTACGTAGTCTACTGCGATGCATCAGGGACCAGTCTCGAATGTGTCCTGATGCAGGGGTGAGTAGTTATCACATATGGTTCTCAATAGCTAAGATAACATGAGAAGAACTATTCTAACCATGACTTGGAGTTAGCAGCAGTGATCTTCTCCTTGAATATGTGGCAACATTACTTGATGGGAAAACGTTTTACAGTCTACTCCGATCACAAAATTCTCAGGTATATCTTCTCACAGAAGGACCTGAACCTGAGACAGTGGCATTGGCTTTAGTTCCTCCAGGACTATAACTTCGAGATAGTTTTTACTCCTGGGAAGGGGAATGTTGTAGCAGATGCACTCACCAGGAGATCTGGACTATAGCTGCTAGGTGAGGCAACAGAGCAGTTGGCCACTTTGCAGATATCCTTTGTGGATCAATATGGAGTATCTTTTCTTCAGTCCCTTAAAATAACTCCCCCATTTCTTTAGTGATTTAGGGAGGCACAGCATGGGGACACTGACGGAAAGGCTCGACATGTTCAGATATCTACAAGATAGGCACCTGATGGATTTTTTGAAGGTGGGGAGCACTTCATCCTCTTTAAAGGATGTACCATGGTACCAGTGTCACTTCAGGAGGAAGTGTTGAGGGAGTTCCACACATCCCCTCTAGTGGTACATCTAGGAGTGGTGAAGATGTACCTAGATCTCTGACGATATCACAGGTGGCCAGAAATAAATAAAGTAGTAATAGAGTTTGTCTATCGATTCCTAACTTGTTAGCATGTGAAGGAGTAGCATCGGGTACTAGCAGGCTTAGTTCAGCCTTTAGAGGTCCCAGAGTGGAAGTGGGATGGGATATCCATGGACTTCATGATAGGACTTCCATGTACATCCAAGGTTCATGATTCTATATGGGTGATCGTCAACCGACTCACAAAGTCAGCCCACTTCCTATCGATCAGAGAGAAGGGTTCAGTAGACAACTTGGGATGCCTCTATATGTAAGAGATTGTGCGGCTACATAGAGTACCCTCGATGATTGTCTCCAGTTGTGATTCACATTTCACTTCCCGTATATGGAATGGGTTGCATGCGGCTCTCAATATGCAGCTTCGTTTGAGCACCGCCTTCCATCCTCATATGGATGGCCAGACTAAGCAGACAATTCAGACCCTCGAAGAAATGTTATGTGATTACATCCTCTACTTCGGTCGCAGCTGGGAGGATCACTTGCCCTTGGTAGAGTTTTCATATAACAACAGCTATCACTCCACCATTAGGATGGCACATTTAAAAGCTCTGTACGGCCAACCTTGCAGATCGCCTTTGTGCTGGACCGACCCAAGAGAGTCAATACTTATGGGACCAGAGATGGTATAGGCTACCACGTAGAAGGTGCAGATCATCCATGAGTGGATGAAGACTACACAGAGTAGGCATAAGTCTTATGCTGATAGGAGAAGGAGACCTCTGGAGTTTGAGGATGGTGACCACGTCTTTTTATGGGTCTCACATCGACGAGGTTTGAGGAGATCTGGCCGGGGCGGAAAGTTATCTCCGAGGTTCATCGGATCTTTTCAGGTCCTCAGCGGAGTTGGCGTGGGGGCTTACCGCTTAAGTCTTCCACCTCAGTTGCACCCAATGCACGACGTCTTCCACTTATCTCAGCTAAGAAGATACGTGCACGACCATTCACACATCATTGACTGGGGCGAGCAAGACATTGATGATGGGGAAACTTTTACGGAGGTTCCAGTGGAGATTGGGGATTAACAGGAGAGATTCATTCATGGGTGATCGATACCTTTGGTGCACGTACTTTGGAAGCATGGGAACCTCTATGAGAGAACTTAGGAGCGAGAGGCTCAGATTCATGCTCAGTACCCCAACTTATTTTCCTAGTTTTTGTAATGTGGCTTTCGAGGATGAAAAGCTCTGAGGTGGGGAGAATTTAAAGACCAGTAATTTCTATGAATTTTTTTTTTAATTATATGGAATATTACGAGTTGGAAAAAATTGATGGTGCATTATTCCAAGGCTCGGTGTGCCTAGAATGAATTTCTGAACTTTTTTTAGGTACGTTCAGTAAACGTGCGAGTGGGTTTTTGTAACTTTTAAACTGGTGCTCATAATTGAAATCGGAGGGCACCGTTGAACTCGCAGTGCCGATATTCTCTTAAGGATACCTTCACCTCGACTGCAGCAGGTCGAGGGTAGAAGATAGTTTCTCTGTTTTTCGTGGAAGAAGAAAAATAAAATATTTAACATTTTATTTTTCTTTTGAAACCCCTCCTTTTGAATTCTAGTAGTGGGGACCACCCAAATCCCTCTTTAATGTGGGGAAGCCCCTTGGAATCCTCCTATTTAATTGTGTCAACATAATACAATTAATTGTGCCATTTAATTACGCCAACTTTAATTGTTCCAAATTTAATTGTGCCAATATAAATTAAATTGATAAAACTAATTTAATTGGTTGTATCCTCATTTCCTTCGGGAAATCATTGGCAAAAGGGAGTCTTGGGAAGAACTTTGGAGGAACTCCCTCTCCAATGAATAATTCCCTCTTCAATGAAGAACATTCTTCCAAATCAAGAATAGGGATGACGCACGAGCCCGACTTCAGAAGCGTGTTGTGGAAGTGACGATCATTGGAACCCTCATCTCCTTCACCGACTTCTTCTCACGACACCTCCAATGAGAAATCAAGGTAGGTATTGTTGTTTTTTATCCCTTTCCCCATTCTTGACATTCATCTTAATTAAAGAACATTTATATTCTTCTTTATTCAAGAACAAATAAACCTCTTGCTACCATTCTAACACGGAGGGTGTGGGCCGAATGAACACAACACAACCTCTTTGTAATCTTTTGTGGGATTTTGATGGTCTTGAATCCACGGTGACATCCTGAGGCGAGTGTGGAAGCCTATGGAATGAAGAACGAGCCACCGGGGTGCGCCCGGTGCCCCGAAGAATGTCGTCAGTGACCGTGCCAGCAACTGACAATGGTGGGGAATGGGAATGGCGGTCGGAACTTCAGCTAGCCACGATGGCGGCAGCGGTGTGACCCCACCTCCAGAGAAGGGTCGTGGCATGTCAGCCGCAGCGGACCAGAGGCGACGGCCGGTGCATGGCCAGCCACAGGAAGGGGAGGTGGCGACATGTGTTCGCACCGCCGGGCATGCAGGAACTACGAAACAAGGCTGCGACGGTGAAGGCAGGGTGTCTGGCTCACTCTCGGCCACCAGTGATGGCATGGTGTGCAACCGCACTACGTAGAGGAGGCAGGTCGTCCGGCCATCTGGGGAGCTAAGCGGGCCGCCAGCGCTGGTCACACCATAGGCCGCCCAACGGGTGTGGTTTGCAACCGCACCTTTATGGTATTCTTCTATGTGGAGTTAATTTTTTGGTACTTTTCTTTGCGGTGTTACCTTCATGGTATTCCTTCCTTTGTGGAACAGTTGTTTGGGCTTTTTAGTTGGGCCTTGTGTTTCCTCTTGAATGAGATGTTTATACTTTATAACTTACATATATTCATGGGAATATACCTAAGTAGGGTTGTCAGATGTTTTCATGCTTTTTGGCTTGTCCTTTGTAGGTTTTATGAGACCTTATAGGGTCTTGGGGTCCCTACGAAGTATCATTATACTCACCCCTCCATGGGCTATGCTCACACCTTTTTGTGTTTGGCGCAGACGACGTACAGTGCTGACTAAGGATAAGAGTACCAGGACTAGAGGTAGCTCGGAGGTGGACATTAGACGAGGCGTACTGCAGAGATGACCATTTGAGAGCAGTACCTAAAATTCATATAGGGTCCTTAGTGGAAGTTCATAGGAGTTGTTTCAGTTTACTTGTACATTTCAGTTTTCTTGTACTTTCCAGTTGGGCTTCTATTCTCGACACTTTTTCTTACTATACACACTCTTTTTAAAATACAGTTTACTGGTGTTCGTATCTTACTGTGTGCTTGGTTACATGTGTCTATAGTTTATAAAGGCAATTCCTTCTTAGTTTTATGTAATACACCTTTCGATGCTAGTTTCCAGCCCCTAGCCTATGGAAGGCGGGCTTGGGGTAGTCACAACATGGGCCCCGGGGGACGGGTCATGACAATAAAGACGTTATGAATCCTCCAAAACATATAATATATTTTAAAGTTTTAAAATCATTTCTTTAAGGTCATGAATCGCTTCTACATCAGTTAGGATATTATTTTAATAATTTGGGAACTTGAACTTATAAATTAATTAAAACCACTCCAATTTGGAAGAAATCATGGGAAAACCCAAGGGAATGATTTTTTTTTGGTTATTTTATTATATAGATTCCAAAACATAAGTTTGAGAAATGATAAAGAATTCCCCAGTCATTTCTTATATAAAACCACCCAAGAACTTATTTATCTTCACTAAAAATACTTTTATTACATCCTTACTCTTCCCTCCTCTCTCTATAGTCCTACCAAGGTGACCCTATGCTCTAAATAACCTCCTCCCAAGCCTTTGGAGTCATACTCTCAAGGTAAGGGATCTTTTATTTCTCTTCTTTATTCAAGTATCTTCATTATCTTATACCATTTTTCTCTAATTTCTAATGTTGGGATATGTTCTTGCATATCCTTATTACTGAACCTACGATTCCTAATTGATTATATACCCCTTCCACTATTATTAATCCCTTCCTTGAACATTTATATTCCCCTTAAATGTTTCTGAAATTTTACCATGATTTTTCATTCCAAACAATTGAGTACTGAATACCCATACCCATATCCTATCAAGGGTGTTCGTCTTATGCACTTATACTTCTTTATTAGAGACATACATGTATTTATTCCACACTCCTTGATCTTTTAATAAAATATGATTATGAATGAATCCAGTTGTATGATCTATGTAGAACACTTAAGCATGAGAAAGAAATGAAAGTGGTGGGTGTGACTAGAATTATATAGTGCTTCAATGCATTGGGTAATGTTTATTCTTATAATACATCATGAAAGGGATTAGGGAGTAAAACTAATCCATAATATGGAATTTTCCATCATGATTTCTTTGAATTTAACCTTGTCCTATGTTTATGATGTAGTGTTTTAAGTTTTTTCCACATTTTCCATGTTTATTTTATGATTATCATGTTATATCATGATTAATTGTTCATATTTATGGAATCCTATCATTTTATTACATAACTTTTCATTACATTTTACAAATAGATGATCTTTAAAGTCTAGTGTCTTGGAAATCAGGAACAATATACATGAAAACAACATAAAACATTCTTCTAATCCACTTGCAAGGCATCATCATAAGTTCATCCTAAGTACAATTACTGCATCTCATAACCTGGAGACATACATTAAAGGAAAGGGTGAGCATAAGGCCCAATAAGGAAAGTAAGGGAATCAATTTTCTGGTGATATCAATAAGAACTTGATGAAAAACATAAATATATGAGCAATGGAAGTAGAGGAATATCATAATAAAAAGAACTTGAATCATAACTTGAATTTTTGGCTAAAAAATTTAATTTATACATTCATGAACATATCACCAAGGTTCATCTCAAAGGTGTCATAAAAATTACCAAGGTTATTCACCAAAGTATCTTGAAACATGTCATCTTTAAATATTAAATTATTTACCCAATGTATTGGATTTCTATATGGGTGCACCCTTAATATGTATTTAATTTCATGTGATCTACATAGATCATAATCATACAAATCATAAATAACCCACATAGAATAAAATAAATGGGTTTCATGTCAAAGTCGTGATGTTTTTAAAAAGTGCTTAAAAACAAGAACATTATATCATTTATAACCCATGGAAAGGAAATGAGGGTTTTATGTATGTAAATTCCAGAATAAAATATATCATTTTTATGTTCTGATGATTACCCCTAAAAATAAAATAGGTTTGTGTATTCACCTAAATAAAATAATATAATTTTTTGAGAAAACGGGAGAGATTTTGGGACGAAAATTCTATAGCATAATGGCTATATAACATGGTTTTAAAAAATAATAAAAAGAGAGAGGAAAAGGGTATAACATCCATAAATTAATGAAAATATAGTATAGTTATAGAATAAAAAATAAATAATATCATGGTATGTATATTTTAATGACATACCACATGAAAAGAAAACTTGAAGGAAAAGAGAAGATGCGATTTCTTTTATGAAAATTCGGCAGCCTAACGGCGTCGCTTAAAATTCAAAAAAAATAAGTTGATGAGAGTGTTATCTCATCATTTGAACATAAAATTGATATCAATAAATACATATAAGAACATCCCACAACAAAATAATATGGAAACTATAAAACATAACATAAGGGAAGTCATGACTTAGAAGAGGAGGGTGAAATATTTTCCTTACCTTGAAGAGTAACTTAGAAGGATTGAAGGTTGGGACCTTTTAGGGCTTGAGGGAACCTTGGGAGGACTCCTTGGAAGGTAAAAATACTAGGTATTCCTTTATGATGAATTTTTAATGAAAGTAATTAAGTAATGTGTTGGTATTTATAGAAAAAGTGAGGGAATATTTTATTAATTTCCAAGGGACACCTCATTGGTGGTATTTGAAAAACCATGGGCTTGCCCATGGTATTTTCCCATGGTATTATCCACTTGGGACACCCCATAATATATATTACTATTCACATGTTGAACATAAATATTACATCATTATTACATCATTAATGATATCATTAATCACACTGAAACTCAAAACTATATTTTTACTATTCACTGAAAAAAACATTTTATAAAAATATCATAAATTCACCCTAACCTAATATTGATTCTTTGAATTCAAAAATGAACATCATTTTATGAAAATAATTTTATAATTATGATATATTTAATTTTTAATTAAAAAAACTATATACCCAAAAAAAATACTAATACTTAACTAATAATTTCTGAAACATTTATTTACTTATGATATTATATCACTTCACCATTCAAGATGTCTAAATTATATTTATACTTTCTTAAGTGAGGTTACTATTCTATTTATCACATTAGTATTCATAAGGGTAATATTAGTATTCATACTTTACTATTCACTAAAATCTATGTTGATCTTATTAGACTCTAAATTTCTTATTGATCACAACTGTATAAGATCATTTTTTAAAAATCATTTTACACTATTAATTATTTAAAGTATACAAAAAAATTTAAAATACCCTTTTTTCAAAAATTTCATCAATAATATGGAACTTCTATAAATTCATCCTATATTTATCTGTACATTTTAATTTTCAAAAATTTTACCATAATAAGGAATAAAAATGTTATTTATATAAAAGGATTACAGAAGGTTACTAAGACCTCATTACATAGACCCTTATAACACCTACATAGGATCTAAGTGTAAGGTGTGCTATGGTGATAGAATCTTGGGGAGGCTCATAGAACATTTCCCAAGTGGTATCAGCTTGAACTTATCCCTTAGGCGATTTCGTTCAAGTTCCACATGTTGAAGCTCAGCTTTGGCTTGGTCTAGGGAAAAGCCTAGTGATGAAACCTCCTTACCAAGCTCTGAAAAATGGGATTCGTATAGCTCAAGTCTACTAGATGAGGTCATCGACACTTCTTTCTATATTAATTAACCATTATCACTTGTATTTATAAACAATAATCATAACATTATTTAGTTTCAAATGATCATATTGACCAAGGGTCATATAACACTCAAAACCCAGGGGTATTATTTTAATTATACTCACTTAATTAGTTAAAGTATATAGTTTTTTTGAGTATAAAATAAAATAATACACAAAATTTGGAAACCAAAATTTATTCATAGTTTCGGGTCATTACATTCTTCCCCCTTAAGAAATTTTGTCCCCAAAATTTTAACTCGTACCCTCAGAAGAGAAAGGTTGTGGATAATTCTGCCTCATAGATTCCTCTAGTTCTCATGTGGCTTGTTCATATTTTTTGTTCCTCCAAAACACCTTAACAAGGTGGGTAATCTTGTTGCGTAGAACCTTGTCTCTACGATCCAACATCTCCACCAACTGCTCCTTATAAGAGAGGTCATGTTCTAGTTGTACCACCTCTGGATTTCTTACATGTGAAGGTCAGGTATATACTTCCTTAAGAGGGATACATGGAAGACATCATGAACTTGTTCTAGATTAGGAAGAAGTGTAAGCCGATAGGCCACTTATCCTATGTGATCAAGGATTTCATAGGGGCCAATGTACCTAGGGATAATCTTGCATTTATTCCCAAACCTCATGAATCTCTTACAAGGTGAAATTCTAAGAAAGACCTTATCACCAACATCAAACTCCAAGTCCCTTTGACGGTTGTAAGAATTGCTCTTTTTCCAACTCTGAGCAGCCTTGATGTGTTTCTTGATGGCATGGACCTTTTCTGTCATCTCTTACACAAGATCAGGCCCAAAAATATTTCTCTTACTAGCTCTATCCCAAAAAAGTAGGATTTATACATTTCTTCCCATATAGATCTTTATAGGGTGCCATTTGAATGCTCTGGTAGAAGCTGTTGTTGTAAGAGAACTCAACTAATGGGAGATATTGATCCCATCTGCCTTTAAATTCCATTGATTTTGTTCTCAGTATGTCCTCGAGTGTTTGAATAATCCTTTCAGATTGTATATTAGTTTGGGGGTGATAGTCCATACTAAAATTCAATTTGGTACACAGAGCATGTTGAAGACTTCTCCAGAATTTTGATGTAAATCTTGGATCATGATAAAATACAATAGAAAGTGGAACACCATACCACTTTCTTCACGTAAATATTGAAAAGTTTATCAAGAGTGAAATCTTCCCTAATAGAGATAAAATGGGCAGTCTTGGTGAGACGGTCCGCAATAACCCATATTGCATTGTTTCATTTGGAATTTCTCAGGAGACCAATGATGAAGTCCATTGTGATATTATCCCACTTCCATTTTGGTATAGCTAGTGGTTACAATACCCCTTTAGAAAGTTGTCACTTTTCCTTCACTTGTTGACATACCAAGCACCATGAAGTGTAGTTAGTAATCTCCCTCTTCATATTATCCAACCAATAATGATCACGAAGCTCTCTATACATTTTCGTGCTTCATGGATGTATAAAGAAAGTAGAGCTATGAACTCCATCCATGAGATCCTTATTTATTTCTGGAATTGATGGAACACATAGTCTTGTACAAAATTTCAGTACACCTTCTTGATCAATATTGAACTCAGGAAACATCCCATCCTTCATATCCTCATACTTCTTCTGTAACAAAGGATCTTATTTCTGAGATTTCTTGATATTCTCTAGTAATGAAGGTTGATAAATCATTTGGGTTAGGTTTGATGATGTCCCTTCCCTTATAATTCCCATGTACATATTTACTAGGTCATTGATCAAAGGATCTCTTTGAATCCTCATCATAGAAAGAACAACTAGGTATTTCCTGCTTAATGCATCAGTGACTTTGTTTGCTCTTATGGGATGATAACGAATTGAATAATCATAGACTTTAAGAAGTTACAACCATATCCTTTGTCTCATGTTCAATTACTTTTTTGTGAAAATATATTTCAAAATTTGATGTTCTATGTATATATCACATTTCTCCCCATAAAGATAGTGCCTCCATATATTTAGAACAAAAATGACTGCATCCAGCTCCAGATCATACGTAGGATAGTTCTTCTCGTGAGTCTTAAACTATCAATATGCATAAGCAATGACTTTTTCATTTTTCATGAGGACGCACCCAATAAATTTCAGAGATGCATCGCTAAAAATAATGAATCCTTTTCTAATTGAGGGAAGAGTTAACATAAGTTTAGTAACCAATATCTTCTTCAGCTATTGGAAACCTTCCTCACACTCCTTTTTCTAGATGAACTTGACCCCTTTTTGCGTTAACTTGGTTAATGAATTATAAATTCATCAAAAAAATTTAAAAAAACTCCTATAATATCCCTCTAATCCAAAGAAACTATGAATCTCAGTTATTATTTTAGGCTGGGGACACTTCTCTACAACTTTTTTCATTGCAGGGTCAATTGTGATTCCTTCATTGGTAACAATGTGCCCCAAGAAAGCAACTTGTTGTAACCAGAATTCACATTTTATGAACTTCCAAAAACTCCCCTCCTTCCATAGATTTTGGAAAATAACCCTTATATAATCCTCATTCTCCTCACAACTTTTGGAATATATTAGAATATCATCGATAAAACTATCACAAAGTTATCAAGGTAGACCTTAAAGACACTATTCATCAAATCCATAAAAATAATAGGTGCATTAGTCAGTCTGAAGGGTATAACAACAAACTCATAATGCCCATATCTTGATCGGAAGGCAGTTTTTGGAATATCTTCTTTCTTTATTGTCAATTGATGATAACTAGATCGAAGATCAATCTTAGAGAAGAATTGAGCCCCACAAATTTGGTCAAATAAGTCATCAATTCTTGGAAAAGGGTATTTGTTCTTCACTGTGATCCCATTCAGTTCTCTATAATCAATGCATAACTTCATTTATCCATCCTTATTTTTAAAAAGAGAACAAGTGCTCCCCAAGGAGACACACTTAGATAGATAAACCCCTTCTCCAAAAGATCCTGGAGTTGCTTCTTTAATTCATCCATCTCCACATTTTCCATTCTATATGGGGTCTTTGATGTTGAATGAGATCCAGGTATGAGTTCAATGGAGAACTCTACCTCTCTTTCTGGGGGAGGTCTTGGTAACTCCTCGGGAAATATGTCAATGTATTCCTAGAAGATAGGGACATTTTCTATCCTTAAACTCTAATTTCCTTCTTCTTCTTCACCAATAAACTCCACAAAGATGGATATAGGAGGTTCATCTAGACAAATATCAGGTTGATATATCTCTCCTTGGAAAATAACTATTAGTTTCCCATTCAAGACTACTGATATTTCCTTGCTTCTTCATTTTATCTTAGCATTATACTTTGAGAGCCAGTCCATCCATAGTATAATATCAAATTTCATCATGGGAATAACTACAAGATTTTTTATAATATTGTGCTCACTAAAGTAAATACTAGATTTTTTAAATACTGATGATTCATGGATAATCCAACCAAGAGTTTTGACTGATAACTCTACTTTTAACAAATCAGGGGTTGATTCTAAATTCTTTTCAAACTTAGAGGAAATAAAGGAATGAGTAGAACTAGAATAAAACAAATTACTTGCTAGATTTGATAAAAAATAAGAGTACCTACCGCCACATCATTCAGAGCTTCAACATTAGCTATTGCGTTAGAAAAAGCATGACCCTACTCCCTGGGCCTTTGCTAAGGCTGATGGTGGTTCCCCTCCACTACCATCGGATTTGGACAGTGATTGGAAAACTGCCCAAGTTTTCCACACTTATAGCATTGGACATCAGGTAGGGCATAAACCATCTTCCTATTGTTTTTAGTGTTTGGGAGTTGAGGCTTCACCTCACTACGATAATTCCATGCGATATGGCCATCTCTTCCACAATTGTAGCACTTCCCGCTCCCAAGCAGGCAGTTCCCTAAATTCTTCTTCCCACACTTATTACACAAGGGAAGTTTCACTTTCTTTCCTCCTCTTCCCTGATCAAAGATCCTCCCTAATCTTGGATCCAGCTATCTCTTCTTTTAATTGGATTTATGATACCACTTCATATCACCAAACTTTTGTTCGGCTTTCATCATACTCTGCACGATCTCCTCATAGCTATCATAGTATCGGTTGGCTAGATTCTTCAGCAGATGAGGTCTCAGTCCACTGAAGAATCTATCAACTTTATCATTTGGATCCATGAAAAGGCTAGAGGTGTAACGTGAAATCCTTGTGAATTTCATCTCGTATCTTCCCATAGATTCATTCTCCTTCTGCTTCAGCTTGAGAAACTCCTTCTCCATTATTGTTCTCATTGAATGAGGGAAATACTTAATGAAGAATATCCCTATGAACTCTTCCCACACCATAGCTTCAACCTCCACTCTTTGCCTAATGTTTTTAATCTATTCTCACCACTGATCAGCTTCTCCCTCTAAATGGTAAATAGTCAGGTTGACCTTCTCTTCTTTCGAATAGCATAGCACAGAAAGATCTTCTCAATAGAGCTAATCCATTGTTCATCAATTAGTGGGTTGGTAGATCCACTAAAGTTTAGTGGTAGTTGATGCATAAAGGACGCAATATAATGTTGTTCCCTTCATGTTGAGATCAGTCTCTCAGATTTATTCAAGTTATTTCCCATAACTTGAGTCAGTTGGTTCATCATTCTCATGAAAGTTTCCATTCTGGCTTCCATCAGAGGGTCGTCAGCACATGGTCCATTGCAGCCACCATTTACACGGTCCCTCCTATTACCCACCATTTTATAAAAAAAAATAAAACCTTATTTAGAATCGTATTTCATTTACGAGTCTTTTAACTATAAATAATTTTATGTCTTAAAACTCCATGCTTAAACAAAAATATTTCTCTATAAATCATTCATAAGGATTCATAAAAAGCTTGCGATTAACCAAACTTTTCCCCAGGAGTGTCAAACCAAGAGTGCAGAAAGGCCAATTCTCGTGAACCAGGATACCCCAGGTCAAGACTGAAACTCCTTGTCATAGTTTTCACTCCTAATTATATCTGTTCCAGAGCCACATCCACTTGTTCATATCGAGACACGGATTTATTTGTTCAGAAACCACTTACATAATATTTCACCAAAATACCAGGAAGTTTTCCTAGATTTAAACTTTTCTATAGGGTTCTTCCTAAAGTTTTCATAGAAGAATTTCCATAAATAACTAAACTATCCATTGATACCAACTATGTCATCCCAACTTTTTATTACATAACTTTTCATTACATTTTACAAACATAGGATCTTCAAAGTCTAGTGTCTTGGAAATCATGAACAATATACATGAAAACAACCTAAAACATTCTTATAATCCACTTTTAAGGCTTCAACATAATTCATCCTAAGTAAAATTTCTACATCTCATAACCTGGAGACATACATCAAAGGAAATGGTGATTACAAGGCCTAGTATGAAAAGCAAGGGAATCGGTTTACTTGTGATATCAATAAGAACTTGATGAAAAACATAAATACATTAGCAATGGAAGTAGAGGAATATCATAACAAAAAGAACTTGAATCATAACTTTAATATGTGGCTACAACATTTAATTTAGACATTCATGAACATATCACCTTGGTTCATCCCCAAGGTGTCATAAAAATTACCAAGGTTATTCACCAAAGTATCGTGAAATTTTTCATCTCGAGAGATTAAATTCTTTACCCAATGCATTGGAGCGCTATCAGGGCACACCCTTAATATGTATTTATTTTAATTTTATCCACATAGATCATAATCATACATATAATAAATAACCCAAAGAGAATAAAATAAATGGGTTTCATGTCAAAGTCGTGATGTTTTTAAAAAGTGCTTAAAAACAAGATCATTATATCATTTATAACCCATGGAAAGGAAATGATGGTTTTATGTATGTCAATTAAATAATAAAAATATATAATTATTATGTCCTGATAAATACCCCTATAAATGAAATAGGTTTGGGCATTCACAAAAAATAAAATAATATAATTTCTTGAGAAAGAGAGAGAGAGATTTTGGGATAAAAATTCTAGAGCATAATGGCTATATAACATGGTTTTAGAAAACAATAAAAAGAGGGGGGATAAGGCTATCCAATCCATAAATGAATCATAATACAGTATAGGTATAGAATAAAAAATAAATAATATCATTTTATGGATATTTGAATGACATACCACATGAAAAAGGAAAGTTGAAAGAAAAGAAAAGATGTTATTTCTTTTACGAAAATTCGGCAGCCTAACGGAATCGCTTAAAATTAAGAAAAATAAGTTGATGAGAGTGGAAAGGGTATATAATAATTTGGACATAAAATGGAAATCAATAAGTACATATAAGAACATCCTTCAACACAATAATATGGAAACTATAATATTTGACATAAAGGAAGTCATGACTTAAAAGAGGAGGGTGAAAGGTTTCCTTACCTTGAAAAGTAACTTTAAAAGCTTGAAGGTTGGGACCTTGGGGGGCTTGAGGGAACCCTGGGAGGACTCTTTGGAAGGTAAAAACTCCATATCTTCTTTTATGATTAATTTTTAATGAAAGTAATGAAATAATGGGTTGGTATTTATATCAAAAGTGAGGTAATATTTTATTAATTTCCAAGGGACACCTCATCGGTGGTATTTGAAAAACCATGGGCTTTCCCATGCTATTTACCCATGGTATTGTGCACTTGGTACACCTCATAACATATCTTACTATTCAAAAGTCTACCAGAAATATTAAATCATTATTACATCATTAATGATGTCATTAATCGCACCAAAACTCAAAACTGTATTTTTACTATTCAAGGAAAAACAAAACATTTTATAAAAATCTCATAAATTCACCCTAACCTAATATCGATGCTCTGAATTCAAAAATGAAATCCTTTTGATGAAAATATTTTTCTAATTATGAGATATTAATTTTTTAATTAAAAACACTATTTACCTGGAAAAAAATACTAATAATTAACTAATAATTTCTAAAAAGTTATTTACTTATGTTATTATATCACTTAACCATTAAAGATGTCTAAATTATATTTATACTTTATTAAGTGAGGTTACTATTCCATTGTTCACATTACTATTCATAAGGGTAATATTATTATTCATACTTTACTATTCACAAAAAGTTATATTGATCTTATTAGACTCTAAATTTTTTACTGATCACAACTATAGAAGACCATTTTTTGAAAATCATTTTACATTATTAATTATTTAAAGTATACAAAAATATTTTGAAATACCCTTTTTCCAAAATTTCATCAATAATATGGAACTTATATAAATTCATCCTATATTTATTTGGACATTTTAAATTCACAAATTTTACCATAATAATAAATAACAATTTTATATATAAAAAATGATTATACATGGTAACTAAGACCTTGTTACATAGCCCCTTATAACGCCTGCATAAGACCTAAGTGTAAGGTGTTCTATGGTGATAGAATCTCGGGGTGGCTCGGACAACATTGCCCGAGTGGTTATTTCTATCAGCTTGAACTTCTCCCTTAGGCGATTCTGTTCATGCTTCGTATATTGAAGCTCGGCTTGGGCTTGATCTAGAGCAAAGCCTAGTGATGCAACCTCCATTCCAAGCTATGAAATATGGGCTTCATATGGCCTGAGTCTACTGGATGAGGCTATCTACTCTTCTTTCTGTATTAATTATCCATGATCACTTGTATTTATAAACAATAATCACAATGTTAAGGATTTAGTTTCCAACGTTCATATTGACCAATGGTCATATAATATTCAAAACCCAGTGGTATTATTTTAATTATACTCGCTTCATTAGTTAAAGTATATAGTTTTTTTGTGTGTAAAATAAAATAATACACAAAATTAGGAAACAAAAATTATTCAAAATTTTGATTCATTACAATATTTATGATTCTCACTCCTTTTATGCCCCATTGATATTCTTATTTTCTAACATGTATTACTTTATTCATGCTATGACATGTTTATTCCCTTATTGGGATTTATAGATCATCATTTTCTTATATAGGTTCTTAGGTTATCCCATGAAGTTTTAAGTATGATCATGTTAAGTAATTTTTCAATAAAGATGATGTATTTCCCATTTTAAGTTGTTATGTAATGTAAATAATTCCCAAATACACCATACTTATTGAACTTTTGGGGTTTTTTATTTATACCTTTATGTAATAAATCATAAATTAATATTTAATAAAGAGAAGGGTTGGCATAATATCAAAAAAAAAAAGTTAGCAATGTCTCATATCATAATCGGCCACTAGAATCATCATTTCATGTCATATAACCTCTTTATGGTACCTAGGTTCACTTACAAAAATCCCCCATCATAGGCTTTCTCATAGGAAAAGTTACAGTGTACGAGTTCCAAAAACATAGGATACCCTCTAAAGATATCCACCACCCACCGATGGTCTCCCCTCTATAAAGAGAGTCCCTAATGCCACAGAATTTAACATCAAGATGCTAAACCTAAAGAATCATCTCAAGAAGAGAGGATAACAACTGAATTTTTATCAAAACAACAGTGTTCACATCCTTTTGGACTTTCAAATGCTACTATTCAAAGATATACACCATATTATACTCTTTTAATGATTCTTTCATGGCCTGGTTTGGAAGCTTCCTACTCAATGTAGTAGCAATTACATTCCCTTTACTAGGGGTGTAGGAAATGTCAAAACCAAAAGACAATAGGTATTCCACCCAATGTATCTATATAATATTAAAATATTTTTGAGAAAAGATATAACTCAATCTTTTGTAATCATAATAGATGGTAAAATGTTCATTGAAAAGGTAAAATATCTAACTCTTAAGAGAATGAATCACTACTGTGATCTCAATATCATGGATCGGATAATTATTTTCATGTGGCCTAATTTTCATGGAACCATAGGATACCACATGATCACCCTACATAACAATTTATTCTAAACCTAAAACTGATGCATCATAAAAGACTACATATCCCAACCCAACCACTGAAAGATTCAACACTTGAGAAGAAAACAAAATTCATTTCAACTCAACAAAAGAACTCTGAAATTTATAATCCCACTTGAACTTAAATCCTTTTTTGAGTAAGAGTGGTTATCAAAGAATATAGCTTTGAAAAATATCTGATGAACTCGTGGTAATACCCCATCAATCCTAAGAAACTTTGAATCTCAAAAACATTACACAGTTGATCCCATGTCATAACATCATCAACATTCTTAAGATCAACTAAAATACCATGTTATAAGACCACATGTCCGAATAACTTCACTTCTTGAATCTAGAAATTACATTTTTAAAGATTCATGTAATGTTGGTTATTTCTTAAGATTTTCAAAACTGATCTCAAATGACATACATGATCCTCCTCATTTTTATAGTAAACAAAGATGTTATCTAAAAATACTACCATGAACAAGTTGAGGTAATCATGGAATATCCTATTCATCAATGCTATAAAAACTATAGAGGCATTAGACCGATCAAAATTCATAACAAGGTACTTGTAATGGATATACCTACTTCTAAATGTAGTCTTATAAATTTCATCTTATTTAAATATAAACTGGTGATAACCAAACTAAAGATTAATCCTTGAGAACCACTTTGCGCATTTCAAAAGATCAAAACCTATTACCAATCCATGGAAATAGATAATTTTTATTTACTATAACTTGATTGAGTTTTTAGTAATCTATACATAGGAGAAGTGTTCCATCATTATTCTTCACAAAGAGAACAGGTGTTTTCCAAGGTGACACACTCAGCTTTATAAATATTTTCTCCAATAGATTATCTAATTGGGACTTTAACTCTTTCAACCTTACCAATTCTATATATTAATAATTTGTCGACACTGGATGAGTTCCATGTACTAAATTTATAGAGAAATACACCTCTCTTACTGATGAAAAACTAGAAAATTTAGCTAAAAAATGTCTAAAAACTCAAAGACAACTAGAGGGATATCATCACTGAAATATTTTCACTCTAAGTCAAAAGAAAACATCAATATTACCCTACCCAACTCTATAAAATAAGGTCTAAATATACTCAACCTAAGGTCTAATTCCTCTTTATAAACAAATCATAGCCCTATCAGGAGTAGTAAAGGATACCCCCTGAAGGTAACATTCAATTTGGGCCTCTTGAGAAATTATCCAATCCATCCCAAAAATAATATCAATAGGTTTCATGTTGAGAACCAGAAAATTACAATAAAGATAAATCTTTGATAAAGAGAAAGCACAAGAGGTACATTGAAGACCCTGCTCTCATTCTGTTCTAAGATGTGTAATAATATTCATCACATAAGACAAAAGCTTCATAGGAAGATTTAGTAGTTTCAAAATATGAGTCAATATAAACGAGTGACATACACCAGTATAAAATAAATAATTAACTAAAGTTTAAGATATAGTTATGGTAGCTTTCAGTGTCATAAGACCCACATCAGTTTCCTCTATAAACTCTTCCACTGCGTGAAGAAGCTTCATTTCAGATGTTTGTGGCTAGGACCCCTTTGTTCTTAAAGATTCTGATTTCAAAAAAGTAATTTTAGGTGTTTATGATCTAGTTACACTATGTAGTGTATAAAGTATATGTAAAAACTTCTAAAAGTTACTTGACTATCCATATGAACTATAGATCTTGGGTTCCTTAGGGAAAACTCATTTCGAATTCCCAAACTTTTCACATTGAAAGCAAGTCAAAGGGCCTTTATTAGGTACCTCAGGAGGTTTGGATGATGCTTTCTATCTAGAACCACCATGATACTCATCATGATTTCTCTTTCCTTTAAAGTAACTAAAACTACTACCACTAGAATAAAAAGGAACTTCCGTCAATCCTGACTTTTCGGCCAGGTCGAGATCATCCATCAATGCTTTATCCAACATGTCAACAGAAGATGTGAGATTTAGCATTAAAACCTAGGATCAAATATTATCATGAAGACCCATCTCAAACCTTAGATCTTTTAGTTTCTCATTTTTCACTACCTCAGGATCAAACTAAAAAATCTCAACAAAACAGTTCATATACCATCTCACAGTCCTATCACCTTAAAGGAGGCTAAGAAACTCCGTGGATTTTTCCAAGACCAAAGATTCTAGATAGAACAGGTTCATGAAAATAACTCTAAATTATTTACACTCCAAGCCCTAATGATTCTTCATCATAACCATCTAGTCCCACCATCTCCTGTTAGGTAACTCAAGATTGAAGGTAGCATATTTCAATTTAATATAATCAAGTTTTTCTAAGAACTCAAAAAGAATATATATCTTTTTCAACCAATCACTATCCTCTTGAGGATCATTAGAGACATAAAAATCTAGTGACTTATAGAGAACAAAAAATTAAGCATGATTCTGAGATCCATCCCTTTGAGGTTTCACTATGATAGAATGAATGGGAATGGGTGTTGGTACATGTCCTAGATCTTGGATAGCACACACCATTATCTCAACTGGATTCTATTAAACTAGAAGATTATCTCATTGTGGTTCACCATCATCATCATCCTAAGGCTTATTCAAACATATTCTCAGAGGAATGATGCTAAAAAACATCAATAAACTACACTAAAACATTAGTAATGATGCACATATCAAGGATAATGTAATAGTCAGTTCCATTAGGCAGAATTAAAGATTGGTATTTCATAAAAATCAAATAAAAGTTAAGTATAATACTAGAATAATATCATGTCTTTCCTCAAATACACTTTTCCCAAACACCCATGGAGACTTAAGGCTTGTTATAGTGAGATATGGTCAAGAACTCACTCATAAATACCACCCAAGTATTAAAAATCCTACTTCTTATCATCAGGAAAACCCAAACCATATACATACATCAACAAAATATGCACAACCATCCTTTGGTACTACTTTTTCATGAACCAACCTTGATACTCTGGTACATTGATACCTGAGATGGCTCTAACATGGACTAGAAGGTGTTATAGATCCCCATGGGTTGGATACTAGCACCTAGAATCATACAAGAAACTCAAGGGAATTATTTTTCCAAAAAATAGTGGAAGATGAAAAATAAAATCCAATATGTTAAACACTCCTCAAGGAGAAAGTACCAGAATCAAACAGGTAAAAAAAACCCAAAATATTATATCATCAATAAAAAACATCTACCAAGATAAAATTTTATACATATCCAAAGTAATAGGTGGATACCATCTCCACTGGTCACCTCCATCACTCTGGGTCACAAGGATTAAGAACATACACCACCTCCAAGTGGTTCTTTCCCTTTTCTTGGACCTAGAAAAAAAAATATACAGACACCTAAAAAATGTAGGGTTTGAGTTAAACATCCTAATAGGGTCTCAAAAAGTGTTCCATAAATAATACCATAAAAATAAACCATTTATGTTTTCAATTTAAATGAAAAAGGGTATGCTATGGAATTTACACATTTTTAACAAAACATACACTCAAATCAAAAAGATGGTAGTTATATCAAACAAGATTAAATAAATATTTTTTTATAAAATATTTATATAAAATAATTAGCATGAATAAAAAAGATCAAAATTAATGAAATGTAATAACAAAATAAAAATATATCATAACACCATGTAATAATCCCTACAGTGCATTAGTTTTAGAAAATAGGATCGTCACACTGCTCAATCAGTGATATCGGCTCAAAGTGTGCACATGTCGCTCAACTCAGGTCATTGGTACTTAACTCTCCATTAGGGTAATCATAAAAAAGTAATTTTATATCATTTTTGTAATAATAAATCCATTTCTATGGGGTCAGATCCTAGAGTGTTTGTCCAAATTATCCCTTAACTACCCAGGCTCACATGTGCTTCAATCAATCAATCAATCAATCCTAGAAAATTCAATAATTTTAAATCAATTCAAAGTATAGATGCCTAATTTTTGTTTTCAACATTCCTTTCTCATTTCAAAACCAAATCATAGGTTTAAATCAATTCATAAATTTTCAAATCATCTTTCAATTTAATCCATTTATATCATGGTTCAACATAAAATAATTCTTTCAATTCAAATTCTAAATCAATCCATCAATTTTTCTCAAATGCACACAACAATTTCAATTCCATTGAGATTGGGGATTTTCCAAAAAAAAATTGCCCTTTTCAAAATCAAACATAAATCATCTCAAATTAAGGTTTTTAAATCATTTAAAATAATTTCAAATAAATCAAAAAAATAAAGGTTTTAATTAAAGGGTAAATATTTATAGATCCACCTACCACATTTATGATATCAAAAAATCAAACACTTGAAATGGGAGTGTCAGTACAGAGTCGAAGGCACAGAATATCGAGAAGGAATAATCCCTATAATCAAAAGTACAAAGAAACAACAACTAGATCCATCAATATCATGATGATACATCACTCTCAGAGAAAGAGATGATTAAAATAGAGGATTTCAAATTAAGGAGATATCTCTAACCAGAGATGGATCAAACACTTTATACAGAGCTTTGATCTAAGAAGAATGGAGGTTGGAGGAGCCAAAACATCTCTTGGGAGACTTGAAAACCCAAAAAATAAAGTGATTCTCAAAAGTAAGTTGGAATTTAAAATAACCTGGGAAATTTATGTCTATAAAAACACCGGCGACATCAAAGCCCCCCATGGCCACAGTACATAAGGGTAAAAATACCCATGACCATAGTGTTACCCCCCTAGACCATGTCATAACCTCTCCTGGTTAGTCGGCCTCCTGAAAACAGACACATATCTCACCCGGATATTCTTCACTTTGGGTAAGACCAAATCACATCTCATACACCATTCCATAGTTATGCCTATATAGGCATTAGTACCCCAAATGCCTCCCTGGGGATCTATACCACAACTGACTCCTTGCGCCATAAGGGAGCCAAAATAGAAGAACTGACAAAATCTAACTCTCGAAGACTATGCTACAACCTCTCCCTATCATACGGCCTCTTGAAAAAACACTATGGACTTTTCCTAGAACTGATTCACCCAAGGTGAGACTACGGAATAGCCCATACACTGCACCGTAACTATGCCTATATATGTAGTAGAACCCCAAACTCACCCCTAAGGCTCCATGCCATATCCAACTCCCCATATTGCAAGGGAGTCCAAAATAGAATAACCAACCAAATATGACCCTTGGACCCTTATATCGTAGCATCATCCTCCACACTACATCTAGGACTCTCCATGCCATAGCCCCTACACCATGGCATAGCTCCCGGATGAATACCATCGTTTTTCTCTAAAATTCCAAAAGACCTAGAAATGAATCCAAAAAAATGGAAAACAAGGAAATGAAAAAATAATTAACTAATAAAATGGTAAAAAGATGCTACAAGACAATTATAGAGGTTTTTAATAAACCTTTAAAATATGTGTGGTGATGGAGGACATAGGCTGATGCAAAGTACCAGTAGGGAATCTGTTACCCCGTATCAGTTTGGAAGTTGGAGTTCAACTGGTCGTACCTCTATCAGAGTAGATGACGAGGTGATTTAGAATAAGAGCATCCATATCAGTATAGTAGTACAATATAGGGAACTTATATAGTATCTAAAGGTAGATGGATAGGTTAGCTACATGTAGTTCAGCTTACACATGTGAGTAGTGAGGTTGGTCCATCCCCTGTATGGGGTATAATTCATGTATATTTTATGATTTCTACTGATTTGTTTAATATAATAGATTTATATTCTTATACATCTTCTATAATTATGAATGTTTTGGGTCTAATAAGGAAGTTATTTTGTGGGGTCATGTCGATCAACATGCTATTAGGGGTGTTATTGGAGATCATATATCTTTGTAAGTGGTGTTCCCTTAGGTTTAGTGAGTACCATTTCCTTTGGGATCAGTATGCGCTTTAGATTTCAAGTTTTTAACTAATACTGGGTATGGATTCGTTGGTTTCGTATCAAGATAAAATTGGTTGTTACTATAGGATAGTAACCTTCATGTATCTTGAAGGTAACATTTATGCTCATCATAGATAATGGGATATCCAGATAGACCATGAAGAGCCAGTTCTTTAGCAATTGGGTGAGCTCACAGACTAAGTTGTGAGTATTTTTCTAGATGATGAGGGAGTGGAGAATGATTTATTCCCTTCATTATTTTCTTAGTTCTAGGATATGTTTCATTAGTAGTTATCAAGTTTTCCACTTGAGAGAGGTTGAGTTCATGATTGAGTTTATGCTAGTAGATGAGCTAGTTTCTATTCCACCTTATAGAATGGAAATGGTAGAACATCAGGAGATTACGGATCTATTGGAGGATTTTAAGAATAAATTAGTAATTAATCCTATTATATCACCTTTGGTTTTTCCAATTTTTATTACTAAAAAGGTTGATGAAATGTTTCATTTACATTTTGATTACCAAAAGATGAACTAGGTGATGATTAAGAACGGGTATCCTCTATCGTGCATCGATGATCTTTTTTACTAATTAAGGGTTTCTTGTGTATTATCCAATATTGATCTGAGATTAGGGTATCATAATTTGAGGGTGATTCCTTTAGATATAACACAAACTTATTTCATAATTAGGTATGGATTTTATGAGTTCATTATGATACCGTTCAGGTCGAAAAAATATTCTATTGTGTTTATCAACTTGATAAACTAAAATTATCACCCAAACTTGAATCAATTTTTGTTTTTTTATGTTGATGACATATTGGTGTACTCCTAGACTCTGGAAGATTGTGAAAAATATATTGACATCATATTGAGTACACTGAGAGAGAATCAGTTATGTTGAGCATGGTGTCTCATTTGTTCTCAATAAGATGTCTATAAGGTGTGAATTGTCAATATGTGTATGGAATGGTACTGATGGAAGTTGTGATGGTGATTGAAGTGGTAATGGTTAAATTAATGTTGCTGACTCATTTAATAACCCACTTTGATTATCAAGATGTTCCACATCCAATGGCACTTCGATAATTACTATTCAACATTGGATGACAAGTTTGAACATTCTCCATAATAAATCAGACAATTGATTATCTGATAATCAAAGTTCCACGACATGTTTTTAAAGGATAACACATCACTCGCAACAAGATTACCCTGCATTATGCTTTAAATACATGAGGTGAAGTAGAACCCACAAATTATCCTTTATTGATTTAAAAAAGCTTAATGAAGAGGTTTGGAATTCATGATTCAAATCTTAAGGAAGAATGATGATGTTTTGAAGGAAAATAGTAAACAATAAGAGATAATAAAGAAAGGGATTGGTATTAAATATGGTATATCATCTTGGTTATAATAGGTTTTTAACAAAGTATATTTTGTTTTATTCCTTTTTTAAAAATATGGTCCACCTTACAAGGCCAGTCGAGGACCTCAGCCTT
Organism: Viscum album; assembly: GCA_963277665.1. Classification (NCBI taxonomy): domain Eukaryota; kingdom Viridiplantae; phylum Streptophyta; class Magnoliopsida; order Santalales; family Viscaceae; genus Viscum; species Viscum album. The sequence continues at coordinate 1,398,498,373 of OY728119.1, forward strand.
AGGCACATGTGGGACCTGAGGGTCATTCACACCTAAGGGAAGCCTCAAGGCTAGCCCCAAAAGTGTTCGTAGGGCATACGAGCTAGTTATAAGCCCACAGGAGCACGCATGGTGATCAACCAGTGCGGTTAAGTGTGCATAGTGGGTGCCAGGAGCACACCTGAGGAGGAAAGAGTGGGAGCCGAAGCGCACCTGCAAAACACCAGTGCAGGGTGGCACCGAGAGAGGGGGAAGAAGAATTCTGAGCTGAGATTTCTACGACTTGTCATTTAAAGAAGCCACAACCCATGGAACGTTTTTATGTGAGACAAGTTTTTAAAAACAGGGACGCAATCTCAACTATCTGATATGATCGCAATATGATCTCATCCATTGATCCCTTAGTGACACACGGTCTACTGTCCAATCATCACACTCTCGATTCAGCGCATCACGGTCGTCTGATCTCTTCCATTGAGGTTTTCTTCAACCTTCGAACACCTGATATTCTTATGTGAACCAGGGATCAAACCAGAACACCAAACTCACCACTCCAACCACCGTTTAATCCACTGAGGATCTTATCAAGATCACCTGAGCATAATAAAGTCCATGAATGCAATTTCATTTGCATGCATGCATGAAACTGAAGATCATGTGTGGCTGAAGCAATCGAAGGTATGAGACTATTTCATTCCACTAGATTCCACAATTATAATCCTTGCATGAATTCTTAAATTCATTCACATGATGTTTTCTCATGAAATAAGGAGTCCACAATGAAGAGAAAATAACAGAGAGATATGCGGGATATCTCATCTGTGTTTGAAATATTCAATGTTGAAGATCTTATACGTTCAAATCATCAATCCTCTCAGCATATCTCACAAGATTTAAATGTGTGGAAATGTTGATCTTAACCTATAAATAGACAAGCTTGAAGACAGATAGGGGATGTCATTCAAATACCCAAGAGACCTTTTTTCTTATAAGCAGAGCACCTCTATTTATAATTTTCAAAGGACAAGAAGAGTTTTTCGCGTAGCCTTGCTATGTGAAGAAGAAGATAGACATTTATGACCTTTGAAAAGTGCTACTCACTCTCCAAGTGTCTCACAAAGAAGAGATCTCATGTATCCCTTGCCCGAAGGAGAGTCGTGCATCTCTTGCACAAAGGAGTCCCACGTAGACCTTTCCTGAAGAGAAGAACTGTGAACCCCCTAGTTTTCAAAAGAACTTGCACCTCTGTATGATTTTACCCACAATCACATGATAGGTTCTTTGAACCCTAGTTGTTTCATTGTGAGGAGTAGCCCATGGGTAAAACAACTGATGTATATGCACCCTTGTTGTGCTCTTGCGAAGACAGAACCAAGAACCATTCATGGTTCTATGAAGAAGAACTCGTGATCCCATAAGGTTTCATGAAGAGAGTGAGAACACCCTTCTATCTACATGATATACATACACTATTTTTTAGGGGGTTTGTGTTTAGTGAAAAAGGAGATTGTATGTTGATGGGAAGAACCTGTTTTCATGCCTTTATATGCATGATTTAAAGAGGCCAAAGTCTGTGTGTGCATACTAAGAGGAAAATAATAGGTTGGTAGTGTGAAAGAGTGAAAATACTCAAAGTAGAGAACACTTTATATTGAGAAGAATAACCCACGCATAACCTTGTTATACCCATTTGGGTTGTTTGGTCAAGAAAAAGAAAGTATTGTGTGTGAAAATAAAAGTGGAGAATTCATGCATGATGCACATGAAAATCATGTGAATGAGTTGAGACACCCGATTGTGAAAGAACAAGCCAAACATTGAACTGAACCCATTCGGGTTTGAAGTGAACACAATAATAACACACTTACATTGAATCCAAACTAAAAATAAAAGGTGTGCATGTGAAAAGAACCAAAAGGAAATAAAGGGAAGATAATAAGTTGTGTGTGCATGGAAAGAACTATACACATTGGGGTTTTCACACTAGAGAGAAAAATTAAATTGTGCATGCACTCTTTCATGATCATGCACACATGAAGGTATTTAAAGAAATAACCATAATCACATGCACGTATGAAAATATTGAGACTGTAGCCGGGTATAATTACTAAAGATATTATATAACTGAGTTGACAGTGTCTGACAATCCAAGAAGGAAGAAATAGATGATATTGTGCATAATCATTATTTCATTCTTGAAGAGGTTGTGTACACCATTTTCAAACACATTATTGAGTCCAAGTATTCATTAGAAGAAGAAATAATTTCCTGATCATTGCTAAACTGAGGACTAGTCAGAAAAATGATCAGAGTTATTGAGAAAATCCAAAATACCTTACCAAAGGTTGATGAAGATTATTGAAGAGATACATAGGAAAGTTTGATTCAGCAAGGCTGTGTGGGAAGATCATAATATCAATACAAATTGAATTAAAATAGAACAAATAAGTAAGTTGATCATGTGACTCGAGAACTAGAAGACCCCTGTGAGATTCATAGAGGAGAAGAAGTCTTCGGTGGGACTTTGAAGAAAGCCAGTGGGACTCTGGTAACACTATGGGAAGCCTTATAAAGAACCACTTATGGGACTCAGGAGAGATACAATGAGACTCTATATCGACCATTGTAATTGATAATAAGATTATAGTGGATAATCTGTGTTGGGGAGAATAACCAACATAGCAAAGAGTAGGTATTTGAACCAAACCTTGTAAATCCTTGTGTTCAATGCCTTTACATTTATAGCATCATTCAAGGTAAGGCTGAGAGACACAAGAATAGAGGATTGAGGATTTAACTAGCCATATAGGTTTAACTGAAAAGGATAAATTAGTGAAAATATATAAAGGGGTCACTGATTCACCCCCTCCTCCTCTCAGCGATTCATACTAATCTGGGCACTTTAATTGGTATCAAATGGAGGTTACCACTAAGATATTTAAGGGAGTCTTTATGAAGTGAAGATTTCAGGAAATGAGTGAGAAACCTCAAATGGATATTTCTTCCAAGACTCAGAAAAATAGAAAGAAGAAACAAAAAAGGAATATGAAGAATAATCTTACTGCTAATGGGGAGACACCTTCTATTGAAGGTAATCTGAAAGGTACAAAATGTGATAATTATTTTATTATTATGACTCTTTTGATGAATCTTATTCAAGATATTATTATGATAAATCAATTAGTGATCTTCAAACTGCACTCAAATAGAATCTAAAGAAAGTCCCTAGAGAAGTGTAAAGACACATTGCTGCAAGCATTAGTGCTCTTCAAGATGAATAATTACTGTTGGAAGAAGAAGCTAATTCTATGGAAGAATCATTGGCTAAAAGGGTTGGAATATCCAACACTCTCAAAAAACTAGTGAAAGAAAAGTAATAAACAATTTCTATTTGAAATGAAATACATGCTCAAGTTACTAAAGAATTTTAGGGAAGTATTTGTGAGGAATAATTCTTTGAGATTGTAATTGTAGAAGCTTTCTATTCATTTAAAAAGTTTCACAAAGTTTCTATGGTTTTCAAAGCTGCTCAGCTAAAAGAAAAGGCTAACAAAGTAAAGGATATTGACATCTCTTTGCAAGAATTGAGAAATATTCATGAATATCAAATGTTAAATCTAAAGGAAAATTAATAAAGTAAGATTATATTAGTTTTGTATGAGAAGAACTCCATCAACATGAAGTATTTAGAGATGGAGGTGAAATTGAAGAATCAACAATCACTTCAAGCTGGAACTTCCCAAACAGCTAAAAGAATAGATTCTACCACACAAGTTTTCATTGAGGAATATGATTCCAAGAGGAATATCAAATCATCCTCTAATAAAATGTAAACATCCTCCAAGAATAAGGTATCCCATAAACTAGTTATTTTTGTTCCTACTAATACAATTTCATCTGTAAGTACAGGTTTAAAGATAAAAGGTGGGAAGATGTGCATTGATAAAATGTTGATACATCCATAAAAAATTCAATGATATATGCTGGGATTATTAAGAACAACAACTCCCAAATGGATGCTCCAAATAAATAAATACAATTCCATAAACAACAAAGCACTAAATTTATCCATTAAGATACTACAAGAAAAAGAAGAATATTTATTGGTTATTATTGGTGTTTCTGGAAGTTTGGGAATCAGTATAATGATTGTTGGAATAACGTGTCAGCATGTGAAAATTATGGAAGCCTACATTTAGGAAAATTATATGTGAAGAAATAAATAAAAGGAAAAAAACATAGATTAAGAAGAATCTATCTATCAAGAACAGATTTAAATATCCTGAAGGCTTCTGTGATAATTGCAACAGAAGTGGTCACAGTTATGATGAGTGCTGGTTTAGTCCTACCATGCCTCATGCATATGTTGATAAGAATTATAGACCACAACAAAGAAAAGATAAATAAAAAAGAGTTGAAAAGTATTTCATTGGGAATATGAAAAATAATCAAGTCAAGAAACCAGTGAAATAAATTATTCCCAAGGAGAAGTTCAAGACGGATTCCAATAATGTCATCTCAACCAAGAAAAGATGCTTCTAATGTGAAAAGAAATTTCATACCATGGATTACTACAAACAATAAATGGAAATAAATGGAATTAAACTAAAAATAAAAAGATATTCAATACAAAAGAAGATGGGATTGACTGAACACATTCCTGAAGAAAACCATGATAAGTTTCCTAATAAAGGTAACTTGAAAACATTTAAAAATCCATGTGGAAGCTCCAAACTATAATATGTTAATAAGTAGTGTTTATTTATTTGTCCCAATAAATTATAAATAGCTATAAAACTACAAAGTATATAAGATTAAGTACTAGCTAAAGCAAAGGCAAAGGGGAAACAGGTCATTCCACATGAAGGAGAATTCGAATTTCATGAGAGGTTGTAAACACATGACACCTTAAGTGTCTCACAACTATTATGTGGAAGGGGAAATAAGGCTGGAAATCATGCCAAAAAATGTATAAATATTTTACCATGTTAAATGGAGATGATTAAAATTGAAAAAAAAAAGAACAAGTGGAAGCTACTTCACTACTGGCAGAAGTAAAGATAGATAATCCACACAAGTTGAAGGTGAATGGAAGTAGAGGGTACATGCAGAAAATGAAAGATAAAAATTTCTAATGGAGAGGAAACAGCAGCATGAAGAGTACTAGACACTTTAGAGCTGCAAAGAAATGAGTTCTTGGGTTGAGATAAAATTCTCAACCTCGATGCTTCTATTAAGAATCTCATAAGTGTTCCATCTTATTCCCTTATATTTTTGTTATATACATGTGCTTACATTTTAGGGAATTAAAGTTGAAGGTCATACTCAATATTAAAATTTGATGATAAAGGTGGATAACTACAAGTTGGACTCATTATTATTGATTTGATAATTACTTGAAGTAATCCATAGTGGAAGATTATCAACATTCATATCTTCAATCTTACCAGATGATATTCTCCACCATGGTAATTCAAAGGGAGTTTACCCCTTAAGGGGGAGAAAATATGAAGGAGATGATATCAAGGATTACTTCATAACAAATCTTGAATTTCATATCATCTCAGGAAGTTGAAACTGAGGTATTCCAATCACACTTCCATCCCTTATTCTTAATTGTATTTATCATATGAATTAAGGGGGAGTGCTTGATTGATTAAAAGATGGGATTAAATAGGTAGCTTTATCTTTGAACATTAAACTTTTTAATATTTTTGGTAAATTATGTGCATGATTTAGCATTTCCATGATAAATCTGATTATCTCCAATACCTTGGTTAATAATTGAACCATTCTAAGCATGATATCACATGTATGGTTTTTTATGGACACCATTGAAAACCTTGGTCATATATCTCTTGTTTTATACACTAGGTTATCCCAAGTAGACTTAATGTTGTTTAACTAAAGGCTCTTTGCTAAGTGATCCCTGTGACATCATCCCTCTGAAAAATATTCAATACGTTATTCTTTAAAGGGAGGAGAACATGTTTTTAAACAGACCCCACTAAACCTTTACATTTGGTTACCAAAAAGGGGGAGAAAATATTAGCACACATATTGATCCATTCAAAGTGTTATTAAGTAATATTGACAACAAAATACAAAGGGGGATATTTTTAAGCATGGTGTTGAATTTTTGTCAATAAGATGTCTATAAGGTATCAATTGTCAACATGTGTATGGAAAGGTAGTGATAGAAGCTGTAATGATGATTGAAGTGGTGATGCTTAAAGTAATGTTGATGACACATTGAAGAACAAACTTTGATTATGAAGATGTTCTATAGCCAATGGAACATGTAGAATTACTATTTAACATTGGAGAACATGTTTGGTCATTCTACATAATAAATCAGATGATTGATGAGATGATCTTCAAAGTTCCAAGACATGTGTTTAAAAGATAACACATTACTCCCAAAAATATTACCGTGCATTATGATTTAAATTCATGAGGTAAAGTAAAACCCACACATCATCCTTGATTGATTCAAAGAATCTTAATAAAGAGGTTTTGAATTCATGATCCAAACCTTAAGGAAGAATGATGATGTTTTGAAGGAAAAGAGTAAACAAGAAAAGATGATGAAGAAGGGGCTTGGTATTTAAAGATGGCATATCATCTTGGTTATAATTTATTTTTAACAAGGTATATTTTGTTTTATACCTTTCCCAAAAATATGGACCACCTTACAAGGATAGTTGAGGACCTCAACCTTAGGCACATACGGGACCCGAGGGTCAACCACACCTAAGGTAAGCCTCAAGGCCAGCCCCTCAAGTGGTCGTTGGGAAAGCAGATTGTGTATAAGCCCGTAGGAGCACGCATGGTGATCAACCCATGCGGCTGGGTGTGAATAATGGGTGTTAGGAGAGCTCCCGATGAGGCAAGAGTGGGCATAGAAGATCACCCGTAGAACACCGATGTGGGGCGGCACCGAGAGAGGGGGAAGGATAATTCGGAGCTGAGATTATTGTGGCTTATTATTTAAAGAAGCCGCAAACTATGACACATTTCGATGTGGGAAAAGTTTTTAAGAAAATGGATGCAATCTCTACCATCTGATCTGATTGTGATATGATCTTGGTCATTGATCCCTCAGTGACACACAGTCTACCGTTCGATCATCATGCTCTCGATCCAGTGAATTATGGTCGTCCGATCTCCTCCACCGAGGTTGTCTTCAACCTCTAGACACCCAAGATTCTCTAGTGAACTAGGGATCAAACCAGAACACCCAAATCACCACTCCATCCACCGTTTGAGCCACTAAGGATCTTGTCTAGATCTTATGAGCATAACAAAGTCCATGAATGAAATTCTATTTTCATGCATGCATGAAATCAAATATCCCTTATGGATGAAGCAACTGAAGGTGTGAAGCCACGTCATGCTGTTGGATTTGGTGGCCTAGAACCAACTACTTTGTACTTTATTCATTAATAAATACCTTATCACATCTTGATTGTTCTTCTATGTGACAATGCATGAGATAATTTCCTAAGGATAACTGTTTCATTAAAGGGTCATAGCAGATCCTTACTATGATGATAACCCAGAAGTGTCATAACACTATTCTTGAATATATGTTCTATAGACGGATGATATTATTTGAGGAACACAAATAATACAGGCCATTAGGGGTGAGGACTCATAAAACATTGAGGCACCTTCTCATGGTGTGTCCCCTTGGTATTATCCAGGAGGATATTATGAGAATGAGACCCGCTAGTAGGAAATCCAAATTTCATAGTGTCATTGGATGTTCCTATCTACAAACATGTGTATTGGTCCTTAGACTTTAAGTTTATTATTAATTAGTATTAAAACTCATGCACTTAGATATATTGATGAAAACTATGATGATACACTGTTCGCAGTGAGATAGGATATGTTTGGTGCATCACGAGTAATACTGCATTAATAGATAATGCGAGAAAGGATTTGTCCCTTCTGTTCCATAATGGAAGTAGATATCTAAGGCCCTTTCATGGAATTGATATAACCTAAATAAATCCATGGCCATGGTAAGGAATGGTAGAGTTCAAATCTTGGAATTCAAAGAAATAATGATCGATCACATGGCTTGACAGCACTAGCATGCAACCCACATTATTCGATATATCGAGACAAAGGGATTACATTACACGGTAAGCATTCGTAGGAGGTAACACGTCATTGTGGAGTTAACTTATTTCTCGATGGGTGCCTTGACGTTTTTTTAGATAATAACCTTGGACTTTAGGTATGCTCTACCTAATTCCACTGAGAAAGAGGCCAAGAGGGCCACACACTAAGTGTTTCCAAGTATCTCAGTTAAATATTAATTTAACAAGTTGAATAAAGATTATTCCCGATTGTGTTTTAATAATTATTCAAGGATGTCTGATCGCATTTATTTCAACACAAGTTATTTGAGAGAATAAATTGTGGGTGAAATAATATATTTATTAGTGAGTAATGTAGTGATATTTATTTGAGAAATAAATAGCCATTATTAAAGGCCTAATTAATGTGGTGGAGTAAATAAAGAGAATAGAAAAACAAAAGTACATGTCTTATATATTAATATACACACCATATATTTTTTTCTAGGAATTAATGATAAATAATATTATATATTTAATTAAATAATATTAGGTGTAATTTTTTGGGTGCATGTCAAGTAATAATAATATTTAACTGTTATTATTGGACATGGGGTATTACTAAGAATTAAATGAAATGAATAAATGATTTCAGTTAATTAATTAATTTTATTGTTCTAAATAATTAAAATCCCAATTATATAATTCTCATAAGCCTAGACATTTTTAATGGTGGTGCAAAATGTATTTATAAAAATCTCTCAAGCCAAGAGAGAATTCTTTTCTTCCAAGAAGGCTCTCAAGATACGAGAGAGAGATCCTCCACCACCGGATCAAGGCAATCGAAGGCGGACATTGAAAGTGAAGGCTCTTCCACACTAGCACCCAGAGATCCCTTTGGAAATGTCTAGAGATATGTGGAGCACGTGTGGATCACCGGTAGAAGAATCATACACTTAGATTATATGACGAAACAACTGATCACATTGGATCGTGACTAGAAACATCAACAAAGATATAATTCCATCAAGGTAATTCTTGTCTTTTAATTAAATTAATTATCACCAACATATGATGATCCTCTCTATGGTTCTGGGACTCCCTTATTTTCTTTCGTTCTTCTTTCTATTCTAAAGATCTAGCATTTTATTATCATGACGGATCTCGGATTAAACGTCATTAACGGAAAAAATTAAAGTTAGGTAAACAACACCAACGTGCTTCCGCTATGCCCAGAAACTACAAGTGGTATCAGAGCGGTCATATCATTGATTATAATTATTTAGTTTTTTTTATGATTTACGCATTTAATAATTTAGTTATTTCAATTCAATTTAATCATTCTGGAAATCTAAATCTCAAGATCTGTTCCTCCTCTCTCGTTTCTCATTCACCTTATAGAAATGAATTTTTTATTTTAATTTTTTATTAAAATAAAACAAAGGATCTCATCTGGAGGTGAAAAATGTTCCTAGCCATACAACACCAGACTACATAGCGTGTATTCGACTATAAACACCATGTAGTCTAGGTTCCATGCATCGGGACAGTTTGCTAAACCAGGTCGTGTCTTTGGATCCTATCTAAGCCTTTAAGACTCAATGTGTTAACCAAGAACATGTGGAACATGGTTTCTGGATTACACGTCGTGTGTCCCATTGAACATGGTGTGTAGTCCCTTTGGGTTTGGGTAGGACCATGTACCCCGTACACGGCTTGCCCTACGGAAAACTGTGTAACGCGGATACTACATGGAGCGTGTCCACTGAATATGCCATGTACTCTGAATATTTCTAAATTACATTTACATGCCATGTCCCCAATCATGTACTTCAGATGGATGGTGAACAAAATTACACGTCGTGTAGTCGAAACTACACATCGTGTACTCATCCGAATTACATAGATTTATTAAAATTTATTATTATATTATAAAAACCCTTGAGACGTGTACCATAGCGCAGGCATAAAGCTGAGGCACAACATGTTATAGTTGTTTTATATATATGTTTTTAATTTAACATCTGTGTAATGTTCATTTCTACTCACTGGGAAGTTATAAACAGTAATTCAGTGGGTTACCTCCAAGGTATAAGTAACGTACAAAGATAATTTTAAATGCATTTATTTTTTTAAAATTATGATGGATTATAATCTCAAGGAAATTCAGAAAAAGGTTTTAAGATTATAGGATTGATTAATTAAAGATAATTAATTGATTCAAGTGTGATTTATTTTCAACTATAATGATTAAAGAATTGAATGCTAGTTTTATTTATGTATAAATATCATTGCATGTATGGATGATCATGAGATAGACCAAGACCTTTATATGTGAATGGTTTCTTTTAATTTAGTTATTTAAATTTAAATTTTTGGCATGTGAGCCTTCTCCTCGTTAATATGTAGGGACTGCGTCCCCAAGGATTCTTTAATGTAAAACCCCATTTTATCCCTCACCTACGAGTGAGATAAAATCATATGTAATGGATGGAGCACACAAGCTAGTGGAGGTAGCTCAAGTTAGAATCCAAGGTGAAACCAATCCAAGGAGATACAAAGGTGGACAGGTGGAAAGCTATAAACATGAACTCAAAAGGTTTGAGGTGTTTCTCCCCTAGTTCTTGGATTTTTTTATCAACCACTAGATAATCTAACCAATAGAACAAACTCATGATCATACCATTTATTTTATTTCTATCAGTTGCATGGTTTATTTATTGTGCATGTTTTTTCATAATCACACAATAATTAATTAAACAAGCATGCAATATGGAACTAAAATAAGACCATATTATGTGTAAATATTATCTTATACATTGTTAATCAATTAAGTATGTCCCAATTAATATTAAAAAGAATATAATCAAAGATAATAAAATGGAAATTTATGTATAAGGATAAAATCCCTCAAAGAAATATTTAGTTGGTATAGCCTTCCATAATCTTGGTTAGAATCGAACCACAGTTCAAAGTGCTTAACCAACCATAGTTGGGGTGCTTTCAATTATCGGGGAATTATAATTCAAGGTTTTGGGTTGAATTGAATTGATTCACATCAAGGGTTGACTGCCACAGCAGGACTTGGTGTGACCAAGAGGTAAAGGTTGAGGAAACCCAAAATAAAAGGGTTTCAGGATTAGGTTGTCCAATCAGTAGAATAATGAGCTGCGAGTTAATGAAGTTTGTATTTAGAATTCATACCTAAAAACCTTCAAGTTGCTTGACCAACCCTATTTGGGGTAATTCAAAGGGAAATATGGATCCTTTCCACTAGAATATTTAGGCAATGGAATATTCCAAAGTTAATGATGAGGGATATTGGATTTCGATAAAATAGTGGCAGACTAATGAGTATTAATTTATTTATTTGTCTCAGTTTTTATCATAATAAATTACTAAACCTTTTCTAATCTTAATTTGTAGAAATGAAAAGAAAATTAATTCAAGCATATCATTGAAAACCATACTAGATAAAGAAAACCTTCTCACCAACACCAATTTCCAGGAATGGTAGAGGCATTTACGCGTCATCCTTCGCCATGAGTGGAAATTGTATGTGTTGGAAGAACCTATTCCAGTTGCACCTAGAAAAGAGGCCAGTGATGAGGAACTATCTCTCTATATGGAACATATGGATGATTCTATATATGTCCAATGTTTCATGCTATTGTCCATTTCTAATGATCTCTTGAAGAAACATGAAAACATGGACGCATATAGCATGATGTCTCGCCTTAAGGATATCTACCAAGAGAAGGCGAGATATGAGAGATATGATATCTCCAACACTTTGTTTGAAACTAAGCTTGGAGATTCTTTTCTAGCTGGGACTCATGTAGTCAAGATTATTGGCTACATTGAACTCCTAGACATCTTAGGTATTGAGTTCCCAGATGAGTTGCTTACAGATCTCATCATATCATCACTTCCCAAGATCTTCTCTAGATTTATTGTCAACTATAACATGATCAACAATGAGAAGAGTCTATCGAAACTTAGAACCTTAATTCACTAGGTAGATAAGGACATCGGGTGTGAAAAACCTGTATTCCTTATAGTGAATAAGAAAAAGAAGGACAAGGCAAAGGGGCCAAGGACTTATAAATGGTATGAATCCCACAAGCACCATCCCTCCAAGAAGGGGAAGATCCATAGGCAGGGCAAGGAACGGGAGGTGGTATGTTTTGCATGTGGCTAGTAAGGCCACTAGAAGATGAACTACACCCAGAAGTGTGGGGATGCTAAATGTGTGTTCTTTATCAAGTTTAATCTTTCCATTTCTACGCATTGGGTATTAGATATAGGTTTTGGGGCTCATGTATGTTTTCAAATGTAGGAACCAAGTAGATTTATAAATATTTCTAGTGGAGAAGTAGATCTTCGATCTGCCAATGGTGTGATGCTGGCTGCATTATCCATTGGTGATTACCACCTCTCATTGCCAACTGGGATGATTTTGGTTTCACATAACTGTTATTATGTGACTAGTGTTACAAAAAACATAATTTCTATATCATGTTTGGATATTGATGGATTTATTTTCAAGTTTGGAAATAATGGTTTATTTATTTATAAGAACAATGTATGTTATGGTATGGTGCATTTAAATAATGGTATGTATGTATTAAATTATGAAAACCAAGTGTTGGCAATAGATAATAAAACAAACTCACATGACTCATTCATCACCCAGTTGTGGCATCATCGTCTTGGTCATGAAAATGAGAAGCGTTTGACAAAGCTCTGCCAAGATGGATATTTAGACTCTTCTAAGCTAAAACCACTTTATAGGTGTCACTCTTGTTTACAAAGTAAAATGACTAATCTTCCTTTCGGTGGACATGGTGAAAGGGCCACAAAACTTATACGATTAGTGCACATGGATGTGTATGGACCATTTCCAGTAGAAGCTAGAGGTGTATATTCTTAATTCATTACTTTTACTGATGATTTGAGTAGATATTTCTATGTATACTTAATAAGTTATAAGTCAAAATACTTTGATAAATTTAAGGAATTCAAGAAGAGAATCAGATTTTTAATAAGATAAAGAAGCTTCAATCGGATAGAGGTGGAGAATATCTAAACCAAGAGTTCATCGATCTTTTACAGGGGTCTGGGATTCTATCTCATCTAACTCCTCCTTATACACCACAATGGAATGGTGTTAGTTGAAGGAGGAACTGTACCTTGTTGGACATGCTGAGATTGATGATGAGTCATGCAGATCTTCCATTATCCTTTTTGGGATATGCATTACAAACTGTAGCATACACATTAAACTAAGTACCAACTAAGGTGGAAAATATAATTCCCTTCGAGATATGGAATGTAAAGAAACCCATTTTGTCACACACATGTGCATGGGGATGAAAGGCATTTGTTAAGGCCTTCTCAGACAAAAAACTAGCACCCTGGGGCACAAAGTGCATCTTTATAGGATATTCCAAGGAAATGAAAGGATATTACCTATATAACCCTTCAGACAAGAAATTCATTGTTTCCAGACAATCCATCTTTCTTGAGAGGGATCACATCCTTAAAAAGGATAGTGGGAGAAAGATTGAATTCGATGAATTTGATACTCAAGATACATAGGAGTTGGTATAAGAACTAGTTCCACAGGTCCTCATGGAAGAGGTTCCAGAAACACAAGTACTGTGTAGAAGCTCAAGAGAAGTAAGGGAACCAGAGAGATTTGGTTTTTTAGTCACTAAGAATGGTGAATCATTATTGTTGGAAAATGATGAACCTCTCTCCTACAAAGAAGCAGTAGAAAGCTCAGAAGCTGCAAGATGGCTAGAAGCTTTGAATTCTGAGATGGATTCCATGTTTCAGAACCAAGTCTGGGTTCTCGTTGATGATCCAGCTAATGTAAAGAATGTTGGATTTAAATGGGTATTCAAGGTAAATATGGACATGGAAGGTCAATTTAGCACCTATAAAGTATGGATAGTGTCTAAAGGATTCAGACAACATCAAGGAATTGAATATGATTAAACCTTCACACCAGTTTCCATATTTAAATCCATAAGAATCATACATTCCATAGCATCTTACCATGACTATGAGATTTTGAAAATGAATGTCGAGATAGCATTCCTTAACAAGAACCTTCAGAAAGATGTATATATGATACAAACAGAAGGGTTTGTGACACTAGGTGAATCCAAATGGGTTTTCAAGTTGAAGAAATCTATTTATGGATCAAATCAAGCATCCAGGTCATTGAACATTTGATTTGATGAATCCATAAAGGAATTTGGTTTCATTAAGAACGAATGTGATCCATGTGTTTATAAGAGGTTTAATGGGAATTAGGTCTTTATCCTAGTAGTATATGCTGATGACATATTGCTTATTGAAAATGATGTACCAGTCTTACAGTTAGTTAAATACTAGTTGAACAAGTGTTTCTCCATGAAGGACTTAGGTGAAGCAGCCTACATTCTAGGGATCAAGATTGTTCATGATAGATCTAAGAGGATTCTTGGAATAAGTTAGGGTAAAAACATTGACTAGATACTAAAGAGATTTAGTATGGAGCAATTCAAGAGGGTATTGGTTTCACTGTCATATAGCCTACATATTTCTAAGAAAATGTGTCCTCAGACACAACAAGAGAAAGATAGAATGAGTAAGATCCCATACGCTTCGGCTATAGGATCCATCATGTATGTCATGTTATGTACCAAGCTTGATGTTTCCTATGCACTAATAATGGTAGGAAGATATCAAGCAGATCCATGAGAATAGAATTAGACTACTATTAAGAATATCCTTAAGTATCTAAGAAGAACTAAGGATATATTATTGGTGTATGGAGGAGACAAGGAGATTTTCATCAGAGGGTATGCTGATACTGGTTTTCAAACATGTCATAATGATCTGAAGTTTCAATATGGATATCTTTTTTGTCTCAATGGAGGAGTTGTGAGCTGGAAGAGTTCAAACCAACAAGTTTTCACCGATTCTACAGTAGAGTCTAAATATATATCAGCTTCTGATGTAGCCAAGGAAGTCATCCAAATTCGTAAATTTATCTAGGAGCTTGATGTGGTTCCTAGAAGTAAAGATCCTATCACATTTTATTGTGATAATACTACAGCGGTGGCTCTTTCAAAAGAACCAAGGTCACATCAACACACAAAGAATATTCTCTGAAAGTATCACCACTTGAGGGATTTCTATCAAATAGGTGAATTTGTAGTGAGCAGAGTGTCTATGGAAGAGAACATGGCAGACCCCATGAATAAAGGTCTATCTCAGTAGAAGCATGAATATCATGTGAGAGATAGTGCGTTAAAGGTTGTTAGTAGTTGTCTCTAGTCCAAGTGGGAGTCTGTTGGAGTTAGTGTCCTAGAACCAACTACTTTGTACTATATTCATTAATAAATACATTATCACATCTTTATTGTTCTTCTATGTGACAATGCATGCAATAATGACCTATAGATAACTATTGAATTAAAGAGTCATAGCACATCCCTGCTATAATGAGAACTTGAAAGTGCCATAACATTATTCTTGAATATATTTTCTATGGTCGAATGATGTTGTTTGAGGGACACAAATAATACAATCCATTAGTGGTGGGGACACATAAAACTTTGAGGCACCTTCTCATGGTGTGCACCCTTGGTAATATCCATGAGGATATTATGATAACGAGACCCGCCTCTAGAAAATTCACATTTCATAGTGTCATTGGATGTTCCTATATATGGATGTGTGTACTGATCCTTAGACTTTAAGATTATTATTAAAAAGTATTACAACTCACGCACTTAGATGTATTGACAAAAACTGTAATGAAACACTATTCACAGTGAGGTAGGATATGTTGGGTACGTCATGAGTAATACTGCATTAATAGATAATGCGAGAAAGGATGTGTCCCTTTTATTCCATAATGGAAGTAGATATCTCGGGCCCTTTGATGGAATTAATATAGACTAAATAAATCCATGGCCATGGTAAGGAATGGGCGAGTTCAAATTCAGGAAGTCAAAGAAAGAATAATATAGAACATGGGTTGATGTCACTAGCATACAACCCACTTGATTCAAGATATTGAGACCAAGGGATTACATTACATGGTAAGTGTTCGTAGGAGGTGACACATCATTACGACATTAAATTCTTTCTCTATGGGTTCCTTGGCACATTACTAGATGCTAACCTTGAACTTTAGGAAGCCTCCACCTAATGCCACTGAGAAAGAGGCCTAGAGGGTCACATACTAAGTTTGTCCAAGTATCTTAGTTAAATATTAATTTAACATGTTGAATAAAGATTATTCCTGATTGTGGTTTAATAATTATACAAGGATGTCAAATCATATTTTTTTCAACACTAGTTATTCGAGAGAATATATTGTGGGTGAAATAATATATTTATTAGTGATTAATGTAGTGATATTTATTTGAGAAATAAATAGCCATTATTCAAGGTCTAATAAATGTGGTGGAAGAAATAAAGAGAATGTAAAAACAAAAGTATATTCCGTGTATATTAATATATACGTCGTGTATTTTTTTCTAGGAATTTATTAGAAATAATATTATTTATTTAATTAAATAATATTAGGTGTAATTCGTTGGGATCATGTCAACTAATAATAACAGTCAACTTTTATTATTATACATGGGGTATTACTGAGAATTAAATGAAATGAATAAATGCTTTCGGGTAATTAATTCATTTTATTTTTAAATTTTATTAAAATCCCAATTATATAATTCTCATAAGCCTATCCATTTGTAAGGGTGGTGCACAACAGATCTAGAAAAATATCTCAAACCATGAGAGAATTATTTTCTTCCAAGAATGCTCTTAAGCTACGAGAGAGAGATCATCCTCTACCGGATCAAGGTGATCGAAGGCAGACATCGCAAGCGAAGTCTCTTCTGCACTAGCACCCGGATATCCCTTTGACGACATCTAGAGAAATATGAATCACGTGTGGATCACCGCTAGAGGAATACTACACTTGGATTCTATGACGCAATGAAGGATCACATCGGATCGTGACTGGAAACATCAATAGAGATAGAATTCCATCAAGGTAATTATTTTATTTTGATTAAATTAATTATAAACAACATATGATGATCCTCTCTATGGTTCTGGGACTCCATTCTTTTCTTTCATTCTTTGTTCTATTCTAAAGATCCAGCATTTTATTATCGTGACAGATCTAGGATTACATGTCGTTAACATCAAAAATTAAAGTTGGGTACACAACACCAACGTGCTTATATTGTGCCCAGAACCTACACATTCCACTTGATACCTAAAATAGCATACTTGCATGTGTTCTCAAACGCATGCACATGATATTTTCACATGAAAGAAGGATTCCTCATTAAAGAGAAAAGAACAGAGAGATATGTGGGATATCTCATCCGCATTTGAAATATTCAATGCTGAAGATCTCGTACATTAAAATAATTGATCCTATAGGCATATCTCATGGGATTTGAATGTGGAGAAACTATGATCTTAACCTATAAATATAGAAGATTCAAGATTGAGAGAGGTATCTTTTCACATACCTGATATCCCCTGTTTCTCATAAATAGAGCATCTACATTCCTGATTTTTGAAGGAAGAGATGAGGTTTCCACACAGCCTTGCTTCATGAAGAAGAAGATATATCCCACTAACCATAGAAAAGTGTTACACACTCTCAAAGTGTCTCGTGAAGAAGATATCTCACGCATCCCTTAAACGAAGTAGAGACATGCATCTCTTACATGAAGGAGTCACATGCATCCCTTGCACGAAGAGAAGAACCATGAACCCCCTAGTTCGTGAATGAACTCGCACCTCTGTAGGAATTTACACACAAGCACACAATAGGTTCTTTTAACCCTCATTGTGTCTTTTTGAGGAGTATCCCATGGGTAAAATATCCGGTAACTGTGCACCCTTTTTATTCTCTTGCGAAGACAGAACCAAGAACCATTAATGGTTCTTTGAAGAAGAACCCGTGATCCCCCAAGGTTTCACGAAGAGAGTGAGAACACACTCTTGTATACATGATATAAATACACTATTTTTCAGGGGTTTGTGTTTAGTGAAAAAGGAGATTGTATGTTGATGGGAAGAACCTGTTTTCATGCCTTCATATGCATGATTTAAAGAGGCCAAAGTATGTCTGTGCATGCTAAGGAGAAAACAATAGTTTGGAAGTTTTCAAGATTGAAAATAATCAAAGTAGATAACACTTTCTGTTGAGAATAAGAACCCACACATACCCTTGTCATACCCATTTGGATTGTGTGGTTAAGAAAGAAAGGGATTTTGTGTGCAAAGAAAAGTGGAGAGTTCATGCATGATGCACATACAAATCATGTGAATGAGTTGAGACACCCGAGTGTGCAAGAACAATCCAAACATTGAACTGCACCCATTCAGGTTTGAAGTGAACATAAGAATAACACACTTGAATTGAATCCAAACTAAAAAGAAAAGGTGTGTGTGTGAAAATAACCAAAAGGAAAGAAAGGGAAGATAAGAAGTTGTGTGTGCATGAAAAGAACTATACACATTGGGGTTTTCACACTAGAGAGGAAAATTAAATTGTGCATGCACTCTTTCATGAACATACACACATGAAGGTATTTAAATAAAGAACCATAATCACATAAACATGTGAAAATATTGAGACTGTAGCCGAGAATAATTACTGAATATCTTATATAACTAAGTTGACAGTATCTAAGAATCTAAGAATGAAGACATAGATGATATTGTGCAGAATCATTATTTCATTCTTAAAGAGGTTGTGTGCACCATTTTCACACAAATTATTGTGGTCAAGTCTTCATTAGAAGAAGAAAGAATTGCCTGAGCCTTGTTAAGCTGAGGACTTTTCTAAAAAGTGATCAGAGTTATTGAGAAAGGCCAACAGACCTTACCAAAGGCTATTGAAGATTCTTGATGATATACATTGGAAAGTGTGATTCAGAAAGCTTGTGTGGGAAGAGCATAAGATCAATCCACAGTGAATCAAAAGATAACAAAGAAGAAAGTTTCTTGTGTGACTTGAGATCTAGAAGACCCCTGTGAGATTCAGTGAGGAGAAGAAGTCTTCAGTGGGACTTTGAAGCAGGCTAGTGGAACTCTGGTAACACTGTGGGAAGCAGTATAAAGAACCTCATATGGGACTCAGTAGAGATACAGTGGGACTCTAATTGGACCATTATAATTGATAATAATATTATAGTGGAGAATCTATGTTGGGGAAAATAACCAACACAGCAAGGAGTAGGTCTTTGAACTGAACCTTGTAAATCCTTGTGTTCAATGCCATTACATTTACAGCATCATTTGAGGTAAGGCTAAGAGACACAAGAAGAGTGTATTGAGGCTTTAACCAGCCATATAGGTTTAATTGAAAAGAATCAACTAGGAAAAATATTTAAAGGGATCACTGATTCACCAACTCCCCCTCTCAGTGATTTACACCGATCTGGGAACTTCAAGTTACACGTCAAGTTATCAATGTTTCATTTATGGATCAATAAAGTAAATTTATTGGTCCACATCATCTTAGAGTAATGTGTGTCAATAAACCTCAGGAAGGTCCAAATGGTTGTTTCTTGTGATCATCCTAAGAATTTTTTTGATATTCAAATATTTTTGGGTTTGTCGGGTTATTATCTAAGGTTCATCAGATATATTTTCCTCTTGGAAGAACTGCTCTCGAGATTGACCAAGAAGAGAATAATGTTCGAGTGGTCTGGGGCATGTGATAATTTCTTCCAGTAGCTAAAGAGTCATTTGACCACTATACCAATTCTGATATTTCCCTAATAAATTAAGGAGTATACCTTGTTTTGTGATGCATCTGGGACCATACTTGGAATAGTGTTGATGCAGGGTGATTGGGTCATGGCATATTGATTATGGTAGTTGAGGACAAATGAAAAGAAGTATCCTACACATGATCTTGAGTTGGTTATATTGTCTTGTGCCTTAAAATGTTGGAAAAATTATCTTATGGGTGAGAAGATTATTTTTTATAATGATCATAAGAGCCTCAAATATATCTTTTCTCAGTGGGATTTAAATCTCATATGGTGAAGGTGGGTTGAGTATATTCAAACTTTTGAATTTGAGCTCGCTTATATGACCTGTAAAGGCAACAATGTTACCAATTCATGAGTTTCATGCTTATATGTGGATAGTGAATACTAATTTGACCAAAATGTATCATTCCATTCATATATATTATTTTTGGATGGGAATGAAGAAAGATTTCATAGGTTTTTTGATGCGATGATGCACCTGTCAATAAGTGAAGGTTGACCATCAGCAGCATGTTGGTTTGTTACAGTTATTTCCCATTCCAGGGTGGAAGAGGGATGATGTTACCAAGAATATTGTGGTAGTTATTCCAAGTAATACTAGGAATATTGATGTCATATGGGTGATCTTTTATTGGTTGAAAAAGGTTTCATGTTTCTTTCCAATTTAGGATACTTTCTCCATCGAATAGTTTATTGACTTGAATGTTATAGAGATAGTATGATTTTACATGGTACCTCAGAGTATCATTTCATATCATTATATTTTTTCAATTAATTGTTCTAGAAAGGATTGCAGAAGGCTCTGGTTACTCAGTTGATTTTGAGTACAAATTTTCACCTGTATATGGATGGTCAATTAGAACATACTATCCAGGTGTTAAAGAAAATACTAAGAGAATGTGTCTGTCACGACCCGTCCTCGGGCCCGTTCCGTGACTACCCCAAGACCGCCTCCCATAGTCCAGGGGCTAGAGACTAGCACCAAAGGTGTAAATATTGATAATAGGGAAGGCATTTCCTTTATAAAGATAACAAACACCACAGAGTACGCAAACTAAAGTAAACACTAAGTAAACTGAAAACACAAGTAAGTGATGGAAAGTAAATGTGCCAGTATACAAACCCAACTGAAGTGTAGTACAACTGAAAAGTGAATTAAAAAAACTGAAAGACAAAGTAGCAACCACCAGGATGTCCTCTAGGAACTCCCACCTGAAGGGTGAGTATCGTCAGTCTCGTCGGATCCTCGAGTCCGGTCATCCTCTCCGTGTACATCCCACCTGATAGACCACCTCTAGGTACCGTCCTGCTCCTCAAGCCTCAACCTTGATCAGCGTTGTCCTTCGTCTGCATCCAACACAATGTAGTGCGGGCATAGCCTGTGTAGGGGTGAGTATACGATACTCAGTAGGGACCCCGAGACTCCTGAAGGTCTCCAGAATCCACAAAGGAAAGATATGAATACAAGTATCGACTAACACTACTTAGGTATATGCCCATACATATACCTAAGTCATCAATTCCAGTTCTTCTCCAACACACGAGATCAAGTACAACCCCGTCCACACAAGAAATCATAACTAAATCCACACAAAAAAGTACGTCCCAATCCACACAAGAAAGAAAGTCAATCTTATCGAATATAAAGATTGAAATTCAAGACTCAGCTCACACAGGTATACTACTTTTGAAGAGAGGTGGAGATGATTAGATGTAGCCTATGAATCATCTCCTCTGCCAATCCCACGTAGGATACTAGTACAAAATTCATCATTTCCGAACCCACGGAGGATCCAATTGTAGTATTCATCGCTACTGAACCCACGGAGGATCCAAGTACAGTCGACAACGCTTCTAAACCCACAAAGGATCCTAGTACATAAGTCATCGTTGTCGAACCCACGGAGGATCCTAGCACGATAGACATCGTTATCAAACCCACAGAGGATCCCAGTATGGTAGTCATCGTCGTTGAACCCACGGAGGATCCCAGTATGGTATTCGTCCTCGCCGAACCCACTAAGGATCCTAGTACGGTAGTTTTCCTCATCGAACCCACTAAGGATCCTTGTACAGAAGTCATCATCTTCGTCGCAGCCAGCTCTAGGGTTCCCGCACACAGCACGCTCGATTCCAGGAGGTTCTGCTCCACGATCCAAGGGGGTTGATACATCAACTATCCTGAAGTCCAGAGTTTATGTATCACAAAGTTCTATCTCGTCAAAAGGAACTCAACACGACAGACCGCGCGTCAATCGGACGCCCGGTCTGAGAGTTATTGGTTTTTTCGTCCCAGGGGCCCGGTTGCTTTTAAAGCTAAAATCAACCTGGCCATACCCCAGCTGCATCTAAACCTCAAGCGGAGTAATAAAAAATAACTGTCTCACTAAGAGGAATCCAACAAAGTCGACAACACGTCGATCGGACATCCGGAGCTCAAGTTATAAGCGTTTCTGCTCCGAGGGCCTGGTTGGTTTCGTGTTTGAACCAACCCTGCCATACCCAAAGTTCTCCAAAACCTTGAGTGTAATATACCAAAACTACCTTCTTGCTCCAAGGATCCCAACGTAACTGACGGTGCATCGATCGGAGGTTCGTATCCCAATTTATGGGCATTTGAACGGATCTGTCTAAAAACAGGGGGGTTTGGGCCCGGTCCGACCCGGACCAATACTCTGGGGGTCAACCCGAACCGGGTCGACCCAACCCGGGTCCGGGTCCGGCCCAGTTGGGTGGTCCCGGCCCGACTGGCACGGCCCGGATTGTCGCGGGGGTCCGGTCCAACGTGGGCGGCCCGGCCCAGTGCGGCTGGCCCGGCCCACGTGGTCGGCGGCTCGGCTTTCAGCCGAGCGGGATGCGGTGGGGCGCTGCACCCCTTGATCGACAAACGGCCGACTAATTAAGGTCGGCCATAATTGATTCTGTGGGACCCGAGGGGTCCCTCCTTTATCTAGCGCCAACGGCCAGCTCAGCCGTCCGCTTCCCTGAACCGCTGTAACCATAGTCTGTGGCTCCTTCCCGTCCGGCGTGGCGCGACGGCGCTGCGCCCCTCCATTGTGGCCTGCCCCAGTCGTGTCCCTCCATGGTGCTCCAGCATGGCATGATGGCGTCGTGCCCCTCCGTTGCGGCCCACCCTCAGCCGCGGCTTCCTTCGGCTTTACCAGCGCGGCACGACAGCGCCGCGCTCCTTCGTCATGGCCCGCTCCGGCCGCGGTTCTCTCATTCTCGTGTGGTGCCGTTGCACCGCACCGCCTCTGTTCCAAACCACGACGGTGATCAAAAACAAAAGGGAAGGAGGGTCGGGCGGGTTTGTGCGGTCTGACCTCCTCCCATTATATTGATAACTAGCGGCTGATAAAAATGAAGAACATCAAAATAAAACTTGAACGATGAAACAACCCCTACCTTGAAGAAGTTAGTGGAATCTAGCGTCGTGGGGATGATTTCGACGATGACGTTGACATGCGTCCAATGAGGGGATGACATCTCACACTGAATGCAGAGAGGAGAAGAACGGCACATCGATCTCTCCTTGTTGTTACCGCGTTCTTCGTCGAGGTCTTGACGTTCTTCAATAAGAATGATGGAGATCTCCAAGACTTAGAGTATTCTCTCCAAAAACATAACATAACAAGCTCCAACCAAATAAAATAAAACTTATCTTCTTTTATTACTCAATCCATGCATCTCAAAAACTCTAATATTCAAAATTGAATTCAATTCATTTAATTAATCTTGATTTTTTAAAATTAAATGGAGTGTTTAGGTTTGCAAGATTAAAGTGAGGGAGAGCCACATAATTAAAGAGGGGGGTTTAAAGGAGTTAGGGAGTTTTGGGGAATTTGAAAAGGTGGGGGCTCGTGTGGGCCCCACCTCACTAATATCCTAACAAGAGGAGTTATGATTAAGTGGGTCCCACCCCAACTCCCACACATGGGAGTTAATCCACTTAGATCAGAGAAATAAAGTTGTGACACAACTTTATTTCAATTAACACTTAAACCACATTTTTAAACAACTCTTCCCGAGAAAACGCAACTCTAGTAAAGGTCTTCTTAAGTAATTATCGGTGTTGCAGTTCCATCGGTGCCCTTGGATTTCGATTCTGAGCACCAGTTCAAAAGTTAGAAAAAACTGCTCGTTCATTCACTGAACGTACCCGAGCTAAACTTCGGAAATTGATTCCGGGCACACCGGGCCTCGGAATCAGGTGCCTTCAGAAACTGCGTACTCGTAAAATCCGAAAGAATTTAAGAAAAAAATTTCCTTGAAATTTATGGGTCTTTACATTACTCCCACCTCGGGGATTTATGTCCCCGTAAAGATACAACATTAAACTAGGGAAACAAATGAGGGTACTAAGAATGCATCTGAGCCTCCCGCTCCCAAGTGCTCTCCTAGAGGTTCCCATGATGCCACCTGATACACACAAGAGGAATCGACCGCCCATGTAGGACCCGCTCCTATCGATCCTCGATCTCCACTGAGACCTCTGCAAAAGTCACCCCATCATCGATGTCCATCTCCCCATGGTCGAAGATATGCATCGGATCATGCACGTATCTCCTCAGCTGAGATACGTGGAAGACATCGTGCACCCAGTGCAACTGAGGTGGAAGATCCAAGCGATAAGTCACCTCGCCTATGCTGCTGAGAACCTGAAATGGTCTGATGAAGTACGGAGATAACTTTCCCCCCAGCCAAATCCCCATAATCCACGCCGACGTCAGACCCGTAAGAAAACGTGGTCGCCATCCTCGAACTCTAGTGGTCTCCGCCTCCTGTCATTATAGGACTTTTGTCGCTCTAAGCCGTCCTTATCTTCTCCTGGATGATCTGCACCTTCTCCGTCGTTGCCTGAACTATCTCTGGTTCTACACGTACTCACTCCAACACTATCCACAAAGGATATCTGAAAACGCATCCAGCTACTGTCTCGCCACTCCTAACAGCTGAATGCCTGACCTCCTTCCAAGAGCTTCCGCTACAACATTCCCCTTCCCAGGAGTATAAACTGTCTCGATGTCATAGTCCTGGAGGAACTCAAGCCATCGCCGCTATCTCAGGTCCATGTCCTTTTGATGAAAGATACACCTGAGACTATTAAGTTGGTGAGAACTGTAAACCATTCGCTCGAGGAACAAATGGTGAGACTATCCATTTGTAAGAAATCAATTCCACCCTTCTTCATCTACGATCTAAAAGAGTTGCTGAGATTCCTCCTCTACCGACAAGAGAAATCTGGTCTCATCCTCTGGATGAACTACATCCTTTTCCTAATACAGTCAATCCTGCCATGAATGCTACTATTTCATGCCATGGACGACGTCATAAGTCCTCGACACTACTACCAAGAGATCCAACCGTTACTCTTGCCTCCAAGGGTCGAGTCACAATGTCGGCAACAGTGTGTGGTCACTAGGTCTCCTCCGGTAGGAATCTCAAAAGTGGGGGTCAAGTCAATGGTTTTATCCAGAACCTCTCAGTATAAACTACATAAAAAGGACAGGGGAGTAAACATTATAAGAATAAGTGTCTTTTATTACTGCAGCTCAAGGTACAAAGACACAAAGAATCCACAAACAAAACATCAAAAAAGCTAGAAGAATCATGAAAAAAAAGTCTCCATGTCTGGAGATAGTCCTACTCCTGTCCATCTGCTCCTGGAGCTCCATGGTCGTAGGCCTCAGCTACCTAAAGTTGAGCTCTACCTTGTCCACCTGTTCCCTGCGGTCAGGGTGGCCTTCCTGGTGGTGGTGGTGGTAGGGCCTCAAAGCGTCGCCCACCACCCGCTGCTCGTCCAGATCCTCTGCCTCGTCCGCCTGTTCCCTGTGGACCACCATAGTCGAACCTCTACCTGGGAGGTCCCTCTACCACCTTCTTCTCATCTGCAGGGCGGGTCAGGCAGTCACGAGCCATTTGACCCTGCCCTCCGCATGCATATCACTGTCTGCTCCTCGTGTGGCTGGCTCTGTTTCATGTGCCCCGCACAACTGAACCTTTATCCTAAGATTTATCATCTGATGGTCTGGCCCTCTTGGTCCTCTATATCATCTGTCTACTGTCAGGTGCAGAAGACTCCGCGGTGGGTCGTCCTGCAGGGGGTCTCGTCGCTGGTGACTGCTCAGCGAGAAAACTCTCCACTAGAAGGGCTCTCTCCAGCACCCCCTCCTGCGTTAGGATGTTGAGAGAGATCATCGAAGCCCTAATCTCATTCCTTAGTCCTTTCTCAAAGGTCCAGGCCCTAAAGAACGGGTATCATACCATGTCTGTGGAGTATCACAAGAGATCAGTAAACCTACCTGAGTAATGGGCCACAGTCATGCTGCCCTGCCGCAGCTGTAGTGCCTCCTGAATGCGCACCGCACAGAGGGTGGCTGGAACGAACTCCGAGAGGAAGAGGCTCTCGAAGTCTGTCCAAAGCAGAGATGCCTCATCGTTCACCTGGACAATCAGGCTCCACCATCTACCTGTTGTTTTGTGTAGGAGACTCACCACAAAGATCACCATGAGGTCAGCTTGTGTCCCTAGTAATATGAAAACTCAAACAACAGCCTCTAGCCAATCCTCGGCTGTCTGAGGGTCCGTATCCCCACAGAACTTGGGTGGTCTCTGATACTGAAACTCATGCATTGCACTCAGGAGACGTGCACTCTCAGCTGCTGGGGCTAGTGGTATCGGTGGCTCGGCGGGTAAAGGTACTGCTGGTGCCTCCGCTGTAATGGGGCCCTGCACCGAGTCCTCGTCGCTTGGTGGGATTCCATATCGCACAACGCTCGGAACCCTAGCCAGCTACCATTGTGGGGCCATCCTGAAAAGAAACCGGTGTGCCACGATCAATACAGTATACCTGGTGAGCTGACACAAAGAAATCACAAAAAAAACTTTGAAACACACATGCAATCAATGTTTTCATGCATTGAGTCTAAAATCAGAAGTCAAGGTCCTGGTGTATGGATACGTCGGCCACCGCACCAACATTGTACTCTATGTACTGATAACCACACTCAGTACCCTTAACACTATTGCTTCACATAGAAGAGAGATATCAGAGTCCTGAGTTATGTGGTAGAACTGAACTCCTCTGATACCAATTTGTAACGACCCGTCCTTGGGCCCGTGCCGTGACTACCCCAAGCCCGCCTCCCATAGGCCAGGGGCTGGCAACTAGCACCAAAGGCATAAATCCTAATAATAGCGAATCCATTGCCTTTATAAAGAGAACAAACACTACAGAGTACGCAAATTTAAGTAAACACTAAGTAAACTGAAAACACAAGTAAGTGCTGGAAAGTAAATGGGCCAGTATACAAACCCAACTGAAGTGCAGTACAACTAAAAATTGAAGTACAACAACTGAAATACAAAGCAGCAACCACCAAGACATCCTCTAGGAACTCCTACCTGAAGGGTGAGTATCTTCAGTCTCGTCGGCTCCTCGAGTCTGGTCGTCCTGTCTGTGTATGTCCCACCTGATAGACCACCTATGGGTACCACCCTGCTCCTCAAGCCTCAACCTCGATCAGTGCTGTCTGTCGTCTGCGTCCAACACAACGTAGTTCGGGCAGAGCCCGTGAAAGGGTGAGTATACAATACTCAGTAGGGACCCTGAGACTCCCGAAGGTCTCTAGAATCCCCAAAGGATAAACCACAAAGGAAATATATGAATACAAGTATCAACCAAAACTACTTAGGTATATGCCCATACATATACCTAGGTCATCAATTCCAGTTCTTCTCCAACAAAGGAGCTCAAGTAAAACCCAGTCCACATAAGAAAGCATAACTAAATCCACACAGGAAAGTATGTCCCAATCCACACAAGAAATAAAGTCAATCTTATCGAAGATAAAGATTGAAAGTCAAGACTCAACTCACACAGGTATACTACTTTTGAAGAGAGGTGGAGATGATTAGATGTAGCCTCTGAATCATCTCCTCTGCTGATCCCACGTAGGATCCCAGTACAGAAGTCATCACTACCGAACCCATGGAGGATCCAAGTTTAGTAGTCATCGTTGCCGAACCCACGGAGGATCCAAGTACAGTCGACAATGCTGTTGAACCCACAGAGGATCCTAGTACCGAAGTCATCGTTGACGAACCCACGGAGGATCCCAGCACGGTAGATGTTGTCGTTGAACCCATGGAGGATCCCAGTATGGTAGTCATCATCGTCGAACACATGGAGGATCCCAGTACGGTAGTCGTCCTCATCAAACCCACTGCGGATCCTAGTAAGTTAGTTGTCCTCGTCGAACCCACTGAGGATCCTTGTACGGAAGTCGTCATCTTCGTCGCAGCCAGCTCTAGGGTTCCCGCACACAGCATGCTCGATTCCAGGAGGGTCTGCTCCACGAGCCAAGGGGGTCAATACATCAACTTTCATGAAGTCCAGAGTTGATGTATCACAATGTTCGGTCTCATCAAAAAGAACTCAAAGTGACAGACGGCGCGTCAATCGTATGTTCGCTCTGAGAGTATTGGATTTTTCATCCTAGGAGCCTGGTTGGTTTTAAAGATAAAATCAACCCGGCTATACTCCAACTATGTCTAAACCATGATCGTAGTAAGACAAAATAACCGTCTCACTAAGAGGAATCCAACAAAGTCGATGGCACATCGATCGGACATCCATAGCTCAAGTTATAAGTGTTTCCGCTCCGAGGGCCCGGTTGATTTCGTGTTCGAACCGACCTGACCATACACAAAGTTCTACTAAACCTTGAGTGTAATATACTGAAATGACCTTCTCGTTCCAAGGATCCCAACGCAACTGTCAGTGCGTCGATCGGAGGTCCGTAGCCCAAGTTATGGGAGTTTGAACGGATCTATCCGAAAACAGGGGGTTTGGACCCGGTCCGACCCGGCCCAATACCCCCGGGGTCGGCCAGAACTGGGTCAACCCAACCCGGGTATGGGTCTGGACCAGTAGATCATGGCCTGGCGTGGCCCAGCCCGTCGCGGGGGTCTGGCCCAGCGCGGGTGGCCCAGCCCAGTGCGGCTGGCCCGACCCGCGTGGCCGGCAGCTTGGCTTTCAGCCGAGCAGGATGCGGGGGGGCACTGCCCCCCTTGATTGACAAACGGTCGGCCAATTAAGGCTGGCCTTAATTGATTCTGCGGGACCCGAGGTGTCCCGCCTCCAGCTAGCACCAGAGGTCAGCTCAGCCGGCCGCTTCCCCGAACCACCGCCGCCATAGGCCGCGTCTCTTTCCCGTCTAGGGCGGCGTGACGGCGTCGTGCCCCTCCGCCATGGCCCGCCCTCAGCCGCGGCTTCCTTCGGTTTCACCGACGCGGCATGATGGCGTCGTGGCCCGCTCTTTCTACAGTTCTCTCATTTCCGTGTGGTTCCGTTGCACCGCGCCGCCTCCATTCCAAACCACGATGGTGATCAACAACAAAAGGGGAGGAGGGTCGGCCAGGTTTGTGCGGTCCGACCTCCTCCTGTTATATTGATAACAAGCGGCCAATAAAAATGAAGAACGTCAAAATAAAACTTGAACGATGAAACAACCCCTACCTTGAAGAAGTTCGCGGAAGCTAGCGTCACGGGGATGATTTCGACGACAGCGTTGATGTGCGTCCAAGGAGGGGATGACATCTCACACTGACTGCGGAGAGGAGAAGAACGGAACGTCGATCTCTCCTTGCGGTGACGGCGTTCTTCGTCGAGGTCTTGACGTTCTTCAATGAGAATGATGGAGATCTCCAAGACTTAGAGTATTCTCTTCAAAAACATAACACAACAAGCTCCATCCAAATAAAATAATACTTCTCTTCTTTTATTACTCAAGCCATGCATCTTAGAAACTCTAGGATTCAAAATTGAATTAAATTCATTTAATTAATCTTGAGTTGTCAAAATTAAATGGAGTGTTTAGGTTGGAAAGATTAAAGTGAGGGAGAGTCACATAATTAAAGAGGGGGGTTTAGAGGAGTTAGGGAGTTATGTGGAATTTGAAAAGGTGGGAGCTCGTGTGGGCCCCACCTCACTAATATCCTAACAAGAGGAGTTAGGATTAAGTGGGTCCCACCCCAACTCCCACACATGGGAGTTAATCCACTTAGATGAGAGAAATAAAGTTGTGAAACAACTTTATTTCACTTAACACTTAAACCACATTTTTAAACAACTCTTCCCGAGCAAATGAAACTCTAGTAAAGGTCTTCTTAAGCAATTACCGGCGCTGCGGTTCCATCGGTGCCCTTGGATTTCAATTCCGAGCACCGGTTCAAAAGTTAGAAAAACCCGCTCGTTCGTTCACTGAACGTACTCGAGCTAAACTTAAAAAATTTATTCTGGGCACACTGGGTCTCAGAATTAGGTGCCATCAGAAACTGCGTACTCATAAAATCCAAAAGAATTTAAGAAAAAAAATTCCTTGAAATTTACAGGTCTTTACAGCTTCCTAGATTTTGGTGGGATATGGGAAAAGAACATAGTTCTTGTGTAGTACTCCAATAAAAAAAGTTATCAGGGTCTATTCATATAGTACCATATGAGTCAAAATATGGTAGGGAATTCCAAACACATTTTTTTGGATGGATGTAGGGGAATCAGAGTTATTAGGGTTAAGTCTCATGCAGGACACATTGGAGCATGTTAAGTTGATACATTAGAGGATGTTCAGTTGATCTAAAAGAATATATATATGGAACAAAGTATAAATACTTCATGTGATGATATAAATTATTGAACTATTGAGTTTATAGTGGGTGATCATGTGTTCTATAGGATTTCATCGATATTTGGTCACTTTTGGATTCAGAAATAGGGAAAGTTGGCACTCGGGTATGTTAGACCATTTGAGATTGTGGAGAGGAGCAAACCAGTAGTGTATCATTTGGATCATACATAATGGTATGGTGCTATGAATGATTTTTTTCATGTGTCATAGATTTTATAGTATTACCTTGACCCTTCTCATGAGATTGATTTTGATGATGTTGAGTTTGAGGTTATTGTGTCCTTTAAGGAGAATTTGATTCGTGTTGTGGGTCATAGTAAGAAAGTTTTGTGGGGTAAGACCATTCCCTTTGTCTAAGTATTGTGGTAGCATGGTCATTTTCCAGAGGTTAATTATGATAAGGAGGCTGATATGTGACACCAATGGATTAACCTTTTCTACCTTAGAAGCTTAGTGATGCTTGGGAGAGAAACTTGAGGATGATCTATTATAAAATGGGGAGGTTGTAAGATCCCGATGTTTTACAAGGTACATTTTCATTTTATTTTTGGTTAATCCTCTTTTTAAAATGGTTAATGGAATGCCTCTCAGGATTAGGGAAGTACTCAGGGGTGTCTTTGGGGTTTAGGGTGTGAAAAGGGGGGAAAGGGGATACACTATACATGGTGCATGGTTGATGCATAGTTAGTATTAACCATGAACCATAATTTTTTGCCCTAGTGAAAGTAAGATCATAGTTAGAAAACCATATGAGGCATTCCCAAGAGACCATGTAGCTAAATCTTCACTTGTATAGAGGTAACTTCATGGTTGTCATCTAGTTTTTCTAACCATGAAGATGCCCCCGGAAAACTATGTGGCTTGGTTCCTCTTAGATAGAGGAGACTGCACAGTTGGTGCATGGTGTGGAAAACCATATGACCAAACTATATGCCTCTTAAAAGTGGGTTTTTACCATTTTTCCCTCTTGATATTTATATGACCTAACATGGTTTTCACCCTCATTTCTTATACAGTATCCTAGGGTGAAAACCAAGAGCTCCAAACTCTTCTAAGGATCATTATCCTTTGATTATTAGGAATTTGAGGTGTTATTGTTTTTTTAATTCAAAGCTCTAGATAACTCTATGAGTCCTCTTTATTCTATCTTTAAAGAGAAGCATTGTTTTGTTTTTTATCTTCTTCTAAATCTCATGACCCCTATTTCTAAGGGAGTTATTCACCTTAGGGTTTGAGGTCATTTTAGTTTGAATCAAGGGTCAAGGTTGGACAAGTGGTTGTCATCAAGCATAAGGTAGGTAGTATATAAGATTTATCCCATAGTATTATTTTTGTTATTTTGTATTTGGTTATGTCAGTGCACTATCATGTTGTGGATTTTCATCTTTGACGAAGAAAAGTAAATTTTTCCTTAATTTAATGTGTGAGATCCTACACAGACCTCTTTGGAACCGTTTATTGTTATAAGACTAATATTAAATCCACATGGGGTGTGTCAAATCCCTTAAAAATGGTAATATAGGTTGTAATGGTTGAAATAGAGGTTTTAAGAGATTAAACTAGTTGTTCTTGTCATTTGGGAAAGTAGTATGAAATAATGGATTGTTTTTTGTGAAATGGGTATTTAAAATTGTTATGTAAATGAATAGAAATAAAGGGTAAATGGTTAAAGGGGATTGATTATATTTTAAAATGGCTTTAAAGAACCTTAATGGTTGTTTTAAATGAATAAATGGTTAAATTTCTTTAAGAATGAAAATGGGTTAAACAAGTTGAGTGAGATAAACCATGTGAATGTTGATAAATAGAATAGGTTCAACCTTAATGTTGTGATATGTTAAAAAGGTCACATAGGTTGGACCTTAGAATTTTTGAATTAATGAAATGGTTTGGAATGATGGACATGGGGATCCACACCTTTTGGATGAGAATAGTGGAAATAAAGCTCCACGCCCATGGGTAATGATGTTGCACATGGTATTCTTTATCCTTGATATAGGATGGATATACATGACATTTGACATCCTTGATTTGAAATGATGGACCTAGAATTCCTTATTCTTTTCTAGGGTGAAAACATGATGATTCGGGCACTAATATCATTTAACATGGTATGGGTAATTAGAATAGTGCACCTCAGTATTTATAATTGAAATGATAAATGGTTTCCCATTTTTTTAAGTTTTTAAAATCTATGTTTTATGGATTAGAATTATAACATGGACAAGGCGGGTCTGTTTGTTTGGGGGTCACAGTAAAACCAAAGGACCCAAGTGGCTAGTTAATAAAATGTTTAATTGTGAAACTTGTGTACTTTTGGTGTCTTATTTATTATTCATATGTACTTATGAATACACAGTTATTAGAAAATATGTTTATTTATATTCCATCAGTGGTGTCCTACTAAGTTGTACTCACACTTTACTCGGGCTACCGTGGGTACCCAAGTAGACTTTTGTAGGTTAGGATAAGGGAAAAGGCCCAATACTAGATGGCTAAGTCAGTATTTGGGATGGATCATAGATGAGGGGACTGAACTGATGTCTAGACCAATTTTTGGTATTTTCAATGTGTATTTATTTTTGGTTTCTTTTGACACAATGAACTATTATGACATGAAATTTTTACTGTATTGGTTTGTGGGAATTTACCCAATTTTGGGGATCCTTAAATGAGATGCATGTTTATTGTTGGTTATTGATCAATATTACCTTAGTTATTGTTTGTGTTGATTTTAATTATTGTATTACTGTTTTAAAGAGGGTATATTATCCTCACAAACCTTACTAGACCCTTTCTACTAGTTAGAATCCTCTAGTGTAGGTGGAGTCATGTCAAAGGTCATGTGGTGAACCGGCTTGGGGGATCGGTTTAGTGACACACAGGTCGGGACATTATAGTTGTGGTTCCTAATATTACCAAGTTTCATATTAAAGATTTTTCATTCATGGATTCTTTAATTTATAGATAATTTTCATTTTTAGATTGTTTCATTTATAGATTGTTTCATTACTGGTCTGAATCAAAAATAATTTTATGATATTTCATACTTTTACCTTGCCTTATCATCAGCCGACTAGGGTGCCTGATATTACCAGGTTGTTTCCTCAGGGGTGAAAAAAGTATACTCATATCACAAATTATATGGATAGGCCTTGAGAATAGTGAGTGGGACTATAATTCAGTATGTTTCAAACATAAGGTAATACTAAAAAAAATGTCCCAAAATGGCAATAAGGAGCTCCACTTCACAACATCTTTGATAAAGTTTATGTATTTTATCACCACTGTGTAATTTTTCTTTATATTTAGGATTTTTCATTTATAGATTCTTTTAGTTTTGTCTTACATAATTTACTAATTGTTTCATTTCTATCTTGATTCATTTCTTGTTTGAATCAGAATGAATTTTTTAATATTTAAACTATTAAGAAATTAAACATGCGGTGGAAATGAATAAAAATATGTTCAACCTCTAATTAATTGTATTTAAATATGTCATTGAAATCACATGAATAGTCTTCATGAATATTTTATATAATGTTTTGTTTTGTGCGATAAAACATAGTATTGTTCATTCTTTGAAGAAAAGTGTTAGCACAGAGAATATCCACTTCCCTTCTAACATGGGTGGTTGAATATATCATGCAGTCGCTTGTACTATGTGGTATTTTCATCATGGTTGATACACATAGAATTATTTAGAAATAAATTAAACTTTATTAAAGATCATTAAAACAATAAATTACTGGACTAAGCCAAAAATATCAATCACATCTATTTGTTTACCTCATTTTTCTTCATAATTCTTAATTATGAATTCTAATTGTCTACCTCATTTTTCTTCTTGTAGTTTTTTAAAACATATTTTTCAAACCATATTAAATTAAATATAAAAGTAATGATAATATAAAATGTAGATATGGTGTATATTTAATTTCTCACATTCCATTATATATGTGTTTTATGTCTAGTCATATAGGGATGTCAGGTTTCTGCTCTGAGCGTACGAAGGTCTCATCATTTCCATCATGTTTCACCAACTCCTACCATCATCCCTCATCTTCTAAGTGTTGGGATCTATGATGTAGTTATGTGTAACTACCCCTTCATTGATCATCAACTCATTACTTCTATAAAAGATAGATAGATTCCATTGACATATAAATTTCATTTTCCAAAGGGAGAGATGGTTATTACTATTAAAGATGTGTCCATTATGTTAGACCTCCCAATCGAGGGTGCAGTTATGACAATCCAAGTTGGTGCGGATTGATTTGATTTAGTTCACAAACAATAAATCATTTTGGTCTAGGATTATGGTAGGTCCGTCATTGGAAGTTTGATTATACATTTCATGGATAGATTATCACTTCACCCATCTATCTCACAATGCTAAAAAGATCCCCATGTTGAGATGTTCATGTTCATACATTCTGAAACTTATTAGCGGTACAATATTCTTCAATCGCTCCACTGTATTTTTACACATGATGTATTTACCGTTACTTGAGGACTTGGACCAGGAAAGGAGGTATAGATGGGGGTATTCATGTCTTTATTATACATACATAGTGTTATTTAGTGTATGTCTCATCAATAATATGTATATTATAGGACGTGTTATTCGTGCATCCCTCACTTAACTCCACATGCTCTCACACCATTGTCTATAAATATTTTACAAGAGTCATTGTGTGGACTATAATATCTTGAGATTTTAAAATAAGAAGATTATATTTGATATCCTAAAGGACATGAAACATTAATTTTATCTTTTTTTGCATGGAAAAATATTTTCTTCAATATCTTGTGTTACATGCAAGACCGAGTTTTACTGAACAATAATATACTATTAATATTATTATTTAAAATGAAAATTATCTTCTAAACATTAAATTGGTGGTTACGAATAGGATTAACTAACTTATGAAAATATATGGTTGAATTCGTTGGTTACTAATTAATTATTAATGAATATGAAAATCAATTGAATATAAAATAATTTTTTTGTAAAAAACAATTTTTATGTACTGAAGGTGTTTTATCCTAATAAATTGAATCAATTAATATTATTGAATGGTTTTAATGAAATATATATATTATATATTCAATCAAATTTATTTACATTCATACAATATATTTTATAGGCATAAGATAAGAACAAATCCTATTTTAGGCATAAAAAGATATATTTTTCTAAAGGCGAGTTTTCTATCTTTTAATGGAACACTTATTTTAACACTAAATTTTGAGAATTTTATAAATTTTATTTGAAAAAATAAAACTCATTTTTTGAAATATTAATGTAAAAATTATCTTAGGGTGAATTTTTTGTATTTTTCTGAGAAGTTTCATTTTTTGATGAATAGTGGAAATGTTGAATTTTAATTGAAAACTAACATTTCATCTAAATAATTTATAATGTTAAATTATATTTTAAATGGGTTTTAAAGTAAAATTAGATCAATTATAAAACTATTAATTCAATTTTAGTAATTTTAATTATTTTCATATTGAATTTGGATATAAAAATATTTTAAACTTTTGAACATTTTCACTTTAAAAACTCGCTTTCTCGTCACGTCTATAAGACTAATTTTAAATTATATTTTTTATATTTCTATGTTTTGAATTTGAAAAAATGGATTACATATTTGGAATAATTATAATTTATAATTTCTGATAAGCCCAACTTAAGTTTTTTCCAAAGTGATTAGTGAAAATAGTTAAAATTAGTTACAGTGATTAAGGTAAAAACATGTTTACTTAATGGTTAAACATAGAATATAAGGTGTAAAGATGACTCAAAACTTATCCATCACACATTTGATGGACATATTTCGACCCATATGACCTTATAATTAAAATTTATGAGTTTTTGGGATAATTTTCCATGAAATTAACCCATATAATAAGTTAAGAAAAGAAACAAAACAAAAAAGTGTACCTGTCATCCTTTTAATTTCTATAAAGCTTTGGAGATAGGTAAAAACTACATAGTCTTGGTTATAAATCTTATTTTGAAAGATAAATTTATTTTTTTATCATAATAATTATCTATAATTTATAGATATGATAAAATTACATTAAATGCTTAAAAAATTTCGACACTTTTATTATTAAGTTAATAATTAAATAAAATAAATGATACTAAAAGCATTAAAAGTGAGGTAAATAGAATGAATTATTATGTTCCGTTATTTTCATGGATTAATATATCATGATAAAAAGGTTTCAAAATAATTTATTCAAATTCCATCATTGTATTTATTTTTTTTAAATTCAATTTAAATAAATAATTTCAAAATTGACATTAATGTTATTTTATAATAAATTATATTTTATTAAATGATTTAAAATTGCGAAAAATCCTATCTTTTTTCAAGTGATTTATAAATGTTAATAAATATAAAATATGTTCCATTCATGGATCAATTTATCTTTTATAATGAACATATTTACCCCTAAATTGTAAAAACGTTTTTGGCACGGTTATGGTTAAGGTAGTGTTTTTGCATGTTACATTTTCTTCTGTTAAAATTAATTTCCAACACACATAGGATTTTTATTTTATAATTTGGATTTCAAATTTCAAATAAGTGGGTATAAATTTTATAATTAGTCTCACTCTAATTTATTCATAATGGATGAATTGTATAAGTTATAAAACAAGTTACCTTAATGAAAAACTAAAATGAAAAAAAAAAGTAAACTTTGGAGTTAAGGAAAAAAATTAAAAATTTATTTATTTATTGTGGTGGAGGTGTGTCTCAACCAAAGTAGCCCACCCTCTCTATTATTATTCAATTTTGGAGTCCCATGAGGTAAGGGAGACCTCCCAATAGTAAATACTTTTGAGTATTTACAAGAATGTCACTCCTACTCAACTATAAGGGTATGACCTAAAACCACACACACTTTCATAAAATGGGTTATGAAATCATTGTTCATGTCTACGGTGGACTACCGGCTCACGAATCGATGTCATTCATTTTTTTCATTACCACATTTCAATGTTGGGAATAATTATGGTCATAATATTTATATATGATATATATGGTTTTTATAATGTAATTATTATTATTGAATTATTATATAACATATACCTATATTTTTTCTATTTTGTGGGAATATGATAATGTCATTCATGTGTACGGCAGACTACCATCTCGTTAAGCGATATGATTCATTCATACATTACATGGAATACATTAAGGATGAGTTTAAAAAAAATATGTGATATATATGACATAAATATTCTACTATAATTATAATATATATATATATATATATAACATTTACTTTTCTTTATTTCAAAATGAAAAGAAAATGGAAACAGCATTAATCTGTATGTACCGCCAACCATCTCCATGAACAGTGTATTTCATTTCCTATCACTAAATTTAATGGATTGATATAAATACATATATAATGAATATATATGATATTTATATCACAGTTTACATTATTTATATTATTAAATTATGATTTAAGTAAGAAGACCAAAATAGAAAGTCAAAACATATACGAAATACAAAGCGGGTATTACACGAAACATAACTTTACACAGAATTATTTATAAACGGGTAATAAAATAGTCATAATAAAATAATATATGATATTAAAAATATTAATATGGTTATTTAATAAGTTAATAACATGTTTAAAACCACTATAAAGTAGTTTAAATCATGTTTTACCCAAACGAAGCATGAGGTATGGGTTTTTCTCCTCTCACTTTTTTTATGATATATAAACCATATTCACTGCTTATTTTTATTGTGTGGTGTATATAATAAACATGAATATATTTTATAGTTATTATACTTGAATTTATGGGTATTTAAATGTCCATTTCATCATATATCTTTAATGGGGTATAAAGTTTTAAAGTTACCAAAGCGGTAATGGATTTTTTGTCTCAATTTTCCTTCTTTGAGATGTTTATTATGTTATACACCTATCTTATTTTATTAGGTGTATATATACTGACCCTTTTTCATGTTATATCATGAATATTTTTATTTTCATGATATTCTATGTTTCATTTAATGTTAATATTCCATGGGTTTTACGATTCAAAGTTACTAAAGTAGTAAGAGTTTGATATTACAATCTCAACATTTATCAATATTGTTTGTTATTATGTCTCCAATGTTGAAATATTATAATCTAAATAAAAATAATTCTCATTAATTTTCTTCTCCTATGTTCATTTAATGAGAATACATGTTTTATATCCATTTCCACTCATTATGTACTCAATATTTTAAAATAATGTTTTTATGAAAAATCGTCATTTCGGTTGAAAATTTTTCCAAAATCATGTTTTCTAAAAATGTTTTCAAAAAATGTTTTAAAAAGTTTTTTTCAAATATAGATGGATATTTTTCACAAGAAATGTTTAAAATTATTTTTAAAATATTCTTTTATATGAT